>JAUCBN010000003.1:5000-2405000 GCA_035048815.1 Abelmoschus esculentus
TTTCTCGTACCTTTCATGAGATATATAGGTTATTTAAAAAATAAAATATTTAAAGTTTATTTTAAAATCTATGTCAAACTCACGTGTAGGTAAAATAACGCCACTTGTAAGTGACGACGTGGGGAAGACGACACCTACAGGTAGGGGTATGCAAAAAAATCAGATCAAAGCAAAAAAATCCGATCCAATTGATCTGATCTGATTATTTGTTGATCCGATTCAAAATTTTAGATATCTGATCCAAATTTTACTTTTAGGATAATTCGGATCGAATATCTGAAAATTTTGGATCGGATACGGATCAGTATTTTACATTTAGATCGAATATCCGATATCTGAAAATTTTAAAATTTTTATACATACAAATATTGTTATATTCGATATTTTTACTTATTGTATATAAAAAATAAATTTTTTATGAATAAAAATATTATTATATTCAATAATTTATTGATTATTATATTCAAAAACCAAAATTTTCATGAATAAGATCGTCAAATTAAAAAATACTTAAATTAAATCATAAATTTGGATATCCAAAAATCTGATCCGAAATTTCGGATATCCAAAAAATCGAATATCTAATTTTTTGATCGGATATGGTTCAAATTGAATAATCCGAAATGTACACCCCTACCTACAAGTAGTGTTCTCCATTTTTTAGTAAATTTTTTATAAAATCTAAAGGGAAAATACCATATACACATGACATTCTCTTATCTATATAGTAGATATTGACATAGAAATTATAGTTCAAGATCGCTTATATTATAAAATAAAATAAAATATTAGATTAGATTAAATTATTTTCAAAATTTCTCCCTACAAATGCTTCTGGTATAATTTCGGTGAAAATAAAAATATTGATTCAAGTTTTGAGTAGTTTTATTTTAAATATGTGCGTGAATTTTATGAGAGTTGAAAATCTGCTTAGATATTACTATGAGACCGTATTAAGAATTCTTAAAAGAAATATTAAAATAAATGTTATACAATTAAATATAAAAATTTTGGATTGTTTAATCTAATTATTTTGCTTCTTGATTATGATGTAATTATAATTTTTTTATAGATTTAATAAAAATTCAGTTACATTAGTCAAAAAAATATTATGATTTCTAATTGAAATATTGAGTCTTAAAACTTTTGATAATTGAATAGTTGCTGTCACGAAACTCCACATTATCATTTGAGAGAGAAAATTTATTTTTTTCTATATTAGTTGAACAATTTTTTTTGATGGGTAAAGAAACGGATACGTTTATGCCTCGTTAAAAAACCTCCCTAAACCTAAATGGAGAAAATAGAGTGCACCAGAGTATTTACAAGGTCAGCGCCACAAACGGCTAGAAAGAAAACAAGACATTAATCAGGGACCAAATCAGCCTAGACTAGCTGAATAACCTCACTAGGTGGTGTATTATAAACACACAATTCAATCAATTTACCTCTCATCATCCCAGCAAGACAATCCGCAACCATGTTTAGTTATCGACTCATCCGCCTCACTTGCACCTCCCAACACATATCAAGCAAATCATACACCAAATCAACAATCATTGCACCTTGTAAGACCTTGGTATTTCGATGACAAATATCCACCGCTTGACCATTGTCGGATTCAACAATTACTCTACGAAAATCACAATTCCATGCATGGACCAACCCATCATGTATTGCCTATAATTTAGATAACAGAATCGAGCCTAATACTACGCCCGAAATCAAATAACCATTCGTCATCCGCACCACGAATGACACTCCGGTAGAAGCCATGAATTTTATATATTTTTGTGAGTCATGAGTTTTAAAATTGTTAAAGCATATATTTTCATGAGTTTTACGTTTTGAGTTTTATATATTTGGTATAGATTATTAGTTGAACAATTTTGTTATAAAATCCTTATTTTTTATATATTTTTGTGAGTCATGAGTTTTAAAGCCCACTACCTATTTAAAATCCAAGTTTATTGTGGGAACTGGGAAGAGATGTAGCTTTATGTTAACTGATCTTGTCATTTTCTTCCCATGATGCCAGGTCTGGTTAGCAGTTGCCTGCTGCTCAACAGAAGCCTTTACCTGAAAGGACATCTACAGAAGCTGATGGGTAAGGTCTAATACTTGTAATAAATTTAACTGATGTTATGGCAGATGCTGGTGTTGATCTCAGAGGCAGGAAATACAGGAACTCAAGCAAGCTCTAGCTGCTAGAACTCCATCTCCTAAGAAAAGTCACCTGAAAGTCCGGTACATTTTTCTTCGTTGTGTTTGTTATGTGTATTCATGTACATTTAGCTTTTTTTCAATCAAATTTCTACTTGTTAGTTATGCTCTTGATTGTACCTAAGTATTTCATAAAAAGGAGAGAAGAGTGAAGGAACATGCCAGGAAGAAAATGTTGGTAATTGGACTACTGCCAGACCCGAAGCAAAGATATGGCAGCCATTTTCAGAGGATGCCAAACCACTGCAGCAGCAGCAGACTCATTCAAAGAAACGAGGAATGATCATTCAAACATGCTATCCAAGGAGCTTCTGGTCTGGAAACATGGTGTTTTAGTACAGAAAACTGTACAGCTACCGCAGCTGCCGGTTCCCAGAGATTGAATGCACCAGTAAGCCAGGGAAGTAGTTCCCAACGCCCAGGAGAATCATACAGTTTCTCAACCTGCTGCTTGGGCTGGTTTCTGACTTACTCCATATGTGAAGTTTAATACGAGGGAATTGTCTGCTCTTGTAATGACATTGAGTTATAAAATAAGACTCGAAAAACTCTAAAATTTTAATAACCTCCAAGTGAATTTTTTTTTGACTCGGCTCGATCGAATACTCATCCTACCATAGAGAGGAAAAACAGTTAAAACAGAAGTAGAAGATCGATCTTAGATGATTAAAGAAGTCTTATTTGATTTCAAGCAACTTTGGTAACTTTACAATCTGATATTGTCTACTATTGTCAATCTGAACCCAAATGAAAAAGGGTTTATAATTAAAGAATGAAGCCAGACTGTTACCATCTTTAAGAAGAAGAAAATTACAATCACACTACACACCAACCTACTATACTTCTTCTGGGTAAATGATGAATCAAATCACAAATAAATACACACTGTTCTGATGATGGAAAAACAAGGCCTACTCGTTGCCATTGCTGCACCAAGATGAATTTTCAACCAACATTCTGAACCATGATTTGTAAGTTTCTGTCAAAGCAATGTAAAAAAATATCAGCCAGATAGATTCATGCTAGACTTGATCAGAGCAGACTGCTAATTCAGAAGCAATGCATCCCAGTAGGACTAGCAAAGCAGAATACAGCATGCGTTTCAACTTAACAAGTGTGATGAGTTGAGATGAGATTGAAGCAGGATGTACCTCAAGTCAAGATAAGATGACAAGGCCTACATACACCGATGCACCGAGAAATATGAATGATATCATTCCCCTGCAAGTAGGTTTCGAAAAGGAATGTGAGCTGCAAGATAGAAATAGTCATGAGAACAGGTGGTGCTTCAAGTGTGACTTCCTCACCATATGAATCCCCATCCTACTCCATTACAGGGACAAGGACAAATTTCTGCAAACTTCTCCGCGTCGCTGGAGTTGACTCTTCGAGATATTAGATCGTCATAGATATCTGAGAAATAAGATTCATGTTGCTTCAAACTTAATTCTTAACTCTGATAACGACCAATTGGCAAACTAAAATAAATGAAAGAAAAAGGTCAGAGGCAGCATAACCACTGAGACGTACCATAGACTGAAAACAGACTGTTCATGACACCTGCAATTTCCAAACCAAGAATAAGAAACACTTCTTCTCGCGGAAGAAATGAGAGAATGAAATTATTCTTTGGGAACGAAAACGAAAATACGATAAGAGAGCCTATACCAATGAAGAGAATGACATAGCGGAGAATCCGAACTGTTGTCCTTTCTTGCAAAAGCCAAACTAGAGCAATTAAAATAATAAATCCTGAGGAATCCAGTTCATTGATAACAAAAGTGTTAGCACTTCAAGTTCAACTCATGGTTATAAAGTACAAGTTATCAAAGAGTTATGAGGGTACTCACCGATACAAAGTCCTCGAAGTGTCCACTGTTTGAATAATCATACACATCACAGGTAAAAAGTTTTAAAGTGTTTTTTGAAGACTATAAAGTATAAAAGGAAAGAATAGAAATAAAGCAGCAACTGTATATGAATGCCAATTTTCATCAGGAAATAGAATCTCCCTGATATCTTACATTTTTAGCATAAAAGAGCACAACAACGAGAGCGACAAGAAAACAACCAGCAGCTATTCTTGCAGAGAGGAGATCTGTGGATGCAAGAATTAGAACCATCCCCCAAAATGATGAGCCAAGATCTGAAAGCAAAAGAAATTGTATACCATAAATGACACTAAAAAGCAACTTGCAAGAGATGAAAGATCACGTAGTTCGAAAAGGATAAAATAAACGGTTTGAAATGGATGGTAAACTGATTATAATAGGGAAAAGGTAAAGAAACCTGGTTCTTCCATGTTTGTACATAATATCTTTAAATCATGAATATATGCAAGCTTATCACTACAGATGAGGTGAGTTGTGCTCTGTGGCGAACACAGGCAGCCAACAACCACAAACTTACACTCCAATTACACATATCTTGATGCATCCATATACAGATTAGGCACAATAATGAATGAGGAAGAACCATATCTTGTCCTGATACGACTAAAATGGATCATACCATAATGCATGAAATAAAAATGTCTTTGCAACATACTTCTAGAATTGATGTCATGAAACGTGCCATGAAAACAAGAAATTGTTCTGAGATGAAAATACTTACATCCAGCAGGTAAAATAACCCAATATATACCACCTCGTGTCTGTGTTACTCCACCTTCATCAGCGTGAACCTTGATCCCTTCTACCTACATCATAAGTAAAAGGACTATTGAGCATTGAGTGGACGATATTCCAAAGACTAAACATCAGCAAGATGAGTTGACATTAACTTAGACCAGCTTAAAAAACAATTTCCAAATCCTTTCAAATCAATTTTAATAGGGAATCAATTACAATAAACACTTGAAGCTTATGGCATAGCTACAAAATACATAAAACTGATCTCATTAGTCAATAGAACAGAAGCAAAACTTTCATTAATTTCATTGCAGCATCTCACAAAATACATAATCTAAACTCTCATGATTAGATTGAAAACTCGTTTTACTCTTTATATGACATGTGGTAAAAGGAAAGAGGTTCTTACATGACCACAGGTAAGCTTGCAGGCAACAGCATGACTTGCTTCATGCAAGAATACCGTAATGAGCTTAAACGGCGTCAACAGAAAGGTCCTCCATAGCTACAATAATCAGGTTGAAAACTACATCAAATCATAAATTTAAGAAAACAAAGGCAAACAAATTCAGATATAAAGAATGTCATATCATTTACATGAAACTCAACTGCAATTAATTCAGGAATGGACCGAGAGGGGCCGGAGGGGAGACCCCTAAAAATTTGAAATTTCTATATGATTTAGAGAAAATTTAAAATTTTCTATGTATTTCCTACTGAAAACCTATTTTCACACCCTTACTCCGTTCCTAAATGAATCCTCCCATAACTAAATGAACCATTTAAAGTTTAAACTTTTAATTTTTCAAATAACCATCAATATTTTCTCCAACACAAGAAACCGTGTAAACCTATAACTAAAGATCAAGGAATAGTCAACTTAACCACAAAATCAAATCAAAATCCTCTTTTTGACTAGATCTCTCATCCTTCAAACAAACACAACCATGGAACTTCTACCAAAACTAACCATCGTTTTCTAATCGTCTTTTGTATCGTTTTCTTTCAGCAATCAACAACAGAGCAGAGTGAAAGATGATATCCATTGTAAACAAGACAAAGAAGACGAAACTTACTAGAAAAATGACAACCGTGTATACACCAATTGTGACCAGAAAGGTGGTTTGGCTATGATTGCAGCAACTTTGTAACTCCCAGCTAGACATTTTTCAGCCTTCACTTCAGAATCTAAGAAGAACCTTTTTCTTATGTGGTGTCTCTTGTTTGATATTTAAGAAAGTGGCAGATAAAGGAATGGAACTATGAAAGAGATAAGGAAGAAGGAAAAGGGTCGGGTCTTTCTTGTTTGCGTAAAGTTTGATTTTGAATCCAATGTCAATAAGGGAAAGAACCAATCAAATTGCAACTGCGTGTTCTGTTGCCGAGTATTGTATTTTGTTGTGCTTTTTTGTCCGATGACTTGTCTGCCTTGGAGAAGGTGAAGACTTGGCCATCATCCGTCAAATGTCTAGAATTCAAAAAATAGGGTCTATGGGAAAGTAAAAAGGTGAAATTCTTATATTAATCCCTATATTGTGTTGACTTATCAATTTAAATTTTTTTATTACGTCATTTATCATCTCATTCGATTATATAAAGATAAGTGTTTGATCGAGTCGAGTTAAAAATTCGAGTTATTAGAGTTTACGAATCATATTTTATGAATCAAACTTTATTTAATTTTTTTTTATTTGAGTCGAATTCTTATAAAAATTTAACTTTAATTATTTATCATGTTATAGTACAATTTAATCCCAATTTAAATGACTTTCTCTAACCATACAAAATATGTACATATATATTTCTTCATATGTGATAATATTTTTCGTATTTTCATATATCAATATATATCATAAAAAATTAAGAGACTCGTCTCGAACTTAAAAATAAATTCTTTAATTAATAAAAATTTTAAATTATTCAATTTTTTATTTTACAACTCGAACTTTATTTGAATTTTTCCGAGTCGAGTTTATAAAATTTTGAATTAAATCAAAATGAATCGAATATTTTTACCTCGAATATTTCCTATCTAGCTTTTCTTCTCCTTCCTTTACTTCTCACCATGCTGTAAAATTTATGGTAAAAAATTTATAACGATAGTTAGATTAATATAGTACTTTTACTACCGTTCGAAATTATAATATTTATAATAAGTATTTTTAGGATTGAAGATTTTTTTTTTTAACTTTTGTCATCTTATTTAAATTTTTTTAAAAATTATTTTTTTTATGAATTTGTCCCCTATTTCTAAATATTTATGTTTTGCATCCTTCAATCTCAAATCTTAGTTTCGTCCCTATCTATAATCATTATGTCAATAATAATGATTCTTTAAAAAAAATTATAATTGTGATATCCACAATGATGCAACGACTAAAATTTAAATTCCTTACATGACTAAGCTCGGCTCGAAAAACTCGTGAATAGGCTCGAAATAATTATATTTAAACATACATATTTATATATACATTAAAAATAATTTGTTTAGCAAAGAAAAATAAAAAAATAATTAAGAGTAAATTCACTAAAAATAAATAAAATAAATTAAATATTATCAACTAAAACAAATTTACAAAACTATAAATAATAAATAAAAAATATACTATAAATAAATAAATAATAAAATTAATATAGAAAATTATCCATTTTGAGACAAACAGAGTCGAGCCGAGCCTGACGAGTTTTGAGTCCGAGCCAAGCCCAGTAATATTATTTTCGAGCCAAACTCAAACCTGAAATTCTAAACTCGGCGAGCCTCGAGCCGAGCCGAACCTAAATATATCTGTTTCTGAGCTGAGCCGAGTCTGATTCCGTTATCACCCCATAAACGTTGATAACTTTGTTAAATTCATGGCTCTCAAGTGAGTCGTGGAGCTTGGCATCGCCGACACATTGAATTCTCAAGTGAGTCGTGAAACATTTCTTTCATGCAGGAAGGTTTTCGATGCGACCGTTGATAAAGGAAGTGGGGAGACGATATACAGCCTCACGCCGATACCTCGAAAATAATTAATCAATAGATATTTAAATATTTTAAAATTAAATGTCTCATCTGAATAAATTATATAATACTTTAAAAAAAAATTTAAATCAGATCCGTCTTGGCCCTGAACGAAAAATTAAAAATAATTTTTATATAACGAAAATATAAATAAAAATCATCAATTTTTTTATGTCCCCATTTATACATCAATGGTAAAAAAAATAGTTTTAAAGTTTAGACTGATGATCTAAGATTAGAATTTACAGTATTGTTGTAAACTTTAGAATTTAAGGTTAAAGTTTAGATTTTTTTTAATATTGGACATAAAAGAGACACTACAAAGTATTGAATAAACTATAACAAAGGTCACTTAATTGTGTGTATAGTTACATTTTGGTCACCTAATTAATGAAAGTTATATTTGGGTCACCCATTTATGAGTAAGGTTACATTTGGTCACTCAATTATAAGTAAGGATATATTTGGGTCACCTTTCATATTTAAAAAGGTACATCAATTTTATCATTTCTTCTTCTAAATCACTTGTATTGTACCCTTGTTAAATTAGAGTATTTCATTTAAAATCATTAATTAATCTAATACACGAATTAATAATTTTTTTTTTCAAATATGAAGAGTGACCCAAATATAACTTAACCTATAATTGAGTGATCTAAATGTAACATTTATTAATTAGGTGACCTGAATACAACTTTACACATAATTAAATTACCCAAACGTAACTTTTAATAATTAAGTGACCTAAGTGTACCTCTACCTATAATTATGTGATTTCCATTGCAGTTTACCCAAAAATATTTTTTTATTTCATTAATTTAAATAATTAATATAATATTTTAAATATATTATTTTTATTATTAGATTTACTTATTTATATACCAAAAATAATAATTCTTACTATTAAATTAATTTATTTATTTAATAAATTATAAAAAAATAAAAATAATTAAATTTAAGAATCATAAACTCATCGAATACCTTGAAAAAACGTTCAAGGTTAAGATAAGCAGAAGATATATAATACTAGTAGGCACGAGTATTTAACGAGTTTAGCAGTTTATCAAATTCGATAAATATTTAATTTGAATTCGTTTGAATCAAATTTAAATTCGATTCGAAATCTTAACGAGTTAAATTGAAAAAAGTTTATTTCGACTCAATAAGTTAACGAGCATCTCGTTAATTTTTTAAAATATTTTTTAGTAACTACTTTAAAATTATTTCATTTAAAAAATAAATATAAATAATAAATATTAACTTGTGAATTATTACTTTAATTTTAATATACTAATTTATTATATTTATGATTTGTTACTTTCTAATTTAACTTTAAAAGTATATACCCTTTAGTATTTTTGGTTAAATTTATTAATTAATGTTAATATTAAGCCTTATATAGTATTATTAAATTATACTTTCAGTTAAAAATAAATTAAGTTTTATAGTGAGTTTAACGAGAAATGAGTCGAGTTGTGCAATAAAATATTTTAACAAGTACGAGTTGAGTCGAGCAATAAATTTTTTTAATAAACATGAATCGTGCAATGTCAAATTCGCGACCGACTCGCTCGATAAGCACCCCTAATAGTAGGAAAAGAAAAGTAAATATATATTTTTCATTTTTATTTTTTAAAATTTAACTCTACTATTTAATATTTTTTTAATCTAAATTAGTATCTGAATTTTTTAAAAATATTTAAATGAGTACTTATATGTTTTATCTAAATTTTAGAATTAACTTTTTTAACGTATTTTGATATTTGAATTTAATTTAATGTCATTAGTGAATGTGTCTAAATTGCGCAAAAGTTAAGTTTATTTTAATATTACTCGTATTTTAATATTATTTTAATTTCAAAATCTGAAAAATCAGCGAATAAAAAAAATTAATATTATTTTAATTTAAATGGGCTGAAATGAAGTTTGGTCGCCATAGGAAAAAGTTTGGTTAACGAAACAGATCTCATCCCTTCCAGTTAGGGTTTATTGCTCATCGTCTTCCATTCAATTGGTTCGATTCCTTCCTCAATTCCCAATCACTGACAAGGATTTTCAGCGGTACTTTTTTCTATCCTTCATCCTCTCTTTCAGATCATATTCTCTTGAATCCATTAATTCTAATTAATTTTACATTCAATTGGTTGTCGTATCTGAATTGATAGGGAGGGTATTTTTTGTTTTAATGCTAGAAATCATGATGGGTTTTCTGGTTTGAATCTGATTTTTTCGTGTTCTTTCTCCAATTTGATGATGTTAATTTTGGGCAGAATAAGGTTATATTTTAAGACAGTTTGTGTGGTCTGTTGTGTATTCTTGTGTGGACAGTGAGGTGGTCATGGAGATACAGACGTGTGGTAAGCCGATTGATTCATTGTTGGAGAAGGTGCTTTGTATGAATATACTATCTTCTGATTATTTCAAAGAGTTGTATCGTTTAAAGACTTACCATGAGGTGATTGATGAAATATACAATCAAGTTGATCATGTTGAGCCATGGATGACCGGGAACTGCCGTGGTCCTTCAACTGCATTCTGTCTTCTTTACAAGTTTTTCACCATGAAACTTACTGTCAAGCAAATGCACGGGCTACTGAAGCATCCTGATTCTCCTTACATTAGAGCAGTAAGTTGAATCTTTCCTGTTTATCTTCTCAAATTTGTTTTTCAACCATGTATAAATTGTTTGTTTTCACAAAGGATAGAGAGCCATTGATGTGTAATGTGGCTGAACCTTCCTACTTCTGTTAATAGAAACTGAAGTTGTCATTTCAGCTTGATTCAGATTTAAACATGACTTCCACTTCCTTTCTTTATTAAGATCATTGTTGTTTGCATTTTTGAACATTTAGAAGTTGAAAGCCCTTCTTCAGTAGAGTGGTCTATCTGACCAAGCTTGCCTTATTTTAGTTGTATTTGTAACAATAATTATGTAAGCATTATATAATATTATTTTTTTACTTAGCAGATATCTACAAACAAAGGTTGAGATTTGATTGTTTCTTTGAGTTGCCGAGAGTTTACCCCTCCCCCTTATAATAGTACCTTGCTATACTTATCAGATATCTGCAACATCAAAGGTTTGATGAGTCCCATTTTTTTCTTGGTTAGTGAGGTTTTCTCAGTGCTGTGTTTTCTGTAATGATTAATCAGCATTCTATGTTGCATCAGTTATCATTGTTCTTCTAGTTTGCTCAGTATTTTTTTATCTACTATATCTATTGATTTATTGTCAGGGACGGAACCACATGTATGGTGGGAGGGAAAATTACCCCCGTTTGACGGGTTAATTACATTTTAGGTCCTAACAGTTTTAAACCATTACAATTAAATCCCTACCCCTCCCAAAATTTTCTGTTTTTTTATTCTTTTAGGACCCTATCATTTAAAATTAATAAAATTAAACCTTGACCCCTCATTTTTTGGTTTAATTACTTTTTAAGACCTTTCAATTTTAAAATTTATGAAATTAAGCCTAAACACCCTTAATTTTTATTGTTTAATATTAAGAACCTATTTGTTTCGAAGTTAATCGATTTGCCTCCTTGTAGTTCAATCCTGGCTTTTATTCTTGTTAATAGTCGATAATAGGAACTATATTTCATTATTGCTACATTGAAGATTGAACATCAAATTCTCTTGCTTGATCTCTATTTTTTTTCTTAGAAAATATGAACAAAGACTGATTTTTCATATTTTATTCGTCTTTGGTGTTCTTTTATAACTTTCACTCTGTATTTTATTTGTTTATCAGATTTTCTCATTCAAGGTTCTATGAAGTAATTGACTATACCCCGGTTTAACAGTTAGCTTACCACGCTAAACCAGAGCTCTTGCTATCTGGCTTCTTGATATCATTCATGAAAATTCATGCTATTTTCTTGCATCTTGCTACAGATTTATTCTTCTCATTTTCTGGTTCTGTTACTGTTTTAGTTTATACATGACAGTTATACTCTTAGCTTTTAACCATTTATTTAATAGCTTAAAATTACGGTTGCAGGTTGGATTCCTCTACTTGAGGTATGCTGCTGATCCAAAGACTCTATGGACTTGGTTTGACCCATACATTAAAGATGAAGAGGTACTTGTTGTTTTGATTTCTAAATTGTTGTGGTATGCATTGTGGATATTCCATTTTTTTTTTTTACAAGTTAGAAAATCTCTATTTCCCACAAATTTTTGTTACCAAATGACATTAGTTTTTTTTCTTTCTAAGCAATATATCTTTCTATTAGCAATGTTTGATATTTGATGTTAAGTTACTCCCTAAATGGCTTTAGGTCTATTTTGCTCTAGTAGTATACTGAACTACTTTCCTTTATTTATTGGTTTTGGTACCATTATGTCTTGTAATTTGTTAATGTACAGGTTTATGTCTTGTAATTTGTTAATGTACAGTTTTATGTTTAAGTAATGACAAAAAATCAAAGGTTAAAAAACCATATATAATTTTTTACTTCAATTTTACCCCACCCCTTATTTAAGCATCTAGATTACTGTTTATGTTTTGAGCACAAGTTGAAATCATCTCATGTTATTTCAGGAATTCTCTCCTGGGTCTAGTGGACGAATGACCACTATGGGTGTATACGTGCGTGATTTGCTTCTTGGACAGGTTAGATTGAATGTTCAACATGCTTTGTTTTAATTTAGCAGTCAAAACATCATGTACCTCTTCATCTGTAATGTATGGTTCAAACCAAGTCCATAAAATCTTCGGATCAGCAGCATACCAAAATTGGAGGAATTCTACCTTTAACCATAATTTTAAGCTGTATGGTTAATAGCTAAAAGCATAATATCAACCATACACTGTCATGTATAAATTAAAACTGTAAAAGAACCAGAAAATGAGAAGAATAAATCTGTAAAAAGATGCAAGAAAATAGCATGAATAATTTCATGAAACCAGATAGTGAGGGATCTGATTGGGATAAGCTAATTGTCAAACCGTAGGACTAGTCCATTATTTCTCTGAACCTTGAACGAGAAAATCTGATAAACCAATACTATACAGAGTGAAAGGTATAAAAATCACCAAAGACAAATAAAATATGAAAAAGCAGCCGTCATCTATATTTTTTGAGAGACAAAATAGAGACTATGCAGGAGAATTTGCAAATCTATATAATGCTCAATCTTCAATGTAGCAATTGTGCAAATTGACATGATAGCAATTATGAAATCTATTTAACAGTTGTCGAAGAAATTTGGTGGGATGATATTTGAAGAAATTCTTCGAAAAGCAGTAGTGCAGAACATAATTAATCTAATTAGTATTTCCCGCTTGATCCTGTAATTTTGAAGTAAATGCAATATAAACTTCTTGCTGCTATTGTATGTTCAAAGAAGGTACTATTTCTCAGTCTGTCCCTCATTGTAACCTTTTATCTGTTTTTTTTTTAATTTTCAATGCATTTCATTCATTTGCGGCAGCAATGCAGGCCGAATGCATGCTTCTTTGACTCTTTCTGGATTGGAACTTGAAGCACAGCCTAGAACTTCCTTTTGAATAGGGTCTGATACTTAACAGAAAGTCATCGTTTAGATTGTTACTAAGGGTACTATTGTAAGCTCAGTATTCTTAGATTTTGTTTTCCTTGGTTGAATTGAATGCCCAGTTGTTTATCTATCTTCTTTTGGATCATTTTTTTATTTATATGTCAAAGAAACAATATTTGTCGACTGTTTTTATACTTCTTTTGGGATTGTCATGTTTTTGTTTCAGTTTTGTTTGTTTTCACAGAGGAGAAAAGGTTGACGCCGGTTTTCTTGTTGCAGTACTACTTTGATACTCTTTTCCCTCGAATCCCTGTCCCCGTGTTGCGTCAGGTTGTATCCAGTCTTGAGAGGATGAAGCTGCCTACTAAAACTTCTGGATCAACTGGGGATAATAGTCGTCATGGATCTGATGACACTGCTCGCCGCCCGCCTTCTGTAAAAGCTTCACTTTCGGTCTCTTTTGGTCAGCGTGCCCCCCATCGTGCATCAACCAGGGACTCTTCTCCTGTGCGTCGCACTCTACCACCATCACCTTATGACAGATTCAATGGTAATGATGGAAGATCTCCCAGTCGCCGTCGCAGCCAAAGCCGTGATAGGGAATATTCTGACAAGGATAGGGAAAGGGAAAGGGAAAGAGAGAGGAACAGAGACCAAGACCGGAGTCGGGATAGGCAACGAGATAGAAGCAGGGACCGAGATTGCGACCGGGATCGTAATAGAGAAAGGGAGAGGGAACGAAGACATGACTATGATCGAAGGTCAAGGTACCTGGATAAAAGGGACATTGATGACAGCAGGCGTTACAGAAGCAGAAGCCGGGACATGGATGAGAATAGGCATTATAGTAGCAGAAGCCGAAGTCCCAGCATGAGCAGAAACAGGAGATGTCAGAGTGAGCAAGGCGGCAACAGTCAATACGATCCAGCCCGAAAAGAAGGAACCAATGCATCCAGTAATCTGGCTAAGCTGAAGGATCTTTACGGTGATATAAGTGATACAAAGGGAGATAGTGGTGGCTACGAAAGGGCAGCAAACAGGGACAACAGTGGCGAAGAGGTGATTAGACTAGGTGGTTCCTGGAGATAGATGGTGCATTAACACCAAACCAATTCAGGCAGAAAGAGAGAACACTGGGTGAACATTCTGTTTCAGGATACTGTGCTATGTCTTGGCTAGGCTGTCAATTGATGGATGGGGATGCAAGTCATGGTCTCGCCATTATACGGCGGGTGGCATATCATGTACACTAATGTTTCAGTGATTTGTTAAATTTGAAGTTCAGATATTCAAACATTAAACTACAACTTATTCTTATGTCTTGCCGGCTACCTGTGTGTCCAAGGTTGTTAGACATGATACTACTGTCTAAGCTGTCGTGCCACTAAAAAACAGTTGAAAATATATACCCCATGAGAGATCTCCATCGACAGGGGTGTAAATGAATCGAGTTTGAACGAATAAGGTTTTATTTGTGTTCGTTTATTTATTTTTGAAAGTGTTGATGTTTTGGTTCATGTTATTTAAGTGTAGGCTAATGTTTCTGAAAACCGGTTACTCTGCCAGCCCCCTTTTAGCTTCGCCAATGGTTTCAGCAATGGTAAAAACTAAAACCTAAATACACTTACTATGATGCCCTAAAATCAACTGAGTTGGCCAGCTGCTAGAAACAAAGAAGCTGAGACCCTGATTTTGTTCAAGCTTGAAGAATTGAGTATGACTAAAAAGTAGCCAAATTGCTTGTAAACTCGCCCTAAATCCGAGCCAACAATCGAAAAATTCTGAAACATTCGAAAAAGATCACTTCAGCGAGTAAGATGGCAAAACAAATAACAATGGTTGTTTTTTTCCAGTTGCAGCAATTGTGTTGATATTAGTAGCTTTCGTTTCACCTGCAACTGCTGCATCAATGGTCACATTTGTCTTTGGTGATTCATTAGCAGAAGATGGAAACAGAAACCATCTGCAGTTTTCTTTAGCAAGGTCTGTTTATCATCCCCGGCACGGCATCGATTTTACCGGAAGGAAAGTACTTTTACATGCTAGTAATTTATTTTGCCTAGCTTGAAAAATGTTTATATATGTGTGTTGTTACATTTTTGTGACATGTTATGTTTTGCATATATGTCAATAATCCAGTTTTGAGAAGAATTTTTGTTTTTCATCGTATCTTACATTATCTTAAATTTTGTATAATTTATCGTAAAGATTTAATTTGAATGTGGATAAATTATTTGTATTATATCTAAGGAACAAATTGCTACAATAAACATAAATTTATAAATTGATCTTTAATTTATATACTAAAAGATTTCTCGTACATTGCAAAGCTGTAAATTGATTAAGATCTTGTATTTTGTTGTTGCGAGTAAACCAAGTTTTAAAGAACAAATTTATGAGTATTTATTTTATAATATATTCAAGTAATAATATTTTGGGTAAAAATCTTGATCATTATTCTTTCATCGATTATTATTTGATACACAGTTACACACTTAATCACCATTCATCCTTATTCATAAACATGATTTACATAATTAATAAGAGGATCTTACGTATATGATAATGAGTAATGTATTAGAAAGTAATGAGTAAAATAGTGATAAACATGATTTTAACTCGAACAATTCAATGTACTAAGAACACACAAAATTTTAAATTATTAATATTTGATTTATTAATCGAATACAATTGCTTTTAATGAGTAAAATTGTACTTAAAGCTAGAAAATCAAGGTGGGTCTCCCGAAAATTGTGCCACTAACTTTTCACTGAGGTTAACTGCACTACACGTTCTTAAACTATAATATTCATTCTAAATTAGTCTTTATACCAAAATATTTTAATTTTATCCTTAAATTATGATCTTAATTTTAAATTGGTCCCTAAACTTTTGAGTATTTTAGTATCTTCCTCAAACTATGATTCTCATTCTAAATTGGTCCTCTAACTTTTGAACGTTTTAATTTCATCCTCAAATTATCATATCTTACATTAATCATATCTTACGTTAGTAAAACCGTTATAAAAATTATTAATTTCTATGAAACAATGATGTATATCATGCAATAATATAATATAATATAATATAAACAATAATTTAAAGATAAAATTAAAACGTTTCAAAGGTTTAAAAACCAATTTTAAATGATAGTTATAGTCTGAGGCCAAAATACTCAAAACTTTAAGTGATCCATTTTAAATAAAATTCATAATTTAAGACTAAAATTAAAATATTTAAAAATTAATTATATTGGATAAAATAATTTAAAGATGTATGATACAATTAACTCTTTTTGCCGCTGATAAATTAGGAATTTTTGGATCCAACTAGCTCTTGGGGGTTAAATTTTGGTCCACTAATACGTACCAAATGAAATATATCCATAATGTTTTACAATAAGGTCCAATAGGTTTATGGGTCCAATCTATTTAACATAAACATAACCAAATGTCACACTTATTACATTGTTCCAAAAAAACAACAGACAGAACAAACAAAAATAGTGTCGATGACGTTAGTGATGACATCTAAACTACCTCAAGATGCTACCAACTTTGGACAATGATTGTGTATAAAGACATTAATTTTATATACTTTTCCTACTTTATGAATTCAATTCCATGACTCATAATTTTGTGGTTTAACATCAAAATTAATCCCTTTTTTTTAGTGAAAATTAAGTTGTACCCTAATTTTTTATCATTACGAGAGTATAAATTCTGAATTTTGAATTATCGATATAAAATAATATAATTATTTATAATAACCGATTCAGATTAGTCGGTCTAGATGATTCTACCAATAATAATTTTAAAAAATTGGGTAACAAAAGGTTTTATTGACTTATCTAAAAAGCTAAAAAAAGCATTTGATTTTCAAAACAAGCATGATCCTTTTGCTTAGAGAACACAAAATTGAACCTAGAAAAAGGACATACATAGTCACACACAACTAAGCATGGTCTTAAAAGCCATTAAGAAAAGGGAATCAATAAAGCATTCTTAAATATAAAATTCTAACAAACTCAAATAAAGACACAAACATATATAAATTATGTAAGAAGCATGATTGATACAGGTAGACCTGCCGGCAAAATCAAATTGATCATTTCAAAGACTAAAGGAAAAATGGAAGGGCCAAAGTGTACAGAAAATCATCAATGTGTCATAATCTTACACGTCCAAGTAGTTATGTTCCAATATTGGAAATGTGTGTATGTAGTCTACAAATCTATCATGGTTCATTTTCCTACCTTAAAGCCCCTCCTTTACACCTATACTCATTTGAAGAACAATGTAGATGTTCTAGTGGAGGGATAAGGTTTTTGGATAAAAAAATATTCGAGAATCGTCTTATCTCAGTGGTTAAAGGAGCGCTTGTTGTTCTTAAAGATCATGAGTTTGAGCACCAATAATATCAGTACAGTGATTGAGCGATCAATGTCGAATGTCTCTTTTTATGTTTCATATTAAAATAAATAAATTATAAGGCTTAACCCTGAATTCAAAATTCTAAAAAAACATGTCATACTCTTAAATCCTAATTTTAAACACTAAATCTTAAACCGAATTCTTAATGTGGGGCATAAATAGGGAGAAAAAATATAGTATTTCTGTCCAAGCAATGATGGAATCATATTAGGGTGGGGAGGGATAATTGCTCCATCCCATTTTTTTTTTCTTTTGTTTTTTATTTAAAATTTTTTTAAAAGTAATTTATATCATTTTTAAATATTTATATTTCGTCTTTCAAACTTAAATTCTACCTAAACACTAATTGTATGCTCCTTTCGTGGGGGATCTTCATGACCTAAAAAACAAAGTTTTATGCACTCCTATGGATTTCCATGATGCGTTGGCAAGCAGAAGTTTGAGGAAAAAGACATGTTTTCATGCCACAGTTTGGACCCACTAATCATACATTATCGGTTTACTTATTCTGGTCCATAGAAAGAAAATTAAATCATGTTCACATTTATCTAAGTTTAGGTTAATTATAATAAAAATGTTGAGGGTTTGGAATTTAGAATTCAAAATTAAAAGTTATAATTAAGGTTTAAAAAAATTAAGGGTAATATATATATAAGGTAATAGTTTAAGGGTTTACGATATAAAAAAATAAGATTACGGTTTAAAATTTAAATTTTTAAAATTTTCAATATGAGACGTGATTAGGGGCAAGAGAATTTCTACTCGAAATCTAATAATTTTTTTAAATAATTTTTAAGGTGATAAAATTTTTCTATCTCTTAGCCATGGATTCTTTTATGTTTCACAGTAAAAGTTATTAAAAAATTAAATTATAAACCTTAATATTAATTTTTAATTCTTAAATTTTAAACCCTACGTCTTAAAAAATACAACTTATCCTTAATTTCTTAAATTCTAACCATAACCTCCAACCTTAAACCATAAACCTTAAACCCACTATTTTAAAGTAAGTATTAATAGAAGCATAGTAAAAGGGCATACGATTTGCATCCGTCTTAAGGTGGATTATAATGCAGTACACATTCATACATATTCTTAGTTCTTTGATAATACACACATCTTATAAATAAAACGTTTAAATTAAAAATTTTTAAAATGAATATCATCTTCTTATTTATTTGAAACACTTATTGGGTGCAAATTGTTTACCTCTTTCTCATGTCTCCATTCGTGCCTCCGTTTTAAATTAAAAGGTTTAGGGTTTAGAATTAGGGGTTATGGTTAGGGTTTACAAAATTAGACATAGGGTGTATTTTTTAGATTGTAGAGTTAGGGTTAGGGTTAGGGTTAGATTTAGGATATAGAAAATAAGGGTTAGGGTTTAAAATTATTTTTTTTAAATTTTCAAAAGAGACATGAAAGGATACATGATTTTACTCCCACTTATTAGGTTAAAAATTGAATAATTAATCATTCTCGTAATATGCCCAAAAATGACCATCTTTTGTTGAGTGGGTCATGCTATCATCACTTGTTACAGACTATGACCCAACAACAGCATTGTGATCGAAAACGATGATATGTGGAGATGCCATTGGCTAATTTTAAAACTCTAGAAATCATTATATGAATAAAATGTTTAGGGTTTTGAAGTGAGAATGAACCAATCAATAAGCATCATCCATTGGAGCATTGATTCAAGTTTTTCATAATTATGGGGTAAAAAATGGACAGAAGATACCTCAAAAAGAAAGTGGAGGAGGCAGAATAGGGCAGGGGGGTCCCAAAATCCACTAGGAAGGCCAATGTTGATGGAACATACGCGTGGGACGACCGACCTTTGATTCAGGGACCGACCCAGTAAACCTGCAGAAGAAGCCAATACATCGAGACAGGAGAGACCGAAAGAATCCAGAGAAAGCAGCTATCAGCGGCTCCATAGGATGTTCAAAAATTTTATTTAAAAAAATAAGTTATTTAAAGTTAATTTTAAATTTTAAGTTAAAAATTAAGTTAAAAATTTGGAAGGAAGATGTCACTTGCAATAGCGTTTTTTATTTTTTATTATTTTTATAAAGTCTGAAAGAATAATGTCATGTGTATAGCGTTCTATCATATATACTATAGAAAATAATCTAAAATCTAAAATATAGGCAAATATTAAATTATTTTTAAAAAAAATCGTTATTAGGGGTGTTCATAATCGGTCTAATAAATACTTATAGGTTTAATAAGTATAATATCATTATTATAATATTATTTTTCTATTTACCTTTTACTTTCTTTAATTTGTATTATTAGTTTACTGGATATTTAAATACTTATTAGATCAGTTATGCATATTTTCAGTGATTACTTCTGAAAAATTCGTACATAACTTAAAATTTTTATTAAAATCTCTCTTTTTAAAATTTTATAAATTCACTCTTTACGATTTCATAAGTTTATGTCTTAACATAAAATGTGTTTGTCTCTGTTCGGATCGAAAGCATAATGAATTCCCTTCAAAATGTGGATGGACCTCATCTGCATACTGCAGGAGCATTGGAAAGGATAAAGTAAACAAAAGCTGGAAAAGAAGAATTCCATGCACAATGGGACATGAAGATGTTAATTTAACATATCCTCCTAACAATATTTTGAGGTAATTATGCAAACAACAATGACATTAAATCTAAGATAAAAGAATTGTATATGTCTATAAAGTACCCTAAATACTACATAAATACTACATGAAGATGTTAATTGTATATGACATCCGGAGATGGGCCTAAGGGTATTGAGGCGGTCATACCCTTTAAAAAATTAATTTTTTTATATTATATATTTTTTATATTTTTTATTAATAATCTAATTATGTATCTCATAAACTCTTTTAATTTTATACTTTTATATTTTTAATATATTTTTTTGATAGTGTACACCCTTTACATAAAATTTTAGGTCTGCCCCAGATGACATTCTCTATTATAAAGATAAGATTCTTCCATTGTTAATTATTTTTGTATTGTAAGTCTTTGAAGTGAACTAACACTAACAATTAGCTTAAGGGTAACCGAGAGATGGTGGGTGCAGTGGCAAGACATTAAACTTCTAATGAAAGAATTTAGGATTAAACTTTGGAGAAGATGGAAGAGTAGTCATGAACCCAAAATCTTTAATAATCATGGAAGATATCTTGATTAAAAAATAATTTAAGTTGAGTGAATTTAGTTCGATTGATATTATTATTGGTGTAATATACCGTAGGATGCGAGTTTAAGCATGTTTAAACATTCAATATCTTATATTTATAGGTGGAGAGAGGTCTATATAGTATAAATATTGTACCAAAATTATTTGTTATAAAAAATAAATTCAAATGTAAATCTTTCATTTTCTTTCGCAATTTCTCCAATTTTATTTTTTGATTTTTAAGACTTCGCTCTAATAAATTCGGACTGATCCGTGTTATAAACTTAATTTTAATGAATGAGTTTTTTATTAAAGATTTTATACGTATATAATATTTTGAACCCAAAATTTATTTAAACGAAACTAAACCGCTTACCGCTTGTGGCGAACTCAGTCGGTAATTCTATTCCTTTCTTAATTCTTCCAATCTAGCAATTGAATGTGCTTCAACATTAATAAACCCTAACTACAAGTAACATATATTGTTAAGCATGATGTCATGCAAAGGTTAGCCAACATGACTTAATAAGTAATGCAATGTTTAATTAATGTAAAACCCAAAATTGCCCCAATAATTTTGGAAATAGTATGTAAATATCAATAACTTATATCATAGGTCTGGTTCATCACGTTAGTCGTGGTTCTTAATCAATGGAAATCATTTATTTCATCACTAATCATTTATTTCATTAATATAATTTTTAAAAATATATTTTTTAAATGACATGAAAAAGATAAGTGCAGATTTATTGGTTGAAAAAAAATGACTTGAAAAATAATGGTGATGTGGGTAATTATCATTAAATGAGACCATAACTGATGTGGTAAATCAGGCCTATGATATAATTTCTCGTAAATATCATATACGTAAAAAAAACCTCATCACACCTAAATATTTTACATGTATTCTTGACCCCTATTTCATTTTGATTATTTTTGTTTATAATTATTATTATATATGTAAGTGTATTTTTAGCATCAAATATACATACAAAAATAAATTATTAATGAGACTCGAATTTTAGTTAATATTGATGTATCGATAAAAAATTTAATCAGTTAAATCAATTCATATCATATATATTTGTGTTAATAAGATGCAAAATATTAAAAATAACGAAGAAAAATTGTTTGCTTTTTTTTTTACGTTTAGGTTTAGGGTTAAAGTTTTAAAAGATAAAGGCACAATATGTTTTTTAGAGTTTAGAATTTAAGGTTATAATTTTAAATTTATTTTATTAATATTAATACATAAAAGAGATATAAAAAAAAAAAAATCTAAATAGAAACAACAGAAATGTATGTCTAAATGAACCATTGATGTGAGTGATTTGGTAATGGTATTTTGATCGGTTCAAAAATGTACTTCATTTTTACTTCTGAATAGATGGATATGAAGCTGACACGTGTTGGGTTTCCGTGTCCGTTGCTCCACGCGTTTAACTTCGAGTGGACAATTTCATAATCCGCACTATCCCTTTTGCCCTTTCCACTGAACTCATTAAAGTCAAACTCCACCAAATCACTGTCACACTCAGACAGTTGTGGTTGGTAGAGCTACGCGCCTATGTTACTCGCAAGATTTATTTTCTCTTAAAATAGGTAAAAATGCACTTCAAGTAGTTTAATTATGTATTTTGTTACAAAAGGACCACCATTTCCCCCCTAAATGTTACAATTTAGTAAATTAATTAAATTGAATGGATGCGTGAATGAAAATTTTTATTATTCTCATATCTGTCGATTCGAATTCTATAATTTTTAATTATTCTTCACTGGATTACCCTAAATCCGACTCGACTACTCGAAACAAAAATATTAGATAATTCAAAAAAAATTATTCGACCAATCCGGGTATCCGACCCGAGAATTATTAGACCGAGCTTGGGCCTAAAATTTTCAATTTTTGGATACTCAATCCGACTAATTTTATTATATATTAATTTTAAATTATAATTTTATTTTATATTCCTTTAATATTTATACCTAAAATTAGATCCAACTCTATAAATCAGTTTAATGTTTGTATTATATACTTTTAAGTATATTTTTATTAATTTATTAATACCGAAAGAAAAACGAGATTAATATTTTTAATGTTATTTTAATGATAAAATTTAATATATATATATTCAAATATTTTAAAATAAACTTTAAATTACTCATTTTTATGTTTGGTTATATATTATAAAATTTTAAAATTTATATATTTAATATATAATTTTTTTAATTTTAAAATAAAAATAAAAAATAATAATTATGAACCGAGTACCTATTACCCGATTAGTCAGGTACCCAATTTAAATAAACCGAAACACGAATCAATTTTTTACTATCCAAAAAAACAACGTACCTGATAATGAACATTCCTACTTGGATACACATCAAATGTACATTCTCTGGTTCATGTTAGATCATATGTTCATACAAAAGCTCTTCGATTTTTTTGGTTAACTTATCATTCCAGACACCGTGTAAAATAAAAATTTTCTTCTTTTATTCATAGGGCGGTTAACTATTATTAAGATTTAACCTAATATTCTAGGTAACTAATTAATAGAAAGGTAAAACCCTAAATCTAATATTCTAATAAAGTTTACTATTCATAAGTACAAGATACAAACTATATTTTCATATTTAACACTCCCCTCAAGTTGGGTCATAAATATTGATTATGTCCAACTTGTTACATAAATAATTGATTCGAACTCCATTGAGAGATTTAGTGAATACGTCGCCTAGTTGTTCTCCGATTTTCACATAACCCGTGGATATCAAGCTTTGTTGTAAAGTGACAATCAATTTCAATGTGTTTTGTCCTTTCATGAAACACCGGATTCAAAGCAATGTGTATTGTAGCCTGATTATCACACAAAAATTTTGTCGGTATTAGGACTTTCATTCCAACTTCATCAAGGAGCTGATATACCAATATAATCTCACATACTTTCCCAGACTTTCCCTAAGCAACAAACCTAGGTGGTTGCTTCATATATACTTCCTCTTGAAGATGCCGAAGCTTGGCATACTCATCCGTAAATATCGTAACAGTCGACAAAAAATGTTTACACTAGAAGCAATATTAGACATAATTTGCACCTCGTGTCAGCCAAAATATTAGAGGGACAAAGTTTTAAAAAAAAATAATAAAACTCAAACAGTACCAAAAAATCAAATACCCAACCCAAGAACAATTCGGATGTAAGAACCGACGGCTGGGATAGATAAACCAAAAACCCTAACGGTACTAAAAAATCAAATTCCCAACCCCAAAACAATCCTAAAAGCAAAGACCAACGGTTGGGATAGATAAACCAAAAACCAGAAAATTTTTAGAAAAACCTAGACAACTGATACCATGTAAAATAAAATTTTCATTCTTTTATTCATATGGTGGCTAACTATTATATACAAGATTTAACCTAATATTCTAGGTAACTAATTAATAGAAAGGTAAAACCCTAAACCTAATATTCTAATAAAGTTTACTTTCCATAAGTACAAGATACAAATTATATTCTCATATTTAACACACCGAAACACTTTTAAATTTATAAACCTTTTAATAACTTTTCATGATGAATATATTTTCTTAAAAATTAAAAGTTTCCCAATAATAATAATAATTAATTTAAAAATACAAAATAGAACGACTAACATCCTCAAGAGCCAAACTATGAATGTTGCAATTTTTCTAATTGTAAGCATCTTCCAGCTTGTTTAAGAGACTTGTAAGTGCAACTTCTCAAGTCAACCCTTTTTTATTTTAAATTAATATTTTTAACGGCCTTTTATTTGACAAATTCATATAGTTTTTAATTTAATATAAACTTTTTTATTTAGAGTATACTAAAAAAATGAACCTATAAACTTGTGTTTAGGAGGACAACACGAATCATCTAATCTCATATGTTAAAGAAACGGTTGTGACTTAGAGGTCATGAATTCGAGCACCAATACAACTAGTACAATGATTAAGCGATCAATTTTCAATGACTGAGAGTATACTCTAAAACAAATACTATTATAACCAAATAAAAAAATAAATATTATAATTTTTATGGTTACTAATCTATTCTTAAGTAACTAGTGGCAAAATTATTTATGCATAATCATTTTAAACAAATTATGGTAGGTTATTTTATTTTATTTTAATTTGATTTATTTATTTGCACAAGTTGGATAAAATTAGTCCCATTGAAACTTTGATATTTTTTATATGATTTATCAAATATTATTTGGTAAACTGTCATGTACACCATCAGTGTATTTCTTTTTCTCAGAATTTTACTCGATTTTTTATTTAATTTTTATAAATTATATATGATTTAAATAGAAATTTTTAAATATATTTAAATGATAAAATATGATTCAAATAACTTGAATAAATATATAACTTTAATTTTATTTTATAAAAATAAATTTTCATTTTCTTAAAATTAGTTTCTCATTTTTGTATTTTACTTAATTTAAACATTTAACTGCAACTCTTTATAAATTCTTTCTTTACATTAAGATTATATGGTTATAAAAAGTTATTTAAATTGAAATCAATCAATACTATAATATTATAAACATTTATAATTAAATTTGATTAAAAACTGGATTAATTTAATTCAACTTGAAATTTTTTAAATAAATTATAAATGATGTAATATGACTCGTTTACTCGACTAATTCAATTTTTTTAATTAATTCGATCAAATATTTACCCCTAATTACAGTAGTTTCAAATGTTATTTATTTGTATATTTTAAAAGTAAATATTCGAGCCCCTATATGGTCCTTTCTATTGCACTTGTCCATAACCTCAGTAGTTTTACAGAAACAATAATAATATGAATAATAATAAGATTCTATAATCAATTATCACATTTAGAAAATAATTATAACGTTTTAATAATTATAATTCATCTTTTCTTAAGAGATCTTTTTTTAATTTTTACAATAAATTTTAAAATTAACATCGTCTAATGAGTATAATTTATCAAAATTTTTAGCATCTCTTTTTAAAGATCAGTTTGACCTTTAAACCTATCAATAATGAGATGATGGTTGATTAAATTATGGTGTAATGGAAAAAAAAAACTATTGAAATGAAGTTTGATTGATATTAAGTTTTGGATTTGGTCTTGTATAATTGTTTATCTTTTCCTTCTAAACGGGTGGAATTGAGGGGCATATTAAAAATTTTAAAAAATTAAAGATTTAAATTAAAAATTTTGAAAATTTAAAATCTTGATTTATTTTTTATTTTTTATTTCCAAAAATATGGGATCTAACTAAATCTTTTAAAGAATTTGAGACTTAATGAGATTTTTAAAATTTTAGAATGAGTTTAATTAAAAAGTATTTAAAATCAAAATATAATAAGAATTTTTAAAATTTTTAAAATAATTAAATTGATATTTAATTCATTAAAGGAATAAATATTAATCATGTTTTTTTTTCCGAATCACACCTGATTTGAAAATATAGTGCATCCACTCAAACATAATCTGATATGATATAAATAAAAAATATTTTTATTTATTTGATAAAATAAAAATTAATTAATAAACAAAGAGAGTATATTATAATAATTATTTTATTTTGTTAGACTTTGAAAAAAATAAAGCGAGAAAAATTATAACAATTATAACTAAATGTTTAAAATAAAATAAAATAATTATTTTGGCTTAAATATTTTTTACCTTAAACTTAACCCAACTTCATGATGTAGAATTGAATATGTTTATATAAAAATTAACTTAGTTATAATTTATAAAGCATTAATTAAGTTTTTACGATTATTTTTATTAAATAAGAGATATTATATTTTCGTACCAGAATTTAAACTCATATAAAATAATATAATATAAATATTTTCAGTACTATGTTAATTTGTGGATCTCACCTTCATGATTATTTTATTTTTCAGAAAAACTTGAATAATTATTTTTTATATCATCAAATATGATTTTATTGTCAAGGAAAAACATATAAATAAATTCGTGTAATTCGTTAGAAACCTTTTTAAATTTAAATTGAATAAGTACTATAGAGTGGACAAAATCAAATGGGGGTGTGAAGGGGCAATTGCCCTCAATTCCGAAGATTTTGTTCGTCTTTGTCTCTTTATTTAATTTTTTAAAATTTTAATTTATTTATATATTTACCTTTCACTTTTAAACATTTATATTTTGATCCTAACCTCAAATTTTAATTTTATCCCTGATCCGTTATCTAAGTTTTGAGTCCGTCCTTTATTATATAAAAAAAATCAATTCAACTCACAACACATTGAATTCTTTTTCTTCAACTCATCATTTACAAACAAGCAAAAAAAAGATTTTTGAGGGGAAAAGGACTAAAAAGGAAGAGAAACTTAAGACCTGTTTTTTTGTAATTTTCCCACTTATTCTCAATAACTAATCTTCCTTTCTCTAATGTCATAACAACTGATTGTCAAACTACAAACAAAACCCACGTTTAAAAGACAAAAGAAAAGGACTGAAAATCATGTAAATGTCCAAGAATATTCTTGTTCGAACGACATTTTGGTGGGACACTTAAAATGGTCAGCAAATATTGAATCATCATCAACAACCATCTTTGGTCTGTCACTCAGCAAATCATCCCAATGGTAGAAATCATCGTCCCACAGGCCGATACCATCGATGTTACCGTTGCTATCGTAACAATCAGTTGGCCAATTGAAATCAGGGAGCTGCAATTCTTCAAGCAACTTCGAAGATTTGCAGGGAGAAGACGTCGACGATGGTGCATGATTAGTACCGGTGACCAAAATCTCATGCGGTTCTATTAAAGGAACTTCGTCGATACAAAAACCATCGATATCGCCCATCATCAACATCTTCGTCTCCATTGTCGGGTCGAATATTGCACTTGTCATGCTCTTGTCTTCCTCCTTTGCTTCAGTTATTGTGGATTGCAAGGATGTTTCAGGCAACTCCATGAGACTTTTGTCTACCTTTAGCACTTGATGGGGTTCACTAGTAGAAGTAGTAGATAGTGGCCGGTGGGTGAGAGGGTCAATTCCCATCTTCTTTAGTTTTTTCTTTATATGTGTATTCCAATGATTCTTTATCTCGTTATCGGTTCGTCCAGGAAGATGAGAAGCAATTTTGGACCATCTGCACAACCAAATGAAATTATTCGTATTCATATATTTAATGTTACTGACACTAACCTTATACCTTGAATTCTGAACCTTAAACCCTAAATTCTAAACCTATCATGAATTATATATAAACCATAAACTTAATTTTTAAAAGTAGAATCACCACTAAAAACATGATAAAAAATCGATTTTCGTCGAATTTTTGGACCGTTTCAAAGAACTACTAAACCTACATGATTTTTCAAATTTTATAGACTCACACTTGAATGAGTAGTACATATATACTAAAGAAATGGGGTGAAATGGGGCTGAGTCTACACTATCCTGCTTCCCAGAAAATCCTCAAAATTGGGTTTTTCATTAAAAAAAAAAAAAAGAGCCAAAGTCCAAATTTCCAAAAATTCATTTTCAAGCTGGATTTCATTACAAGGAAAATGACTGTCCAATAAAAAAATGTTTCAAGTTGGTGGAAATGACTTGAATTGAATAGGAAATGGTAAAATGAAACATGGGAGGGAAATGGACCTGTTGCCAAGCTGAGCATGTAGATCAATCACCATTTTCTCTTCCTCTTCAGACAAAAGCCCTCTCTTCAGGTCTGGTCTGAGATAATTTGTCCATCTCAGTCTGCAACTTTTCCCACACCTTAACAATCCTGTAATTCCAAATACACATAAAATGAAAATGGTCATAATCATTACCCTTAGTGGCCAACTTTCCTTTCTCTTTCTTTATCATTAGGACATGTCTTTGCTTCATCATAAACTGATAAAACAATGTGTCTCGGTTCCGATCCGACTTCCCTCGAAAAAATCGAACATTTTGTAGGGTGTGGAGAAGGATTATATTAACCTGCAAGCTTAGGAAGAGCTCTCCAGCAGCATTGTCCATTGGTGAGGATGAAGTTAACAAGCTTCTGATCTTCCTCAGCACTCCATGGACCTTTCTTCAACCCAACTTTGTCACAACAAGGTTGCCTTCCCATTTTTTTCCAAACCACTCCAATAATTATGAATTTTATTCAATTCAACCCAGGCTGAGAAATGATAGATGCTAGGGAAAGAGGAGAGAGAACTGAATAACAAGGCAGATACACACACTTCAAAGCTTTTGATGAATAACAAGGCACAAATACAAGTCCCCACATTCATATATAAATGATGTGATGAACCCCACAAGCTATCAGCCTCCAAGTTAATTTTTTTTTTTAAAATGTCAATTTCTTTAGTATTTCTTAAAAATATTTCTTATAGTCTGTGCTTATACACGTGTACACAGAAGAAGCATTCTTCAAACACGTGCAATGTGAGTTTTAGCTAGAACCTAGGGGTGGTGAAGAAGAAAAATCTTTTACCTCTTATTTGTCATTCTTTTTATGTCTCATTTGAAAATTTGTTAAAAAATTAATTTTTTAAATCTTAACCCTTATTTTTTATATATTAAACCTTAAACCCTATACAAAAAATATACCCTACCCCTAATTTCCTATACCCTAACCAAAACTCTTAAATTAAAACCCTAAACCTTCTAATTGAAATTGAGGTATAAATGAAAGCATGAAAAAAAAATAGACGAATTACACCCGTACCGGAAGATATTGTCGCACTCTTAAACTTTTTTAAATTCTTTTATATTCTATATATATTTTTATATTTTTTATTAATAATTAATTTTGTATCTCTGCATGAAATTCTAAATCTATCTTTGCAAATAGCTTTACTCGAACAAAATTCATTTTTTTCTTCTTCTTCGATTTTGAGGGTGAGAAACTCTAATTTACAACTAAATGATGCAGGAGTTAAGAGACATATTACAACTTTCAGTTTCTCCATTAATAGATTAATAATTTTGAGCTAACGTTTTTAATTCTAGCAATAAATAATTTAGTATCAATTAAATACTATTAAATTTAAATTTTTATGTATAATACATTTTTATTTAGGAATTCACCACTGAAATTATATGAAATAATTTAAATTAATCAGGATAATGTCCAGAATCAAAATAACAACCATAAATAAGATTGGCAATTTTCACTTGTTTCGACTTTCGGTAGTCCTTGATGATGGGATTTATGAAGTCTATATTTATTAATAATATGCGGTGTGGAATTATAGAGGTGTTTAATTTCTGGATATCGAAATTGATTTGATTTTTGAATAATCGGATAATTAAATATAAGTTATTTAGATTAAATATTTGAGTTTTCGATTATTCAAATATATAATTTAATTTAAGTATATTTTAGATTAAATTATCAAATATAACAAGATTGATATCTATAAAGTGTTCGACTTTGATTTTTTAAATATAGCAAGCATTAAATTATTGAATATAACAAAGATTTATTTCTGTAAATATTTTTTTTTGATATTTAAGATTTTTAGATAATTCAAAACTTGAAATATTATAATTTGTATCCGATTTGAAAAATAAAAAATCAGATCAAATATTTAATCTAAAAATAAAAATCGGATCAAATATCTAAATTCTTAAATCAAATCAACAGATAATCAGATCAGATTGATCGAATCATATTTTTTAACCCCTTAGACTACGAAGTGAAGTGATTAAAGGGATTATATTTTAGCATCCATATCTTGAAGATTAGGTGGATAATTAGGGATGAGTATTTTATTTGGTTCGATCTGATCGGATTTTTTGATAAAAATTAAGTTCGGGTTCGGGTCAGATCAAGTATTTTTAAAGGTGATGTCGAGTTGGATCGGATTTAAGATATAAAATATCCGATCAACCCAATATAGGATTAAATATACAATTTCTCCACAAAATTTTTAAAAATATTTATAATAATAATCCTCTATCTATCTATATTTTTATAATAAAACCATTTTAGTAGCTTTACTATGATCTATAAAAATAAAATGTGTATCCTATATATTCAGTTATAAAGAGAAAAACGTTAAATGGTAATTGACTGATTTATTTTTAATTTTATTTATTTATGATGGTCCTTTTTAATAAAAGGCTATATAAATTTTAAGCATAAATTATCTTGTTTTACTGATTAAGAAAATAACTATTATTTTCGGAGACTATAGAAGCATCAATATTTATACTACAATGATCATGGGATTAATATCCAATAGTTGAGAGTATATTCTAGAACGAATAATACTTATAACCATTAAGGTATTAAAAAAATATATACAAATTTTAGGGTAAATTACTTCAAGGGCACTCAACTAATTGAATATGTCTATTTTGATCACCGAACTATTCAACTCGTCAATCAAGTCACTAAACTTATTAAATCGATCTATTTTAAGCATTATCGTTAAAAAATATAGATGGGTCCCAAACTGATAACATGGTTGTTAGAGAAATCTTATAAAATTACGTATTTAATCCATTTTATTTACATAGTAGTTTATTGCAATAGGCAACAAGACACAAGCCAGCTTTCTTATCAGACAAACAACAACAAACAAAGACGGAACAAAAGCATAAGATCTTAGGTAAACCTCACTTAAACTATAACCTCACAAACAAACCATGCACGTTTTATCCAGGAAAGCTCACTTTTGTTTATGCCAAAACACGGGAAATTAAAAGGAACACAATGGCATGAAAGCAAAAGCAAGGATAAGATTACATTGCCAAAGTGGGGAGTCTGTGGCCTAACATGCTTTCACAACATCCAGTTTCCAGCAATTGGTTCATCTGAACCATTGTGACTATACAGACAATTTTCAGTGTAAAGATACACGTGTGTGTTTTTGTGTGTGTATGTATATAATTACTACAATTCTCAGATTCTTCCTACACAATAGCATAGTTTCTTGCCTATATAGCTCTCTCCAGCTTTCAACCTCTTATAATGGACCCTTTCAAACAGTTTATCGGCCCCGAAGAATGTAGCAGCAGTGAATCCGGGTGGACGAGCTACTTGGTTTCTCCGATGGAAGAAGATTACAAGTGCAGTGAAGAGAATTATAACAGCAATCACAATATCAGAGATGATGTCTATGATGGTGAGGGAAACAGCGATGATTCGATGGTATCGGATGCCTCTTCGGCCCCGAGTCATCAGCAGCAGCATAATAAACACAAGGATGGTCAAGGTAAGGATAGCAAGTATAATTATACAAGCAAGCATTCTTCACGCAGGGAGGAAAAGAAAGAAACAAAAAAGAGTTTGGAAAATGGTGGTAAATCCAAAAGAGGACTTGGTGGTCAAGCCAAGTCTCGCAAGTAGAGTCCGGTCGAGAGCCTTGAGATGTATTTTTCTTTTCCAGGGTCTCTCTTTCAAGAATAGATATGTAAGATCACAATATGCTGCTTTCTTTGTTTCAGTACTGAGATGATATTGTTTTGCAATGTGTTTATGATTCCAAAAACAAATGTTATATCTATGATTTCAATGCACAAACATGATTACAAAACCGTTAGCATTTCCGATAATCGGATAAATCGTGGGGTCGTAGCTGCAAACTTTAAAGGAAATCAGACATAAAACATTCATAACAATAGTGTGCAGATGTCAATTCATGTGTCTGTACGTGCAAATCCATGAACAAAAAGAGTATGCTGTGCTGGAAAGAGGATGTATCCAGAGGGACAAATGACAACTATGAGATCAAAAGAAGACATTTTTAATGACAGACCATTTCTAACTGATAGTGCAAAGTGCAACAGCTAGGCAATCAAGTCAAAAGTAAATTTCCACACAAACAAAAGCCATTTCCTGTTCTAATAAAACAAGACAAGATGAATGAGCAAAAGCCTAATGGAAGACAACAATCAAAAACAAATTTACACACATGGCCAGAACTTTGGATTTCATCTCAAGATACACTGGCATCAGAACTGTAGATTCACATTTGGTTTGTCTGGCATCAAAGATAATGCAAAAGGTAAAGAAATATGTTAAATTTTATGTATATGTAACTTTCTCCTATGTTTGCATGATAAACTTATCTGCTTTCGCTTAAATATAAAAAACTAAAGCCGAGTGCAGTCCTAGGAGGATAATTAATTAAAAGGAACTGAAAACACAGATTGTTCATCTTATATGAAGATATAAACTTCTATCTTATTGTCATATCAGCCATTATTCTTATGCGAAATGAACCTAAAATGCTCCACTTTTTGTCGATCTGCATGTCAGAAATGATAATGGTTTAGAATTTAGATAATTACATACTCATAAATAACACTGCTACATATTTGCCACTAATCTACACAACCGAATATGCAAACTCAACAATCCGATGTTCCTTTCCTTATTTAGCTAAATAGAACACAGCAAGAGTGGAATTATCCTTGTAGAATTTTTACATTGCAGCTATTGAGCATAAAATATATATACTATTTAGACAAGTATCTTACAGAAAAAATCTGCAGTCCACAGAGAGTTACTGGTTTATATACAGTATATGGTATATGGTTGTGTGGTTTAGCTCAACCAGTATCTCTGACAGTACAGAAATTCATTTTCAGCATGTATATCAGACACATTATTATGCACATTTCACCACAATGATAATTTAAAATGAAAATTTTGAGTTTTCTAAGTTCCAAAAGGAATTTGAAGGTTCTAGAGTTCAAGAATGAAACAATGCAATGTAGGCCATATGATATTTTGCAGAAGTAATGACCATTTTCGTTTAGCCTGTGAGTGATGAAGGAGAAGGTGTTCGCACTAGTCAGAATATGAAATGAACTAACAAAATCAAATCACAAGTTAGTAAAAGAACTCAAAGGACGACCTGTCTGAAAGATGTTGATATCTAACAGAACAGCAAATTAGTAAATTAAACAGTGGCCCATATCAGGTAAATATCACATTTAACTAAAAAATGCAGTCATCAGCTTGATTCATATTCAAATCTGGGAACAGCATAAAAAGCAGTACCACATCTCGCACACTAACTCAAAAGACGGTTTGAATTCGCAGCTGGATTTGAGAAGGGAAATAAGATCAATTTTAAAGAAAAAACCATAAATGTAGCTCTGTGTAGCATAAAGTCCAGAGCAGATGTTATTAAATTTATTGCAAATTCTGAAGAAGTATCGCTAGGGTAACCTTAATCCCTTAACTTTTTGGCAATCTTGAACCATTCAGTGTGGAAAGATCCGTCCATATCGACCCTTTCATAAGTATGGGCACCGAAATAATCTCGTTGAGCTTGAACCAAATTAGCCGGTACGCATTCCCTCCTATAAGTGTCAAAATAAGCCAGACTGGCTGACATGCCTGGAGTGCTAATACCTGAGTTGATAGCAAGACAAACAACTCTTCTCCAAGCAGATTGCCTGTCGATGATTTCCTTTGCAAACTCGGGATCAACAAGAAGGTTTGCAAGTTCAGGATTTCTATCATAAGCCTTCTTGATTCTGTCGAGGAAAATAGCTCGGATAATGCAACCTCCCTTCCATATCCTAGCCAGTTCCCCCAACTTCAAGTCCCAACCTTTCTCAATGCTTTTTGCACGAATGAGATTCATGCCCTGAGCATAACTGCAAATCTTGGATGCATAAAGTGCTTGCCTTACATCATCAATTAATTTTTCCTTGTCCACAACTTGGTCGGTCAAGATATCGTCAAAGCCTCCTGATTTGAAGACTTTAGCAGCTTCAACTCTTTCCTCCTTCAATCCACTAAGGAACCTTGAATCCAAAGAAGCTGCAATTGTTGGAGCCGCAATAGACAGATCAGCAGCTTGCTGTACAGTCCATTTACCGGTACCTTTCATGCCAGTTTTGTCTAAAACCTTATCGACTAAATAACCATCTCCCTTGTCATCTTTGATTCCAAATATATCAGCAGTGATTTCAATCAAGAAGCTCAAAAGTTCCCCTTTGTTCCATTCTGAGAAAACACTATGTAGTTCTTCATTTGATAATTTTCCAACAGATTTCAGCACATCATAAGCCTCTGCAATCAGCTGCATATCGCCATATTCAATTCCATTATGAACCATCTTGACAAAATTACCGGATCCGCCTTTGCCGATGTAAGTCACACATGGACCACTATCCGGAACTTGAGCTGCAACCTTAAGAAGAATGTCTTCTATGTATTTGTAAGCCTCAAAGGACCCTCCAGGCATTAAAGAGGGACCATTCCGTGCACCTTCTTCACCACCCGAGACTCCCATCCCAAGGTATAACAAACCCAGCCCCGACATCTCTTTCTCTCGTCTCTCAGTGTTTTCATACCACTCATTGCCACCATCGATGATACAATCGCCTTTCTCCATGTATGCAGAAAGAGTCTTAATGGTTTGATCAACAGGAGACCCAGCCTTAACAAGCATGATCACCACTCGAGGCTTCTGGATTGACTGAATGAAAGATTCAGGATCATGGAAACCATATACAGGAAGATCCCCTTCCTGTTTAGCTCTTTCGACAGTCTCATCGACTTTAGAGGTAGTTCTGTTATAAACAGAAATGGGGAAACCTTTCTCAGCAATGTTAAGTGCAAGATTTTGGCCCATAACAGCCAAACCAGCAAGCCCTATTCTTGTAGGTGGAGCCATATTTCTTCCTGTTAAACTTCGACATATTAATGAGATGCCTAAATAAAAAGAACTGATAACAAAGAAAAATCTAAAACAAGAAAATAACTTGGAACTTTTTATACGTATAAACCATCAATGACTAGGTGAAAAACTAAAAGTAATCATGTCTGCACAGAACACCTGAAACGTTCCAGATAAGGCGAGCTTCACACATAGAAGCTCTTTTCATCATGTTTGGCCTGAAGATAGATCAATAAAAAAATTCCAGGTCCATGATACAACCATCAAAATCCTTGACTAAATAAGCTAACTGGCTCTTTCTATGAACTCTTATATGCAAAATATATCACTTCGGTTCACAATTTAAGGTCTATTAGGCACAAAGTTGACTGTTTCTACGAAGGAAAAACCGATTAAATGACCAAAAATGATTGTGCTGTAGTTACTTCTAAGGTTAACAGATTCAAAACTAAAATGAAATATGTGTTAGCAGTTCTTTCGAGTCAAATAATGAACCTAAAAGAATTCGACAAAGAAGCAAAAATACCTTATAGCAGATTCAACAGATGAATGAATTAAACTCTCCTAGGTTAATCAAAACTTACTGTAAGACAGAAGCAGTGAGATCAGACAAGATGATTCATCCCCATTAGAATGTCCATATTTTACAAGCTCGTCAACAGATCAACTAACCCTAGTTAAAAAAATGATTTTGAGGCTTCTCTAATCACATATAGAACAACCTAATTCTAAACCACTTTTTATAGCAATTTAATTTTGAACTCATTCAAATTGCAAGCACGAACTAACCAGGAGAAAATCTAGCAAACGCAGACAGCCCAATCAACAACAAAAATTTAAAAGAAACTGAAACTACAACATGCAGGAATCTTTGGCCAAAAAACAGTGATGCATCAAACCAACAGATAAGAAAGTTCCAAACTTTATTGAGATTTCAACATGAGAAAAGGAACCCAAACCTTTCAATCTTTCTCTGTTTTGATGTATCAAAGATCTGAACTTTGAAATAAAATAGAGAATGGGTACCCAGAACTCGAGCAGATATATGTATAAAAGGGAAGAAAAAAGGGAATTAAATGTCACCCCCGGTTGGTCAAATTAGGCAAATCTTAACTACTACCGGGGGTAGGTGAAACAACCCTGCACAGTGACAATTTACCCTTCTTGCATGCTTTTGCCATTTCACATGGACCCCTCTTAAATTTCAACCAATTTAACTCAAATTTAACTTCTAAGACTACAATTTATAAGTACACAATGAATCTGTTTTTTAAGGACAAATAAAAGATATTAGTTATATTAATGTTTATTACTATATTAATTATCATTGTTGTATTTCATTGTATTTTGTATTCCCTGAACCATGTGGACATCAAAGTTTGATTCTTTGAAATACTATAAGCTGACCTTTCAAATCTACCCAACATAGAGTTGGAAATTATAAGTTAATTGCGGTGATTTCTTATTCATTATTTAATTATTTTAAGCATATGATATCTCTAATAAATTTCATTGTGTACTTGAAATAAAATCTAATAAATTTTTTATTTAAATCTTTATTTTACTCTTTCGAATTATGTTATCAATTCTCATTATTTCTCCAACAATTCCGGTTCATAGAATATACTTGTATCCCAATATCAAAGTTTGATTCTTGTATTGGTTCAGTGATGGCTGCATCATCTCCCAATCATGTTATCATCATGCTCATTAGGATGATAATGAGTCTGACCAGCTCGCGAGCTACTCGGGCTCGGTTCGAGTGAGCTCGACTCTGGTTCGGATTCGACTCAAGATTTAAACGAGCCGAAAAGCTCGTGAACATACTAGGAATAATTATATATAAACATACATATATATTTATATATACATCAAAAACAATTTATTTAGCAAAAAAATAATAAAATAATTAAGAGTAAATCCACTAAAAATAAATTAAATAAAATAAATTAAATATTATCAACTAAAACAAATTTACAAAACTACAAATAATAAATAAAAAATAAACTACAAATAAATAAATAATAAAAATAATATAAAAAATTGTCCATTTCGAGTCAAACCGAGCCGAGTCGAGCCTAAGCCGAACCTGACGAGCTTTAAGCTCGAGCCAAGCCCAGTAATATTATTTTCGAACCGAGCTCGAGCTTAAAATTCCAAACTCGGAGGACCTCGAGCCGAACCCAGATATACTTGTTTTCGAACCGAGCTTGGCTTGGCTCGGGCTCGACTCGTTATCACCACTAATGCTGATGATGCTTGGATTATTATATCCAAGGCCCAATTTCACTGTCTCTATTGCCAAGCAATGCAAACTCTTGGGAATATATTTGGCAAATTAGCAGCAATTGAGCTAGCAAGAGCTCCATTCTTTTTCTCCTCACTGCACAATTGACTAACAGTAAAAATAGTATTTTTGATGTTTCAGTTTGAAAATTCAAGTAAATCAAAAGAATTTCCAACATATATATTCAAGTAAATCAAGCCATTCATTGTAAATCTCTGGCTTAAAGTTGCTTGCTTCAATAGTGGGGCTTCATTAATCATAAGTTTACTGTCAGTAGTTTGTAGTCATGGAAATTGTTATCACCAAGTCATAAAACCAATACACATGAAGAATGCTCGTCTGAATTCGAATCAGTTTCGAACACAGACGACTTACAAGTTGTTTCCTAGTAAGATTTGAGAAATTCCTAGTCAAATCTTCAAAAGGTTTCAGTTCGATCCCTTTAAAATACCAAGCTTGCTTTCAATCATGTGCTGTAGGGGAAGAAATGCAGTTTATGGGATACAGCCAAAAAACCCGGGTATGCTTCATAGATTTAAATCTGAGTACCTATCTGGAAATTTAAAAAACTTTAGGGACTCAAATGAAAATGAAATTATCAAACATGTTATTCTCATTGCCTTCAAATCTCATACATCTTACAAAGCTAGGCAGTGGCAGAGTAGGCACAGAGACTGGTTCACTTACACCTAACAGAAGAAACAAAAATGAAAAATGGTACCTAGCAAGATAGATAGAATTTTGGGGATGAAACAGGGTTTACGACTCTCAGTCGTCGGCTAAAGCATGTTCGAGGTCTCGCAAAGTCGAGTAAGGGCTAGTGAGTTGCATATCGGAGAATAGCTGACGGAGTTGAGAGGCTTCCTCTTTGAGCTGAGCGTTCTCTTGAACGACCTTGTCATGTCCTTCCGAGACATGGTTCAGCTTATCAATGAGCTGGTGGTTCTCGTTCCGGAGCCAGACTACCTGCGACCAGAGCTCATCAAGGTGCCTTTGTTTGCGCATACGCGACCTACGTGCGGACTCCCGGTTCGATATCATCCTCCTTTGCTTCCTCTCATTGATGACACATAGTTGCTGCTCGTCGGCCTCATCGGAGGTCGAATTGCTGTTGATACAAGATGAATGGGGACTAATGATTTCATGGAGTTGAGGTGGGATGTAGAGATTATGCAGGGGATTCGAGAACCGGCTCAAATTGAATGCCGGTACCGAATACGGGGACGGATTCGAAGCTACCATATATTGTAGCGCTGAAATCTCACTAGGCTGCATGACTTGGGGAGGAAGGAAAGTGAAGAACAAAAGAAAAACACTAAAAATTGGCAATCAGTGATAATGAAGCACCTAATAAGCTCTTGTTGGAGAAGAAGAGGGTTCTTATAGGCTCAAAAAAAGATAACATGGCCCCACCCCCACTCTTGCAATTGTGTGACAATTTACTTAAAATCAGCTTAGATCTCTTGACTTGAGTTAATATCATGCAGATCATGTTTTTATCATGCACATATAGGAAGTGGCACTTGTATCATGTCTACTCACGTTATCGGTGATCCAAATAACGGCCTGTTATATAACAATAACGATATTATTTAAAATTATTATTACATAAAACAACGATATATATTTGTTATATTCACAACAACGATTGAAAACACGATCACAACTACAATTAAAATCTATTCACATGACATGCATGCATGATTGAAGATTCACATACATAGAACAATGGAGTTTGTATTATGGGTACAATTATATTTTCATTGAGAGAAATGTTTTGGCAAAATAAAACAAAAGGTAAAGAAAGACTAGAGGTTATACTCGAAAGCTTTTAAACTAATAGAACTTTTTTACATAAGAAATTATCGTTTATCGTGAATATAACAAATATTATTTCTTCGGCAATCATTTAAATTATTTAAACGATTAACTTCTAATGTTAATTTAACAAGTTTATTACATTTTATTTTTTACCAACAAGACACTTGTTTGTGGGTATTGTCCTACATGAGGCAACTTGACTTGAGTCAATACCCACTGTCTTTATTTTGTAAGATTAATGGCTTTTTTATTCAGACAGATAGTCCAAGTAATCGTGGATATTTATTTATTTTCAAGCAATACATGTCCAAACAGTACAATTGTGAAGCACTTTTTTAACTTTCCCTCTTTCGAAATATGTACACCACAGTTGGGTCTAAACAAAACAACAGACAAGAAAAGCAAATGATTCATGGTGGGAGATTTTTGTAATAAAATGTGAACCAAAATTTTTCAATCTTTTATACAGATTTGGATATGAAATAAGATATTTTTATACAAGATGAGAGGTGAATTATCGATAGATCGAGAGTTATTAATTGATTTAAGTGGGTAAATTTTAATCAAAGAATAAAGAGTAAAGTGATGAATTGTTACATATAAATAAATTATAATGAAACTCGTCAAAATATCTTGTTTATCGTCTCGTAATAAAATGAACTTTATATCTTGTTTAATATGGTTCTAGGGTACTTAGGTTGCGTTTGTGGTTGTGGTAAACGGTCGTTTATCGACTACATCAATATCAAACAACTCTTGGTTTGACTTTTAACAGGTGTTTACTCATCTATTTTAGTGGTAAAACGAGCGTTTTAAAAAATCATATTTTTAACTTTCGACCGATGACCGTTTACTCTAAACAAAAATTGAGAAATTCAACCCAAGCGAAGCCTTAACCTTTTTCGACGAAAGAAGATTTATTTGTTAAAGAGATATAAATATATTATTATAAAAGATCGTTATTTTTCTTTATCTTCCCTTTTTACAAAATTTAATTTATTTTAACCTTTAGTCCATCAGATAAATAGTTTAAAATCATTGACATAACACTTTCTGATGGATATAATTTTTCATAAAACTTTCAAATATAAAGAATAAAATAAAAATAAATAAATAAACACAATCTTATACAACTATGCTTATATCTGACACTCCTAATTATATAACGGAGTTATCAAAATAAGTGTAGTGAGGGGTAGACATGGAATTGATCTCCTTTGATCATATGGTATAATTTGGTTTTTAGTCCTCTTGGAAGTTAAACATTTAATCTTAAGTCCTTTTATCTCTTAGTTTCATGGGGAAAATATTTCAATTCCTTTCTAAAAGGTTAATAATTCAATTTAAACCTTTTCAACATAAAATTTTTAGATTTAACCTCTCAAAATTTTATAATTTTATTTCGACTCCTAAACAAAATTCCCAAGTTCACCTCCTACCAGGGACGAAACTAAGTGCCCCTCTCGATTTCTTTTACCTTTGTTCCTCCACTTTCAAACATTTATGTTTTACCCCCAAACCACAAATCCTGACCCTGTCCCAGTCTTCTAAGATCGATAATCGAAAGTTGTATACCAAGATCCCATGGTGGCAAATTGTCCTATGGTGAGGCCATTTGAGATGACTCTATGGTCAACAACCCCATTAGACAAAGGTAGACCCTGCTTTCTTTTCATGTCTCATGCTTTGTTTATCCCCTCTTCATTTCTCCCTACTAATTTTCATTACATTTCCAATAATTTCATAGTGGGGTTTCACAGTATAAAGGTGTAATAACTAGTTGAAGACTATGCATGTATTTTAGGTCACTTGTACTTAACTTTTGTAAATTGTACATGTAGATATGTTGAGATTTATAGGTTGACAATGTTGTCCCCAATTAGACAAGATCCTAAGATGATTTTGGCTACAACCAGTTGATTTTAATTGTTTTGTCTTAAAGATGATAATAAGAGAAATATGAAGGGTTTGTTTAGATTTGAGGGAAAATTGTGACATATATAAAAATGCATTAACTTGATTATATAATATAACTTTTTAGTTCTTAATTAGGAGGAACAAAATCATGATTAAAGAGTACTGGGAATTAAATCATCTAATTTTAATATTAAAATAAATTTAATAAATATTTAATCTATGAATACGACTTAATTTGATTAAAATTGCTATCATACAAAATGATCGCGAGTAAAATTTTTCTATTTTTCGGTATTACTAATAGTACATATTGAAGTTTAGAGACCGACTTAAAAAATTAATTTAAGTGTTACATGAAACATAGATTGAGATGGTAAAATTTGGGTATTCTGATTCAAACAATGTTGTATATGGATCTAAGTAGAACTATTCTGATTTAAATTATATTTTTCTTAAATTTTAAATTATAACTCGATATATTTGATAGAATAATCACAATAAGTGATACAGGAGATTATCACCTCATTCTTTAAGTTTGAGATGGTAAAATACGGTATTTTAAACCCACACTTCGTCTTATATGAATTATGTATGTGTTATGTTAGATTTATTTTAATTTAAATCGAGTGATATATCAATCTTAATAAAATTATTTTGATTTAAGTTATACCTCTCATCAAATTTTAAATTATAACTCGAAAATGTTTGATAAAATAACCACAAAATATGCCACCTCATTTTCTAATTATTTGTATAAAATTTAATCTTTATTTATAAAAATATTATTTAGATTTTAAAAAATGTTAAAAAAATTAATCACCGTTATCGATCGTAGATATAATTAATAAAATTAATCATTGATATTTTTACGTGAAGTGTGAAAGGGCAAATTGGGAAAATGACATGTCAACTATGGGACATTTCCCTGGAAAAAAGATTTAGGTTATGCACGGATGGGTACTTGATTTAACTGCTCCAACAACCTTTACTTTAGGACACCCATGAAAATTATTACAATAATCATGGCTCTAAGGAGGAGGCAAAGGGTAAATTACATAAATCATCCTTTAATTTTTTAATACTCTTTAATTATCAGAAATTATAAAATAGTTTTTTTAGTAAAAAAATATAATAAATTAATTTAATATTATTTTAAAAAATAATTTATGACGTATGATAATTAATAAAAATTAATATATTTTGTCTTTAATTTTTGTAATTTATTTAATTGATACTATTAAACTAAAGATATATCAACTATTAAACTGTAAAATCAATAAATAGAGTTAATGAAGATAATCGATTTTTTATACATCATTTGGAACTTTTCCGTTAAGGGCTAAATATGTTATTATGTTAATTTAAATAAATTACTTAAATTTTTTAAAACTAGAATCAAGTTAAACAAATTGTAAAAATTGAAGACGAAATGTGTTATTATATTAATTTTTATTAATTATCACATTATCTACCATTAATTTTTTTTAATTATTTGCTATTTCTTAGCTGAGAAACCGGTTTATAATTTATGATAGTTAAGGGATAAAAAAGAATTAAAATATAATTGGAGTACCATTCATATAGTTTTCCCAAAAATTAAAATTAAGAGTGTCAGGCGCATGATAGTTTCAATAGTGGGTCCTTTATTAACCAGCGCGCATGGCTACCTAGTGCACCTCCCTACAACCCTATTGCTCAGCCTGTCAACTCATCGCTCATGCAAATCAAAACCCTAAGTTTTTTTTTTCCTTTAAATACGATTGGTTTAAATAAAAGTCATAAAAATAATTTTTACTCTTAACGTTTTTAGTTTTTGTCATTTTAATTTTTTTAATAAATTTAACTCTTAATTTATGTCTTTTAATAAATAATCTACTTTTTAACTACCATCATAATTGAACTGATAAAAATTTAATAAATGATGACATATCATATATACGTAATAGTATATTTTAAATGACTTAACATCTAATATATTAAATACATACACGAGGAATATAGTTTTATTCCAAACTAAAAATATAAAATAATTAAAATTCAAATAAAATATTAAAATTATTATTTTTATTTATTAAAATTTAATTAAATTTAAAACAAAAGACTACTAAGCATTCTCAACCTTAATTATAGTAAAATCAAAATTTTATCTAAAAATGTATGAACATAATCTGAAAAAAAATAGTTTTGTATAGTTTGTTACCGGTGAATCAAAGATAAAGGATTTTGATAATAATTAATTAGATTTTTATTATTTTATTTTAAAATTTAAGTATTTTAGTTTTAATCTAAATTTGAGTTTTAGGGATTTATAAAGATATTTTAGTTAGGGTTGAGAATATTTAGTAAATTTTTGTTTTAGATTTAATTAATTTTTAATATTTTATTTAAATTTTAATTATTTTATATTTTATACTGAAATAAAATTATATTATATATATGTATATATTTAATAGATTAGAATATATATCATTTAAAGCATATTATTACATATATATGACATGTTATTATTATTAAATTTTAACGGTTCAGTCATCATGATAATTAAAAAATGAATTATTTGTTAAAAAGACATAGACCAAGGGATAAATTTGTCTAAAAAAAAGAATAAGGGCAAAATGACAAAAATTATAAAAATATAAATATATATTGAATTTATCAGTTGATTCATATGATATCTTTTAAAATAATATTTAATAAATACAAAATGGAAATCTAAATATCTGAAAACCCTACTTGCTCTTATTTTTTTATTTATAGTCAGATGTATCCTAATTTTAAATAAAATATTAATGTGCGTAAACTATAAGAGTATATTAACTAATTTTTTATCGATATAACTTTTTTAAAATAACTGGCTCACGAGTATTTAAATTCGATTCGATTAAAGTTTTGTTCAAATAAATTTGATTTAGACTCGAATTTAATTCGTGGTCTTAATAAATTGAGTCGAATTGAACTAAATTTGACTCGAAAGTGAACATGCTTTGAATAATTATATATACTAAAAGTAATATTTTTAGTAAAAGCAGAAAAAAGAGAAATCTAATAAAAATAAATTAACTAAAATAAATTGTGCATTATGTGTTTGTATTATAAAATTTTTTTTGGTTTATATTAATCTATTTTTTGAATTTTTTTTCTTTTTCGATATTTAATTTTATTTTGGTATTAGTTATGAATTTTTTTTAACAAGACCTCATATTTTATAAAAAAATTATAATAAAATTTTATTTTAAGTCGAGCCGAACCCAACGAACTTCAAGCTCAAATCGAATTCTATATTATTGCTTTTGAGCCAAACTCGAGCTTAAAATTTTGAGCTCATCAAATCTAATATAATTATTTTTATGTTAAATCAAACCTAATTAAACTCAAACTTAACTTTACTTCCTTATCCGAATCATTATAATTATTTCACCACACATTTTAATAAACTTTTAAACATCAAAAATAAACAATGTTTTTTATTATTTGTGTCTCATCATTTAACCTATGAAACTTGTCCATTCTATTACTGACTAGAATTCGCAAATATCTGTGTTACCATCATTGGATTTTGGAGAGTGCTACCAGACAAAACAAATGAAGGGCACTTCAGTTGTTTTCGAACAAAAAATTGGATTTTACTGTCCAACGTGCACACGACAGGTTTGCCCCAAGTTTAGACGATGTTTTTTTAATTTAATTTAATATTAATTTTGTTTATTTATATGTTGATTTTTTTTATTAATTCATTGATTGTTACATGAGATTTAATCGAGAAATTAATAGTGGTCAGTATAGCTCAAAGATTAATAATGTATGCTTGTGCTTACTGCAGACGGTTGTGCACCGACAGAGAATGGACGAGACGAGTTTTTAGTTATTTTGATCGTAATTTCAAAATTAAAATATTATTTTGATTTTAATTTAAGTTGACTTTAATATATTTATCTTTATTTTATTTCAATTAAACATAAAAAATTATAATTTGTCTTTGATATTTTAATAAAAAACTTAATTAAATCTGATCTAATCTGAAAAATAATAAATATTATGTATAAAAATATAATAAAATATATAAATATATCAAATTGAGTTAAAGAATTTTAACATTAAACCTAACTTAATGAATTCGATTTTTAATAAAAAAAATTGTACCCGTTGAATTGGATAAGGACCCGACAATTTTATGTCAAATTATTATTCCTACACGTAATCTTATATTACAATTTAATTTAACTAGTATTGCTTTTTAAATTAATTTTTCTTTTTCCAAAAATTGATTTAAGATAAAAAACAATTAAAAAGAGATAGTTTTCAGGTGGAATTGTTTTTAGTTTAATTTGAAAAGTAATTTTTAAAAGTTAAAATGTTTAGTTTTTTCAAAAGTAATTTTAAATAAAATTATTCATATATCAGTGTTTATATTATACTTTTATATTTTAAAGAGTATATAAAATATATATTTTATCTTTAAAAATATATTTAGCTTCAGTACTAAGTACTCTTATTTTAAACCAAATTTTCTAAAAATACTTTTTAAAATCATTTTTTTATCATATATTTTTTAAAATGAATATCAAATTATCTTTAAAAAAAATATTTTTTATAAGATATCTTGAAAAATATTTAAGTATTTCTAGTTTAAAATAAGAGTGTTTGATATTATTATAAAAAATATTTTTAGATAAACAAAATATCTATTTATATTTTATTTTTAAAGATATAAAACAATTAATGATATAAATAAAGATAAATAAGTTATGAACTATTGATACTCAAAAAATACTTTAAAAAGACTAAAAAAATTAAATTTTGAAAAGCATTTTAGAATAAACTGAAAAACACTTGACTTGAAAAGCTACATATTTTTATCTAAAAACAGTTTTTAACTTCAAAATCACTTTTAAAAATTAATTAAAATTTAAAATCAGTTTAACATTAATTTTTAAAAAATATAATAGAGAATTACTTTTAAAAAGTGAATTTAAAAAATAATTTTAAATTATTTTATTTAAATATGTTCATTTGATAAACGAGGATAAATTAATAATTTTACTTAAAAATGTTGTTAAAAAACTATAAACTTTAGCTTTTGAAAAACACTTTTGAAACGGGCGTAAATCGTTTGTTCTTTTATTATGTATTTAGTGGTGTATTTTTTTGGATAAATAAAATTTTATTCGTCCAAAGAACTCATAAAAACTAATAAAATCAAGTATCAACAGTACCTCTCTTACAAAAAAAAAAAAATTAACAAATTCTCCACTCATCTGTTATACGCCTATCTATCGTATATTTATAGCCTAATATTTTTAATCTGATATCATTCTTAACAATAATAAATATATCAACAATCAATTGTGGTCGATGTCCATGCAACCGACTATTTCTTTCACGCCAGATGTGATGGCTGAAACTACTCCATGCAAGTCTCACGATTGCAGCACTCATGGATCTCTATTTTCCTGCTTGCAGTACCCATCCAAACATGTTAGTCCAATTCCTAGTGGTGAAATGTAATTCACGTGCCTGCACAATCAACAACCATAATTGCTTTGAAAAAATATAATTTTCAAACAAATGGTCCCGAGATTCCTGTTCTTCTTCACGTAACAAACATAGATGATTAACTTGACACCCCCATCTCAGCATTCTATCCTTTGTTCCTTTGTTGGTGTATTTTTTTAGGGTAGTTTAGGGTTTATGATGTGAAAACTGGGTTATGATTTAAATTTTAATATTTTAGTTTTTTTAGTGTAAAACATAGAATGAGACATGACTAGGAACATAAGATTTTTATTCTTTTCAAACCAAATTAAAAAAATACTTTTGACCTAATTCAAAAAAATAAATATATTTTTAACGTAAAATATTACACGTTTTATATTATTTTTTTATCTCAAAATTACTTTTAATCCTAAAACACTTTTCGAAAACATTGAAGAACAAAACCTTAGTTTGAATCTGATTGGTGTGTTTCGTTTACATTGCTTAAAATTATGCAAGTATACAATTTGTTTGATTACATATACAACTCTTATATTACATGCATGTCATAATCTTACATTACAGGAAAGTATAAGATCAAGTGTAATATGTTAAAACCAATAGAACAAAACTCGAAACGAGACAATCTTTTCAGAATCTGTAAAAATTCTCTGAATTTTAACATATAATTCTATTTGGAAGTCAAGAATTTCTGCCCCGTAGGCCTTAGCCAACTTAAAGGCCAGCTTTTTCTTTCTTTTCCTTTGAACCTTTTAGGCTTTTTTACGAAAACTTTGGAGGAAAGGGAAGTGGAAGTTGGAGTGGAATCTCTTCTCTTTTACGAAAATACGAAAAATTATCAAACGGGTCTAGTTTATAATGTCATTCATGATTTCGTTTTATTATTAAATGGGTCTGATTTATAATGTCATTCATGATTTCGTTTTATTATTAAAGGTGAATTTTATCTTTTTCTTACATGTTATTGACTTGATGAATCTTATTGAATGAGACTATAATTAACGTGATGAGTCAGGACCCTATAATATTTTTTTAAAAGAAAAAAACATTAAACGGATGATCCATTCAATTGCAAATAGCAATGCCATTGTTTTCCCATCTTTATAATAGTAATCTCAGAGCCGTAAGCTTTGAACATTCCTTATGTTGCGTCCCCCACTTTCCATTCATCACAAACTCTGCAACCAATTAGGTGTTGGAAACACGTTTAATGTTACGTTTGAATTATCGGATTACAGATTTAATGACTTTCGTCGCACGATACGATATAATTATAAAACCCTGATTCAAAGATATTTTTTAAAGTATTGGGTGCACTGATAGGTAAGAATGGAATCAAGATTTCGGGTTGAGGAGACAAAACGTAAATATTTAAAAGTGAAGGATAAATTCATAAGTAAATCATTTTTTAAAAATTTAAATAGTGAAACAAAAATAAAGAAGAAAACTTTTTGGGGTGGGGTGATTGCCCCTCCCCACCCCATGTACCTTCGTCTCTGATGCTAGATGATACTGTTGGAAAGAATAGTATAGGTCTCATATAAATACCGTAAAATAAACCTGAAAGATATCATTCAAAAGATGAGTAAAAACAAAACCCCGAAAAGCTATGGTCATCAATGGTCATACACATTGAGGCAAAAAAGTGTTTAGACAAAGATAGGTCTAGTTTTGGGGCAAGCAAAAATGGGTGGCTAGCAAGGTGCATGATGAAAACCACAAAGGATGCTCAATTGCTTATACATATCTACAAAATGCACTAGGTGGCATGGAGCCAAAAATACTAGCACCTGCACCTGCACCAAGTGCCAACATTTTCTTACTTATAATCTTTCTTCCTTCCCTTCTTTTCAAAGTTCAAAATGATTGAAGAAATAATTCACAAGTCCCCATCTTCTTGAATATGTACATGCTTGGGTGGGGGTGGGGGAATTTGATGCAAATCTTGAACCAAAAGACCATTGGCATTTAGCTAGGGGTGTAGGGGAAATTGTAGTGCTATATTTTGATTCCCCTCTTGAGGACACTATGTGATACCCATGGTAGTTGCTATGCTCGATTTCGATATTAAATATCAACTATATGTTACACTAAATCTTTTATCTCCGTATATATTTAAAAATATCATTTGAGATATTTATATTTGATAGATTTCAAAGATAATCCACAACAATAATTTTTTTCTGAGACTAGCATAGCTTAAGCCACTAAATTGCCTAGGGAACATATGCAACTAGATGCCATTGAACAATGACTAACTCTAGTGTTCGAAAGTTGAGCTTTGTCTGTCGACTCATTTATAAGTTGTTATAAGATCTAGCACTATCTAATCATTTATAGTATGACAAGTCTAAAATCGAATATGATATACCTGAATAAGACCACATTAAGAGGATTGTTACTCTTTTCCTCTTGTTATCTTCTCAACTTCGATCATCATATTGCTTACTACTCTCCACATTAAATCTACTAAGAATGAACTGAACAACATTTTTCTCCGAGACTAGTACAGCTTAGGCCACTAAACTGTCTATGGAACATATGCAACTAGATGCCATTGAACAATATCCAAGTCTAGTGCTTGAAAGTTGAGCTTAATCTGTCCACTCATTTGTAAGTTGTCATAAGATCTAGCACTATCTAATCATCTACAATATGATGTCTAAAATCAAATATGATACACCTGAGTAAGACCACATTAAGAGGATTGTCCCTCTTTTCCTTTTCTCATATTCTCAACTTCGATCATCATATTATTTGTTACTCTCCGTATCAAATCTACTAAGAATGAACCGTGTGAATCTGTAATAATTATCTTAATCTACCATCTTTATCTCTTTAATTCGGTACTTTCTCATTTTAATATCAATAAATTTCTTTTGATCTCTGAATCTGATTATACTTTTTCAATTTATAATGATAGTGTCTATCGATAATAAAATAATATCGTTTTGTTGATGAAATGGTATCAAATCCTATGTGTGTGTTTTAGACTAGTGATGTAACTCCATTATATATTATGATATCAGCACCTAATTAATTAATTAATCAACTTAATTAAAGTAACTGAGGACAAGCTTGTGGATTCAATCCATTTGCCTTGCTTTTGACCATGGCAAAGGTTTTCCCTTTGTTGTGAATGTGGTCATTAGAGATGGGGGAAACCTTTTGCGACTGAGAAAGGATAAGAAGGTGATGAGTGGCAGAGACAGTCCCTTTCCCTTTAGGAAAGCCAGCATCGAGGGGTGTGTTAAAATATGGAACAGCACGAAATCGACAAACAACAAAAGTTTTGGTCACGGTCTTGCGGACAGTCAAAAAAGGGAAAACAGTAGGAGGCACCATGTACAGACAAAACAAGGGTTGTCAGTGATGCTGAAAAGACGCAGTGAATCGAGTTGCAAGCGTTGTGGTTGTGGTTGTGATAACTATAGTAAATAGTTATTTATCGATAATGTTAACTGGGTTTTAGATAAATATTATTTTTAATTTAAAATTTAATCTTTTATCATTGGAGACATGATAAAAATTATAGTAACTTGAAGACATTACTTATAAGTGATATCTTTTTAAATTTTTTATTAATAAAAGTTAAATTAATCAAGATGTCGTCTGCGAGACAATATTTGAGCCATCTGTAGGTGACATCACTTGCAGGTGACATCTTGAGTCAAATTGTGAAATTTGAACAGTCAAATTACAATATAAGATAAAATATGTATATAGTTTTACTATTGATTTATGGTTTAAATTTCGTAATTTGACTCAAGATGTCACCTCCAGGTGGCATCTTTATTGAAATTTAAATTTTATTAATAAAAATTTAAAAGATGTCACTTGTAGGTGACATATTCAAATTACTAGAATTTTTATTGTAGATCCTCAATTATAGGGCAACATGTCTTATATCTTAAAAATTTAAATTAAAAGATAATATTTACTTAAAAACTTTAATAATTTTAAATAATTTTTGATTTAATATTCTCCGGACGTTTATACATCTATTTGAATATTTAAATAGACGTTTAAGAGAAATTATATTTTTTAATTTTTGATCAACGGCCATTTATCTTAAATGGACGTTAGGGACTTCAACTTAAACGAAACCAAAGACATTTTTATTACGTGAGTATAATTTTGATTTTCGTTGTAATGATTTTACAGTGATTCACATCACGAATAGTGTAGAGAGTTACCGGAACTAAATATTTGTGACCGGATGTAAAGAGACTGAACCTCGATTCGAAAAAAATTAAATTAAATTAAATTATATAAAATTTGAATAACTCCAATAATTTAAAATACGATAATTTTAAGGTATAGTAATAATAATTTAATCTTGATTTTCAAAATGTTTTTGACTGTGTATCAGACTAAACAATTAGAAAACCTTTTTCCAGCAGACCACCAAATCCTTTCGTTCACCTTAGCTTCTTCCATTATTAATTTCTTAATCACTTAATTATTTCAAAAATAACAAAAAGAAATAGCAATCATCAACATAAAAGTTGGTTTACCAAATAACATTAAAAAAATCTTCCGACTTATTCGATACGTCTCTCGTTGATTTTTACGCTAATTTTTAAAAAATATATACAAGAAATACAATATAAAATAATTAAAACGATAATATTATTTTTCAGAAGAGTAGAATGAAGGAATACAATGTAACAAAATTTTATTTTTCAAAACACAAAAGAGAAGTATAGACCGGAACGAAGGGAGTAATAATTATTTTAAAATTTATTAATTAGCAGATTAATAAAAATTCTCATACTATTTATATTTTGTATAAATTCGAATCTCAATACTTATTTTAAGAATATATTATATTTTAATAAAAAAAAATAATTATTAGGTTTAATTTAAATATTTAAGAGTTTAAATCTAATTTCAATTTTCTTGATTTCTTTACTTTTTGGGAAGAAAATTTAAAGATTGGATAGATTTGGGAGTTTGGATACTCAACAACTATAACCATATGTAGCAGTGATTTTGATTAGGTGGAATAGAAGCAATTTCAGATAATTATAAAAGAATTTAAAATAAATTAAACGAAACGAAAAAAAATAAAAGATTAATTATGAACTAACGATAAAATGGAAAATTTTCAATGGGAGTCGGAGGGAGCCTTGGGTCTAAAAAAATTAAAATTATTGTTTAAATTCTTAAAATTTTAGATATTTTAATTAAGTCCCTTCATTTTTTTTTCTAAATTCTTATTAATTATTATTTTTTTTCTAAAATAGGTTCTCATTAAGTATCAAAATTTTTGGAAATTTTTATTTTAAGCTTCTAAATTTTTTAAATATTTTAATTAAGTTCCTCTAATTATTTTATTAAGATTTGCCTTTGATGACAAACATGATATTCAAGGACGGGGTCTTGTTTAACATGAGAGGGATTCTTGCCCTTCCTAATTTTTTGGTATAATTGTATTTAAGGTCCTTTTTAGTTTAAATAATAGTAAAATAAGGTTTATGTCTTTCCCAAATTTTAGATTTAAAGGCTTAATATATCTTTGCCCCTCCACATATTTAATCCTAACTCCATCCATGAGGACGTTGTTATACTTAAGTCATGTTATACCTATTTTTTATTCTAAAATTAGCCTACCATACACACGATAAATCAATGAACATTTAAAATTTTTTAACTTAAAAACTCTATTTTAATAAATTATGCAAAACTTTTAAATATTTTAATATCTTTTTTTGTTATCCTCTTATTCTCAAGGTTTTGCCTTAATTAATACGGATCGACTCACGTCACACACCTAACATTTGTGTGTGAGTCTCTCAGTAAGAAATTTTATGTGTATTCAATGCCTCGAACTCAAGATATTTATCACTTGGACCGACTGTAATAATTTAGCCTTCTTCAACCGTGAGCAAGCTATTAGTTCATCTCGATCCTAACCATTGAAGAAAGTGCTAGACCAATCAATTCAAGTTGTTTGCATTGTCAATTGTCACTAACATTGGGCCTCCATTCCTTCACTTCAAAGCCCTCTTCAGATTGTATGTTAATTTCCCCTATAAATAACATTTGAACAAAACATTGTCTTCTTTCAAAAAAAAGAACAAAACATTGTCTCTGTCCCAAGTTTAACTTGTCCAAACATATGATCAAGTAAAAGGTCAAGATTAATTCTTTGAATCTAAGCTAACCACTCTCTCAACATTCTCAAAGCTTCAGTCTTTTTTCTATGTTTTCTGGTAATGTTCTAACATTCTCCAAGCTTCGGTCCTGAAAGCTAAGATATTTGGGTGTAAAAACAGCCTGCATTTGGGTATACAGAATGAATTTTAGATGAGAAAACAATATTGGGTTGCTTAGGGTTTAGAGAATTGAGTAATAGATACGTTGTCGCGAACGAGTGCCGCCTATTAGGGGCAGTGGATCGAGGACTACAAGCCCGTCCGGTCGTGTTGGATCGAGGAACACTAGTCCCTCTAGGAAGAAGGTGATAAAGGTTAAACCACTGAGCTTAGATGAGGAAACAATTGCTACATTTGTTAAGGTGGTTCATCATGATGTTAAAATGGAACATGACATGGGAAATGTTGCCTGAGGACTTGTTGAATGAGATATCGGTAAGGGTTCCTGATCTCCGGCTTCTTTCGGTTTGTAAAAGGTGGAATTCGGTGTTTCAAGACAGTAGTTTTCTTATGTTTGATTCACAAGTGCCATCTCACTGTCCACGTTTGCTTACATTTCGGAAGAACTCACGTATTCCACAATGCCTTCTGGTTGGTTGGCTCTGCAGGTGGTCTAGTTTGCTTGTCCGAACTCGACGGTCTAACATTCACAACTTTGTATGCAATCCTCTTGGAGAACACTGCCGAGCTTGAACTATGACCAGCAAAGACAGTTGATTATGGTTGTAGATCGAATCGATAAATCATTTATAGGTATAGCCACTAGTGACATTCATGGTGATAAGTCGTTTCCCATCGAAGTCTATGATTCAACGACCGATTCGTGGACGATCCACCAGATAATGCCTGCAGTTAGTCATTGCTCCTCAAAGATGGCATATTGCTACTCCAAGTTGTATTCGGATACCCTCTCACCACTCGGCTTGACGATGTATCGAGTGAACTCGGGATACTAGGAACATATACCAGCAAAGGTACTGTATAGCACATTACAGAGTATAAGAATTTAGGAATTGGATCATGCTAATATTACATTGGTGGAGATATAAGTATAATCTGGCACAAGTATTTCCGAGCTTTATCGAGATAATCATCCGAGAGGTTCGAGTGCTTCGGACAGGATGTATTGGAAAATAGTGAGCAAATGACCATATTTGAAAGATTTTTTGGAAGTGTAAAGATGAGAATTCGAATAAGGATATTATTGATTCTTATTCTACTCCCCGAGATTTTTACAATGGTAGCTCATATGCTCAAAATTGTTGAGTGATGAATAAAAAATTAATACTCAAAGTAATAAGGTTAGAATAAAGTAAGGAATGCGAAACCTCATTATCCCATATTGATGAGATAAATGAAGTGGAAGTGTTTATATACACTTACCCATATATTTATTATTTAATGATTTAACTCTTGGTTGGGGTGCACAATATGAACAATACAAATGCATGGACCGATTGAGTTTTTTGTGTGCTTGCGGATATTTTACCCGTTGTGAATAATTTTTCTTAAATTATTTTATTTTTTAATATCCAAAAGGAGGTTGTATTCAGGATATTTTTGGATAATAAGAATATATTGGTTATTATTAGTATAAATTTAAATTTAATTCAATTTAAAATACTAGATAATTAGCATTATCCCTAATATTTCAAATTTTAAATTCGTTTAGGTTGCTCACTGTTGACCTAATTCTCTACTATAAATATAAATATAAGATTGATTCCTCAGTTTTAAATCACCTCTCAAAATGTTTTCTCTCATGTTTTTTCTTCTGGTGACTAGCGAAGGCAAGAACAGTCCAGGAACTCAGTAACCATGATATTATTGGAGTTCATCTTGTTGAGAGACAGACTACCTATAAACTCAACACCTCAGAGTGGCAGAAAATCTGTCTTAAAGAAACAACGATTTTGCATGCCTTAACACGATTCCGACTTATTATTTTTAAATAGGTTTGATCAAAATTTATTTATTTTCTATTTTACTGTTTGTTTAAATAATAATATTTTATATTGATTTTATTATTATTTTTTAATCTTGAATAAACTAGTTATTTTTTAACAATCTTAAGATAGATTTTCTTGGTTTTAATCCAAGAGGAATAAATTACCATGATTGAAAAAAAAATAGATCATGGTGAATCAAACAAATAAAGTTTAGCGGTACAAGCGGAACCAAAGTTGCACTCGAAAAATTTTGTTTGATCCTGCGATTGCATTAATTGTTACTGTCGTTTTTTTGACTCCTTCACGTCTTAATTACCAAGGTAATTATGATTTTGTGTGCTAGTGGTTTTACCCTTGCGAAAGAATCGATGGTCCTAAAAGGTTTAAAACATTTCGAATGTTGAAAAAATAATGTTTAAATATTCATTAATTTGTTTTGATTTGTTTTTTAATAATATTTATTAATTATAATAATTATTATTTTAGAAATAATGTATATTTATTTTGTACTAATAATTTTTTTGAGAAACAACAATTGACGATAGAAACGATTACGATTTGAGAATTTGGTTTTTAAAATTTTAGAGACTTAAAGACTATTTTATAAAAATTTAAAAATTTTAAGATTTTTTTTTTAAAAACTTAAAAAATTTATATTATTATAATATATCAAGTAAAAATTAAAAATATATAATTTAAATATTTATTTTTCCTTTAAACCTTTTAAATAATCCGTAATCAATGTTCAAAACACGCTATGTACCGAAATCAGCCGCCGAACGGAAATTCAGCGTCAAAAGCCTTCCAAAGCCATGAAAAAAAAATTAAGGACAAATTCTCTATGAGGTCCTTACTCTATACATAATTTTATGGATGTGTCCTTGTATTTTCATAACATTCTTTCACTTTTGAAATCTGTAACTTTAGTTCAAAGCTAAATTTTCCCTTTAGTTCCGTTTACGTAGTTTATTTCTAAATCATACGATGATGATATATACACATTTATTTTTAAAAATTTTACAAACTTTAAAATATGTAATAAAATTAACAAAAAAAATTGACTTCAAACGTTAAAATACACACATTTCAACCAACAAAATAGAAATGATAATTTGATCCAAAATTAACAGGTTTCGATTCAAACCAACTCGATAATGATGGATTTTTTAATTAAAAAATCATATTTGGGTTAAGTTATTAAAAAATTAAGTCAATTTAAGTCGAGGTCGAGTTTAGGATGAAAATTTTATGATACAACCCGATATATTTATATATTTTTATTATTTTTTTTCAAATCAAATTTAATATTTTTTTATTAAAATATCAAAATCAAGTGAAGATTAGATTATGATTTTTATTATGTTAAATCATAAAAAATATGCTAAAGCCAGATCAAATTAAAATCAAGCTGAATATTTTAATTTTTAAGTTAGGATTGAGCGACCAAAAACCCTTCCCGTCCCGTTGGCATCCCTAAAACAAAGGATAATCTACATGCCCAATTTATATATTATTTAAAGGGTTAAATCTGCAAAAAGTACATAGATAGGGTTCTTCTACAAAATTTTACCAAAAAAACACCAGTTGTTAGAGAACAAAAAGGTTTTTAATTTTAATTTTCCATTTTAATTTTCTAAAGAATTATTTTCCTCAAGAAATCTGGGAATGCAGGCACTTTGAAGAGGAACAAAACGAAACCCAGAAATTAAAAGAAATAAAAAGGTTTGATTTCTCTGATTTTCGAATGGATGCTTCGAGTTCGCGAATGCAGACGTTTGGTCAGACGGAGATTAACTGGGACAAGTACGTATCTTTATTCGTTAATCTCTTTAATTATTTTTTGAGCTTTATTTCTTGTATTTGATCCGATATTTCATTTGTTGTAATGAATTTTTTGTTCTAGCTTCATTTATCTAGATATAACCTTTCAATCTGTTTGGGAGATTTTCAATTCTTGTTTTGAATGAAAATAATTGCGTCTTTTCTGTGAAAGATTTGATCTTTGTAATCAAGATTTGGGTTTGGTTTGGTTTATTCCAATCTCTTTATTAAGCTTAGGTCTATGCAATAAGGTGGGTTTTAGTTTATTTATTTTGCTTTGCAATGGGTCAAGGGTTAGAATCAAGATTTGATTTTTATTGAGTTGTTCAAATTAGGGTCGTAAATGAACCGAACTTTCAGTGAACCTTTCGTGTAGGTGGTAAGTTTGTTTATGTTTGTTTATTTATTGAACGAACATGACATGATTTCTTTCCTTTAATTAAATGAACGAACATGAACAAAGGGATTGTTTGTTCATATATGTTCGTGAATGTTCGATAATACGCTTGTTTATGTTCGTTTATATTCGTTTATGTTCATAAATTTATTCATATATGTCTAGGAGTGCTCTTAAATTGAATCATTTCTCTAATATGTCTTTCTATGGTTTGTTTTAGTTGGAAGAATTTGTTGTGGATATGTTTTTGTTTAAGAAATTAGTGATGAGGATAGGATTTTTGATGAATATGAGAGAAAATAGAGTATTCATGTGTTATTTTGGATGAATGTTGCCTCTTCAACTGTGAATATCCATGTGTTAATCTTATCCTTGACATTTCTCGGCTTTTTCCGCCTTTAACTGTTTAATAGACCATGCATTTGTTGCAATATATTGCTCTTTGTTTCGTCAATTTTTGATGGAATTATTAGCTAATGAAACCTCATTGAATTAACAATTATGAATTGTATAAATATCTTAGTGAAAACCTCAAGGGCAATCCTTGTAAGGTGATCTTGCTTTCCTAATCCCCTTTGAATTATCTTGGTTGGTATTCTAATGTGATCGGGGATTTGCAAATAGTTTCTTTTTCCTGCTGTAAATTCTTTTGTTTGCAACTCTTTCATGCTTATTAGTTTCTTCTGTTGGTGCAGACTCGACAAAACTAAATTTTACGTTGTAGGAGCGGGAATCTTTACTGGAGTTACAGTAGCATTGTACCCAGTCTCTGTTGTAAAGACTAGGCTTCAGGTTGCTACAAAGGACACTGTAGACAGGAATGCCTTTTCGGTTATCAGAGGTATACTGAAAACAGATGGAATCCCTGGTCTCTATCGAGGGTTTGGAACAGTCATCACTGGTGCGATTCCTGCCAGGGTGATATTTCTAACTGCTCTGGAAACTACGAAAGTAGCTGCTTTCCGCATGGTTGAACCATTTAAGTTTTCTGAACCCACACAAGCTGCTATAGCAAATGGAATTGCTGGAATGACTGCATCCCTTTTTGCTCAAGGCGTTTTTGTTCCAATTGATGTGGTCAGTAGTTTGGATTCTTACATGATAACTTTTCTCTCTTTTTGCTTAATACATATGCTGTGGACTCTCTTAAAATGCTTTACGCAGAACAAATTTCAGTCCTCATGAATTATGAACAGATTAGTCAAAAGTTGATGGTACAAGGATACTCAGGCCATGCAAAATACAATGGGGGTCTAGATGTTGCTCGTAAGGTTATAAAGGCTGATGGAATCCGAGGGTTATACAGAGGATTTGGTCTGTCCGTCATGACTTACTCTCCATCCAGTGCTGTATGGTGGGCTAGTTATGGTTCAAGCCAACGTGTTATCTGGAGGTTACTTGTGCTTGCTTTTGTTGTAATCTTTTTCTCTTTTGTTTATGGGTGTGTTTTATTTTCTTTACGGAAACGAGTTGACTGTGATTTTAGAGCCGCTAACCATAACCCATGGTGTTACGCATAATTGTCTTTATATCAAACAGTTAATTATGGCCTAATTCACACTTACTCTTAGATGAAATGTAGGCTTCCAAAGGGAATGGATTTTCACAACTATGATTTTCGTGTGGCCGAATTTCTGGCATTTGTTGCATTCTTAATTGTTTTATTTGTGACTTACTAAGTACTGACATTTTCGTAGGTTTTTAGGCCACGGCACAGACCTGAAAGAAATTCCTCCTAGCACGTGGACAATAGTGTCGGTGCAAGCTGCCGGAGGAATCATTGCAGGTGCTACAGCTTCCTGCATCACAACTCCATTGGATACTATTAAGACTCGCTTACAGGTGTTCTTCTGATCTTGTTGACATCAAATTTTCATTCCATTATCAAATCTGGAGTTATACCTTACATGATATTTCATATTATTATGACATATTTTCACGTCGTTTTTTGTTTTATTAATTAGTTGTTTCCGTATTCCAGGTGATGGGGCACGATAACCGGCCTTCCACAAGACAAGTCGTAAAGAACTTGATTGCAGATGATGGTTGGAAAGGCTTTTACAGAGGGTTGGGGCCAAGATTCTTCAGTATGTCGGCATGGGGAACCTCAATGATATTAGCTTACGAATACCTGAGTACGAACCCTCTCCTCTCTTTTACTTCATCTTGAATCCGTGTCTTGTTGTTTCCTCCATGGTTTGAAAATGCTTTCTGCTTCTATTTCAGAGCGATTATGTGTGAAAAACGACTAAACACGACAATGTTGAACAATTTTGGTTCTCGTCGCATGAAGAGCAGAACTCTAGGTCGTTCTTACATTTCAGAAGACATCTATGTCGGATTATTATTTTCTTTCATTCTCCAAATGGCCTGTACAAGAACCAATCCAATGACTTAAAGATTAGTTACTGATTTTAAGAAATGCCTCCTACCTGGCTAAGATTCTTTGATGATTTTGAGTATATGTATGTCTTTTTCCATGAAAGGTTAAGCCAGTAGCCATTTGTATCTCTCGCAAAAGGCAATAAAAAATTGCATCTTCATACAAATTTTTATTAATGCAAAGGTATTTGATCTGATTTTTGTTTCTAGATAAAAAACTTGTGTTATTCTACTAGGAAGGAAACTATCATGATTGGTTCGATGATGAGAGGTAAATTATCCAAGTGATCAACTAATTATTGGGTGTGACTTATTTTAATTTTTGAATTAAAAAATTTAAAATTTGACCGTTCAACTTGTTAAATTGATTTATTTTTGTTCGTTATCGTTAAAAAACTGACATGAAGATAACAGATGAGTGATGTGACATATAGCAAGAATTTATAAAATTGGTCTATATTATTTACCTATTATATTAATTTTAATTTAATTAAATAAAAATTAATCAGATTAAATAATATTATTTTAATTTTTAATTAAATTTAATATATTTTTCCTCTAAAGTAAAATTGAAATGGTAGGATGGATTAAACCTACAACCTCATAATTTTATTACTACTTCAACCCACCTTTAGAGAAATTAATTGCGTCATTTAGTTTATATGTTACAATGCAAAAGATGTTAAGAAAAAAGTAAAAATAATCGAAAAGAGATGCAAACCTAAATAATTTGTAAAGCGTAAAATTATATAAATCACCAAAATATTAAAGATTCAATTTAATATATTTGAATATTTTTATATTTAAATTAAATTGAATATTTAAAATAATTTTTAATTGAATTAAGTCAGATATTTTAAATTGAATATTTAAAATATTTGATTTTAAAAATTACTATAAAAATTTGATTTAAATGATCGGTTTAATATTTGATTTTAAATATTTAAATATTAAATTGAATTTTTAAAGTACATTTTAAAATATTCAAATATTAGATCGAATAAAAATCAAATATTTAATTCAAATATTTAAAGTATTTTTTTAATTTAAACATTTTAAATATTTATTTTAAAATAGTTGATTTAACCAATTTTAAAAAAATATTTTAAATATTCAATTTAATTTAAAAATAAAAATATTTGAATATATTAAATCAAATATTTAATATTTATGGAGATTTATGTGATTTTACATATTCTAAATACTAGTTTAAGTTTGATTTTTTTTTCAATTACTTTTACATTTTTTTTCTTAATATTTATTATATTATAAAATATACACTAATGAAATAATTTATATTAAAAATAGACTAGCAAATGTGTAATTATCTGAGTAGATAATTATTTTGATTTATATTTTTTGAAATATTTTAACTATTAATATTTTATTTTAAATCAATATGATTCATTTGTAGATTAAAAAATAGATATCCATTTAATAGTAAACGATTTAAAAATAATATAATAAATCTATATTACAATAGATATATCTACTCTGTTATGAGAGACAAAAATCGATTATATTACCTCATTCTTGGATAATTATAGTTATATCCGATAAATTTAATTTAAAATTTAAAATTTTAATTAAAACTTAAAATTTAGTCGAATGAGATAATCTGAATTTGACCTAAATCTTAAAATAATTAACGACATAATAATAACATATACAAAAATATTAACTTAATAAAATAATAAATCAATAAAAAATAATTTTATAAAATTATATAAATTATAATTTTTTTCTAATATTTTAATTTGTCAAATTATTTATTTTAATTTGAATAGACTTAATAAACGATGAATGTAATTTCAATATTACACGCCCATAGCATACTATAAGTGGAATGAAAGAACATCCTGGTACCGCAATTAGAAAAGTCAATTTTTTTTGTTTGATTTAATTTGAATCGTAAATTTATAAATTTAACTTCAAAAATTTAAAATAAATTTGAGTTATACAATAAAATTTTAAATAACTCAAGATTTTTAATAATTAAAATCTAACTTGTGTATGAATATTATATATGATCATAGAGAGTATTTTAATTAAAACTAATAAATATCAAATTAGTATAAAAGTTTGCAATTAAACTTGATTAAAAACTCGAACAACTCAACTTAAATTTCATAAATTTAATTTAAAAAACTTTAAATAAAAATTAAATTATAAAATACAACTTATGAATTCAAAATATTTAACTTAACTCCCAGTCAAGTGAAGTTTTGGTCGTTGGCGCGTGAATGCATGTTGTACCGTTCTATTCCATCGGAATGATTGACTTGAAAAGGTCGCCGGTGGGAACGCAGCAAGTCCATGGAAATTTCAACGTAGATTAATCCAAGTGGGTGAAAGTCATGAGGAGTAAAGTACCAAGTTGCTCAGAGCTAGTGTAAAATCAAATGCTTACAAGTTCAAAGGTGTGAGAAAAGTAAAATATTTTTCTCTCTTGCAAAAAATATTAAGTAAAAATGATATGGTAAGTGATATTAAAGCATCAGTTAGTTGTTCGATTCTATATCGAAAGTTTATGAATAGGGTTTATATAGTAAACAGTCGTGACAATGATCTATCACGAGCATAATTGACCCATGAAAAATACATCACAAAGTTGAATAGGGGAGAATGACATGCTTAAGACAAGAAAAAGACATTAATCTCTAGTCGAAAAAAATAAAAGCCTTGAGATATATAAATAATGATGTTACACATCCTATCAAATATTTTTTTTATAGAAGATAATGATCATGTAACAAGTATTATCATTTTTATATCTTCTTTCGCTTCGGGATAAGATTAATGTTTCTTCTATCTCTTTTTATCTAAGCATAATGTTCTATTTAATCAATATCTTATCATGGCTATTCCTAAATGAAATATTTGTTTATAAAACAAAAAATCAAAAAATCGTTTCGATATCACTCATAACAGAATCATCGAAAAACTAAAATCAAATAATTTATAAACAAACAAGGAACTAAAAGGATTGAATATTGAAGTCAGAGTAGCACCAGTAAACCATTGGACTCGGTTCCAACATGGAAAATAATTTAGAAAAATAATGAACAAAGCCAAATCCTCTTTCACACATTGAATATTCCAAATCCACTGCTTATATATATATATATATATATACTCCTAACAAGCTAACACATTTCAAAACAACTCACTCAGCCAAAATGGGACACCATTACACTCAAAAGAGAGGTTTGCTTTTAGCAATTCTGATAACGTTGGTGATGGTGGCGAGCACCAAACCCTATTTTGTGGCGGCGGCGGCTTCCGAGGAGGTCGACGCGGGGTTAAACAACTACGGATTGGTGGAGTCGGAAACAATCCAGTTATTTCCCGACGAAGCAAGTGGTGCTACGTTTTTGAACGAACAAAATCTCTTTCCAGGTCGTGAGGCTGCTTTAACATCGAAAAATCAACAGAAAGTGCCTCCGAATTGCAGCGATCCACGCAATCGTGACTGCAAAAAGTGACGGCAATGTTTTCCGGCCAATCATCTCGTCGGTGGTCGTGTTTCATTGCTGTTATATAGTCATGTTGCACTTACTAGGGTTAAACAATGATTTAATATTCATATTATATGACATCTAGCTATTAATGTGAAATTTTCTTCTTAGTTTCATATTTGTTAATACAGTATGTGTTGGTATTGCTCGAGAGTGTAAGACATGTAATCCTATATTGAATAGTAAAATACATTTAAAAGGGTAGATTAATATTTTTTTCTTCTTGTTGAACGGTTTAAAAATAAAATTTTTATGTGTATCCTGAAAAATTATTAGGTGAATCTTGTTCACCATGTCATCATAGTCTTAAGCGATCAGAACCGTTCATCTCAATTTTTAAAGTTGAATCATCACATCTTTCCTGTATATAATTAGCAGGTGGTAGTTATTTAAAGATGAACGGTTCTGATTGTTTGGTCTATGGATGACATGATGAACAAAGTTTATTTAATAATCTCTCATGTATTCTTTTTCATTCGTGCATGCGTTTGATTTCTAAGCATTTTTGGGTTTAAGATTTTTTTGGAGAAGATTAGTATCGCTAAGTTCGTACTTATTTTTGAGTATTTAAATTTCTAAACGTGGTTTCACCTATGACTATACGTCTCGTGATATATTTACTTCTAAAACAAGTGAAGTAATACTCTAGATGTTAGAGACGGAATTATGTATGGTAAGAAAGATCGGTGTCCCTCCAAAAATTTTTGGTACAATTATATTTTTAGTTCTTAATTTTTGAATTTAAAAGTTTAATAGACCCTTCCCTCTCTATTAAATCCTAACTTCATTTCAACCTCAAAGACCGGGACGAAACTCGAAATTTATTAGAGGGGACCAAAATATATTTTTAAATTGTTTTTGGTGGAGCCAATAAAAGATTCCTTTAAAAAAAATTATATATTTTAATTTTTTTAATCTTAATTTAGTATATAAAAACAACAATCGAAGGACACCGAATCCCAAAATCCTTTACATTCAGCCGGTGCTCAAAGATCTAACAGGTATGAGGAGTTACATTCAAGTTAACGTAGGTATAAGAGTTAATGACACGAGACACCGAAAAATATTAAAAAATTAAATTTTAAATTCTAATCTTAAATTATATATCTTAAACTCTATTTTTTAAAATATATTAAAATATACACGTACTTTAAATTTTTTAAACACTAACAGTAAACTCTAACCTTAAGCTGAGAATATAAATAAGAGCATAAAAAGGAATGAAGAATGTCAAGCGGCGGTGGATAGTTCCGGCGCTGGCTTGTGTCGCCATTGTTGTGTCAGTCACTAGCCCTTGACAAAGTCAAGTGACCTTGAGATCCATGGTGCATGGTCGAATCTTGAATCGTTAAATTCAAAGACCAGACAGTTGACTTGAAAAAGGTCACCGGTGGGAACACAGAAACTCACCGGAAAATAACACCTTCAATTTCAACATATCTTAATCCGAGTAGGTGAAGTTTATTTGTAGTAATTTGACAATTTCCTGAGCTAACATTCAACAACCCACTAATGTACAACTTAACAAGTTCAAACTCAAGTAGAATATTTCTAGCTACGATTATACGTCTGATAAAATATACAACGTCGCTATATTTTATCTTTTGATTTTTTTTCGATGCGAGATTAATATTAACGCCCACTCGTTATTTGAAATGCTTGACAGTATTTTTTTTAAGAAAATCATTATCCTAATTCTGGAGCCAACTTGAAAAAATTATTATTAAAACCGAATAATTTATATAACAAACGTTGAAGTCAGAGTAGCACCGGCCAACCGTTAGATTCAGTTCCAACGTGTGAAATAATAAAGAATAAGAAACAAAGGTTGCCAAGACTGGAAAATGAACACAGACGCTTTCACATAGGCTGAATATTCCAAGTCAGAATATTATATATATATCTGTGTGTGTGTCCTAACATATTTGTGAACAACTTAAAGTCTTAAACAGAAAAAATGGGATATCATTACAATCAAAAGAGAGGTTTCATTTTAGCAAATCTGATGACGATGGTGGTGGTGGCGAATACCGATCTTTGTTTTGCGGCGGAGGCTTCCGAGGAGGTCGAGAAGGGGTTTAATGAATACAGATCGGTGGAGTCGGAAACGATCCAGTTATTTCCCGACGATGCAAGTGAAGCTAATTTCTTGAATGGTCAAAATATGTTTCAAAGTCTTGCCGTCGTGACATGCGGGCGGCCTGGTTTACCCCGATGCACGCCACAGCCTAACCCGACGGTACCTCCCAATTGCAGAGATCCACGCAACCGTGAATGCCGAAGGTGATGGCAATATTTTCCGGCTAATCATCTCTTCGGTGGCTGTGTTTCATTGCGATTATTCATGTTGTACTTTGAAGTTGTTTTTAGTAGCGAAAATGATTTGATAAAGAACACAGAAAATAGAAAAATTATAACATGAACCCTTTCCACCACCTAAGATATGGTCTCAACCAATTAAATTAAGACACATAATATATTTTTTCATAACAAATTTACACATAAGCATTGGCCAAATCATCTAATTTAATATCTTTGATTTAAAAGAGGAAAAAAATATTATCAAAGATTTCTCGTGTCGTCTTTCTCTTTGTTTTTTAAAATTTTCTTAATTATTTTTTATATAGATTTGGGGTTTAGGATTTAGAGTTTAGGGTTTAGGGTTAGTGATTAGTGGTTTAGGGTTTATGTGGTTTAGGTTTAAGGTTTAAGGTTAGGGTTTAGAGTTTAGGGTTAATGTTGGGTTTTAGGGTTTAGGGTTAAGATTGGGGTTTAGGGTTTAGGGTTAAGGTTAGGGTTAGGGTTTAGGGTTAAGGTTAGGTTTAGGGGTTAGGTTAGGGTTAGGGATTAAAAAAAAGTAATTAAAAAAATTGAACAATAAAGAGGAAGACAACATAAAAAATTTTTGGTAATATTTTTTTCATTTTTAAATCAAATGCATTAAAGTGGATAATTTGGATGATGCTTATGTGTAAATATGATATGGAAAAAATATATTATGTGTCTTATTTTAATTGGTTGAAACTATATCTTAGGTGATAAAAAAGTTACATGTAATAATTTTTCAAAAAAACGAAAAGCAATTTCTCCAAACTGCTCTTAACCCCCCGCCACTTTATTCTCCATTTTATTTATTACTTTTTAATTTGTTTATTTATTTTATATTATATAATATTTATTTATCTATTTCTATTTAATATTTTCGGGTATTACAATAACAGTTTCTTTTTTTAATATTTTGATGATGAGAAAAAATTAAAAATTTAACATCAAGTTAACAACTCGTTATTGTTTCGTAATGTTTTAACTAAATTGACAAAATAAAAATTTAAGGGCAAAAATTTAGTGATAAAAATTAGGATAAATTATATCTTTAGTCAGCAAATTATTATTTTATCTATGTCGATCATCAAATTATTTTTTTTTATAAAATCGTCATCAGTGTTATATTTGTTGTTTTACTCACTAACTGTTAAAAAATCAACGACGATGTTAACATAAATTTATTTTTAGGATAAACTACATCAATATTCATTTTCTTTTTTCTTTTGATTTTTCTATTATTTTCTCTCTCCTCCACATATTGTTTTTTCTTTAAATTTATACAACAAATAAAATGGCGCCATGTGTCACCACATTATTTTAACATGAAAAATAGAGAAAATATAACAAAACTCAAATAGCCTTGATGGGATTTTGATCTTTAAAAATCTAGCATGAGGATTCAAGCTCTTATCCCCTAAGCTAAGCATTATTCTTGAAAATTTTTCAACAAAACCTATATCGACATGAGAAAGGAATTCAAACTCTTGTCCTATCATCGTATTAGAGTAGGGAACTTAATTTCAGAAGCTCGATTGATAGAGTAGCGCAATCGTAGATTTGGAAGCGTTCGATCAAGTTATTGCAAGAACTATGAGCTCTAGAATCGAATGAATCAACTATAGTTGCTATCCACAACAACTTCTAACAGCTTATACATTGCATAAAATCATGGAACTGAGAAGGAGGATGGGAATGTTAGATAATACTCCATAAGAAACAGTCTTTTAAATGTATCCTACCTTGAATTCCATAAAATCGGAGCGGAACACTTTCTCATGGCTGGCGGAAGGAGACGGTTCCTTGCTCGTGGTGCTTATCAACAGAAATATCATGGCTGTTTGCTTCCGTCTCTGGGGTTATCACCCTTACATCAGCTATCCTTGCCTCGGTTGCCTGAATATCACTCCATTCACTGTCACCATCCGGTTGGATGTTAACTTGATCCTCTGCCATGTGGACTACGCTCTCTCCTGGCAGCGGAATTGATTTAGAAACACTTAGACAAGCTTTATCTACGTTATCAGACAAATCAACATCCTTTGTGTCGGGTGGACTGTTACTGGTGTTTGAGGACTCGGTCTTCTCCTCAAAAATTCGCTTCGTGTCACTCTGTTGTCTGAGAATGAAAATAGAAAACGATATCAACTTCTGTTGTCTCACAAGCATATTTACGAGACACGGTTCTAAAGATTTCTCGAAAGGGGAAAAGCAGGATGATTGCTGTAATTCGTGAAAATAGAAGACATCAAACCTTTGGAGATGTGCTTGTAATACATTCACATATGTGAGAAGTTCTTGCTTTTCCTGCACAGCAACAGCCTCTTCATGTGCTGCTGCTTTTATTCTCGCTTCAGCATCCGTTTCAGTGACTCGGACCTTCTCCTCGGTTCTCACAACTGCTGCTTCTAATATCACAGCATTCTCTCGAGCTTTTGCAAGCTCGGTACGCCACATATGTGCCTCCTGCATGGCAGAGTCTCTCTGCATAATCAACTGTTCTCTTTCTTTACTTAGGACCCCAATCTTTTCTTCAGACTCCCTCAGCTACAAACAACAAAGAGAAAACTTATCAACAAAATTTACAATGAATTACAAGCCATATATATATATATTATGTTGGGACCACGAAGACCAGGTCAAGACAATTGAGGTGACTTCTCAAAAGTGAAACACATATTAATGATGCTAAGTGAATCAGATTCGAACAAAAATGAACGAAGAAGATGAGAGGAGAAGGGCAAAATAGATTATTCTTGGGTGCAATGGACTCCATCACATCAAGATGCTTGCAATACCTTTAACATGAATGCTTCCTTTTGTTTTTCTGAATCTTTTGTTAAGCGCTCTATTTCTGCACAAGCAATTCTCCTTTGTTCATCCATTATATGAGCTGCAGATGCTGCTGATTCAGTGGCTTCAGCAGTCTCTGAAAGTTTCTCTGCTATCTCTCTTATTGTTGAATCACGAGCCCGAAGATCTCGAGCCAAATTCTGCAATTCCTCATCCTTGACTCTTAGTGTCTCCTACATGATTTAGGTACCACTCAGAAAACCAAATTTAAGTAGAACAAACTCCTTTAACTGACCAAGCATAAACCACAATAAGGAGACAAGAGAGTGAGTTAGAAGCCTGCTCAAGAGGCCAAAACAATACAAAATATGCATTTAATAGCTGTTGACCAAGGACAAGATCATTTTTCATGTTAAACGGCAAAACTGGTGTACACTCATGCATGTGCAGATTCACACATCTGGAAAAATAATCATGTTTGCAAACAGAAATTATACAAGGAAGAGCCTAGATCCACATCTAATAACAAGGTGAGGATAAAGCACTGAAATAAATCTCCTCTATATAATTTATTTGTCATTTTCCAATATAAATTTCTTAGCCATGTCATTTCATTTAAGAAATATTCTGAGGCAAAAAGCCTACCCCACAATATATACTAGGTAAGGCAAGCTGGAGCAAAGCAAAGCTAACAATTTACCGTCAGAAGCATTTGAATACGCACCTCAGGAATAAACAAAGAGGTATATATTAATCTATCCATTTACTTCAAGGGCAGCCAGCAGAACTGAGAGTAGGCATGTTATATTTTTTATATTTTTCTAATCCTAATAATGCCAGAAGCAATCTACAAAATGTATGTTTACATAAGAATCATCTAGATTGCTAAATAATTTAGCGGAACACATTTCGCAATTTCAAGTACATTACGATATTTTTTACTCCGGTAACTATATGTCATGTTAAAATTTTCAAACATATAAGATCCAGCTCCGAACATAAGGGAAAAGGTTATCTTATCAAGTGTAAACAAGGCTTCAATCTGAGTATAACACTAGTATTTTTCAAATAATTTAAACACACAAGTACGTTCAAATAACTTAAAAGAACAGCCCTTAAGCACAAGAGATTAAAAGAAGGAATTGGTCATAGCATACCTTCATAATTGTAAGATCATCCATTAGACCATCAGTGGTTGCATTTGTCACCAATCCTAAGGCATTTCTCAAAGATATCTGCAGTGCCGCTTCAATTTCTTTAGAACATTCCTTGGCCGTTGAATTGGCAGCAGCAACTACTGTTGCAACCGTACCCAATTTCGCAGAACCATTTCCACTTAAGGAATTGACAGCCTCTTTATGGGCTTTTAGAACCAACTGTGCCGCACTATTTTTGAAAAAGAAGAAACAACAATCAAATGAAACACTGTATATATGAAAAATGAGTTTCGAAAAGAAGTCTGTAAATTATAAGGTGAGTATATTTTTTTTTTCTGATGAGAAAGAGATGGTATCAGCCATCATCTTCAGACAAGTTGAAAGAGTTATATAAATACACACACACATGCAAGTGTGTGTGTGTGTGTGTGTGTGTGTGTGTGTGAGTGTCTACTGTCTAACAGTAAAAAGACTGAAATATAATTCCATGAAAAAGCTAACTTACTGTAAAGTTGATACCCAAGCTCTGGCAGCACCAGGAGTCTCCGCACAAAGAAAGTAGTCATTTTTCTGGGGAGTCCCAATATCTATATGGTATAGTTAAGAGGCATGCAAGTTTAGCAACTAGATTTTCCACATAGCATAGTAAAGAAAACCTTAAAAAAATCAATTATTCTTTTAAAATTTATTTGGATACAGAAACAGCAGCCGTTGTACTTCGGGAGTCCACTGCAGCAAACAAAGGTAAAATATGTAGTATTAATACCAAGCGAAATGGGGATTCAGAGCAACAATCGACCAAATGTGAAATAAGAAAATCATCTTACTGAAAGTTAACAGGGGATATGGCAATGGTACTGTTTTCATTGAAAGTCATGATTCCCTTAATACTTGGCTCATTCCTCCTAGTCCTAAACGAAACAAACAACATAATTGATAGTTTATTTTCATTCTTATGAAGAAAACAAACGATGAGAATGGGAAAATTTTGGGAATAATCCAGTCCAAAATCAAAATTTGGAATATAGTTGATCCTCAATTATATTTTAGAATATAGACCATTTTCTACAGTATAGGTATGATTCTTGAGAAACAAAAAAAAAATAACGAAGAACATCACATTACGCAGGTGGCAGCGTCTCCGCTGCACTATAGCTTTTGGCTTAGATTCCAAAATAAACTTCAAACACTCTATTTCCCAAATAAAAACTCTAAATGGCCTAGATATCCAACGGAGCTAATAAGAACTACAAATACACTCACTTGTATTCCATTCTCCCTGTTGTGGGGTCTAATATCACCCAACGTTCATTCCATTTCCTCAACTGTTAAACCAATGCACAGCACAAAAACTAAATTACCAAATTACATGAAAATCCATCTTAAACAAAGCAATTTGGTGAAAGTTATAACTGATAATAAATAAAATCAAAAAATTATCTGGAATTAGAACAGTAAATGGGAAATACAAAATTGTGAGGGAGCAGAGGAAGATCATACGGTCTCAGATCGCTTGAGAAGAGGACCTTGTAGCAAGTTCCTGCCAGAGCCAGAGGCCAGCTGCCGTTTGATCTTTTCTAAACTGCTCTCCGTCGTATCCCTAATTCCCTGTTCCTTTCCCCAAAACAGAATCAATTTCAATTCCAATTAGTATAAGGGAAAGGAGAAAAGGAATTACCGTAGAAGCGCCATTGGAAGCCATGAGAGTACCAAATCCGAAGGAAAAGCTCTGATCTTCAGCTGGAAAAATGAAAATAATACTATATTGGGTTTTGTTACTGGTATTAGCATCATCGGGCCCCAATTATTTTGTATGGTAAATTACACATTTAGTCATTAAACTCTACCTTAATTATTTTTTGGTCACATCATTTTAAAAAACTCTCACTCAATTTTCGAAATTCACTTTTTGTTCATCCTAGACCTTACTTGTCTAATCACATTTGTTTTTTTAGGTAAATTTATATAAAAATATCATGAAATTATTTCTCAAACCTAAATTTTTAAAGTTTATTTAATTTATCAGTGTCAGAGTATCTCGATTTTACTATAATCGAAAATCGATATTGCAAGTCGAATCAAGATATATTCAAAAAATTTAGTTTGGGTTTATCAATTTTGATAAAAACTAAATTAAGAATAAGAAGTTTGGTAAAAAAGAATTTTTTTTGTATATAGCAAACACAACATTTTGATATTATTGTTAAATAACTAATGACGGATTGACGGGTGATAAAAAAATAAATTATGAAAGTTTAGTGACAATAATCAGAAATTTTAAAAGTTGGTGAAAAACATAAAAAAAGTGAAACTTGAGTAGCTAAATGCATAGTTTACCCTTTATTTAAATATATTTTAGAATGCATTTTCATACGTAAACATTTAAATATAAATAAATAAATTTTACTTTGTAACCATCGTAAATTTAAGTAGTAGATAAAATTGTTTTTTTTTCTCTAATGTGTGGATTAAATCGAACATAATAATTAATTTTTGCATTATGTTAATTTATATAAGAATAAATGTTAATTATAAATATAAAAATAATTATTTTTTAACAATTGATATATAAGAAAATTTTAGGAAATATTTAATATCATATTTGTTCGTTTTAATATAAACTAATATTTTTAAAAAAGCAATAAATAATTATAAAATAATATATTTTTAATTTTTTAATAATACGTATACACCTCTCGTGTAAAAGCCCATAAGAATATACTATTATTATAGTAACTATGTACTCAATTAACGCCCAAGCCCATAAGAGTTAGGGTTTCACTTAATATGCCTCGTTTCCGATCAATTTTCCCTTTCTCGAGTTAGGGTTTTGCGCGAGGAGAGAATCAAAAGCCGCCGTTCCCATGGTGAAGTTTCTAAAGCCCAATAAAGCCGTCATCGTCCTTCAAGGCCGATACGCCGGTCGGAAAGCCGTGATCGTAAAATCCTTCGACGAAGGCACACGCGACCGCCGCTACGGCCACTGTTTGGTCGCGGGGATAAAAAAGTACCCGAGCAAGGTCATCCGCAAGGATTCCGCCAAGAAAACGGCCAAGAAATCGCGCGTCAAGTGCTTCGTCAAGCTCGTGAACTACCAGCACCTGATGCCTACGCGTTACACTCTCGACGTGGACCTGAAAGACATTGTCACCGTCGATGCGCTGCAGACGAAGGATAAGAAGGTGTCTGCTTGTAAAGCTACCAAACAAAGGTTTGAAGAGAGATTCAAGACTGGAAAAAACAGGTGGTTCTTCACCAAGCTCAGGTTCTAATGAATTTCTTTATATTATCTTCAACCATTTTGGGTTTTGAGGACAGATCTGAATCTGTTTGGATGATATTTTTCCTGGTGTTTTAACGTGATTTGATCTTCATGTGATCTGCTTGCTTTACACTTATTATTAGCTGTAGATCCATATGGAAAGTTGATAATCGAGTCTTTGCTGTTTCTCCATTTTTGTCGTGTTGATCTTTTGATTGCTAAACTCTGTTTGAATAATTGATCCGATCTGCTCCTCTTTCTATTCCAACTGTTTTAGGGGATTATGCTGTTTAATTCCTCGTCCATGTTTTAGCTATCGATTTGTTTCTTTGCTCGTCTCGAACATTTGAAGACGATGCTCATTTACTAGTATCGTACAATGAGCAGTAGTCAAACAATCTCCTTGGAGAATGAAACGTTCATTATTAAGAAAAGGCATACTAGAAGGAGCAGTGCCATTAAGTTATTGAAGAAGAAGAAGTAATTTGAGTTTGTTTTACAGGCTTAATTAAATGTAGATTTCTTTTGGTTTTTTATTTGAATAATAACTCCTTTCAAAATTTATTTTGTAGAATATCTAACCTAATTTGTATTCTGCATAATATGAATTCGTTTTTCTTATCTTGTAGAACACAAAATTAGATGACACGAAATAGTACACATATGGTTATTCTTTAAAATAAAATTTGAAAGTGATATATTTATATATTTTTAATCTTTTAATTATTATACAATTTAAAATCTTAATTTTAACCTAAATTCCAAATATGACCCAAGGATTTATACATTATTTGGACTTTACTTAGTATAGAAGAAAGGAAATTGGAATGATAAAATAATAGAATTGAGGTTTAAGGACTAACATATAAATAATTCATAAGTTCGATTTATATTAAAAACTCAACTTCAAGTCCGTTTTAGATTCGTTAGTTACAATTAGACCTAATAGTAAATTTGTTTTGAAATTGGATTTTAAATATAGTGTTAATTGCAAAAATAAGTAGTTTATAGTTCATTTCAAAACATTCATAAAATAGATGGACTGTTTTTAAAAAGTGAAATTAAACCATTGTTATCATATAAATATAGATAAAATTTCAGGTTAATCTGAGCTAAAACAGGTCTTTAATTGTAATTATAAAACTAGCGACCGAAATGTTCAAATTATTTTAAGGATCAAATTGAATAAAAATAAAATTATAGTTAAAGTTAGATTTAAATAGAGGTCAATTTCAGATTAAACAAATATTTTAGGGACTAAGTTAACAAAACTATTATTATATTGAAATATTAAATTTAATAATGAAATTAGAAATAATTATTTGTAAATTTTATATAATAAAATTTTAAAGAACTAAACTGCGCAAAAAAAGAGTACAATAAAAATATTAGATAAAACTAAAAAAATAATTATGAATATGGTAAATGGAATTGTAATTTTTAAAATATAATTTAATGTTAAAATACTGGATTTTAACCAAGTATTATTCTCCCTCAAGTCCAGACTGGCTTGGTGGTTCAAACATAAAATCTTTATAAATTAGTGAATCCAGAGAATATTATATATGATTTGTAGAATGGATTAACTCAATCATCAAATTATAGATTATAAGTTTATAATTTCGGTATATTTCTATTTTGGGTATTTTTTTTTCTCTTTTCATTGTTCGATAATAATTTTATTATCGAATATGAGTAGATTTTTTAACAAAATTTTACCTTTTATATATATAAAAAAATTAATAAACTCATTATTATAGTAGGATAGCTTTCACTTTTCTTTTATATTTTTTTTTCTAATATTTGTTATAGGGGTTAATTTTTAACTTCATCCGATGTACTTGTTTATTGACGAATTAATATTATTAGGGATAAAAATGGGTCGAGGTTTTAACCGATTTAGATCCCAAAAATAATTACTCTAAACTTAAATTGAACCAATCAAATTCTATAGAGACTTAACCCGACCCAAAATTTATATATCTAAACTCAAACCCAACCGAGCTTATTGAAATTGAATTTTAGAAACATCATTATAAAAAATAATAATTTTAAGATCCAATTATAAAAAAAAATTCAAAGACTTAATAATAAAAAAATTATAAAAGAACATTATTACATAATATTCCTAAAAAATAGAAAAAATATACTATTATTTTTAAATCAGGTTGGATCAAATTGAATCTCTTCATCATAAATTTAAAGTCGATCCAACTCAATTTAAGTTCAACTTTTTAGAAAAGATCTTAAGCCTTTCGGGTCGGATAAAATATTCATCCCTAATAATAACTTAGACCGGTCCCCTCTTAATAATTAGTAATTATTATATTTTATTCTAATAAAATAATAATGATGATGAAGAGGAAGAAGTTATAAAGTCCCGTTCCTTCGATGAAACCATAAATTATTAATGTTATAATTACAAAGGGATAAATAATTATTACTTATTAGAGCTTTAGACGTCCTAACATAACACAAAAGACAAATATTAATCCCCCTAATCCTACCCAAAACAACATCCCTAGAATCCAATGACGACATCATTAAGCTTAATTATTTAACAATTAATTCCCTAATCCTAATCCTTCCGATTAATCAAACAGGCTTAACGACAACTAACGATCATCACAAAAAATAAAGAATTATTTTAAATAAATAAAAAGAAGATAAAGTTGTTTACCTTTTTCTCCTTGATAGAAATTTTCTTTCAGTTTCTCACCTCCCAAACAGGCCCAGCAACTTCCAATCTCTGACACATCTCTGCAAAAAAAAAACTCTGTAGAGGAAAAAAACTTTTGTTAGTCCTCTTCAAAAGATATTTGTCCCTTTTCTCCCAAAAGTTGCTCACCTTTCGAATCTGTTCTTTATCTTTCGCCTTAACCGATCATGCTTCAAAGCTTAGTTCCTCAATCTCCAATCAATTCCGATCATAGCTCCTCCTCCATGAAGTCAAAGCGCATCGAGAGAGATGTCTCCGCTGCCACCGGCGACGATTCGGCTGCCGATGATCATGCCAACAAGCGTCTCAATCAGTCATCTGGCGAAAAAGCGGTAGTCGGGGAACAGGAAGAAACGGTGATCGAAGGTGAATCTACGGGGTTAAGGCTTTTAGGTCTTCTGCTCCAATGCGCCGAGTGTGTAGCTATGGATAACCTCGAGGACGCCACCGATCTTTTACCTGAAATCTCTGAGCTGTCTTCTCCGTTTGGTTCGTCTCCCGAACGCGTCGGCGCGTACTTCGGTCACGCTTTACAGGCACGTGTGGTGAGTTCTTGCTTGAGAACATATTCTCCACTCGATAACAAATCGCTGACCTTGACTCAGTCTCAAAAGATCTTCAATGCTCTCCAATCCTACAATTCGATCAGTCCTCTGGTCAAATTCTCTCATTTCACCGCTAATCAAGCTATCTTCCAAGCATTGAGTGGTGAAGATTGTGTCCACGTCATCGATCTCGATATCATGCAAGGTCTCCAATGGCCAGGACTATTCCACATCCTCGCTTCCCGATCCAAAAAGATCCGATCGATGAGAATCACCGGATTCGGATCATCCTATGAGCTTCTGAAATTGACCGGAAAAAGACTCGCCGATTTCGCTGCTTCTTTAGGACTACCATTCGAGTTCCATCCTTTGGAAGGCAAAATCGGGAACGTAACAGATCTGAGTCAACTCGGTGTCCGGCCGAATGAAGCAGTGGTGGTTCATTGGATGCACCATTGCTTATACGACGTAACAGGCAGCGATCTAGCGACGTTGAGATTATTGACCGTTCTGAAACCGAAACTAATCACGATCGTCGAACAAGACTTGAGTCACGGCGGTAGTTTCCTAGGGAGGTTCGTGGAGGCGTTGCATTACTACAGCGCGTTGTTCGACGCGCTGGGGGACGGGTTGAGTGTAGACAATCCGGAGAGGCATTCGGTGGAGCAGCAGCTGTTTGGGAGCGAGATTCGGAACATCGTGGCGGTGGGTGGGCCAAAGAGGACGGGGGAGGTGAAGGTGGAGAGATGGGGTGAGGAACTGATTCGGGTCGGGTTTCAATCCGTTTCATTGGGCGGGAACCCTGCTGCCCAGGCTAGCCTTTTGCTCGGGATGTTCCCTTGGAAAGGGTATACACTGTTGGAGGAGAATGGGTGTCTCAAGCTAGGGTGGAAAGATTTGTCCTTGTTGACTGCCTCCGCATGGCAGCCGTCGGATTAAAATACTTTTTCTCATCTTCTGCTTTTGTATATCTAAAAGTCTATATTAAAATTATATTCTCTCAATTTCTCAAGAATTTTGGATTAAAAACTTTTGTCTTTAATAATAATAATAATAATAATTTATGGAGAAACAACTCTCGGTTTGATTTGTTAAATTTATTAAATTAAATCATATTATATTATTTGGATTATTTTTAAATTCAAAAAATATAAATATTGTTGTTTTTAATATTTTTAATATGATTTTTATAGTAGCATTTGTTTTAATTTTTAGTTATAATTGAATTTTATGTATAATTTATAGATAAAATTATTTAAAATTAAATTATTTAAAAAATATTTTTTTTAATTTTAGTTTTAAAATTATAATTTTCAATTAAAATAATTTATAGATTAATAATAAAACAATATATAGAATGTTTCCAGGTACTAGGAAACAAAATTGGCTTCAGATGAGAAATCTAATTAATACTCTCCAACAATTATGCTTAACCTAATAAACAACAGACAAGTCAACCAGGCCAATGCAATTTTTAAATCCTATTTTCATTTATAGTAGAGTAGTTATAAATTAATATTTGATAAATTAATATTTTATTTAAATAATAATTTTTAGTCTTATTCATGTTTAAGATTTAAATTAATAAGATAATAATTTTTGAAAGATTTTTATATAAATTGGTAGTCTTTCAATATAATAAATTAATAATAATTTTTTTATATATAAAATTATGAGTATGATTTTATTATTTAATATTATTATTAGTGATTAAATTTTTTTAATAATAAATTAATTAGTTGAGTATTCGATATTACTACCGGTTCTCACTAGTAATGAGATTGAATCTTAAAATTTAAGATTCGACATGATTAAGATTAAGATTGATTTTATTTTTTAAGAATTGATTATTATTAGGACGAAAACTAATTTTAATTAAATTAACTGAATAACTAGACTTACACACCCTTAATACACACCCTAATAACACGATCTTCCGACAGGATTAAGGAAGCCTAAAGAATTTTACAAATAATTTTGATCATAGCCTACAATTAATTAATGTAAATGTCACAATAAAAATAGAAATTCCACATTTTTAATCAAGGAATGTGAAATTATTCTTTAAATTGACTACTCAGAAGGGGACTTTGTTTTTTTCCCAGGAATAACGACAAGGTACAAAATAATAAGAGATCTTGCGCCTCAATTATGGACCCAAATTTAATATTATTTTTAATTTTTGAAAAAGACAATGTCTAGTAAAGTCTTTTTATACGAATATTGTGTGTCTAATTTTTTTTTAAATATGATACTTCACAAATTATTTCTATTAATATAATGGTTTATTGTATAATTCAAACGTCGAAATCTTTTCTCCATGTCTTCAAATAGTGATCAAATAAAACATTTAATACTACTTAAAATCGGGATGATTTTTACCCGACTTCAAACGGTTGTAAAATCATTGTCCTTAATTTAAACAACATATTGGATCACTGAACAGTGATTCATTCTTTTTATAAAATCATTGTTTAAAGTCGGATAAAGATAACCTCGATCTTAAATAATATTTAACTTTTTATTCGGTCATTGTTTAAAGACAAAGAAAAAATATTTCGATTTCTGAATTGTACAATAAATCACGCGTACAGCAAACTCAAATATCACATGAAACTAATCATATTCAACGTTCGACATATATTATCAATTATAAAAATATTTAAAATTTTATTATAAATTTTAAATATAAATCATAAAACAAACATGAAAGATGATCGAGAAAGAATCATCTGTATGTATTGATTCCTGTACAGGACAGTGGTGGGGCCCTCTGTCCGTTGTTTGTTCTTGACCTGTCAATTGATTGTGTAGAGACAAATATAAGTTTCTGAAACTGCAGACGTAGGTAAGTCAAAAACAGACACACAAAGACATGACAAAACAAGGAATCATAACAACATTATTACCAAGGGTAAGCGAAGCGAAAGTCACGTGGATTAATAGATAAGAAAGCTAGGAATGTCGATGGATGACTTCATAAATTTATCTTACTTTATATAAAAATTATAAATTTTATAAGTTGTGAGATAGAGATAAAAGATAAAAATTCGATTCGGTTTAAATGATAAAAAGAGTGAATATATATTTATATTCGTCTTATTTTTATCTATCTCGTATTATCTTTATCCGTCTCGTATCATCTTCACATGTCCGAGAGATGTTATAACACGTTACTATGAATATTATTAATTATATAATATATAATGTGGATGTAATTTATATTGATTTGTGTTGATATATTAATGAAAAATTTAATATATATTTATAATTGAGTTTGAGAGGGATCATATCAAGTACTATATAAATATTTTTTTTAAAAATATAAACTTGAATTAATGTTAAATTTTAGATAATTTTTTTGAATTGTCTTGAAATATTCATGAAAGATTATATATAAATAATATTTATATTTATCAATTTTTTATTATTATGTGTCGTTAAATTTTTTTAATTTATTTTTTCTTCTCGATCCTCGTAATAGATTTGTTATTTTTTTATTATTTTATTTTATTTTATTTTATTTTATAATATTGTTTTATTTAGATTCTATTGGTGTTTTTAATTATCAATATCTAATTTATTGATTGACTAATCCGAAATTCGGTATAACTTAAGAGTGATTCTATTCACAATGTTAGGACCGAGACCTTTGATCTTGTTTAAGGATTTAGTGTTCCATTTCACTACACCAACTGCTTGTTAGTAGTAATAAGTAAGATTTTTTTGTGTAACCATCGATGTCCGACTCATTGTTGAATTAATTTGGATCAGATTTTGCATAAGCCTTTATGGGGTGACTCTTTCAATCATGCTTTCTCCATTTACAATATCATTATTTAAACATCTGACCTTATAAAATATAATATCTGATTTCGTTAGAACAACTAAATGGTGGTATAACAATGATATTTTTTAATTATTACTATTTATAAATTTAAATTTAGAGGGGATGAAACCATGATTCTTAGGAGGCTTTTGGGTTAAAATGTAGTTGTTTTATAATTATTGGACTATTTTAAAAATTTATGATATTTAAAGGATAGGGAAGTAATTTTCTTACTTTAAGAGGACGATCATCGTTGTCTGGCCTTATATACGTTAGAGAAAAACTTTAATATATAGATCATATAAATTAAAGTTTATGCATACTTGTTAAATTTAAGGTTTATCATTTTAGAGTTTACGAGTTTAGGTCGGAAGATTTAAAAATAAAATTTATAGTTAAAGTTTAGGTTAATGGTTTAATGTTTTAGAGTTTAGAGGGTTAAAATTAAGGTAGTAAGTTTAAAATTTTTAAAAAAATTATAAAAAATAATATATATTATATAAAAATATAACTATATATATTAAGGTTTGTTGTCATATTTTTCTAATAATATCTTTAAAATTAGAATTTTATTTTTAGTTTTACGGGTGTCATGTGCTATACTATTGATTCTTAGGAGATTTGAGTCTAATTATTTTATCTGTATGGTGTGTTAAAGGGTTAAATATATATAAATAAATACTATTTATAATCACCTTTATACTATTAAAAATATTTGTTTTTTTATGATTTTATATTTAATATATATCCCATTAATATTTCTTAATTTATACTTAGTGTAATTAAATTTAAATTTTGTAATTTTAAATAAACGATGGAAAAATATTTTGATGCACACGTACAAACTTTAGTTTATATAAGCTTATCAATTTTAAGGTTTAGGATTTTATAGCTTTAAATTTAAGGTTTGTGTTTAGAATTTAGATTTACGTCTTATAATTTAAACGGAAAGAATTTTATAATTTTTATACAATTCTTGTTTTAGAATTCTATAACTAAAAAATAATTATTAGTTTTTAATTATTTTTATAATATTAATTTGATAATCTTGTCATAATTCATATATATTTTATTATTGACGTGTTACATGTCATACAAAGAAAATTTAAAATTTAAAAACAATAAGCTTTTTTAAAAAAATTGTAAAATAGTGTAAGATGATTTAGTAGTCGCATTCGAATTACAAAATTTTAATATTTTTTCCCTAAATGCTTGCATCCAATTAAATCCAAATTTTATAATAAAAAAATTTAACAATATTATAAAAAATAAAAAAAATAAAATAATCTTTTTTATTTAGGCAGCAAAATAAGTGAGATACAATAAGAATGAATAATTGATTTATACCTGAGTGAAGAATGCTTACATAATTTTCAGCATCATCACTATTTCTTGCGCTGAGACTTCAGTTCCTTCACCTTCTCCTCGGTAGCCTTCAATGCTTTCCCATAGATGCTTATTAACTGTACAAAACATTAATGAGTTACACTGACAGATAGTTTTCTGACATATTCGGTTAAGTCCGGTTTTTCGGTCGATTATTGAAATCGACCGACTTATCCGACTAGATGAAAGTAAGGGTGCAAGACTCCTAAACATACCTCATCAATCTCTTGGGGAGATATTATGAATGGTAGAGCCATGGTTATGATGTCATAGTTTTATAAGCTATTCGATTAAGTTCAATTATCGAAATCGACCGACTTAATTGACTAGATGAAAGTAAGAATATAGGACTCTTAAACTTACCTCATCAATCTCTTGGGGAGATATCATGAATGGTGGAGTCATCATTATGGTGCCATATTTTCTTTAAACTATTCGGTTAAGTTCGTTTTTTTCGGGTAAATATCGAAACCGATCAAATTAACTAACTAGATGGAAGTAAGGGTATATGACCCGTAACTTACCTCATCAATCTCTTGGGGAGATATTATGAATGGTGGAGCCATCATTATGGTGTCACCAGCAACACGTACTACCATCCCATGCTTCTCACATTGTTTCCCAAAATATGCACCAAGTCCTACACACAAGATCACCAACTATTTCTTATTAGTGTTCAAGCTCAATCTTAATATAGTTTTTTCGAGACGAATCGTAATTCGGTAGTCTTTTTCTTTCGTTTCATCACCCTTCTATTCTCGTCAAGTATCAGAGCACGTCGGAATCTCAATTCCGACTTCATCGGAATTGTATGTATTTGAGTGAAAGATAGAAGAACTTGCCCCATTCAGGAGGGAAAGGATCAGTAGGTGACTTGTTGTCTGTAAATTCAGTACTCAGAATCAAACCGGTACCTCGGATCTGCATAATCGAATAATGGGATTACAATTCGAAGTTTTTGACATGTTTAGTTAATCAGATTATGTAAAATGTAGAATTTCACCTCTCCAACAATAGGGCTGTCTGAAAATGCTTTTAGACCATCTTGAAACCTTGGGGATATACTCTTCACCTTCTCAACAAGATTCCTTTCCCTGCATTGATGTCATATGGACATGTTTATTTAAAATTCTTTTTGTATTCGAAGGATTATATATTCGAATATATTCATGTCTAAATATATGTCGGACATAAACTTCTTAAAAAATGAAGAACAAGACACACTTGTAGAGCTTGATTGATTCACTTGCAACAGCGCAGGCCACAGGGTGCCCGGTGTAGGTGAATCCATGAGCGAAAGAACCTGAAAAACAAGTCAAATTTGAACATTACATGCACTTGCAATCGTATGCGGATGTGAGTGTCGGATACGGGTTTGTGTCCGGTACCGACTTACCGAGCTTGTTGCTTTGAGAATAAACCACTTCTGTAACTTGAGGGTTGACCATGACTGCTCCAATGGGCATATATGCTGAAGAAAGGGCCTGAAATACCCGCAGTTGCAATCATATGAGGATCAAATAGTATTTTACATCTAAATATTTTCTTACAGCTTCACCTTTGCTAGTGAAACAAGGTCTGGTTTTATATTGTATCTGTCACATCCAAACATTGTGCCAAGCCTTCCAAATGCACAAATAACCTATACACCAAGCACAATTGCACACTTATGTCACACCGTTTTCGAGATTCGAGTTCGAGAAACGTAGATAGAAATAGTAGAATACCTCATCTGCGATGAAAAGTATGTCGTATTTCCTCACAACAGCTTGTACCTGAATGATGTTTGAAATGGCTACATTAGTAAGAAACTGAAGAAAAGTTTCCAAGACATTGAAGACTCGCCTTCTCGAAATAAGTAGCCGGAGGAGGTATAACACCACCAGCTCCCATCACAGGCTCGGCAATGAATGCAGCAATCTGATATGGAAAGCAAAAAACAGATAAGATCAGCTACACATTTCGTCTAGGCACGAAAGGGCATCGATTACCGTCTCTGGACCCTCTTTCAGGATCAGATTTTCTAAATTGTTGGCTAATCTGGTTGAGAAATCCTCCTCAGTTTCACCTACAATGAACCAAAACACATGGTTATGATCATTTTAAGCTCCTAAAGTAAAAATATATATGAACAGAATGGTAGAAAACCGGAAACCTGGTAGATGATATCGCCAATAATGAGGGCAGTCGGTGTGCAACACAAATGGAGCTGGCAGATCAAAGTTTTGATGAAGGGGAGGAAGTCTGTAAAAATGTAAATCTATTTGTTAAAACCCCAAGAACTTCACAAACACCAAGTGAAAACCATTTTTACCAAATCCAGTTACCCTGAAAGACTAGCTGATATCAAAGTTGAGCCATGGTATCTGAAGAAATGTCATGATAAAAGGATGATGCATAAGTATTCATGCCATAACAAAAAGAAGTAACGAATAACCGTGTCGGGAAAGTTGAATCTTACGCCTTGGCTCGAGCGATGAATTTCTTCTTCTTCGGCCTTCCTAGTGCATTATTATAGTACCAAACAAGCTTCACCTGTGTATCATTTGCTTCAGATCCACTATTTGTAAAGAAGACCTTTGCCATTTTGCTTGCAGTAAAAGTTTCTATAAGTTCCTTGGCAAGGTCCTGTAAGATCAATGTCATCAGAATCTGAGCAATAGCATCATAAGATTGATTCAAAGAAAATAAAACATATTGGATGGATCGATGGAGTACTAATGCCGGTTTCGTTGTTCGATTCCAGAACGAATGGTAAAATGGCAACTTATTCAATTGAGCAGTTGCAGCAGCAACAAGTCGAGGCTCATTTCCTCCTGCAAAAAATGTAACAGTCATAAGGGACTGAATCAATTCTGTTAAAATAAACCATAGCATTCGAATCGCGAAGTTCAATGGATCAAAGCGGACAATACCTAATGCTGTGCACCATAGACCAGCAAGAGTATCCAGATACTTTTTCCCATTGATATCATACACATAGCTCCCCTGTTCAAGATCAAAATTGAGCTTTAGAAAGAAACAGAACATCACCTTCAATCGGACTAATACGAGTTGAGGCCTGAAGCACAAAGGATAAAGTTCATCCTCTGTGTTGCAGCTTGTAGTCCTCAGCTCGTAACATCACCTTAGCCCGTTTCCGATCGAAGCATACACAAGTCCGAGTATAATCGGAAAGAAAACACCTTAGACACATACCTCAGACCTGTCAATAACCATAGGATTCACATCGGTGGACTGCCACCCAGCAGTGAATGGAGCCAGCAGATCATGTCCCTTAAAAGATTGCTGTGTGCTATATAATCTGGACACCGATGAACCTTTGATTGGATGCTGGGAAAATCTTTTGCAAGAGGCAGCATTTTTTATATATGATCCAAGCTGCAAATAGAAATGGTGGAACAAACTATAACCGGCAATAATAATACCAGTGCATGCCACTTATTTTCTCAACATCTACATACAATTACAAGGTAGACCCCTTCAAATCATAGGGATAATTATGAGACAGATAAAGGCCTCAAATCTATCATCTCTATACAATTATCATCGATGACGGATACAAAATAATTTTCGAGAGTGAGAATAAATTAAAATATTTTTTAGGGTGAACACATGTTAAGGGTAAGGGTAAGTACAAGTTATAAAATTAAAGGATCGATTTATAAAATTTATAAAAGTTAAAGTTAAATGTATAAATTTTAAAAATTACAGTTGCCCCACCTAAATTTTTTTAGTATAATTGTATTTTTAGTCATTTTTTATTTAAATGTTACTTAAATAAAGGTTTTTATAGATTCTTACCCCTTCTAACATTGAATCTAACTCCGTCCCTCGTCGCTATTATCACAATACTATAACTTTTGATATCTATACTCGTCTATTATCCAAGAAACTCATATAAATACCTTTCACAACTAAAACAAATACAATACAGAATTCATAAAATTATACCCGTATGTTATCTTTACACGTACAATAACTCTAAATACCACATCAAGTCATCGAATGATGTAAGAAAAAACACATCAAGACAAGAAAATAATGATCAAATACAAGAAAAAAGGAAGATTTGAAACCTGGGTTTTGAGACTTGATCCAAGGAATTTGTTAGAAACCATATTTTTTGTGTTTTGAATGGAAGGAAACTCATGCAAATGAGAGCGTTCTGGGAATTATGAAACAGTTAAAACTCCTACGTACTCTTCATAGCCTATTTTTAGGGTTGTTTTGATCTGGCACATGAAAAGTAAGGCTCCAAACCTATCGGAATTGACACGTGTCCAATGGTCTACTTATTCCTCCAAGATTCTCGTTAATTATTTAATTTCTTTATTAAAAATATTAAAATGGGTAAAAATAAATAATAATTGCGGTTTAGATTGTTTCGGTTTAGTTTATTTTGGGTTTGTTTGTATTCGGTTTAGATTCAGTTTAGATCGATTTCGGTTTCGATTTTAATTCGGTTATATGATTATTCGGTTCGGATATCAGATCGGTTGTTTTTAGGTCAGTTCAATATCGGATCGGATGTTTTCGGGTCGGTTTCATATCGGGTCATTCAAATCGGTTTGGATCGGATTAATATTTGAATTTTCGGGTTAATTTGGTTTGAGTTGGACTTAAGTATAAATGTAATCGTCTATATTATATATAAAATTAATCATATATTCTTATAAAAATATATATTTTTTATTTTATATTGGAATTGTTTTGAAAATTTTGTCTCAACTTTTATTCGAGTAAATTCATTATTGGTAATTTAAGGGATAATGTCATTTTTGTAAATATATGGATTCTTTAATAATATTTTGATCATATTTATAACACCACAAATTTTAACAAAAAATAAATTGAATTTTAAAGAAGAAAATATAATATTAAAAATTAAATTATTATCAAATGTAGTGATTAATTAGTATTATCATAATACAAAAAGATAATAAAATATATATTATTTAATTATTTATCATATTGTTAAAAAATAAACAATAGTAAAAATATATTATTCATTCACTTTAACTAAATTATCGGGTTAAAATCGGATTGATGTTCGGTTTAAATCAGTTTTGAGCAAGTTAATTTCGGGTTACTTTCGATTCAGGTGAAAATCGGTTCGGGTCAAATCGGTTATGGGTCTATATCGGTTATTCTAGAATTCGGATTGGTTTTAGTTTCGGTTCGTATTTCGGATCACGCTAAATCATCAGTTTCGGTGCGGATAAATCAGTTCGGTTTTCGATTCTCGAATCAAGTTTGTCAAGTCTAGTCACAACCTTGGACTTATCTTGAGCTTTGACCGAACTCCAGCTCAAGTAACTCGCGATCTATCTCGTCTCATTTATAACGCTAGTAATAATTTATTTATCTTATATTCACAAACTTTGATGGAGAATTAAAAACATTTTAAAATAGTATTACATATAATAAGTTAAAAAAATCATGATTGATTAAAATAATCTTATTTTTAGAAATATTTTTTGTATTTTTATTGTATTTTCTTCTTATTAAATAAAAGGGTAAACTACACAGATAGTCACCATATTATGAGGTTAGTATCGATTTGACCATAATACTTTAAAAAGAATCAAATACACCGATAAACTATTAATTTTGTATTAAAATAGCCATCGACCGTTAAAACCAAACAGACTGATGACGTGGCCGTTAAAATTAAAATAGAATAATTACATATTTTATTAAATTAATTTTCCTCCTCCAATCAAAAAATCCAACAACATGCTTTCAATGGGTGTTAAACTCATAACTTTGAGTATGAATAGGCAACACCCAAACCAATGAACCAAGATGATTGTTGTGATTCAAATTTTCATAACCTATATATATTGAATACAATTTTCTATATGTATTATATTAATTCAACATATAATATTATATTTATTTTTAATTTAATTAAAATATTAATTAAAAATATTTTCTATATATTTGGATTTAAAAATATTCAAATAAATATATGAATAAAATATTCGTATAATAAATATTTAAATAAAATTATAAAAATTCGAATATTTGGATTTAAAAATATTCGAAAACTTATGATTTTTATTCATATTTTTATATAAAAATTATTCGAATAAAAATCATAAGTATTAGAATATACGAATAAAAATCATAAGTATTAGAATATTTTTATTAGAATATTTATTATATGAATATTTTTATTTGTATATTTATTATTTGAATATTTTTATTTAAATATATAAATTTTTTATTCGAATATTTTAAAATTCAAATATTCAAATATTTATGATTTTTATTTGAATATTTATTATACAAATATTTTTATTCGTATATTTATTATTTGAATATACTATTTTTTATTCAAATATTTAAAATTCAAATATTTTATTCGAATATTTTAAATCCAAATATATAGAAAACATTATTTAGAGTTTAGGGTTTAAATGAGTTGTAGGGTTTAGGGCTTGTTAAATAAAATTTTATTATAGTTTAAATATTTTAATTTATTATATGTAAAATAATTTAATTAATATTTAATTAAACTAAAAAATAAATTTATTGTTTTTTGTAAATAAATATAGAAAACTATATGTATTATATAAATATTGAAGGGACTTGTATCACAAGATCCATCATTGTCCAGTGGTTTGGTTCCATATCCATTGTTGTGGGTTCAATTCCTAATTAAATATATTTAAAAATAACGTTCAAATTTTTATAGTATGATGACTATCTGTATAGTTTACCCTAAATAAAACTAGCCGATGTTATTAATAACTTACCGGTTTAAATAAATAGATCCAAAAAAATTTTAAATCTTTTAATAAAAACTAAATAAACATAAATAAATTTAAAAATAAATAAACGAACAAAAACATAACCACTAACTTATTAGTTAAAGTTCCCAAGGATAATTCGAAAGTCATGTCCGTACGCCCAAAAGAGGTCATACATGACGTTATATTGATAGCAATTGCTGCTTCGAGGAAGAAACCTTCAAACTTCATTTTATTTTATCTAACACGTTCGCTTTTGACCACGTTGAAGCCTCCACCAAATATATACCACAAAGATTGCAATCTCTTCTTCCCTTACAAAACAAAATACAAATCCACTGTTTCCAGGTAAGAAACCAACTGACATCTCGTGTAACAATGTCGGGTCCTAGCAGTTCGGGTGGCGGTCATTTGAGTCCCAAAAGCCGCCATGTCGGGAGACTGGTTCGAAGACGGACGAGAGCGTCGAAACGAGTCCCTCCTACCTTGGTGAACACGGATGTCGAAAATTTTCGAGCCATGGTTCAACATTTCACTGCCGGTCCTGATGCTTCGGTACCTCATGTCCCGGGACTTCACCTCGGTGAATTGAGTGTCGGGTTCGGGTTTGGAGAACGACAACCCCATGTCAACCCTGGGAATTCTCTAATGGTTCCTACGGATGAAGTGTCTCATTTGCAATATCAACAACAGCAACAAATGCTGTCTCAATTCCAGCACCAAAACCAGGCGTACATGTTTTCAATGAACAACTACAACCCAGGAACAGGGAGCTTTTCCTTCAAAGACATGGGGGAACCCTAGGCAAATATACATGCACCAAGAATTATATATGTATGTATGCAACGTGAATTTTTATTTTAGTTTTTTAATATATATTAATTGAATTTACGGAATAAAAAATATTATTACACTAAACTAAATTCACATGTCAAATGTATATTCGATTAAAAATTTGTATCTTTAGTTCGATACTAACTCGATTGATGTTATTTATGATTTAGGGGTTAAAAAGGAGAATTATTGTTAACTTAAGGATTGTAAATTAAATTTTTTTACTGATGAGTTTGTATATTTTCTAGAGAACAATAACATCATAACGCACTAAAAACTTGGTTCATTGAAAAGTAGTAAGATTTGAAAAAGATCCTTCTACTATGCGTTTTTAAAATATTTAATTATTGAATAAATATATCTGATCGGTTGACCGAACTATTCATCTTTGTTTTTTTATATTCTTTTATGTCATAGATTTTATATTTATTAGAAATATTCTATTTATAGTATGTAAATATTTTTTAGTTATGGCGTACGTGATCGAAATATCTTTATTTAAGTACTTTTAATAGATTATTTATCATATGAGATAATTATATTATTCTCTAAACAATAATGAACATGTGGTAAAAATTATAATTGATTATAGGTTGACTTATAATTAAATCGTTGGTTAACCACATCTTAACGGTTTTATCCATTTAAATTAAACGATATAATTAATCTATCGTAAACATCCCTACGTTCGGTGATAATCGTATTATAACGACTCAAATTTTTAAGTTATCGGTTAAACATTGATCAGAATTATAGACTTTTGCTTTAGTTGAAATAATTAGATTTGTTGGGTTAAATTTCGGCCACGTATTGGTTCACATAGCTTTCAAAAATAAATCATTTTGTAAGGAAGGTGATTCTTGGTGTTTTATGATACCATTTATTCACCTTTTAAAATAAAATTGAGTCTCTTTTAATGTTTTTGTCCTGGAAGTGATTTTAAGTGTTACGATCTTGATTTGAATTCGAATGTCAGATTAAAATATGAGTTTTAAGTTGCAGGTCTAATATGACAATGGATCAAGGGTGTTATATGATTCGAATTTATAATCAATCTTATTTTAGATAGAGCAATTGACAGTTGAATCTAACTTTTTTTCATTAGTTTTGTATATGTAATAATGCAAAAGGAAAGTCTGATTACAAGTTGTTCAAAAATAGTAACTTGTTGAGTTTCTCGATCCATTGACTTGGGATTAGTCAGTTCTAGTTCTTGATGGGCAAAGAAGGGATATAACTTAACGGTAAATTAGGTCTGTAAACGAACCGATCGAACACGAACGAGGGTGTGTTCATGTTCGTGCGTTTAACTTTAACCGAACAAATGAATGAACACGAACATAAACGAACATAAATTTTATTGTTCGTGTTCGTTCGTTATTGTAGCTTGTTCATATTTGTTTATGTTCGTTCGTTTAAATGATAAACGAACGTAAACGAACAAACATAAACGAACGAACATAAACGAACGTAAGCGAGCAAACATAAATGAACGAACGTAAACGAACGAACATAAATAACATATATAATATGCTAAATATTTAATATTTTGGATTAATTCGATTAATTCAGCTAATCAACTGATTTTAAACCGAATTAGTTGATAATTAAAAAAAACTCTTAATTATTAGATGAAACCTAAAATTTAACTGATTAACTAGTTTTGTTTTGGTTCGATTCAATAACTCGGTTTAACATAACAATAAACACCCTTGGGCTATAACAAGAAAGTTTTTAACGAGTCATAAAATAAGACTTCTCAACTCAAGCAACTCGTTTTTTTTACTCGACTTACTTGATCTAATGCTCACTCTTATAGATATATGTGGATAAATTTAAACGAACATAAATGAACGAACTTAAACGAACAGATTTACCGAACGTTCATGAACATAAATGAACGGACGAGCCCTTTGTTCATGTTCGTTCGTTTAATAAATAAACGAACTTCCCGCCAAACGGTTCACGAACGATTCACCGACATTCGGTTCGTTTACGACCCTAGGTAGAATGTGACCTTAACGTGGTAGAAGTTATCTGTTGATATTATTTTAAAGTTTCTTAAAAAGTATAATCTTGTTAAGTAAAATAACTCTGTTAAAATGTCTAATTTTAAAAAGCTCCTATTAAACAGTATTTTTAAAATTAAAGATTTCACTCCAATTCCCTATTTAATTTCATTATTCACCAAATATATAAATTAATAAATTTAACAGGTCATACCTTTAATTCTAACTTAAACTATTATTTATCGAACAAAATTAATTTTCGAATCTAAATCATCAAGAAAGTAAATTATTCTCTTCTACTAAAATCACTCCTTAATTCACATCTTTACGTTTTGGGCTTCAGTTTCTGTTAAGCCCACTTAATGCAAAGCCGAACCCACCACTATTGAGAGAAAACCCTAATAAGAAGCTAAGGGCTTAAAACTTTCGTATGCGCCGCTATCCCTCATCTCCCTCTCCGGTTAGCATCACAGCCAAAGGTTCTCCCTTTCTTTTCCTCCCAATTTCGTTTCAATTTGCTATAATCATTTGACAATTTAGTTTCTTTGTAATGTTAAATCACAGGTAAGACATGGTTAAGCATAACAATGTTATACCCAATGGCCATTTCAAGAAGCATTGGCAGAACTATGTGAAAACTTGGTTCAACCAGCCTGCAAGAAAGGCTAGAAGAAGAATTGGTGAGCTAAGCTGCTCTGGGATTTTAGATTTATCCGTTTTTGTAACAATTTTTAATGTTTTTGAACGGATGAAATTTGATTTTTGAGTTTGTAGCAAGGCAAAAGAAGGCCGTGAGGATCTTCCCAAGGCCGACTACTGGACCTCTACGTCCGGTTGTCCATGGCCAGACTTTGAAGTACAACATGAAGTTGAGAGCTGGCAGGGGTTTCACTCTTGAAGAACTTAAAGTATGCTTTTTTATGTTCTCTGGATTTAGGGTTTTCCTGTTAAATTTGTATAGATTTGGGTTTTCTATTTGATTTGGTTTAAATGTCAATGGCATCACTACCTAGAACAATGAATCTTATCGGTGGCCTATGTTAGCTTGTAAATGGACGTGTATAGCTGTTTTGTTTAGATAAGATGGATTTCTTGTTTCGATATTGTTTGCCTATGGTTTTATTGAATGTGCTGTAGGCTGCTGGTATTTCGAAGAAACTTGCTCCTACCATTGGTATTGCAGTCGACCACCGTCGTAAGAACCGATCTCTTGAAGGTCTTCAAGCCAATGTTCAGAGGCTTAAGACTTACAAGGCCAAGCTTGTTGTCTTCCCAAGACGTGCTCGCAAGATTAAGGTAAAACTGTGTGGGTCTTTTTGTATTTTGGAATTTTAACTTGATTGCTGTTCTTAATTGTTGTTTGTTCTATATGTGTTCGAGTAGGCTGGTGATTCTACTCCTGAGGAGCTTGCAACTGCTACCCAAGTCCAAGGATCATACATGCCTATTTCTCGTGAGAAGCCTTCTGTGGAGCTGGTGAAGGTAACCGAGGAGATGAAGTCATTCAAGGCTTACAACAAGCTTCGTGTTGAACGTATGAATGAGCGCCATATTGGTGCCAGATTGAAGAAGGCAGCTGAGGCTGAGAAAGAAGACAAGAAGTGAGGTTGTCTTTCTTATGTTCAACTATTTCACATGGCAAAATCATTAGTTTTTTTTTTTTTTTTTCATAGTGTCAGATGAGTTTGAAACAGGTTTAGAGAACTTTGGTGTTACAATTTTAAGTCAGATTTTGGGCATTTAATTAATGACCTGAGATGTGAGAACTGCTATTTATATATACCCGCTTCATAATCGGTGACTTGATAATCGTTCATGCAAGTATTATTTAGTGTTTGATTACATATTGATCCACAATATCAGATTCATCTTCCTCCTGCTGCATTTTGCACCTCTTAAGGCAGTCATTTAGATTTGGTCATGCATTATAGCTGGTTTTGACATTGGAATATTGTGCTAAAATTATGAAGATCATTGAGTTACTCTTATCTTTAGTTTTGGTGCTTGATATAAATCAGATTATGCTTCATTACTTATTTTCCCATGTTGAAAGTTTTAGTCAGGCTATTGATAGGACGTGTGTAATTTGGGTTTGGTTTTTTTGCCTTGTAAATCTGGACAGACATGCGTCGTACACCTAGATTTGGTGGGTGACTCTCCTAATGAGTATTTTTTGTGTACACACCACCTTAAACTCGAGACCTGATTAAGCAGAATCAAGTTGCTTACCACTTAGACCAACCTCTATTGGTTTACTTCTCTTGCTTTTCTATCCCAAGCCATGTGCCCTTGGAATGCCACCACCCTATGCAGTATGTACCTTTATCTCTATCCCCAACACAACTTATAATCCAAACCCGTGTGATGCAGCTGCCGCCTCTACTGGTGACACTACGGTTCATTGAATGTGTGGATGTGTTAGGTGGTCTAGTGCAGATTGGTATAGGCAGAAACAGAACAGATGCTTGTTGTCCGGTGCTTGATGTACCATAAGGTTTTGAATGTGCCGTTTGCCAATCATGATCTGTTGTGGTAATGCCAATTGTCATGTAGGTCGTATATGCTTGTGGCCAAAATCCACCTCCAGGATACCGGTGTCTGGTCAAGACATTCTTAGTTGATAGAAATCAGATGTCTGCTGTTTTGAATGTTGCTTGTAATGTTGGGATATATCATGTCTGGTTTAGCTGCATGCATGCATGAGATTCATTCATGATTTTTTAAAAGAAATAGAGTCAATCGAATATCAGGTGTCAAACTATATGGACATATTACGTCTTTGAAGGACGATGACTAATTTATTTAATATTTAAATTTAAATTATCATTGAAATAAAATATTTTAAGATACCTCCCCTCCTCAACATTTTTTTGTATTTGTTTCTTACTCTAAAAATATACTAAATGGACCTAAATCCGTAAAAGAATACATACTACGGAGACTTCTATGGAGTTTAACCTTTGTAATATATATTTTTTAGTAGTTGATATCGTTTGGGCTTCATTCCAAGTTAAGCCCGCTTAAAACAGATTCCAAGTTTAACCTTTGTAATATACATACTACCAAGGGGCTAAGCCCTTAAAAGTTTTCTTCTAGTTGCTCTCTTTCATTTGTCTTTCCGGGCCAGTTTTTCAGCCGCCCCGATATTAACCTGATTTAGTAACTCTTAAATTTGATCTCGATCTATCATATTTTAATATATTATTTTTTAAATATGACCTCGACTCGATCTGACCAAAAAAATTGAAAAAAAGTTAATCTTCGTAAACGATAAAAATTAGATTTGATCAATCTTTCATCATAATCATAAATTATGGGTTTTAAGTAACTTTAAATTTATGTAAAAAATAAAATAAAATACAATTTAAATTACTCACATGTTAAATTATATATTTAAAATACACTTGAATTAGAATCAGATATATTAAAACTTGAACAACATCTAATAATTTTTTATTACAAGAACAAACTTCAAAAGTATAAAAATTACTTAAAACCCATAAAAGTGTTTATGTATAATGATATTTTTTATAAATATAATAAAATATATAAAAATATACCATGGCGGTGTCGAACGGGGAATTTCAAACAAATACCGAACCTGACCTAACTTAGTGATTTCTAAACCCCGCCTTGATCTAATCTCTGCAATTTTAAAAAAATCTGACTGAGTCGAGTTGAAATACACCAGGTCAGATTGAAGACGAGTATTTTTGCCATCCCTAACTAAAGGTTCTCCCTTTCGTTTAATTTTTTCACTTCCAAACACTCTCCTTCTTTCGGGTAAAATGCGTAAATTAGTACGAAACTTTTTTTTTTATCACCAAATTTTATATATGGATGGCTAAAATATGACATGAAATACAAAAATAATATTTATAATATTGATGGGTAAAATATGTAAATCATCACTTCACTTTACTTTCTGACTTATTTTGATTATTAAATTTTGTTCTTTGAGCTATTTTTTAATGAAGTTTCATATGTTATGGTCCACGTTGTAATAGTGTTAGAAAGTTAATGGAATAGTGGTGAAAAAAATCAATGTATAAATTTTAGTGAATAAATTAAACTTTAAAGTTTTGTATTTGGTCCATTTAAATATCATTAACTATTGATTACCGTGAACAATAAATCTTATTGGTGTCTTTTATTATGTTTGTAAATGGATGTGTCTTGTTGTTTTGTTTAGACAAGTTGTTCTATTTTGACATTGCTTGTACCCCTCTGTTCTGCCCAGGCTGATGGTAAGGGTATTTCAAAGGTACTCACACTCGCACCCACCATTGACATAAATAACCGATATCTTGAAGGTCTTCAAACCAATGTTTAGAGGCTTAAGACTCACAAGGCCAAGCTCGTTGTCATCCCAAGTCTGACTTCTCAAATTTAAGGTAAAACTTTGTATGTGTGGAAAACTTGGTTATTTTTTACACAAACATAATTTTAAATTTGAATTAAAATATTAACACTAAAATTTATACAACGGACAAAACTCGTCAAACTATTGAATATTACAATCTAATAAATCCTTCAATATTAAACAACTAAAATAAATAATGGAGAGAACGCAGAGAATTTACGAGGTTTGACAAAGGTCTACTCCTCAAGCACCACCACAGGATGATAACTTTAGTATTACCAAAATAGTACAAACAAATAAAATCCCTAAAAATTCTCAAATACAACAAATGAGAGAAAAAATAACCAAATTGGAGAGATTGTTAAGATTTTGAGATGATTTCAAACAGAAAACATGCTTAATTAACCTGTCAACCACAAGATTAGACCTCCTGCATTGAAGTCTAAATATGCATGTAGAAAACATGCATATTGTGCCAAAATTGCAGAAAACTTTTTCAAATGGTAGGCATCCTAGAGAACATACATAGGAGCTCGTTTTTGCATTTGAATAGTGTGCTAAAATTATGATCATATGGGGGAAATCAAGTTAGCTATGGTGTATTGGTGGTCTTAGGAAATTTATCGAGATTATGGATATAATAAAATTTTGTTTAATTAATGTTCGTTAAAATATCTCATTGTTTAACTTTACTAGTTGCTTGTTAAACTCGTTAAATATTTTATATTATTTTTTAAATATTGGTAAAATCTAGAGAACTATTAGAGCTTAATATGAAGCTATAAATTCTAAAAACAAGCCCTCTCACTGGTTCATCTTGAATGAAGAACGCAAACCTAGCAACATCACTTTATAATGGGAATATATAAGAGGGATAAAAACAATGTAACAATGGAGACCATATTGCCTTCTTTAATCCTTTTAAAATCGTTTTGGACATGAACTCAACTCTTTTGTCCTTCAAACCAAAATTACAGACATCATTTGTGTGTGTTTTAGCTCGAGTGGCCCTTACCTGTATTTCATCGTCGTTAACAAGGTGACCTCAAGACTAAACACATCGCATGACATGCCCCGACTGCAACGGATAGCACATTGTGTGGTCCCAATCCATCATCCTCCATTAGAAAATTGACTTCAACAGGACTTGCTTGAACCTCTGGTAGCCCAGGAACTCCCAGTTGCGAGTCTTTTGCATTCCCCCACATGTATAGCTTTCCTTCATCTGTTTAGAACAAAAAGAAACGAGTAAAAGCGCATTAACATGATCGTGATTACCATGCTGTATGAATCAGAAAATGGAAAGAACTGTATCCGGCAATGAGCCTCAGTGGTTGGCTATGGAACTTAGGTTCGAGTCAAGCTACTGTCTTCATGTGGGTGTACGTGTATAGGGAGTATCAAAAGCATATACGTTACATACCGGTTATAGCCGCCGAAGATGAACCCCCACAGGCAATATAGATAACACGCTTTTCAGCCAAAGCTTCAATTATTGCAGGAACTTTCTGATTTTCTATAGAAGAATGACCCAACTGACCATGTCCACCATGGCCCCATGAAAGTACTTTACCTTCATCTAAATTATAAAACAGCACCAAGAATCGATAATTCTAGTAGACGAATAAAAGGAAAAGACTAAAGAATCGAAAAGGACTCGTGGCACTGGTTTTACCTGTTAATGCAAGAGAATGATATCCACCGCTTGCTATCTGAATAATACGAGTACTTTCAAGGCTAGGAATTGGTTTCGGTTTCCAACCACCAACTTTATCACCTCTTCCAAGCTCATAGTTGGAGTTTGCTGAGTAGACATGGAGAAAATTTTATAAATATTAAGGGAACTGTTCTGGGAAGGTAATTCGTCATGAAATGCATCAAATAGAAATAAGCCGAAGTAATATCGAATGAAAACAAGTCACAAGAAACCGATATAAAGATAACTAAATATCCATAGGAATAACAAAAGGAAATGTCAAATATGGAGACACATTACCACCCCAGTTCCATAGTTGTCCATCCTCTGTCAATGCCATTGTGAAGAAGCCACCACAGGAAACTGCAGCGATTGGAGTACGTAACTCTTTCACTTGGGACGGAATACTAAGCCCACCTCCCTCATTTGGACCACGACCGGGACCAAGGCCTAATCTGCCATCCCCTTCATCTCGTCCCCAGGTGTATAAGTCACCTAATTCAATGAATAAAAGCAGGATTCAGATGCGAGAAAGCAACAAAAAAATATGCAGTTAAACACCTAGAATGTGAGAAATGAGCACAAATAATAATATTGCCTACGAACGCAACACATAACATTTAACTCCTCTTTGAGGAAATTATCTGTGCCGAAATTTCATTTCTAGTTTCCACATTCTTGGCACAGGGAAATTGTGTACGTCATTACAATGACAAAAAGAAAAACATGCTTTCAAAGACCTAAAATATAAAGAAACAAAGAGGCAATTGATCAAGTTATCGATGACATGAGTTGCAAGATCACAGGAATAGAAAGCCGAGATCTATTTTATGATGATAGACAACAATGGAAACCTCTTTCAGTAACAGCAGCAGTATGCGTTCCACTAGTTGCAATATGATGTAAATTTCCACTCCAATTGCTTTCTACCAATCTTGGTACAAGTTCTCTATGATAAACGCGATGTCCGAGTGCACCAAACCCCCCATAACCCCTGAAAACTTCATTTTAACAAAGAGGAATAGTTTGTATTAATGGTTTTGACCAAAAACAATTCAACTGAAGCAAGACCACCACAAACTTTTCAATTACTGGACTGCTAATTAAGCAAAAATTTCACCACTTTCATCCCATAAAAAGGCTTTTAGAAATAATCTAACATTGTAAAGAACATGTAATGATATTCAGTTGATAGTTAAACAAAAATAATAATAACTGTCTTCTTCCTCTGCCTCTCAAACACACTTGTAAACTTAGTTTCTGATATCTAGTAAAATGTATGTTTCAGCAAGCTAATTATCAAAAATGTTGGCAGCTAAGCATTCAAAGGAGAGAATAACACAAAGCAACTTAGCAAAGTTCTTTTCATCCAAGATTATAACTTGAACTAGATCAAGACAAATGAAGAGAGCCCCACAAAGGCAATTATGGAGCAAGTGAAAAGTAGGAAGATTGAGAACTGACCAAGTAAAGATCTCCCCATTAGAAGTTAGAGCCACAGAGTGAAGACCACCAAGTGCAACAGAGGAAACAGAATCCAAGTGAGGATTCAAAGTAGGCAAAAATGCAGGATTCTCATGGCCAAAACCAAGACGACCCCCATCACCTTTGCCCCACATCCACAACTTGCCATCCACAATTAAACCCGAATGGAACAACCCGCATGATATCCCAACCGAGTGCAAAGTTTTCTCCTTTTGGCTTTGGTTTTGAGTTTGATCAAAGATTTTACCTGGGGTTGGGGAGAGGGAAAAAGAAGCATCGGGAAAGAGGAGATTGAGTACCGGAGATGGGTAAATTCTGATTTCTTCAATGCCACCGCCTAGTTGGCCTGAAGCTCCCCTGCCCCATGAAAGGACCTGGACTGTCACGGCTTTAGCTCCACTGTCTTCATTGATTTCAGGGCTTTTGTAAAGAAGAGGAACTTTGCCTTTGGTGGTGGTGGTGGTGCTAAATGAAGAAGAGAGGCGGCGGTATAGAGGACTTGAAAGGCGGTATCCCATCACTATTTTAAGCCCACCCTTTGAATCTGTATAAACATATACATAATTACATATATAATATGTATAAGAAAATGTGTAAAGATTCCACTTTTGTTGGGCCAAAAGGGAAATTTGAAGAGTCTAATTTAGTTGTTGAAAAGAGTTTGGGGGCCTTCCACTTAGTGCCCATTATATTGTATTTATCAAAGAAGAAAGATAGCTCCTTTTTGTGCCAGGTTCCGATGGAGATGGAGCAGCTCTTAAGTATGGGATTCTCAAGTGAATTAGCAGCACAAGCTCTTGCCGCTACCGGTGGCAAATCCACCCTCAAAGCCACCGAATGGATTCTTTCACATAAACCCTCCAATCCAAACCCGAATCCGAACCCGAACCCCTCTCCTCCTCCGTTCCAACCCAAACTCGACCGCTTCTTCCATCTTCACACAAAGCTTTCCCCTTCTCCTTCATCCCCTGAACCCACCGCCACCGCCCAAACCATCCGTATCGTACCCCAAAACGACCCAGATGATGATTCCGCCACCCCATCTCCGCTCCACAACAAGCGCCAAAAGTTACAACATCCCAAACCCATTATTCAACTAGGCAAAACTGATCAAACCCATGAGCCTTTGTCGGAACGGATGCGCCCTCGTACAGTATTCGAAGTAGTCGGTCAAGATCATATTTTGGGTAACAATTCTCTTCTCCGTTCTGCTATTGATCGGAATAGAATCCCTTCTATTATCTTTTGGGGTCCTCCTGGTTCTGGTAAGACTTCCATTGCTAAATCTATTGTTAATTCAGCTCAAGACCGGTCTTTGTATCGATTCGTATCGTTGTCTGCTGTTACGAGTGGTGTTAAGGATGTTAGAGATGCTGTTGATGAAGCTAGGAAAATGAGAGTTAAGAATAATAAGAGGACTGTACTCTTTGTTGATGAAGTTCATAGGTTTAATAAATCACAACAGGATTCTTTCTTGCCTGTGATTGAAGATGGAAGCATTGTGTTTATGGGAGCTACCACGGAGAACCCTTCGTTCCATTTGATTACGCCATTGTTGTCTAGGTGTAGGGTTCTTACATTGAATCCTTTAAAACCCCATCATGTCGAAACTCTTTTGAAGAGAGCTGTTGATGATCAAGATAAGGGATTGTCTCGGAGTGTAGGGATGAGGGTCGATGTTAAGGATGATGCTCTTGAATTTCTGTCTATGAATTGTGATGGTGATGCTCGTGTAGCGCTGAATGCTTTAGAAATTTCCGCCACCACTGCAGCTGCTCGAGTAGCAGATAATCAACTGAAACAAAAAGGTGTAGGATTAGAGTTGCATAGGGATTTCGATTCGGCGGTGAGCGATGAAAACGAGATCAGTTCGTTTGCAGCAGTTGTTACAGTGGATGATGTTAAAGAGGCACTCCAATGCAAGCATCTTGCATATGACAAAGCAGGGGAGGAGCATTACAATCTGATCAGTGCACTCCACAAATCGATGCGAGGAAGCGATGCAGATGCAGCGATTTACTGGTTGGCAAGAATGCTGGAAGGAGGCGAAGAGCCTCTTTACATTGCACGCAGACTAATAAGGTTTGCCAGTGAGGATGTCGGGTTGGCTGATCCATTAGCCCTAAACCAGGCTGTTTCCTGTTACCAAGCTTGTCATTTCTTGGGCATGCCCGAGTGTAATGTGATTCTTGCACAATGTGCTGCTTACCTAGCTTTGGCTCCCAAATCCATTGCTGTGTATCGAGCCATCGGAGCTGCACAAAAGGTCGTTAGGGAATCGGTAGGACAAAACGAGGGAGTGCCACTTCATTTAAGGAATGCACCAACCAAGCTTATGAAGGAACTTGGATACGGAAAGGATTATATATATCCCCCAGATAACCCATCTTCGTCGACTCAGTCATATCTACCACCTTCGCTTCTAGGTTACAAGTTCCTCGATTGGCCAAGTCGAGATTCAACTCAACTATAAGTACTTGAATCTGTAACCTTCAGTTCACCGGTTTGGTACTCATCAAAGTTTATCATGGTGTAGTGTCTTGGAACATGTTTTCTTTTGACAAAGTGATTTTGTGTATATTAACTGCTATATCTCCATTGTCAATGTTGGATAGTTTGATAACTACCATGTGAAAGACTTCTTCCAAGGAATTTTATTTCAGTATCTACAGAATGATCATACACCCATCGTGCAGATAAAGGGAGAGAAACGAGAATACTTTCAGTTCGGCCTCCGGTCTTCGATCCGAATATGATCTCTTAAATTTTGGTGTAGCCTACTGGTGAGTTTAAACTTTACATTGAACCTTTCATTAACAAATGAAGTATCATTTAAAGGTTAAATTTAAGCTTTCCAATCCCTCTAGTTTAGTCATAGGTCAATCCAATACCAAGTTGAATTCTATAAAAAATATATTCTTGTAAAAAAAGAAAAAAAAGAATGTAATATAAGAAAGCAGATGGCCGATTAATTAGAACTGCTCACATATTTTTACTTTTTTCTTTTGGGTATCGAGTTTAAGACTCAACATGGACATTAAAAGTAATGACTATTTTGTATTTTCCAGTTAAAAAATAAAATTCAGTACGTAAATGATAAAAATAAAATGTATACATTAAAGTTTTTTTTTTTTTTGAATGGATATATACATTAAAGTCAAATAGTTACGATTCAATATAATATATAGTTAAAAATATAAACACATGGATTTATCCAATCAAAGTTTATATAAAAATACTTCAAAACCATTACTAAATAAACCATCTAACAAATAACATGTTACTTTTTTAAGTGTTTTATTATTTAATTTAAATCATTTTAGAAACTTAAATATAATTTTTGAAGTCTAAATTTTCAAATAAAACCTAAAAGAAATTACCACCTCAACAATGGACTTATATATTGTTTGTTTGAGGGAAGATGGTAAAGGTTCTTTTGTCTACTTTTATGATACTTCTTTTATCTGTTTTTATGATAATTTTGGTCTATTTTTTTGATAGTTTAAAGTTGTATTGACAAGTATCATTGAAGATTTTTATTAAAAAATAAGGTCAAACCGTATAAATTATGATTTTTTTGTGGTTGTGCCGATATGTCAAGAATAAATAATAGAAGAATTTTACTTTCTTCGAAAACATTCGGAACAAAATAATAGTTTGGATGTATTTTTAGAAGCTTTCTCAAGTTCTTATAAAGGTGTTAATTTTGGTATTTGACGTCTTTCACACTCTTAAAGGTGTGTTTACTTTATAATCCTTTCATTATTAAATATAATCTAGTTTTAACATATATTAACTTGAAATTAAAAAAATCATTTGAACAACTATTGGTTAGTAACTGGGATTCTTTAAGTAATGTTTAGAGTTTAAATTCTAATGTTACATATAAAACAAATTAGGTTAAGAGTGTTATCTTCGTAACGACTATGCAATACATAATCTGAATTAATCAACAAATAAATCAAACATTAGTGTAACAAGTTTTGTCATTACATTAAAGTATTATATCCATTTCAAATCAATTCTAATAAATGTAATGGATATGTATAAATTTGATGTAACAAATCAAAGCATGGCCAATTGATAAGGATGTTGAGTTGACTATCCTAGGGGTTGTTTATTGAGTGTTAGTTTAGATCATTTCAATAATTTGAAAATTATAAATTTAATTATATTTAAACATATATATATATATCTTTACTCTAATTCATATTTAAGGGTTATATCTAATTCAAACTTTATATAAAAATAATTAAAATATAGCATGATATGGAAAATATATAAAATATTTCTAGACTATATGATACAAAATTGTAAACATTATATAGGAATACACAAATGACATTTATTTCCAAAATTGATTTGCTTCCATCCAATTGTCTGCAAGTAAGGTATCAAGTTATGGAGTAGCATCAAATTTATCCAAATTGGCCAAGGGCACCTTCAACCTGTCTTTTCCTTTCCTTTTAATTCAATCATACATTAATTTTATTACATCTAATTGTTGACATCCAAAATTTCAGTCATTATCTAATTGTTTTACAGTAATTATTAAATAGGTTTCATGTTTTTTTAATAATATTTTTTTAAAAAAATTAATAAGTATAATTGAATATAATCATCTTTAAAAAAAAATTTGTCGCTTCGATTTTAGTTGTCGTCAAATGTGTAATACCCTGATCTTAATCCAGGTCCAAAGTGTCGTATTCGGATCACCCAAAACTGACCCATCAAAAATTCTTTCAAAACACACCATAAATTCCCAACCATCACATATTTTAATAAATCCACACAAATAAAAACGATATAAATTAAAAAAGTTTGTAAATAAGAGATCTTTTTAAAATACATAATTCAACCCAAAATAAAATTCAAAATAAAGATACAAATTCGATTTTTTTATAAGATCATACGAATACAATAAATCCAAACTAAAATTTTAAGTATTGTACTTGTTTACCACTTCAATGTAGGAAAGTCCTCTTTGATGTACTCCTCCAAAGCTACTTGTCCCTTACGCACGAAAAACATCACAATTTCGCACACTGAGTTAACAAAGATCAGTGGTATATTTCTACTCTACCGCAAATCATGAATATCATAAAACAAGCATGCATGATAAATACATTCAAGAGTGCACAAAAAAGCTTCTAAACTAAGGTTGTTCATCTCCTAGCCTACCTTAACTAGAGTTCTTAAACATTTTATCTTAAGACAATATTATATAGAAAGATTGAATGTCGTGCTAGACTTACCTATTTAATTTAACACAGTTTATCGAGCTACTTGAGTTCATACAGCCCACCGAGTTATAAGTGTAATATCCTAACACACAACCCTCGGGTATAAAAGTTCTCATCTATCAATCTCTACAATGTACATACTTGCACACGAAAGTTGTCGGGTTACTTGCTTACACGAAAGTTGTCGTAGTTGTATTACGTGTTCTCTGGGCATTTAATTCTTTTAGTATAATTTAATAGTTTATAGTCGTTATTTTTCGGGAAATGTGTAGTCAGTTTTTCGTTAATTTTACTAGATTTATTAAATTATTGTTGTAAATAAAATATTTTAGATAAAATATATTCATAAATAATTTTTAATAAATAATTATAGGATAAGGAAATTATATTATTGGGGTCAATGCCAGAAATTTAATTTTAGAATGATTAAATTAAATTAAGAATTTTCAAGAGGGGCTTAAGAAATAATTTACTGTATTATTCAGAGCCAAGGTCCCTAAATACCCCTTAGATTCTCCTCCCTAAATAATTTAGGGTCTAATAGTGATCAGAATAGTATCTATTTTAGAATATAATCTCTATCATTTGACATAGATCGTTCAATCACTTTGCTGATACTACTGGTGTTCGAACCCGTGACCTTTAAAAACATCAATCGTTCCTTTAACCACTTGAATTAAAAGACTCGTGCATTGAACACTTTATATTTATAAATTCTATTAATGAAGTAATTGTAATTAATAACGTACAATATTAGGGTCATAATGGGTTTACCCAATAGTAGAGTGATTGAGCATGTCGAGTTATCTCATATGTTTATATTGAGTTGATGAACAATAATAGAGAATGCGACAAATGACCAGAGAGTGTTAGATGGTATACTGTTAGATTTTTAAATATAAATTGTTAAATTTATTAAATTAGCTTAAATTAAAACTGATTTGATAGAATGCATCAGTTTTGGACGCTAAAATTGTTATTATACCTGATTATTTTTATATTTATTTTGGCCCAATAATTTATTTGTAAAAAAAAAATTAATTAAAATCACTAAATTATAATTTTTTAAAAAATAATTTATTTGTAACAAAATATATAATTGAGTCCTCTGAGATATATTTTTTAGTTTTTTATTTAAAAGTTATATGATTCAATTAATCTTTTAACCCCTAATGATTTCAAAATTAGTTAAAATTCAATCCTCATTTTTATTTAAATACTTCTTAAGTCCCTATCAATAATTTAAGTAATTTTATTACTTGTTTTCGTCCTATTTCCGTCCCTGATCACATGTTAAAAGAACTAAGATCATCAAATTACTTATATAACTAACCAAAAAACTAGCTGCAAGATTGACAATTAAGCCACAATACAAGGACCTTCTATGAAATTTTACACTTTTTAATTTCATTTACTTGTATAAATACCCCTCCACCTTTCTTTCACTTTGCACTAAACAAGTCTAAGCTTTTTTCTTCCCATAACACAAAAAAGTGAAGACTTTGAGAGATCCTTTAGCTTACATAAAAATGGCGAATTTCCCAGTAATCAACTTAGAGAAACTTAATGGAGAAGACAGAGCATCAACCATGGAGAAAATCAAGGATGCCTGTGAGAACTGGGGCTTTTTCGAGGTACCAAAAAGCTTTAAAAACCAGCTACGGCGATGCCAAATGCCATATACTCTGTTTTCCTCTATTTTTCTTTCTGTTCAATCATTGTTCTGGTTTCAGGTTCTGAACCATGGGATTCCCCACGAATTTCTCGACACCGTCGAGAGATTAACGAAAGAGCATTACAAGAAATGCATGGAGCAGAGGTTTAAAGAGCTGGTGGCGAGCAAGGCGCTAGAAGGGCTTGAAGCCGAGGTTACCGATATGGATTGGGAGAGCACATTCTTCTTGCGCCATCTCCCAGAATCAAACATCGCTGAGATCCCGGATCTCAGCGATGAGTACAGGTACTGTACATAGATTAGGGACTAAATTGTAAAGTTTCTTGGATTTGGAGTCCTTATGTTATGAATTGATGTAAATGCAGGGAGGTGATGAAGGGGTTTGCGGTAAAATTGGAGAAGTTGGCAGAGGAGTTGTTGGACTTGTGCGAGAATCTTGGACTTGAGAAAGGGTACTTGAAAAATGCTTTCTATGGAGCAAAGGGTCCGACCTTTGGCACCAAAGTTAGCAACTACCCGCCGTGTCCGACGCCGGACAAAATCAAGGGACTCCGAGCCCATACCGACGCCGGCGGCATCATTTTGCTCTTCCAAGACCCCGTGGTCAGTGGTCTTCAGCTTCTTAAAGACGGAGAGTGGGTCAATGTTCCCCCACTCCGTCACTCCATTGTTATCAACCTTGGAGATCAACTCGAGGTATAAAGACTAAATTTCAAATTTCAACATAATAAAAGGACTAAAATTATAATCAGATTAATTTAAAATCGAAAACCTATGCAGGTGATCACCAATGGCAAATACAAGAGTGTAGAGCACCGTGTGATTGCCCAAACCAACGGAGCTCGGATGTCGATAGCATCCTTCTACAACCCCGGAAGCGACGCGGTTATCTACCCTGCGCCGCAACTGGTCGAGGAAGAGATGAAAGAAGTTTACCCAAAATTCGTGTTCGAGGACTACATGAAACTGTATGCCGGACTGAAATTTGAGGCCAAGGAACCAAGATTTGAAGCCATGAAAGCCATGGAAACTTCAGCTCCCATTACAACAGCTTGAAATAGTAGTTTTCCCCCTGTTTTGTTCAACTTTTGTTATTATACAAGTGTGTGGCAGTGTTGATTTATCAGTGTAAACTACTATTTTCTACTAAAATATAATATTTTGTCATTTTTATGTTAATGATGATAGTGATTATCGTTCATCGCTAAAAGTGGTGTTTGATTGTATTTATAATTTTATAAAAGTGGTGTTTGATTGTATTTATAATTTTATAAGTTCGGCAAACTCAGTAAAATATTTATACAATTCATCGTATTTAAACTATAAAATTTAAAATATAAATCTTTAATATTAACACTCTAAATCCTAAACTCTAAACCTTAAACTTTACTCCGTACTTAAACCTTCAAATCTCAACACTAATCTAGAAATGTTACTTGGGTGAGGATGGTGCGAAAGGTACTCTTCTCATACCCATTCCTGTCATTTCCACCTTTACTCCACAATCCATTGCGAATATAAAATCTAACCCCACAATTCGTACTACTAAAATCATCCTTGCCCATCACTCACGTAAATTTTAAGATCAACCTAATTTCATCTTTATCCGCCTATATAATATATTTATTAAAATTAATATTATTAAATAACTATAAATCAATTTGTAAATTGTAACGAAATAAATATGAAATACTGATTATTCAAACTTTCACCACATCTGTGATATTATTTCAACTGTTATTATTTTAAAAAATAATGATATATAAAATTTATTATAAAGAACTAAAAATAGTATAAATAACATATAAAATAATATTTTAATTGTTATAACAAATAAACAACTTAGAACTAAAAAATAACAATAGAAAACAACCTTTAGAAATCAGACAAATACCAATAGAATCTAAACAAGATAATATCTTCAGAAAATAAAAAAATAATAATATATCTATAATGAAGACTGAAACAAACCTTAAAAATATTTAACAACATATAATGATAAAAAATAAACCAATACACATAAACATTATTTTATATATAAATATAACTTTTTATAAATATATCAAGATAAATTAATATAAATTATTTTAAACTTGACTTTAATTCAAATTGATATTTTTAAAAAATATGTACATATTTGATCAAATTAATTTTAAATTCAACTATATATATTGAATACGAAATGGACGAATCCCCACAAATCCACCCCACCGATATCCCTATACTAATCTAAAATCATAAACCTTAATTTTTTCAAATTTCGATTTTGTTTTATTTTTCATCATTTATTTTTATGATTCTATTTTAGTCGCTCCGAAAAAATTGAGAAAAATCAATTAATATGATTAGAATCTGTTCATATATTTTTTAACCCTTTGATAGTATGCACGAACCTTACAAACAATATGATTTAATTTAAATTTCTTAAATTAAATATTATCATTTTTTCACTAGGATATCTGCAATACTATCCTCAAACAATTTCATGTTAGGACAACCAACCCAGACATATTTTGATTACTAACCTTATTCCTCACTAAAACAATCAAATCTTACCAATTTTACACCATGGAAGCCAATTTTATTATTATTACATAGAATATAAAGCTTAGGTCAACATTTCTTAGACTAGTGGTTGAGATTAGTTGTTAGTTTATTAAGTATTGGAGTTCGAATCTTAATATTATTACCTCGATTAACTGTCGGCTATTGTGTTGTTTTCGTTTTAAATAATAATGTTTTAGGGCGACAGGTATTGTCAATGCCACATTCAGTTCACTTATCCCACGTTGTAGTTATAAGATCTACCTAAGCATTGCAACTAAATTAATCAAAGTGGAGCAGTTGAAATAAAAGGATTCAAACATTATTTTAATAAATAAAAAACAATGGGTGGTGGATGGAAATTGGAATGCCAACTGAGATTATGTAATAAACAAACATATTAGAAGTACTTGTTGTAGTGGATCGAATTCGTCTGGTTAATTCGATGTATCAGATTCAGTTTTCGAATAAAATAATTAAATTTAATTAATATTTTTAGTACAGATTTTTTATTTAAATTCGAATTCGATTGTTTATCGATGTTGATGTTTCTTTTTCACAAAGAAATGTGGGTGGTGTTGGTGGGTTGTAGCATGTTACATGCATAGATGTTTGCAGATCTAAGTGGTTCCACCATGGATGGAATTTGGAACAGGTTCAATGGATTGTCGAATCTATTCCGAGCTGTGAAACGTAGATAAAAAGCATGAAGTTTTTATTTTGTTTTTATTTCACGAAAGTTGAGGAAGAAAAGTGTGACATGACACCCCCAAGCCCCATGTTTTGTGCAGAGTTGTTTGTTCTAAACTTGTTATCATTCTATCGACCATGTGAGAATTGGGTCGTTCAAATTAGTTATGAAACGAGTATGAACCATCTGACCTCATTGGTTTAAGGAATAATTGTTGTTTTTGGAGGTCACGGGTTCGAGCACTAATACTATCAGCATAGTGATTGAGCGATCAATGTCCAATGGTTGAGAGTATATACTCTAGAACAAATATTACTGTAATCACTGTAACTAAATTAAAAAAAATAGTTATGAAACGATAAAAATATCTTTAAGATGTAAGAATGATACAATTTTGTTAATAATAAAACATGTCCACTTTTGACCTAATAAAATCATTAAAATTAAAATGCTATATAAATCATAAACTTATCTTTATCGGGTTAAACTAAAATGAAACTCTAAATGAATTTAATACATCTCGAGGTGTTAATCTTTTGAATTCCTAATAGAAACTCAATTAATGTATCTCTCTATACGAATTTTAAATTTTAAAATTCATTTGATGTTAACAAATACCAATGGTCTATTTTCAGTACTATTAAATGCATATGTGCACTAATATTGACTAATCTAGTCTGTTCTTTATGCACATCAATATTCTCTGATTTAAGTTATGAATCTGAGGGTATATATTATCTCTTTGTCTGGTTGGAATCATGAATTTTATACGTCTACTCTCTATGTGATTTGAAAAACATGTTTTTTGATTTTTCATATACTAAAAATATATGTACGGTTCCTTTTTATATTTATGTTTGAGTCTGTAATCTATTTTCTAGATTTTTATTTTATGTATAAAATAATTTTTAAAAATGGCGTTTTAAGAAAATTTTATTTTGTGATTTTAATTGTATTAAAAGAAAAGAAGTTTACTTGGATTTTTAAAAATGATCTGATCAATCTGTTTGTATCGATATGAGGTATTACAAATATGTCTAACTTAAAAACATATTATATCAGTCAATTTGTTTATAAGAACATATTAATATAAAATAGTTTTTTCTATTGATTTATCATTCTATCAAGTCTTTTCAAATTGTTTAACGTCAATTTTCTAATAATTTTTCTGTAGATGGGTCATTTTGACCCAAAATGAAACTTTAAACGTTAAATTACCCAATAAAAAAATAGAAACTAAAATCACTATTCAGTCAAACATTAGAGATGTTTTTTAAGTTTATGCCTTAATTATTTTATGTACAACTCTCGACATATTAGCTCATGTTGTCCATTGTGATGGTTGCAAGTTATGAAATTGGAGGTTGATTGATCCAAATAGAGATTCAACATCCATGATAGAAAGTGTGTCTATGTCATTGCCACCCACATAGAACATGTATAGTAAAAGTAGCAAATGTGTGGTGTGGGATACGAAAAAAGATGGGGTTTGAACCCTGACCATGTGACCCTAGCTGTCACAACCGGGAACGAACATAATGGTGTTGGATGCTCTCGATTGGTCTTCCAACATGTCCATTGGAATGTAATCCCTTTGAAAAATTGGTGCATGAGAGCAGCCAATTGGCCCAGTGCTTGCAATAATTGAACGCATATTGGGAACACTTGCTTGCAATCAAACATAGTGGCGTTTTGTTGTGGCATTGGCACTTATGATATCATTGCCGACAAGTTTCTCAGCCATTTCTTGGAATGTTTTTATATGTGTTTTAATATGCGCTGATTAGTGAATATAGGTGTAGTGGGACTACGAAAAATTCTTAGGTGAACCATATTCACTATATCCTTCATAGTCCAAATTAATCAGGATCGTTGATCTTAATTTTTTTTAAGTGAATCATCACCTCTTTTCTACATGTACTTAGTGGATTGGTAGTTATTAGGTGGTTATTTAAAGATCAACGGTCCTGATCATTATTTAGATTATGAATGACGTGTTAAACAAGGTTTACCTAATAATCTCTCGTGGTCATATATAGAATATGACTCATATATGTCCAAAAATAAATTTTTAAGAGAGTATTTTTTATTATTCATTTTTGTTTTTTACTTAAAATAAATTTAACTTTATAGTTTAGGGTATTTTTTAATAGAAAATGTCTTTATTTTTACTGTAGTATACGTTTATTATATGGACGATGTTTGAAACTCGTGATTATTTTTTTTAATAATGTCATGTTTAAAATTCGATGAAGTTGAGTAAAAAATAGGGTTTTTTGATTTTAAATGTTATAATTTTATTATAAAATTTTTATTTAAATTTTTTTGGTTGGAATCGAGTTTTAGTAGAGCCGAGTTTTTAAGGTTTTATATAAATTTACTTGTAATTGTTCATCATGTTATAATACGATTTGACTCCAATTTAAATAATTTTCTCTAATTATATAAGATATATATAATCATATGCGATCAAGTCATTAATTATTAAAAATTTTGAGTTATTCGAATTTTCATTTTATAATTTAAATTTTATTTAAAAAAATTCAAATCAAATAAAAATTTAAAATTTATAACTTAACTAACCGACCAAATATACTTACTAAAAAATTACTTTCCTAGCTATTTGCAACATATAATCATATTTAGATAGAAAAAAAACACGAAAGTTGTTTATACGTGCAAGCTTAAGCGAAAAAATTAATTATGTTCAGATTTGGTTCATTTTCTGGAACAATAAAAAAATAATTACTATTTTTTTTCTTTTCCATCTCTTTCAATTTGGATGATCATTTCAGTTATTTTTAAAACATATGATTTTATTTTTTTTAATTGTTATTATATTTTTTAACCGAATTATTAAGATTGTATTTTAATCGAAAACTATACAATATATGTTACCTACAATTTTTGGTTCTATTTATACCGATCCGAAGACAATGATTTTTAGATTCACTGTTGATTTTGTTTTTTATTTTTTAAAAACCAAAAAATCGAGTATACGAGTGAGGCTCAATGATTTCATTGTTTCTTTAATAAAAATCGTGATCTTACATGTTTCTTAGTTTGCTCATAATCGTAATCGTAATTTGATACTATGATCCAAACTTATCGTATATATCTGGAATATACAATAGATTTTGTTTTTTAGTTTTTCTGTATTCTCATATCTTTCTCTCTTTTCTTTGAGAATTCTACTTGTGTTTCGTGTATGCTAGTCCTCTCTTGTATATGAGCAAACAATTTAATTTAGGCGATGATTGAAAGTAAGACAGATTTTTAGCAAAAGGGCATATGAGGTCGAAAAATATTAAGAAATATCTTTGATATCCCTTCACAACTATTGTTAAAAGATGAGATGTGGTGTCAAGGTGTCTGGATCCCGACATGTATTTTTTGGTTTATTGGGCAACATGGCTTTGATGCATTCTTCCCTTTAATGTGATTGTGCAACAAATGGAATTGGCAGGAAGCATTTCTAGCATTAATGTGATTGTTTATAAAGCCTCTGTTAATATTTGGATCATTACTTTCGAGACATAGGCTATAATGTGAGTCTGTTGGCAGATTCAACATCTTCTTGGACAAGAGTTTTCCATCAATTTTTTACGCAATTGGTGGAAGGTTTGCTGACGGTGGTAATAGGGTTCATTTACTAGCAAGATTGACTCTTTCTATGATATACTGGAAAAGTTAAAGCTCCTGAAGGTTATATTTTGAGGCGGGGATAATGTTCTAATCCGACAATCGATTGATTTTCCGAAAGATTATGTAAAAGAACGAAAAACTCCATGTGATTCATTTTTCTTCCACGGTTTGAGTATTAGGAAGCATGGAGTGGGAGCCATCTTCAAAGGTATTGTTCTCCATCGTCGTCCAATTGACTACATGACAAGATTTTACACTATGTCTCGCTTAGCTGATGGGAGTGAAAGAGCGAGTGTTTATTCAAACCGAGTGGGTGTTTGCTGTCAAAGTTGTTTTTGAAGTAATGCATGAATTTTCTTCTAAAAGCCTTGAGAAAAAGATTCTCTTTCCAGGGGAGGTAATGTTAAGGATGTTTATGTAATCATTTGAGTATAGAGAGAGGTTTATGTAATTATTTGAGTATAGAGAGAGGTCTGGATGTATTGGGAGGTTATGTATCAAAATATTTTTTACCTTTCTTCTTCTTCTATCGATTTTTCTATTTCTCATAAAAGTTCATAACAGTGAGCTTCCAGAGAACACCCGTCTCAATGAAAGCATTGTCGATGAAGAGGGTGACGGAGGTGTGGATGATTACATCGAGTTCGAAGGTGAAGATATCGATAAGATCTAAGGTATTTCAATCCCTTTGTTTGAATGTTAGAACATAGATATGGTGAATGCTTTTGAGATGGCAATGTCTCATTGTTAGATGTGCATGTTGTTGATTTCCCATAAACTCAAACTTTGTTCAAATTATTAAATTGACTTCTATCTAGATGGTACTGAAATTTGCTTTCTTATATGGCACGTAAATCTTGTATTTGTTGAGAGGTTTATACGCCTAAAATACCTCAACCTACCTAAAATATTTTTTTAGTTGGTGAAATTTTATTATTTTTGAAGTATATTAATTTAGTGTTTATAAATTTTAAGTTAAGGGGGTTTAGTGTAGTGATTAAAAATTTAGGGTCAATGGTTAGAATTCAAGGTTTAAGGTTAAATTTTAGGGTTTAGATATTATGAGTTAAGTTGTAGGATACTATAGTCAAGGATTTAGGGTTTAACTTATAAACCTAAAATTTTAATTTTAAATCAAAATTCTATCTATGATCTTTATATTCAAAACTATCACATTTAAATCTCTAAATAATAGGCCCTAAATATACATTTTAAACTCTAAAATTAACACGTTCACGCAAACAAAGTTTTCACAAGCATTTGTGCATAAAATAATTATTTACTCCTATTAATTATTAAAATAAAATTAAAATAATAAAAATAAATAGAGACTATACCATGAAAGAGATATATTTTGATAGACAAGTTGTGTAAAAAGATTTACACAACCTTTCTTTAAAATTTAAAACTTAAATTTCAAACCCTAGCACCCTAAAACTTAAATCCTTAAACTTTAAATTTTAATCACAAACCTCCAACTCAATACCCAACACACTAACCTCTAAACCTTAATTTAAAACTCTAAATCATAAATTATAAAATTAAAGGTTTTATATAAACTAAATTTTACACCAACTTATGTCAAATAATTGAAATGAAAAAAAGTTGTATGGTGCGAAATAATTGAAATAATAAGTTTACTCATAGTTAACTCTTATTATTTTTAGAAAATTAAAAAATGATAAAAATTATATATTAAAATCAATTTTTAATACGATACTTTAAATGAGATGATTTAAAAATCCGATCAATTAAAAAAAAACTTGAAAATTAAGCTTATTTTGAGGATTTTGTCACTATGTTTGATGCATATAAACAACATGCACTAGACATTACCTCCTAGGTGAGATTGATTAGATTAGTCACATGCTGTGAGTTGATATACATTTTCACTAGGAAAAGAAGAATTGTCTAGGTTATTATGGACTTTTAGTATTTGATTCGAATAATTATTTTTTTCTTAATATATATGATGAAATTACATTATCAACCCTTTCCACCACATTATCTTTAGTCCTAACCAATCCGATTCATTCATGTCATAATTTTTTAAGCTGAATCATTACTTATTTCCTACATGTAATTACTGAATGGGTCGTTATCAAGTAGTTACTTAAAAATGAACGGATATAATAGCATGGGTTATGAATAATGTGATAAAGAGAGTTCATGATATAATCTTTCATATATATGTTATATAAATTTAAATTACATTCAAACTTGATTAAATTTAAATTAATTAAAGTTATAAAAATAAAATTTATATCAAAGCTTCAAAAATTGATTCTCTGTGTTTAGTTGATTCAATTTATGTCGAACCAAATCTAACTACACTTTATATATCGATACTCTGTGTCTCGTGTCTCAATATTATTCAATTAAAAAATTATAACATTTGTCTTAGATTTTCGAGATTTTTTTCATTTTTGTTTTTTCTTTGATAGGTCTTTACAAGTAAAAAAATATATATTAAAACCATATTTTGTAATATTAGAACATAATATATATTACTAATAAAGGTGTTTTGTAATGATTAAGTTTAGTTTGGTTGATATGTTTTTGTTTGTTACATATGGATATAATTTTTTATGAAAGAATTAATTTAGAGAAGTATAATTTTTTTTATGGTCTGTGTAAATATTACAGTTATGTTGTATTGAAGGTATTATAAGGAAGTTGAGAGAATATTTTGAATATACTAGATTTTAAGATGCATGAGATTATGTATTTATACTCTTTACAATATTTATATTTATAGTAGATTACTGTTTCTATCATTCGTGAAGATAATCAAGATCGTGATTCATGTGCATGAATGGATGCAGGGACGAAACTACGTGAGGTTGGGAGGGGCAATCGCTCCTCCACTCTCAATTTTTTTTCACTTTTGTTCCTCTATTTATTTTTTTTAATTTTTTTTATCAATTTACCCCTACTTCTAAACATTTATGTTTTGCCCTCTTAACTCTAAATCCTGACTTCATCCCTAGATGGATGCACCATTATGCACGGTCAGTCAAGTGACGTACCACTAAAAATAGGATAAACTACATTAGTAATCATTAAGTTCTTAGGCTATTTTTAATTTGGTCACAAAAATTGAAAACATTTATTACAATCAATAAATATTTTTATTATGGTTACTACAATTAACCTTATTAAGAAATACAGATGTATACGAGTCCTCTAGCCCAAGCGGTTAACGGGATGATTATTGTTCCTAGAGTTCACGAGTTTGAACACTAATAATTTCAGTAGAGTGATTGAGCGATCAATGTTAAATGGTAGAGATTATATTTTAGAACAGATACTATTGTAATCACTATTAACTTATTAAAAAGTAAAAACAAATCATGTTAAATATTATTTCCTCATAGAACCTCGAATTTTTAAAACTCCAAATCAATTTTAAAATACATAATTTATTATTCTTTACTTAACAATCGTCACTATCAATACTTAATTTTACTGAAAAAATTTTATTCTCTAAAAACAATTACATTGGTATAAAATAATTCTAATAATCTCTCAAACACACGATATGAAATAATTCTTTAATATCAATATATTTTATTATAAATCAAGTTTAATTACACAACAATTATTTCTTATTAATACATTATTACACCCATCAGTAAACTATCTTTTTCAAAATTTTAAATTTATTCATGATCGTTTGTGTTGATTTTATATTATTTATTTCTCACATAAATTCTAACTATTTTATTATAATATTTAATATCTTTTGATTTACGAGTAAAAAAAAATATTCTATCAAAAATACAAATAATACTATTGGAGTGGTGAGCGATGTGGCGCATAGAAAAGAGTCTCTGTCGCCGTGTAGCTGATCCATATTGAAAGCTAAGTTTTCCCCTGAAAGCAACAAAACAGCTTGTGTAAGCAAAACCAGCATCATTGTTCTACGTTCTCTGAACCTGAGTTCAACTCACTCCACATGTCTCTCCACATCCATGGCACCTACATTGCATCCCTAAAACCCTCGCACCGCTTCAGACCCTCTCGGCTGTTCGGTGCTACTTGGAGTATAAATAATCCCCCCAAGCTTCATTTGCATGGCAACACAGGCACCATCGACTTTGATCACTGATAGACATGAAGCTGATGCTGAAGTTGTTTATTTTACTTGCACTCATTTCCTTCTCTGCACCTGCATTTGCAGATGAATCAAAGTCCAAGGAGGAAACTAACAAAGGTTTGCATACATCTTTCTGTTCTTTTCTTTGTGTAACATTTTTGTGTGGTAGAGGAAGTGAAAGAGGCGGAGAACGACAAGGATTATTGCCGATACCGGTGGTGGTGTTGCCACTAGGGTGGTTGTAGGTGTTGCCGTTTTTGGGTACGGCACGGGCGGCAGCTACTTCGTTTCGATTGTCGAATAGCTAGTGGATTATGGATATTAAAATGATTTTTATTTGAATGGTTAATTGTTATTTTAGGAGAAAGAATATGATTTTTTTGTCGGTTAAATCGTTATGATGTTTGATGAGATGTGTTTTTGTCGTTGCAGAGGTTGTGGCTAATGAGTGGATCAATAACCAAACAGACCAGGTGAAGGAAATAGGAATTAATCATGGAGGATATGGAGGAGGCGGGGGACTTGGGAGTGGTGGTGGAGGACACGTAGGAGGCGGTGGAGGAAGCGGTGGTGGACATGGTGGAGGAAGCGGCGGTGGAAGTGGTGGTGGTAGACATGGTGGAGGAAGCGGCGGTGGTGGACATGGTGGAGGAAGCGGCAGTGGTGGTGGACATGGTGGTGGAAGCGGTAGTGGTGGACATGGTGGAGGAAGCGGCGGTGGTGGACATGGTGGAGGAAGCGGTGGAGGAAGCGGCGATGGTGGTGGACATGGTGGAGGAAGCGGTGGTGGTGGACAAGGTGGAGGAAGCGGCGGTGGTGGACATGGTGGAAGAAGCGGTGGTGGAGGACAAGGTGGAGGAAGCGGCGGTGGTGGACATGGTGGAGGAAGTGGTGGTAGTGGACATGGTGAAAAAAGCGGCGAACATGGTGGAGGAAGCGGCGGTAGTGGACAAGGTGGAGGAAGCGGTGGAGGAAGCGGCGGTGGTGGTGGACATGGTGGAGGAAGAGGTGGTGGTGGACAAGGTGGAGGAAGCGGCGGTGGTGGTGGACATGGTGGAGGAAGTGGTGGTGGTGGACATGGTGGAGGAAGCGGTGGAGGAAGCGGCGGTGGTGGTGGACATGGTGGAGGAAGCGGTGGAGGAAGTGGTGGTGGTGGACATGGTGGAGGAAGCGGTGGAGGAAGCGGCGGTGGTGGACATGGTGAAGAAAGCGGTGGAGGAAGTGGCGGTGGAGGAAGCGGCGGTGGTGGTGGACATGGTGGAGGAAGCGATGGAGGAAGTGGTGGTGGTGGACATGGTGGAGGAAGCGGCGGTGGTGGTGGACATGGTGGAGGAAGCGGTGGTGGTGGACAAGGTGGAGGAAGCGGCGGTGGTGGACATGGTGGAGGAAGCAGTGGAGGAAGTAGTGGTAGTGGACATGGTGGAAAAAACGGCGAAGGCAGCGGTGGTGGACATGGTGGAGGAAGCGGTGGTGGTGGACAAGGTGGAGGAAGCGGCGGTGGTGGTGGACATGGTGAAGGAAGCGGTGGAGGAAGTGGTGGTGGTGGACATGGTGGAGGAAGCGGTGGTGGTGGTGGACATGGTGAAGGAAGCGGCGGTGGGAAAGGTGGCAGCAGTGGAGGGGAAAAAGGCGGCCGTGGAGGAAGCGGAGAAGGGAAAGGTGGTAGTAGTGGAGGAAGAAAAGGTGGTGGCGGATATTGATGTATTAATGGAATCGACGGCTATGCATATGACTATGAATCCGTTCCATATGAAAACTTACCTATATAAAATCAATAAGCAACAGTGTAGTAATAAAATGTCTGCAGGGTTAAAATCGCATGAAGTTTGTCGAATATGGTTATGTACTACCAACCTTGAATCTAATACAAAGTTTCTGCCCTAATTATTCAATCATTTATATTCGGACAGGCTTGGATTCTTATTATAAAGGAAATAATTGTTATAGATTATGAGACTTTTAATTTTTTAAAATAATTTCCCGTTTTTATTCGAAAATAGTAAAAGAAATAATTGTCTGTATAACTATATTTCTTAATATTTAATTAGTATAACTTCATTAATTAGTATTATTTCATTTCTTTATCATAAAGATATTTAATATTAATTATTTAAATAATTTTTGGGTGTAATAATAAATTATATTATATTTTTAACTCTACAAACGATAATATTGTCAAAAATATGAATTTTAAATTATAAAGAGAACATAAAAAAAACATGTAATTATATTAGATTCTCAAAAATAATTTATTCCTTAGACGATGATAAGATTCCCTTTGACAACTCCACACGTTTCTCGGGTTATTTTAACTTTATACTGGTTCTTTATTCATGTCCGTTCGTTTAATAAATAAACGAACTTAAACAAATTTCTCGCCGAACAATTCGTTTAACATTCAATTTATTTACAACCCTATAAATAATTCTTAAAAAAGTAAATTTCACACATAAGCAATATCCGATAATTATAAATTAGAGCGAAAAATCATTTAAATTTTTTTTTTCATCCAACCCCTTGGACATTTATTGTTTTGGGATGAAAAATCACTTTTGGAGGTGAAGTTAATTTTTCACCCTTGAATATTTTACATTAATATATTAAATATAATAATCATTAAAATAATATTTAAATAAAAATAAATAATTAAAACTTTAATATTATAAAATAATATTAAATATAATTATTAATATATTAAATTAATATTGTATTATATTACATTAATATAAAAATGCATAGTTTATAGACTAATTTTTATTTAATTTTAAATTATAGTAATTATTTGAAAATACTTAAAGTTTATATTTTATATATAAAAAATTAATAATAAATTTTATTTCCTATATAATGTTAATAATTTTTTAAATGGTTTAAAAGTGATTATAAGGTAGTATCTATTCATACATATTTTAAAATATTTAATAATATACACCTCGTAGGATTTAAATTCGTATTTTTTAAGATAAATATTATTCACTTTTTCACTGAGTTGTTGGTTTTAATGTTTAATAAATTTTATGAAATAAATTTAAATATCATTTATATCTATTTTTTATTTATAATACCATGATAAAAATAAATATATTTTTTAAAAAATATTAAAAATAATATTAAATACTAAAGTCTTATAATTAACAATTTTTATAAAATTACTTTCCGGCGCTACTTTAAAAAATATATTCAATAAAAAATTCATTTTATTCAATGATTCTACGCTACCTACCTAGTACCTAGCACGTCGATAGAAAGGAAATTGTTTTTTTTTTTAATTTTTTATTACTTTGGTATCGCTTTTAAAAATTATGGTAGAAAATATTTTTTTCATTTTTAATTTGAGATTTAAGTGTTTATATTGATCTTAAAAATAATTTTTAATTTTAAACGTTATTTTTAAAATTATAAAAGAATTAATAATATAAAAAATAAATAATTTCATTTAAAAATATTTTTGATAAAAATAAACTGCTAAAAAAAATTATTAACAGGGATTAGTCTAACTGATAAGAAATTTGATTTTAATTATGTCTCAAATTCTAGACGTTATGTACAGAAAACCATTATTAGAAGACTCACCCATCAAAACTAAATGTGTGACACAAATCAATTTAGATTAGACCCTGAGGAACCGAAAAAACAATAAAAAATATTTTTTAAAAAAAATATTTTTGAACTCTAGTTTAATAATATTTTTAATCTGAAAGATTATATCACTTGAACATAAGCATGATTAGTAGGGGCCACAACCCTCTATGTTTGCAAAATTGTCAAACTGACCTTGAAATTTTAATTACTTTTTATTTGATCCTTCAAGATCTTTAAAAATTTATATTTTAATTTTTAATTTTTAATTAAATCTTCTCTCATAATTTTTAAAAATTCTTATTAAATCTCTCAAAATTTTTGAAAATTTAAATTATCCCCAAACTCTTACATAATATTCCACCGTTAAATTATATGTTTTGTATTCCTTTTGTTCTCAATGCACCACAACCAACTCTTGTCAAGCTCATGCATTGCTTTCTTTTGGTTTTTGTTTTCCAAAACACAATTTATCACTGAAAATATAAAGAATTATTTGATGATAAAAACAAAAACATTAATTTTATCAAAAAGAATGTCCCTAACAAAAACAAATGCTAATTAAACTCAATGGGATCATAAGCAAAATAAAACCTTAAACTTGCCAAGTGAAACCTCACTCGCTTTTATTGTCGGGGAAGAACATGCAAATAGGCATGACAAGAACATGCCATGAAGTGTGCTTGGATTTGATCATCAGATTCTTGTTCTGATCTATTCAGCAGAGACCCAATCTTTCTTGATGTCAAACGTATAGTTGATCTCCAAGTAACACTTGTTATCATCATCAAGGAACTGAAAAAATAAAATCGATGTTACTCGAATCCGGATACGAGTATGTGTCCGACAGGAACGACTTACCTTTGTTTTTGCAGTGTATGTTCCTCTAGCCAGAAATCCAGAAGGGGCTGTTTCTTCCGGCATTTCATGTGTGTAAGGCTCTAACTGAGGACTAAAGGTTCCGATCATCTCTTTCGTGCTGTAAACTGAAACGAAAAGGATTCGAATATTTCGACAACTGTTTTATTTGGTAAGAATTGTTTGGATAGTACTAGGGTTGTGTGATTTTACCTTTGACACCAGTTTTCCAGACAGTGTTGGTGTACCTGAGACCAGACACGATGTTGTTGCTAACTTGGAAAGTGAACTTGAGGCGATAATGGCTGGCTTCTTTCAGTGTGAACCATAAGCCTTGGGGCTTTCCATCTTCAGGAATGGCAAGAACTATGTCTGCCCTGTCGGGAGACACGATTGCCACACTAAGGAACTTCACTTCTGGTTCAAGTGTTTCTGCATTCATATCCACAAAACCATATTCGGACTTGACATTTCGAAACGTTCGAGTAAGGACATAACATTTTTCGTATCTGTTCGAATAAGAGTTTATTGTTTTCAAGTAAAGGACTAACTTTTTGAAAATGTTTTCAAGGGATCATATTTGAGCATATTCGAAAATGTTAGATATATATATGAGCAAACTCGAAAAAATTAGACATATTATTCAGTTAAACGTTAACGAATTCTACTCCTTCGCTCGTAGTTTTTTCAGGGCAGGGTTCTCTACGTAATTTTTTTTGTTTTTTCTTTATTGTTCGATCACATATTTATCGTTATCTTCCTATGCTATCCGTACATGCATATGGACACATCATACATCCATACATAAAATACATACATACCTCCAATATTGTTAATATCCACACCTCCAAGAAGCTGTTCTTTCCATTTCCTTAAGCTCTCATCATCCTACACTCACGCAACCATCACCAACATAGAATAATGAGAGTAAAACATTGCTTGCATGCATGCATGCATACATGCATATATACATACATGCATGCATGCCTGGTTGAGAAACACAAAAATGAATTAACCTTGTCCTTTTCAAGCTGTTCTTTGAGAGTACGCTGTGGACCCAAGTGCAAACTGCTCTCATCATCATCATCCTCTTCACCCTCTTGAGTCTTCTTTTCAGTAGACTCCTTGTCGTTATCCATATTACTGGAACTCGGACCAGCTCCAACGGCCAAAGACATCAACCGATCATCAACCGAGAACAACCAAAAGTACTACACGATTGTCTGCAACCTGTTACTAATGTCTGTCGTCCGTTAAAATTAAAAGCACAGGAAATGAATCATTGAACCAGAGGCCATGCAAAAGACATGTCTAGCCTGCAACCGATTGGTCGGCCACTTTGTTTTGATGGCGTGGGGTTTAGTTTTGGTTTGTTGGAAAGCTCAGAAATGAAGTAGGGAGGCAAAGCCTAAAAGAACAGCAAATGGGGTGGTTTTTGAGGCGGTCTTTGGTCTTGGTTTGTTACCTGTTTTTGTTGAAACATCAAGTTGTGAGAAATGGTCATTTGGTGATCCGAAATAATAGTGATTTTCCATGTCAAAAATGGAGGGTTTCAGTTGATAGAGGTGGAGGGAGGAGCTTGAGTGTAGCTAGAGATGGTTAAAAAAATATAATATAGATTAGGACACGAGTATATGATACGATTGTGAAATGATTATTTGATTTTATGAATCATAACTAGGGAATGGATTTAGACTTTTAATGGAGTATATTTTAGAATTTTTTTCTATTTTTTTCATTGAAGTATTATTTTTTTTAATGATGGGTGACCAAATTAGTGGCGATTTAAAAAAAAAATATAGTCCGGTGACCAAAACATTAAAAGAGAAATAGGTTGGTGATCACAAGTATAGTTTACCCTATTTTTATTTAAATTAAAATCCATTCTTTAGTTTATTTTAAACTTTTACATTAATTTTTTATCAAAATAAATATATAATTATGAGATACAATCCTCATATATTCTTTTAAAATGTTAGATGAAGATAAATAGATGCCTTAGATTAATATTCTAAAATATGAAGATTATTATTTTAAAAAATAAGAAAATAATTTTATATAATTTATTTAACATCAGCCATCAACCAATAATCTAAAAAATATAAAAATAATTAAGTTTTACTTAATATAAATAGATCTTAACCCTAATTTTTAATATATAACTATTTTAAGTTTATTTGTTGGTTCCATTAAAAATTATTTAAACCAACACTCCATTCTACCGTCCACTGCATGTTCCAATTATATAATATAAGTAACTAATTAACTACCTCAAAAACAAAGCTTGAATCTTAAGAATATCTGTTTTGGAAATGATAATCTGCAACTTCGAATGATCAACGATATTATGTCTGAAAGAAATATTTATATGAATAGATTCGGATTTGTTTAGTGACTTGATCATTTGCAGTATTCAAATTTGATCTCCATTTTCATTTCCTTTGCATTTCCGAATTCAAACCATCTTCCCCTTGTAATCATTCATCCTCCGTTGCCAAACCCTTGAAAATACAACGATTTGAGGTGATAATTACGGGGAAAAATGAAGGGGTTGTTCAAGACCAAACCTCGGACCCCGGTCGAAATGGTGCAGCTGCTGCATGAGCTTCTTCTATTCGTCCTCGGCAACACCGAGCACCGCGACAAGAAACGAGCGGAGAAGGTTTTTCTTTATCATTGCTAAATTTCGAATATTCAAACTAGAATATAAATACATGATCCTTTCGATATATAGATCTATTAATTGACTGAGTGATCATAGATTTGTTGAATCAGGATATGCGTTTGTGTTTTTCAATGAATTGATTGATTATTGTGGGGGAATTGAGAAATTGAATCGATTCGTTCGGGATTTATGTTCAATTTTGTGCAGATTGCAGAACTGGATAAATTGTTATTGGATATAAGAACTGTTCTATTTGGGGATGGACAAATGGAGCCAAATGCAGAATCATGTGCGCAATTAACCAAAGAGTTCTTTCAGAAGGATACGTTTCGACTTCTCATCAATTGTCTTCCAAGTTTGGATTCTGGGGTAAGAATCCAAATCTCTATGAACCCTTTTTCTCTTTGATTCTTTTGAATTATCGAGTTTTGTGTTTCGAATCGATTTGCAGGCCCGGCAGAATGCTACTCATGTGATTGCAAATTTACAGAGACAGAAGGTGAATTCAAAAGTAATTGCTTCTGAGTATCTGGGGAATAACTTGGATATCATGGATACTTTGTTACCAGGGTAAGATTTATCTTGAAATATCTGTTTTCGATTTCGATATCGGCACTTGAATCTGTTTAACATAGAATCAAACTTCGGGTTCTAACTGGTTGTGTTGGTGTGGTAATCAGATACGAAGATGATGATATTGCATGGACTTATGGTTCAATCTTAAGGGAGTGTATCCGCCATCAGAATGTGGCTAAGTAAGTACCAAAAACTGTTGATCTGTGATTTTATTTTCAAAGTGTTTGAGAAAATGCTTCACCCAATGGTTAGTTTCACTAATTATGCTAAAATGTTATATCTGAAACTTGAAAAGAGTTTGCTGTTTGTGGTGATGAAGATCAAACATAGTAATTAACATGATTCATGTTGTGGATTAAAAAAGGGTATTAAGCTCTTCAACAATGATCTTGTGAATATACGAAAGATTCGAAGGAAGAAATCGAACAATATCCGACACTTCCAGACAACTTATTGAAAAATATCGAATTTGAATCCATAGCTGCTTAGTGAAAATACTTTCCTCAGCTTATTGAAAAGTTTTTGTTTGGTTGATCTTACAGGTATGTCTTGGAATCAGACCATATGAAGAAGTTTTTCAAATATCTGCAGAATCCGAATTTCGACATAGCTTCAGATGCTCAAGCCACTTTTAAAGTTGAGTACCATTGTTCCCCCTTCTTCATGTGTTTTATTTGTTCCAAAGAACATAAAAATGAACTCATCTGAGTCATAAACATTTCTGCAGGAGCTTTTGACAAGGCATAAGTCCACTGTGGCTGAATTTCTTTCTGCAAATTACGACTGGGTAAATACATGCATACATATAGATGCTAGATAGATAGATAGATATAGATACATGTATATCTTGCTGGCGTATTTTCCTAATGGTGTCTTTTAGAGATATGAGAATACAATTTTGAATGTGTTTTCGATTATGTCGTGTTTATTGTTATCTAGACATAAATGAATATGATCAACTGTTCAAAAAAATGAATGTTATCACTGTCATTATGGTCTCGTAGTTTTAACCATTATGGAGTATTACTATCGTTCATGCATCATTGACGCGAAAGAAAATTTTGAAATTACAAAATAACGACCGTAACATAACGTTAGAAACCGCCATTTAAATCTCTGATTAAAACTGTTATTCTTACAGTTCTTCCATGAATACAACACCAAACTGCTGCAGTCGGAAAGTTACATCACCAGACGACATGCTGTGAAGGTAAATATTAGACGATTGTTGGAAGTTTGTGTTCTCAAACTAAAAGTAAGTTTACCAACTTGTTCTCCATTGCTTTTGACTGCAATGTTGCAGCTTCTTGGAGATATGTTGTTAGATCGATCGAACTCCGCTGTAATGGTTCGATATGTGACGTCTGTGGAGAACATGAGGATCATGATGAATCTTCTTAGGGTACTCTTTCTCCTTATATATTGAATAGCATGCATTCATGTATGGATGGATGGATGTGTGTCAATCTGATCATTTTCTCACCATTTTGCAGGATTCAAACAAGACAATAAAACTGGATACATTTCATGTGTTCAAGGTGAGTGAATGATGAATCCCCCACACATAAGCTACATGAATTTGTTCCGAATAAAACTCGAATTTAACTCGATCATTGTTTTGAACATAGATAATAGAGTTTGAAATAGAACTCAAAAAATCAAACTAAGATTTTACTAAGTAAATGAATTTCATTGAACTTAACTCGAACATAACTTGAACCCTAAACTTCGAGTTAAGTTCAAGAGTTCAACTCAACTCGATAAACCCTTATTTTTTTCAATTGCAGTTTTTTTATTCAACATTTATTTATTTATTTATTTATTCACTTTTTATAGCTATTTGTTGCAAATCAAAATAAGCCTCTAGAGATCATCAGCGTCCTTGTTGCGAACAGAAGCAAACTTCTTCGATTCTTTGGCGAATTCAATATTGATAAAGGTGATACATACATATGCATATTGATAAAGGTGATACATATATACATATATGCATATATGCATACATATACATATTGTAAATAGGGATAGATCGAGGAGAAATGGAGAGTCCCGAAAATTGAAATTCCATTTTTTATGTATTTTTTATTAAAAAACTATATTTACTCTTTAAAATTTTATAAGTTTATCACTAAAATTTCCGTTCTTGACCATAGAGGACGATCGATTTGAAGCCGACAAATGTCAAATCATCAAAGAGATTGCTGCCTTGCAGCAACCCACGGATCGTCCATGCCAAGATTTAGATTCTTTCTAATGTTCCATCCATGTTTATTTTTCATTCATTTATTTTAGCTAATTTATCATTTGTACTATATATTTAATTGTTTTACCCTACATTTTATGTATTTTATTATGTATTTAATATGTGCATGTTTTTACATTATTTTCTCTAATTTATAAAATTTTCTATATTTAATTTTCGACATATTATAAATTTGACTTAAACTAATATTGATTAGATCTGTAATTAATTAACTTCAGTATTACTTCGAGATGTTGTTTGTTAAATTATGTCACTGTTGCACACTTTGGAACTTTAAAGTGCAACATTTTGATTCTGGGATGAAATTCAAATAAATGAGGTAAATGAAGAGTTTTTCTTGGTATTCTTCGAAAGTCCAAAAATAATTTCATCTTTTCTTTTTCACAAGTACAAGAGAAAAATAATTTTATAGTATCGAGAAATTAATATAATCATGGGATGTGGTACTATAATAATTGTTAATTTTGCCACACATATATATATATATAACGAGAAAATTAATTATTGTTATTTTTTTAATATAAGATAAAAATTTAATTTAATTTGAATTATATTTTTATTTTAATATGAAAATTTAAAATATATAAAATTTAACATGAGTTATTTAGTCTCAGTGGTTAAAGGAACAGTTGTTGTCTTTAGAGGTTACGGGTTTGAGTACCAATAATATTAGCATAGTGATTGAACGATTAATATCTAATGATTGAGAGTCTATTTTAAAATAGATATTACTGTAATCAATTAAAAAAATACGTAAAACAATTTAAAATGATGTAAGTGAATCTCTTTCTGCATTATCTATACATCCTTTTCTGGTTACAATTTACTTTAAACAAACTGTACTTGAAGCCTGGGTCTTTCTGTTGTGGACTGTGGTAGTATAGTATATAACAGGCCCAATTCAGCTGAAAAAAATTGGGGAAATTGTCAAGAATGGGATTTGAACCCATGCCCTTTCGGACCAGTACCTGAAACTGGCGCCTTAGACCAACTCGGCCATCTTGACGTTGTTGCCGAGTTCCTTAAATTGTTATAATGATCAAACAGTAAAATGAAAAACAATCTATAACTACGTTACTAGCACTCCGCGGTATTTTAATTTTGAGAAATGGTTTTGATTAATGGAAAAATTAATATCATAAATTGTTGGCATTTACTTTTTGTTGTTGGGATTCAAATAATAATAATGTGTTTAAAATATATAGTTTTCAATATAAATATTTTAAGTATTTTTGAGTCAAATAAATATTTAATATTTTATTTTATGATCTATTTAAAGTTTTTTCGATGTATGTTTAAAAAATATGTTATCTAATCAAAATATGGCACGTGATTTATTTTTTATTTTATAAAAACATGATTTTTAGAAATTCTTAAGTTTTAATTTTTTTTCAATTAAATTCTCAAATCACGTATCTTTTATCGTTAGATATCCCACACACATCGGTAATTCACTGCAGCGGGACGAGTTTTATAGGGCTTTGTCTCGTTTTGCATTCAATTAGACATGGATGATTATAAATTTTACAGGTTGGGGGTGAGTATAAAGATAAAAAATTAGATTCGTTGTGGGTGGTAAAAAATGCATGAATAGAGACATCTATCACCCCCCACCCACCCCAACAGATATTATAACATATTATTATAAATATTATTAAAATTATAATATCATATTGGTTAATAGTTAAATTTAAGACAATTAATATTAAATTATCTTAAGATGTTATTGAAAAGTTCAATGTATATAAAGAGATTTTGATTATATCAAACAAAAAAAAATTAAAATATCAGCTTAATACATAATTAAATTTAAGATAATTTATATACACTTATCTTATAATATATATAATATTTATATTTATTGGTTTCTTATTTGTTGTAGCTTATCATTACGTTTTTTATGGATTGTTTTCTTTTCTTCAATCTTCGTTATAGGTATGCTATTCTTTTATTCTTTTCAATTTTATTTTTTAATATTGTATGTTATTTAGATTCTATTAATATTTTTTAAAAAGATTTTTTTTATTTTTTATAGTTCTTTTTATATTATGTATTTGTTACGGTAATTGAAATATTATTTTATACGTTATTTGTACTATTCAATAGACTTTAGTACCTTTTTAGTTCAAACTTTGTGTTGTATGTGTTGAGTGGATCGAACAATCAAATTTGTGAAGAGGGGTGAATTGGCTATTTAAAAATTTGTTAAAGAATGGGAAATATGAAAAAAATTAAAGAATACATGATTTATAGTGGTTCAAGTTTCGAACAAGCTCTACATCCACTACCTTAACTCTCACTAAAGATTTTCAAACCAATTCACTAATGAATTCGATCTTTTTTTCACTTCAAGAGATAACCGTTACATACGGATCAATCTTTCTATCTAAAGATTGATTCAACCTCACAAGGTTACAATAAAAAAGAAAATGATAATTACAAGTTTTTCTAAAAAAAATATTGTCTAATTTACACTTAAACACTCTCCAAACTCAAAATAAGGTTTACAGTGAAGATTGCAAGAGTTGGGTGTATAAGGATTTAGTAACTAAGTGCTAGAGGTTGGATTGAATGCTTGGATGTTGTTTTTTTATCAATAGTTGTTGTTGCTATTTTAGAAGTTTGATTTTATACTTTCTCTTTGATTTCTAACCGTTGAAGTGGTTGAGAACATAAATATGGACGTTAGACCTTCATCTTCCCACCATAAATGCACCTCTACAACTATCGGTATCGAAATACGGAGTATTTGTATCAAAACGCTATCAAAATAAAAGGAGTCGTTGAGTACATTTAATAGAGATATCAAAACACCTGGTTAGTGTATCGAAATGATCTATCTTTAAAACATGGACGTATCAAAACAGCTACAAAGTTGTACCAAAATGTTTTGGGTCTACCAAAATGGGTATCGAAACGCCTCTAAGGGCGTATCGAAACGGGTCAACTGACTTAAAATTTACCTGTCAAACAACGAACAAATTATTTAATGCTCAAAGAGTCGTTAAAAATTTGACATGGTATCGAAACGAACATGTAGTGTATCAAAACGCCATGAATATTTCATTAAGTTCATGAAGATAGGACGATATCGAAATACCTTATGACTTTATCGAAATGTTTGTTTCGATACCATTTTTCAGAGTTTCAAAACGAAATTTCACAGTTTCAAAACGTATCGAAACGGTCCGAGATTGTATCAAAACGCCTGGTAAAAAATTTGAAGAATTTTAATTAAAAATAGGCATGCCGTATCGAAACGCTTTACAAACGTATTAAAACGCCTGCAACAAAAAGAAGAGAAGAAAGAGAAAATCTCATCAAGTCCAAACCTCCTCCAACCATCCAAGGTGAAGGGTGTTATGGCTCTCAATGAGCTCGAGGTATCATCTAACTATAGTTAGCTTGATTTTTAAACTATGTGATGTTTAAAACTTTGAATGATGTAATTTGAAAGTTTAGATGATGAAATTTAGTTTGGTGGTTTAAATTGTTTTAAAAAATGGATACCCTATTACCAGGTTATTAAGTGCCCAGTTTTTCCAGGTACCTGGTTTTTATGGTCCGAGTAATAGGTCTAGACTTCAATACCCGAAAATTTTGAGTACCTGAATTCTCGAATACTCGGTTTTAAACACTCTTACCCACTAAAATTAAGTGTATGACACAGGTCGATCCTGATTAATTAGGGCGAAACCTTAAAAACAGAAATAGCAATAAAAATAATAAGAAATTAAATAGGATCTCAAACTAAGATTCTGGGAGTCTAAGTTAGGAATATTAAGTTGGGCCTTAGTTTATTAAAATGTTGGGATAGTGTTTTTTAATAAAAAAAAAGTGGATAATGTAGTGTAGGGAAGGGGGGAAAGGAAAAGAAAATATTTTGGGAGAGAAAAAAATGGTAAACGAGATGAAAGGTGAGGGGGAGTTTGAAACCTTTATTTTTCGTCATTATTTTTAGCTTGCTGAGGCGAATCCTCTCGTTGCTGTCACTTGTCGAGTCTATACCTCTTATTTTTAAATTGTATCGATCATTTAAAATTAACGTAAAATTCTTTTGTAACGATTTTAATTGTTCATCTATATTCGGATTTAATGTTTCTAAAAATACCTCATTTGGACAACCATATAGATTGTCACGGACATTACAGAACACTAAAAGCAGAACAAGCAATTAGTGCATTTGAAGTAGCCACTGCAACAACTTATGCAAAGAACAAACATGTTACCATATGCTGGTTATGTTCGAACAAATTCAACCGACATGGGTTACCTGAACTAGCAACTAGCAAGAATGTGATGCTGCAAAGGAACAAGTCCATAGCCAAAAGCACAACCATCTTGCTCAGATGCAGATGATTACCAAGTGGTGTCACGATAAACCGAAGCACCACTAGAAAGGATGATGTTGGTGCCACATTAGTTCCACTTCCCGATCCCGTATATGCACCGCGGAACCGGTAGCATTTGTGTTGTTCTTAAGCTCCCCGTTCCCCGAAGATTCTGGGTCACTGAGCTGAAAAAAGAATCATTACCTCCATTACTTCTATCATATCCGATCGGAGTTTTGAATCTATTTGTTGTACTGATATAGTAGGGGATCAGTTCCTGTCCCTAGCTCATATTACTACTAAAACTTGCACCATTTCCGAAACTCAGGGTCAATCCTGGCTCAAAGTTCATGATCATTCCATAACCAGAACCAAAATGTTAGAGGTTGTTACTTAGTTAGCTGATAGTTAGAGGTTTCATATCAATCTTTCAAGAAAGCTTCAAGATTCTGTTAAGCAACAAATCTGTACTATGCATACTCTATAAATAGGAGAGTTCCTGTCAACTAAAGATTAAGCTTCCTAGAATAAAAGTTCATTCATTTCTCTCTTATCTGTTCTATATTCCATCACAAAAGGAGTAATCCCATTTTGATCACCAGCAGCTGCACTGAATTTACCATCCATCCTCGGTCCATAGCGACCTCCTACAGCGCTATGAATACAGGAATGTGTTCGACACAGATGACAAAAGGCACATGCAAACCATTAGAGTTCAAAAATTGAAATTTGAAAATATAGAAACCAGAGCATGTTCATTGCATTTAAAGCCACAGAAAAGCAAGTTTCTGCATTAGGACAATATGTTATGATACTCACCCTGAACCATAAGTAAAGCTAAATAAGAAGAAACCAGATAATCCACACTCACAGCACAAATTAACATACATAGATAGGAGGTTTATAGATAAATTAAAGCACCAAATCTTACAGTCTAGTTTACCACAATCACCATGTTCCGAACTCGCATCAGACTTCCTTAGGGATTTGTTCTAAAACCGTGATGCTCCTTTGGCCGGTACTCGGTTTTAGAAGGGATATTGTATCCATGAAGCAGATCATGGATTTTGGAATACATCAATGCCTTTGAAGGATCACCTGCATTATTGATCTGCAACGGACGTGAGCTATCCTGCAGTTTTATCTTTTCAAACAAATACTGCTTTTCGGCCTCCGCCTCACTCAAGCGCTGTTTCAGGTAACTGCTAGCATAGTCTTCCTCTGATTTATCTGCCTTCGCAAGAGCAATTCTTTGCAGCTTCTCAGCCTCTCGTTTTGCCTCATTGGCCTTAAGCTGGAACATATCAGCCTCTGCCTGTTTAAGCCTTACAATCTTCTCCAGCTCTTCTATCTGCAGCTTCTTTTTCTGTCTCTCCAGCTTTAATTCTGCTACTTCCTTGGCCTTGTCCTCGATCTCACGCTCACAAGCATCAAGAGACAATCGGGCTTTCTTGAACAATCTCATCTTTTCATCAGCTACCATTTCCATCTTCCTTATGGCCTCTTGTACCACATCTGCAATTCGACTACAAGCATCTTGTGGTGCTATCAACCGCCCACCTTCAACATATTCTTGTCTCGTTGGAGAATCCAAGCCAAGTTCTACAGAGAAAAGTACAATGGTTTAAAAAAATATCTAAAATAAACCTAAATTATGAAATCTTCAAATAAGTGCCCAATCTTTCTCTTTCACCTAAAATACCACTGGTATTTTCATTCCCCGTGAATGTTTACCAGATAACAAGAAAAAGATCACATGATATTTTCCAAGATGATTAAATAACCAATACATGTTGTACCTTGGAAGAATACTAATATCGATCTGCAAGTTGCAGACTCTGCAAGTCCACCCCTCATTTTCTCTAAAAGATCCTCACACTTCCAAAAGAGTTTCTTCCCTCTAGGATCATCACTTCCACGAAATATCCTGCTAACAAAATCAAGTTCTCTCATAAGAGCCTCCTTATCCCAGGCTGGAGCACAGTGCTGGAAGACATCTTTAACCCAACCTAACAGCTCAGATGGTCGATTGCAAGCACGACACCTGAAGAGCATTTCAGTAGGACCTGTTGCACTTTTAACTGAAGGACCAGTACAAATTTGCCCATCACGAATAGCACAATCAGTATGAGTCCAATGGGAGCACAAATCACAGCCAATCCAGCGGCAGGTATTTACTTCAAAATCAAACTTGTTGCAGATAACACACATACAAAGATTGCAAAAGCCATTCCTATTGGCACATATTTCACAGGTGCAATCATCTGCAGGTAGCTGGTTTTGGCATGCTATATTTCTGCATCTCTTGTACACAAATACCTCAATGAGATTAGTTTGGGATAGACTGACGTTAGGATGCAAGAATGCCTGAATACCCATATTTATTGCAACAAGGATCTCAAGCTGTGATCGGTGTGCTCTAATCAATGTCTTTGCTGTTAAATCAGATCTACTTTGAACATACTTCTGAAGAACCAAAAACTCTTCCTTGTTCTGTGAACCACCACTGCCCTCTAGGATAGCCTTGAGTTGAGTCTTTAACTCAAGTATATACTCATCTGGTAGGTGTTGCATCTTTTCCGATATAACATCGACTCTTTCTCTTGCAATATCTCGAAGAGTTATCATATCAGCACTAGAAACACGACGAATGACAGACTGCTCAAGGCAATCATTTTCAGTTTTCACATTTGCCATCTCCTGTGCTGCAACAGCATCAGCAGTAGGCCAAGTTTCTCGTGAGCTAGCACTCTCAGTAGGAGACTCGTGAATGTTATCCGCATGGGCATCAGGTGACAAGCGAGGATGATCTGAGGAGACTAAGGACAATGAAGTTTGTAAGCTCCCCGACCGTGGTTGTTGACGTGGGGGCAACATCTTGGATGAATGTTGATGGTTAATATTAGAACCAGATGATGTTCCCATCGATAAATTTGATTAATCTGCAAATAAAAGCAACTCCTTTGAACCATCACCTAGCAAAACTTGGATTACATCTAAATTGCTGCTTGAAAATAAATACATGATAACAAAATAACAAGTAATACAACTCCAATAAAATCATTCCATATATATCAACACTGAAGAGAACATTTAAATCAGTCCATACTACAGATATGATATAACTTATAAATTATAATCTATCTCAACCCTTTAAAGACCAAAAAAATCAGTTCCAGGAAGGTTTTAATCCACATTTACTTCATGAATAGTAATCCCAACCAAAAAATTAAATCCAAATTCAGGTCAAGATCTAAGAACTCAAGGTTTCTAAAAACCACCCTAGATCCGTTCCTTTCAAGCAAAAACTAGTCCGATCTCGTACAGTCAACCATATGATTTAGATTGATCAAAAACCTAATCTGAGTCAAACCCTAGTAAGAACCCAAACTCTGAAACTAACAAACTAATGAAAACTCAGCTAATCGAGAGAATAAACACGAAACAATAACATTTCGCTAACCAGACAAGGCCGACAGCTCAAAATGAAATTAAAATAAGAAACCCCTAAAATTTATGAAGTGTAACTCAAAAGGAAAACAAAAGAATGGGTTATACCTGAAGAAGATGGGTTCGAAATATCAGATCGATAGAGACGGTAGGATTGGAAGAGAAATTGATCAAAGTTCAAGTGGAATTCGGGAAAATTAGGAATCTTGTAGAGCGTTTTTTTTCCTTTTAAATTAAAAATTGTTTCGATTTTGCCTTTCGGAAAACCATTAAACGGTGCGGGTCGGGTTATATTTGGGAAACTTTAATAATCGGGTATGTGCGTTAAGTTTGGTTTCAGTTTAATTCGGTAATTTATTTTAGTAATTATCGATTTTTTGTTCGTTTAATTTTTATTTTTATATTAATATTAATTTTTTAAAAAAATTATTTTATTTTGATAAAATAATTTTATTTTATAAATTTTAAACATTAAAATATAAAAATTTTAAGATATTTTTTATAAAAATTTATTAAAAAAAATTTTAAGTGAAAAATAAAAAATAAAAATATATTTATAATATTTTAAGTAAAAAATATATATTTTTATTTTATAAAAATAATTAAAAATTAATTAAAATATTAAATTCGATTTGATTCTGTTGACTGCGGATAATCACAGTTCGTAAATTTATAAACTATAATGTCTCGATTTGGTTCAGTTTTTGATTTTACGGTTAATCATGCTCAAAACTACTTAAATATAGGGTGCATTAGGTTCAGGTTCGATTTAATTCGGTAAACTATTTTAGTAACCATCGGTTTTGGTTCGGTTAAATTTGATAAGTTTTTTTAGTAATCACTCGTTTTCGATTCGGTTAATATTGATTTCTGATTTTTCTATATTAAGGTTAGTTTTAAAAAAGGCATAAAGACAATTTTAACCTTAACGTTTATAATTTTTATTATTTAGACCCTTATTCTTTTTTAGGATAAATTTAGCCTTTAACTTATATCTTTTTGACAAATATCTTATTTTTAACTAGTATGATGATTGGACCATTAAAAATTTAACGATGATGACATATCATATGCATATGATAATATATTTTAAATAACATGGTATCTAACCTATCAAATATATATATGGAATACAATTTTATTCTAAAAACTCAAAAACTTGACTCGAATTTCTTAAATTGAACTCGAATAAAAAATTCAAATAAAATTTGAGTTGTAAAATATGACTCGTTAACTAGAATAACTTAATTTTTTTTAACTTAACTTGATTCGATTGAGTACTTACCCCTATTCGTTATACTCCTGATGAGTGTTCAAAAGTTTTGTTTTATTACTAGATTGAGTACTTACCCCTTTTTACTCATATTATTGCTAGATTTAAGCACAATATTAGTTGCATTATTAGTCATTCATGCATATTTACATATTTCCTTAGTCATCGTATTTAATTTCGTATTTTGGTTAATTTCGTGAAAAAATATACTACTGGTGTATATTTTTTTATGTGTAAGATAGGAATTACCGAAGCAAGTGAGAAATTATCATGGTAATTGAGGTGAATTTCTCAAGGACGTGTCAAGGCAATTAATCGAGGCAATCCCTTGAAAGGAAGCATGAAAATAAAGGAATAAATCCTAAAGATTTAGATTATTATACAGGATTTGATGAAGATAAAGATTCCAATTGGATATGAGTTTTTAAGAAAAAGATTAAAAAAAATTATTATTTTTTGTTCTATTTATTTTCAAATTAAACTCTTCATTAATGGAGAATTAAAGAGATATTTGTGAGTGGCTTTTAAGGAAAGATTTATTATCTTTTTAATTATTTTATTCTTAATTTAATTTTTTTTCCATTCACAAGCTTTGATCAAACCAAGCTCTTATAAATAGAAGAGTATGGTGTCACGCCTGAAAAGAGGCAGGATGCATTAATTCTATATTGGAAAGGAAAAAGGAGGTCTTGGGATGTATAAACGGTGGCGCTGCACATCCTATCAGACATGTCTTTTAGGAAGAAAGTAATGGCCACGTGACAAGTGGTATCAGAACGACCCTTTGACTGCCTGATTTCACACCGAACGCCCATGAGAGGGGTAGGCATGGTGAACAACCGTGACAAAGAGGTCAATCATGAGAGAATTTTATCTAAGTATTAAAGTTGTTCTAAATTAAAGTTTGGCTTATTCTTGGCATCTTATTTGGTTTGCGAGAGAATTGGGAAAGGACTTCGTAAAACAATTCATTTATCTAGATTCGGAGAATTATATTCATGAAACAAATAAGCATGGTTTGATTCAAGTGCGTAAAAATTAATTCGGCTTAAAGCTAAATTGAAGATTTCAACGGCTAACACGAGCGCAAGATTAATTGTTGTACGCCTTTGATATATTATCAAATATTGTACAATTAACAAAGTTTCGCGTTAAGGATAACGAAGATCATTAAAGAACGCTTCGTCGAACTTTGAGAATAGTTGCCTAAATCGCTGAGAAATTCTCTCATCGCAATTGTCCAAGCATTCAAAGAACTAATTAGGCAATCCAACTAAATTCAATTACCGGAACAAATTGAACGGCACGAACACTTCTTTATAAGAAAGAATTCAATTCGGACATCACTCCATAACTCAGAATAATCCAACCTCTTCTTTCACCTATTCGATTTTATCTATATTTTAGTACTTGTTATTTTACTTTTATTATTCTTTCAGATTGTGTTTTTATTTACAATGTAATAAGTTAAGTAAAGTGGCCCGAACTAATCCCATAGAGATGATATCTAATTTATATTATTATTTGCGACGTTAACACTTACACTATTTGTATTGCACCAAAATCCCGCACAATGGTCAAACAGGAAAAAAGATCAAAACTCAAAGTGCAAGTATTAAATGGGCAATGGAAAATTGGCTGGCAGGCAGGCAGGCAGCCATTATAACTCTCTTAACTGCGCATGCAAACCAAGATCTTTGCTATACACTTGAATGGAAGAAACGAAAAAAAAAAAAAGAAGACCAAAATTATAGCAGCATGCTTTCGCCTGTGACTTGACATTGAAGTCCAGCTGGCTTAGCATGTCAACGGCGATGGCGGTGGCAGCAGCTTTTATAAAAGGGCTTGGAACAGATGAAGGTAGATATAATTGCAGACAGCACCAACCTGAGCTTAAATATTGCATGGAGGATGACAGTGAGCGTCCATCCTCCTTTCCATACTAGCAGGCGAAATTGCTTGATCATAAGGGCAGGTAGATCTTGCCGACTGATCTCACGATCCATTGATATCGTTTTATGGTGAAAAAGAACTAGGCCATGGGATTTATTCATTCTGTTTTTGTGTTGATAAAAAACCCTAGAGCACTGTAATACAACCACACAGACTGTCGGTTTAATTAGTTCGAAATAAACCAATTCATTCCGACTAACAAAGCATGGTTAAAAGAACAGTACCAGCAGCTTTGGGTTTTAGTTCAATGGATCATAATCGTAGTCATCTCCGGCTTTCACAAAGCGTCCCTTCACACGCTTCCTCACATCCGCCCTTGCCTTGCGAGATGCATATCTCACTCGTTTCTCAAACCTATCATGGAACAAGGACAAAAGTTAAAACAATAAACTCCTTCAATTGGTGGAATAATATAAATATATACATATTCTATAAAAAGAAAAAATATATGAGGCTTGCAGAAAAGATCAGCAATAAAATAGAACATCAAGACCAACAGTTTAGACTTTACAACAACTTTCTAAATGGATTGTTGATAAAATATACACAGATGAAGACTCATAGGGAACGCAAATCCACATTCCTTACCAGAGAGCACCACATTGAAATGAACTCCTTCTGTCCTTCAATGGCAGGAAATAGTAACTAAAATGCACTATTGACAGATTACAATACCGAAAAACAATTATACTACTATGAACACACATGTTAAAATTACATCAAATTATTTGGAACCGTCATGTTCAAGCTCTGCTGCTCCTTGTGCAGAATTGCACACAACCATATTGATACTTGCAGGCAAATAAAAAAGGTCCACATGAAGAAAAGCTAGAAAGTGCAGTAAAGAAACAAGAATCAGGACATGATTATGTACTTAGTTTGTAGTGAATAACGTCCTCGGAACTAGAAATTTAGAAGCAGGGAGGAATCAAAATGAAGGTGTCTAGGTTCCAGAAATTTGTAAAGTCGTCAACCTAATAATCATACAAGGCAGTACATGCTCTTATATGCATTATTGGCATATACTTACTTCCGGGTTTTCTTCTTTTCCTTGTAACGCATAACAGCATTGCTTCGAGTAGATGATTGGAAGGAGTTCTCAGTACATGGAGGACACCAGGGAGCCTCTCCCATGAGGAGCATTGATGAAGCTCCACAATCTTGGTAATCTCCTCCGCTACTCTCTCCAGTAAGGCCGGAAAATGATAGGCTTGAATGAGCCGGCCTTCCGGTAAAACAAAGAATTGAATCGGTTTTATTGCTCATCACGGAATCAGCAGATGCCCCATTGCTGCATGCTGGCTGGACTGTCTTGACCAGACCAATAGACGATCCCTGTACAAGAATAATAATTTAGAACATTTTCCATGAAATTGAAAATCCTGGGGGCTGGAATTGTGGAATGTGTTATTCCTAATGAAGATAAAACAAACATGTCATATCCAAACACAAGACGAAATTAATACTCAGAAAATAGGACAGTAAACTTCCTTCCATTACAGTGATCATTTCTTAAGTTATTGTTTTCGTGTAGAGTACTTCCCCAAGTAAAAAGGGACAAGTGCCTTTGATCACTATGCAAACTGCAAAAGGAAGATGCTGATATAGAAGGATATTGAACTTTGTTTCGGTACATCATGGGAAAGCAATGTTATTGATGCTATAATACACCGCAAAAATAAAATAATCGTTGTGTTACCGTATGGAAAATATAAAAGAAAAAGACAATTATAACATACAGAACTTGTACATTACCGAAAATTAGAACTTGTGCCCCATTCTACTGATTAAAGCTTCTCGGGACAGTATAAAAAAAAAACTTCTCTCTATTCTAATGTGGCAAGGAACACGCCAATTTTCAAAAATGAGAGGGGAAAAAGAAAAATGATACCCTAAATGTGCTGAATGCCATACATACTATTTAACACCACAAGAAAGAAAATTTACAAAATGATAACACTATCATCAGAAAAAAGACAATTCAGACACGATAAAGAAAGTTCAACAGGGAGGAGAGAACCTCAGCAGCTACAGCACCCCGACAGTTGGAATCAGAAACATACATGTCTTTCATCCTGAATAAGCTATCAATTCCATCATTCTCAAACATTTTTTCAGAGTGATTGAGAGTTGCTCCAAAGAGTTCTTCATAATTTTCAAGGTTCAAATCAACATCATCCATGTTGAAGTCACCATAGAGATCATTTTCACAAAGTGAAGGATGCTTTGTTTGAGGGCAAGATAACTGCAAATTTAATAAAGCAAAAATTAGCAAATATTCCCAAAATGGAATTATATTATTCTAAACACTTCTTAAATTATTTAAATGAAATCTTGATAACTTCCAAGATGACCTCACTGCACTTCCTTAATTTCTTGTGTCAATCACTTTTAAACTGCCTTTTGCCCTCTCTACTATCAATGTATGTAGGGTTAAGATCCAGTTACACAATGTAAAACTTTTTAGTTTTACACTGATTTTGGCCCATCGGATGAGTGTAAATTGATGGTTGAAATTTTTAAGGGGGGAAACCAGTGGATAATCTCAAGGATAAATTTACATTCATCCAGTGGTCCAAAATCAGTGTAAATCTTTTTATTTATTTATTTATTTTTAAACTACAACCTGGTAGACAGGTGGCATTAGCATATAATCCAAATTTTGGGTCCCATGGACAAATAGGCAAAGGTAACATATAATAAAGGATAAGGTTATTTTTTTAGTAAGCGTGTTATGAGAGCCTCATTAATTGTTCTCAGCAACATCACCCTCAAACTTAAGTTGCTCTCAAAGATACTTTTGTTGGACCATTGATGTCCACTATAAAACACAATCAAGAAAAAAAGGAATAAAATTGGCATATATTCCTTATGCAGAAGGCACTAATCTGAAGAAAATGTTGGCACTTAAACCTCAAGCCAGTTTCTAAGCAGAAATAGCATTTATCACTAAGAAGTATGCACAGAATGTTGATATTTTTCAACATAAAGCGCAACACCAAAACAAATTTGCAAATATAGACCCTCTTTCTGAAAATACTCATCATATTTCTCTAGTGTTGTCTCATAAAACTTGGATAACAAGGGACTGAAAGTACCTTAATAACAGTTGATCTAGATTCATTGATGGTAAATGTTCTAAATTCATCATTTACCTTGGGCAATGATGCATCAGTTAATCCATATTGCTGATCTAGAGCTGGTGGTGGACATTTTATTTCCAGAATTGAAGAAGACCCATCCCAACCACTTCCCATATCCGCATTATTGTCGTTATTAACTTCTGCAACACCAGTATTATTCTGATTCTGGCCAATAGTGTTTCCCGTAGGGCCCCAGGAAGACCTCTCCATATTCTCAGGGATGCTCATTAGACCTAATTCCTGTTCACCAGTAGATTCACTTGGTGAAGGGGACTGCCAAAAAAATGGCCATAACGAAGAAAGTTCTGTAGATGATGGACAATCAGAGTAACTCTCAATTGTTTGCCTATTATGTGTCGAATTAGAGGTAGAGGTACCATGACCTATCCAATCACAGTTCACACATAGGGAAACCCTTTCCTCCGCACATCTAAAAAAAGCAGGCTGTAAATTGCATCTCTCACATAACAGTGTTCTCGAATGGCGTCTTGACAACGCATTAGCAGAATGAATATGTCGATCACATGATAAACATAAACAGGCAGCATCGGACCGGCAATATACCACTGGCCTTTGATGGACACAGAAATCACAGTTGTAACCCATGTATGCAATCAGAGCACTCCACAACAAAACCTAAACCTTCTCTCCAAAATTTATCATACTATAAGCAGACAATATATATAAACCTCCACAAATAGCTTATATGACAATCCCCGGTTCTGCTATTTCTTCGTGCACTTCAATACCTGTCAGGCTGTCACACAAGGGAAAAGAAAGGTGGCTGTTACAAGAGAATTCAGTTCACTTTCATCCAAAAGCAAGCTAACCAATAAGAAAAATGGAATATCAACTGAAAACTCATGTGGATATAGCTTCATTCACTTCAAATTTGCCCATAAATTAATGACACGACATCGGCAACAGGACAAAATTCAAGAAGACACTGTATCATGGAAGTGGTCACACGAATCAGCACTGACTAAGAGTAAACACCTCAAATTTCTATTTCTCAGCCAAAAAGGTAAACAGTTTCAAACACCAAATTTTAGAGAGTCATCCATGACAACTACAACACACAAGAAAAAGATGAGGAAAAGAAGGGACAATAAATATCCTTTTTTCATCAAATAATTATAAGCAAAACCAATTACATTTCAAAGAATGTAAAGATGCCAGAATCAAATGAATTATCCAAAAATAAGTAATTTTTCTATCATAAATCAAATATAAAAAAGAACACTAACCCTAATCAGAACAAAATTACACACACGGAAACAGATTCAATAAAATACAACAAAGATCGTATGCAAACCAAGAGACCCAGAAATACTAACAAAAAATAAATCCAAAACCCGGAAATAAAATCAAAATCCAGTGAGAAAATCAACAACCCGGAAATTGAAATCAGATTAAGAGCTAATATAAAAGAGAAAAAGAGATTTACCATGAAAAAACAAAGAAGATGATGACAATATCGGTTACTAACAATGATTTCAGAAATTGAAAATTTATAGAAAATCACACAATTACAACGAGAAATCCTGGAACAAAGTGGTTTCCAGAATCCCTCTCTTTCTCTTTGGATTTTATTTTTCTCGATTTTGAGTATGTGAAAGTGTGAGAAATAGAAATTAGTGGGAAGTAAACGGAAAATATGATCACGTAAGCTGATATAAATTGCAGAGAAGAAAAATATTTTAAACATGGATAAACTACATCAATAGTCACTATACTATAAAATAATAATCATTTTGATCATTAATCTTTCTAATGTTATAAAATGGTTATCTAATTTATCAAATTATTATAAAATGGTTTAAATTTTATAAAATAATTTAAAATCTTGATTAATTCAAGGTTATTTTTGTAACAATTTGATATAATATAATACTTATTTTATAATAGTTTGATAAATATAATTATTATTTTATAATATTATTATAAATTTGATAATATTTTATAATTTTTAAAAATCAACGATTAAAATAATTAATTTTTATAATTTAGTGATTATTTGGATATTACATCCTTAAAAATAAGGAAAAATATTTTAATAAATATTAAGGGCAAAATAGGAAAAGGGAAAAAAGAGCGAGCCCTTGTCTCCCCACGGATTTTTGATCGTTCGATTTTAATTTAAAAATTAAAATAAATATTTTAATTTTAATTTAATTTAATTTTAATATATTTTATTTTTAATTTAATCTGATTTGATATAATAAAAAAAATAACTCAATTTTGATCTATTTTCAATAAATTAATAAAATATTTAATTAAATTTATTTCAGTTTTAAAAAATTAATAAAAACATTAAAATATTAAATATATAAATATATCGTGCCCAGAAGTTTTCACCCTTTTTCAATATTAGTCTCGAATTTCACAACATTTTCATTTTTGGTTTCAATATTAGTTTTGAATATAATAAAACTCGTATGAGATATTTTTAGTGTATTACGTTTTAAAATAATTAAAATTTTAATTAGGGATTATAATAATCAAATAAAAAATCATCCAATTCAAAAACTGTGAAATTAAATATTACATCCTTTTGTATGGTAAAAAAATAACAATTTATAAATAATTTAACATTACAATGTACATTATTATTTTTGTATTTAATATTTAAATTTATTAAATTATTTGGTATAGATTATTTTTACATTTTGAGTTTTCATAGAAGAATATGTTTAATAAATTAAAATACAATAATAGTCAAATCAAAATTTCAAAAATATAATTAATATTACAATAAATATAATACTATTTAAAGAATATATATTTATTAAAAGGATGATTTCTTTTAATTTTCTTCTAAAATTATATTTTAGGTTATTCTCGTATGAGATTAATTAATTAAATGTATTTATTTTGTTAAATTTTTATTTCTATTAAGTGAATCTTTACTTAGATAAAAATTATTTTTAAATTTAATTTATAGTAAATATTAATAAAGATTCACTTGTTAAAAAGGTGAGACAAAAAATTAATAAAATTAAAGGTAAACTACACAGATAGTCACCATATTATGGGGTTAGTATCGATCTTACCACAATGCTTTAAAAAGAATCAAATACACAAAATTACTACTGAAAAGAGTTAAACCCATAACCATTAAAACCTATGCCCAACAACCTACCCATTAAACTAAGATAATTTGAATGACATAAAACCCTTCAAAATTTATATATTGCTACAGTTTTCTGTATTTATTTCCACAAAATTATAAATTTAATTCTTAATTTAATTAAAATATTAATTAAATTATTTTATATATAATAAATTAAAATTTAATTCTTAGTATTTAAAGTTTGGATTTGGGGTTAGTATTTCAAATAAAATTTTAAATGATTTTAGGGTTTAGGTTTTAGGGTTTGTTAAATTAAAAATTAAATTTATGATTTTGTGGAAATAAATACAGAAAACTGTAGCAATATATAAATTTTGAAGGGTTTTATATCATTAAAATTACCTTGGTTTAGCGGGTGTGTTATTGGGTGTGGGTTTTAAGTGTCATGGGTTCAATTCTTTTTAGCAGCAATGTTGGTTAATTTTGTTTTCTTCCTTTAATTAGATGGTGACACGTTATCACTACCTAAATATATTATTTAATTATAATAAAATTATGACTAAATTATAAAAATGTATGAATAACATGGACTAAATGTGTAATTATTTTATTTTATATTTAACTGCCACATCATCAGTCTGTTACTTCCTTAACGACAGATGGCTATTTTAATACCAAATCAATAATTTACCGGTGTATTTGATTCTTTTTAAAATATTGTGGTTAGATCGATACTAACCCCATAATATGGTGACTATCTGTGTAGTTTATCCTAAAATTAATATATTTGATTAGTTGATCTAATGACGTGGTGAAAATGACTCATGATATAATTTCTCATGTAATATTATACCATAGGTCTCAAATTTGACTCTTATTTTAAATTATTTTTTAATATTTTAATTTAATCCTTAAATTATGATATTTTTTTAAAATTGATCCCTAATTTCATCATAAACATTTTCAAAAATTAAATGGCTCCTTCTAAATTCTAACCCTAAACTTTAAATGTTGACAATCATCTTTAAATTGTAAATACACATACTTAAACTCTAAATGTAACACTCCTACCCCGGTTGGGGAGTTAGGAGTGCCACTCAAACATATTAAGACACATTTTACACTGTAGCGACCCTTTTAAAATTAAAAAAAAATAAGTGTAAAGAAAAAGGAAAGTGATAAAAAATAAGGGGTTACTAGTGGAAACTTCTAAAAAAATGAGGGCTAGTTTTTTAAAAAAAACAAATTAGGGTTTAAAATTAAAAATTGAAATTAAGGTTTGAAAACACCTAAAAGGAATTTTGGAAAAGATTTAAATAATTGGTTGGATTTGAAATTAGGGATTAAAAACATTGAAATTTTAGGGATTTAAAAAAGTTGGAAAATATTTTAAAAGGGTAGAGTCGTCACCGGACACTTTTGGTAGGCTGAACACCGTAAAAATCAGAGATTCATTAAAATTGGGTTCGAGTGTCGGTTACGGTTTTAAAACGGTATTAGCGTTAAAAAACCGCCCAAAAATTTACACCTTTAAAATAGCCGCTTAATTCATTTCGAAAATTTTATTTTAAAGTGGAATTAAATTTGATAAATCATAGAATCTCAATATTTATCATGCAATTTTATTTAATTCAATTTGGTTCCTTTTAATTTGACTATTCAATTCTTCATTTACTTCAAACAGGTCCTTAATCTAGCCTTATTTTTAAGATTTTTGAAATTGGCCTTCAATTTGCCTTTTCACTGCAATTTGATCCTTAATTAATTTATTACTAATTAAAGTACACTTGTTTCATTTTCCTAGCCCAATTTTAGGGATATTACACTAAATCTTAAACCTCAAATTAAATCCCAAAACCCTAAAACCAAAGTACTTACGAAAAAAATTTAATTTTCATATAAGTGCATTGAATATAAATCGATGCAAAAGATATTACAAAGGCCAAATCCACTTTATTTTTTAAAAAATATAAGAAACGAATAGTATAATATAAAATATGTGAGGTATTTTTTGAAGAACCATCTGATAGGCTTTGAACTTTATTCAATAATGAATATAATTTACAATAAACTCAAGAAAAAAATTGGTTAGTGTTTTCTTCTTTTTATATAAAAAAAATAGGAGCAAAAATTTATCTATTTTTTGTCTCTTTTTATGTTTCCTTTGAACATTTACTAAAAAAGCCATAACATTTATTTTCTATATTCTAAACCTTAAACTTTATATCCAAAAAATACACCTTACCTCTAATTCCCTAAACCTCTAAACTAAAACTCTAAACCCTTTAATTTAAAGTAGACGCGTAAATGAAGTCATAATAAAGAGGCAGACGATCAACACCAAAAAATAGTATAATTTACGATAAATCAAAGAATACATTATACATGAAAAATTGCCCGTAAAAATAATTATTTTCCCCTGGAAATTACATTGATTAAATTGCCAAAAAAAAAGCTCATTCAATCTTCCATGCATAAAGAAACAAACTGAATTCTGACCCCGCCACCCTTCTCGGCGTCGAATAATACAAGCTTACGGCACTGCCTGTATCACTGTCACCGCCGTGGCTACTCCCTTCTTTATCACTAGAATCCCCTACCTCCGTCGACAACGGTTTAAATATAAACAACCCGTGTCCGGTCCCGGGACTGCCGAAGAACCAATCATGAACGTCCCATAACACTTGAACCGGTTGTTTATCGACGAGAACCGTTTGGTTCCCCCGGAATTTCCAGTGTAGATTCTTCACATGGATCAGAACCACCCCATCCATGCTTATCCACATCTCCGGGTCTTTTAAACCGGTCGTCGAACTCTCGACCACGATGTCGTGTTCTTTCCTTTTCTCGTCGAATTTGGCCCGGATCGCGAAACTTTTCTTGGCGAATACATTTTCTTTCTTGTAAAAGAGAACCGGTTCCACCAGAGCCGGTCTGGATTTCGTTCTTTTGTAAGCTTTTTTCCGGTAATCTCCGAGCAACAAAACGACTTCTTCGTCGGAGACTAACGCGACGTAATAATCCGAAACCGGTTCAGGGCCAGTCGTGAATTTAGCCGAGCGGAGATCCCAGTAAACGTCAACCGGTTTGCCTTCAACTTCAAATGATTTATACCCTTTCCTGGTCCAAAAATGCCATGGCTTGAGCTCGATCTTGCATGTCGAATGCACGGTGTCGCCGTCGGCGCCGTTCACCATTATATTGAGAGAATAATTCATGAGGTTCTTGCACCAGATGATCGTCACGTTCCGCCAGTACCCGGCCATGTTCGTCTGGTACAACGACGTGACGGTGGTCTGCGAGTTCTTGTTGTTGGTCTGCGGCGGAGATTCCTCGGTTATTCTCTCGGCATACATGGCGGAATTCCGAGCTGATTGAGCTCTGTTGGGGAAATTAAACGACATTGGCGTTGCTTTCTTTGCAATCTCTTATTATAACCCTCGAAAATGTTTTTTTCCCAGGACTGATCATGGGAAATAAGAGGCAACAGAAGGTTACATTTGAGATTGAAAGCAAAACCAGCTGAGATTGATCTGGGGGAAGAACAAGAGAATGGTGTGGCCGAAGGAGATTGGAGTTTGAAGGGGTGTTTGTTTCCCGGGAAATGGAATGAATGAGGGAAAGAAGAAGGAAAGTTCGTGTTTCCATGGAGAAAAAATCTCGATTCTAGAGGTTGTAAGCAAAGATGGTGACCGAAATAAAGGGAAGTATACTTGCATTATCGTAAAAATAATTGTCAAATAAAGTAGTTATACTTCCATTAAATCTTAATTAATTATCGAATTAATATCATGGAAACACGAACTTTCCTCCATGGAATATTATATATTGTAATTATGCATTAAAAAAATATTAAATATTTTTCATACGTGTATATAGTATTTATCGCAAGTATCTTTATCATATTCAGTATATTTATTTTGTTTTATAGCTCATTATTTGTCTATTTTTATGATAAATTTATGACCGTATTAAATCAAATATTTTAAATATTTGAATTAAAATTTAATTTTTTAATTAAATATTTAATATTTAAATTAAATCAAATATTAAAAAATTATTTTAAAATATTTAATTTAATATATTCGATGGTTTATGTGATTTTAAATACCTTAATAGTTAGGTTAAAATCTTTTATCAACTATTTTTTTACTTCTTTAATCTTTAGCATTTACTACACGATGAAAGTTATCTTGGAGCAGTGGTAAAGTTATGTGACATTCTTTTATGAGTTTGTATGTTAAAACTCTGTACGCATGTCATCACATAATTAGAAAAAAATATATTAAATATTAAATTAATTAAAAATTAAAATAAATTTATTCAATTGGATGATAATATGTATCGTCATTTAATTGGTTGAATAATTTTAAAAAATTAAATTAAAATTAGAACCAAATTAATATAATAAATAAATAACAGAGACTAAATATATAATTTTATAAATTTTGTTAATTATCTATTATCAATCCGTCACTCATTCGTTAATTTTTTTAATACAATAAATAAAATAGATTGATTTAATAAGTTTGGTTAACGAGTTTAATAATTCTGTGACCAAAATAAATATATGTATATAATTTGATAGTCATCGGAATAATTTACTCTAATATATATTATTTATTATACTTTATTGTTGATTGTATCACTAAATTAGAGTATATGGTTAATAAATTGCTTTTATTGTTTATTATATTACTAAATTCACATTAAAAGTAAATAAAAAATATTTAATGCACCGTAATAGTAAATTATAGTTTAGAGGTTGAATTTAGAGTTTAAGATTTTATTTTAATATATTAAATTAATATTTAAAATTTAAAATTAAATATTTAAGTTTTAAACTTTAAAGATTAAATAGATATACTTACAAAAAAAAGTTTTTTTATTATACGTATATCAAATATTAACTATAAAAGTGAAAATTTCTTCTTAAAAAAAATATAAAAGTGAAAATTTCCGTACTACAACAGTGAAAAACATGTTTTTTTTACAACAGTGAAAAATATTTTTATAATATTCATATTATAAATTTATAAATTGGAATTACGATTTAGCACTATAAATAACGGTGACTATAGTTCGATTTAATTTGAAAAAATATTAAAATATTTAATTTTAAATTTTTTAAACAAAAATTAAATTATAAAATAAAATTTAAATAATTTAATATTTTTAGTAATTAGTTGTTGTTTTTTAAGTTTGAATTAAATTTCTTAATTATGTCCGATGTATATATCCTATACATATATATATTATATAATTATAAAAAATCATATAAATTAAAATTAATTAGTACAATAATACTATAAATATTTATAATTAAATTTAAACAATTAACCAATTAAATATATTATTACACAATTTTATTCGAGTACAATCTAAAGAAAATATTTTAAAAAAAAGTTTTAATACTATTTGACAGTTTTTAAATTGCGTTTCTTAATGGTAATTTTTTTAAAAGGTTAAGGGTTAAATTGAAATAAAATCAAAGAAAAAATAATTATATATAAAATATAAATATTGAGGGTTAAATTTAGAATTAAACCAAAAGGTTAAAGGGATGGTAATTGATAAGGAGTACGGTGGAGTCTGAAGACTGCCAATTTTATTGATTTTCAAACCCTAAATCGACCCGAGAACTCCGCCCCTAAATTCTCCAGAAACCCCCGCCATGGTCAGTTATCTTTCAACTGCAATCTAATCTTCTTTCTCATGTTTTCGATTAGGTAATCTCTCATCGTTTTGTTATTTCAATGAATTGCTTTCAGTCTAGCCGCGGAGGCAGGGACAGATCGCGGCGTGACTATCCGCCGTCGGGAAGCTCGAGTCGGAGTAACGCGCCGCCTTCGAGACACCTTTGGGTGGGGAATATATCGCACAGCATACTAGAGCCGGATCTCACAGACCACTTCCTTCAGTTTGGGGAGCTAGAGAGCGTGGCATTCCAGCCTGGTCGAAGCTACGCCTTTATCAATTTCATGAACGAAGAAGAAGCTATTTCTGCCATGAGGGAGCTGCAAGGTTTTCCCGTTGCTGGGAATCCGCTTAGGATTGAGTTTGCCAAGGCGGTTAGTCATGAACCATTACTAATATTACTTGTTTTTTCTGGAATTAATTTAAATTTGATTGAATCTCCAAAATTTGTGCGTTTAGTAGCTGGTGATTGTCAGGGAAGTCAAAAGAAGCTCAAGATCTTAAAAATAAACATAATTCAACCACATCAAAAAAAAAAAAAAAAAAGATAAGGGGGGACATCAGATGCTTATATTCTTGGGGATTCATTCCATAACTACAAATATCGTATCGGGAATAAGGGGGGACATCATAATCAAGATTATATTTCACTTAAATTATATAGTTCTTTGTGAGGAAGTTCATTTCAGTTTGTTTATTTCTCCCAATAGCAGCAACTTTAAGGATCTAATATCCTCCACCACAGCACAATTTCATCTGCCAAGTTTGCCTTAAATGGCAAGTAGTGAATTATAAAAACCAAAGCACCAAGTGTTAAGATGTTTGATAAGGCTTAATGTGGTCTTCCCAATTAAACAAACACCCTATAAACCTTTTCTGGTCTGGCAATTAGTTCCTTCTGTCCACCTACATGATTGGGTTCACAAATCTCAATTATTTCACGAATAATCACAGAAAAAGAAGAGTAAAATTACTTCCTTGTGCTCACTCGCATGATTTCATGTGTTGATTGCATTTTCATCCAAGATACAGTTTGTGGGATTGTGCTATTCACTTCCACTGCACCACACAGGTTTCAAAAGATATTTGCTTTACCAAAGCACCAAGTGTTAAGATGTTTGATAAGGCTTAGTGTGGTCTTCCCAATTACATAAACACCCTATAAACCTTTTCTGGTCTGGCAATTAGATCCTTCTGCCCACTCTCATGATTTGGTTCAGAAATCTCAATTATGTCAAGAAAGAAAAAGAAAACGAGGAGAAAAATAGTTCCTTGTGCTCACTCGCATGATTTCGATGTGTTGATTACATTTTCATCCAAGACGCAGTTTGTGGAATAGTGCTATTCACTTCCACTGCACCCCACAAGTTTCAAAAGATATTTGCTTAACCATAAAACTCAGGGTTCTCCATTACAAGGGATGCATTCTTTTGCCAATAAGCTCTCTTCCTTGCTTTGTTATTTTCTATGTTCATTCCAAGCACTCTGCATAAATTGCTCAGTTACTTGCAATTCATATGATGTCAGGTTATAGCTTTTAGCAACTTAAAAAAGTTGATTAGCTGTTAGCTTCATCAATTTCAGACCAGTTAATTGGTGTCTTATTCATGCATTTGTAACTTGAATGGAAATGAGTTTGTAAGTGAATCTGTGGCTCTTATCTTTCTGGAACTTAGTCATGCGTTCAATGTTGCTTAGTCTGATGCCATCTTGTGCAATTCTTTAATGCATATTGCCAAGCAAATCATAGTATGAATAGATGTTTGCTGCAACACAATTTAGATCTATTCCTTGCACTTAATCATCCTGGGGAAACAGCTTTTGAAGTCCCAACAGTTGAATACGATTGTTAAAGTTTATTGTCCTAGAACAGTGAACATACCATTGTCACCATCAATGCTATTGCTACTGGAATTGTATCCTGTGCAGCAATCTAAAAATTTTCTACATGAAAGCGTAGAGAACTTACACAATACACAGCTTTTTTCTGCTGCAGAAGAAAATATTCCCCAACCTCCAGGTTCCTTGGATATGCTCACACCTGCAGACATGACACTTGAAAATAAACATAGGTTTTCGGGTGAAGTAGATTGTTTCTCTAATAAGTATTCTAGGCCTTTTTTGTGCTACACGATCTAGAATACTCCCCATGTCTGCTGACATCTTGAAGCATACCATGGTTTGCATTCAAGCTTGAGTGAATAACTGATGATAATGTAAAGTTAACAAGATTCAGGGGGATTTAACCTTTTCTTTGCTCAATAAATTTACTCGAGTTCTAATATGTTTCCTCTTTGAAGGATACGTCAAGGATGACGGAATAATTAAATGTTTTAAAGATAAATCCCTAAATACGAATGATGGAACCTAGGTCCTAGAGAGATTGCATAATCTGTAGCAAAAAGAGACATTACATAGTCTACAAAGTCTCCAAAAAATCTTTTCACTATATAATTTAAGGTCGCCAAATTTGGAAGGCATTATGTTTCTCATATGCTATCAGATGTGACACCTAGCATTCTGGGTCAGTATCTGCATTTTCACAAGATTAGCAATGCGTCCTGAGGCAAGTCAATGCATCATGGAACATGAGATACAGACACACGTACTCTGTCTTCCTTGTGCCATTGACTTGCCTCGGGACACATTGCTAATCTTGTGAACATTACTTTATGAGGGAGTGTTTCTAAACCTTGGAATTCCCTGATAATTAGTCATTACTTTCACTATATATTTCATGCTACTTATGAGCCATATGCAATCTAAAACGACCCCTTGGTTTAAGTTCAAATTACAAATTGTGAAGAGTGACTGAAAAGTAGCTTTCGGTGCTGAAATGATCACTAATGTCATGACTATTATCTTACTCACCTGTCTCGATTTTCAAGATTCAATTCCCGCCAAATGACAACAAAATCAGGATGGCATAAACAAATCAAGCAAGCCCTAGTGTTCGATTGCTTTAAAACTGTCAGCTCTATGTTTCTAGCTGTAGAAGTTCTAGGTAGCCAGTCCCCAATTTATATATGATGTCTTCAAAATTATAATCGAATGATTCCAAGTATCAACAAAATCAATGTGCATATTCAGTCAAGATATATACAATGAGCTGGCAACCATTGCTTTCCATATTTAATATTCTCAGAACACAAAAATCCAATATTTAATATATTTGTGATAAGAGTTCTCTGAACAAGGTTTACAGGATTAGACTTGGGAACTATTATTGACTTGCCTTTCTGCAGACCTCAGTGATCGCATTCACTTAAGAAGTGATGAAAACTTATTTATTTTCACAAGATTGATGTTTTCTACTTATCATGATGCAGCCCTCGGTTGCACATTGTGGTTTATATGTATTTTGTTAGTCTTCCCAGCAACTTTAAGGTGTAGTTGTGCTTGTGACAGACCCACAATTTACAGTGCAATTACATGTATTACTGTACTGTGAATGCATGGCATAGTTTTTCGCTTATGATAAGGTGTGTGTATGGATGTGCGAATATTTTGTTTGTTAGAGCAGGGAGATGTACTTTCTGTGTACAGGAAAGTGTTAGCCTACTAATTTTCTTAATCCATACTGAGCACCATGGGCATCACAGTTCTGTACTGGCATTGTATGATGGAAGTTTTGTTGCTTTTGTATAGGGTTTAGGGTTTGCATTTAAGTGAATAGAAACAAGAGCTAATAATAAAAATAAAATTTCTCCCATCAAGTTTTGTAAAAGTCTAGAGAGGCTTGGTTATTATTGTTTTTTAGATGTCATAAGTAGTTGATCCTTTGACATCAAAACCACTATTAATTCATGGGAGTGAAAAAAATCAATATGAAGTTTACAAATCCTTAGGGCTTATTCTATATGGAGCTTTTCACTCATGTTCAAAAAGGGATGCCTTATTCAATAAATTTAGTCAGATCTCCTACACAATGCCTCTTCAGGTATTTGTGTTTCCACCTTGACTACTGGGGCAGTAGGATCTTGTTATGAATTAGCATGGTGGTTGGCTGTTTTTCATTAGCTTCGGAAGCTTGCAATACCATAGTTCATATGTCTATAGTGTGGCTTCTACTGGAAATGGTTACTTGTGCATGTACTAATACAAATGCACAATTTAATTTCTTTCTCCGTACCCATCCACTTGAATTTTCAACCTTTTTATCTTAAACTTTATAAATTTGGATTATAATTATATAAGATTGTTTTAGTAAGGGTCAGTTTTCCCTTAGCTGGTGATATTCTTAATTACAAGATAAGTCATCCACACCGTCATGTGATGAGGACTACATGCAACGTCGAGATGAGCAACGTTCTAAAATAAGAGGGTCACCTTTCTCTCCAAGGGACCATAGAGCACGTCGAGATAGTCCTGAACATTATACTCTTGACAAATCAAGGGGGAGTGATAGAAGTGGAGATCTTAGTGAGGTCCTATGGATAGGATTTCCAGCTTCATTGAAAGTGGATGAAATGATTTTGAGAAAGGCTTTCTCCCCATTTGGTGAGATAGATAAGATTACTGTGTTTCCTGGACGTAGTTACGCTTTTGTTCGCTTTAGGCGCTTATCGTCAGCTTGCAGGGCAAAAGAAACTCTTCAAGGGAAGTTATTTGGTAATCCCCGTGTGCATATTTGTTATGCAAAAAGTGATGGTGGGTCATCCACCAGTGGAAGGGGATCAGTGAATGCCCCCAACTCTCCCCGTTTCAGGTCAAATGGTCGCTTGGGGTCTTCTGAGAACTTTCCGTATGATAGGAGTTTTGCGGACTTACCAGAAGATGCAGGCATCAGATCTCCTTATATGTCAAATTACGATTCTGGTGATGTTGATGCCTATAATTTCAAGAGGAAAGGTAGTTCATGGACTGGTGGAAACAAATATGAACCCTGGAGGTCTGGGGAAGGTGAACATGATCCTCGAGTACACCAAGATATGTATGAACATAGTGAAAGTCCAATGAGGTATCATGATTTTCCTCCAAAATTACATCGGAAAAATGTATTCTATGAAGAACCTTGGGATATGCCTGAAGACAACTATCCCGTCCATGGGGCCAAGAAAATGAGAACTGGTTCCTTTCCTCCCGAGAAAGACTTACCAGAGTACACTCTATCTGATCTTGAACAAGAAAAACGTGTTTTTCCAAGGATGCTCTCTGATATTCCTCAAGCTGAAGCCTTTGATAAGAACTTTGAGCCTGCAGCTTTAGGGTATAAACAGATTCCTGATCGGCCTATGAGTTTTACTCCAACTCGTGGAGAAAGGAACGATCACTGGAAACCATCTTATGATGGCTTTCCGGTAGGTTCTGGTTCTCTACAGTCAAATATAGTTGAGAGGAAAAGATTCACTCAGGAGCTGGATCAGCCATCCATTAAAGAGTGGAAATGGGAGGGGACAATAGCCAAGGGTGGAACACCTATATGTCGTGCTCGCTGCTTTCCTGTTGGAAAAGTCCTCGACATGATGCTGTAAGTAGTAAAACTTTCTTTACCGTAGATACCATTTGTTCTAATTGATTTCTCGGTTATCTTTAAACAAGGTCCTGCAAAATGAAATTGTTCTGTTTTGTTTCTATTCTGTTCATGGTTTCAAGCCACAAATTGACCGATAATATATCAAATTTTTAGTTGGTAGATTAAAGGTTTAATTATTTATTTAAATATTTGATACAAAATGAAGTAGAAGTACTCCTGCAAAATATTTCTGTTCACATTTGTTTAATATTTTTAGATTTCTCTACCAAAAAAGGAAGTTCATTTCTTATGAAAAATGAATGAACCTTTTCGACTTCATGAGGCATCGCATTGTTTTTCCGATAGCGTCAGTTCCATTTACCACCTATCCTTCGGGCTTCTACAAATTATTTATTAGCCCTACCTTGATACTGCAGGCCTGAATTCTTAGATTGCACAGCTAGGACTGGTTTAGACATGCTTGCAAAGCATTATTATCAAGCATCTGGTGCTTGGGTGGTTTTCTTTGTTCCAGAAAGTGATGCTGACATGGGATTCTATAACGAGTTTATGAATTACCTGGGAGAGAAGCAGCGAGCGGCTGTTGCGAAATTAGATGATATAACTACTTTATTTCTTGTACCACCATCGGATTTTTCCGAGAAAATACTGAAAGTACCTGGGAAACTGAGCATTTCTGGTGTTGTTTTGAGATTAGATCATTCTGATTCCATCGGTTCTGCTCATCTAAATGAAAGAAACGATTCAAAGCCATTGCAATTTCATGGCGATACATCTTTCGCAAAGCCATCGACAACTTCAGGGTCATTTCCTTCTAAGACTTATCCAGAATTAAGTAGGCAAGGAATTAAAGACATCTCCTATTCAGGGATTGGGGCAACATCAGCTCTACCTGTTTCACTCTCGGGGTCTGCCGTTTCTGTTGAAAATGTATCGGACTTGTATAATGAGCACTGGCGTGATTATGCACCCCAGCAGAATGCAATGTATGGATCAGGCTGGTCTTCTCACGATCTGCAGCATCCGGTTTCCATCAATGGAAATCCTCCTCCACAAGTTTCTGGCTTTGATACAGCAATTCAGGGGAACCAGTCAGTTATGCCGAGAGCGGTGCAAGAACCATATTCTAGTATCGGTGGAAGTTCTGGGATTCAATTATCCGGAAATAACAAGCCCTCTATTCCTGAATTCAAATCTTCTTCTATGCCGATTAATGCCCTTCAGCCAGAACAACTAGCACAACTAGCATCATCTCTTATCGGGCAGCAAGGTCAGGTTGGGAATGCTGTAAATGCATCAATGGGGGAGAATTTCCGGCACACAAACACGATGGACCACTCCGACATGACTAGACAACCACATGGATTCGGTTTACAAAATAACCAGGCTATCCAGGATCTTTCAACTACTCAGTTCTCTCAACTTCAACAATTGCCACAGCTGCAAACATCAAATTCGGCAGCTGCAATGTCACAAGCAACTCAAAGAAGTCAGCAACCCCAAAGTACCGGCATCCCGGAGGAAGGTGATGGCGATCCACAGAAACGCTTGCAAGCAACATTACAGCTAGCAGCAGCTCTTCTTCAACAAATTCAGCAAGGGAAAGGGACTTGAACTGCTTCTCCCGGATTCAACTTCAACTTGTCAGGTAACATACATTACTCTTAAAAACTAGCTTCATGAAATTTCATACTCCATGGTTTGCTGGAGGAATTTGGTTCTCAGATACTTACATTATGTTAGAGATGTTTAGTGATTAAGCTACATAAATATCTATTTCTTGTTCAACTACATTAACATCTTGCAATCCTTCCATGTTAATAGATACCTTCGATTCCAAAATATTTGAGTTTTTATTACTATTTTATAGAAAATTATTTCATACACTATCGATGACATATTCGACTGGTTGGTTAAGTTATTCATGGATTTTAGATTTATTAAAAATATTTTTATTTTTCCCCTACGTTCTAGATAGGTTAGGATTAAATTTAGATTTCGTTTTTTTAAATATTTTTATAAAGTGTTTTGGGGTCAAAAATAATTTTAAGACTAAAAGTAATGTTATAACATGTAATTTTTAAGTCAAAAATGCTTTTTAGTTCGATTTAAAAAGTATTTTTTAAAAGTTAAAATTCTTTGTTTTCAATTTTTTTGTAAGCACTCTTAAATAAAATGATTAATTTATTTTTGTTTATATCACTATTTTTTATATATTTTTTTAAAAATCTAAAATAAATATTTTACCTATTTAAACGTATTTTATAATATTAAATACTTTTATTTAAATTAAATAATTTAAAAATATTTTTTAAACACTTTTTAGAAATCTTAAAATATGTCAAAAGTAATATTCTGTCAGTGGTAAATTTCTCACGCTTTAAGGACAAATGATTGTGGAATTGAACATGAAAATCATGATTCATAATTGATTTTAACATAAAGATTCTTACTTAAAACGCCTTACCCTTGAACTTTCCCTCGCGAACTCCATATAAAGAAACAAATTCCCTTGTGCCAAAATCATGTTTTATATAAATTTTGAGACATTCATGTACATTAATATACCATGCCAATAAAATTCATAAATCTAATCTTTTGAATACGATATGAATATGAAATCTAATCTTATGAATTTATGGGGAAAATTTACTAATAACATATTCTATGTTTGACACATAACCCTAAGTCCAGGGGAGTGACTAATAGACTCAAGATTCAATTTCACATGCTACAGTGACCTAAAATTAATCAAAACTTAAGAAAAGGTATAAATCATGGGGGAAAGGATGAAGTTAACATTCTCTCATGCCATTTTTTTTTCTCTTTAAGTTCATTTCATTTTTTTTCTTATTCCAATTCTGCTGTTATTAGGGACGGACTTAGAAAGTGCTGAAGGGAAAAAAATTATATCGTCAACCCTTTTCACTATGTCATTCATAGTCCCAATCAACCATATTTATTCATCTCATATTTTGTTAAGCTGAATTATCATTTCTTTCTTACATGTAATTAGTGAGTGAATAATTATTATATAGTAAGTTAAAGATGAACGAACCTAATTGTATGGACCACAGATAACATGGTAGAAAAGGTTCATGATATAATCTCTCGGAGGGTGCAATCGCATACCTAAAATTTTTAAATCCCCTTATATTCTATATATTTTTTTTTACTTTCTATTGATAATTTAATTTTGCACCCCTAAACACTTTAATTTTACGTCTCTATATTTTTAATATGACTTTTTGATAGTGTACACCCCTTATACGAAACTTTAACGAAACCTTAGATCCGTCCCTAGCCACCACTTTCAATTGAAACCAACGATGACCCAAAATATTGCTAGTAAGCAAAATTATGGAGGAAATTTTATGGAAAGTTTGAAACTATATGTTTCACCGGTGTAAACCGTCTACTCTTTTCTCATGCCTTCATTTATGCTTTTACTTCAAATTAGAGGTTTAGGGTTTAGGATTTTAGGTTAAGGTTTTGGTTAGGGTATAAAAAATTAGGGGTATAATGTATTTTTTGGGTATAAGGTTTATGGTTTAAGATATATAAAAAAAGTTTTAGTGTTTAAAATTTAATTTTTTAGTAAATTTTTAAAAAAGGCATAAAAAGATGCACAAAAAAGATACATGAAATTTTTGGTCTGCTTCACCTGGCAGGCCCCGAAATTTGCAGAAATCTGATTAAACATTTGAGCATTTTGTTCAAACAGCTCCAATGGCGGAAAAGAAAGCAATGTCCATGCTACATCCAGTTTAAGCTTGGTCAAACTTTAAATTTTTTAATATAAAAAGTTTTTTTTACGTTGATCGAGGGTTTTAATATGTCTTAACCAAATCTTCGTGTGAGATGCGATTATCATTGTTTACAAACAGTAATAAATTCAGAAAAATATTTAAGGGTAGACACATAAAATTTTAAAATTTTTGGATAGACACAATTCATAAATATTAAAAAATTAAAGAACTAAATCATAAAATTTTAAAATATTAAAGATAAATATGTAAATTTTAAAAGTTCAACGAGAGCAGGCACACCCTATTATAATTTATAAACCTACATTCGTCACTGTTCACAGAGATTATAGGTAAAGTATATTATCACGTTTAAAAAAAACATAAAATATCAATTTTACAATAAAAGAATCTTTTAAGAAAAAGATAATAACTTACGTACGAAACCATTAAATCAAGCAGTTAAATAAGGTGTTGACTTTGCCGAAGAATACCCTTTTCTTGTGAAACAGTGTCCTTACTAACTTGAGGTTTTAAAAACTTCAGTAACCTACCTAAAAACAAACTAGGATGATGTAATAGACGAAATGAAAAAGACTCATGATCTATATGATTGCGACATTTATTTTAAATACATATTTTATTTTTACGCAGCAAAGGTATAAAAATCCACGAATAAAAAAATGAACGTATTATATGTATCAATTGTCATTTAACTAATAAACTCGTAGAATCATAATCATAAAATACGACCTTAATTGAAATGTATATATTTGTTTCATACACTATAAGACGGTGAAAAGAGATATATTTTACGTTTTAGAGGGGTTATAATTAGCGATACAATTATTTTTGATAAAAATTTCTATAAAAATAAAAAATATTTTACTATTAAGTGTTGTTTAAACTATTAATTTACGTAATTGAAATTAATCAGTTAAATTTACACGACGAAACTAAAAATCGAACACGAAACCAATTTTAGTAATGCATAAACAAGAGGTCTGAGAAAACTTTTATTGGGAAGGTGGAGAAGTACTCCCACTCTCAGTACCAGCTGAACTTAAGAACAATGAGTTATAGAGCATGGAGAAAAACACATGTAATAATAAATGGTCATTAACGTACCGTTTAATTTAAATGATCAGTTAACCGTTATAACAGTTATTAAATTTTATTAACTGTAACTTAACCATTAAAAAATAACTAACTATAACGATTAACCGTTAATATGTGGTTAACTAATGGTTTGTTTATAGGTTAACCTATAACCTATTATAATTTTTTCCATATGTTCATTATTTTTTAGAGAATAATTTAAAATTACTTATATGATATATAATATATTAAAATATTCATAAAAAATATTTAAATAAAGATATTTTAATTACTTATTTCATAATTAAAAAATATTTACATATTATAAAGTTTCAGCACAAGACAAAACACACAAACTTCGTAATAGTTTAAAGTTAACAAATATGGTACATAAAATTGTAGTAATACACCATCAAAATCAAGACATAAAAATCATCATAAAAGTTTTTAAAGATAAATATTTAATTAACATATAATAATTAAAGTTCAAGACTTACTGTAAAACCTAAATTTGATTTTAATATAACAAATAGGTTAAAGGATTATTTTGTAAATAAATTTTTAAGGTCAAAATAATTCGTCAAGTCAATAATATTTTCTAAGTCAAAACAATAACTCAAAATGTGTTTTACTTAAGATTTTTCAAATCAAAACATTCAAAATCATACAGACGTTTCGATACCATTCATAATGGTTTCGATACCGTGCTTAAAATTTCAAAGAATGTTCTTGAGTTTTTAAAGGCATTTTGATACGGTACAAGACCCGTTTCGATACCATTTGAAACTGTAAAGTTTGGTTTTGAAACATCTTCTTAGCAGTATCGATACCACTAAGAAATTAAAAATAATTAAAATATTTTAATAGGTTTTGATACCATGACTAAGTGTTTTGATACTGGGGTTATTATTTTCAAACCTTTAAATGTTTTAATCGTTGGATGATAGTTAACTTTCAAAAAGTTGTTGACCAGTATCGATATGCCCTATAGACGTTTTGATACTAGTTTTGACAGATTCAAAACGTTTCGATACGGCCTTCAAGCCGTTTCAATACCCTTGTTTTTAAAGACAACCCGTTTCAATACCATGACCTATGGTTTCGATACCCCTTTGAAAATGAACATAACGACTTTTTCTACTTTGGTAGCGTTTCGATACAGGTACCCCGAGTATCGATACCGATAGTTGTAGGAGTGCATTTATGGTGGGAAGATGGAGCTCTAACGTCTATATTTATGTTCTCAACCACTTCAACAGTTAAAAATCAAAGAATGTGCATAAAATCAAGCCTCTAAAGGAGCAGCAACAACTATTGATCTCAAAGACAACATCTAAGCATTAAATCTAACACCTAGAGCTTAATTGTAAAATCTTGTACACCCAACTCTTGGAAGCTTATTGTAATCTTATTTCCGAGTTTGAGGAGCGATATTGTTTATAAATTGGACATTATTTTCTATTCGATAGAAACAAAATTTTTCATTCTTTTCTTTGTAAATCTTGTGAGGTTGAATCAATCTTTGAGTAGAAAGATTGATTTGTTTTGTAATGGTTATCCCTTGAACCGAGAAAAAGGTCGAATATAGTGAATTGGGTTAAAAATCTTTAGTGAGAGCTAAGGTAGTGGATGTAGGTTCTTGTTCGAAGGTCAAACCACTATAAATTCTTGTGTTCTTCATTTTTCATATTTTCACCGATTCTTTTACAAAAATTTTAAATCGCCAATTCACCCCCTCTTGGCCATTTCATCGATCGATTAACTCAACACATAAAAACCACCATCAAAGCTTAAAAAGTTATTTTATATTTTAAATATATAATTTAATAACAGTTAACCTATAGGTTAACCATTAGTTAAAATTCATAACCACAATCGCAATTATTAACCATCATTTTTAACGATTTGGTTAATCAAAATCGTTTAATTTTAACAGTTCGGTTAATTAACCTATAAAATATTACTGTTATACCGATTAACGGTAACGGTTAATTATGCACACCCATAATAAATACTTTTACTCTGTAAAAGTAGAATAAGAAAAGAAAAAATATTTTTATAAATATCTCAAAAACTCCTTAAAAATATTTACACAATCAATTTTTTTAATCAATTAATGATAAACAACGATCATAAATTCTAAAATTAATAATTTTATATGAATTAAAATATATATATTCTATTTATCAAAATTTATTTAAAAATAATACAATAACAACAATAATCACTAATAATTTGGACTCCTTGCACCAGCCCAGAGTCAAGCGGCCCAAATAATTTTACACGCAGCTCATCTAAATGAAACCAATCTCCACCGTTGATTTTCTCCTATAAAATCTACGTTTAGGGTTTTTCCAGACCACCCGTTTCTCTTCACTCTCTCGGAGCTGCAAACCCTTGTGCTGAAAGCCATGGTAAATCTATTTTCTCACAATAATCTTTCATCTTTACGAATTTATCTATTTTTCATGTTTCTTTATTGTATTCTTGCATCTCTTATTTCGAGTACAAATCTGATTTTCTATGAAGTTTTGAAACAGTTTTTAATGCTAGATCTCTGGTTTGTATCTTCCTTTTTCGATAAATCAAACTCGTTTTTTTTGTATTGTGAAGATTTCGACAATGTTTGGTTCTTAGGTTTGGAACTTCCTCTTTTGTTTCCAGAAAAGAAATGAAAGTAAATTTGTTTATAGAAGATAAGCTTATGAATTTAATCGTTTCGAAGTTGAAATTTTATGCTAGTAAATCCAGGAGTACTCGTGTTTGATGTATATATGGACATAGAAATGTTGAAATGAGCCTCCTAGGATCCCCAAGAGATATAGGAAAGCTTGAAAGAAATATTGAACAATTTTATAGGTTCAAAAAGGGAAGAGACAGGATTTGGGTTTAGGGGGGGAAACATAAATATTTAAAAGTGGGTTGGGGCAAATTCAAATATAAACTAATTTGTAAGATAATTTATATATTAGGACCAAAGTGAAAAAAAAATTCTGGGCTGAGGGGGCAATTGCCTTTCCTCTGGGTTCTAAGTATAATAGTACTTAACAATTTAATAGGTTTATTTTTTTTTGAAATCTATGTCATAGATGCTTCTGTTTTTACTAAGTTGGTTTGATATTTGCCTTAGCCTTTCGTGAAAGCCCAAAAGAGTAATGCCTACTTCAAGCGATTTCAAGTTAAGTTCAAGAGAAGACGAGGTATGATACCAATACCTGTACTTCAAGTAGTGTTATGAAATTCTATTACTTTTATCAAAGTTTTAATAATATCTTAATCTTGCAGAGGGCAAGACTGATTACCGAGCGAGGAACCGTCTTATCAATCAGGATAAGAACAAGTACAACACCCCAAAATATCGTTTTGTTGCACGATTTGTATCCTTATTATTGACTGACTGCTCTGTTTTCCCTCAGTGTAATTTGGTTCATGATGTTGGTAGTATTTGGCAATTAATTGTCTTTTCATTGAAAAAAACTGTTTGGATGGTTGGGTTTGTTAAACTTAAGACATAATGACAGTTTGTATATGCAATTACATATGCTGAATATGTTGATTATTCTTTCATCCCAACTTATTTTTCGTGTAACATTTTTGAGCTGTTCAATGTATTAATCTTAACAATTTACTAGACCAACAAGGATATAGTTGCGCAAATTGTACATGCTAGTATTTCTGGTGATATAGTTCTTGCAGCAGCTTATGCTCATGAACTTCCTCGCTATGGACTTGAAGTTGGCCTTACAAATTATGCTGCAGGTGTGTGATTTTCTTTTGTATAGAATTTAAAATTGTCTTTTGCTCTTGGTTGAGGATGATATCTTAATGATGCTGTTTAACACAGCCTATTGTGTTGGACTCCTCTTGGCTCGCCGAACACTGAAGCAGCTGGAGATGGATGCTGAATATGAGGGAAATGTTGAGGTATGTTTTTGCCTTTTCTTATGCTTGGAAAAAAATGTTTTGTTTTGTATTTTATGTGTATGACACGTATCTGTAAATGATGTATGTCATTCGCTCACAGGCAACTGGGGAGGACTTCACTGTTGAACCTGCAGAGACCAGGAGGCCTTTCCGTGCTCTTCTCGATGTTGGTCTTGTCAAAACTACTACTGGCAACCGTGTTTTTGGTGTTCTCAAGGTAGTAGAACCCTAACCTATATATGTCCCGTCTCCTGAGTCCTGAGTTAGACCTTATTCATTTTTTATATCTTAATAAAAGGTTTGGATTCTTTTGATCATGCCTACACCCAACAATTCTTGACATCATACGATTATAGGACACAAATGTGATAAAGAATGTCACATAAAACGATATTTAACACTAAAGATAAAATGCCTAAGGCATGATTATGATACACGCAATTGCAACGAACGTTGCACAAAAGATTATGATACTTCTCATCATCATTCATTCACACATGTTTCTATATGTGAGCATGGTCTCTTTTGAGGTCAGGGTTAATTTATGGAAATGGAGGAAAAAGTTTGGTGAATAATGTGGTAATTATTTTTTATAAAATGTTTGTACAATGAGTATTTTAGTTTTTTTGTTCTGTTTATATTAAATGCTAGGCCATGCTTTCCTTCCAATTTGTTGCTGAAAATCTTTTTTTATATTAAAAATCTATTATTGAATACATCTTTTAGCTTGTTATAATCTTCCACTTATATTTTCCTGTTTCTTTTAGGGTGCTTTGGATGGAGGAATTGACATTCCTCACAGTGAGAAGAGATTTGCCGGATTTAACAAGGACAGTAAACAACTCGATCCTGAAGTTCACCGCAAATACATATACGGTGGCCATGTTGCTGCATACATGAGGGTAAGATTTAGACTAATCAAAGCGGAGTTTGCTTGTAAGTCTTATTTCAGATGAAGCTTCATGTCTTTTGTCTGTTAGTCTCACTTTGTCAAGTTGACAGACTTTGATGGAAGACGAGCCTGAGAAGTACCAGTCCCACTTCAGCGAGTTCATTAAGAAAGGCATTGACCCTGACAGTATTGAGGGATTGTACAAGAAGGTTCATGCTGCTATTCGAGCAAATCCAGAAGCAAAGAAATCAGAGAAGGCTCCTCCTAAGGGACACAAGAGGTATTATTAGCTTATTTCTCTCCAGCAATCTATATAACGACACATTTCAGGCAGACAATTAGACCAGGACATGGCTGACCAAACTAACTTGTTATAGTTTGAATCAAAACTCCCTGCTTATTCATGTAAATGTTTTTACGAATCCGATACATGGTTCTGCATTATAGGTACAACCTAAAGAAGCTTACATATGAGGAAAGGAAAGCGAAGCTGATTGATAGATTGAAAGCTCTGAATTCCGCTGCCGGAGCCAATGATGATTCTGATGAGGATTGAACAATTTGCTGAAGTTTATGATGCCAAAGACAAGTTAGATTGTGATTGAATTCATCATTTTGACTTTTTGGCATATCTTTACTGTTTCCTTTTGTTTTTCAAGGTTTGTTTGTTTATTAGGGATTGTGTGATTTTGCCTGTGGATCCTGTTAATGTGGTTTTATTTACTTCTTTAATTATAACAACACTATTTAGATGAAAGGTCTTTCCAAATGCACATTCTTTTCTGATTTTGTTGTTTGAATCAAGTCATCTTTTTGTAAGTGATAAATTAAAATAATTTTAGATAGAAATGTTGATAATTAACAGATATTAGTGGGATGACAAAAATAGTTTTTGTACTTTTATTTTCAGAAATCGGGGTGAGACTTAAAATTATTAAGTTGGATTGGTTCGAGTATTTGTTTAAAATTTTTTCTTCTGATATATTTATATTTATTTTTAAATATTCTATTATATTTATAAAAAAATATCATTATGTATGGGTTTTAAGGTTTTTTTTTTAACTCTTTGAAGTTTGTTCTAATGATAAAAATTTATTAGATGTTCAAGTTTTATTATATTCAATTTTGTTAGACGATTATTTAAGTTTTTTCTTATATATATAATTTAACATGAGAGCAATTTAAAATTTATTTTATTTTATTTTTATATTGATTGAATGTTACTTAAAATCTATAATTTATGATTATGGTGAAGGAACGATCGAATTTAACTTTTATAATCGATAAAAATTATTTTGATTTAATTTTTTATCAAATTTAAGATCAAATTTAAAGAATACTATATTAAAACGGGACGAATAAATTAATATTTTAATATGAATCGAATTGAGGTCAAATTTCGAGATTAATAAATTAGATTGCGACGGCTAAAAACTTAATCCGTTTCAATCCATTGACATCACTATATTTTTTCTAAACTAGAGATAAGTGAAAATAGTGTGACTTAAATTAGAATAACTGTACATGAACTTAGGCAATTAAGGTTTGTTTGTAAATATTCATAGTCGGTTGATTAAAATTATTCATCTATTTTTTTAAGTTTTATGTCAAAATCGAATAAAAGGATTTTTTTTCTTCTTAAAGTCACTTTATTCCCCTTTATATATTTTTGATATTTTGTTAAAATTTTGAGATAATTTATTTTGATACATGAGCATGAAAAATAATTATCTTTTTTGTTTTATTTCCTTGTATTATTTTTCTTTTATGAATGAAGACATACAATTATATGCCTCGTTAAAAATCTCTCTAAACCTAAAATGAAAGAAAATAGTACAAACGACAATATTAAAGATAATTATTTAAGTTTACATCCAAGATAACATCTTATTGGAGTAATAAAACAACATAGGTGGTTAAGCAAAATAATGAACCATGGAAGAATCAAGGAACACAACTTGACTAAGCCATTCACAACCTGATTACCATTTCCATCAACATAAACAATACGGACTATCCAATCATGTTGTCGCAGCTCGGCAAGCTGCTCAACCAAAGATGAGTCCACACAATTCACCGAATTCGTTTGAAAACACTTCAAAACATCCATATTATTTTATTTTAATACTATCTGACGATATTTGAGTGCGTCGGTACATTGTAATCCAATATAAATACCCCACCACATGAATTAATCCCACGAATAACATGTCGCAGACCATTCGTATTTAATTTAATCCACCCTTCATTTGGGACGACCAAACCCCATCATTTTTCTACTAAGGAATTTTTGTTAGAATTAAAATATATTCGATATGAATATAAACCCAAGATCTATAATTGATTTAATAACCAACTATTAAGTATTTATAACTCTGCCCCTCATCAAATTATAAATACACCTTATGGTATCTATATTTTTAATTCTATGATAATTTAATACCTATAACTCGTGTAACATAATTGGTCACTTAATTACGTGTTAAATTTTATAATAGCAATATATATTATACATATGTGTCCACTATTATTAAATTTTAATCCAACACTTTTCCCCCTTCATTTTCTTCATTTGTCCCTTCTATCCCTCCATTTTCCTAGCTAACTAAGCAATGTACATCTAAATACCGTTGATTTATATTAATTTTCCATTAATAATGGTTCACTTCCTTCTGTTTACGTATGTAGAGAGATTATTGGGAAATTTCCTTCCGATTCTTTCAAAGTCTTTTACTTTGATAAATACGGATTATTAAGAGGAAGTTTCCGGGATTTTATTATTTCAAACACCAACTTGATTATTTATTTGACTATCCAATCAAATCGTCCTCCATCTTTGAAGAATTTTTTTAAAAAAAATTGATTTATTTATGAATTCTTTTCACTTTCAAACATTTATTTTTACTCCAAACTCAAATCCCAACTCTATCCCTGTTTATTACCGATTTTTTAATGTTAATCGTCTAAATCAATGATGATTAATATTTTTAATTATGTACTGTAAGTATAATAGATCTTTGGTAAAGCTATATATCTGTACGTATACTAGTGTCAAGCTGTCCAACAGAGAAACAGATCTTTGGTTCTGGGAATTTGGTTTTGATCCATTAGATTAGATGAAGAACCAAAATTCAGTGGTATTGGTACTGCTGATATGCTTACTTAGCTTTGTCGGAATATCCCGGCGTCAAGACGAAATAAACGACATCGTTGTAGACGAGGAGGTTCGTGTCGGGGTGATCATCGATATGGGAACATGGCAAGGAAAAGTGATCCGACACAGCATTTCCATGGCCTTCTCTGATTTCTGTACGCAGAAATCTTGCAGAGTTAGGGTTTTGTTCCAGTTCAAGGATTCACAGGGTGACCCTTTCAAGGCTTTGGCTGCTGGTAAGTTTTAGTGTTTTAAATTTCGTAACGTAGTCGGGATAAGAACGAGAATTTCATTTATTTGATACGCAACTTTTAATTCATTTAAATTTTATTTTATTATTAATTATATCATATTTTATTCAATTAATTTTAATTTATGACTCCTTATCTGGGTATTGCTGTCTCTAGACCTGCGTAAGAGGGGCATCCACTCAAGATCTAGTTTTTATATTATAATCCATTTTTAATATTTATTATTACAGGTTTATTATTAAAATTTATTTTGTATATATTTATTATTAAAGATTTATTCTAAAAAAATAAATTTTTTACGATATTATTATTAAAGATATAATTTTTTAATACTTATTATAGAGATTTTTTTTCTTTTCAATATTTGTTATTAGAGATTTTTAAATTTATGTTTTTTTAATATTTATTATTAGAATCAATTAGAGTTTTTTCAATACTTTCCTATTTTTATTATAGAGATATAATCTTAAAATTCATAATTTCAATATTTGTTATTAAGAAATCTATTTTTTTAGTATTTGTTATTATGAGTACAATTTTTTTCAATATTTATTGCTACAAATATGCTTTTAATTTTTTTAATATTTAAAAAAGACTTTTTTTTTTTTCAAATACTTATTATTAAAGGCTATTTTTATTATAGATCTAATTTTTAATTTTACCTTTAAACTACTAAAATATCAGAAACGAGTCTAAATATATGAAACTGGTTTATGATTGTTGATGTGTTTTATTGGTAAGCTTGAGAGATTAGAACCTTGATATTTAGGTTATAATTTTTTCATGTATATATATAATATGTGAATTTTCAATTTATATTTTCTAATATTTTATAGTTTATATTTAAAATATCAAAAACGAGATTGAGTAGGTCTATTTTATAGTTTGTATTTGAAATATAAAAATATTTTTCTTCTAATAATATTATCTTTAAAATTTAATTTTCGTATATAATGTTGTCAGCTATTTCATTTATATATTTAGATGTATTTTAATTATTATTTTGCTTGTTTAGATATTGAAATTCTTTTATTCTTAATATTAGAAATTTTTTATATATAAGTTATATAAAATTTAATTTATACAAATTTATAATTTTAAGAGAGATTATTTTAAGATTTAAAGTATAATATATTTTTAAAATTTCTAATTTTGGGTAAGTGTTTGTTTCAATATTTTTTTAATTGAGTTTGACAACTTTAAAATTTCTATTTTATTTGTACAACTTTTTCGAAAAAAAAGTTGTTGAATTGGATAGGTTGCTACTCATAACTTAATGTTTGAAATATTTAGTAGAATTTGTTTTTAAAAAATCAAAATAATTTATTTATTTTTGTTAAAAGATAAAATATTTAAACTTTAGATATATTTTTTGTCTAAAACTTTTTAAATTATGGAAAAATAACTATGCATTGATAATGATTTTTTTTATTTTATAAGGTTTTAATTTTAGGGGTCAAAAATCCGATTTAAGGTTTAAGATTTAAAAGTTTAAAAATTTAGAGATTATATTAGAATTTAAGATTTACTATTAAAATTTAACACATAAATCTAAACATTTAAATTAGATTTATAACCCCCAAAATTAGGATATTTGTGAAAGTAAACAAGTTTTCGTCGTTAATTAGGGTTATTTAAATTTGGGTATCTGAGTGTTCGAGTATCCAAAGTATCGGGTACTCAATGTGTCGGATAGTTGAAAATGCGGCCTATGTCCGACTTGGGTTTTCTAGATACTTGGTACTTTGGTTACCTGAATATCCGAATACCTAGATTTTTATTTTTTATTTTATAAATCTTGAATCTAATCCTAAAAAATACACACAAATTTAAAAGTTTAAATTAAATAATCTTGCATCCAAATATAAAATTTTAAAATCCTAATTGCATAATCTAATAAACATAAAATTTAAGACCCAAATTATATAATCTAATTATAAACAAAATATAAGACGTAAAGAAAGTTATATATATATATATATTTAATTAGTTTAATTTATTTTAATATATAGATAATTAAAAAAAGACGTGTGAACTCAAAGTATCCAGGTATCCGAGATTTTTTTATTTAATACCTGATTTTGACCTGAAAATTTTATTAAAAAATGATTTTTTATACGAATCAGATCATTTAAAACGAATATTTTTAAACATCCATATCCCTGGTCTATGATATAATCACCCAAACTATTATAAAATACTATCTTAATAAGTCTAAAATTACGAAATAAGACATTTTCAAAAAATCAAATTTATTATTATCCACCGAAATAATTAATTATATTCCGTACTTATTTTTTTTAATTAACTATAAAAATATAATATAAATTAATTACTGAAAATCAAACAAGACCCAACTAAAAACCGATTCCAATTCCCAAAATGCAGCTCTGAATCTACTGGAAGAAGCAAAAGTAGAAGCAATCCTCTGCGCGCAAACATCAACGGAAGCAAAATTCTTGACTGAGCTCGGTGATCGGAATAAAATTCCGGTGATTTCGTTTTCGAAATCCTATTCGTTTTCATTCCCAACCAGATCCCCTTTCTATGTTCAAATCGGAGATGATCAAACCTCTCAAATTAAAGGAATCGCTGCCTTTATTGAGCTACAGAAATGGAGGAATGTAATCATTATCCATCAAGAACATGATTTTTCCATGGATGATGACGATGACGATGGTATGATGTCGGCCATGGCTGCTTTCTTTGAAGAAAAAAACATACACATTTCCTTCATCGCCGCGATTTCTGCATCGTCGGAAGATGATCAGATCGTTGAACAACTCGACGAGCTCAACAGTTTCCAAACCGGAAATTTCATTGTTCATTTGCCACATTCGCTTGCATTTAGGCTTTTTACGAATGCGAAGAGATTAGGAATGATGAGCAAAGGATATGCTTGGATTGTGACTTCTAAGACCATGGATCATTTCGATTCAACAGATCCACTGTCAACCGGGCCTGAACCGTCGATGCAAGGAGTTATTGGTTTCCGATCTTATATTCCGATGCCGTCGCCGGAGCTGCAGAATTTCACTTCAAGATTGAGAACGAAGTTTGATATCGAAGATCAGCCGTCGGCCGTGGATTTACGTCTCGGATTATTGACCTATGATGTTGCTTGGAGTCTAGCAAATGCAGCCGAGCAATTAACCAAAACGCCTCGGTTTTCATATGACCTAGATGCCTATACAACATCCATCCGTCGTTCGATGCTTCTCCGAGAAATATTACGAAGTAATTTCAATGGATTCAGTGGCGAATTTCGATTCGTCAACGGAAAGTTAATATCGAAAGCGTTCGAGATAGTCAATATGGTACATAACAGGGCAAAAAGAGTTGGATTCTGCACCTCAACCGGAGAAATCATGACGAGAACATACAAACCTAATCGTAGAAGACGACTAGTAGTCGATGATATCATCGACAATCTCGAACCGATAATTTGGCCCGGAGGATCGCTGGCCATCCCAAAAGGACGTCAGGCTCGGATATTGCAAAGCAACGGCAGTAAAGTCCTTAGAATTGGTGTGCCCGTAAGAGTAGGGTTTCGACAATTGGTGGAGGTGAAACGTGATCCAGTTACGAATATCACGACGGTCACCGGCTTTTGTATTGAAGTATTCAAAGCCGCCGTGGAGGGCTTAAACTATGAAGTGCAGTACGAGTTTATACCGTTCATGGACGCTAATGGTAACAGTGCTGGCACTTACACTGATCTCATACGCCAAGTTTATCTAGAGGTAACACTATAGTTATTAGTAAATTATAATCTTTATCTTAAATTAATCTTTAAACTTTTAAATATTACTCTTTCTGTCCTATAAGTATTATTTTTTATTAATTTTTTATCAAATTTTTAACTTTGACTCATAATTATTTAAAATTTATTATTGATAAAATATAAAAATATATTTTAAAAATTTCTAATAGAATAAATTTTAAATATATATTTTATAAAATTTAATTATTTAAAATATTTAATATAATTATAGTCAAAGTTTTAAAAAATAACTTTTAAAAAGTCAATAAGGATGGAGTATAATTTTATTCTTAAATTATGACTCTTATTTAAAACTAATTATCAAAATTTTTAGTGTTTTAGTTTCATTCTCGAAACTAAAACCCTTGTTTTAAATTGGTTTCTCAAACATTTAAACGTTTAAATTTCATATTAAATTATCGTTTATGTCATATATGATATGTATAAGTGTTTATATAAAAATTAATAATTATTATAATAATTTTATTAACACGAGACATGATTAACATATATCGATAATTCAAGAAAAAAACAGATTGTTCAAAAATTTAAAGATCAATTTATAATAAAAATTATAATTTAGAAATGAAATCGAAATTATAAAATTAACATGAGACATGATTAATATAATTTTATTATATTACTTTTATTTCATGTTTTAATATTTTCCACATGGCATTAAAATTATTTTCTTTCTCTTGCATTTCAAGTAGAAGTTCGACGGTGTTGTCGGGGACACAACGCTCACCGCCGACAGATTTTCGTTCGTTGATTTTACAATCTCATTCACTGACATCGGCGTCGGAATCGTAGCTCCGATTGAGAACAAAGACATGTGGATTTTCTACAAACCGCTGTCTCCCAAACTTTGGCTAACAATTGTTGCTTTTCACGTCCTCTGTGGCTTCGTCATTTGGATGATTGAACGCCAAACTCCTCGTCGCCGTCCCGAAGGCTTCGCGCTCCAACCAACCAGCCTCTCTTCTATCCTCGTCGGTCGTTGTAAGTACCTTCCACTTATTTTACAAATAGAAAATTTTGAAAACTATGGTAATAATAATTTCAAATGATCAACATTCAAATCGTAGTAAGTATCAAATATAATTCATTTATCCATTTCGGTACGTATATCTATGTCTTACAATATAAACTTAAGTTTATAGCTAAAGTTAGGGTTTAAAGTTTTAAAAATTTAGGGTATGATTTATTTGTAGTGTTTAAAATTTAAATTTAAAATTTAAAATTTGATTTTGCAGTAATGAGACATAAAAACATCAAAAAAGGCAGATTATTTTAATTGGTATGTATCATCCACTTTACATAACTGAAAATAATAGGGATAACTACATATTTATTATCATGTATTTAGTAAATTTTTTTATTTTGATATTTCACTTATTTTTTTAATAAAATTGTACCTAGCGTTATATTATGTTTCTATTTTGTTAATTGTTAAAATTTTTGTGACATGAGATATTGACCAAGAGAGAGAAAATAATATTATATGTTGTCACATGTGATTTTCTCTCTTATAGTCAGTCTGTTGTTGATTTTTTTAATACAAAATATAAAATAAAAATAAAACGTAACATTAAGTATTATTATACTAATAAATAAATAAAGTAGCAAAATAAATAAAAAAGAGTAAAAATAATATACTAAATTTGTAGTTATCCCAAAATATTATTATCTTATACAAGTTATGATAATCATGAAAATAATATTGTTTTATTATCATATATTTTAAATTAACAATAATTCTAAAATCTACTAACTAGTTATGTGATAAAAAAATATTTATATTGTCTTTATCGTTAAATCTTTATATTTATTTTTAAAATATGATTTTTCTCTATATAATAAATTAACTTAAGTTTTAATTGTCAATTAAGTTACATTTTATTGTTATAGGGTATGAAAATGACTAGTTAATTATATTTACTTAATAGATAAATATTTATATCTAGTTAAGATGTGTTATAGAATAAGTTTTTTAGGTGGCCAAATATTTGCATCTATTGATATAGGATAGATTTTAACCTTTAAAATATTTTAGAGGATACAATTATTTTTTGTAATCTTTATAATTATTTGTAGATATAAATTTTGTAGAAAAATTAAAAAAAAGTTTTAAGATACATCGAATTCTAAGATATATTTAGATTATGAGATACATGAGATATAATGTATTTATATTTTTCATCTTTATATAAATAGTAAATTATTTTGTTTATCTCATTTGTAGAAGTAACCAAGATCGAATCATATTAAACCCCATCTCGTACGCGAGTCTTATTCTACATTACAGTGACAAAGTTAATTTTTTGGTATAATTACATTTAAGGTTCTTATTAATTTAAATAATAATAATAATAATTTATTTCTCTTAAATTTTAGATTTAAAGATTTATTATACCTTTGTTTCTCTTAATGTTCGATCCTAACTCCGTTCCTGCTACGCTGAATTTGATTTAACCTATGAAGTTCACATTTTTCAGGGGAACAACTGAGAAATGAGTGGTCCATCTTCATAGCAGCTGTTTCATTGTTTGTGCTGTTCATCTTAAGTTCATGCTACACGGCCACACTGGCTTCAATGATGACCATCCAGCATATCGAGTTGCATTCCAAGAGAAGTTACATCGGATACAGATCGAACTCAAATATCAGCACCGGAGTTCTGATTAATAACCTTAATTTTGAAAACGACACGATGAAGCCGTTCTTCACGGCGGAGGAATACGCCAATGCGTTGTCGAAAGGAAGCAGAAAGGGCGGCGTCTCGGCGATCCTGGATGAAATGCCTTACATCAAGATATTCCTTGCACAGTATTCGGGGGAATATTCCTTAGTCAAATCCATGCCTATCACCAACGGTTTTGCTTTCGTAAGTATCGATTTCTTTCTCACCTACTATTAAAGGCTTAATTCATAAATAAGGGTTTGAACTATAGATTTTTAGATATTTTTTAGTTAAATAAATATTTAATAATTTTAACCTGTCTTCCGTATCTATCCATTACAAAAAATTCGTTAACCAATAAAATTATAACATATAAAAGTATTTTTTTAAAAGATAAATCAGAATGTTTAAAATATTTTAAAAATTTTAAACAACCCCTAAACCCTCAAATCCGGTCACTACCACCAGTATTGGGCATGTTTTTAGTAGGGCCATAAATGAGACAAGACAGATCACGAGTTACTCGAGCTTGGCCCAATCAAAGCTTGTTCAAAGTTCAACTGATTGGACTCGATTTGAACTCGGCTCGAATTCTTAACGAGTTGAGCTAAGTTCATCGATACTCGATTCAGAAAAGCTCCCGAGCTACTCGAAATCAATTATAATATATAATTATTAGTATTAAATAAGAATTTATAGTTCAAATTCTACATATTGATCAAGTTGAACAAATGAAGAAGTTTGGAGGACTTTTAATACAATTCCCCTTTTTTGCATGATACAGAAGCAAATATAGTTGATTTAGAGATGATAATCTCACATTGCACAAACATAAAAGAAAGAGGGAGATAATTTAACTATAAATAGAATAAGACTTTATACCTTACAAAATAGTTTTTTCTCTTTTGGTCGAAAACAAGTTTAAATATTTTATATTAACTTATTGAGATTGGAGTTTGAGCTCCGATTAGGTTTAAGCTCTAGTTGAGTTTAACAGGTTAAAGCTTGAATCAAGTTTAATGATTTGAGTTTGACTTTGTATATTTGAGCTTTTAAAGTTTTTCGAGTTCGAGCTCAAAAAATTTAAGCTCACGAATTTTTGAGTTGAGTTGACCTAAACTTCAACCATTTCGAGTTCGAGTTCAATATTACTCGAGCTCGACTCGGTTCGTTTACACCTATATTTTTCAATGAAAAAATAAATTGCTCTCCTTTCGCGAACGATCCACACATCATTCATCGTTCGTCATGTAAATAAAACATTCTTTGTCCCTAATCATGAATCCTTCTATAACCCACACTAAAAAAAACTTGAAAATTAAATTCTAAACCTAAACCTTAAAGCCTAAAAAATATATCATTCCCCTAATTTTCTAAACTTTAATCATAACTCCTAACGTTAAACCCTAAACTTACTATTTTAAAGTAGGGGATCAAAGAAGATAGAATAAAGGACCAAATAATTTATACCCCATTATACGTCGTTGGTTATAAATTATTTGTAAGATTCACACATCGTTCACCCCTTTGATAATAGTTTAAGTGCAAAGATGGTATCATCGATTGCAATAAATTTTTAAAGTAACTGAAATAATAATTCTCTTTGTCTCTCAGTAATTGAAATAAAATACAACGATATATCAAACTATTTAGAAATCATATTCTCTTTTAAATATTTTTTAAGGTAAGTTACACAAATAACCACCATATTATGAGGTTGATATCAAAATGATCACAATATTTTAAAAAACGTCAAATTAAAAAATATTAAAAATTGTATTCCATATATACATATCGAAGGGATATATGTTACTAAAATTAACTTGGTTTTGTGGTTTAAGTGTTGTCTACTTCTTCTTAAGGTCATAGGTTTAAACCTTTCCAACATTAAGTTTGAGAAATTTGATTTTTCTTTAGATTAGGTTATGATACGTGTCACCACCTATATTATTTTATTATAATAAAATTAGGATTAAATTAAAAAATGCATGAATGACAGAGAGTAAATGTGTAATTATTCGAATTTATTTTCAAATGTCACGTTATTAATCCGTTAATTTTTAACGGTCGGTGGTAAGTATTGTGGTTATTTCGATATTAACCCCATAGCATAGTGGTTATCTGTGTAATTTATCCTATTTTTTTATAATATACCTACTTATGATTCATGTTCGGAGTATGAAATTTTCTCTCTTAACCATGTTTTTTCTTTTAATTTGAATTTGTGTCTTACCAAACATTTTTTTTAAATGACACCACTAAACAAGAAAGGAGACTGGCGATGCTGAAGATGGTATTTTGAGATGTGCTTCAATGGAGATTCCTGAATTTATAATTTTGCAGGCTTTCCCGAAAGGTTCACCACTGGTTCCAGATCTATCGAGGGAAATCGCAAAGCTAAGAGAAAGCGGAAAGCTTGATTTGTTGGAAACTACGTGGTTCAAAAGCCGAACATCGTTGACGGAGTCTAAAGATAACGACGCCGTCAGGCCTTTGACGCCAACAAATTTCGGCGGTTTGTTTCTTATCACAATCGCTCTCTCGGTGGCGACATTTCTTATATTTCAATTTCCTCTGATCTACCTGTCCTATTTTGGTGTTGTGAAAAGCTGGATGATGAACTTCGCCGGTACTGTTTGGAGGAAAGTTGAATTTTCCGGGAAAATTTTTAATAGAAAGAAGGTGGTACAATCGGCTGCAATACATCCAGAAGTGCAGATCACTTGATTTACTTTTAGCATGTAATCGGAAGTTTTAAGGACATTACATTTATTTTCCAAATAGAAAATTAAAATTTATGTGACTCTAAATCTTTGTTTAAATAATTGTAATTAAACATGATAATCTTAATTCGAAACTTGAAAACTGAATCGAGACCCGAAATTGACCCGAATGAATGATCTGATTTTGAACTAAAACCGATTCAAACTGAAATTGATTCGAATTTTAGTTAAAACGAATAGACTCGAACTGATTTTTACCTGAACCGAAAATGACCCAAAACAAAGAAAATGTATCAAAATAAATAAATAAAAAAAACATGTGAATTATCACACAATTTACCAAAACCCAAATATACATATTTTAAAAAGTGATATATTAGAGTGTCAAAACCTAATTCGATCTAAAAGTTCGATTGAAACTAATCATTCTCTTGCTAACCCGATTCAAACTCAATCGACCGGAAATACCCGAACCAAAACTCAATCGAATCGAAAATCAATCGACTCGATCTAATACCCGAACCGAAATCAACGTAGCCTCAAACTAAAATCAAAAATTTGAATCAAACCCAAACCGATTTGAATTTAAACCAGTTATACTCTAAACCAAAATGAACCGGACTAATTAACCCATTTGCCGCCTCAAATTGTAATTAAATGCGTACGTTTTCTAAGAACATTGGAAGAACTGCTCTGCAACAAACAAAAGGAAAATAGAAACGAACTGCTCTGCAACAAACAAAAAGAAAATAGAAAAGCTTATTTTAAAGCTGCCGCCGTCTGTGGGAATCGAACCCACGACCACATGGTTAAAAGCCATGCGCTCTATCGGCTGAGCTAAGACGGCTTGAATACCAATGTTAAATAATTAAGTTAATTCAACTTAATATATTGATCAAGATTAACCTGCGTATAAATTTAAATCCAAACAAGTTTTTGAACGTTACTAGGTCTGTAATTCGGTATCAAATTGTGATTAAAGAGAAGTTTTGTTGATTGGCGTATTGACAAATGATACTCTAATCGACATCATTTTTAAGATTTTGGTAGCTTAAGGATAAGTTTAAAGATTAAAGTTCTAATAATAAGTATTAAAAATAAATTTGAAGAGTAAATTTTTAATAATTATTAGAGAAAAAAATTCTAATAACAAATATCGAAAAGTTGTTAAATTTCAAGAGTATATATCTAATAAAAGATATTGAAAAAAATTAAATACTAATAATAAGTATTAGGAAAAATATTAAAAGATTAGATATCTAATAACAAATATTGAAAATTTTGAATTTTAAGTGTAGACCTATAATAAGAAATATTAAAAAATAAATTCATAATAATAAGTACTGGAAAAGATTAGATCCTTGGTAACAATTATTAAAAAAATAATAATAACAAATATTAGAAAAATTATATATTTACTAACATATATTACGAAAAATAAAATAGATTTATAGTAATAAATATTAAAAACATTGAATTTTAAGAATAGACATGATCCTTCCCGTTTAAGCTTACTTTAATTTGTTAAAATTTGATCTTAATATTAAGGAGTGAGCTCAGTTGTAAACATGTCATGGAACAATTACTCTTCCTAATTTTTTTTCCGATGTGGGATTAATGACTTCACCTCTTCTTAAACGTGACAAATACCTATAAAATTTGACATTAAATTTCTAGTTTTAAGACCAATAGTTCAACAAAATTAGTAGAAAAAAACAACAATAAAAGTTCTAATAATGAAAATATTCAGCATATAGGTTCAAACTGCAATAATAAATAGGGAAAATAAATTTGAAATGAGAAAAAACAATAGTTGCATTCTTGAACTATCAAATTACAAACACCATTAACAATAACACTTGTATCAAAATCTCACAAATCCCACATAGTTTGAAACACAAACATGGAGATTTTTACCCTCAAACCTATAGTTGATAGAGACATACCCGATTAACGAACTCATGGGAGCTTCTTTCGCAACGTGAAACAAGCATACACCGGTTGATTGCGGAAAAATGTATGCATTCATGATGCTGGGGGCCAACTCCTGATCCAATCGGTTATGGTTGAAACATTTCTAGTGATATCCTCGATGTTATCACTCTTCAAAGATATTACGATATCTTCGGGGTAACTTTCTTTTGCCTCCTCTAGCAGTACTTGAAAGATTTCACACTCTATGTTGTTTGAAAGCTTGGCACCCTCGTAACCTCTGCCGAACAAAAAGAGTTTATGAGAAAACCTCGTAAATGTTCATGTCGGATTCAGCTGTGTGCAGAGGGTGAATGGGTGATAACCCTACACCCACATCCTAAGATGTAATGCACACAAGTTCTAGATACGAGTCGTTCAAGACAATGAAGAGTTGGAATAACAGAAAATGAGCTCGAAAGTCGATATGGATAGAACATTGGTACGATGTAAGTGCTGGATATGAGTAGGAACAACATGAAAAAGATTGGTAATAGTATTATGAGAGAACATTTGTACCTTTTACTCAACCGATCATACAACACGGTGTTGTCAGTTTGAAGAACTACAACTAGATCAAACCATCGCTCGGGAAAGAAATCACAACCGTGATAATCTACAATGTTTCCACCTTCTTCCATCGCATCCTCAAGTTCATCACACACCTATGACAAAATTCAATACTTCGGAATCAAAGGCAATAAATCACAAACTAATCTAAAAGACTGAAAACTATATGGCGACAAAAGGCAAAAAACATATTGGGAGAACCACATTTCCATCATACATACAGCACAGATCGGACACACAGATTGGAAGGTACATCTAATACTTCAAGAAAAACGAAGATTCGGGTGAACATTATTACAAATGCTACATTATCTGGACTCTACTTTTACCTTACAGTAGTATGAATATATGATCATTCAAATATACAAAATATAGAACAAAATTCAGCCTCCTATCCGAATCGAAAACTTGCCCAAATCCGATTGTATGTATGTATGTACGTACGTATGTATGTATGTATGTATGTTACTACAAATAGCTATAATCACATTCAAACATGGCTTAGATTTTTCAGTTTAAGAACTGTTTATTGCTTAAGTTAATAATTTAATATTACACCCCAAAACAGTGTTGTTTGAATTTCTTTTCACGTTATACAATTACTAATATCCAGAAACCCTAGTTAACAATCTCAGAAATCATAAGGTTGGAGCAAAAGGGAAGAAGTGTAACTTACGAGGTCCTCGTTGATAACGTGGCACTGGAGGTCGTCGTCCCATCCGTCGTGCAAGTTCTTCTCCCTGACCAAAACCCCGATGTTTATGTGGCGAAGATTGGTAGCCTCCGCCAGAGCAGTAGACGTGGTCGTTTTACCAGTCCCGGGCGTGCCCGTCACCAGTATGTTGGGCCTCTTTCTCTTGTTGGCGTCGGCAGCCATAGACGAAATTCACTTCCTTTTCCCTTGCGTTTTCCCGATGAAGTCGGCAATGGCACGAATAGGCTTTTGAAGAACACTTGAAGCCTTATGAAGTTGAAGTCGGCCCGGGAGAAAAAGCCCGGTTTATTTTCCTTAGAAATTGCAATCAGTCGTTCTTCGGTTAAATAGACATTCTTGTAAGAGGATAAACCAGTTGAGTTAAATAGTATAAAATTCGATTTGATTTAAAGTAAATTTAAATTTAAATATATTAAATTTGAATTTAAAATCCAATTTTAGTTAGTTTGAGCTCGAGTTTAATGTTGATCAAAAGTTTTGACTAAAATTTTATTTTTGGTTGAAGTTGGCTTTTTAAACTAGTTTTTTCATTCAAAATTTTCAAAAAGCAATCCAAAATGAAGATAGCTTTTGAGTATAATTTTTTTTTGTTTTTCACCCAAATTAGCTTTTCAAACTATGCTTTTGGAAAAGCTATTTTTTTAGCTTTTGCAAAATAAGTCCCATTTTTTTTGTTGCTTTTAAGTATTTTTGGTTGGTTTTTAAACCAGCTTTTTCAATCAAAACCAAAAATTAAAATTTATAATTTTTGTGTTGGAAAAGCTAGTTTAAAAATAAAATTATTTTTTACCCTTATAATATATTGTTAAAATAATATTTATACATATATAATTATAAAATAATATATATTTTATAATATTTATATTGAGAAAAATATTTTATTTTTAATTTATTTTAATATTTATATTAATAATAAAATTATTTTATTTGTAATTTATTTTAAATTTATTATTAATTTATAATTTTTATGTTCATATATAATCTAAAATATAGTTAATGTTTTTAAATTAAATTTTATAAAAAATTAAAATTTTTATTATAATTTAAGTTGTATTTAATAATTATGACATTAAGAGAAATTTAAAATTTTTATTATAATTTAAGTTCATTTGTACCTTACAACATCATGTCTAAAATAAATATTTTATTTTCTTAAAATCACATCAATGACAAACGCCATCTAACATTTTAAAATCTTTACCACATTTTTAAAATTATTTTTTCAACCGCACTTTTTGACATCAATGCCAAACTAAGCCAAAACTAAATCAAAATTTTTCAACACAACCAAAAACAAACTTGTGATCTATCTTATTTGTTAATAAACCTTATTCATGATAATAATAAAAATCAATATATTGATTTTATTATTACTATTATTATTTTTCAAATTGTATAATTTGATTATAGATAAAATGGTACGAAAAAAATATTTTCATGTGTCTACAATTAGTTGCCTTTGAGATGAAGCCTAGGTAATAACAGTTAAAAGACTGTATCAACTTCCTAGATATGCCCATGCCCATGCCCATGCCCATGCCCAGTATCAGTCTGCACAACAGGGATCGTATTTGCTTTGTTCCTGTCTGAAGAAAAAGGCTAGGTGGAGTTCTCAGGAACATACTGAATAGGCAACTTCTAAAGGATCATTTAGCCTTCAAAAAAAGAAGGGAAGAGGGATACAAACTCAGGGTGGTTTCTCATAAAATAAACAGAAACAAGGAAAACTCGATCCAGTTGCTTAGACAAAGTAACAACAGGAACAGGAGAAGGGTGAACCACCACATCCAAAGGCTTCTTGCAGTGCACCTGGAAGACCTATTGAAATCAGAAGTCTACTGTGGACAAGACATAATATTAGAAGCCCCTGGGCCCTGGGAAGACCCAAGGATACCCAACAACCTGGCTCTTAACATCATCCCTACTGGCTACTGTTACTCACGTAAAGAACTGGAAAAAAGAAACCATTTATACATAACAGGAAGGGAACCTGATCAGACACAAAAACATCATTCAAAATCTGGTCCCGGCGGGGCTCGAACCCGCGACCTTCGGCTCATAAGACCAACGCTCTAACCAACTGAGCTACGGGACCATTGACATCTACATTTGTCTAATTAAATTTAAACGAATATAGGGAAAGCACAAAATAGAAGCTTCAAAAAGTCTAGTTAATTTACCAAAAGAAACTATAAAACATATATAATTTATCAATAGCGGATGGTCTTCTAAACTACTCCTCACACAGTTGCCAAATCAATTCTCATCCGTTTACTTATTAAAAATCATCTTTAGTTTTAAAATATATCTAAATATATAATAGTAGGTTTTATATTTTACATTATTTATTAATATAATTTTTATTTATTTATAACAAACAGACTTTTAAAAGAATACATGCTTGTTCTACTATCGATGAAGATTGTGTTGATGATGCGGAAATAATAAATATCATTAAAAAATTATATAAGAAAGTTATTATATTACATAACATTAATATTTAAATTTTAAAAATATTATTTTCATAAAACAATTTTTTCTCTTTAGTTGGTATTTTTTTGTTTGTTTTAGGATGTTTATGATTTAAGTAGTGATGGATACTAACACTCTAAAAAGTAGAAGTACGATACTCAGTTTGCGACAATGAAATATTTTATGAGTTACATTTATTAATATTTGTATTATTCAAAATATATTTGTGTAATTGTTGAATTTTTTTAAGATTTTAATTTATCATTTTTATCCTGATACTTGTTAATTGAAATTAATTTTTCCTTTATCGAAATTGTGATGTGAAATTAATTAATGATAATTTTATTACGTTAAAAAATAGGTTGAATACTCATTTTTTAATAGATCCGTTTTGGACCCGTTTTAGACCCGGATCCGTAAGATCCATTGGATTTGGATCTGGTCTCAAATTTTTAGACCTATGGATCTGGGGCGGGTCTGGATCCGTAATATAAAATCGAATCTGGATCTAGCTGGATTCGATCCAGATCTGACCCATTGCCATCCTTAGGTATGGGAGATTGCCCTTTCTCACCATCTGCCTTCGTCATTGACTATAATCTTATAAACTAAACAAATAACGTAACATTTTCATTAACATGTATCTCTCAACTAGGGATGAGCAAAACTCGACTTGAAAAAATCGAATAACTCGACTCGACTTGAGGAGAAAATACCCAACTCATTTTGATTTGACTCGAATTTTTATAGACCCGACTCAAAAAAAAATTCAAATAAAGTTCAAGTTGTAAAATAAAAATTTGAATAACTCGAAATTTTTAGTAATTAAAGGATCTATTTTTAAGTTTGAGATGTGTCTCTCAACTTTTTATGATATTTATATATATATATATATTGATATATAAAAATATAAAGAAATATTATTATATATGAATATATATATCTTATATGATTATAGAAAATCGTTTAAATTAGAATCAAGTCGTACTATAACATGATAAATAATTGTAATTAAATATTTACAGGAACTAGAAAACTCAACTCTATTCGATTTTAATTTTTTAAACTCGACTCGAACCTAAAAATTTTCAAATAAAGTTTAAGTTATAAAATATAACTCGTTAACTCGAATAACTCGAAATTTTTTGACTCGACTCGATTCAATCGAATATTCTCCCCTAACTCTCAACAACCACTTAGTATGCACTATAAATAACCATGAAAGTAATAGATACTTGGTGGCCTTGACCAAACAAATCACAGTTTCAAAAAAGCACATAAACAATGACCTCTTTCTGCAGAAACATGTATTTCTTCCTTGTTTTAGCAACACTAATGGCGACAAATCCTTCAACTTCAACCTCTTCCTCTCCGACCGAACACCACCACGACATGGTGTACAACACATGGCACATCCATGCAGTAAACGGGCTGAGCAACAACAAGATCTTGTTCGTCCACTGCAAATCCCGCGACGACGATCTCGGGATACATAACCTGACCGTCGGCAACGAGTTCCAGTGGAAATTCAAGCCTACCATCTTCGGGACGACGCTGTTCTGGTGTTACATGGCTTCCCGTTCCGACCACGTTCAGGCGTCGTTCAACGTGTTCTGGGACGACCAGGACCTGTTTTATCGGTGCAACTATAAGCACTGCTTTTGGATTGGAAAAGATGAAGGGATTTTCTTGAAGAACATACCAGAAAAATACGATCAGTTTCAGCACAAGTGGGAAAGTGGCAGGGGGGTCCCTGAGAATTATACCATTGTTTGAAGTCTTGGTCAAATTCTGGTTTTGGTCCCTATACATTGTTCAACTTTGTTTTTATACTTTAATTCAAGTATAATAGAGGGAGCAAAATCAAAATTTGACCAAATATTGGGGGATGTGAGCTTGACTTTACCAAAATAAATCTATGTCGTGTTGTAATAAAATTACCAGCTTTTTATTTTGCAATATTTACTCTAATTAAAGTATAACAGCTGATTTAGTCTTAAAAAAATCGAAAATTGATTTAATTAAATTTTCCAATTAATAGGTGACTAATTGATTTTTGGTGATCGAGTTTGATTAATCAATAAGATTATTATTTTTATTTTATAAAAAAAATCGATTTTTGGTGATTATTAAAATAATTAAAATTGTTAGTGTAAACTTTATAAATCAATCATGATTTGATTCTAAGCATAAAAAGTCAGCTTGATATTATTTTTAAAAAATAATTTTAAGTGGTAATTTTTAAAAATATTTTAAAATTATTTAGTTTAAAATAAAAGTGTTTGATATTATTATCAAAACTTGATTTTTTTATTAGCTAAAGACAGTTTGACTATTTGTTACGTTTAATTTTCGATTCAATTTTCTACGACTTATAAAACTCAAAATTTGATTATATATCCTCGAAAATTTATTTTTCAAAAAATTATTTATATTTAACGTTATTTTTCTTCTTTCCTAATCAAACTCGACCCAAATAATCTTGATATTATAAAGACCCATATATTATAATAAATGATAATGTTACTGATCATTTTATAATAAATAATAACATTAATTATTGTAACATAATTTTTCAAACTTCAATACAGAAAAAAGAAACTTCCACTAACAAAAATGACTTTAAGTGTAATTTACCCTTGAGTTTAATTATCGATTCTCAAGAAATTCCCATTAAATGCATCCTTCGAAAACAACTTCATTAATCATAAATTTGGACTTATCACTTTGATCTATTCAGGGTAAATTTATATATTTGTAGTAAAAAATTTCAATTTATATTAATAGTCAATTTGATATTATTTTTAAAAAGTACGAAATAAATAAGTTTAAAAGTAATTTTAGATTTTTAGTATAAAAGGGGAGTGTTTGATATTAAGTATGAGTCTATTACGTGTGTCAAATATCGTTGAACACCATTAACGTTAAACATTGTTGAACACTATTAAACACTGTTTGATTCAATTATTTAAAAATTAAAAAATACAATATATATGAAAAATAATTTAATTAAAATTTTATTTTAAAAAACTTATAATTAGATGCTAAGTACTTAAATTTTTTAATTTTCATTAATTAATATATTAGTGCTCAACAATGTTCAACGTTAGTGATGTTTAACGGTGTTCGACGTCCGCTATAAAATTTTCCTTGATATTAATGTCAAAATATATTTTTAAGTAGATAAAATATATATTTTAGATATATTTTTGAAAATATAAAAAAAAATATGATATAAATGAGAATAAATGAGTAATTTTATTTAAAATATTTTTAAAAAAAGCTTTAAAAAGTATTTTTTTTCAAACAAAGTTGAAAAACGCGTTTTACTTAAAAAATTATATATTATATCAGATGAGTCTACAACAGGCGTTGAACCGTTGAATACCTCTAACGCTGAACACCACTGAATATTATTAAACTAATTAATAAACAATAAAAATATCAAAGACTCAACACACAATTATTAATTATACGTTGAGTCTATCACTATTTTATTAATTACATATTGAATATTTTTAATTTTTATTAATTAATTTAATAATATTCAGCAGTGTTCAACAATGTTCGACGTCCGTTATAGAAATTTCTTATTTTGTGTTACTTTTAGTTAAAAATCTTATTTAATTCAAAAATATTTTTTAAAAACATTAAAAAGATAAAACCTAAATATAGTAATAATTAGGCATAAAGATAATTTTAACCCTTAACGTTTACAGTTTTTGTCGTTTTGGCCCTTATTCTTTTTTTAGGATAAATTTAGCCCTTAATCTATATCTTTTTGACAAACATCTTATTTTTTAACTAGCTTGATGACTAGACCGTTAAAAATTTAACGATGATATATATATATATATATATAGAATATAATTTTAAATGATATGGAATATAACCTATCAAATATATATATATATATAATATAATTTTAATCCAATATAAAATATAAAACAATTAAAATTCAAATAAAATACTAGAAATTAATTAATTCTAAAATAAAAAAATATTAAACATTCTTAACATTAACTACGATAGAATCAAAATCTCATCTTAAAAAATATAAACACAATTCGAATAAGATTTTGATTTTATCGTAGTTAGGGTTAAGAATGTTTAATAATCTTTTATTTTAGAATTAATTAATTTTTAATATTTTATTTGAATTTTAATTATTTTATATTTTATATTAGAATAAAATTATATTCCATATATATATATATATGTATTTGATAGGTTACATTCCATGTCATTTAAAATTATATTCCATATATATATCATCGTTAAATTTTTAACGGTCCAGTCATCAAGCTAGTTAAAAAATAAGTTATTTGTCAAAAAGATATAGGTTAAGAGCTAAATTTATCCCAAAAAAGAATAAGGGCCAAAACGACAAAAACTATAAACGTTAAGGGTTAAAATTTTCTTTATGCCTAATAATTATGTTCAACGTATACAAATCGTAACGGTTGAGTTTGTGTTCATTTTCTTTTCTTATTTATGTCACAAAATCTTGAGTTTTTAATGATGTTTGGTTAAATACACGTGAAATGCCTTAAATATAAAAAATGGTAAAGTACACAAAATAGTCCCTAAATTATAAAGAATTAATTGTTTTGAATATTAACTTTTTAAAAGTTATAAATAAATCATTAAATTTATTAAAATTTTACAAAAGGATCATTAAATTTTATAAGTAAACTAAATCGTTATAATGTTTTATAATATTTTTTTATCATAATGGTTTAATAAATTTAATACTTATTTTATAATTAAAAATAATGATGATCGAAATAATTTTTTATAATCCAGGAATTATTTGTACTCTACCCTATAAGAAAAAAATATAATGCAAAAATAAATGAATATTGATATAATGATTTAACAAAATTTCTATCTTGCTAGCTGATCATCGAGAGGTGCTTAATGCTTATGTAGTATATTAATTATGAAAAGTTTAAGCAGGTACGGATTCATGATTTGGGATTGATAGGGGTAAAACATAAATGTTTAGAAATAAGAGGATAAATTTATAAAAATAATTTTTAAAAGAATTTAAATAGGGGACAAAAGTTGTTAAAAGTGGTTAAAGAATGAGAAAATTCTACGACGGACGTCGAACATTGCTGAACATCACTAACGATGAACATTGTTGAACACCATTAAATTAATTAACAAATATTAAAAATTTCAATAGAATTTAATCCATGATTGATAATTTGTTATATATAATTTTTTCTCTCCTAATTAGTATGTTACCAAAATAAAAATAAAACATAATAAAATATCAAATCAGAAAAATGGTAAAGATAAATACTAAATATGTAATTATATTTAGAATCTAATATTTCTAAAATTCTTGAAAAAAAATAGATTACAAAATTTTAGTCACATTATCCATACAAAAGAGATATGGTGCCTGTGTTAGCCTCCTATTGGATAGAACCTTCAGAGAATCCACTTCCTCCATATCAGATAATTCACCGAAGCAGAAAGATCCAATTACTTTCAGGCCTCTCAATTGACATTCTTGCAATTTGCTTAAAACTATCATACCGTTTCCACCAGTTTAGTAGAGAGAGAGAGAGAGAGAGAGAGAAAGAATGGCTAGCTGCGGCGGCATCGGCATGGCATCGGGGGTGCTGTTAACGTCCAATGTCACCAACACTGCAAAGGCTAACACCAGCATGGTCTCCTTCCCTTCCAAAATCAACAACAACAATAATTCAAGGCTCGTCGTGAGGGCGGCTGAGGAGGCTCCGGCAGCAGAGCCAGCACCGGCAACCACCACCGTGGCAGTAGAAGGTGGTGAAGCACCGAAGCCTAAGCCACCACCAATCGGACCAAAGAGAGGAGCCAAGGTTAGCTTTCACCCTATGCGATAAAACTTAGGGTAACCAACACCACTAGTCATTAAACTATTCATATTTTTTTATTTTAACCATCAAACTATTATTTTTGATAAAATTATCATTAACATTATATATTTTTTATTTTAGTCCCATAAAATAACATCAATGGCCAAAATATAAACGAATGTTGATAATGATTTTACTAAAAATAATAGTTTGATAACAAAAACGAAAATAATTTAAAGACCAATACTATTATTTACTCTAAAACCTATAAACTCAAATAATACGTGTCTGATACGAATATATATTTACGATATAATTTATATCATCGACATAACTTTTGATTTGGTTTTGATCTTTTAGGTGAAGATTCTTAGGAGGGAGTCTTACTGGTACAATGGCTATGGATCGGTTGTGACCGTCGATCAGGTGATTACAGATATTGAGATTCGAATCATAATTCCACTTGAAATTATATTTATTTTTTTCTTCTTATTCCTGCAGGACCCCAAGACTCGATACCCAGTTGTTGTTCGATTCAACAAAGTTAATTATGCCAATGTATCTACCAACAACTATGCATTGGATGAGATTGAAGAAGTTAAATGAGCTCAAGAAACCATATTTGTAAGCTTATGATGGATCATGTTCGATCTCGTAATTCGTGTATTTAATTCCCGAAAAAAATTTAAATTTGATTCGAGTTTGAACAATTTTATTTATATGTGTGCGTGAGTTTTATCGAAAATAGAAACAATAAACATATATTATATTAAGAAGAATGTTTAAAAAAAATAATTCATAGATAAATGGATAATTTACATGGATTAATTCAATGATAAACGGAAATAAATTGAGTTATATTTTGATATAATTGTGTAATTAAATAGTACATAATACTTCTTTAAAATTTAAAATCTAAATTATAGATCTTAAAATTAAATTTTAACTTTTAATTTTAATATCTAACTCTAAATCTTAAATTATAAATTAAAGTTTATTTAAAAATAAAAATTACGATCTAAATCTTAATTTTAACTCTAACTCTGACACTTTAAACCTTAAACTCTAATTATAAACTTTCAATTCTATACCTTACGATCTAAATTCGTAAACCCTAGATCATAACCTAAATCTTTAAACCCTAAAGTCGAAAGACTTGTGTAAACAAAAATTTTAAACAAACACGTGCATCAAAGTATTTTTTATATATATTTTTAGAATACATTTTCAAGAAATATAAATATTACCAATAGTTGAACTTTTTTTTTTTATAAAAAATGGCTCAGATTTTGTGTAATACAAAAAATTACAGAACTCTGTTATGGCAATGTCAATAGTCTGAATTGTCGGAAAAAAGTTTCCATATACTTCACCTCTAACTTACTTGACATGTCGGAGCCTGTTACAAGAACGTCGCCAAGCGTGGATCCGTCCGGTGTGGAAGACCGGTTCGAGCTCCTAAAGCCCTACAGCCAGATGCAGCCTGCAATGAAGTCACAAAAATAGGTCAGAAAAAAACATCTCCTTGTCTAATACTCCTAGCAATCAGAAAAAATTGTAGTTTACCACTTGAGCGGCGAATGGTAACATCTTCTCCGGTGGCATGCCGGCACATAGAGCTAAAAAACGAAAAATGGATCATCATCAACCTCGTAAATGGCTTAATCAATAATTAGAAAATGGAAGTATATAAATAATAGAAAATAATTGAAAGATCAATGAAAAGATGAAATGATCATTGTTCAGCTGTGAGGAGACAAACATTCTGATAAGGCTTAATGCAAAAATTATTTGCTACCTATTTATAACAACTTTCAGGAATATTAAACATGTATATGTTTATCGATGAATAACGAATCTTTTAGAAAACAAAAGTCGGAGAGAAATGAGATTTTGATGAATAAATGTACCATAAACTGCTGCTCCTATAAATGCATCTCCGGCGCCAGTTGTGTCAACAAGTTCTGATGGTGGAACCTTTTCAGCTGTTCCGAGAAATAACCGACCAGTCACTGTTCCTATCCCGTTTGCACTCAATTTGGTAACCTCCTACAAAGGGAGATGTCTAACAAATAAAAATCTGAAGATGAAAGAGAATTTCACAATTGCAAGATATAAGAGAATAGAAATTTAAAAGCCGGAAGTAGATCCTGAGAACTCAAGCAAAAATGGAGGCCGAAAGAGATGACTTTTAACACGGATTCAAGAAAAATTAGATCAAGTCAGAGATTCCATTGTACCACTGAAAACTTAACATACTAAAATATCAGAAATATGAACTACCTGTAACAATGATCCAATAAGATGGAGCCATGTATGGACATATGCATTATAATAGAACAAAAAGAAAAAGAAAAAAAGGCTAAGTTACTTAGACTCTGGACTGATCGTTTGAAATGAGTATGCGTTCGGCATGGATATATTCAATTTTTTTCTAAGATTTCCATGTATTTGAAGAACCCTTGGTGTGTCATATCCCCATGCTCAACGTCTAGATATGTATCAATCAAACAAAAGTACTTCAAGAAAAATAGTGTCGTAGTAACATAGTGCAAAATTGAAACAGATAGCCACAGGCATGCTCCTAAACTAAGAACACATATCCAGAAAAAAGATTTAAGAAAGTGAAGTTCACATTGTGCTACTGTATTCCCACCAACAGTAGATCAGATGTCGGATTAAACATAAGTCCTGTAGAAATAATGTGTAGAGATGGTAGCCGGTCAGATATCTGCAATTTCGGATTAAACAAATCTGAATCCATTTTTATCCACAAATTATCCGAGTATTACTATATGAATCCGAATTAAATATTATTATCCACTAGATATGAGTCCACAAAAAATCCAAAGTCAAAATTTTAAATCATATTTTGAATATTCAAATCTACTAAAAGTTGGATGACCAAAGTTTGAATCCCCTTAGAAGCGAACATATTCTACATTTTGTAATCCAGAATCAGATTTGAATATCCAAATCCGCATCTGCATAAGAAATGTGGATTAGGGTAATGGATATCTTAGGATATCTATCTGTATCTGTTCCGAATCTGCAGCAGATAGAAATTTCAGCACCTGAATCTGCAAACCGAATTGTCACCACTAAATATGTAAGTAAATTATAGTCACTTGATTTGTAAATTACCGATGAGATACATGTTGGGATGGTCTTGCTTTCATCTTTTCTCTGCTTCAATGATTCCAATAAACTGTCAACATCAATTTCTCCAGCATCGGAAACATCTGCAAACATAGAGAAGGCCTGTAAAAATGTAACTTCGCAAAAAAATATCCTTTTTGGATTCCAACAAAATTTTGGTTCCATTTCATATGATATTTACCATGTACACTTCTTTCGAGCATTATGCATCCATCTTCACCCAATGTCACAATCACAAATTTTAACTTTGGCAATTTCAGAAGCATGGAAAGAAGTGCACTTGGAACAGATGGAGCCTCTGTCCACGCCTTTCTCACCGGAAGTTCATAACATGTGCCAAAAAGAAATCAACTGATTTAACAAATATAAGCGGCAATGCAAATGTATATTATATTTTTAACTAAAGATTAATGAACCATGCCAAAACTAAATATCCAAAACACCAACAGAAGGAGAAACAAAAACAGATTTAACTGATATTGACGAAATAAGTTCCCAAAGATATGGGTAGATGACATCACTTATAAAAGATGATGGAAGAAGGATATTCTGGTGGTTGAATAAGAGCTGCAGGGCACTGTCCTTGTTTTCGTCAAATGCTTACAAAACTAAGTTACATGTGGAAAACTTCAATTTGAAAGAAACATCAAAAGATCAACTTACCTGTGGAAATTTTGCCGAGCATATAGCATAACTGGCAAAATCCAGAAGCTCATCTAAACCTTCCCTTTTCCTTTCTGCGTCGACTAATATTGGAATATTCCTGCGAGCTGCCTGTACTGGAAACATTCCAAAAAGTGCTATTGACTTACTATCGTTTGGTATTAATGATGAATGTAGGGAAAGACTTTATGTTCTAGCAACTATGGAAAACTGCCACCATTGATTAGCCCATAAGTTAAAGCTAAACTGCTAAAGCATATCAAAGAAGCTAAAATAAGGAAAATACAATGGAGTTGAATAGAAATTGGTCACAATCCTGTGAACAACAATAGTTAAAAAATTCTCATTTTTTATAGTTTTTCAGCCAAGGAACCAAGTTGATGAATATTACCAATGATAAGTTATTTTTTTTGGATATTAAAGATACATTATTAAATCAATTCATACTCCTAACAATGTTACTCGTACACAGGTGTGAGTGTTAGATACGGTTATGCATCTAACACTGGTCTGTTTCATTTTTCTCTAAGTTTTTCCATGTATTTAGAGAGGGTCATATCCCCCATACCTCATTTTTGAATACGTCTCAGACATGGAAAATTCAAGCAAAAAAGAATAGTTAGAGCAATATAGTGTCTAACCATATGATAGCTTTTAATTTCATCAGCTTTAATACTATAAGCAGAAAAAGAAAAGAAAAGGTACCTCTTTTGCAACAATTAAAGCTGTTTCATACAGTCTTCCATCAAAATAAACCATATTCACTCCATCCAATGCAGTTAATAGTTGTGACTGTGAGAGTTCCTCCGGGATCAAAGGTGGATAACCAGGGGTGTGAATGCAGGTGCGAGTTTTCCTGAAAATTTAGTGTCAACTAATTGCATGCATATGCCTTCAGTAAATCCATGGGAAACTTAACCATTTTATGTCTGTCAGCTGAATTGCACCTGTAAGACAACAACCTGATTTCTATCTTCAATTTTTTAGTGTCAACATGGTTTCAATTTTTTAATATGAGCAATACTTTTGTTGTTGTTGTTGCGGGTGTAAGAATGCAGCTTGCTTCCACACCCACAAGAAAATGTAAATGAATACTATTGTAAAGAAAGGGGTGAAAGAGAAGGTGAACTTAAGCCATCTACATTCTACGCCACTCTACAGAAGATAGTCTTCCATGCTTTAAACCTGCTATAGGCACATCCCAAATGCCTATGCACAGAGACAAAGAGAAAAGAATTTTTCAAGGAAAGACACTTCTCACCGAAAGGATAACTTATTATATGATGCATGGATAAGGCGATAAGTGCTCACGTTTCACCATCAACAATGATATAAGTAAATGGTGAATTGCCCTCCTCAGAAACCTGAAATCCACACATTTAAGTGAGAGTCCAGATTGTAATGAAACATTTAGTGTCAATAAGATAAAATATGTATTATATAATAAAAGTGGCTTAGTACATTAAGCTCATCGATGGTATCATCTGAAAAGAATGCCTGCTTTAATAATTAAGCGGCCGGAAACAAGGGCATATGAATAAGGAAATAACACAGATTTGTTTGGTTCACCAAGAAATAGTTCCATAGATAAAGTAATGTACAATAAAAAACATTCCTTTGCAGGCTGATCGCTGCTCAATGACAGACCAAGTTAAGTTATTTTCTTGTCTTCTATCTTGTGGAGTTCAGGAAAGTCATGATCAATTCAAAATATCCAACTATACTGCAAAAATATTTTTGCAGAGTGTTATTTCTAGAATCAAATATCCAAACATTTGAAAATACCAATGGAATAAATCTTCAAGGAAAAACATCTTCACGTATCAAGCAAGATAAAATCAATGATAATAGTAGGCTATGATTTTTCCCAAGTCCATAAAACATCTCAAATGGCTTACAATAAAGAACGAAGTGTCGACTCCGTCAGATTCAAGTTCCTCCAGTATACTCTTTCCTTGAGCGTCATTGGCAACCTAACGATTTATATAGTTCAAGAAAAATGTTGTCTCAATCAACGGTGCTTCACAGAGCAGTCAGAGCAATAAGATAAAGAACCTGAAAGATATAAGACCTTAGAAATTAGCCGTGGGTTTAATCCTAAACGAGCAGCACAAGTTAAGGCATTTCCAGCATTCCCACCTCCTTGAACCTGTGAAAACAGATGCTAAATTAATCAACTAAACCTACTAGTTATATAGATCAAGCTCCAAATTTTTCTTAAAGAACACTTGTCCAACCACAAAGGTGACCGATGCATATCCAAACATGGAAACGAGGAAATGGATGTTCATGGATTCTCCAAGTACAAGTATAAACTTGGGGGGGGGGGGGGAGGGGATGAGAATACGCATGTCGAGAACATATCCATACCCAATACTTACAAATACGAGTAACATAACCTGATAGGAGATTCTACAAAGAAATTGAGGACATAGTACAAATTGAAACATTGATCAAATATGAACTACATTCCTCACTTAAAATCCATCCTAAAAAAGTCCAAGTAACACAACCATATCGGACAATATCCATGTTACTAACATTCACAAGTTCGAGTAACAAAACCTACTAGGGAGACAAAAGGGAAAACTGAAACATTGATCAAATGTGAACTACATTACTCACTTAAAATCTATATAAAAAATCAAGTGACCATGATCTAGTCAAACATAAATACTCATTTCAAACACACACACGCACCTGAATTAATGAGTTCGAGTAACCTAACCTATTATCAGGTTCTACAAAGGAAAATTAAGACATTGATAAAAATGAACTACAACACTCGTTTGAAATACATTTAAAAAAACTGATAATTATATTGGATAGGAATACCAATGTCACACACATACCCATAGTCATACTTGACACTCACAAGTTCGAGTAACATGACCTATTAGGTGGTTCTATAAAGAAATTGAGGACAGAAGGGAAACTTGAAACATTAACCAAACATTAACTACAATGCCCACTTAAAATCCAGAAGAACAAAGATGACCGGACCGAACTACCCATGTCAAGTACACTACATACCCTATACTGGACACTCTCGAATCCGAGTAAAAAGTTCTTCCAAAAGAATTGAAGAAAATAATCCAAAAAAAAAAATTGAAGACAGAAGATCAAATTGAAACATTGATCAAATATGAGCTGACATTAGTAAGTAAATAAAAAGTACGAAGCTTGGACTTTAGAAATAAGAACCTTTAAGCTAGTGCTTCGGATTTTGTCATCAGGTTTAGGATAAGAATCCACAGAGGCCAAGAAATCCACCGAGACCGACCCACACCCTAGCTGTTAATTATATGTCAACAAATTTGAAAAACTCCATCAATTGTATGATAATGCCAAACAAAAACCTAGGTATATGAATATAGAAGAAGACGATGCAAATTATATAAAAAAGTACGACGAATCTGTGCTCAGGAAGTGATTCGGATGACAATTGGGCCCTGCAATTTGAGGAAGGATAGGATCGAGCGCCAGACAAGGAAGAGGCTAGCGAAATGGCATTGGGGAAAGGTGAAATAAACGATAACACCGCCATTGTTTTCCCTTATTCTCCCTCGTGAATGCTTGTTTCTTCTTTCAGCTGGATAGGTAAGTTTGAACTTTGAAGATCTAAGACCGTTGAAACAAGGATAAAGATGTACAGCAGTCTGGAGCCAACCAATTCTTTCCCCAATTGAGCAGTGCCATTAATCCTAATAGGATATTATAAAAAAAATATTATTAAGAATAATTCTCTTATTTAATTTAGGGAAAAGTACAATGATTATTAAAGATATAGAATTAAAAAATATTTTAATATTCGATAGGATAGTTATTTTCACCCATATTATTTTAGAGTATTTTTAATTTAAATCAAAATAGTTTTTTTACGAATAAAAACTGTCAGGATATGATATCTTATAAACAAATATATTGACTTGAAAAATGTTATACCGATAAAAAATAATTTTATAAAATTATATAAAATATAAAATATTTTTTTATTAACTTATCATTCCGTAAGATCATTTCAAACCGTTTATCTTTAGTTTTCTAATAATTTTTATTACAAATGGACCATTTTGACCTAAAATGAATTAAAAATCGAATAATTCAAAAAACTTAAATAATGGTTAAATTGACTATCCAATCAAGCATTGGATGTATTTTTTGAGCTTATGTTATTATTAAACTATTCTAAAAAAATATAAATTATCACTAAACTTTCAAATATATATATAATGATCATTAAATCTTAGTTTTTGTTATAAAATGGTCACTGAGTCATTAACTGTCGTTAACCAGGTGGCATGATAATTACAAAAATTTGTATAATATCACATTTAATCTTCAATATTTACACATTTAATCAGTTTAAAAATCAATAATGAGGGTTAAATTAGGACTAAATTAATTGAATGTATAAATATGAAGGATTAAATATGTTATTATTTAAATTTTTATAACTGTAACGTCATTCACTTATCGACAATTAATAGCTTAGTGACCATTTTATAATAAAAAATTAAAATTTAATATTTACTATATAATTTTTAAAAATTTGATAATTATTTTATAGTTTTTAAAATAGTTTAGTGAATATTTGTAAGGCGGTATCGAAACACGAAGAACTTGTTTCGAAACAGACCAAAGTAGAAAGAGTCGTTGTGCATTTAATAGAGGGGGTATCGATACATGCTTCGATACCTTTTTGAAACTATAAGGTTGGGTATCGAACCATATTTCGGAACAAGCTAACCACCATTCAAAGTCTTAACTGCCACCAACGGTCGACTCATTTAATGCTAAAATAGCCGTTGGGGATTAAGGGGTGTATCGATACCTGAAGTCATAATTTTAAATATTTTAAAATTTATTAAAATACAAGAAATGGTTTCGATACTTGGTTCGAAACAGATGTTGACAGTGATGAAAAGGTATCGAACCATGTTTCGATACTTGCTCTTGGTTTCAAGAACAAGGCTTTAAAACCCAGGTCGGTATCGATATTTGTTCTTAGGGTATCGATACCCTCGTACAAAAAACATGTAGAAATTCATTTAAAAGTTCTTGGCTTGACTTGAAGACAAAAGTTTGACTTAAGAACTTAAAAATTTATTGCAAAATAGTCCTCATACTTAATTGTTATATCAAAATCAATTTTAGTTTTACAAAAAATCATTATTTAAAATTTTAAATAATTTTTTTATTATAATTTAAAATAAAATAATACATATTCTTACCGTATAAATAAAAAAAAAACATTATTCAAACATTATTCTTTAGAGAAGAAATAATATTAAATCTATTTTTAATGTTTAATATTAAATTTTAATGATGAGTGTGTTTATATATTTTATTATGTAATAGTTTAGGTTATATAAATAATTGTTTTAAAATATCAAAACAAAAAATTTTGTTGAAGAAATAGAAAATAATAATCTAATTGAATACAAAATATAATTTTAAGGATATTTTAGTTCAAAGTGACGAAAATTGCCTAATACCTAAGAATATGGTGGGAATGACATTCTTTCATTTTTGGGAAAAGAGGCTACTATTGGGAATATAATATTACCCTTGTAAGGAATTTTTTTAAACCAAACATGGGTATATGATTCCGAAAAAAATTATTCCACTTGGTAATATTTTTTCTACGAACCAAATGCATCAAAGTTTTATTTTAGTTTAAAGTGACTTCTATATGGATAAAAATTGTTAGAAAATTAACTGTATAGAAATTGAAATGACGAGGTAGAATGATAAGCTATAAAAAATTATTTTATATTTTATATAATTTTATAATATCAATTTTTATTGATATAATATTTTTCAAGTCAAGGTATTTATTTATATGATATTGTCGTACTAGCATACACTTTTACCTTATTTATGACGTTATTTCAAATTATTTATCATTAGTTTTCATCTATAAAAGAACCATTTTAACCAAAACATAAAACGTTACGAATTAAATTATTTAAAAATCAAAATCAAAATAACTATTCAGTTAAACTTTACAAGCATTTTTAACTTTATATCTTCGAAACCTTAAAATAATTATTCAATCATTTATATATATATATATATATATATTTACTTTCGATGTAAAAATTATTAAAAAAAATAAATTACCAAAGTTTTATAAATGTAATTGAATATAAATAAGTAGTACTACTTTATATAATTGACTAATTACGCAATCTCTAATTTAACACAAAACATTACTCTTCGTATCCTCGGATCTATTATTACAATCTTCTAGTTACTAAATAACTAAATTAATAAATTTAACCGATCAATCCTCTAAAAGATATATATATTTTGACTAAAAAATTAAAACCAAAACATCAGGAAAAGCAAAAAAAATCTGGACAGTGTTCAATAAGCTCAGCCTTGTTTAAATACTTTTTTACAACATCATCCGGCCTTTGAGCTCTAAAAACAAACTTGGGAATTAAATGATCAAGATTTCAACTCCAGAGGAGTGGGAGTCATAATACTCTTAAAGATGATGGTATGAACTAACTAAACTAAATTCCGTGGTCCGAGTTCCCCTCCGGGAGCACTTCTCTTTCAAGGACCGCTGTACAATGAACAGATGACTAGATTACTTCATTAGAATAGGCACAAATCTGTTATGCACGAGTTAGACGATCCCAAGAGCTGTCAATATCAAAGAAAAGCATACCAGTGTCGAACAAGATAGCATCAGCAGGCGACGGTGCAGTAAGAGACCCTTCTGGGGGACAATGGCTATCCAAAAGGAAGCTCTCGAGCTCATTGTAATATGACTTATTCTCCTCAGTTATGTTGAATGGTCCTTCCCCGGTTGTGGACCCTGAGGTTGGAAACTGTAAATAATCAGCAGAAGGTTGTTGATTGCTTTGACCGATGTTGTCCACCCAACTAATGTCAAAATCTGAAAAACCATTATGAACAACAGGATGATTTCGATTCTGAATGTGATCGGCATTGGTATTTACATGTACATTTGTCGGAGGAACACACTGATTGTTTGCTGAGGATAGGGAGGGTGTTGAGTTCGTAAAAACACAATCCATACTAGGCTGTGAGGAGATTTGATGCGTATATCTTCCAAAACTTGAGTCGGAACCATTCTTTCACCAGCCAATCGGATTCTGGTTTCTTCCGTTTGATGTTGTAACTGAAGCAGGATTTTGTCGAAACTGTGATGCATGAGCAGAAGTAATATTTTCAGACGGGGCATATGGCGTGCGGTTCAATGTTGAGGTAACTTCAGTGTCAACTCTTTTGGAAATTGTGCTGGAAGGGACATATTGGGAACCAAAGTTCCTAATCTTAATGCCACGATCCCTTCGAATTACAGTGTTATGCACACCTAGAACCTCCTGAGGAACCGGACGTGGCTGAATCGTGCTTTTATTTAGGACATGTCTACCCCCAGGGTTATATGGAATCCCATGTCTAGTGGATGATGAACAAGAACGAATTATGGATGGCCTCGAGGCATGATTTTGTGGCATGTAGTTCCCAAAAACTTGAACTGGAGTTGGTCTAGAAACATGATTTTGTGTTGTCGATCTAATAATGTCACGACGTGGCACTTGATTATGTTGGGGCACTACTGTAGACTGAGTAGTGACGGTAGGAGTTGGCCTAGAAACATGATTTTGAGTTGTCAATCGAATAATGTCACAGCGAGGAGCTTGTTGGGTCATTACTGCAGAATGAGAAGTGACAGGAGGTGCAGAAACATTTCTCCCAAGCCTGAAATTCTTCCGCAAAGTCTTCCAAATCTCCTCTTTATCAGTGGCATGACAATGATCGGTATTAGAGATACCCGAGCCCCAAGAACAACACGGTGCTTTCATGTCACAAACAAAGCAATGACACTGCAATTTTAAAAACATTCATAGCTCAAGTCTGAAATGGAAGTAAAATCTAGGGTACCAGACTCAGAAAGAGAGCAACAATCAAGAAACTCAAAATTAAAAAGTTTCAAAAAATATTACCAGTTCACAATGCTGTTCATGTGAGGTTGAACTGAAAGGAAATTTAGCACAATCATGGCGTGGATGGGGGAAATCTCTGCACGCAACCTGGAAACAGATAGAAAACAGTCTGGAAATTGGAAAGCATAACGCAAAAAACATAAAAAGAACAGGTTCAACATTAAATGTGTTAGAAGGCAACCAGCATGTAAATTACCCTAATATCACACCACCTCCTATATATCGCGGATAGAAAACCCCAGGAGTTCCATTAATATTTTCAAGCTTTTCAAGTACCATGTTTGAACCATTTGATCTACTTCAATACCAATGAAACATACATATCATGCTAATAAGATCATCTGAGCACAAAGAGAGGTAAAATCTCAGTTCTCCAATGAAGTAATTTCATTGGAAGAAAGTTCAATCATCAAATATTCTCAGAAAAAAACTGTGATTTTCCTTTCTCGAGACATTAGTGAACTAGCTCCAACACATTTTCTTGCTGCAACAGATGATTATAATTTTTCAAAGATTCAATTGTTACCTTTTTGGCATCCAAGTTGACACTTACAACAAAACATACTGATAATCCCGTTAGCCGGTTGAAAGCGTATCTCTAGGTGCCATGAACAGTCAAAATTGCAGGAGCTAGGAGACATATTACTAAAAAGAAAAGATCTAGAACCACAACAAAACAAGCAAAACAAATATTCAAGAAATGCCAAAAAAATAGAAAAATAAATTTTAACATTCACCTTTAGGAACCCACACATCTCAATAACCATTCACAATCGTACAATTCAACACCAAGCAAGCACAAATTTGTTGAATATTTGTTTCAAGTCAATCAAATAATTTCTATTTCTCCATACACCGATCATGAATTTCACTAGGAACTACTGGAAATCACATAGAAATGGATTTGTTCTAATTTTCTCGGAAAACAAACATAGAAAAACATACTCTATCAATGTACTTAGCCACAAAAACCAATCAAAACAAAAGGTTTAAACAAGAGAACAGTGATTAAAAAAAATGAAATCTACCTGCCCTTTTTGGCCGACAATAAGCAACTCATCGGAATCTTCATGGTTATCATCAACGTCGGACACTACCTTTTCTGGGTCACCTTCCAGAACGATACAATCATCGTCTTCTACATTAACATTCCGTGATTTTGACTTCTTATTAGAGTTGACTTCCCCGACCACAACCACCTCATCGGAATCGTCGAATCCCCTGTTAATGGATTTCAGAACTTCTGAAAACCAGTAGTAGTCATCCCCCTTAGGCTCTTCCAAAGCGGACGCCACCTCTTCCTCGTCGGAGCTTATATCGAAAACCACAGGACTTGACCCCATCACAAAAGCAATAATAATACAGTATAAATAATAATATAGGGTTCCTATTTTTCTAAAAAAAGGAACTAAATTATCAAGACTTTGTTTATAGGAGATGTATAAATCAAAAGCGAAATCATGGTTTGAAACCGTGAAGAATTCATAATGATTAGTGAAATTTGGCTTTTGGGTGAAAGAAATGAAGAATTTTAGGGTTTAAGATGGTGGTTTCTTTAAGACTAATATAAGAAATTAGGGTTTTTAAGGTTGTTGATCATATCGGGGATTTCCCCTTTTTCTTTCTTGGCTGAGGAATTTAAAATAAAAATGGAGGGTGTGGCTAAAAAAACCTCCGGAGCCTTAAAAAAACCCTTATATAAATAATAATTACCCAATACATTCTTATATATTAAAATAAAAATATATGAATAAAAATATTTATAAAATAAATATTTAGATAAAAATATTTATATAATAAATATTTAAATAAAAAATTTATATTATCAATATATAACATTTACTTTAGAATTTTTCATGCGATCAATATATTTTAATTTATATTTTTTTACGATTTTATTATATTTTAACCTTTATTCAATAAAATTATATGATGATTTAGTTTTAAAAAATCCCATTTTCTCAGAATATATAAATGCTTGAGTTTTGGACATTGTAGGGTACATTTTACGTATAAGGAACGAGGGACAAAGCTAAGATTTAATATTAGAAAGGGTAAAAGTTTATTAAACTTTTAAATTTAAAAATTGTGAGGGGTAAAAATTCTATTTAATTAATATTTAAATTAAAAGAGATCAAAAATGCAATTATATCAAAAATTTTGAAAGACAACAGTTCCTCTCACCCTTACGCAGCTCTGTCCCTGTAAAGAATACATAAATGTCTATACTTTTTATCATGAATAAAATTTTGATAAATATGTTGTGTAAAATTTATTTTATATATGTTTATATATTTATATTTATAAAATAAAAATCATAAAAAAAATTAAATTTTTAATTTTTAATTTTAAATTATGAATATTACTATTAAATTTTAAACTTTAAAGTCTAAAACCTAAATCTTAAACTAAACCTCTAATCATTAAAATTAAAATTTTTGTAGTTTACACAGTATATATATATATATATATATATATATATTAATTTTTCCTTATTATAACGCAGTTACATAATAAAATGTAATTTAAAATATAAAACAAATTAATAAAAATACAGTACGAATGCCTTCAATTTTGTGTAATAAACAACACTTGTAGTAAAATTTGTATACATATAGTCTAGTCAGTATATTTATTGATTCGAATCCGACCCAAAATTAAAATCTTTATTTCCACGCTAACTCAATATTTTATTTTTTAATTTAAATTCTAAGATAAAACATATTTTTGATTCAATCTGATCTGAATAAAATTTTATTTTATTTAATAATAATAAAATAATAATTAAAAAATATAGAGAACATTATAACAATTATCTTTAAATATATATAAAAAAGTCATGTTGTTATTTCGAGCTATTTTTTTGTCTTAGTCTGACGCAATTTTATTTTTCACAAAATAACTCAAACTTAAATTTCTAGAAATAAGTTGAGTTTAACGTTGTCTAATCTTCCTTGTCAAACAGTTAATGATAGATTATCAAACAAACGTTTCTCCGTCATTTTTAATGCTCAAACGATCGTTTATTAATAGTTGTGAGTTTTCGATCGAGTCGAGTCAAAAAATTTTGAGTTATTCGAGTTGACAAGTAATATATTATAGCTCAAAATTTATTTGAAATTTTTTCGGTTTGAGTTGAGTCAAATCGAATCGAATTTTCGAGTTCCTATAAATAATTGTAATTATTTATCATGTTATAGTACGATTTGATTTCAATTTAACCGACTTTCTCTAACCATATAAGATATGTATATTTTTTTTTCTTATATAGTAATATTTCTTTATATTTTTATATATCAATGTATATACATTATAAAACGTTGAGAGACTCATCTCAAACTTAAAAATAAATCTTTTAATTACTAAAAATTTCGAGTTATTCGAATTTCTATTTTACAACTCAAACTTTATTTCAAATGTTTTCTAGTCGAGTCTATAAAATTTTGAGTCGAGTCAAAACAGTCGGGTATTTTCGCCTCGAGTGGAATCGAGTTTTACTCACCCTTATTAGTTGTATTTTTTTAATTTCTAACGCCTTATAATTTCAATTGAAATTTAAGAAAATAAAATCTTAAATATTTCGAACCTTCACCCTTAATCCACGTCGGAATGAATAAGTTGGCGAGAGATGAGCCTGCGTCGTTGCCTTTCAACCTAATCCACCTCTCCATTATAACGTTTCTTAGACTCAAACCTACGACCTCCCAACTCACAGTTTGGTACAAAAACTCTCCCTTCAACAATATTTTACTTGGAATAGAATAAAAACAACATACATTTTCAAAACTTATATTACAACACCATCTCCCCCACATCTCAGTCCACTTCCACCTTTTTGCCATGGCCTCAACCACCACGGCACATGCCGGATTCGGTTCACTCGCCGTCGACGAGGTACTACTTACTACTACTATTCTATTCTTTGAAAAATTGTTATTCTTGTTTACGATCTTTTGGACATGGCAGAATCGGGCAGCGGCGAGGATGTGCAAAGTCTGCGGCGATAAGATCGGACAGAAGGAGACCGGCCAAGTGTTCGTGGCTTGTCATGTGTGTGGTTTCCCGGTTTGCCGGCCTTGTTATGAGTATGAAAGGAGCGAAGGGAACCAGTGCTGCCCTCAGTGCAACACTCGATACAAGCGTCTAAAAGGTTAAACAGTAGGAGTACTCACTTTGTTTCTTATACTAAGTTGATTTTATACGTAGATACATATATTAGTATTATTATAATTTTATTTAAAAATTTTTCTACTTTTTCATATTATAAATTAAGAGTTTCGTCTAAATAAATGTTTTGGTTATTTCGCAGGTAGTCCTAGAATTTCTGGAGATGAAGAAGATAACTCCGACCAAGAAGATTTTGATGATGAATTCCGGACAAAGAACCAGAAGGATGTCTCAGATGTCCAACATGTACCTGAAATAACTCCCATTTTGTCTTGAAAAAGAGTGATAATAATGATCAGAATGTGTTGAAATTTTAGGGTTATAATTTCTGCAGGAAAATGTGGACTATAATACACAACAATGGCATGCCAATGGTCAAGCTTTCTCTGTTGCAGGAAGCAGTAAGTGAACCCGACTCGAGTTCGATTAGACTCGACTCATATGATTCGAGTTCGAGTAGTTTAGTATCTAATTTAATCCTTTTTTGCAGCTGCTGGAAAGGATTTAGAAGGAGATAAAGAGATGTATGGCAGTGCAGAATGGAAAGAAAGAGTTGAGAAATGGAAAGTGAGGCAAGAGAAACGAGGTTTGATTAGCAACGACAATGGTGGAAATGATCCACAGGAAGAAGAGGAGTACCTGTAAGTTTTAAGATTTCAATATTAAAAAATGTATTTTTTTAATAGGACATTAATCTAAAATAATTTTATTACTATAGTTTTAAAACTTTTAAATAATAATTAATTTTTAAGATATTATTAAATTTTTTTGAAGATATATTTTTTTACGCTATATAAAATTTAAAAGTTTTATTTTTTTATACCGTTAGATAAAGATAAATAAATAGATAAGATTAATAAAAAAATTTAATCACTTAATAATATCATCTAACGATCCAAAAAATTCGAGTCGAATTAAAACGAGTTGAGTTTTTTTCGAGTTTATGAAATTTCAAATTGAGTTAAAACAAGTTGAGTTTTTTACCTTGATTCGAGTCAAAAAATTCGATTTTTTCGAATTAAATCGAGTTTTGCTCATCCCTACGTCTAGTTATACAACGAAAAATATATTTAAAATATAAAAATTAAATTATAGATATAAATAAATAACTTAAAATGAATATTTAAAAATAATCATCTTAAAAATTGTTACCTTTAATTTTAACACACCATATCCAAATTATCTATTCAGTAATTATGCACAACATATTCATAATTTAATATAAATATTTTAAATATTTTCAATGTTAAATTCTAAATAGTATTTAGTACCTAAATTAATGAGTAGATTAACAAAAAGGCCTAATAGATGCAATACTCACATTTTGATGATTCAATTAGAATATAATGAAATTTAGGGACTACTTTAAAATTTAAGAGATAATTTGAGGGCATTTTGTAGAATTAACTCATTCTGTTCAGTTACGATTCTTTTGCAGCTTGGCTGAAGCTCGACAGCCTCTATGGCGGAAAGTCCCAATTTCCTCTAGCTTGATAAGCCCTTATCGGATCGTCATCGTCCTCCGCTTCATCGTCCTCGCATTTTTCCTCCGTTTCCGTATTCTAACGCCGGCCTACGACGCTTACCCCTTATGGCTAATCTCCGTTATCTGCGAAGTCTGGTTCGCCTTCTCTTGGATCCTCGATCAGTTCCCCAAATGGTTCCCTATTAGGCGCGAAACTTACCTCGATCGCCTCTCCTTGAGGTTCGAGCGAGAAGGAGAGCCAAATCAACTAGGTGCCGTCGATGTGTTCGTCAGTACCGTCGATCCTCTCAAGGAACCGCCGATCATAACGGGAACACGGTTCTGTCGATCTTGGCCGCTGATTATCCGGTCGAGAAAGTGTGTTGCTATGTGTCTGATGATGGCGCTTCAATGCTCACGTTCGATTCATTGGCTGAAACGGCTGAGTTCGCGAGAAGATGGGTTCCGTTTTGTAAGAAACATAATGTTGAGCCGAGAGCGCCGGAGTTTTATTTCAATGAGAAGATTGATTATTTGAAAGACAAGGTTCATCCTAGCTTTGTTAAAGAAAGGCGAGCCATGAAAGTAAGTTGCTAAACCCGCTGTGTTTGAGTGTGATCGACTCAAGTTGAGTTTAACTAGAAATTTGAGCTTAAGTTTCCAGTAAACATTCAGTTTGAGTTGGATTCTTGTTTGATTATGCTCATATAGTGAAAATTGAGCTAGATAAAGTTTTACTTTTAAAGCTTGAGTTTAGTTCAAGATACAGAACTGTTAGAATTCCTTGATTAGACTCGTTTCCCTAGTGAGATTTGAGATTGATTCTCATGCTTAAGTTTAAACTCAAATATTATGTGTTTGAGCTTGAGCTTATTGTGAATTTGACTAAAAGAGAATATTGAATTCAGCTTACTCGATAGCTTGACCTGCTCAAGATAGAATGTTCGACTCGTTAATAACCGAGTTGAATTTGTATTGTTGAGTTGGAGTAACTTGCGAATGCAAATGTTTCATTCACAAGTTAGCAAGTGTTTAATGTATATTTCTTATGTTGCTGCAGAGGGAATATGAAGAATTTAAAGTAAGGATCAATGCATTGGTAGCAAATGCTCAGAAGAAACCAGAAGAAGGATGGGTGATGCAAGATGGTACTCCATGGCCTGGAAATAACACACGTGATCATCCTGGAATGATTCAGGTAATTTAAACATTACGATTTGTCGATACCATATTTTTTCTTAATACTTTTCTAGATCGTAAGAGTATTCGATATAAATAAGACGCTAGTATCAGGTAAAACTAATTCATAATATCGACAATGTAAACTTTTTAGATCTTTTCTTGAAGATGTATGAACCATGTATTTCTTTTTTTGCAGGTCTACCTTGGAAGCGCTGGTGCACTCGATGTTGATGGAAAAGAGCTACCTCGCCTTGTCTATGTTTCTCGTGAGAAACGGCCTGGTTATCATCATCACAAGAAAGCTGGTGCTGAGAATGCTCTGGTGATTACTCATCTTACAGTCTAATTTTCATGTTATGTTGATTCAGTTATTTATGGCATTCGTTTTGATCTTTCTTTTCCAGTTTTTGAAGAATCGAACTACTGCATATGAATTGTATTTTTTTTTTTCAAATCGAACCAAGCCGTTATTGTTTTATCATGTTCATTGCTGATCTTTGATTGGGTCTTGGATGCCATTACCAGGTTCGAGTTTCTGCAGTGCTTACTAATGCACCATTCATATTGAATTTGGATTGTGATCATTACATCAACAACAGCAAGGCCATAAGGGAAGCTATGTGTTTTTTAATGGATCCTCAGTTCGGAAAGAAGCTTTGTTACGTTCAGTTTCCACAAAGATTTGATGGTATTGATCGTCATGATCGATATGCTAATCGAAACGTTGTCTTCTTTGATGTAAGCCTTATGTCTTGTACGCAAATCTTTTATTTTGATTTTGAAATTTTCATGTATAAAACTCCTTTTCCGGTTTATAGATCAACATGTTGGGATTAGACGGACTTCAAGGCCCGGTATATGTAGGCACAGGGTGTGTTTTCAACAGGCAGGCATTGTATGGATATGATCCGCCAGTCTCTGAGAAGCGACCAAAGATGACCTGCGACTGCTGGCCTTCATGGTGTTGCTGTTGTTGCGGAGGTTCAAGGAAGAAATCAAAGAAGAAAGGAGAGAAAAAGGGCTTACTCAGAGGTCTTTTTTTCTCCAAAAATAAGAAGAAAATGATGGGGAAAAACTACATGAAAAAAGGGTCTGCACCGGTCTTCGATCTCGAAGAAATTGAAGAAGGTCTTGAAGGATACGAAGAATTGGAGAAATCATCATTAATGTCACAGAAGAATTTCGAGAAGCGATTTGGTCAATCCCCGGTTTTCATTGCTTCAACTTTGATGGAAAATGGAGGCCTTCCTGAAGGAACTAATAGCACATCACTTATTAAAGAAGCCATTCATGTGATTAGCTGTGGTTATGAAGAAAAAACTGAGTGGGGAAAAGAGGTGAGTAATATTACACATTTTAACGATTCAGTATCAAAAAGGTTGAATTTATATTACATTTTTTTAATAGTTTGGGAGTCAAGTTACATATTAAGGAGCCCATACTGTTGGCTTTGCAGATTGGATGGATTTATGGGTCTGTGACGGAAGATATTTTAACCGGTTTCAAGATGCACTGTAGAGGGTGGAAATCAGTTTACTGTGTACCAAAAAGACCGGCATTCAAAGGGTCGGCTCCAATCAATCTCTCAGATCGGTTGCACCAAGTTCTGAGGTGGGCTCTTGGTTCGGTAGAAATTTTCCTCAGCCGTCATTGCCCACTTTGGTATGGTTACGGTGGAAAACTGAAATGGCTCGAGAGGCTTGCTTATATCAACACCATTGTTTACCCTTTCACTTCAATCCCTTTACTCGCCTATTGTACCATTCCAGCTGTTTGTCTCCTCACTGGCAAATTCATCATCCCAACTGTAAGTATCGATGCTCGTTATTTTAAGATGGCAACGGAATGAATTTTCTGTGTCCCGATTGATCTGTTTTATATGTTAATGTAACCAAACATGTATTGCCTGAGAGTATTTACCTGATCCTGTCCTGAAATTTACATAATATTTCTCATTTCGAAAGGCTACATTACGTAAGGTTGACAATTTTGTTTTCTTGGCAGCTAAGCAACCTTACAAGTATATGGTTCTTGGCACTTTTCCTTTCCATCATAGCAACCGGCGTGCTCGAACTTCGGTGGAGTGGAGTTAGCATCCAAGACTGGTGGCGAAACGAACAATTCTGGGTCATTGGAGGTGTCTCCGCCCATCTTTTCGCCGTATTCCAAGGCCTCCTCAAAGTCCTCGCCGGAGTGGACACTAACTTCACTGTAACAGCCAAAGCAGCAGAAGATACAGAATTCGGCGAGCTTTATCTCTTCAAATGGACCACTCTCTTAATCCCTCCCACGACTCTGATCATACTAAACATGGTTGGGGTTGTCGCCGGAGTCTCGGATGCAATCAACAATGGGTATGGTTCATGGGGTCCATTGTTCGGCAAACTGTTCTTCGCTTTCTGGGTCATTCTCCATCTCTATCCTTTCCTCAAAGGTTTGATGGGGAGACAAAACAGGACGCCCACCATTGTCGTGCTTTGGTCCATACTTTTGGCATCCATTTTCTCACTGGTTTGGGTGCGGATAGATCCTTTCTTGCCCAAACAAACCGGTCCGATCCTCAAACAATGTGGCGTGGATTGCTGAAAGGCGGTTATAGTTTTTTTTCCTTATTAATTTCTATTTTGCCTTACCGGTTTGTTGTGAATCTGCAAATCTCCTGAGATGTTTCCTGGAGTTTATGTCTCTTATGAAAGATTTTGCTGGTAATACAAGAAAATATGGAGCTGATAGCGAATGTCTATAAAAAATTATTAGAAGAAATAATAAATAATTTGACTCAAACCGAAACTGAAAATACACGACTTGTCATGACTCAAAAATAATTCGAGAGGAGACTTTTAAAATTTTATGATATACGTATATATATTAATAGGGGTGTAAATGAGCTGAGTCGAGCTCGAGTAGTGCTAAGTTCGGCTCGACTCGTTAAGATTTCGAGTCAAGTTCGAGCTTGAATAATTTTAAACGAGCCTGAAGTATCTGAGCTCGGCTTGGCTCGTTAGGAACTTGAATCGAGTTCGAGTTTTTTTTTCCGAGCCTAATCGAGCCGAGTATTGATTGATTCTTGACTGTGTTAGACTCGATTAACTCTTATCTCTCATGTCTCATTTAAAGCCTAATGGAGAAAAAACTTTGATACACAAGTTATATAAACTCAAACTTGTTAATTTTAGGTTTTAATATCTTAATTTAGGGTTTAAAACTTATGTTTGAATTTTAGGGTTTAAGTTTAGAAATTTAAATTTTAAATAATAAAAAATAGTATATTTATGTTTTCAAGTAGCTCATGAGTTTTTCGAGTCGAGTATCATGTATCTCGGCTCGTTAAGAACTCGAACAGAGTTTGAGCTCGAGTCGAGTCAAATCAAGTCGAGTTTTAACCGAGTTGAGCTCTAGTAGCTTGCGATCTGTCTCGTCTCATTTACAACCATATATATATTGATTTGTAAAAGCATATAAAAAATATTATCATATATATATTGTATGATTAGAGAAAAAATTAAATTATAACCAAATTGTTTTATAACATAATAAATAATTAAAATTAAATTTTTATTAAAAATTTAAAAACTCAAATCGTAATTTTTTAAATAAATTTAAATTATAAAATATAATGCATGAATACAATTTTTTTATTCAATTTAATCTAACGCTCACTCATATGTCGGAAGTATAAAACGAAATCCATTAGATCACCGGACCTCTTCCGTGGCAATGAATTTCACATTGTCAGTGCTTCGAAAACTTCTTCCTTCTGGCGCTGTTGTTAGCTAAAACTTAAACGACGTCGTTTGAGTATCACAGAGACGTCATTTCCCGCCACTGCCGGCGTCGACGGACAGATCTCAGCTTTAGAGTCTTCACTGCTTCGAAAACTTCAGTTTTTTCCTTCTGGCGCCACGGTATGGTTGTTAGTTAAACGCAGCTGTTTAATTAATTCGGATTTATTTATTATTTTATTAAAAGGATAAACTATAGAAGTGTTCGTCAAATTTTTAAGCTAGATTTATTTTGGTCACTGTATTTTTTAAAATATTTGATAAAATTATCTAATTTTTAGTTCGTATTTGATAAGATTATCCAACTTTTAGTTCGTATTTGATAAAGTCCCTACAAAGCAGAGATTTAAAAAAAATATTTTCAATCGTGTCGCGTTTATCGTGGATGCAGACATAACGGTTACTATCGTTGTCACTGTGGGAGTCATAGTTGTGATTTTTTTAATCTTGCACAATTTTTTATGGGAAAATTTGAAATAACGGTACAATAACTGAAATAACGGATTATTATCATCGTTATCGATAACTTTTACTAATAACAATTTCAGATAGTGACATTACCGTTAAATAACGACCGTTAAACGGTAAAAACCGTTTTTTAATCCCTCGTACCACTAAATTCAATTAAAAACTGCCATTAATCGTAACATATTGTCATATTCTTAATAAAAATAGGTAAACTACAACAATATCATTCAACTTTTATCTCACTCTTCTTTTAGTCACCAAAATTTATTTATTTTAATTCATCAACTTAATTTTTAAATTATTCATATTTTTGTCATTCTCAAGCAACATAGTTATATAAATTAAAAAAATTGATTAACCCTTTAAAAAACTCAAAAAATATATATATTTTATTTTTTATTAAATTTATCATATTATTATATTTTATATTTTAATAAGCAAATTAAAAAATATTAATTAAAATTAATTATTTAATTTAATTGGTATAACATGAGATTAAAAATTGAATAATTTAAAATTAAAAATTAATCAAAATAAGTAATCAAACCTAATTTTAGTATACTTTTTAAAATAATTAATTTTGATTCAATTAAGATTTATAATTTTAAGTAAAATTAATTATAGATTTCGTCTATTATATACAATATTGCTAAATTTTATGTATTATAATATTTTATTGTCTAATAATTTTATATCATTCTGATTTTTTTAAAGATATATTTTTTTTATATAATTTTTATACCAAAATGAATCTAGCCTATAATTTGTTACCATTTATATAGTTTACCCAATGTTTCTTTATATAAAAAATCGAGAAATGTAACTTCCTCCGATGGAAGTTGAATCGCCAGCCATCGTACACTTTCTAAGCTTTTCAATGGCTGCTGGGCAGAGGTAATGATGAATGAGAGGGAAAGAAAGAGATCAATTATGAGCGGAGAACAACGAAAGCGCCGTCATTTAACGATGACTCTGGTGGCGGTTCTATTCCTGGGGATTTTAGAACTCGGCGAAGGAGAGCTCAAAGGAGATTATTCAAAGATTTCGGGAATAATAATCCCAGGATTCGCTTCAACTCAGTTGAGAGCATGGTCCATTCTTGACTGCCCATACTCTCCCCTTGATTTCTATCCCCTCGACTTGGTTTGGCTCGACAGTACTAAAGTAAGAATCCCCTGCTTTTGGGCCTCTTGTCGCGTTTTACCGAATTCTTCTTTGTCGTTTCGTAAACTGCCTTTCTTCTTCCTCTTTTGGATTCTACGATTGTTGTTGTGTATTTTCTGCTCATTGTTTATGTTTTTGCTTATATTCTGTCTGATTGTTAGACCCATTTGCGGAATATTCTTGAAACTGAAACAAGCTAAAACCTTAAGAAAAAGTTAATGTTTGGTTGATATATAGAGATAGCATAATCAAGTAATTCTCTTTAACTTCCGTTATATGTATATAAATGGTTAATCATGAGTTAGTTTGGTAATCTAATATCATGGTTTTTGGAAATATTATTTTAGCAATGGTAGACTTGGTTTAAATTACAGGTTCACATGAACTTGGTTTTCCCTCTTCTGGTTTAACATTTTTAATTTCTTGTTATCTTGTTTTTATCTTTAGTTATTTTTCTGTTGCATGCGATTTTCTAAGAAGTTGAATTCAATGTTTTTCTTTAAGCCTATTACAAGAAAAGTTGAGTATCACTAATGTGTGAAGTAATCAGCACCATAGTAACCCTTCTACCTACGTATTTAGTTTATGTATGATACGTTGCTTGAGGTAAGTGTTGGACATTGATATGCATTCGAAATGGATAAGCTCAATTTTTTAATTCTTTTCATATATTTAGAGGATCATACTTCTATATGATGTCTGAATAAGTTCCAAGCATGAGTGCTTCAAGAAAAAAAAATGAAGTAGGAGTAACATAGGTCTATGGTGTGGTTTATTGTTTGAATATACTAATATTGTCATTTTCTGTTCATCAAAAATAAAAAAAAAATAAAAATATTTTCATGCTTCTTTGATTTGCAGCTCCTCTCAGCTGTAAATTGTTGGCTTAAGTGTATGTTACTTGATCCTTACAACCAAACTGATCACCCAGAGTGCAAGTCACGACCTGATAGTGGTCTTTCTGCTATTACAGAACTTGATCCAGGTTACATTACAGGTATTCTTCTCCTTTTCTTTGTTTCTTTCTAATTTACAGTTCCTAAAATTGAAAAACATATTTCATGTGTCTGCATGTTTAACTATTTTTTTTTGTAACAGGCCCTCTTTCTTCAGTGTGGAAAGAATGGGTTAAGTGGTGCATCGAATTTGGTATTGAGGCTAATGCAATCATAGCTGTCCCATATGATTGGAGATTGCCACCATCGATGCTCGAGGAGCGTGACCTTTATTTTCACAAGTTAAAGTATGCATATTTTCTGGTTCATTATGTTTTTTTCTACATTTGATGCATGTAGCCTGGTATTTTTTTTTTAAAAAATTTACAGGGACTAACCTTTTGGTGCATCATTGATAGATTCTTCCAAACTGAAAGTAAATAAGTCTATTCCTCATGGAAATTCTATTTCTGATAAGATTTTTCTATATTTTCTTTTCATTTGGAATGTAATTATTTCTTTGTTTTAAACTCCTCATGAAGCCACTTTTTGAGTAACCCTCTAAGTCACTATTTTTATGTTCTTTGATCAGAAAGTTGTTTTTTATGTGAATTTCTTTTATTATATTAATAGCGTGTAATTTAGTTATATTACTCTCTGTCTAAATCCAAGTCTGACAAAATTGTTGTCTCTAAATGCTTATATGTGTTTATGTTGGACCGTGATCTTGATTTTTTTTTATTTCTCTATGCACTCAAACATAAGAATCCAATTCGACATTTCCTAGATCCTAGAATCATACATCGCACTGAGATGCTACTCTGACACTTAAACTACAGGATAAGTTGAAAGCATGTTGTTTTAGATTTACATAAGTTGAATTTTCAGGATGTCCTGTTGATGATAAACTAAACCAACCTAATGGTAATTTAGATTTCTGATTGACGATTGTAAAAGTGCATTGCTATCTTGTGAAAATGGTGTTGGCCTATTTAAATCAGTGCTGCTGGTTCTGATCACAGGTTGACGTTTGAAACTGCTCATAAGCTTCGTGGGGGGCCATCAATTGTATTTGCTCATTCATTGGGTAATAATGTGTTCCGCTACTTTCTGGAGTGGTTAAAACTAGAAATTGCACCAAAACAATACATCCAATGGTTGGATGATCACATATACGCTTATTTTGCTGTGGGTATGATCCTTTGCATCAAATTATTTACAACAAGATATTTTTCCTGGAAAAGTCATGTCTGCCCTTTCTTTGGTCTCATTATGTCCCCCCCCCCCCCCCCCCCCTTTTTTTTTAACCTAGGAGCTCCTCTTCTTGGCTCAACTGAGACGGTTAAGGCACTACTTTCTGGAAACACATTTGGTCTTCCTGTCTCTGAGGTTATTTCTCTACTTCTTTTTCCTGAAAAGCAGTAGTTCCTGCTTGAACTTTTTAACAGCTTTCATTTACATGTTAAAGTGCAAAAAACTTGCCCCTGTTATGGTTCCTTTTCAATAAGACAACTAATAAGCGGGTATGCATATAGAATACTAATGAATAAGACATAATAATCCTAGTTGTTCTTTTCCTAATAATCCTAGCTGTTCCTTTCCATCTACTCTTGATTTTTGCCTCTGGAGTACATCGTACGGCTTTTTGAAACTAGTTGCCTGTAAGGGCTATCTTTAAGGAAATAGCATGTGAAGATTAAGCTTATGGTAGAACATTGTAAGAAATAATTCTGCAATCTCATTCAATGAAAGCTAACTGTAGGCAGCTTTTGTAGAAACAAATGTCTAGTTCGTATTAGATATCCAGTAGGATACAACTGTTGTAACCTTAAACCACCAGAATGATTTTCTATTATTCCATGAAACAGGTCGGGTAATGCAACATGGAAAACTTGAATACGGTAGAACCAGAGCAAATTCAAGAAGTTAAAAACATTTATGCCTAACAGCTAAACTATTGATGTTCCATACAGCATATGTAAGAATAGCAAATTGGCAATTGAATTTCTTAATTTGTTTTCAAGTACTTTTGTCCTCTATTTTATACAATTTGTCTCAAAGAACCAAATTAACTGGCAGTACTGGGACGAAATCTATATCAATCTACTGCTGTTACTGACTTTCATTGGCTCGAAGATGTGGGGATTAATAATGTTTGTTATATTATGGTGCATGTTTTAACATGTTTACTTCATATTTTGGCAACTTATCAGGGCACAGCTCGATTGATGTTCAACTCATTTGGTTCGTCATTATGGATGATGCCATTTTCAAAGTATTGTAGGGCAGATGCCATGTATTTGAAGCATTTTACTGGGGGAACCAGGAAGGTTCATCAGACCTATCAATGTGAGGAAAAGGAGTTTCAGTCAAACTACTCTGGTTTTTCAACTAATATAATCAACATTGAAATTCCTTCAACCCGTGGTAAGGCTTTGGAATCAAATTTTCTTTTATTTATTTATTTTTTGTGACATGTCGGTAACTGCTATAATGCTCACAACAGTGTCTTCTATTAACAGGGATTGATGCCTATCCATCAGTTTCAGAGTTTGCGGAGACCAATTTGTCTAGCATCGAATGTGGAGTCCCAACTCAGTTGTCGTTTTCAGCTCGCGAAATAGCAGATGGAACCTTTTTCAAAGCTATAGAGGACTATGATTCAGATAACAAGAGGACCTTGCACCAACTGAAGAAGTGGGTATTCTCACAAAATTTATTCCATTTGAGAAAATTATGATTACTTTTTCTATGTTATTATTGGCTGATCTAGACATGATTGATTCTAATAAGGATATTTATCAAATTTTTTCTCAGTGTTTTTTAATCAAAAACTTCTTTGTCAATGCTGGACATTCATAATCGTCTTTCAGCATAAATTTGCTTAAATGACATCTAATGTATCATACATGCAGTCCTATGTTGTAGGTGGTAGTTCTGATGTATTATGTAGCTTTCAATCCCAAATCTCGTTATTAAGAGTATTGAACTGCATTTTTCTTTAAATATTATGAGGAGCTGCAGAAAAGATGTTTAGGCATGGAACTATCACATACTTAGACTTTCATAATATATATAAATAGTCATCTACCAAGTTTTTTTGCATATTCATGTATACCGGAGATTTACTCTCATAGACGCTTCCCAAATATTTTCACAATCTATCATGTTTTTAAATATATAATTTTTACAAGCAATGATACTTTCAAAAAATTTAACAATCTATCACATCTTCTTAATGTTTGCCGATTTTTGACATTCTAAACAAAGTGCTTTGATCATCACGTCAAGTCATGAATCACATGTACTAATTAAAATTATATGGAGATCCTACAAAAGTAGTTTTACATGGAACTGTCATGTAAGCGGGCTTGTCGGTTGTCATAACTTAGTAATATTAAATGGACGGACATTCATCAATTTTCATCTGTTGCACTTAATACCAGTCACAGATGCTGGCCAAATGTTTTCTTCCAGAATCTGAGGTTGTTCGTCATTGTTGGCTGATACTTGACAAGCTGAAATTTCTATTTTTAATTTATACTTTCATCTATTTGTTCTAATAGTAGTTGTCCTAGAAGTTCAATTAATAGTAGTCTTTGCTTCATTGTTGTACTTTTCAGGTCATATCATGCTGATCCTGTTCTGAATCCTCTTACACCATGGGATAGACCACCTATTAAGAATGTTTTCTGTATCTATGGAGTAGATTTAAGGACTGAGGTATGGTTAAATTTTTATTTAAAATTCTAATTACCTTGTTCATTTTCTAGCCCATTGTCCCTAAATGCTGTTTGATTGATAACATTGACAAAAAAGGAAAACACTATATTCGTGATATCATGGCTTCTTTTTTATTACTTATTGTGGTTAATATTTAATTGATGATGTCATGTTGAATGATAATGTAAGCAGGTTGGTTATTATTTTGCACCAAGTGGCAAACCTTACCCTGATAATTGGATAATTACTGATATTGTATATGAAACTGAAGGATCACTGTTCTCGCGGTAAGCATTGTCCACACTTGACTTATTAATCTGTTCAAAAGCATGTATGCATAAATAGTAGTATCTCTTACCCTATATTTAGTATTAAAACAGCTCTAACGTTAATTACTTTTAGTTGTAAATGAAGTAAAATAGTGCCAGTGTCCAGTAGTAATAAATATTGACAAATGATTTGACCTCTTTATATTTAACTTTTAAATAGCATAGTACTTATTCTCTTAGGTCAGGGAATCAGGTTGAAGGAAATCCAGGAGCTACTAGCGGAGATGACACAGTAAGCTCTTTGCTACTAGATTGCGGTCACTGATCTGCTTTTTATAGTTAAAGCCTATCACTTGTATAATGCACCCGTAATTGTAATAGGTGCCGTATCATTCCTTATCTTGGTGCAAGAACTGGCTGGGGCCCAGAGTGAACATAACAAGAGCTCCACAGGTATACCGGTCAATTTAACAAATCTTGTGGATGCAAGCACCTTCATATTTTTATGATGATTTGAAATACTTTCTATCTTCTGGATCCTCAACGTATCATATATATCTGATTGCGAGTTTTCTGCGGTTAGTTTGATGTACTTTCTGATCTGAACCATACAACTTGGTTATAGTTTATTGCTTGTCTCTATCAAACTATTTTATAATAAAAAAATGAATTTATTCGTGCATTGAATATGTAAAACTGTTGATGCACTATCCATCTGATCTAATATAAAAAAGTGTGTTTGCTATGCTTTTATATTCTATATCTTAAATACAACATAATTGAGTTTGAAATGGTCAACTTTTCCCCTCAAATTGCAGTCGGAGCATGATGGGTCAGATGTACAAGTGGAGTTGAATGTTGAGCATCTTTACGAAGATGTAGTCCCCAATATGACAAGATCACCTGGAGTCAAATACATAACTTATTATGAAGACTCGGAAAGCATTCCAGGAAAGGGGACAGCAGTTTGGGAGCTTGATAAAGGTGGTGACATTACCCTTAATGCTTTTCTCAATAAATGGATATCATAGAAGTATGATTTTGGATTATGATGAACTGAATTGAATTGAATTGCTACAATGCATTTTAAGAATCTTAAATAGCCCAGCATTATGTTTTTGTGGTTATGTTATGACATTCAATTAGGTATCTTATCGAAAGTGGTTCTGTCTGGTTTTGGATAAATTTCTTTCAGCTTCCAGCATACTGTATAAGAATCAGAGTTATGGAAATTGGGGAACACCTCTTGTGCATTCCTGCTAAAAGGCAATCAAAATAAATATTTAAAAACTTGTCTTCCATTCCTGGTTTAGGCAGTTAACTTGTTTCCTTTGTATTCCCCATTTCTCAATGTCGAGGAGCGTTATTTAAACCATTCTTGAGTTTGTTGCAGTCTTTCAATTTTTCTAAAATTTCCTTCACAAGAAAATTGCGTTAAAAATTTTAAGTAACATTTTTTTGACTTCCACCTTATCACTACAAGTGGGTTAAACTGATATCATCTTCATGTAGCAAATCACAGGAACATAGTTAGATCACCGGCTCTAATGCGAGAGTTATGGCTCCAGATTTGGCATGATATTCATGTCGATGCACCGTCCAATTTTGTTACAAAAGGTAAAACATGGTGTACTGTTTTACTTCTTTTCTTAAAGGTTAAATTGCGTTTTACTCATTATAATAATGCTGATAGCTAAGCGAGGGCCCTTAAGGGATGATGACTGCTACTGGGATTATGGAAAAGCTCGGTGTGCTTGGCCTGAATACTGTGAATACAGGTTCCTTATTTTATTGTATTTCGGACTTTTCCTCTTCTTACCAATTTATGTTAAAATTTTCATTACCTGATGTATGGTGATGTAGGTATGTCTTCGGTGATGTCCATTTAGGACAGAGCTGTAGGTTAAGGAATTCTTCAGCCGATGCACTCCTGCATTATATAGAATAATAGAAGGTAGACTATTCTCCATCCAACTATGAAGTTGACTACTACTCCTATGGTTCCCTCTTTATCAGTAGTATTTCTGACGTTCTTTGACTCGGTCACCTTTATTGATATATATTGCCTTTGGCCGAGATTACATGCTTCCTGTTGAGGAATTTGGATCCACAGTTTGAGAAATTTGTTAATATTACCGGACAATTCACTTACTTTAGAGTTGGCATACTAAAGTGGTTTACTTTATTATCACATACAAAACTTCAAATGGAAGGTTGAAACATGGTGGTTACTCCAATTCTTCTTCTTAAACATTCATGTCCAACAGATTCCAACGTAAGTACAGGAATAGGATCCTCCCGGGACCCTCAAAATACACAGGAAAAAGCGTAATGGCGATTAAACAAAACCATGTCAAGCACATACACAGGAAAAACTTAACAAAGGTTAAACATATCCATGTAAAGCACATATCCACATCCGACACATGCACCCTGATCTGAGTGACATAGATTTGCATACGGATATGTTGTGTGAAAATTCTGTATCTAAATTTCATCAGTTCTTGTATGACACTTCTCATTGAAAACTCCGGTGTTAATGTACATAGCAATTTATGAAGGGATGATCTTTATCATGCATCACTTGTGCTGTTGAATCTCATCTTTATCATTGGAGCTCTGTCTCTTGCAGGGTTATTTTTCCAGTCGTCGACCTAACATTCTTTCGTATACCATGCAGAGTTATTCCTTGGCTCCATCTTCTCATTTCTGGGTAACATCGATACGCCTTTTCAATTGATGCAACATATTTTAGTCAATTCTGTGTCAGTAGCTTCTTGTATTATACTTTCTAATCCTGAAAACTGAAACTGGTGGAGACTGGAGAAGGATAAACAAACCATTATTTCATTCCTATTGCTCTAGATTTAGATTATAATGGAAGACAAAGAATTCTTATAAATCTTCGGATGATATCATCCGTGAATCGTGATTCATCCACCAGTTGGCCTTCAGATTTGTTCTTGTAATATTGAATCGAACACGGTAGACACGTATAGAGAGTTTGAAAATCTTGTAAAACCTGCTAGATTGATATTTATACATTAACATCAAACCCTGTTTCTAAAGGGGTAAAAAGGTGTAAACCTTTTGTCATGGTGATTATATATTTTTTGTGATTATATATGACCCGTTCATGAAGGAACAACAACTATGATTTGTCAGTATGTTTTGCCGGAGCTCGGATATTATTAAAGAGATTTCCGACGGATTCGAGCTTAGATGGATGCCTGCCGAGTGTGGATAACCCATATGTGGACTGTTGAAGTGTTGCTGCTTTATAAATATTTCTGGATCAAGGACTGATTTGAACAACTGGTGATTTTTTTAGCATTTACCTCCGTGGGAAATAAATGGTACAAATTGATGTAAAGTTCTGACCGAGGTAAGACATGTAGATCACAATATAATTTTATTAAAAGCTATTTTATTGGATTATTTATTTACTTTTAATTATTTTTAATTATCAATATTTGATTTATTAAACGATTGATCCAATTTGGGTACTATAGAAGTATGGGTGATCATTCCAATCCATTTTTTTTCAAATGTTAGGATTCAAGGATTTAATATTGCTTAAAGGACTTAGTGTCTCATCCTATCAACAATGTAGAGTTACACGTAGGTCCATTTAATTTTATTGTGGTATTAGATTTACAAAGAGTTAAATAAGATTTTATGAAAGTATATTTTTTTATGAAATCATTCCACTTCATTTGTTTCGATATAAGACCAATAATATTTATATTGTAGTGGTATAAAAATTCTCGTACCCAAAGTCTATTTTGACCTTGCTATATGGGCTGGTGTGGTCGTAAAATCATAGGAATATTAAAAATATATTCAATCAAATTATTACATGTCATCATCTGATTGTTTGGTTAATTTTATTTAATTAAATTAAAATTAAGACTAAATTAATATAATAAATAAATAATATAGACTAAATGTCTAATTTTATAAAATCTCAATAACCGACACCTCATTCATTCGTCACCCATGATAAATTTTTAACGGCGATGATCAATCATCGGGTTAATTAAATAGTTTAGTGATCGAATTTTGAATTATTTTAGTTCGATAACTAAAACATTGGGTGGTAACCAGAATGTTTAGTTATTAAATAATGTACTTCTTGAAATCAAATGGTTCGCGTGGCCTAATGGATAAGGCGCTCGCCTCCGGAGCGGGAGATTGTGGGTTCGAGTCCCACCGTGAACTTTCTGTCAAAATAAGTTTAATAAATATTTTTTTCAGACCGTTTTTTATTTATTAAACGAACATGAACAAGGTTTTTCGTTCATTCATTTATGTTCGTAAACTTCGGTAATTTGTTCTTATATGTTCGTTTAAATTTATTCACATATATCTAAGGGTGAGCATTAGATCAAGTAAGTTGAGTAGAAAAATTTTGAGTTACTCAAATTGAGAAGTCTTATTTTATGACTATGAATGTTATTTTTTTGTTAAACCGAGTTAATGGATCAAACCAAAATAAAATTGGTTAATCAATTAAATTTTAGGTTGGTCTAATAATTAAGATTTTTTTAATTTTAATTATCGATTAATTCGGTTTAAAATCAGTTCATTAGCTGAATTAATCAAATTAATCCAAAATATTAAATATTTAGCCTATTATATATGTTATTTATGTTTGTTTATTTATGTACGTTTACGTTCATTTATGTTCGTTCGTTTACATTTATTTATATTCGTTTATTTACGTTCGTTTATCATTTAAACGAACAAACATAAACGAACATGAACAAGCTATAATCCTTAACGAACGAACACAAATAAAAAAATTTAGGTTCGTTTATATCCGTGTTCGTTCATTTGTTCGGTTAAAATTAAATAAACTAACATGAACACACCCTCATTCATGTTCGTTTGGTTCGTTTACCACCTTAGCCATGAGAACATATAACAATAAATCTTTTAATAAGTTAACAATTATTTTTACTATTATATCATTTTACTTTTATATGGACAAATTTAATAACAGACCTTCAATGGTAGCTTTAAAAAAAATATTTGAGGATAAATATACATAAAATTTTAAGATATATATAACTTTTAAATATTTAAAATTGAAAATTAATTTATAAAATTTTAAAAATTAAAAATAAATGTATGAACTTTAAAAACATCAGAACCACCTGTGCTCACCATACCCATTACCTACCATCTAATTTGAACGAAATCATCTATATTGTGTTCTATAATTATGTTTTTAAAATCAGTTTTATTTCATCTTATATAACAAATAAAACAAATATTATTTATAAATGATAAAATATTTTATAACGATCTAAATTTCAGAATTCATGAATCGGTTTACCTCAACGGTGAATTTTACACTTGAGATTTTAGGTTGGTGGATGGTATAGGAGGATAATAGAGGGTTAACAAGGTAGCTGACTTTATTTTTTTAAAGAGGAAAAGAGAGAATGCTTGAATATCCATGCAAAAAAAGAGGAAGGTGATGGGTAAAACTCATTGTCTCTTTATCGTGCATCCTTTTATGTTTTTTTTTTTAAATTTTTTTAAAAATTAAATTTTCAACCCTAACCTTTATTATAAATATGTACATCATTTCATATATATACGGTATAAAAAATTATTTAAAGTAAAATCAATTACTACTATAACATTATAAATATTTATAATTAAATTTAAATATAATATTTTTTGAATAGTCATAAGGTGATTGTAAGATAATATTTGTTCATATATATTATTAACTCTTTAATAATATATACTAGTTTTTTTAAGATGAATATTATACTAGTTTTTTTTTACTAAAATCACTTATTGAGCTCAAATGTGAATATAAATTTGAATAACTTGACTCAACTCAAATAAAATAAAATTATATAAAAATTAACTTAATTGATTTAAATATTTTTTGACTGACTTAACTTGCTGAGAAATTATTCGATGAATTCGACTCGTCATGTTATTCATGGTCTTAACCAATAAAATTCATCAATCTCATTTTAACTTTTAAATAACCACTCACTTCTTATTGCATATAAAAAATAAAATTTTACCTTAAAAAATAAAGATAAATATCATTAACTTAGATCATAGGATATGATGTATTTAATTTAAAGTAAAAACCCTTTATCCTCAAATCATTCCCCTACTATGTTCCTACTAAAAATTTATAAAATTTATTTTCTAAATCCTAATCCTAGTTTTCACGTCATGAATCCTAAATCATATACCCTAAAAATATATTTTACCATCATTTCTCTAAATCTTAACCTTAAACCCAACCTTGAACTCATTAATTTAAAGTGAAGCATAAAAATATATAATTAAGGCAGACGATTTGCCTTCCAAAGATTCTAGTAATTTTTTAAACTTAAGTAAATACTCACGATTGTGTAGTATGATAGAGTAGAAATCCCTCGTCTCCTAATCGTATCCCTTTCATGCCTTCCGTTAAAAGTCTTAAAAACTTAAATTTTAAATTTTAACCTTTATTTTTTATTTTATAAAATTTAAACCTTACACCTTAAAAAATATACTCTACCTTAACTTCTTAAATCTTAATCTTGAACCCTAAAATTTAACCCCTAACTTAAAGTAAAGCACTAATAAAATACAATCAGGGGCGGTTCAAAGATTTTAGGGGCCCTGTGCAATTTATTAAAATATGATCTTTAAAAGTAATTGTTCATGACTTCCACTAGTTATAGAATTGTATCCCTTAGAAGCAAATGCCCTTTCTAGGGGCTCCTGTGTGATCGTTTCTATTGCGTCTGTCCAAAACCTTATTAGTTCTAATGAAACAATAGTAATAGTAATAATCAATAAGATTCTATAATCAATTGTCGCATTTAAGAAATAATTATAACATTTTAACAATTATAACTAATCTTTCTTAATAGCGTTTTCAAAAATTTTCAATAAATTTCGAGATTAACATCATCTAATGAATGTAGTTTATCAAAATTTGGGGCCCTTCTTTTTCGGAAGCCCTATGCAGTCGCTCTTATTGCGCCTGTCCAAAACCCCCCACCGAATACAATTAATTGATAATCGATTTACACCGATAACTACGTGTACATGCGGATAAAACTCTGAACAGATGGCAAGGTGAATATCATGCTGCCGCCCAGTTGTCGCAAAACATAAGCATTCAGATTCCGCAACACGACAACCACAACGACAACAAATCATGTCCCTGTGTAGGTTCTTCGCGTCCTCTACATGCAGACAACAGTTTCACGTGCCCAGTTCAGATGCCTTGGCCTTGGGCTTTGACACACACTCTATATGCTGACATTTCATTGTTTTGGATCCATGTTCTTTCAGGTAGATCATTTTGTAACTATTACTGACGGCTCGAGCCACCTGCCCTATCTGATTTGTGACGTGTAAGCCATTAGAGACAACCGGCCATGCAAATTGAAGAATGTCGAAACAACCCTGACCTCCATGCACACTCGTCTCCTCTATAAATACTCACTGTCCTACATTCCCATCTTCACAAAAACACACTGAAATAAACTAAACATAGCAGATAGACATGGCCAACATGCCTTCTTGGCTCTCTCTTTCCTTTTCTCTCCTTCTGCTCTTCAATGGCTGCTTGGCTCGCCCGGGGTCAGAGCAGGAGTTCCAGTTACAAAATGAGTGCCAAATCAACAGGCTCAACTCCATTGAACCCACGTCAAGAATCCGATCCGAAGCAGGAACCACCGAGTGGTGGAACCCCAACAGCCAACAACTCAAGTGTGCTGGCGTGTCTGTGATGAGGCAGAATGTTGAGCCGAATGGCCTCGTCTTGCCTTACTTCACCAATGCTCCTCAGCTGATTTACATTGTCCAAGGTATGGAATGTAGGATGACAGTCAAATGAAATACTTATAAACCCTCGCTAGTAATCTTATTATCGTTGGTAGAAATAATGTTTTGAATTTCCAGGAAGGGGGATTCAGGGAACTGTATTGCCTGGATGTGCCGAGACATTCCAGGAATCGCAGCAAGGACAAGGGCAGCAGAGCCAGAGACAGGGAAGGTCCAGGGACCAGCACCAGAAGATCCGACGGTTCCGCCAGGGAGACGTCCTCGCATTGCCGGCCGGCGTCGTTCATTGGTTCTACAATGATGGCAATGAGCGCCTTGTTACTGTCAACCTCCTCCACACTGCCAACGATGATAATCAGCTCGACAACAATCCTAGAGTATATTAATATACTTCCTCTTTCGGTATTTCGTAGCATCAAAATCGAAAATTTTCAGACATTTTTTATGATCGATTCTGTTATGTTGTAGAGATTCAGTCTTGCTGGTAACCCAGAAGAGGAACAGAGGAGACTGAGGAGGTTTGCACAACAGCAGATGCAAGGAAGATGGAGTGAGAGCGAGAGGGAAGAGCAAGAAGAAGAGGAGGAAGAACAAGACAACCCCAGCCGCAGCCGCCGTCACGAGCAGCAGAGCTCCTCCTGCAACAACCTTCTCTGCGCCTTCGACAGTGAGTTCCTTGCTCAAGCATTCAACGTCGACACCAGCCTCATCAGGAAACTCCAACAGGTCCAAGGACACAAAGGCAGCATCATCAGGGTCAGGGACAGACTCGACGTGGTTTCACCGCCCAGAATGGAAGAGGAAGAGCGCGAAGAACGCCAACAGGAACAAAGATACAGGGAACGCCACCCCTACGGAAGAGACAACGGCCTCGAGGAAACGTTCTGCGCCATGAGAATGAAGGAGAACATTGCCGACCCCGAACGCGCCGACATCCTCAACCCGCAAGCCGGTCGTCTTTCCACCCTCAACAGATTCAACCTCCCCATCCTCAACGCACTCGGCCTCAGCGCCGAAATGGGTGTTCTTTACAACGTAAGCTCTTCGAAATTTCTTCACATCCGATCAAATATTGAATAACGTAACACTTAAACGCTGTGTTTTTCTACAACCAGAGAGCCGGTACCGTTCCACAATGGTGCATCAACGCCCACAAGATACTCTACATGTTGAAGGGCCGCTGCAGAATCCAGGTGGTCAACCAAAACGGCGACACCGTCTTCGACGATAACGTGGAAGAAGGACAGTTATTGACGGTACCCCAAAACTACGCCTTCATGAAACGAGCAGGCAGCGAAGGAGCACAATGGGTTTCCTTTTTCACCAACTCAGAGGCCGCGAACACCCCGATGGCTGGACGAGTCTCCGCCATCCGAGCACTGCCCGAGGAAGTGGTTGCGGCTTCGTATCAGATCTCGCGAGAAGATGCAAGGAAGGTGAAGTATAACAACCAAGACACCTATTTCTTCACTTCTTCAAGGTCTGAGATGAGGGACGAAGCTTAAAAGCAAATCCACTGTACTGCGATGTTGTAGGCAACTTAAGTAGTAAGTAATAAAAGAGATGTTGAGCTTTGTCCACCATGGATTTTGTCGTGGATCCTTTGGTTGAGGGGATGAATAAAAGGGAAGGGGTCTGTCTTAGATGATCGAAATTTTCTTCCAAGTCGAATAAAACTTGATGTTCTTCGAATAAATTACTTTTTTGTTTTCGGACACGGACCTTTGATGATGACCAAGATGTCGGGCAATTAAGATTCAAAGTGGCCTTAAGGGTTAAGATCCTTTGACGATAGGTTTTACCCTCAAACGAAAAAAAAAAAAAATCAATCCTTAAAAACATCGTTTAATATTATTAATATTGATCATCGTTGAATATATTAAATTAATTAAAAAAATTAAGAATCTTAAGGACTCAACATACAGTTATTAATTGTATGTTGAGTCTATCACTCTTTATTAATTGCATAAGTTCTATGTTAAGTCTATCACTCTTTATTAATTGCATATGTGTTCAATAATGTTCATCATTACACTACATCATATTTGTTCTATAGCGGCACTTTTTGTGACGTTTTTACAACAAACGCCACAAACAATTGTATTATAGTGACGTTTTTTATACCAACGCTGCAATATTTCATCATCAATGACGTTTTAAACACAAACGCCGTAATAACACCTATTAAAATGGCTAACTCAGAAATGCTTTAATTATTTTTATGTTGATTTACTTTTATAATTAGTTCTGTAAAATATGTTGTACACAAAGATTAGTGTATCATAGTAGGTAAGAGTAAGTGGGTTAGGGCAAAATAGTTGGCCCATAAAAAAACTGTATGAGAATCACAATGAGTAGTATGTAAAATTGTATGATTTACCTCAATAAATTGAGGTGTTCAAATTTAAAAACAACAACAATTTGCAAGATAGATGAGACTCATTTTGAGAGGTTTTACATTTGTATGCAAGTATAGAAGGATGTATCATTACTATACCTATTTTTTAATACATGACATTTTATGATATTTTGTGCATATGAGTTACATTGTATTATTTTTGTGGTTACATAAAAATTTAAAGTTTTGGATAAATTAAATTTTATGTGTTTTTAAATTGATTTAATTTAATCTAACATTAAAATTTAATATCTTCTAAATGTCAAACTTTTGAAAAAAAATAGAATGCCTTGTTTAAGGGGGTTAATTTTTAAAAAGATTTTATATTCTCTTCATTTTTACTTTACACCAACAATTTGTATTTTCTATCAATTGGTATTAAATTTAAAATGAATAGATTTAACCCTTCAAACTTTGGTGTCGTGAATTTATTTTATTTTATATTTTTTATATAAACAAAAACCGGAGGATATTTTAAAAATTGAATTTTCAAAAAATAAGGGGAGCATTAATGACTTTGAATTTTAAATACTCTTAGTCAAATTTTAGTTTTATTAAGCGGAGCAATCTCAAAAATAATTTTTTAAGTTAGTTTTATTATATAAAAGGGGAGATTGTTGAGATATTGATTTTGATATAATAATTGAAAAATATTTTAGACTAAATTAAAAGTATTTCGATTCTTATGTTCAAACAACTTGAAAATAAGTTTGAATTTTTTTTGAGAGGTTTTAGAAGTATTTGAAACGTTTTAAAATAGTCAAACTTATATTTTTAAATGAAAGTTTTGAAACCTTTTCTTAAGGTTCGAATCCTCTCAGGCAGAATGACTTTTTCTTGAAACCTTGATAAAGGTTTCGAAACTTTGGTCCTGTAACGACTATTTTTTTTTAAGATTTCGAAACTTAGGTTCCAAAATCTCTGTGTAAGTGAAAACTTAAAGCTCGACTTTATGATTTTCCAACGGCTCCAAAACATCCCTAACAACTATAAAAGGCTAAAATATAAAACAATAATCGGTTTGGAGAAACATATTCTATAAAACAATAACCTAAAAACGAAGTATGAAGACCAGTTGTCTACACCAGTAATTTACAATACCAAATAGTCAAACTTATATTTTTAAATGAAAGTTTTGAAACCTTTTCTTAAGGTTCGAATCCTCTCAGGCAGAATGACTTTTTCTTGAAACCTTGATAAAGGTTTCGAAACTTTGGTCCTGTAACGACTATTTTTTTTAAGATTTCGAAACTTAGGTTCCAAAATCTCTGTGTAAGTGAAAACTTAAAGCTCGACTTTATGATTTTCCAACGGCTCCAAAACATCCCTAACAACTATAAAAGGCTAAAATATAAAACAATAATCGGTTTGGAGAAACATACTCTATAAAACAATAACCTAAAAACGAAGTATGAAGACCAGTTGTCTACACCAGTAATTTACAATACCAAATAGTCAAACTTATATTTTTAAATGAAAGTTTTGAAACCTTTTCTTAAGGTTCGAATCCTCTCAGGCAGAATGACTTTTTCTTGAAACCTTGATAAAGGTTTCGAAACTTTGGTCCTGTAACGACTATTTTTTTTAAGATTTCGAAACTTAGGTTCCAAAATCTCTGTGTAAGTGAAAACTTAAAGCTCGACTTTATGATTTTCCAACGGCTCCAAAACATCCCTAACAACTATAAAAGGCTAAAATATAAAACAATAATCGGTTTGGAGAAACATATTCTATAAAACAATAACCTAAAAACGAAGTATGAAGACCAGTTGTCTACACCAGTAATTTACAATACCAAATAGTCAAACTTATATTTTTAAATGAAAGTTTTGAAACCTTTTCTTAAGGTTCGAATCCTCTCAGGCAGAATGACTTTTTCTTGAAACCTTGATAAAGGTTTCGAAACTTTGGTCCTGTAACGACTATTTTTTTTAAGATTTCGAAACTTAGGTTCCAAAATCTCTGTGTAAGTGAAAACTTAAAGCTCGATTTTATGATTTTCCAACGGCTCCAAAACATCCCTAACAACTATAAAAGGCTAAAATATAAAACAATAATCGGTTTGGAGAAACATATTCTATAAAACAATAACCTAAAAACGAAGTATGAAGACCAGTTGTCTACACCAGTAATTTACAATACCAAATGGCATTGATCGAATAAGTTGGATTCTTCCTCCGTAACTAAGCTTTTTACGGCATGATTTTGATATACCTTAGTGGTCGTTTGTTGCTTGCACATAGATTTTAATAATATTATTTTTCAATTATGATTTTATCTATGATCATAGAAGAGTTAGATCATCATTTGGTTGATGGTTGTTTGCCGATGTAATTAGTCCTAAGTAACAGAACTTTCTATTTGGGTTGCTCAATGCTTATTTTTCATTCATTATGCATCTCGATTGAATAGAGTTAAGGAGATATAAGAAAAGGAGATATAAGAAAACTTCTGAATTTTGATGATATATTTATCTCTATAAAAGTATTCACTTTTTCTTTATTTTTTGGTTATAAAAATTATTAGTAGATTAATCATATTTTTTTTCTTTCTGTATGCGTTATAATCATGATATCTTTATAATTTTAATAAAAAATCAGTAGTTATTATAAAAAAATATATTTATCTTATAAGTTTTTTTAAATTTTATAAAAATGTTTTATAATTTTTTAGGTAATTTTTTTATCAAAACATAATCTATTTATTAATTAGTTTTATTATCGTGTTTGGTTAGTTTGGTGTGATATTTGATGATTTATTATCATTTAGTGATGATTGAACAATTGTTAAAGAGGCGAGGACTTATCAATTCAACCTGTGTAATGATAAGTCACATTACACTATGAAGAAGAAAACTTGAGTCTAAGCTTTAAAGAAGACACTATTAAAAAAAAAGAATCACTAATTTTGAAAAACAGTATGTTTAGATAATTAAGCTAGATTTAATTACTTATAAAATCTATATCACAAATTATAAATATTTTTTTATCAAAATAAATGTAAAACTATTTTTCATAATTAATACATTTTAATTACGTCAACTTTTTATGAACTTTTTTAATTTATTTAAAAAAAATACTTTAAAGAAACGAGTGCTCATAAAAAAGTCGCATCTCCTTAAGTAGTAACTTCTCGTCAAAGATTACATGAAATGGAAGGCAATCTTATAAGACCCCTTCCCTTTTATTCATCCCCTCAACCAAAGGATCCACGACAAAATCCATGGTGGACAAAGCTCAACATCTCTTTTATTACTTACTACTTAAGTTGCCTACAACATCGCAGTACAGTGGATTTGCTTTTAAGCTTCGTCCCTCATCTCAGACCTTGAAGAAGTGAAGAAATAGGTGTCTTGGTTGTTATACTTCACCTTCCTTGCATCTTCTCGCGAGATCTGATACGAAGCCGCAACCACTTCCTCGGGCAGTGCTCGGATGGCGGAGACTCGTCCAGCCATCGGGGTGTTCGCGGCCTCTGAGTTGGTGAAAAAGGAAACCCATTGTGCTCCTTCGCTGCCTGCTCGTTTCATGAAGGCGTAGTTTTGGGGTACCGTCAATAACTGTCCTTCTTCCACGTTATCGTCGAAGACGGTGTCGCCGTTTTGGTTGACCACCTGGATTCTGCAGCGGCCCTTCAACATGTAGAGTATCTTGTGGGCGTTGATGCACCATTGTGGAACGGTACCGGCTCTCTGGTTGTAGAAAAACACAGCGTTTAAGTGTTACGTTATTCAATATTTGATCGGATGTGAAGAAATTTCGAAGAGCTTACGTTGTAAAGAACACCCATTTCGGCGCTGAGGCCGAGTGCGTTGAGGATGGGGAGGTTGAATCTGTTGAGGGTGGAAAGACGACCGGCTTGCGGGTTGAGGATGTCGGCGCGTTCGGGGTCGGCAATGTTCTCCTTCATTCTCATGGCGCAGAACGTTTCCTCGAGGCCGTTGTCTCTTCCGTAGGGGTGGCGTTCCCTGTATCTTTGTTCCTGTTGGCGTTCTTCGCGCTCTTCCTCTTCCATTCTGGGCGGTGAAACCACGTCGAGTCTGTCCCTGACCCTGATGATGCTGCCTTTGTGTCCTTGGACCTGTTGGAGTTTCCTGATGAGGCTGGTGTCGACGTTGAATGCTTGAGCAAGGAACTCACTGTCGAAGGCGCAGAGAAGGTTGTTGCAGGAGGAGCTCTGCTGCTCGTGACGGCGGCTGCGGCTGGGGTTGTCTTGTTCTTCCTCCTCTTCTTCTTGCTCTTCCCTCTCGCTCTCACTCCATCTTCCTTGCATCTGCTGTTGTGCAAACCTCCTCAGTCTCCTCTGTTCCTCTTCTGGGTTACCAGCAAGACTGAATCTCTACAACATAACAGAATCGATCATAAAAAATGTCTGAAAATTTTCGATTTTGATGCTACGAAATACCGAAAGAGGAAGTATATTAATATACTCTAGGATTGTTGTCGAGCTGATTATCATCGTTGGCAGTGTGGAGGAGGTTGACAGTAACAAGGCGCTCATTGCCATCATTGTAGAACCAATGAACGACGCCGGCCGGCAATGCGAGGACGTCTCCCTGGCGGAACCGTCGGATCTTCTGGTGCTGGTCCCTGGACCTTCCCTGTCTCTGGCTCTGCTGCCCTTGTCCTTGCTGCGATTCCTGGAATGTCTCGGCACATCCAGGCAATACAGTTCCCTGAATCCCCCTTCCTGGAAATTCAAAACATTATTTCTACCAACGATAATAAGATTACTAGCGAGGGTTTATAAGTATTTCATTTGACTGTCATCCTACATTCCATACCTTGGACAATGTAAATCAGCTGAGGAGCATTGGTGAAGTAAGGCAAGACGAGGCCATTCGGCTCAACATTCTGCCTCATCACAGACACGCCAGCACACTTGAGTTGTTGGCTGTTGGGGTTCCACCACTCGGTGGTTCCTGCTTCGGATCGGATTCTTGACGTGGGTTCAATGGAGTTGAGCCTGTTGATTTGGCACTCATTTTGTAACTGGAACTCCTGCTCTGACCCCGGGCGAGCCAAGCAGCCATTGAAGAGCAGAAGGAGAGAAAAGGAAAGAGAGAGCCAAGAAGGCATGTTGGCCATGTCTATCTGCTATGTTTAGTTTATTTCAGTGTGTTTTTGTGAAGATGGGAGTGTAGGACAGTGAGTATTTATAGAGGAGACGAGTGTGCATGGAGGTCAGGGTTGTTTCGACATTCTTCAATTTGCATGGCTGGTTGTCTCTAATGGCTTCCACATCACTACATCAGGTAGGGCAGATGGCTGGAAAGAGACGGTAAAAGCCAAAGGCATCTTAAAGTTCATGTGATGGGCACGTGAAACTGTTGTCTGAGACGCGAAGAACCTACACAGAGAAGTGATTTGTTGTCGCGTTGTGGAATCTGATGGATTATGTTTTGTGACAACTGGGCGGCAGCATGCGACTCACATTGCCAGCTGTTCAGAGTTTTATCCGCATGTACATGGAGTAATCGGTGTAAATCGAGTATCACTTAATCGTACGCTTTACTTTTAAGTTAAGTTAGGGTTTAAATTTTAGAGTTCAAAATTAAAATCTAAGAAGTGAAAGTAGTATAATTTTTAAGGTGTAAAGTTTAAATTTTATGAAGTAAAAAATGAGAGATATAATTTAAAATTTAATTTTTTAAAACTTTTAATGAAAGGCATGGAAGGAATACGATTAGGAGAATGAGGATTTTTACTCTATCATACGACACAATCACGAGTATTTACATAAGTTAAAAAAAATACTAGAATCTTTGGAGGGCAAATCGTCTGCCTTAATCTTTCTGTATAATTTTTATTATTTTATTTGTCGATATATATTTGTTTTAAAAAATCAAGTTAAATATTAAAATAATTATAATCATTAAAAATAAATTACTGTTATATATATTTTTAGGTTTATATCGATGATATTTATCATTTATGATTAATTTTTAGAGTTTATATATATTATTTTTCTGAATTATTTGATTATATTTTTAACATTTCATTATATTTTCAAGCCAAAATAAAACTATAATTATTAAATATAATTCGAATAAAAAATAATTTAAAAATATTTAATAAATTTAAATAGTATTTCAGGCCCAAATAATAGTATAGGCCCAATCTAACCACGCTCCACACACACTCCCCAAGCGTAAATGTTGGCACTACAAAGCTTCGCTTTCTCTTCCCCAAATCCTCTCTCGCTTGCGCTCACTTCTTCAGTATTTGATTGAATTTGGGTCTCTAAATCTCATCTCCAAAATGCTTGCTCGCCTCGCCTCCCAGCGGTTCCTCGAGATCCGTCAAGCTTTCCGTCAATCTTCTCAGGTATTCAGTCCCATTTGTTTCTTTCTCGTCGTTTCCGTCATTTTCTGATCATCCAAACACCTACCCGATCTCATTTCCCTGTTTTTCAGGCTTATCGATCCTTCTCCACTGCCTTGAACTATGTAAGTTTTACACTCTCCACATCGCAATGCCAATTTCTATGGATTATGGGTTTTCCCCTTACTGGAAGAAATAGCTGATTGGATGATTTTTTTTTTACCCTGCAGCATCTTGATAGCCCGGATAACAATCCCGACCTTCCATGGGAATTTTCCGAGGCGAACAAAGAAAAGGTTGGTACAAATTAAAATGTTTGCATTTGGAGTTATGGGTTATGCTTTCTCTATCATTGTAGATTGAAAAGATTTTGACATTGAAGGTATTAGTAGATTGGGTAAAAATTTGAGGACGTTCACACTGAGTCTAAGTAGCATGGATTTGAAGAATTCTATGAGAGTGGAATACATTTTTTTTATTCTCTTATTGTTACATCAATCTCTTTTGAATTGTGTGGAAGTTGAGTTAGATTTAAAATTACTTTAGGTATTTTAAGTGGCTTAGTAATTTATAACATTTTAAATATTCCAATTTTCATTATGGTCATAATCCAAACGAACCATGTAGGTCAAGGAGATATTGTCTCATTATCCATCCAACTACAAACAATCTGCGGTTATTCCTTTGCTAGATCTTGCTCAGCAGCAGCATGGAGGGTGGCTTCCCGTGTCAGCAATGAATGCAGTACGTGGCATGAATAATGTTAAATAAATTTGATTGCATGTGTTAATACTCTCTGGTTTGTACGTTCAAATTTTCAGAATGCCGGTAATATTTAGTTATGTGAAGAATTAGACCTATGGTTTTTCTTCGAATTTGGACACTTTTGTAGGCAAAATCTAGTAGTTTTGGGGGGCATAATATTAAATGTTTGGTCTGCCATTTGGTTTCTGATTCGCAATAAATATGTTGTTTTAAGCCAAAATGCATTACAAACTTGTACTTCATGACATTTGTACGGTTTTTAACCTAAATGCTAAATATAATAGAAAGTGATTGCTTTTAGGTAAACTTTTTGTTCAAGTCAAAGCTGTTCTATTTTGTCCAAAATCATATTTTATTATATCTTCAACAATTTCCAGGGTCTGTTGTCTGATTAATTACTAACGTCTTTTTTAAGTACTCCATTTTTTCATATTTGGTAGCATTTATGCATGCCCTATATTGATGGTGAAACTTGAGCAAGTAGATCACAAGTTGCTTAAGATTGTCCTACAACTTTACCCCATTCCCTCTACTTTTACTGTACCGCTCAAAGCAAAAGGGGAATTCTTAAACACGTTAGTATTGGACTAGTAGTACCTGATCTTCAATGTGATGTGACTGAAGATTCAAGTTGATGAATGTATAGGACCTGTAAAGAAAGGAAAAGTTTATACAACTTTAGGGGTACAAAGCAGGATAATTACATCTAGAATTATTTGAACCGAGATTCAATTTGATCGTTAGACTGAATACATAATTGTGTCATTGCAATATTTGTCTCTCCAATAGCTAGTTTTTGTCTATCTGTCACTGTGAAAGAGTGATATTTGGCTAGATCTTTCAACTACTGAAACAGTGCCTGCTTAAGCACATTTTGTGGATAACCTAATATTACATTGGCATTACTTAATCATGCATCACTTGGTTATTAAATTTCTGCTTGTAATGGAACACTGGTAGTGGTATGTCCGTAGAGAGAATTCAGTTTTTTCTGTTGCTAAGCAATTAGTTCAACTAATTTGAATGGGTGCAGCCCTTTTCTTAATGCATAAGCTAAATGAATTACATTCCGAATCAAACATGTAATGGGTTGTGCAGGTTGCTAAGGTTATAGAAGTTGCGCCTATTCGTGTATATGAGGTTGCAACATTTTATTCAATGTTCAATCGGTCAAAGGTCAGAATTATATCTTTACTAGGCACTTTGAAGCCTCTCTATAGTGCTACTATCAATGAACAAAGTTACAGTACCTAGAATTTATTCAATTGTTCTCAGGTTGGGAAATATCATCTATTGGTGTGTGGCACAACCCCTTGTATGATTCGTGGTTCAAGAGAAATTGAAGAAGCTTTATTGAATCACTTGGGGGTTAAGCGTAATGGTAAGTGCTGTAATTTTTCATACTTATAATTTGACCTCTCTCAAAACTCAAGATAGCGTTGATTATTGAGTATTTATTGTTTCTGTTGTTCAGAGGTAACAAGCGATGGTTTATTCTCAGTTGGAGAAATGGAATGCATGGTAAGTCTTTTCCTTTACACATTACCTGTGAAACAGATCTGTATTTACTTAAGGGTAATTATTCCATGTATAAAAGTTTCCAGAAGCATCTTAGTTTTAGGATTTAGAAACTTTGTTTAGGGTTTAGGATTTGGGGGTTAAGTGTAGTAGTTTTGAATTTAGGGGTTGTTGATAGAATTTTGGGTTTGGGGTTAAATTTTAGTGTTTATAGGTTAAACCTAAAATCTAATCATATTACCCTAAAACTTAAACCCTAACCACTAAATTCTAACCCTAAATCCTAAATCATAATCATGAACACTAAATTCTAAACCTATACTAAAACCCATAAACTCTAAACCCTAAACTAAAATCATAAACCCTAAAATTAGAGTGCTTGTGTTAGTTTCCATCATATGTGTATGGGATAATAATCCTTTATTTTTAGCTTCATTTTTTAAGGTATATAGAAGTAGAAATTGCTGTAATCATATTTATCGCTTTATGGTGAATGTTCCCAGAAGATCTCTGGAGAACAAATGCACGAAAAGGATTTATTCCTATGATACCGGGAATTTTGTTGTGTAGCTCAGAAGTCTGAAATCAGAATGCAAGAAAACCTGTTCGCATAACCTGTAGAATATATTTTTTGCGCTTGAGTTACCTTATTATCCATTTAATGTCTACTTGTCCTCACCGTTATGGATTTTGTCAAGCCAAATTGCAATTAGGAGTTCAAAGTCCATACCTTGCTGACCTTTTCCCATCATTATACTGGAAAGTTTGATTGTATTAATTTGTATCCTGTAGGGATGTTGTGTAAATGCTCCTATGATCACTGTTGCTGATTACTCCAGTGGATCTGAGGGATATACGTATAATTACTTTGTGAGAGCTCCTTTCAACTTTCTTTATTTACCATGATTCGTTCTGATCAATTGGCAAAAACCTGATTTGAATTATCATTATTTTGGTACAAAGAAAACCCCAGCCCCAGGCTGGGGGAAAGGTGCTCAAATGTTGGGGTGTTGAACCCTATACCTATTGGATGCCACCTTTTAACGATAGTTGAATAGATGAACAAAACTAAACCAGGTTTAAGCCGAACCTTTCATGTTTAATAATGCAGGAAGATGTAACTCCAAAAAGAGTTGTCGAGATAGTTGAGATGCTAAGAAGGGGAGAGAAGCCTCCTGTAAGTGCAACTGGTTTTCCTAACTGGAATTAATTGTTTTTTGCTTCCATGGTGATGCCACTAATGCAAGTTTCGATATCTTTCCCCAAATTTCAGCATGGCACTCAAAATCCTCAACGTATCAAGTGCGGACCAGAAGGTGGAAATACCACTTTGCTAACTGATCCAAAACCTCCCCCATGCAGAGACCTAGATGCCTGCTAATGTTAACATGTCATTGCTGTCTCAAATAATGCAAAGCTTGGATGCTTCCATGCTTCTTTGGGTGTATTTTCTTGTTGAATTTGCCCAGATCAACCAATCATATATTTCATTTTTCAATGCAATTCCACCTTGGTATTCAAATACCTTAACCATGGGATTTTCTCGGTTACCATTGCCTAGAATTGTCACCGAAGGTAACATTGTTTGTTATGTTATTTGGGTTTGGTTAAAGGTGATGTAGTTCAACACTATCCTCTGTTTTCTGGATTCGGATCTGGTACAGGTGATGGAGTTAAACATCATGTTATCTGTTTTCAGGATTCGGATTCGGATTTGGATTTGTTCAGTTGATGTAGCACAATGTTATGTCATCTGTGTTCAGGACCTAGATCTGGTTAAGGTGATGGAGTTAAACCACTATGCTCTCTGTGTTCATGATTCGGATTCTGTGAAGTTGATGTAGGTCAACATCATGTTATCTGGGTTCGGGTACGGGTTACTGGGAAAACCAAGGCCTCGGCACTGAGTAAAAATCATATCTTTTCACGCCGTCTTTGAAATTTTTTTAAAAAGTAAATTTTCAACCATTACTTTTGTTCTTTATATCCTAAATCCTTAGCCCCACACCTTAAAAAATACACTTTATTTATGATTTTTTAAATCTTAATCATAATTTTTAACCTTAAACTTTAAATCCTAAACATCTAACTTAAAACGGGACATAGATGAATTTCACCACTTCTAACTTTTAAAAGAAGTGTAAATTTGTATTAAATTATAGGGTAAACTTATATCAAGCAATCTCTAATTCCAACATATTTTTATCACTTCAAGTATTTAACCAAATAAAATCGTAATCAAGAATGGACAGAAATAGATAGGATCGTACCTTTGAAAATTTTCAATTCTCGTATAATTTATATATATTTTTTATGATTTGATTATATTTTTATTTTTGTATTTCCAAATTTTTAATATAATTTTTAAAATTTATACCTTAACATAAAATCTCATTTGATTTCACACCCTTATATTTTCATTTTCGTATTTTTAATCTTTTAATATATTTTTTTAAATTTATACCTTAATATAAAATCTTATATATTTTTTTGGCCGTAATTTTTTATATTTCTAACAATAAGGCCTCGTTTTTAACTGACGTGGATAAATTAAGATTTTTAATTTTCTTTTTAATTTCTTAAATGAAAAAGAAGGTTTAATCTCCAAACACAAAGGGAAAGGAAGAAAAAACTAAATCCATAACGAACATGGCTGGAAAACTCTTTTAAAGAAAAGAAAAAAATATGGGATATACTTTCAAGGAACATTTCCAACGAAGTGTATTTTTTTAATTTATTTTAAATAATTTGAAGAAGATTATAAAGTAATATTTATTTATAAATATTTTAATTATTTAATATAAAATACATATTTTATAAATATTATAATTAAATTTGATTATTATAAAATAAATATCATTTCTATTAAAATTATTTTATTCGATTCGTATTCTTTCCATTTTCATTTACAAAAAAATATATCTTTTCTATGAGAGACTATTAGGCGAATCTTGTTTATCACGTTATCCATGATCCAAATAATTAAGACTATTTATCTTTAAATAATTATCAAATAACTGCTCACCCACTAATTACATGTAAAAAAATAATAATTTATCTTAAAAATTTAAGATGAACGATTCTAATTAATTAAGACATAAATAATGTAATAAACATGATTCGACTAATAATTTTTTGTTTTCCGTATACTCTTAAAAAATTGGTCAGTTAATTCTCGATTTTTTTTCCTTCGTACCAAAGTAAAACAAAATAGACAAAACTGAGCTGGCGAAGGCATGAGACACATCACCCCCTCTAGAATATTTCAAAACCATCCGCGTTTCCATAGTTTTATTTTTAAAAAAGATAAAATTAACATTTAATCCCTAAACTTAACGGTGTCTCCTAATTTAGTTATTAAACCTTTTGACTTGGTAAGTCTAAAATTTGATAATTTTTACTAAATATTAGTTAATGTATCAAGATGGGGTGATTTTAAATCGATGTTTAAATTTTAATATTATAAATAAAATAAATAATGATCCAACGATGAATATAATAAGCAGCAACATGACAATTGACGATGGAATTAGATTAAATTAAGATTTAATTTTCTGGATGTTTAATTTTTTTTTAATTTGAGGTTATTTTATTAATTTTTAAATTTAATTTTAAAAATTAAAAAAGATGACATGGGTTAACTAATATAAATTAACGATAAAAATTAATAAACAACAATATAATTCATCTATTTAAATAACGTTGAGAATATCAAATATTTATTTAACTTAAAATACATTAAAATTTTATATAAAAATATATAATTTGAACACTTATTTATCACTTAAGCCAATTTTTGGATCGAAGAAGTTATTAACTAATCTGTTTGGTACCAGATTAGAAGAAGTTGTTAATTTTAAGGACTAATTGTTACATTATCCTAAACATTATTCCACGTGTCATCATATCGTTGAATCTTCCTGCTGTTACGTGTACTTACGAGATCCATCAAGAACATTCTGTTCACCCAACCGCCATTTATAACATCCCCTAAATCTCCTCTTCCTTCTCCAACGGACAAACCAAACCCTAAAACAGAAACTCAAATTTTAAGCACAGATTCCTCCATTGTTCTTCTGTATTCTCCAGTTTCTTCAACTCTTATTCGACGATGATGTGGAATCAGCCGTACGGGAAAACTGATACGGAGGCCGGAGGAGCAAGGTCTTTGTATCCGATGATGTTAGAGCCGCCGGAGATGAGGTGGGCTTTCATACGCAAGATTTACTCCATTATTTCCATTCAGCTGCTCGCTACGATCGCGGTGGCTGCCACGGTTGTTTCCGTCCATCCGATATCGCATTTCTTCGTCAGCACTGGCGCTGGATTGGCTCTTTACATTGTCCTCATCATCACACCTTTCATTAGTGAGTTTCTTGTTCTTGTTCCCTTTTTGCCGTTCGTAATTTGTGAATTTTCGGTTAATTAAGAAGAGATCTGGTTCCTTTGTGAATTTGCAGCTCTGTGTCCATTGTATTACTATTACCAGAGGCATCCGGTGAACTATCTTCTGCTCGCAGTTTTCACGATTTCCTTGGCTTTCGCGGTTGGATTGACGTGCGCTTTTACCAGCGGTAAGATTTGAATTCTCCATATTGTTGTCAATTTATTAGGGCTACTGACGTTCTTTAGTGATTCTGTTTTTGTTTGATAGAAAAATTGAGTGTAAACTACATGAATAGTCACTGAATTTTTAATGTAGATTTATTTTGGTCACTATACTTTTAAAACATAAAAGATCATTCGATAACTTGATTGACCTTATCGAATGCGAATTCAAAATTGGGTGACCTTACCGAATATTTTAAAAATACGAAAATCAAAATGAATCTGCATTCAAAGTTTAATGACCTTTTATTTTTTTTACCCAAAAATTAAAGAACTTGAGCAGGCAAATTCGAAATTTGCAGAGGATTGTGATTTATGCGTTTTTAGAAGAATTAGAACAATGAAGTTTAGAGTGTAGAGTGTAGAGTCATATAGGAAGACATTCAATGTGAATAACTCATAATATATGAAGTGAATGCTTGTGTATGCATAGTATTAAATTGTGCTGATTTTAAATGTGTTTTATGGTGCCTCTAAAACCATTACCCGATGCGGCCACAATTTATCATATGACAGTAAACTAAGTAAAATCGATGTGCATTTGGTTTACTTTCTGAGCAGGAAAGGTTATTTTGGAGTCTGTGATCTTGACCACCGTGGTGGTTGTGGCTCTAACCCTCTACACCTTCTGGGCTGCAAGGAGAGGCCATGATTTCAACTTCCTTGGCCCTTTCTTGTTCGGCGCCGTCCTTGTTCTTATGGTTTTCGCTCTGATCCAGGTATACCGATCTCATCCTGTTTCGTTCATGTCTTTTCATACCCTATATATTTTACTGTACTATTCAAGTTATTGATTTGTTTGAATTGTACAGATTCTCTTCCCACTAGGTAGAATCTCAGTGATGATATACGGTTGCTTGGCATCGATCATTTTCTGCGGTTATATTGTATACGACACGGACAACTTGATCAAGCGATATTCTTACGACGAGTACATTTGGGCTGCCGTGTCTCTGTATCTGGACATCGTCAATCTCTTCCTCTCCTTGCTTACCGTTTTCCGGGCGGCGGATAGTTGAGTATTAGTTCATTTTTGTTCTGCTTTTGAGGTCAGTGAGAAGTGTTTGGTGTTGATCTTGTTTCTTCTCTCTTTGTATTAGGTTAGGTGGTAATTGTGACTGACGTGTAAAAAAAAATGGAGGTAAATGTATATGGTTTGTCAAAATTAGTAACAGTAGTGTACATTGTCGATTGTATGAAGGTTCTCGTCTGGCATGTTCCATAATAAATTTCGATCTGAAATACTCAGATCCGAATCAAATAAAAATCCAAATGAACCTGTATTTGATATCAGACCTGACAAGATGCGACTTAAAAACCATTTGCTTATCTGTTTTTATATTTCTAAAATTTGGTGCAACTGCCCTCTTCTTTAGCTGGGAATTTGTCTGAAAATTGAACAGAATTTCATATAAATGTACAAATTATAAGAATATATTAAAAATATTATGGTGTAGAATTAAAAAAATATAAGAGAATATAAACTGTCAAGAATATATTAAAAATATTATGGGAGTAAAATTAGATTATTAAAAAATATAAAAAAATTATATAAACTGTCAAGAATATATTAGAAATATTATCGATGAACAAACATTGAACACAAAAATCTTTACTTTAAAGATGGAGTTTTGATTATGTTAAAATTTATACACCACAAATTATATAGTTATATACCAACAAATGTTGGATGCAATGGCAAGGTACATTGCTCTCTAAGTACTCGGGTTTTAAAGACAAATTATTGAATCTACTCCCCCTAATGTCTATTTTTTTTGTCTAACAAAGCATTAGGATTATACTATTTTAAATTATTAAAACTTTAAAAATGAAACCATCAATAAATAGAATATCGTTAAACTTCCTCCTCCAATTTCCTGGGTTAGTATTTTAAATTAAATTAGAGATGTCTATTTTACTTCACCCAGATTTTCCCTTTCAACTCAAATAACATCAGTCTTAGTGCTAATTGCCGACCTCCGGTACTTTTGTCTGTTTACCAAGGCTAAGTTTTGTGACAAAGACTAATCCATCAATTTCAAGGTTGTCTTGTCTTCCACATTGATGATAAGATGACGAAAAATGGAAGCTCCGCCGCAACCATAACATTGTGGTGGACAAACTTCCGACACAAGTGTTGTGATGTCCAGAGGTGGTGGCTATTCCAAAGAAATGTCCCTGTTCGATCTCAAAATTTTAAATAACAAAACCTCTCCTAACAAACCTGGAAAGTTTCAGTAGGAACACTAATCCAATCCAAACCTCAAAAGCTTCCATTGACAAAAATATCAAAGTTCTAACCTGAAATCTCTAGTTAGAATTGCACCCAATACAAGTATGAATTCAATTGTTCACAAGATCAAAAGCAACAATGCATGATAGAAGATGGTATATCTTGTTTGCATAGACATGCTGAGACCTAGTCTGTATATCTATTTCAAAGGACCAGGAAGCCATAGGTTCATGCACATAGAATAACCTTAATATGTATGTATCCATTTAAATGTCAATGACTCAGCAAGTGAGGCCTAGGTGACTCAGTACAATCCAAATGGTGCATTTAGATGTTGATGGATATTAGCCCCATGAATGCACAACAAGAAGCATGGAATGGGAAATTGTTCGAACTTACATTGGAGAAGGCAAGGCGAAAAGGGAAGAATTATGGAGAAATTCAAGCATCTTGAACCCAAACCCGAACTGTTCTATCCCCATCAAGCCCAGCAGAGGCAATTTTATTCTCAGTAGGATGGCAAGTCACGGATACAACAGTATCGGTATGGCCTTCAAGTTTCTGAATCATGGCTTTGGATTGAAGATCCCATAGATAAACACATTTATCCTCCGATCCACTAACGATGTATTTCCCACTCGTAACAGAGAATGTTGATGTTATGCAGTATGCTTTGTTTGTATGGCCTTGGTAAATTTTCAGAAACTTCCCAGATGAGTAATTCCAGAGCTTCTGCAATCGAAAAGGAAGAGTAAATATGCTAAATAGGGTAAAATTAAAGCGAATTCATCTTGATTTTCTAGCACTGAAAGGTGTTTTTAGTTTAGAACTTACTAGAGTGCTGTCGGGCGTTGCAACGAGGATGAATTTCCCATTGGGGGAGAATTTGGTGAACGAGACGCTGGGATCTTTGTCATCGATTAGGGTTTTCAACAAGCCTCCTTCTTTGGCCGCCCAAATCTTGCACGTACCGTCGTGACTACCTGATACGATCAGCGAACCGTCGCGGTTGAAGTGAACAGACGTCACCGGCATGGAGTGCGCCCGGATTACCCTCACGCACTTCCCCGTTTTCACCTCCCACATGCGAATCGTCTCATCAAAGGATCCCGAGACGATGATATTCGATTGTGGATTGAAGTTAACGCAGAAGACGAAGTCGGAATGTCCTTTGAGGATCTTGAGACAATCGAACGGGGGGCGTGCGTCCCAGATGCGGAGGGTACGGTCGTCGGAGGCGGAGCAGATGTAGTGGGAATCTGATGACCAGGCGAGGTCGGAAATTCCTTCCGAGTGGCCGACGAGACGGTGCAGAAGGGACAGGGTCGATGAGGACCAAATAATTAGGGTTTTATCGAGGGAGGCGGAGGCTAAGAGCGTACCGTCGTTTGAGAATTTGACACAGGAGACTGCGCGTTGGTGCCCGGTTAGCGTTTTCAGGTGACGATAGGGTTTGTAGCCGGCGGTCGACATTGGTCAGATACGGCGGAGTAAATGGAGAAGATTTGGAACGCTATAATCTCCCTAATCCCTAAAGTCTCCACTCTGAAAAGCAGCGGGTCTGCTAATTTGATTTATTAAATAATTTCGACCCAAGTCTAGGGGCGGTGATGGGTCAAGTTGGGTGGGATTAGTAATTTATTCTGAAAATATATTTTTATTTAAATTTGATCTGATAGTTTATAATATCTCATTTAATTGTAATCTGACCCAAATTTTAAGGTAAAATTTTTAATTTAATTTAATTTAAAATTTTATTCGATAAAATAAAAAATTAATTTTAAAAGTACGAATAAAAAATATTATAATAATTATTTAAATTTTATTGGACAAAATAAGGATATGATTGAAAAAATATATAAAAAATATTATTATAACAATTATAACTAAATATTTAGAATAAAATTAAATTATTATTTTAGATCGGATCAAATATTTTATCTTAAACTAAAATATAAATTGACCCAACATTATTTTAAAATATTTTGCTGAACCTATTTTTTCTTTAAAAATATGATCCTATAGAGTACGGTTAGGTAAAAACTTGTTATGTATGATTCAAATAATGATTCGAGAAATTATTACATGATCTTGACTCATCACGTTATCTATTATTTTATTCAATAAGATTCATTCATTTAATAAGATGTGACAAAAAAGTGACTGATTCTCTTTTAAAAAAGAAAGAGGTGAAGAGAAATTATATTATGAACCTTTTTCCACCACATCATCCGTAATCTAAGCAATCATATTCGTTCATCTTAAAAAAAATAAGATGGATGAATCTGGTTGATTGATTTGGACCATGGATAACGTGGTGGAAAGTGTTAATGATATAATTTTTCGATATAAAAAATCACCTTTAAAATTAGATAAAAATTATTATTAAATAAGATCATAAATGACCAATAAATTAAATATATTTAATATTTTTTTCTACTTATGTCCAAATCCTATACATATAGCATATATTAGAGTAAATTGCATCCCATATCGTTTTAACATCAATAAATTTATAATTGGGTAATTATATTTTAAAACAATTACAAAATTATTTAATATGGTAGTATAATTTTATTTATTATTATTTTTTATATCTTAATACGTACATGATTTTATCTTGGTGATTGCATTGGTTCAATTTTAATTTATTTTTTTTAATTTTTTTTTACCTGTATCAGTGGAAAATAATATTTTTTCCCAAAGACTGATTTATATGTAATGAAAGGTGGGACACTGCCCACTCTAAACTTTTTAGATTCTATATTTTTATTTTTTATTTTTTAATAAATTGATTCTTAAATTTTTATAATTTGTGTTCCCCTAAAATTTAAAATTTTATGTGTACCCACTGTTAAATATATTTCTAAATCCGCCGTTATTTTGAGTCTCTGTTTAAGGTTGTGGTTATAATTGCGGTAGCTATGTAAACTATTGTTTACCTGCCACGACAACTCCAAATAACTCTTAGTTTGACTTCCAATAGACGTTTACTCACTTATTTTAACGTCTATACAGAGACATTTTGGAGAAGCCAAATTTTTGAGTTTACCAACGACCGTTTACTTTCAACAGACGTTAGGAAACTACAACTCAAAAAAAAACAAAAGCATTCCGAGTAAACCATCCAAAGCCCATCACTATCACCATTGTCTTTTTTTTTTTTTTTTTAAATCAGCTGATTAGATATCGATTGCTCAATCACTCTACCGATATTATTGATACTCGAACTTGTGACTTCTAAAAACAACAATCATTCTTTTAACTACTGAGACTAGATTTCTCGTGTCACCACCATCCTATTCAAATCATCAACAATAGTCTTTATCAAACAAATTATCATCAAGTATTTTCAAAAATAACATTTAAATACCACAATCAATTGGTTACATTTATGGCACCCATAGTGTAAATATATCCCAAACGTATTGTTTTATTTTTCTTTCATTTTCTTACCAGAAGTAAGCGTTTGTTTCCCTTAGTTTCTGGATCACAATAGCTTCGTCTGAAAATGCAATGACCATAATCTGTCTTTTTGCAACATTTTTTGTGCTATTTACAAGGTTGGAGATGCATCAGGTTGGCATACCATGTTTGATTATCAGAAATAGGCATCCTTAAAAGACATTTTATATATTATCCGTAAATTTCGTTTCTTTAAATATCTTAAATTGTAATATCTAAATATAAAAAATATTAAAAACTTTAATATTAATATGTTACATATTATAAAAATTATCATACAAATCAATTGGATTAAGTTTCGATTTGTTGAGGGTTTTTTTCGTAATATTAAAATACTGTAGGAGAAAATAGGTTATATCATCTTTTCTATATATTAGTATGATTTATGGTGAAAGAAGTAATTCTCTTATGCTTGTATCAGTTTATCTTTTTTTCATTTTTCATTTTTTAATAAAAAATATTCAATACATATGTTGTGTAGTAGCTTTTTTATTTTAAGGGTTAGAGATTTAAGTTTTTGTTTGTCTTTAAAATCCTAAACTTGATTTTTGAGGGGTAAATGTTTGTTTGCGAAAGTTAAATTTTTTGGTTATTTCGAAGCGGATATTTAAGCGAAAAAATCAACTTGTGAACATGTGTTTAACATGAATTGTTTGAGGTTGTACTGCAACAACAACTAAAAACGCATCCTTAAATTTTAAGGTTTAGAGTCTTTATCTATGAGATTTAGGATTTAGATTTAAAGTTTAACGATTTAAATTTTATCTCAACCATTTGATATCCATCCAATGCATCTGTTATGGTTTTTTTGTACCCTCTTTTCTTTTCTTATAATTTTACTTACTATACCTATTGTTGTAGCATTATAAATTGTATTATTCTTTGGTTCCTGTTGAGATAAATCTGCCCTAATGCCTAAAAGTTATATAAAAATAATGTAACGGTAGATTTACAATTTGACTAAAAATATTTTATAATTTAATTTTGACCCTTGAGAAAAAGTAAATTCCAACTTTGCTCCTTAGTTGTGTTGATGTGATTTTAATTTGTTAAAAATTTATTAAAACATTAACATTTATATTTTATAATTATATTTAAGATTTTTAATTAATGAACAGAGAGTATGCTGACTTGAGGACCAAACCCTGTAAATTAGAATTTGAGAGTACTAAAATGAACATACAGATACCAAATTTTGAATTAAACTAATGCAGGTTTTGAATATCATCCCATCTTTCACGATGTGAGGGAAGTGACGGAACGGAATTATAAATCATGCAATGGAACAAAGGCCATATCCACACACTATCCGGCAACGATTCGTTCTACCAAGAAACCGCTACTTTACATGACGCTTCCGCGACCATTGCCAACACGGTCAAAAGGTTGACATCAATGTCCATGACGCTTCTAGTCCAAGCCCTGGCCATGCTCCGACTAGCTCACTCCCATTGCCACCATCCCCGACAGCTCAGAATCCAACTCCGATAGATGATTCTACCGAAAATAGTGTTTCGTCACTTCATTTTTCAAGTCTTCTTGATGCTAGCAAATCTTTGGCTTTGATTGTTCTTCTATTTTTATAGAAAGGCTTAGAAAAAGTTATATCTGGAAATACAAAGCAAATAAAACAATGGCTTCAAATGAAGACCTGCATTTACATCTCTTAGATGTACAGAAACTCTCATAACGCTGGAAAAACTTCCTAATCCTAGAGATTTTTCCTTTTGTTTGGAGGGGATGTTCTTCACTACAGAGACGGAGGGAATAATACTAGTCGGAGGATGCTTACTATAGTCGTTGCTTCACTCGCCTACCATTGGCGTCACTCCCATCCAGGATGGTGTCATTCCCATGTCTGCATATGATCACGGAGTGCTCATTCACTCTACCCACATGCTCCAGCAGCTCAGTCAAGACAGATGGGCAACTTTCCTTCAAGTACTCAAAACCATCTGTTTGCATTACAGCTGCAAAACATATAAAAAGAAAAAGAAATGATTCAAGGGACATTGTTATGAAAAAAACAGCTCAACAGATCCCCCAGGATTCGTTTAGTATGTTCCAGACCAGACATGCCACCAGTTCCCAGTTGAACCGGTCGGATTGATCCGGGTTTTTCCTCACTGGTGTGCAGTCCTTAATTCAAGGATTGGGGATTGTCCATCTGATAATCTTGATTCTTGACACAACATTGATATAAATACCAAAGCAAAAGGAGTTCACCTCTAAGATTTTCCGGCATTGCAACAAATTTGAGACACACAGCTTTCAGCTGGAAACAATGGTGCTGCTCAGCCAAGGCTAATGTAGTTGCCACAGTGTTGATGGTAACATCTTCACAAAGATTGGCTTCGCAGAGTAATCGCAGCCTATCTAGCCCATACCTATCTGCAGCAGCAAGCAGGTGCTGAGACATCAATGTGGAGGCCCACTTTGAGTTGAGACCAGTGAGCTCTTGCATGTCAGGTAGAGAATCCCAGTATATAAAGTGGAGTACGGCCTGAAAAGTGCAAAATTAGGTGCAGACAAAAGGTATCAGTAATCACTACTAAAGAATGTTTGCTCTAGCTTGATGAGTAAATGGTAAATCCAAATCCGGCATGATTATCATGATATTAGAGTGTAAGAAATACACATATATTGACTGCCTACATGTATGTTATATTAAGCAATTAAGGACTCAAGACATGCTATAATCATGACTTCAAAAACCAAACCCCTATCCTAATCTTTCCATTGAGAAGTTTCCACTGACTAATTACAAGCATCAGACTTGCTATCAGAGGCAAGTTGATATCATGGATCCAAGGACAGTTCAAGTTATTCATGGCAAGTTGACAGCTTGACACCATACATCGTTGGTGCATTATCAAGGATAAGAAGCAGCATGAGTTTATTGTCCAATATAAGAGGGGGAATTGCACTGAACCTTGAAAACAGGAGCTTCTATATCTTCAATTTTTATTTGCTTTGTATTCTGATCCTTCATCGGTCCAAAAAGTTGTGCCCTAAACACAGGAGAACGAGCAGCAAGTACCAATTTGTGGGCAGGAAAGACTTCCCCATCAACCTCAAAGCTTACATCAGTGCCCTTTTCACTTTCTAGTAGTTTCCCAAAATGTTGATTGATGTTAGAAGGCGGTACAGCTATAGAGTAGATCTTAGGACCCTCTGTATGTGACTTAACAACACCAACACTACAGTGAACAGAGAGGCAATCGTCCTTGAGGTAGTCTGATTGCTCCAGTTGAGTTCTTTTGAAAAATCGTTTATATCCCCTGCAGCAGATCCAACGAATTACTCCAGTACTCGCCAATAGTGAATATATGCTATGAGAAATGACAGAAACAAATAAACTATGCTTCTTTTTGTTCATTTTTCAAGGGAAAGACTAGAGATGAGGTCAAACCCTGGAGCTTGGCAAATACCCCAATGAAGGGAGCTAAGAATCCATGGCCAAGCGACTAAGCCTAAATTCCAATATATCATAACCCATAAATGTCTTATTAGCAGTTTTTGCGTGGTTAATTAAGGTCAGACTCAGACATCACAACATCAGAGTACAATAATCAAGAGTTGCATATTATGAGAGTTATTCAATCACGCTAGCAATAATGTTGTTGTATATGTCTTCCATGGACCGTGTCTTAATTGATAGTCACCAAACACTTAATGACCGAAGAACAAAACAAGCTACTGTTAGTTTAAACAGTAGTGATTGGCATCATGCACAGTTGAGAGGAGATAGAAGCATAGCTTCAGAAAAGAATCCTCCCAGACAAACAAACATACTGGAGTCGTACACAACTTTTTTTTTCTTTGAAAGAAAAAAGAACATTAAAACATAAAGCATTAGCATCGAACATTCAACATTTAGCGTTAGTATTCAACAAAAAAGTAACTTCCATACACATGCAATGATGCAAAGCTCAAAAGTCTAAGAGCAGGCACATGACTAAAAAATAGACCTTTCTTTATCCTTATTAATCCATTCAACCTTTTCTCAAAACCATATATTGAATTCTAACATATTAGATTTCTTTTTAAACGAATTTAAATTCAAACCGTCACGGTCTTACTGAGACAAGAAAAAAATAACAATAATAACACAAACAAAGATATTCAAAGAATGATAATAATGACAGTGCAGGTAGCTAGGAAGATTGATGACAAGTAATAAGCAAATCATATTTCATTCACAAGCAGAGATTTTAAAAAGTTTTCGGTTGCAGATAGTTAAAAACTGTAAGAGAAAAGAGAACTAACAAATTTTAGCATATATGTTGTTCAATCAACATAAAGTTAAATCAATGAAACAAGAAAAGACCCAGAAAATATTGCACTTAAACCACATCAACTATAACAACAGAAGAACCACAATTAAGTTAACGCATCAAGCCCCAAAATCCAGCAATAGACCAATCAATCCAAATAGAAATTCGCTATTCTAAAACCCAATCGAAGGCTGATTCACCAGACACACATACATAGAGAGAGAGAGATGGAAACTCTTACCACATGCTGCCGCGATACTTAAGCGAATAAGGCCCACTCTCAAGCGTCCTCCCAAAATGGCTATGCACCTTGTGTTGTTCTTTCCCGCTTTGGTCCAAGAGTGTGAGCTCAAAAAGCGCCCTAACGTCGGTCCCCTCGCTTGCCAAAGCAATGAACAACGAAACATAGGTGGCATTATCTTCGGGGCTCTTTCCGTCGGGATAAAAATAGATCGCCCACAAAAATCCACCCACCATGAACGTCTCGGAAGCTATGTACTTTCCTATCCCCATACCTTTAGACAACGAATACCCCGTGATCTTGAATTGGTGAGACCCATTCACCGTATCCGTCACCGACGTCGAAGACGTTGTCCCGCTAACGGAAGAGGCCGGTGACGAGGATAGCTTCGATGTTTCCAATAGAACCTTCCCCATATCCCCCCAATAGAACTTTCTTCTTCTTCTTAATCAAGATTGAAAAAGAATTTTCTCGGGAAAAGGGAGGATTTTATTGGGAAATTTGGGGGTGGATTTCTAGGGTTTCAGAGAGAAAGAGAATTGGGGAAGGGGAAATGATTGGAGATTATAATGTCTTTAACGACAGCTTTTACCAAAATAAAATATTTTTGGGTAAACTATTCTAGAAGTCCTTTTGTTTGATTTTCGTTTGTGTTTGACCACCTAAATTTAAATCGTTATATTTCGGTCATTTACATTATTGTTGAGGAAAAGCCCAACAACTATTTAGTTACAAATGGGTCATTAAATGTTAACTTTTATTGTATTTGTTGACATGATAACAAAAAGAGTTAATATTTAATTTAATTTTTAAATTTTAAATAAAATATTAATTTGATCTTATCTCTAAAAAAATTTCATTTCTCCTCGTATTTATTAAATCTTAAACTTCACTGTATTTGCACATGAGAATTTGAAGGTGCAATTGAGCTCATTTGATATGTTTGGGTTTAACATTTTTAAAAAATTAATGTATAATTTTTGTTAAAAATATTAAAATAAATTTAATTTGATTTATTGATGTATAGAGCCAATAATACTTATTTCTAATAGTATAAAAATCTTTCGTACCTTATATTTTTTATATAAAAATTCTGACTTCATTATTAACTATCTGCACTATCATTTTCGATCTTCATCTAATAAATGTCAACTGTAGAAAGGTTTTTTAATGAGGCTCAAATCTCTTTAAAAGAATCTGATAGTCATTGATAATCAGACTGGCTCTAATAATGTTCTAACTTATAATTATTCTCGTATCTTGATTTAAACCGAACTCAATTTCACTTAAATCCCTAAAATCATAAAAAGCATCCCCTAATGACCTAAATTTGAAAATGACTTTGAAACCATAAACATTATAAAGTCTTAGTATTTAGTTTTATTTTTAGATTTTAAAATATTTTTCGACGAGTTTAAATCGATAGATTTATGAAAAAAAACGGATTACATTACTTTTGATTGTAGGTTACGCCAGATGATGATTGTTCGACGATTTACAATAAGGCATAAGTGTTTTTCTTTAAATAGTCAAACGATTCATTTTACGTTATAAATTATTAATAAACTTTAAAAATTTTAATGATGTTGTAAATGAAATAATAAATAAATAAAAACAAGAATAAAGAACAAGAATGAAAGAATAAAGAGAAGATGTAAAGAAAGATATTTTTATTATTCTCAAATATGGACTTGTATACAATGCCTTCACAAAAATTCAATAAACCTAATAAATTAATTTTATGTTATTTTGATAAAATTTAATAGTATTTTATAATATATAAAAAAATAATGATCATTTATAACTTTTAAAAATTTAATGATAATAAATAAATAAATAAATATTACATAAAATATTTAATATAGAATAATTTCAATAAACTCGATTAACCAGTTAATTTCAAATTAGATTAACTAAAACCGAAGTTCAAAAAATATTTTAATCATTATTCGATTATACCTAAAATTAATTGACCAATTAAAAAAAATAATTTAATTCCCTATTTATTGCTAACTTGTGTACTAAAACGTAAGAAAAAAATATAATTCCAGCTACGTAAATATTTTATACAAAATTCTGGACATGTTACCTAGATTTATCACCCATTAATGTTACAATGCACAAACTGAAATAAATGAATAATAATATAAAAAAATAAGTTGATTCAACCCTATAAATTATCCTGTATTAGCTCCAAAGCTATGCATACAACAAACAATGGCTTCCATCTTCAAGTACACAGACTGGTTCGATATATACTTCTCAAAATTCAAGTTTGGTAAGTTTCAAGTCCTTGAATTTGTAACGATGTGTTCATATATATGCAAGTGAGTTCCGGTCGAGATCGGGTTGAGGACGACCGCGAGTTGGTGTCGGTGGTCTTTGGATGTTCAGTTCCTGCAGTGCCAATGGAAATATAGTACATGTTCATGTATATATATGCAGTGGGCAGGCAGGCATTTATACATCAATATATATACAAGCATTACCTGCATCCATGTGTCGTCTCCAACGCGCTCTGGCGATGTTTCCGGAGACTGAATGGGAGGTGGCAAGGGATGTATTAATTTTGGGACGATAACCAGTCCTCTACCAATGACCAATATGGCTCCAGCATTGTTTGCAGTACCTAGATGTATATACATATTTAATACCTAGATGTATGTATATATATGTGTGTGTGTGTATATATATATATTGCAACATAGGAAGTGACTCGATGTATTTTACTTACCACAATAGTTGGTTGCAGAAAAAAGAGTAATCAACTGGCCCTGAGCAAATCGTTCAAACCCGTCCATTACACATTCATGGGCCCTTATAATAAGCTGTAGCTTGTTTTTCTTACAGAAATCCGTCACACGATCCGGCTGCATATGGCAACATGAATCATCGTATGTTTGCGCGTATGTATAAAACAAGGTTGACATAGTTAGAGGAAGTGCTCATGACTTTTGATTGCGTAATTGACACATATCTAGTAAAATCAGACAAAGACAATTAACTTATAAAGCAAATAAACTAAACATATACACCTCAGTGCCGATTGTTATCGATGCCTTTATTTCTAAGGTGGTCCAGCGGTCGTACCTACTCGCTCTTGTTGTGGGGATGCAGGAGTACCGGATATGGTATGTGTCTAAAATCGTGTGTTCAGTTTCTTTTATCAAGGTTTTCTCATATATTTTTAGGGTCCTTGAAGGATCATATCCCTATATCGATACCCTGGCATTGTCAGATATTGATGTTGGACACCGGTACTTCAAGAAAAATGAAAAATCGGAGTAACATAGCAATATTCGCAGTATTTGGTTGCAACTAGAACATGCAGTCTACGGTATAGGTTCCTCTCAATCCCTTGAATGGTATTGGTTTTCAATTAATAGATTTCTAGCATGATACGAAATTATCGCAATAGATCCACTAAAATGCATTCAATAAACAATTATAGACATAAAGCAATAACACACATACCCCAAAAGTGACAAGACCAGGACCTCGGGCATTCGGTCTCAAACCTTCTATGCTATCATTTTCCGTTGGATCGGACCTGAATAGACAAATGAAGCCAAAATTAATCCGTAGAAAGATTTGCTTTAATTGGATTGGTAGATTAACAAAACACATACCATAACAGGTCCATTAAAACAATGGATCCTGCATCCATTGTTATCGGTCGCTCAAGTTTCTCTATTTGTTCAACCGAATGTATAGATCTTCCTATGCCACCATGCATGCAGATAATTTTCTTTTCGATGAGAGCAGCAAGTGGAAGGAAGTTGAATAGTTGATTGAACCTCGTCCATGCCCATATACCATCATTTTCCCCCTACAAATAAATAATAGTGAGCACACTTTACTCGAAGAAGGCACATAATTAATCCACATGTGCATACTCATACAGACCATTCTTTCGATGCACTCAATACGAAAACCAAAGAGTGCATTTATGTCAGCAGCCTCATGATTTCCACGAATCAAGTGAACATTTTCAGGATACTCGAGCTGCACAACCATAACAAACAAGAGAATGGAATCAAATTAAAGAAACAGCATAAGGCTGCAACCATAGTCAAATTTAAGGCTCATTTAGTCTCAAGCTTGCCTTAAGAGCAAGAAGCAATGTGATTGTCTCTAAGCTGTGTTGCCCTCGGTCAACATAATCTCCTAAAAAAAGATAATCGATATACCTAAAGCATAATTTTAAAAAATCAGAACCTGGAATATCATAAGAGGAAGCAACAGTTGTGGGCATTAAGTCTTAGTTATGACAAGGAGTTATATGATTTGCATGAACAGCAAGAATATCAAACTTACGTAATATCTCCTGCGGTTGAAGGAAATCCATATTCATCAAATAACCGCATTAAATCACCAAACTGTCCGTGAAGATCACCAAAGACTTTTACTGGAGCTTTTAACTGAAGGACAGTGGGTTCTTGCATAAATAGTTGTTCAGCAGCATAACAGAGCTCACCCACTTCATAAGAATCCAAAAAAAAACTCCTATTTACTGGAGCTTTCCAGCTCCGGGGCCTAAGCAATGTAGAAATGATCTGCAAAAGGATTGTAAATATTGAACTTCTTTTAAGAAAGTTTTAAATAACAGAAAACTAATTAATTCCACTTGCCTTTTTATGCAAGCCTTGCGGAGACCTCTGTCTAGGAAACTTTTTCGTAGGGTAGGATAAGTCATTATTAGAAGGAATCATCCTTCGGCTCTCATTTTCAAACTGGTCCAAAGATAGCTGCCTAACCATCCCACCCAGATTCCCAACTGTCTCTTGGGCAACCACAACCTGTGCCAAAAAAAAGCTTTAGATACTGTAGCTGGAAAATTAGAAAACCGTACAGATGCAACTTGAAGTATACATACAGCTCGAGGGTGAAGGCGAACATCCGCCTCATTATCGCTGGCATCTGAAGCTGTTTCAGCAGCAGGTGAGTTGTCATCAGATACAGATGTTTCCTCTGCCAGAACTGCAGAAGCAGCCTGTGCAGCTTTCCATACAGCATTTGCTGCCTCGGCTTCAGCAGCAGAAGCCTCCCTCAGTTTCTCCATAGAATTTTTGTCCACGCTATAAGGTAAAGATAAATAATCAATCGGTGCTCCTACAGTGTTCATGTATGAGAGAGAGAGTTATTGAGTCAGACCTCAAGCTCGCGGTTGAAGAAAACTCTTGATCATCATCTGAAGCTGGTGATGTTCCAAATGAGCTTAAGTTAGGCTGATTAAATCGGGGGATGGACAAATTCGAGACTCCCTCGGGGAATAATATAGGAGAGTTCATGTCAGACTGGATTGGTGAATTTTCTGCAACTAGGAAATCATCTAACAGCATATCTGCAAAAAAAAATATAATAATTAATCTTGAGATCAATCAAGACTAGGAATTGACACAAAAGAATCAAAAGCAAGCTAAGTGCATTGTCACTACAAAGAGAAGAGATGTTATACATCAGTGAGAGAAATGCAAGTATAATTTCAGAAGACCATTTCTTTACCTCCCCTAAGTCCACCATAAATATATATTCGAACACCGACAGATGCAGATGCATGGCGACAGCGGCGCATAAGTTCCAAGAAAGGATCATACTCAACATGTGTATTGTTCCGTGAGGAAGTCACAAGCCCATTCCTGTCCAACCACACTCCAGCAGCAGTATCCAATACTACGAAAACAAAGAGAATAGTGGAAATAAACTTATTTGAGATATGCACAACACCACACTCTTCAGACAATTATTTCAAAATGAGAAGCAAAAGCGAACCTGTAACAGCTGCTTCACCTTCTATAGCACGTCCTCCTCTAAGAGCGCCTCCAGTAACATGCAACCGTGCACCAACAAAAACCTGGTTGAAAGAAAATTTAAGGAGAATATTTTCGAAGCAAAAAAGTGATGCAGGCCTATAAAAATTGAGTTCTATGTAAATAACAACTATATGCAATAGCACTGGCATCAACTTACCGCAGCATGCTGGTACCTTGGCGAAGGGGAAACTCCAGGTGCAAGAGTCCATTCCCATTGACCATTTCTGTGCATAAGCAGCCCGTATGCATCTGCTAGAGGCTGTTGAAGTAAATATATAATCAATAAAAACAGCATCTCACATCAGAAAAACTGTTAGTGAGGTATAATTTAATGTAAAACGTAAACTAGAGGAAACTGGATCATTCAGTCTAAAAGTAGATCGGTATACACTGTTTATGTAAAAATAAAGCATACTGCAGGATGACCTTTGACGTCAACAGTTCAAGCCTATGTTATTGGACTCTGGTGTGAGTGTCAATCATGAGTGTGTGTCCAACAAGAGTCATATCACATGCCCATGTTCGGATAAATCCAGAAAAAGGCATTGGACCTGGGAACTTCAATATGAAGAATTAAAACGTTCAAACCAACAAAAAGCAAGAGCACTTTCACTTTTCCCTAGAAGTGAAGCAAGCAATTGTAACGCACCAAATAAAGTACATAATGAGAATTGATCATACCGCCCCAGAGGAGTCTCTTCCACCACAAAGCAAAAACATGCCATCTGAACGGGCACTAGCAGTTGCATACCTATGAAAATGCATAAATGATTGGAATATTTAGAACACAAACTATGAAAACATAAACCAGTTAATAAATTGTGTATGATCGTAACAATAAACAAACTTACATTCTAGCAGAAGGCCTATCACCTTCAGGGTTTAGCCTCTGCCACACATATGGTTTCTGGGCAGTATCCAAGGCCCACGCATCTGATAGAACTCTTTTTCCTATTAGAAATAGAAGAGTCGTTGCTCAGATTTCAATGCAACAAAACAAACATCATCAAGAGGCAATCACCAGACAAACATGAAAAATCATAAAATTGACGAAGTTCGGTATCAATTGCGACATTGTAAGACAAGCAATGTACATGTCATCTTATACCGCAGAACAATCTTTTATTCTTCTTTACTGAACACTGAAAAAAAAGCAGTTTGGAAAGTGAGGGACATCTGGCAACTGACTGAATTTATCAAGGCAACCATGTTCCAACTAATGAATTAATTTCCAAAAGGATTTACGAGGGTGGGAATGTTGCCATAGAGGAACGAAGATTGATCATCAAAGTGAATGAGTTGACCAAGACAAATAGCTTGATTCCCATTTCTTCATAGAAAATTTTACAGTTTCAATGCATTCTGAAATTAACCATACACCGCAAGATATAGTTCAAAGTTGGAAAGTGAAATGTCTGTACCATCATTGCCGCTTACACTAACAATATATCTCTGGGCAACCAAATCCATAACATGGCCATAGCGAGGTCCAGGACCCTGCCCTTGCACAACCACTCTAGCCAAAATAAGACAGAATGAGATACTACCCGGATTATAATGAAATGACAAGAACTAACAATGAGAAACTGCGGAAACGAAAATATAATCAGATTATAACAAAATGATAACAAAAATTTACAATGAGAATGGCCAAAAATCAAGGAACTGAAACTCACCTATGCCACTTAAACTTATCGTTGGTCATATCAAGCACATAAAGATCATCAGTAGAATGACCAGCTGGACCTATCCCACCCTAGCCAATGAATCAAATAACTAGAAAAATAAGCAATACACCATAAAATCATATAAATGTATCAACTTCTACCGCGGCTATTCTGCAAGTTTACCCACCTGAAACACAACCATAGTTCCTACGGCGGCTGCAGCATGAGCTGCCCTAGGAGAAGGTGGCTCTCCGGCTGGTTTGATTCTGCAAATTAATCAAAAGAAAGAAAATCAGCTAATAATTCTAGCTCGAGTCAAAAGAGAAAAGAATCGAAAAGGAAAGAAAGTACTCACCTGATCCACTTTCTGGTAAGAACATCGTAAGAATGAACTGAATTGGTGACACCAGCTAATCCTACCCAAGAAAAGGTTAAAATAATAACAAGTTTAAAATCAGAAATCAAATACCAAGCAAAAACAATGTTGGATTACTTAGAGATAGAGAGAAGATGGTTAACTGATTCCAGGAGCTGAAGAGGAAGCGCCACCCTCGATGGCGGTGGCACCACCGAAGAGAATAAGCCGAGGACCACGCGTCTTAGTAGCAGCAACGGCGGTAAGCGTGTGACCACATCGTGGACCTGGCGCATCCTCATCTGAATCCCAATAAGTCTCCAATTTCCGGTAAGTCGGAGCCGGATATAACCACGACTTCGATCCCATCCCTACTCCCAACTCCAAAACCCCCAAAATCCCACAACTCACACCTTCAATTCTGATCTCACCTCACAACAATAACATTGAAGTATTAAAAGAATCTCAAAACCCCAGGATCGAGAGCTGCTCAAATTCTGGGGTGGACCCAGATTTTGCTTGTGACAATCTCTCTTTCTTCTTTCACTTTCTCGATGGGGTTTAAGAAATGAAATCACTGTTCACATATATTGGAAGATTGAAACTGATTGAATACATCAAGAACCTGTGTTTGTTTCAAGCTTTTTGTCAACGGTTGAGAGAAATTAAGTGAGGAGGATGGAAGCAGTAAAAACGGAACTCTTTCGGGTGGTGAGTTGTGAAAATTGAAGTCTGGGGTTGGGACATTCACATAACGCTGTATGACCCCACGAAGAAAGGGTCAGCCATGGGAGAGGAGTATAAATGAATAAAACGTCAACTACTGAAGAATCATTTATATTTAACCTTTATATATTCTTAGTTATTATTTAATTATTATGATTAATTACATTATTTTTGTATAAGATTATGACCATTCAAATGTTAATTTTGTTAATTGTCGTTATACGAACAGTACAGTACGATAGTTATAAAATTTTATATAATAATTTATTTATTTATTTATATTTATATATTAAATTAATTTAATCGTGATTTAAAGTAAATTATTAATTTGTTTTATTATTTGAGAATTCTTTTAATTTGTTCTTTTATATTAAAATTAATTTAATATTTTTCAACAAGATGATAACATTTATAACTATCTAGTTAAAAATGAATAAACTATAAAAGTTTAGTTTTGCTGAATTGAGTATAATTGTAACTGTATAACACACAACTTAACAACTGAAATAAAATATATTAGTCGATATAATCGGTAATAAATTATATAAAATTTTAAAAAATATATAGTATTTCTTTCTTATATTTTTAAAATTTAAATATAAAATTAAAGTGATAAAACCTTAAGACTAGTAATCTTACAATTATTCAAAAACAAAAGATAAAATTAAAATTAAAATAATTAAATATATAAATTAAATATATTATTATATAAAATTTTGATATTAACTTTTTAATATATATTAAAAATTTTATATAAAAAACAGTATTCATTGAAATCATTGCATCTGAATTATATTCTATATATACAGAGAGATTCCAGTTACTCCAAATGCTAAATCTTGTTTGGCATGTAGAATTCCAGGAAAATTACAACAAAAGCAAAGTAATTATGATTTCAATTTTGCAGAACCTACCCAACCAAAATCAAAATCATCCCAAATGATGAACTATACAGGACTAGTTGAAAGTTCAGAAGAAAAAAATCCATCGGAAAACTGTAATATTATCATACCATACGAAAGAGTGAGATTTAAAATCAGAAGGTAAAGAAAGAACCGATTTAAAATTCTTGTGAAGCAGATCCAATGTCACCCTTCCCTTTACCCGTCTTTTTCGGCAACAGATTCTGATGAATGTTCGGCAAAACACCGCCGTTAGCAATCGTAACAGTCCCTAAAAGTTTACTCAACTCTTCATCGTTCCGAACAGCCAATTGTATATGCCTCGGAACGATCCGGTTCTTCTTGTTGTCTCTAGCCGCATTGCCAGCGAGTTCAAGAACCTGAAAAAACGTTCGAAATTTTTCCGTTAACGGTCCGGCATTGTCGAAATGAATAAGGAAAAGGGAAAAAAAAAAGTGGCGTACCTCGGCGGCGAGGTATTCAAGGACGGCAGAAAGATAGACGGGAGCACCGGCACCAACACGATCGGCGTATTTGCCGGCTTTGAGGAAGCGGGCGATACGGCCGACGGGAAACTGGAGGCCTGCTTTCTGAGACCGGGAGACGGCTTTGGAGGACTTGGGTTTGCCTCTGCCTCCTTTTGTTGATCCTGTTGCTGAACTCATCTTGTGTTTTTCGAAACCCTAGATTATTATTAACGAAGAATTGGGAATTCTGAGTTTTTTTTTTTTTTTCTTTTCGCAGATTGACGGAAAATGTGATAGAGAAGATCAGCGCAGGGAAGGTGGGGTTTATACAACTGTGTGGGAAACTGGCTTATGAGATGAGATTTGTTTAGATTGGTCCAGATGTGCTGCCACGGATTGCCAACATGGATATGAAAAAGGTTAAATTTAGGGAATAAATAAAAATGGGTACGATTTATTGTGTTTTTAGGTAAACTATATAAATAATCATCGAACTTTAAAATTAGATTTATTTTGGTTATTAAATTTTTATAATATTATGAGGTTATTTAATTTTTAGTTTATATTCGATAGTATTATCTAATTTTTAATTCGCATTCAATACAGTCCATACCGTTAAAATTGATTTTTTTCTTAATAAAAGTAGGCAAATTACAATAATAATCACTTAACTTTTTTTTTACTCTTATTTTAATTATAAAATATTTTAATTTAATAACTTAACTTTTGAATTATTTATATTTTGGTTATTACTAAATGATATGATTATATAAATTAAAAATTTCGATCAATCTTTAAAAATTTTAAAAACTAATTTTAATTTTTTATTAAATTTACTATATTATCACATTTTATATTTTAATATATTATTTATTTTTTATTACTATGTGTACTATATGTTTATGTTTAGGTTTAGACCGGACAGGGGAAGTTGTTTTATATTCATTCAGCGCATCGTTTTGGTTCATAAACCCTAATCCCAATCACCAAAAACCCTAACCTCCATTGTTACAGCCCAAGCTTCTGAAAGCCGAAAATGGCAGAAATCAAAGCGGAAGAGCAGACATTGGCGATCTCAAAAACCTTCTTAATCAAACCAAAGCTAAAACCCAAGCCAAGAACTCTAACCCAAACCCCAGAATCCAAGTACTGGTCTTCTTTCAAATCCACGAAAATCCCTAACCTTGTATCCTCCGTCTCTTCACTTTCCTTTTCTCCTTCGTCTCCTCACCTTTTCGCCGCCGCATACTCGGCCTCCGTTTCACTCTTCTCCCTCTCCGGTGCCGACGTTTCCCCTTCCTCCACCATCTCATCCTTTTCCGACGTCGTTTCCTCTATCTCCTTCCGTTCCGACGGCCTCCTCTTAGCCGCTTCCGATCTCTCCGGTCTCGTACAAGTCTTCGATGTCAAAACCCGGACTCCGCTTCGTCGTCTCCGGTCTCATACCCGTCCGGTTCGTTTCGTTAAGTACCCGGTTCTGGATAAGCTCCATTTGCTCTCCGGAGGTGACGATGCCATCGTCAAATTCTGGGATGTTGCTGGGGAAAGCGTGGTTTTGGACTTGATGGGCCACAAGGATTATGTCCGGTGCGGTGATTGTAGTCCGGTAAGTCCCGATTTGTTCGTTACTGGTTCTTATGATCATACTGTTAAGATTTGGGATGTTAGAGTCGAGAATTCGAGGTTGTTTTTGGAAGTGAATCATGGGAAACCAGTAGAAGATGTGATTTATTTGCCTTCTGGTGGGTTAATTGCAACTGCAGGTGGGAATTCAGTGAAGATATGGGATTTGATTGGGGGTGGGAGGATGGTTCATTCCATGGAAAGTCATAACAAAACTGTTACATCGATCTGCGTAGGGAGAATTAGGAAGGAAAATTGTGGGGATGAATCCATGGAGGACAGGATTTTGAGTGTTGGGTTAGATGGTTATATGAAGGTTTTCGATTATGGTAATATGAAGGTTACTCATTCGATGCGGTTTCCTGCCCCTCTTATGTCGGTCGGTTTTTCGCTGGACTGTAGAACTAGAGTGATTGGAACATCAAATGGGATCATATTTGCAGGGAGAAGGAAGGTGAAGGAAAATGTGGAGAGTGGAGGGGGGAATGTGTTGGATTTTGAGAGTATATCGGAACCGGAGAGACGAGCTTTGAGGCCTACATATTTTAGGTATTTTCATAGAGGGCAGAGTGAGAAGCCGGTCGAGGGGGATTATTTAGTGATGAGAAATAAGAAGATCAAACTGACCGAACACGATAATTTATTGAAGAAGTTCAGGCACAAGGATGCATTGGTTTCGGTTTTGAATAAGAAGAACCGGGAGAATGTGGTTGCTGTAATGGAGGAGTTGGTGACAAGGAAGAAGTTATTGAAATGTGTATCGAATTTGGACGCAGACGAGCTAGGGTTACTGCTGCTGTTCTTGAGTAAGAATGCCACAATGCCAAGGTATTCTAGTTTGTTGATGGGGTTGACAGAGAAGGTTATCGAGATGAGGGCTGAAGATATCCAAAGTTCGGAAGCTTTGAAGGGTCATATTCGAAACCTGAAGCGGTCGATCGAGGAAGAGTTAAGGATACAACATTCATTGCAGGAAATTCAGGGTATAATCTCTCCTTTATTAAGGATTGCTGGAAGAAGATAAACTAGTTAAACTTGTTTTCTCTATCACTTGCTTTTTTTGGTGTTATTGAAGGAATTAAAGCTGCTTTGCTAAGAAATATAATTATCATTCCCACTTTTTTTTTCTCTAAAACCCTCACTATTGAGCCCTTGTGTAGGTCCAATTCTTCAATGTATTGACATTCTTCTTGGACAAAAGTTCTTCAATATTTTTATATTTTATGAATTTATAAGGAAAATGAAAAAAAAAACATTTCTATTTTAGTTGTTTCATTATTATCTTCCCATCCTATGCTTTCACTTGCACTATTAAATACACCTAAGAAAGATGAAATAATTTATTCCATTTCCATTCTATGCTAATGTTAGTACATTTCTCATGGTTTTTTATGCAAGAAATTAGAAAAAGTGTCCCGTGTAAAAGTACTTCGCTATTGCGTGCAAGTGTACATATTCAAGTTATAGTATAAAAATATTGAATTTACAGGAATTGATGCGCCTTATGGAATTTAATCTCTTGCACTGTAATAAAAAACACAATTTGTTTAAAAGGTTGTATTAGAATAAACTTAAATGATAAATGAGCAAATAAAGTAATTGAGATAAATGATAGAGAAATGAGGTTGAGTTATTTCGAATTATGAATGACTGTCGAATGATTCCTTCTTCGTGAATGGGTGCTCGTACCATTTAACTTGCTCCGGTAATTAGGCTCAATCGATTGCTTATGGCATTTCTCCGAGTTGTCAGTTCGTAGATTATTTGGACAATTGCGACGAGGGAATTGCCTGGGCAATTTGAATGACTATCCTTGAGGTTCGGCAAAGCGTAGCTTCTCTTAGCCATTGAAATCATGCACTTATTCCTAAGTCAGATTAGTTCTTTCGCACTTGGATTGAACCCTACCTACTTGTTTCGTGAATTCAATCCTCCCGAATCTAGATAAATAAATCGTTTATCGAGATCCTCTCCCGATTCTCTCGCAAACAAATTTAATTGTCAAGAATAGGTAAACCTCAATTTAGAACACACCTAACACTTGATAAAAATCAAACTAAGTATTCATAACATAAGAACAACCCAAGCTAACTTAAGATTAGTTCAAGGCTGGGATAAAGTATCTAACAAGCATTCCTCTCATCACTCAAAAATAAAACGAGATAAAGAAATAAAGATGTCGACACCACTTTATTTCTTCAACCTCACGATCCAGCTCTCCTTTGATGTGGACGACAAGCTTCTTTTTAATGGAGTTTTTCAGTCAACAATCATGCTAGAATATTTCCCTTTCTAATATATATTTCCTTCTTTGTTTTGATCCTTCTATCTTTTCATATCTCCTATCTTTCTATAGTTAGCTCCTTCGTGAAGGCTTACTTTCTACAAAACATGGAAACAAACCATAGCAACATCTTTTCTACCGAAAATTAATCAAAAACAACCAAGGAAAGATATAAGGTGACAACTAATGAAAATGCATGAAAAATATTAATATGCAACTAATTAATTATTTATGTTTAGCAATAAACGTGAGTAAAAAAGGGAAGAAAATCGAAAAATGTTAGAGAAAGTTGTGTGATAAAAATATAAATTTATTTATAATTGAATAACTAAAATGTAAATTATTTAAAATAATCAATTTCAATTTAAGATTTAGGATTTGTTTGTTATTATTGATAGGGTGAACAAAACTCGATTTGACTCAAAAATATCTAATAACTCAATTCGGGGCGAAAATACTTAACTCGTTTTGACTCAACTCGACTCGAACATGATAAATAATTATAATTAAATATTTATAAAAACTCAAAAACTCGACTCGAATTTCTTAAACTCAACTTGAACCGAAAAATATTTAAATAAAGTTTGAGTTATAAAATATGACTTATCAACTCAAAGAACTCAAAACTTTTTAACTCGATTCGACTCGATCGAATACTCACCCCTAATTATTACAACTAAATAGTTGTTGGAGTTATATTGCCTATTTATAAAAATTGAAAAATTCAACTGTCAACAAACGTTCGTTTAAACATTAAAAATAACGGACAAACGCTCATTTATAATCAAACTATTGGTTGTTTGATAAAAAAATCATTTTAAATTGTTAAACGCAAAAAAAAAACAAAAAAAAACACGAAACCTTAGAGACACAAGATCTTATCATTACAATTGATTAATAAATTGAGTGGTTCAACTATAACATTTTGAAATATAGTGACCCAATTATAAATTTAACAATATTATAGTAGCATATGGTGTAGTTTACCCAATAGTTTTTCCTTCTAGTCTAAAAGAAACCGAGTTACGAGAACGATCCGGTCCTTAAAGACCTGTAGATGTGAAGATTAGCCAATAATCTCGTCAGATATTTTAGTGACGATCCTAAAACTCTGGATTGCAGATTGTATTTAAGCTAGGGTTCTTGAATCGTTGCGAGCATTCTAGGGGTTTACGATCTGCAAGCATTGAGCTTCCATTCTCGGTCGTTTCACAATGCCTCGGTAAGGATATTTCCAAATCTGTTCGATCTCAAATATGAGCATTTTTCATCAGGATTTTGACGGATATCTTTGTTTGGATTCAACATTTCCAGGTACTACTGTGATTATTGCGATACTTATTTGACCCACGACTCTGTAAGTTTCATAATTCGTTTCTTTTTTGGGTTTTTGATTGGATTTCTGGGAAATTATATAACTTTAATTCTTCTCTTTCTGGGTTTAAATTTCAGCCATCGGTTCGAAAGCAACACAATGCGGGTTACAAACACAAGGTAATTATAGAGATTCTTGTCTTTGTTTTGATTATTTCTTTTGAAATAACGTGAATCCCGGGCTTATTGACAGTTAACCTTAAATTACGTTCTTATCTAGAGTTATTGATAGTTATGGTGTAATTCAGAATCCCACTGTTATTTTTGCTATAAATGGTGGCCTTATCCTTAAATAAGGGTTGTTATAACGGTTACGGATCATTTTTTGAATTCTTGTCGTCACAGTTTCCGATGTTTTGTCTCGATTAATCCTGACGTTGTAGATTTTCTGTATACACAAACTCTCGAACCTGTGACATGCTTAGTTTATACAAGTTGCTTACTTTTGTTTTTTGCCGCTTTGTTTTGTGTAACTTAGGCGAATGTTAGAACTTACTATCAGCAATTTGAGGAGCAACAGACCCAGAGCTTAATAGACCAAAGGATCAAGGAACATCTTGGCCAAGCTGCGGCTTTCCAGCAGGTTGGAGCTGCTTTCAATCAACATTTAATGGCTCAGAGACCTCGGCTTCCTGTTATGCCGATCCCGGGAGCTGGTTCGTTACCTGTAAATCAACCAATGGTAGGCCCCCTGTTTTGCCAAGACCTGTTCCTGGTGCTCCTGGTAAGATTATAACTTGATACATATTATTCCATGTTTTGTGTTTTTGCTAGTGTAGGTTTTCACTGTTGTTGTAATAAATTAACACATCCCGAATCGATGATGTTGTAGTGAGTTCGATGAATTCTTTGCATGCTTGTTTTGTATCCATCAAGCTGTTCTTTTTCACACTTTTATCTCATTCCTGGGACTGCACTTTTACCTGTGAATCAAACAATGGTCCCAGGAATCAGTCCCCATGGTCTGCCAAGGCCATTTCCGAGTTCTCTTTGTAAGATTTGATCTGCATTAGTATTATTCGTGTTCTTCCTGTATGCGACTTTTTTTTGATAAACATACTCTCACGAATTATGCATGATTGCCGGTTGCGAAAACATTTTGCTTGTTTTGTTACCAACAGAGATGTTTTATATGTTAAGTATTTCATCCAGATTGATTGACACCAGCATCCTTTCAATTGAGACATATATCATATTTGTTGTTTTCATGTCATTTCTAGGCTATGCTCCCATTCCAGGCATGCCGCCACTGATGGCACCACCTGGTGCTCCTTTCCCGGGTCAAGTCAATGCCCTTCCACGACCTCCTACGTTGGCTCCCCCAACAACAGTTGCTGGAACCGCGACGACACCCACTTCTTCTAACGGAACACCCGCCACATCTGCACCGTATCAGGTCAGTCCTGCTGCCCCAACAAGTGGGGGGTTTGACAATTTCAATGCCCACACACAACCTTCTGAATCTAATCACTAATCTGGTTAAACTTGCATGCCGTGCTTCCATATCTAAAGTAAGAGATTAAGCACATATATGCCGTCGAACACGAAGCTTTTCGATGATTACCGATTTGATAACTCGATAAGAGACGACTTTGACATTGTTTTTAAGGCAATTCCCATTGTAGAAATCTAAACTTAAGTGGGATTATGCAATGGACCGTATGCACAGCACCCACATGTTCTATTAAAGGAGGTGACATTATACGTACGTATTCAGATTGTTTTGTTAAATCCCTAAGAAACCCTCAAACTTTTGAAAAAAATCAATGAAGTCTTTTGAATTGTCTACACCTAATTAAATCTTTGAATTTAGAAATCTAATCAATTAAACTTTTTTTTTATCAATTTTATCATTAAATCTTGATAGTTTTTTAGATATTATTGGCACAATTGTAAATACTTTGATACGGCACGTTGCACTAAAGTTTAAGTTTCTTTTCACCTTTAAGCCGCGTGAGGTTTTTTCTTTGATGATAGTTATTAAGGTAAACTATTCGGTGATTACTCAACCAATTGGGGATATCTATTCTGATCATCCAACTAATAAACTCGTTAATTAGGTCATTCAACTTTTAAATCTTACCTATTTGTGTCATTGTTGTTAAAATCCTAACGGAAAATGTTAATGACGATGATGTGTCAGTTAATTAAAATTTATAAATTTATATATTTAATCCCTATAATTTATTTATTATTTCATCATGTTGGTGATTCATGACACAAAGATGGTATTAACACAATGGTTTATGCGTTGATTTTCAACCTTTTTGTCATGGGTTTAATTCCCAACTTGTTCAATTCTTACAGTTTTATTTCATCTCTTTATCTCTCACCAACTCGATGATGACATGTGTCACCACTGATCGGAAATGAATATATAATAAATATTTAATAAAATTAAATTAAAAAATATGATTAAAATAAAATAATAAATAAATTATAGGATTAAATGTGTAATTTTATAAATTTTAATTAACCGGTACGTCACTGTCGTTAATCTTTTCTATTAAGATTTTAACAGCAGTGACATAAATAGGTAGGTTTAAAAGTCGGGTGTCCTGATTAAGGAAATTATTAATTCAATGATCAAAATAGGTATTTTTAATTAATTAGGTGATCATTGAAGAAGTTTACCCTAGTTATTATATAAATAATTTAGACTTGATATTTATTAGATATCATTCATCGCTGGCGGTGAAGCTTGCTGTGTTTTTTATTTCCAGTTTTTTTATGGTTATATTTCCATTATTTCAATACTTGTTTGCTTAAAATCTAGTTTTATTTCATCAATTCAATCGGTTGAATCATATTTAATCGAACCGGCTGTCAATTACAATCATTAGAGGTGAGCAAAACTTGACCCGAATCGGAAAAAATGATTTTTTTTTTTAATTTCGAGTTATTCGAGTTGAGTTATTTGAGTTATTCAAGTTATTCGAGTCGAATCGAATAATTAAAAAAAATTAATTTCGAGTCGAGTTCAAATTTTCAAAGTTCAAGTTACTCGAAAAATCGAAAAACCGAAAATTTTCAGGATCTAATTACACATTTAGTCCCTATAATTTTATTTTCAATTTTATTTCAGTTCTATCTTCTCTTTTTTTTTACCTTTTAATTTTTATTTCTTTACGATACGATCACTTTTCATATTTATTTTTATTTTATTTAATACAATTTTTATTTATATTATTTAAATTATTTTATATTTTTTAATTTATGTATTCATATTGTTGTAATTAATTTATTATTATTTTTATCTTGTTTTGATCTTTTCTAGATACGATTTTCTTTAATGAGATTCGTAATTTAATGAAATGACATATTTATACTTAAGATATATAATAATAATAATAATAATAATAATAATAATTTAAAATCTTATTTATACATGTAAAATTTAAAATCTTATTTATACATGTAAAAAAATAAAATATATATGTATCTAGATATAAAGATAGAGACATTTAAATTAGAATCAAAATGTCCAATAATATTATAAATAGTGCAATTAAAATTTATACATAAACTCAAAAAATCTAATCGACTCGAACTCGCTAAAACGACTCGAATCGAAAAAAATTTTAAATTATAAAATATGTTGACTCAACTCGAATAACTCAAAAAAATTTTACTCGACTCGTTTGAACGCTCATCCCTAACAATCATAATAGAGTTAAATATTGGTGATTAATATGTTTAATTAAACTAATCACGTAAATAATGAGATTAAAAATATAATTATATAATTTTTAATATCTAGGACGATATATTTGAATAATCCAATTATTTGATTGATATAATTAAAAATCAATGATAAAAGTAGAACATACAATTAATAAAGTTATTATTGAAATTATTAAATAGATTTAGTTTAATATATTATTTATGATTCGTTCAATAATATTCGTTATTTTAATGCAACTTTTAAGTAATTATTTGCTATTTAAGGTAAAAATTCATTTAAACGCATAAAAAATATATAAAATCATAGATGATGTTCCAAAAAGGTTATGTTTGTCCTTATTTGTTGAAAATCAATATTAAATTTTAATTTAAAATATTTACAAAGTAGTTTCATTCCAATACCCCCCTCAAATTCTTTTTCCTAAATAAGTCATTATCTATCTACTTAAGCTTTGATTTGAATTTAAAATGATTAAATGTTTAAGGGTTGTATAATCCACTTAGAATATACAAAATGTAATTAATTTTATACTAATTGATGATGAGTACAACGAATGACTTAAAATTCTTCTCCTTTTCTAATCTATTTCACACCTTAAATGATCAAAGTGACATGACTTGAATTTAAGGTTAGAATCTTATTTTAGGTAAAATAATTCATTTTACTTGGATCAAAGTAAGAAATCTAATTTGAATACAGTTATTGTACCTATAAAGAGAAGAGATACGAGGGAGTAATGGTTAGATGAAAAGGAATCTTTATTGAGACACTAGTGAAACTTCTCCTCTCATGTCTGTGGTTTCCACTCGGTGTTTTTCTGGTTTAGCGACGAATATCCGCTCATTGTTTGACTAATCTGGATCAGAGCACTAATACGAGACAACATGTCCAACACCAAAATTCAATCCTCCCATCCATTTACAGGTCCCAACGTCACAAGTCAAACCTCTAACTTTACTTAAGGACCTAACACCTAACGCCTCATCTTACTTGACCAGTAATACATATGACTAATAATAATAATTAGATATCTTATGTTTAGGCAGATTTGGCAATTCATGTAAAATCAAGTGGTAGAAGAATTAAGAGATACAGGGAACTGAGTATCCTTTTCAATTCTTCAATGCAAAGGAACAAAGTAGACAAATCATCAAGTTGAAAAAGTACAGTCAGAGGCTAACCTGATAGAATGGCTCTCTCGGTTCTGATTATTTGGAAGAGACGATACACAGTTTGGTACGACAGCTTATTCGAGACAACATTGACGGTAAATAAAGACGAGCTAGACATGATATATGAACAGTACGTTGGTGTGGTAAGCCAGATTTGTTGCTGAGAAATAATACCTTGAACAATTGAGTATAGAAATATGCGGCGGTCTATTAACAGATAATATATCGAGGATGATGAAGCCACACCGGTAAGAAGCTGAAGAATGGCTATTTTACATCGATTCGAGTGACAAACTCCACAATCCTGCCCTGTGCTTCTGATGTTGCTTAAAGAAGCAGACTCTGCTTGAAAGCGGCAAATCTGGAAGGGGAACAGTAACTGTCCGCAAATAAATCAAACCAATTGAACTACTAGATGTTCTTGCAGAATTGGATCATGAATTCAGCTCAGGCTGTGAATAGAAGTGGAAGGGTCCAATGTAGCCAGTAAAAGCTAAACTGGACAGGAAACTGGCGTGGCATGTCAATGAGAGACACGCTATGGACTGTATCTCATTGTTCCCACCGGATGATCAAATTTGCATGTGGACCCAAACTTGCAGTGCCCGTTCTGCAAGTAGAAAGCACAAGGCTGCACCCCCTGTTCACAGGAATAAATATAATAATCTAATTATAACATTTTTTGAAAAATGAGAAAGCTGCAATGGTAATACATGAATGCAGTTTAAGAAGCAAAAGATACTGCATCAAAAACCTCATTCCCACAATTACAAACTAGTATTACTAAAAAGCATAAGATCGTACTTAATTGCTATAAATCTACAAGAAATGTGATCACTAAGATCTTGGTTGATCTGAAAGTCGAGGGTGCAATAACTATAATGAGAATTTGCAACTAAATGACAGGTAATACAGAATTTCGGACTGACAGGACAATCAAAGAAAATTTAGGTACTTGAAACATATTAGCCTAGCCAAACCTAAATTATGATGCCAAGATCCTGAAGTCATGATCCCTTAAAATCCCACGTCAAATGAGAGAAATTATCATAACAGAATGTCACCTTAAACAGAAGAAAAAAAGACAAAGGATATAAATAAAGAGAATGTTCATACTGGACGTAAAGGAAGTCCCATTGGGCTGAGAATGCAATTTGTTTGTGGCACAACCCTGTCTCTAGGATGATGATACCTACAAGATGATCCAAATTTGCAGTCGCCAGTCCTCAAATAGTATTGGCATTCAGGTTCACCGGGTCTCTCTGGAAATGTATGCTCCTGGTTACTGGTTGGGAAACCAGTAGAAGAGGGTAATGGGGGATAAGGACCAGCAAGTGAAGGTGTTGAAGAAGATAGTTGCGTTAGTCCATAGAGAGAACTTGCTCCAACAGCAGGTTGTGCACCAGGGGAGAGCACTGGGCTTACAGGGGCCTGCACCAAGTAAGCCAAAAAATAGATTCAGGAATCTCATATAGTGTTGACATTATCTTTAAATACAACTGTGCTGATCATACTACCGAGTAGTGACTCCAACCCTGAATAGGGACCACTCCTGGGGAAAACAGCACAGGGCCATAAGCCCCTTGTACATATGAACCAGGTAAAGGTGGTGGCCTTGCCACTCTCACGTTGGTGGATGCTCCCACATACTGTTCAGGTATCGAGAGTGAAGGAGATTGCACCGGTTGATAAAACTGAGGTGCAGATGATGGCATTGATGTGCCAGCGGGTTGAGGATGATGGAATTTACAAATAATACCAAATTTGCACTGCCCCGTTTTCAAATAATAGGAGCATTCTTTCTCACCCTGTTAATGAATGTGCATCAGGTTGATGTCTATATGTTTCAAGAATCCTCAAAACAAATAAATAAAAACAGGGAAAAACAAGAAAAGAGATCATCCAAACCAGTCGTAATGGGTATCCAAATATATTCAGTGAAACATGGCTTAAGGATCCACCTCCATGTTTTGGATGGTGGAATTTGCAGGATGCACCAAATTTACAGGTTCCGGTTTTTAAATAGAACTACATAGATGCAAAAGAAAAAAAAGGAACAAGTTAAAAAACAGAAAGAAATGTATTTGCAACATTAATAAGCAAAAGAGTTGTTGACTCTTGGAAAAACAAGTTTGTATTTTTCAATAAATTAATACCTGACATACAGGTTCCCCGGGTCGTTCAGGGTACTCCCCTGTGGCTCTTACAGCAGCCTCAACCTAAACAGCATCAAAACCAAATTATTATAAGGGACTCAACTCTCGCAAAAGACTTAAAGCTGAAAACCAGAAAAATCCAACCTCAGTTTAAAACCACAGGTTAATGAGACGGCCAAAGTAAACTCTCTTATACGATCCAATTCTATCAAGCACTATCCTCCACTCATTTTTTAATAATAAATAAAGCAGGCAAATAACTCATTCGAATCACGTTATTCTATTTCCTGAGCAATAAATAAAGAGGACTTGAGGTTCGGTTTTTAAGTTGAGGTAGGTCCAAAGATAGCACAATCCTGTGCCACAGTCCTCTTTACTTGCTTCATTTACTACAGGCTAAACAAAATCATTTGGTCCAAATATACGGAATTAACATCTACAACTTGCACAGGCATCTGATAGTTTGGTATGAAATATAGTGTAATACAACAAGGGCCAACAGAATGACCAGAGTTAGACAAGGTCTCTAGAATCATTCAAACCCAAAACAATGCAATAAAAAAGATAATTACATCAAAGGACCAGCGAAATAAAAGTGACAAATATATATTATATGAATGAAATTATCCGAAAAACATAATCACCAATGATTGTTATACCCACGTAAGAGTTTCTTTCAAGTTTGCTTCAGTCATACACTACTATTTCTAAAATGTATCTGTTAAGTTCCGTGTTCCAAGTTCTGACCGCAGTTTCCACCTCCACTGTTCTAAAGCATTAAGTTCACTTAATTACACCCCCATTGTTACCAGCAATGGTAAAATTCAGACAAATTAATGAACAACGTTACAATGCTGAGCCAAACCCCACATATATAATCAAAATGATAGAGGAAGTTACCGCAGCTCGGTTGCGAGGATGATTGTAACGACAACCATTACCATATCCACAATACCCAGTTCGCATGTAGTAAACACAGTCAGTTACCCCGGGCCGTTCCGGGTACGATTCGACGCCCCTCACCGACAATTGCCGCATCGATTCTGTTTATTTTAAAAAAAGAAATACGAATAAAACCCCAATTCAGTCCCCAAATTATTAAAAACCCTAAAATAAGCTTAACCAAAGAAACATTATCAAAATGCGAGTGGAAAAACGAAAGAATCTATTCACATTGAAATGAACGAAAACTACCTTCCAATCCGGCGGGGCTCCATTCGGGTTGATAACCAGATTGGGATCCATTACGAGCCGGGTTGCGACCGTACAACTCCATCGAAACCGGGGTTTTGTGTAGGTACGGGACACGGGGTCTGTAGTACAGTAATACCTTACCGAGTTCACCCAGAAAAAAATGGAAGGTTCCACGAGAGAAGCTAGGAACGTTCTAGAAAGATCGGAAAGAGTTAAATCGAGAGAGGAAATTTGAGGAGGAGAAGAAGAATAGATTCCTTCACTGTAAGCTTTCGTTTCCTTCGCTCTCTCAAGACTTGGTTTTCAGGGGGCTTATTCCTTATACAGCTTTCTTTTATTCTATTAGGGTTAACTGCACTATAAGTCCTCAAATTATGTCTTGAGTCTTAAATATAAAATTAATATTTAAACTTTAAAATATTCTAATTAAATCCTTAAATTATTAGTATCGTACATATAGGTGTATATGGTTCAGTTCGATCAATTTTTTAAAAAAAATATATAATTTATCGATTTTTAATTTGGTTAATCTAGATTATCAATTTTTTATATTATCCTTAGGTTTTGAGATTTTGTATTTTATTTGACCCAAATAATTTTATTTGATGATTTTAAAATATTATTTGATAGATTTTAAAATACTTTTCATAATTATTTCTTTAAAAATATTTTTTAAGTAAATAAAAATAATTAATAACTCATATAATATTTTAAAATTATTTAACTATATTAAAAATTAAACATGTGTGTGTCAAGATTATACTAACATTTAATCATATATTAAAAATATTAATACTATTAAAACTTAATTAAGCATGGTTTAAAAATTTAAGAATCAATTTAAAACCTAGACTATAATAATATAGGGACTTATGAAGCAATTAGCTTATTATTATTTATTCATTTATTACCCGCCAAATAATGCGCACCTACAAAATTGGCAAAACGGAACTGGCGTTCGGACATTAAAAGTAAGGGAAAACTACACAGTTGGTCACCCAATTATTACTTTTGTTTTGTTTCAGTCTTTTAAACTATTTTTTGGTTAAAATATCTTTTATTTTAGATATTTTTTATTTGTCTTTCTTCATTAAAAATCTAACAGAATTATTGACTTGGCATTTTATTATACTTTTATAGTATTTTTTGGTCCCTCCCATTAAACTTAGTGATATATTATAATATTTTTATTCAATCAACTAGGAGGGGACCAAAATAGAAAAAGTTAATAATTAGGTGATCAAAATATAAAATATGATAGTTAATTGACAGAAAACTAAAAATAAAATGTAAAGTGAGTAATTCCTTTAGTTTTCTAAAAAAGGAAGCAAAACAAAAAATATGGAGGGACAATTTTGATAAAAAAAATATTTAGATAGTCAAAACAGAATAAAGTAATAGTTGAGTGACCAAGTGTGTAGTTTTACCTAGACGTAAACAGGTAACCGACACTTATAGTAACTTAAATTACGGTTCTATCCCTACTCCTTCGTTTCAAGTGCTGTCCGGTTGGTGGTGACGTCACTCCAGTCTCTTTAGATTTAATCATTTCTTACATCATTTAATCACACATAAATATTAGGTTAAATTCTTTTACCAGTACTTGTACTATTCTTACGTTATGGATTTATTCCTTAACGAACTAATCAATTTACTTCAATTGAGTCTTAAATTTTGAAAGTTAATAATTTGTAATTATTTGAAATCAATTGGAAATTAATTAATTTTAATAATACTAAGATATTCTTCTTGTTACATTTTGGAATATCATATTAAAGTTTTAAATATAATAATTAATTAATCTATGGTAATGTATTTATTAATTTTTTAAAAAAAATATATATCATGAGAAATAATTTAAAAATGACATAAATATTAGAAAATGTATAAATCAGAGACAAACAAATTATTCATGTTTACAAAAGTATATTAATTATTAATTTAGACATACAAAAATTAACATGAAATGAGCATATATATATATTTAAATTAAATAGATATTACAAATTATGTCAATTTAAAGAACGTAAGGGATGGTAATAAGACGGGTTTTTAGTAATTTTGATTTTGATTTAAAAAGTAAATTAGTATAGCTGAAATCGACCATCTTGATTTTTAATATATCGTATTCTAACTTGACATAATAGAAAAACATAATTTAATTTCTATCTTCTTTGCTATTTTAATAAAACCTCGATCAAAACCGACCCAATCTAAAAAATAATACAATATAATATATAAATATACCAAGTCGAATTAAATTAATTATTTTAAATTCTAAACTGACTCGACCTAAAAGATTTTAAATATTCATTTTCTCTCGTCACGAATCCCAATTTTAACACTAAAAAACTCATCTTGAACGGATCGAGTCAAAATTCGTCAGAAACAGATATTATTACCAACACTAGAATCCAAGAAAAAAAAACATTACCTACCAAATTTATGATTGAAGTTTTATATTAATTTCGGGATAAGTCTTAATGTAATTTATAGATAGATAAATTATAAATATTCAATAAAATATAAATTAAATATTAGATATACGATGTTAATATTAGATAAATCTAAAGTATAATGGTTGACTCCACGTTCAATTCATTTAAAAGAAAGTATTTAAAATATCGTCCTTTTGATAACTTCAATCACTGGTATGAAAAACAGAATCTTAAAATTAAAATTATACGGACACAATAAAAATATATTAAAGATTTCTCTTAAAAGAGTCGCGCATCCCTCAACACCAACAATAATTATAAATTTAAATATAAATATATATATATATATTCACTTATAATATTTTTGGGGGAAATACGCTAGATGATGCTAAACTATGTAAAAATACTATTTTGGGTACTGAAATTTAAAAAGTTATAAAATTGTCATTAAATGTTTGATTATATTATAATTGGTCAATTGTTAATTCCAAAATATTTATTGGGTAAATTAATTTGTTAGCCACTTAAATATTAGTGTGTTTTCATTTTGATCATCAAACTATAAAAATATGATTCCGTCGCCAACATATTTAAATAGTCAAACTGCTCTAAAATTCGATTAGAACGAAACTTAAATTGTTTGTTATCAATTTGAAAAAAAAAATTATTAAACTTAATACCTAAAATGATTATTGTACTTTAGTAAAATGACAAATCAAACATCCAAAATATAAATAAATAAAAATCTTACGTGTAAAATAAATAAATCCATAAAAGCTATACAATTTTAAAATTAAATTATTTGACTTAATATCTAAAATGGCTCTCTTACTTTAGTAAAATTCTCACTTTTAACCCTTCAACTTTCAATTATGTTATCAAATTAACCCATAACGCTTTTTTGTTGAAAATTGTATAATGACCCAATAGACTTCAACATGTAATAAATGTTAAAAAAATTCAAAAATTCAAAAATCAAAATAAAATCTCAGGAGAAATTGTATCACGGGTAAGTTTCACCACGTCAGAGACCAACCAATAGAAACTGTCCAGCTTATTATTTTTTAATTTTTCAAGTGAAGATTCAGTTGGGAAAAAATTATGACATGAAAAAATTGATGAAGTTGATAGTTTTTATTGGTTGGTCCCATGGACAGATGGTGGGACTGACCTATGATATAATTTTTTCTATCAACAGGCTCGCTACGGTCGTGTGATTCTAAGGACGGATCTAGGACTTTATGTAAGGAGGTGCAAAATACAAGAAATTATATTAAACATGTAGGGATACAAGATTACAAAAGTTGAGGGTGCAGAGTTAAGTTATCAATAAAAAATATAAAAATATATATAAAAAAATATAGGATAACTTAAAATTTTTAGGGCTCGCGTATCCCAATAACCCAAGTCACACATCCCATCACTTAATCCAACTGCGCTACGTCCCTGATTTTAGTTTCTATTGCACTGCAAAAGAACTGACCCCTCAAGGCTAGTTGGTTATAAATATGCTAATGGGTCCTACCCTTGTTTTCCATTATTGGATTTTAATATATTATAAAAAAGATTAAATTTCAATTATTTAGTAAAATATGTCAAATTAATGTATGAATTAAAATATTTTATATAATATATTGATATGTGTTTGATTGTAATTTTAAAAGTATAGGCTACAGTAAGTGAGTTGATAAAATAAAAGGATCAAATCTGTCATTATCCCATTGAAGAACAACAACGGGACATACCACATTGAAATTGAATAATCAGTGGGTTTTATTTTTTTTACAAAGAATCGAAAGAAGAGAGATTGTGTTTAAATCATGATAAAGTAGAGGTATCAGATATGTAATTATACCACTTAAAAAATAAACGGAACTAAAGAAGGGAAGAAAAAAATAACTTACTGAGAGTGAGATTTGAACCCACGCCCTTTCGGATCAGAACCTTAATCTGGCGCCTTAGACCAACTCGACCATCTCAACTATTTGTCATGAATTATATTTCAAAATTATATTAATAGTGCAGAATATTTAAATAAGCGAATTCCATTTCTTATCTTGAGGCTAATATGACGTATATTTCGAATATAAATTCTTTTACTTTTTGTGTCATATCTATATTATAATATTTTAAAATAAGGTTTAAGATTATGATTTAATACATAAGATTTAATATTTAAGGTTTATAATTTAATATATAAAATTTAAAAATTATGATTATAGTGCGGGTTTAATTTAAGGTTATAAATGAGATAAGACAGATCACGATTTGTTCAAGTTTGGTTTATCAAAATTCAGTTAAAGTTTGACTCGATTGGACTCGGGTTGACCTCTTAAAGAGCTGAACCGAGCTATTTCATACCCGGCTCGAAAAGCTCGTGAGCTACTTAAAAATATAATATACTAAATTTTTATAATTTGAAATCTAAATATCTAAACTTAAAACCTTAAAATATAAACCCTAAATATATGACTAAACTCTAAAATATAAATACTAAATTCAAAATCATAAACTAACACCATATACCTTAAAATTCACAAACTTGAATTTACACAACTTGTGCATCAATATTTGACTCGATTGAACTTGAATCAAGCTCGACCCGGACTCCAGTTCTTAACAAATCGAGTCAAACTCAGTTTTTTTAGATTCGTTAAAAATTATTCAAACTCAAACTCGATTTAAAATCTTAATGAGTCAAATCGAATTTAAAACCATTCAAACTCGATTCGATTTGTTTTCGCCTTAATTTGTAGTGTTGGATAGAAATAAAGACAAAAAAAAATATTTTTGTTCATATCTTTCTAACTTTCAAGCCTCACGAAGTAAAATACCAAATACTTAGGCAATGCAACAACCTAATGATATAGTTTTTTTTTTTCTTTCAAATTCACCAATAACACTAAAATTTTATTTCTTACTGAAATTCGTGTCTGAAATTACTGAGATTCTTTTAGTTTTTCTTTAATTTTATGAGTAAGATTATTTTTTAAAATTTTCCTAAAATTATACGATTATAATTATAATAATATAAATAATCAAACTTACGATCGAAATATATCTGGATCACACACCGAATATAATATGATTTGACCTGAATAAAATCTTGAATAAGAATTCACATATTAAAACTTGAATATGAGACATCAAAGTTCCTTATCGATATTTTTTTTATAATCTAATCGACAGGAACGTAAGCAAATGGGAGGGGAGGGACATTTTTTTTAAAAAATTAATTTTTTAAATGAATTTATCCTTCACTTTTAAATATTTATGTTTTTTCCGTCAATCCCAAATCCTGACTTCGTTCTTGTTAATTGATATATATTAACCTATTTTTTATGAATTATTTAGTTTTTTTTACCCTTTTTTTGTATAATCTTATTATATTCTTCATTTGCTAGTTTATTCAATAGTTTTAAAAAAATGGTCGATTAATATTTTAAATATAAATATATTAATTATTATTGTATAATATTTTGTAATATATTTTAAACCAAGAGAATAGAATGAGATAAGAATCAAGTAATTAATTGAGATCTCAGTCAATGCATCCATTGAAGCATATCTTGATTCTTGATCATTTGGGCCACTGAAAACCTAACACCAAATTGCATGTATTTACGGACGGATCTAAAAATTTATTTGAGGTGAACATATATAAAATTTTAAAATCTCAAGATAGGTACAAAGTTTAAATATTATAAAAATTTAAGGATTAATTTATAAAAATTTAAAAAATAAGAATAAATATGTAAACTTTAAAAAGTTTAAGGTGAACACGAGCCCACACTCTTATGAATGTGAATCCGCCACTGTATGTATTGACTAAGAAAAATTTCAATACAAATATGTATATCTTGTATGATACTATATAATTGTTATTTGTATATTGAAAAAATTTTGAACTCTATAAATGAGATTAAAAAACTTTATATTATTAACGGATTGGTCCTAGTGGTAGGCTAGCTTAGTATCGCTTAAGTAGGTCTCGGGTTTTGAGATATTGTGTATATAAAAATCCTTACTAAGAGATTTATTCACCAAAGTCAGATTTGTGACGCATGTCAGTCTGGATTAGTCGAAACACTAAAAATCGAAGGATAACAACAAAAATCTTAATAAACAAAAAAATGATACACATGTCGTTAAAGTTTATATAAGCTTTTCAAATAACCTGTGTATCAAAATTTTATCCAAATAAAAAAATTAATTTATCAGGACAAAGTTCGAAACATCGAGATTTTTTATCCTACTTTTATTTCGTTTGTGTGAAATATTCTTAAGATGTAGATTATTGAATCGAATTCAAATAATTTTGATAAATCCTTCTTTCATTTCCAAATTGTGACATTTTTTTATAAGTAAAGGAGTTGGAATTGTAAAAAAAATTAAAATAAAACCTCCCCCACTTATCTTGTTGTTCACCCCCCTTGAATTAGGGCTTTCAAAATACATCACCATTGTTTGAGTCATTTTCTTGAATTAGGTTCAGGAAAAGCTAAGAAATATAAAGAATGAATTTTTCAAAAACTTTCTAATTAGTTATTTATGTGCTTTTTGAACATATAAAATGGTCAATTGAAACAATGAAGTTTAATGAAGAATGATATATATATAAAAGATATGATCAAATTATACAGTAAAAAATCCTTTAAATTTTATATATTTTTGAATCGTTAGATGATCAAAACGGATATCTCATATTAACAATTGACTATTCGAAAAATATCACTTTGGAAAAAGTGACGACTTAATCCGAATCATCTGTTTCAGTCATCCATTAATGATCCAAAAACTATAAAACTTAGAGAGTTTTACGTTGTGTAACTTGATCCTAACCATATATATTATTATTAAATGATATTGGTCAAAGTGATAAGTAATTTTGTATCACATAAGCAAATCTCGATTTTGAGGTATTGTGTATCAAAAAATATACCCACTGAATAATTCAACTACCAAAACTAGATATTCAACATAGATCAATCAAAATTAATTAAGATAAAATACCAAAAAATCTGAGTCAACAATAAAATAAAACATTTGATTTTTAAAGCTATATACTAATAATCACTTTATTTTTTTTCTTCCATTGGTGGGTTAGGTTAAGCTTTCGCATTCTTATTAGTAAATAGTCAAGGGATTTGGACAGCCAAACTATTTAATGTCGTTGGGTCGAACTATGAGTTTTCAAACAACTTCGAGAATATCAGACTTGTAAACAATTTTTTTTCATATTTACGATGCTACTAAAGCATAGTCGTTTCTGAGATTTTAGTGGTTTAAGGACAAATTTAAAAATTAAGTCTTTATTAGTAAATATCGAAAAATAAATTTAAAAGTATATCCAAAATAACAAATATTAGAAAAAATCATATCGTTAATAAAAAATATTGAAAAAAATTAAACTTCTAATTGTAAATAATAATAAATATTGAGAAAAGTATTAAACCCCTAATCACATGTATAGAGAAAAAAATTGTACTTCTAATAATAAATATTAAAAAAAATTTAAAAATGTTTTTATAATAAATATTGAAAAAAAATTAAATCTTTAATAACAAGTATTATAAAATTTTGGACCCAAAAATAATTTAACCGTTAATAAAAAATTAATAAAATTATTTTTTAAAAAAATATATTAAAAATATTATAATATCGAATAATTAAAAAAATGGAGACCTGGATAAACACCCCTCCTGCCTAACCCAGGGATGCCACTGTATCAAAGGGAAATTATGGAATTTTAATAGAAGAATATAATTATATAATATTATCTGTTTATATATATTAGGATTTATGTATAGGATAATATTTAAAGATTTGAATTTTAATCTATTAACCTTAAATTTTAATCAAAATTCTTAAATTCTAAACTTTTATATCAAATCCGTAAATTCTTAAATTAAAACGTTTATAGATTTTTTTTTTAACTTTGTGTATGATGGGATTTTTGATAAACCGCAGCCTAAAAAGCAACTAAAAATATTTGTACCATTTTTAATAAAAATTATAAAAAAATCAGTATTATTTTTTTATATTTCAAAATTCTTAAATTTTTTATAAAAATTCGATATGTAACGAAATTCTTACACTTTTTATAAGAAATTTGGTATACCCAAAAGATCAATACTGAAACTCTTATAATTTTTATAAGAAAAACGTTATAACCGTTTTTTAGCCGTTTTTTAAGCCCGATGTTCCCTAAAACTACCTGTATATGATATAATTACAGACCTTGTTTATTATGTCTTGTCGGTTGGTGGGGTCAAGTAAAAGGGTGAAATCATCTGTCTCTTTATTGTGTATCTTTTGGTGTCCTACTTTAAAATAACAACCTTAAAATTTATGGTTTAAAAAATTAAGGTATGGTATACTTTTAAGATATAAGATTTAGTATTTAAAAATTATTTTTTAAATATTTTTTAATGTAAGATATAAATAAAGACAAAGTTAAGATACATAATATTCTTTTTCTAAGTAAAATGGCATTTTAGTAAATAATGAGTTTGTTTTATTGTGTCCTTAAAAATAATTTTCGCACTTCAACAAACTGCAACATACAACAGAGCAACAAATGGCTAATCCCTCAACTTTTCTCCTGCCCATTTCCTTACTCCTCCTCAGCACCACAACTCTTATCACCGCCGTGTCAACCTCCGCTGCAATCGACGTGCACCGCTTGAGCTGGGTGCCTCCGCCACCAATAACGAACGAGTCCGGCAGCTGCCAGGGTTCAACTCCCGGGTGCATGGCTAACAACGTGGATGATGAGTTTGAGTTCAACAGGCGCGTATTGCAAACTGCGAGCACCAAGTACATAGGCTATGGAGCTCTTCAGAGGGACACCGTGCCGTGCTCTAGAAGAGGCGCCTCGTATTATAACTGCCGCCCTGGAGCGGAAGCTAACCCTTACAACCGAGGCTGCACCACCATTACTCGCTGCCGTAGGTAAGGATGTTGGCCGCCGTCTACTGTCTTAGTTAGAATATGAAGCTTCCCCCTCTGGTGTGATGAATATATATATATATATATATGCAGTATGTGCATGTATATAATATAAATAAGTTGAAGAAATTCTCAGATATGTCATCGTTTCTATGTTGTATAATTTGCTGGTTTAAATTTTCTTACTTTTTTTTCTTTTCATGTTTCGTATATAAAAATATGTGTCGGATACGAGAATACATAAAAATAAAATTAAGAAGGTTGTCCAAACATGAAATCGATGTTTTCAAATTCAAAATTAATTTTCGATCGAGTTTAATCGGTTTGACATATCACTGATACGATATATTAGAGGACGTGGTATTGACTATCGAGTATATTTAAGTGTTTAATTTCTTTTGATTTAAGGGTTTAATATACAATTTTAATATTATAATATAATATCTCTCTATTTAATTAAAAAATTATATGTTAAAAATTTTAAAAAATCGACTACTAAATCATATATTAGTAATTAAATAAAATAAAAAATAATTTTTGAAATATTCAAATGAACTACTGAGCTATAATACACTTTGGATGAAAATTTTAAGTTCGAATGTTAAAAACGATATTAATATACAAATCAATCAAGAACTTTGAATATAGAACAAAATACTTTGTGGCATCGGGAAACAAAATACGCGGTTAATTACATGAATTAATTGTACTACACATCTTTAAACTATGATCATTTTAAATGTTTTAATTTTATCCTTGAACTATGAATCGTTTAAAATTAACCCACTAACTTTTGAAGATTTCAGTATTATCCCAAATTATAAGTCTCATTATAAATTGACCCTGAAAATTTAAACTCGTTTTTAAAATTATTAATAAAAATTAGTCATGTCTGATATTAACAAAATCATTATAAAAATTGTTAATTATCATTGAAACAATGATATTTATTATGTAACATTAATGATAACTTCATAGTAAAATTATAGCCTTTAAAAGTTTTAGATCAATCTAAAATAGAATCATAGTCCAAAGAAGAATTTGGAATTAATGTTTAGGGTAAACTACACAAATAGTCATTATTTTATGGGTTTAATATCGATCTGACCACAATGTTTTAAAAAGAATCAAATACATCGATAAACTATTGATTTGATATTAAAATAGCCATCTGCCGTTAAGAATGTAACGGACTGATGACGTGACAGTTAAATATAAAATAGAATAATTACACATTTAGTCTCTGTTATTCATACATTTTTATAATTTAGTTATAATTTTATTGTAAAAAATAATATAATTATTTAATTAGGAGGTGTCACGTGTCACCACCTTATTGGAGGGCCGAAAATTGGTATATCAAAAATTCAAGCTCGAGCTCGACTCAAAAATAATATTATTGGGCTTGGCTCGGGCTCGAAGCTCATCAGGCTCGGTTCAGGCTCGGTTTGGCTCAAAATGTATAATTTTTTTATATTATTTTTATTATTTATTTATAGTTTATTTTTTATTTTTTATTTATAGTTTTATAAATTTGTTTAGTTGATAATATTCGAACCGAGTTTGGGTAAACTCAGCTCGTTTAAATCCCGAGCCCGAATCAAATTCCCTCGAACTGAACCCGAGTAACTCACGAACCGGCCAGACTCATTATTACCGCTACCCATTGCGTTGAAAAATTAAATTATGTGTAGAAGTGACGTTCTAAAAGAAACAATCAATTTCAGTTTTTCTACGGTTGCGTTTTGAGGTTAAATCGAATAAAAAACAGAGTAAAACAGCAACCTCTGTTCGGCACTAGATGAAGTTTCTCCGTTCGGCTCAACTTTTGGGTATGCTTTGACTGCCGAACGGAGCCTTGCGACCGGAAATATTCCATCCGAAAACCAATTTACCTCCCCTACACAGGGAAGCTATTGTCAGGAACAAAGCCTGGAATAGGTTCAGAGAGAAGAAGAATTCTTAAAAAAAAAGAAAGGAAGAAGATAATTTTGTTATAACAATTCACATGCCCTCTTACAATAGTAATCTTCACTTATATTCGAACGAGCATTGAATCCGAGTGTCGGACATTGATACCTAAAGGAATACGATTCGAGTAAAGAAGAAGATTCGATCACAGATGCTCGCTTACTGCAGTTCGCCAACTACGACCTATGTTTGTGAACTACCCTGAACCCCTGGTATATGGTATGGGTGTATATCGACCCATATCCGACACCCGTAAACAGATATGTATCGAACACGAACATTATTTTTTTTTTTTGAAACAAGCTTGTTCAAACTTAATCGAACAAATTCAAGTAGCTCCATTTTTATCTCAGATTAAACCATCAAGTTTCAAATCGAGTTCAAGGTCGAACTTCAGCTTTAAACTCGAATGAAAACATGTATCTGAAGGGGGAAAAGAGTAGGAGCAACTTAAATACCAGCCATTAAAAGGAAAAAGAAAAGTGAGAAAATGCAAGCATGCTGTCATCTTATTCCTAATTCTTAATCACATTTTCCCTCATAGGGTTCTAAACATTCCAAAGTCCAAACCAAAGAAACAAGCAGTAAGGACCAAGAAACGAGCCTAACGATCATCGTTAAATGCCTTGTTCGACTAAATGTTTCTAAAATCGGAACATCCGATTCAATCTGTTTTCAGTTAACTTGCCCTAGTAATAAGAAATTATAGCAGCTATTGAATTACAAATGCAGCAACATATTTGAGTGACTTTGACAATGCATCACCATGTTAAAATATTGACAGAACCAAGTCTGATGATATGCTACAAATACGAAGCGGCTAACAAAAGTATGTGCTAAGTTTTCCTTCGGAATGCATTGGTTAACGAACTCGTAACTTAAAAAGAGATAAGGAACAAAAGAATACTATTTCTCCGGACCCTTTTTTTTTTCTCTAAACACAATCAGGTCATGGAAAATTCCGATACAAGGAGACGAAGCTCCATACACAAGACCAACAACAATTATTTCTCCAACCCTAAAACACAAAATTCCCATTGCATACACAAGTCACAACATTTCAACATTGTAACCTATCATTTAGCAGCATAAGATCTCATGTAAAGCCTATATCATCAAGAAGAGGATACCTTAACGGCTTTAAAAGCCGGATGAAGCAGTCCAAGCTCATCTTTCACCTCGAGCGGATTACCGGTCTCGTTTCTAACTCTCTTAACCCTTCTACTGCCCAAAGATTTGTGAGTAAATCCATACATCTGAAGAATCTGATTATCCCCGAAGTTGAATGCTCTATCCATCTGCTTCAAGCACCTCTCAACCGAGTAATCCCCGAACTTCCCGCAAGGTTTACACCCGACAAAGTGAGTCACCAATGGCCAGCGATGATCACCTAAACCCGGATGATAATTCTCAATCATTTCCTCATATCTATCAACCAAGATACCCCAATAACCATGCAAATAATAAGCATTCTCTAAATAAACCTTATCACCCCACTTCTCCCTTTGAGTAGCCAACAAATACACCATTGCAGACTGATCATCAGCTTCGAAGACCGGGCGATTCTTAAGTTCTCGAGTCAAAACCTTCCCTGCTTCTTCCCTAACCTTGCCTTTCGGACCCATCGGAGCCCAAGCATCGAGAATATCAAGTGCCCATTGTCCATTCCTCAACAAAAAGCTCCCAGTATTTAGACCAATCCAATTCTTTTGATCATAAACCATCTCATTCCAGCCGTGCATAACAAAGTTGGAGTCTTTATATCGTTCCCAAGGAACCTCAAATGCCATATCAGTAAACATGGCGTCACTGTCCATCCACCACAAGAATTCCACCTCCGGATGCAAGAGCAAAAGCTTTTGAATCAATGGTAATTTCGCCCAAAACCCTGCCATTTCCGCATCCAAAAGCGCCATGTTGTAAAATATATCGATCCCGTGTAACCTACAGTAATCGATCTTGTTCTTGATCGATTTCAACAAATAATGATCACCGACAGGATTCTCACAAGGTTTGGGAGATGACCCAGTGACTAAGAGAACCCTAGGCTTGTTTGGACCGATGAAATTTGGGTAATTAGGGTTTTCTTCCAGCCATCTAGATCGTTGCTCGTCCCAATCGGAGATTTTGGGCCCCAGCGAATAGGGGGCGTTGGGATCGCGTTTCGAGTCGTCGGACTCCTCGTCGAGTAAAATCTTGTGAATGTCGAACTCGTTGTAGTTGTTGGTGCCGGCGTTTGTGTCGGCGCCGGTGTTCTCATTTGACGACGTCGTTTGGATTTCTTCAAGTACGCGATGCGGCTCGGCGCGTTTCCGATGATAAAGGTGGTCGCGGATATCGGCGAAGTCTTGGCCCGGAGTCCCGAATTTTCCGGCTCCGATAGTACCACGTAGGACGACGACGGTGAGAACGAGACAGAAGATCGTGACCTTGCAGTGACGTAAATTTCTCCGGATCTTCCTAGACCTTTGAGCTCCCAAACAATTATCTATCATCTTCCGGTTCCTTGATCCGACCCGGTCCTCGCTTTAGTGCCTAACAATGGCCAAACTGGAGAACAGAGAATAAGTGCGAAGCCTGGGATTGGGAATTTCGAAGATTTTTGAGAGATTTTCAGAAATTTTTTTCTGGGATAAAATGGCGGTCTGAATTATTTTTCCGACAAAATTTTTTAAGACAACTGGGGGAGCAGACACGGCGCCATGCGTTGAAGAGGAAAAATTAAATCATAGGCCCGGCTATCATGTCAATCATGATCTCATTCAATAATAACTAACTACTTCATCATTAATCTTTAATTTTTTTTTCAACCAATGAATCTTTACTCATAATTTATATGTTATTTTAAAAATATAATTTATGAAAATTATATTAATTACATAATTAATTAGTGGCGGAATGGGTGATTTTTATTGGTTAGGGATCATGGCTGACGTGGTAGGCTGGGCCTATTATATAATCTCTCGTTGAAGAGAAGAAATTATATCATAGGCCCGACCTACCACGTCAGTTATGGTCCCATCCAATAATAACCACCCACTTCACCTTAATCTCCAACTCTTTTTTTTTTCAACCAATAAATCTTCACTCATAATTTACATGTCATTTTAAAAATATAATTTATAAAAATTATATTAATTACATAATTAACCAGTGGTGAAGTGAGTGATTTTCATTGGTTAGGGATCATAGCTGACTTGGTAGGTCAGGCCTATGATATAATTTCTCTCAACGAGAGATTATATCATAGGTCCGGCCTACCACGTCAGCCGTGGTCCCATCCAATAATAACCACCCACTTCACCATTAATCTCCAACTCATTTTTTTCAACCAATGAATCTTCACTCATAATTTACATGTCATTTTAAAAATATAATTTATGGAAATTATATTAATTACATAATTAATTAGTGGTGAAATGAGTGATTTTTATTGGTTATGAACCATGGCTGACGTGGTAGGTCGGGCCTATGATATAATCTCTCGTTGAAGATGAGAAATTATATCATAGGCTCGACCTACCACGACAGTAGTGGTCTCATCCAATAATAACCACCCACTTCACCATTAATCTTCAACTCATTTTTTCCGACCAATGAAATTTACATGCCATTTTAAAAATATAAATTATGTAAATTATATTAATTACATAATTAATTAGTGGTGAAATAGGTGATTTTGCATTGGCTAGGGACCATAGCTGACGTGGTAGGTCGGGCCTATGATATAATCTCTCGTTGAAGAGGAAAAATTATATCATAGGCCCGACCTACCACGTCAACCGTGGTCCTATCTAATAATAACCACCCACTTCACCATTAATCTCCAACTCATTTTTTTCCAACCAATGAATCTTCACTCATAATTTACATGTTATTTTAAAAATATAATTTATGAAAATTATATTAATTATATAATTAATTATTTGGCGAAATGAGTAATTTTCATTGGTTAGGGATCATGTCTGACGTGGTAGGTCAGACCAATAATATAATCTCTCGTTAAATAGGTTTTCTTTTGTTATTAAAAAAATTTATTACGAGCGTGAACATCGTTAAATATCATTAACGCTGAAAATTGTTCAATATTATTAAATTAATTAATAAAAGTTAAAAATCTTAAAAGTTTAATATGTAATTAACTAATTATTTATCGATTCAATCCAAAAATTAGGATATTCAATTTTGTTTTTATTTTTAGACCGAATATCCGATCTGATTTTAAGTTTTTTGGATCGAATACGGATCATAATATTTTATGTTTCGGATTATCTGAAAATCCAAAATTTTAAATTTTTATTAATATTAATCTTGTTATGTTCAATAATTTAGTGTTTGATATATTCAAAAAATTTAAAAATTGAAACTGTTATAAATATAAATTTTGTTATATTTAATAATTTGTTGTTTATTATATTAGAAATTTTAAATTTTCATAAATACAACCTTCAAATTTGAAAAATTAGTTTAATCAAATTATATTTTCGGATAATCGGATATTTGACTATCCGATCGGAATATGCGGGTATCCACTTTTCCCGGATCGAATACGGATCACTATATCATCGATCTAAAAATTCGAATATCCAAAAATAATGAATATAGTCTGATCCCATATCTGACAATAAACACCATTAATTAATGATATTCAGTAATATTCTACATACGTGATAGACTTGTTAAAAAAATTAATTATTTCATTTACATAATATATTTATTTTTTATTCTCATTTTTATAAATGAATTTATTTTCGTCAACAACTTTACTCTTTTTTATCATGAACATGTGTCGATTAATCTATATTTATTATGACACGTGATAATTTTTTTTAAATCTCTTTTTTCACGTGTTAATTAGAAATGTATTTTTTATTAGGTTAAATTATACGGATAACCACAATATTATAAGGTTAATATCGATTTAACCATAATACTTTAAAAAGAATCAAATATAAACTATTAATTTGGCATTAAAATAGCCATCTGCCTTTAAAGAAGTAACGAATTGGTGATATGACAGTCAAAGATAAAATAAAATAATTACACATTTAGTCTCTGTTATTCATACATTTTCATAATTTAGTCATTATAATAAAATAATATAATTATTTAATTTAAAGGGTTATATTTTTATGTAAGGAGGGTTTGAACCTGAGTATGACATCATTCAAATAGCTTAACCACTGAGCTAAGCATATTATATTAATATAAAACACTATTTTATATATATATATATACATATATATTATTTTTAATATTTGTTCTTTTATATTTAATTATTTTTAATTTAATTTAAAATAATAATTAAATTACTATATAATAAATTAAAAGATTCAAAATAATAAAATTTTATTTACCCTAAATCTTAAATCCTTAAAACTTAAACCCTAAAAATATTTGAATAAAATATTTGAATTTTAAATATTCAAATAAAAATATTCGTAGAATAAATATTCAAATAAAATAATAAATATTTTAATATTTTGATTTAAAAATATTCAAATAAAATATTTGAATAAAATATTTGAATTTTACATATTCGAATAAAAAATTAGTATATTCAAATAAAAATATTCGAATAATAAATATACAAGTATAAATATTCGTATGATAAATATTCCAGTAAAAATCATAAATATTTGATAAAAATCATAAATATTTGAATATTTGGATTTATAAATGATTTTATTTGAATATTTATTATACTAATATTTATATTTGTATATTTATTATTTGAATATTTTTATTTGAATATCCAAAAAATATTCGAATATTTAAAAGCTAAATATTTTATTCGAATATTTTTATATTTAAATATTTATGTTTTTTATTCAAATTCGAATTTAAATTTTTATAAATTTAAATCTTTTAATTTATTATATAGTAATTTAATTGTTATTTTAATTAAATATAAAGAAACAAATATCAAAAACAATAAATATATATAAATAATAGTGTTTCATATCAAAATAATATGGTGTCATACTCGGGTTCAAAACCCCTTAGAAGCATGTATGGTTTTTTTTCTTTTCTCCTTTGATTATGTGATGACACGTGTCACCACTGATTAGAGGAAAAAATAATAGTATGAATAAAATTGTGGCTATCCGTGTAATTTAACTTTTTATTATTATTATACCTTCTCTTTTTATAAAAATTCAAAATAAATGGGAAAATGAATTTAAAGATTTAGTGGCGTCGAGGTTTTGGGGAAGCAGATCACATATCTGCAGAGAATTTAAATGAAAGATTCCATTCATTTTCGTTTGATTTAAATTTTATGTTTTATTTTAGAATTTTATTTTAATTTGTTAAAGTTGCAATCGAAATATATTTAAATTCAACATCTTTTCCTTTCCTTCCTTCTTCACCCTGTTCAATTGAGAAATACAACTATAGACAAATGATAGAGAAGATTATACCTTAAGGATGAGTTAATCATTCTTTATATAGGAAAGGATACAAGGAGTTGGTTTATTTCAGCTTTGGGTGCCAGAGATAACAGATTTTGTTACAACACCTGGTATCTCTCAGTTTTCTTCCTTGCCTTCAGTCTTCTAATAGAAGCATCTTAAACTCAGTTCCGACAAAAGACAATTTTTTTTTTAAAAATATGACCCGATCAAAAATAAATATTCTAAATACCACTGCAATCGACCTAATTCGACTTATAAAAAAATAATTAAATTACATATTTAATCTCAGGTTGGATCGGATCAAATATTTTACACTTTACATCCGAACCTGACCCGACTTATAAAAAAATAATTTTATGGGCTAAATTGTAAAAAAATAATTTTAAGGGACTTAATTGTTAAAATATAATTTTAAGAATTAAATTGTAAAAAGTAATTTTAAGGACTTAATTATAAAAAAAATATAGATAAAAAACTATTATTACAAATATTTCTAAAAATTATAAAATAATTACATAAAGTTAAAAAAAACTATAAAACTTAAAAATTTTAGGTAATATAAAAAATACCACCTTTATATATAATGCAATACTTAGATTACTTGTAATATTTAAACATCGATTTAGAAAAAAAGGACATATTTAAACTTACTCGAATCGGCATACTCTTTATTAAAATCTTAAAAAGTTCAACTTTCTCGCAGTATATCTAGTCATAATCTACAACACATGACGAACCTTTTAATCTTGTTAGACCCATCAAGTGATATTAGTAAAAAATAAATAAACGATATTTATCTTAAAAATCTGAGTTCAATTATTTTGTTAAAGTGTTAAGAATATGTATAAACATATATTATCTTATAATCTTTTTAGTACTATTATAAACAATATTAAACACAATATTTTATAAAAAAAAATACAAATAAATCATTTATTTAAAATTTTATTACAATAAAATCATTCAACAATAAATTGAAACAATTGTCTGACAATGCTCGATACAATAACAATTTTAGTTATTAAAATTTTTACTTCTATCAATTTGATCCTATTTTAAAACAATTAATTAGTCTAACTCTTTATATTTAAAAATTCTATAGTAACATAATGAGTTGATAAATAATATGCAGTAAACTTGTGATCTAAATATAATTATAAAATGAGATAATTTATTTTTCACCTCATTAAATTTTATTTTTTTTAACAAAAATATATTCAAAACAAATTTTTAGAACAAAAAAATTAAAATGGTATTCTTTATTAACCGCGTTGTCCTTTTATTTCACATTTATTTCCACTCAATAATGCTGAGTGGGAACAACTCATGTGTTGTTGCTTACAAGGTTGTATTATTACTATTAGTAGTATTTTTGTAATTAAAAGTATAATTACAAATTTTATAGAATTTAATTAAATTGTATAATAATAAAATCAAAATTTATTATTTTATAAGTTTAAAAATAAAATTAAAAATTTATCATATTTAAAATGTATAATATCAAAAATTTAAAATATAAAAATTTAAATTTATTAAATTATTTATAAATTATAATTAAATTAATAAAATATATAAATTTTAAAGATTAAAATTATTATTATTATATTGTATTCGTTCGGCGCATGAATTGGTGGGCCCGGGGGTACTTTATTTCGACGGTGTAGCCCCCGTCACGAATCTTCGTTACAAACAAACCTGTAATATATTTATTTTGGGTAAAATTAGATAGAATTCACTTAATTATGAATAAAATTATATTTAGATTATTTAATTATTAAAAGTATATCTAAATTATTTAATTAGTTGATTATAGGTAAATTTATAATTAGATTATCTTTTATATTAAAAATATTAATTTGATTATTTTTTTTCAAATCATTTATATATCTATGTTAATATTAAAGTACTTTATTTAAAATCATTAATTAATTTAATATGCGAATTCATAAAAAAAATTAAAATATAAAAAGTAACTCATATATAACCTTAATTAATTAAATTATCTAAATACATCCTTTATTAATTGTATGATCCAAATATAATCTTAATCATAATTGAGTGATCTAAATATAATTTTAATAATTAAATAACCCAAATATAATTATATCCATAATTAAATAATCTTTGTTAGAATTTACCCTTATTTATTTATTTAAGAAAAGTCAAATTATTTGATCTTCCTCTTCTTATTATTTTCCATTTATTTATTTTCAAAACCTCCATTGATTCTGATCTCTCGAGTTATGCTAACACAATTCAAACCTACGCACGCACGTCAGCCATGGACCTTATGCACCATTCCTCTGCTTTCCTCCTTCCATCCATTCCCGCCGACCGCCACCTCCCTCCTCTAACTTACGCCCTTATCGTTCTTAACCAAAACCTCCCAAGATTCACTCCTCTGCTTTGGAAGCATGGTAATTATCCTGAACCCTCCTATTCCCTGTTTCTGTTTTTATTTGGATTAATTTCTTGCCTTTTTTTGATTTTTTGTTTAGTGCAGCTCGGCTTCACATCTGTGCTGATGGTGGCGCCAACCGTCTGTTCGATGAAATGCCTCTGTTCTTCCCCGACGAAAAGGCCTCCGATGTTCGAAGCAGGTTTTTTTTTTTCTATTGCTTCTTTTGTGTTTGCCTTATGTGATTCGACTGGAATCCATTGATCCGCCGCTGTCTGCATCATGTGATTTGAATTCTTTGTATTAGTTTAGAAGTTTTTGAGTTCCATCGAGATTTGATTCAGACAATCGCTAGGAAAAGCTTGCGGTGCACAAATTATGTTGAAAGAATGCTAAGTGTTTGAAAAATTGACGTGATAAAGTTGTTTAAAAAAGTTAAGTGTTTAGGACTTTGGGAATGATACTTTGTTTTTAAAAAGTTCAAAAAATTCAAAGGAAAAATAACTCAGTTTTCTTGTTTTTTTGGGTTGGATTACTAAAATCATGATCTTATTAGCAAAAGTTGGCAAGTTTTCCTTGTTTTTTGTGGTTTGGATTACCAAAATCATGATCCTATTAGCTAAAGTTGGCAATTTTTGCTCGTTCAGCTATAAATGTTGTTTTCAACCTAACAGAGTATGCGAACAGCAAAGCTAAAATGGACCTTATATTTGATGTTAGCTTATTCTGGGAAAAAAATTTCGTGGATGTGATAACATGGGTGCTTTGCTTCATAGCAGATACAAACCAGGTGCAATTAAAGGAGATATGGATTCGATACGAAAGGATGTGCTCGACTTTTATACGAGCATAGTAAGTTTCCAAATTTCTCTTTGTAGATCATGTTGATGTTGTTTTCCTTTACATCTGTAAAAGCTTGTTTTCCTTCCATGCTTAAGGTTGCTCTCACTTATTCTTTGCTTGTCTCATGCTTTTAAGAGCATTAGTTTCTTTTCGCGAATCTCATGTTTTTTTTTTTTATGATAATCAGCATCGTTTTCCTTGCGGTTAACATGTTACATCTCACTAGTTTATGTAAGCTGATGGTGTTTTAACTTGTGGTTAACTTGTTAAATCTCTCTAGTTTATATTCAGTTGCTCAGACATTTTCACTTGCTTCTTTGGTGCAGGGAACAAAGATTATTGATCAATCTCATGATCAAGACACCACGGATCTACATAAATGTGTAACTTACATTCAGGACTCCTCTCCAGATTTGGATAAGTCTAACGTATGTTAAATTTTAAAGCTCTTGTTTTTTATATTCTGGGGGTGGGGAAATTTGAATGTTTATGAACAATCATTTTGCTTTAATTTTATGTTTATTATCATGAGTACTTTCGGTATCAGGTTTGGAAGCTGGTATTTGTTACAGTTAGGACATGATCTCATCCTATACTACACATTTTTATCTATAGTTTGTGTGTTTTGATTGGTAGTTATAGTTTCTTTTCCTGGATTTAATTGCAGCTTTGCATCCTTGTTGCTGGAGCACTTGGTGGACGATTTGACCATGAGATCGGAAACCTAAATGTCCTGTGTTGTTTCTCATCTTTACGAATAGTCCTTTTATCCAATGATAGTCTTATCTACCTTCTCCCTAGGACTCACCGTCACGAGATACATATTCAAACTTCTGTTGAGGGGCCTCACTGTGGACTCATCCCACTCGGGATGCCATCAAGAAGTAGTACTACCACGGGTCTTCAATGGAATCTGGGTAAGTTTACGATCACATTAACCCTAGTGCTTACTTTCCATGATCTAGGCCATTGAACTGAACTGAACATCATCGCATGCTTTACTCGTATTATCATGTTGCTTTGCTTTTCATTTCACTCGAGCATGTTATCCAAACTAGGAAGGGGAAATTGGCGTTTTCGGAGGGTGATAGATATCAAATCACTTAAAATAGTTTCTTTCCTATTATGGTTTCCCCGTCATTCTGTTCTCTCCAATCTATTCCGGCACACTTTGACGGCACCATGAACCCACTTAATGTCAATAGAAACATTTGAAACCATCGTACTAGCCTGTTAGTGACTCGAAATTTGCTTTCTATAGTAGTAGCTTTAAACTTAAATCTGTCGTTTTAACATGTTCCTATCTTCTGGTATTCACATGTCAAACTCCTTATCATCTAAAAATGCTATTGCTCTCATATGAGATCATTCCTTTCTACATATTTTTCATCCCAAGAGTCGGTTTTGACATAACCGTTATGATTTATTCTTGTTATCGTTATTATTTTCTCGTTCTAGATAACTCGGAGATGAACTTCGGTGGTTTAGTAAGCACTTCGAATATAGTCAAAGAAGAGAAAGTCACGGTTCAATCGGATTCTGATCTTTTTTGGACCATTTCCATTAAGAAGTTGTAGTTTGAATTCATGTTTCTAAATCATTGCTTGGTGGTTAGAGATCACTTATTTCATTATTTATCATGATATGTGGATTCGGGTTTAAATGTCGGATAAGGGTACATGTTGGATGCGAGTTATCCGTAACGGATAATTCAGACATCCAGTTTAATTATAATTACAAGGTTTAGATAATGAATTTGTATGGATAAATATTACCTTGTAATTATTTTTAGAATATTAAAAAAAATATACTAATAATATATGAATATGGAAAAGAAAGTTGGAGTGTTTGTAAATTTTAAATTTGTTATATCGATCGCTATACCTAATTAGTTGTGCTCAGAGATAGAGTTAAAATATGTGTCAGAATTTAGAAAGTAATATATAATATTTTTTGTGGTGTCTTCTATGAAAAATAATAATTTTAAAGTAATTATAATATAATATTCTTATTTAATAAGAGAATTTTTAAATAGAATTAAAAATTTTAAATTTATGAACTAATAGCCAAACCATTATAGTGAAATAATCCAAACAACGAAGACGACATCTAAACAGCTCATTTCTAAATTATCACCAACCAAGATAACTAGAGTAGAGAAATTTTAGCTCAACCAGTTCATAAAAACAGCACTTTCATCCCACAAACCAAGATAACCAGAAGGTTTACCGGAATTCGACATTTATCTTCGGCTAACGTTGAATCATGTGCTTGCATCGGCTTCCTTTTTTTCCGAAGATCCGGCGTCTCACTCTTTAATAATGTTTAATAATATTTATCATTAGTGTCTAGCAATGTTCGAGGTTAGTCATAGAATTTTCTGTGTTATTTATACGATTTCCTACCCAACACACGCACACACAAAAAAACCTTCACGTTAATTCCAATTGAAAAATGTAAAAAAGCCAAAATTAAGATAGTAAATAATTAAAAAAATCAATTAAATTTATAATTAAACTAATAAATAATAAGAAAAATAATCATTTTATCAAAACAAATTTGTTTACTATCAAAAGAAATTTCCACTTTAATTTATCAGTTTTAAAGGTGTGTATTATTCGGTTTTAATTATATTAATCGATTGAATCAAATTTCTTTAATTAATTCAATCAGTTAATTTTAATTAAATTCGGTTAACGATTATTTTTTTAAAATTTTAGTTATCAATTAATTCGATTTAACAATAATAATTAACTAAATTAATCAAAATTATTATATATTATATATTTATTTTTTATTATTAATTTTTTAAAATTATAAAATGATCATTAAAGTTTTTAATATATTATAAAATAGTCAATAAATTTTTATCAAATTAGCATAAAATGAAAGTTTGATGACTAAAAGATTATTTTAGTATATTTTAGTATATTTTAGTGATCTATTGTGTAATGTATCAAAAATTAACAAATTTTGGTTAATTCAAAACCCGACTGAATTAACGAAAATAATTTCTATTTGGTTAATTAAATTATGAATAATTTAATTTGATCAACCGTCAAAGCTTAAAAAAATTCGATTATAACTAATTCGGCTCGTTCACTGACCGAATTAATCGAATGCACACCCTTAACCACTTCTTTGCTCATGGAAGGACTTAATTAGATGTAATGAAAATAAGAATACTTATTCAAGAAAAACTGTAAGGTTTATGGTCCATTTCAATAATTTAACCAAACTGTAGAAAGAATGAATATCTAAAAGGAAAGGGTATATTTGTGTGGTTTCAATATCCCTCTCTAGATTATCTCTTGTATTCTCCTCCGCGCTTCAAATCCATCGCTTATTGCTCCAATTTCCATATCGAATTCGAAATTTGAAGGATCAAACCCTCTAGATTTCGCTATATTTTTACTTTTTATGATTGATGATCGAGTTTACTGTTTTGATGCTTAGTTCGTTTCAATGAGATGACTCTGCTGTTGTAGACATGGCCTCTGCTCCTTCTTTATCCGGTACGTTTCACTTTCATGTTTTGATTTTCTAATTTTCTCCGATGAACTTTGTTTCTGTAAGGAATGCCGGAAAATCAACGGAATTTTTAGCTCTCGACTGTTTAAATTTGTTTGAATTTCGAAATTTCGGTTGTTTAATTCTTCGTTAAATTTCGAAATCGTTTAAATTCTAAGCTACCGAAACTGTGATGAAGTTAAGTCGATGTTCTTATTTTAACTCCGATTTTATTTAGGTAGTTACTGATTGATTTATTTTTGCGTTTTCTTGTTTCGTGTGATTGCAGTTTCTGCGGAATGTGTGAATATATGTAAGTTAACAAAAGGGGAAGGAAGTGGAAGATATGAATGTAGCGTGCTTTCCTGTGCTTGGAAAGCTCCAAGAGTCTTAACTGGATTCCTTGCAAGCACAGCTAATCCTTCTCATTCTTCTTCCTTCCCTTACGCTCGCCATGGGAGAAGAAATTGGATCAAACCTGTGAGTTTATTTCAAAATTTCCTCTTAGTGTTTGTTGGATTCTTAGGATTTCAGAGCTCTTTTCTAATATCTTATATTGGTGGTGCTATTAGATTCTTTTTATTGTATTTAATGCATTTTTTAGTTGAATTGACTAAATTATGATTCATGTCGTTGTTAGATAATATGACTTTGATTTCTTAATCTGCCTTCCAATGAGATTGGGAACTGGTTTGTGGATGGGTTGTTAAAGTTAGGTTGACAAATATGAAATGTTTTGTTGAGTTCAGATACTGCAAGTTGGTTTCTTTAGTGCGTGGAATTGCTCAAAAGTTCCTTGTGGGTATATGAATTTAGAAATTTAACTGTGTTAGATTAACGTGTGCGAAATATGTGGGAAAAATAGATATAAAATTGTTTTAGAACCTTTAGGTTGAATGCTCTTCTTTTATTCGAATTATGGTGCCTTATGTATGCCTTTTATATGAAGTCACGCCAAGTTGCTAAATTTGGGCTGGTTGAATCTATATTTTTGCTAGGCTCCTGATATAGGAGGATGCTATTCAACGGATGTTTCTGACTTCATACTTCTTGGGGAATTCTCCAGATCAAACTTGCTTCATGTTGATTGTAAAAGATGGCAATTGTGTAATTCATCATCTTTCTCTTCAGATACCTCCAATGAGGTTTCTCCTGACACTTTGTGGGAGGTAAATTGACTGTCTCTGAACCTTCCGTCTATAAACAATATCGATTATTTTGTAAGCAAGGTTGTTACTATGGTGTCTTCAAATGTAATTATTGATTATTTTTATAATTGCATTAGGATCTGAAGCCTTCTATAAGTTATCTTTCATCTAAAGAGCTGGAGTTGGTGCATAATGCGCTCAAGGTAAGGCCTTGGGTTTGCAAAAAAAAAAACATGTACTTTATGAAAATAACCCTATGACGTTGTTATATCTATAAGTTGTTTTTTGTTTGATACAGCTAGCTTTTGAGGCACATGATGGTCAAAAGAGACGGAGTGGAGAGCCGTTCATCATTCATCCGGTCGAAGTTGCATGCATTCTCGGAGAACTTGTGAGTTAACAGAACAGAAGTATGCTCCCATTTAAAAATGTATTCTGCATAGGGATCTGAAGTCTAACCTACCTTAACTATTCTTCTAGGAATTGGATTGGGAGTCTATTGCAGCTGGATTGCTTCATGATACTGTGGAAGATACAAATGTTGTTACATTTCATAAAATAGAGGAGGAATTTGGTCTAACTGTACGTCGCATTGTAGAAGGAGAGACTAAGGTACTTTGTTTAAACATGTCGTTATTGTTTAGCTTAATGCGATGCCGGACAACCCTAGATGGTTTTGGATCATTTTGGCCTCTTTATTTTTTTCTTGATCAGGTATCAAAACTGGGAAAGTTGAAGTATAAGAATGAAAATAATTCAGTACAAGATGTGAAAGCTGATGACCTGCAGCAGATGTTTCTGGCCATGACAGAGGAGGTGATTTTTTAAAAAATATTTGAAGATGTTCTTATAGAACATAATGTTCTAAACAAATAATTTCCTTTCTAGGTTCGTGTCATCATTGTCAAATTAGCAGACAGATTGCATAATATGCGCACTCTTTCTCACATGCCTCCACATAAACAGGTTGGTGGTACAAAATGATCCTTAGCTAGCAATAGACCATTTACTTATTCTTCTGACAGTATTGTATGATTTCAGTCCAGCATTGCAATGGAGACATTGCAGGTATTTGCTCCTTTGGCAAAATTGTTGGGAATGTATCAAATTAAGGTACATACTTATGCTCCTTTTATAAAAATCAATTTCCATTTTGGTATCATGATTTCAAAATATTATTTGCTTTTAACACATATCTGATTATATTTTGCAGTCTGAACTTGAAAATTTGTCCTTTATGTACACAAATCCTGAAGATTATGCCAAAGTGAAGAGAAGAGTTGCAGACCTCTACAAAGAACATGAACAAGAGCTTGTGGAGGTAACATTGTCCTCTTTTACCCAAAAATCACGTAGGCAGAGCGCTAGAAATATTATCCGTTGATAATTTATATAGTAATTTAATGTTGAACTTGAACATCCATTCTATGAATGTTGAACGTCCGTTTTATGAAGTGTATGGTTCTTCAATTTATATCTAATCTATTTTATTATGATTATCCTCTTCTTTTGGGGGCGCTAGGCAGACAAAATTTTGATGAAAAAGATTGAGAATGATCAATTCTTGGAACTCATGACTCTTAAAACTGAAATTCGCACAGTGTGCAAGGAACCTTACAGGTGAAGCCAAGAGTCTTTTTTCCTGCATTTTTTTATTTAGTTTTCTTTCTCGTGATTCACATTTCAAGTAGCTTTGAGGATTATTTCAAGCTGCATTTTATGTCTACTGTTCGGGTGTATACGTTTATTAGGTTTGTTATTAGGCAAAATTTCTTGGTGTACTCACATATATTTGCCTTCGCTTAGTAACTTGGGACTTTGCATGAGTAATTGGGTGAGTTGTAGAAATGGCCTACAGTATGGATCTAAGCAAGTTTTGTGGGTAACTACTAACAAATGGGCTGGGAGTCTGGGGTCCAGCACCAGACTTTTAAAGGGGAGAGAAAATGCCATTAAACTTGAAGACAATTAAACTGAGTGAGATTTAAGATATCATTTCTAATATCTATATTGAGTATGGTGTTCCTTTGAATACTTGTAGCTAAATTTTCCCTTCCGTGTAGCCCACTTTACCACTTTTTATGATGGCTTTTGAAGGTTTGTTTGGCAGACGTTTGGAAGATAATTTCCTGACATGCAATTTTTGTTCTTGGATCACAGTGTGTACAAATCTGTGCTCAAATCTAAGGTTTCAATCAGTGAGGTTAACCAAATTGCCCAGGTCTGTTTTGATATTTCCTTGAACCTTTTTGACATCTAACATGAAACTTTTCTCATGGATTACTTTTGCTTATTAGTACATTGTTCCTGTTGGTTATAAACAGCTTCGTGTAATCATAAAACCTAAGCCATCAGTTGGAGTTGGGCCTTTGTGTAGTTCACAGCAGGTGATCTTTTTTGCCAATGCATAATTTACTTAGTTGTTTAAGAATGCTTATGTACTTGGTTAACAATTGCATTTACTTCATGCAGATTTGCTACCATGTTCTTGGTTTAGTCCATGGCATATGGACTCCTGTTCCTAGAGCTGTATGTATCTTTCTTCCTCTTCTATTTTGGTGTCCTTTAATATTTGGTTATTGATGATTTCTGAAATTTTTGTCTGTCTTTCCAACAGATGAAAGACTACATAGCAACCCCAAAACCTAATGGGTATCAAAGTCTTCATACAACTGTAATTCCATTTTTGTATGAAAGCATGCTTCGCCTGGAAGTTCAGGTTCTTACATTCTCAATGTTCCTTTAAGCTATTTCCGGAACAATTTTTTGCTTAGTTATTTGAAATAACATTCTTAATGTGAGAATATCCTTAAGTTCTTTAAGACAATTAAGATCTTGTTTGAATATTGAAGTGATAACTGTCGGTCAATTATGTTAGTAATTTATTAAAGATGAATGTTCAAACCATGCTCAGTGTAATTGCCTGTTTCTTTTTTGAAGTGTGCAACATATTTTATTAAATACATTTGTTGGTTTCTCGCAGATTAGAACTGAAGAGATGGATTTGATAGCTGAGAGAGGCATTGCTGCTCATTATAGTGGGAGAGGCTTTGTTACTGGTCTAGTTGGGCATGCAGTGGCAAACAATAGAAGTTCGTTTGGGAAAATAGTTTGCCTTAACAACGCAAACATAGCTCTCAGGGTATACCTATTTTCCTTGACAAGTTGTCATTAAAATCATCTTTAAAAGAATCATGGGAGTTTTATCAGGGCCTGTTACTTTTTCAAAAGAAAAGAATCATCTTTAAAGGAATTCCTTGGGACCTTTTAAAGTCCCCGACAAGAATGCTGCTATTTTTTTATGGATGAAGCCTTTTCTTTTCTCCAGGTTGGTTGGCTCAATGCAATTAGAGAATGGCAAGAGGAGTTTGTTGGCAACATGAGCTCTAGAGAATTTGTAGATACCATTACTAGAGATCTCCTATGTAGTCGTATCTTCGTCTTTACCCCAAGGGGAGAGGTATAACAGATAATGTACCATAACTTGTGCCATTTTTTTGTTAAAATATTAACTTAATTTTGTGCGACTAATGCTATGATAAATAAATATATATCGTGATGTATAGATTAAAAATTTGTCTAGAGGGGCTACTGTTATTGATTATGCCTACATGATACACACTGACATCGGAAACAAAATGGTGGCTGCGAAGGTACTGTTGTATTGCATGTTGCTAATTTTCCAATTACAGTGTCAGCCTACAATATGAGGCGCACGATTAATGGTTGACCTTTCTCATTTCAGGTCAACGGAAATCTTGTTTCTCCTACGCATGTGCTTGCCAATGCAGAAGTTGTGGAGATTATCACCTATAACGTTAGTATATGTTGACCTTAGTCTAGTATCCATTTTGCTGAACTTATAATTATACATGCTTCCATGATAATATTTAAATTGCATATGGGAAAACTCGAATGTCATTGGCAAATAATAAACATATAATTATAAATATACATTTTTGTTTCTTTTTCATTAAAAAAATTGAAACTAACAGTATGGACCACCAAATTCAGAGTATCTTTGCATGAACTATAGGTCGTTGGACCTATTATTGAAGAGATAATTACTAATTTGCTTGTTATGACATAGTAGAAGTCATGGGTTAGTTACTGATTGAAACACTTGAAAACTTTAGTTGTCAATGTTGAATATTCTTATCTGCCTTCTCATTCCCCACTATTCTAAATTCACCACTTTTTTTTCCTCTTCTAAGTTCTAACGTACAACTTTGCCTCTTGTTCTAGGCACTCTCGAGCAAATCAGCTTTTCAAAGGCACAAGCAGTGGTTGCAACATGCTAAAACACATAGTGCCAGGCACAAAATCATGAAAGTAGGTTGAATTTCATGGAATATGGAACTGTGAATTATATACAAACATGTACATATATATAATTTTCTCTTAGTTGTCGAGGCTCAGACCATCTAAATTACTGTTTATAATTAGTTCTTGAGGGAGCAAGCTGCACTGTCTGCTGTGGAAATAACAACAGACAGAGTAAATGACGTCCTTGCTGATTCCGAAGAGGAGAATGAAATGGAGGACCTCTCACATAGTTCCAGACAGCGCAAACCTCTATGGGTGAAGATCCTGAAGAACATTGTGGAGTTTTCATCCCCAGGAAGTTGTGAGGATGCCTTGGCAAAAAATGGAAGTGTTTGGGCCCCCAAGGTCAACGGTAAACATAACAAACAAGTTCATGATGTGGGTTTGAAGGCTGATGATGACTTGTTATCATTGGGCAATGGTGCTGCAAAAATGATACCTGCAAGCACTCCGCCACACAAGGAGGTCTTGGCTGGTTTGGAAAGTTGGCAAGCCAGTAAAATTGCCTTGTGGCACAATCTTGAAGGACATTCTATCCAGTGGGTTTCCGTTGTTTGTATAGACCGAAGAGGTAAATCCTCTGGTAATTCTGATCTCGATTATTTTAACTTTCTTGGTGGTATCTCGATGGCTCGATGCTAGTGACCTAGAAATCTGAACAATTAGAGTAAGTATGCACTTATATTGCTGTGAAATTAGGTAGGGATCCAATGAGATTGCGAACTTACATCCTTTTGTTGACCTATTTCCTTTATCCACGTACTGTCGGAGGAAATGTGGATCATCCTACCAAGCTGTGCCTATACATGATACATCACGCCTTTGTCTATGTTGCTCTGAATTTACATTTTCTCTAAAGTTCCCTTGTCTTGTCTGACACATATTTGGACATGAAAATACTTGCAAAACAATTTAGCGTACCCGTACTCGCATCCAAGTCGAAGTAACATAGGTCTTAGTCTTAGAACCTTGTTGTCGAGATTCTAACCTGAGCATCTGAAGTCAATATGCCATTATTTCTGTGGCGTCCATTAAGGTTATAAGGTTGCATCAAACTGTTTCTTTTTCTTTCGGCTGATTGCACATAATTTCAGGAATGATGGGTGAGGTCACGACAGCATTGGCTGCTGTAGGCATCACCATATGCGCTTGTGTGGTGAGTTGGTTTATATTCATCGACAGACTATGTAGTAGTAGTTCGAGAGTTTTTTGTAACATTGTTACGTTCTCCGGTTTCAGATGGAGATTGATAGAGGAAGAGGAATGGCTGTCATGTTATTTCATGTTGAGGCCAACCTTGAAATTTTGGTATCGTGTTCATATCCAATTTTAAACTCTATCTGTTTTTTCGCATACTTATGTCTACCTCCTTTTTATAATTTCCCATTGTGATTTATATTCGACTCGATTGTTGGTGTCGAACAATTGATATTTCTTGAAAAATGAAATGAATGGAAGGAACCAAGTACCAACATAGTGAGAGGACAGAGTTTTATGTTTTTAAATCGTCATGAGATGAACTACATACCGACACAAGGAATGGCTCAATTTTGTTTCAGGTTAACGCTTGTTCGAGACTCGATCTAATCCCGGGTGTTGTGGGATGGTCTGTTGGTTGCAGCTGGCTGAGTTCAATAGAAAACAAACAACTTCTCGATTGCTAAACTGATAATCGAACCAATAAATCCAACTCGTCGATCCAGACATCACAAGCTCGGTATGAAGTTTTACCGGAGAGGTAAGGCCTACAGTTTATTTACAGTAAATTTCTGTTTGCTGTCCATAATCTTTATCTGTTTGATAAACCAAATAAAACCTGGAGGCAAAAAGGCTGAGTGTGGATCAGATTCAGGATAGTGTATATAAAAAGAAAAAGGCTTATACACTAGTAAAGATATTAGGTTAAACACTTCTTTTACAAATTTTTCTTCCCCCCCCCCCCCCCCTCTTTTTAAAATAGTTTAATATAAATAATCATTTTTTCCTCATAGAAAAAATTACTTGTCTCTTGTATTTTTGCTTTTTATGAATATTTTTTTTATATAATCACTTGTATTTAATTTATTAGTTGATTAATTCGGATCAAATACTATAAAGATTTATTATAAGGGTGATTTTTATAATTTAATTTGTTTTATTTATGATGTTTATAACAATAGATAATATTATATTTTAATATATATTTAAATATTCTTTTTAATTTTATTCAAAATTTAAGATGTATGATCTATATAATCCAATATAAAATAACATAGTTGAATTAAATAAATTTGACTCATATAAATAATTATGAAGATATATCAAATTAAATTAAGGTAAACTAGTTAAGGTTCAGTTTTATTTTGACCATTTAATTGAAAATTTTGTTAATTTAATCGTTAGACTATTAAATTAGTTTCAATTAAGCCATTTATTGTATGGTAATATATTTAACTTTTATTATTTATATATTTTATTAATTCTATCTTTATTTTAAGAGATAACTGGATATTTAGTACCCAGCTTTATATGTTTTTATGTTTTGGTACTTCACATATTTTTTTGGCAAAATGATTTCTAACGATATATTATTTTCCTTTTTATTTTTATTTTGGAATGTTATATTACTTTATTTATTTGTTTGACATGGATATAAAATCACAGTATTTGATTGATGGATTATAAAATTATCATAATACATATTTTATAAAATTATCTTTACGTTATATTTTCTTCTTAACTAATCATTCTTCTGTAATATTAATTTGCATAAAAATTCTGAAATATATTTCTTGTTATTTTTAATTTATATATTTTTTTATAAAATTGTCATACAAATAATTGAATCAAATATATTATCAATTCATAATAATTATCAATTCGCTATTAAATCAAATATATTAATAACTAACTATATATATTATATTTATATATTTATTATATAATTTATATTATTTTTAAAATAAACAAATATCCTTTAAAATTTCAAATTTCAAATAAATTTTATAACATGATTTAAATTAAATAATAAAATTTTCTATCGTATAAAAAAAATATTAGAGTAAACTACATAAATGGTCTCTTGACTATACCTTAGTTATATTTTACATCTTCTGACTATTAAAAGTTATAAATTGATCCACTGACTATCTTTTTTGTTACAAAGTATTTCTTTGTCGTTAAAAAATTAATGAAAAACATAGGTGGACGTTAACTTGTTGAGTTGAATGCTGAGTAGGTTGAGATATATTTTTTTATTCTAATAATTTTTCATGTCATAGGTATTAACCTTTAAAAAAACATAATCCCTAAATTCCCCCAAAATTTGAACGACATCAATCTGAACGACATCACCGTAGTTTTTCATGGAACCTGCAGCCGCTCCAGCTGCCGCACACGGTGGTGCAGACGCTTGGTTAGCCACGGAGTTTCGGCTGCTATTTGTCTTATTGGGTTCAGAATTCAAGCTTGTTGCTTCTGAAAATGCTTTACTCAAGTCCTTGAAACACAAATCTCCATCATCCTCATCACTGAAATTCTCCTACCAGTTATTTTCGAAACATAAACAGGAGATGAAGCTGCAGGAGGTTTATCGAGAGTAATAGAAGAAGACGATCTCTTTGATTCATTTTCCACTTTCTGAATTCGAAGAGCTCGCCAACTGTGTGCATCCATTTAAGTGGTTATTCCTCCGGTACTAGAAGAGAACATAAGACATACAATTAAAAAGTTCACATTTCAAAGACAGAAAAAAACCAGAGAGGAGAGCTACCGCAATTGGGTGCCACACAATTGAAAACAAGAATGTTCAAAGTTGCACTCGAAACTGGAGCATGAACCTTAACACCAATTTAACAAAGTAATATAAACAATTGGATTTAACATGTTAAAAGAAACCATTTGGAGATAGAACAAGAAAAACTTGAGAACCAAGCCAGAATTTATTTTCACATTTAGTGCAGTGAATGAGCGTGGGGTTTAAGTTCAAAGCCTCTACAGGAAGAGACCAATCCTTTTAAAAGAACAACCGAATGTATAAAAAATATAGAAACCGTAATGCTTAATTGTTTATATCCTATAGGCTGCACCACCGGGTGCGGCAGCTGTGGGGATTTTGGGATTAGAATTTTTTAAAGGTTAATACATATGATATGGAAAATTACTAGAATAAAAAAATATTATTACCTTTAAGTATTTTAGGGTCTTACAATTCATTGAAAGATATATAATTTTTTTAAAATTGTTTTAATAAAAAAATATTATTATCTTAAGTAACAAAAAATTAAATAATATAAAAAATTAAAATTTCAGTTTTCACTGACACTTTTATGAAAATATTTTATGATTTATTATAAATTAAATAGTTTTATATTTTATGTATTTTTATAAATATGTATTTTTTTTATTTTAAGATTTTTTCAGAGTTCTTATACAATCGCTCATAAAAGTTATAGTAACAATTTATTTTATAATTATTATAGAAAAGGAAGATTTATTTTATAATTAAGTCAATAAAAAGTATAGATTTATAAAGTTATAATAACAATTTAATTTTTTTATATAATAAATAACTGTCATAAACATTAATTAGTTTTCTAAAAAATAATTTTTAATTTGAATGAAATTATATCTAGAATACATATTTTAATAAATTTTATTAATAATTTTTAAAAATACTTTCACTCTTGCATTGAACTTGATCGAATTCTTTATTCTAAAGTGTCTTGTTAAATTTGATCACTTAACTAGGTGTGACAATAGGGCGGATATGGATGATTTTTCATTTATTATTTCGTCTTTAATATTTACGGTTACAATTTTGATAAATTCTTATTTAATATTTTTTAAAATCGTTACTAAATTATTTTTTAAGAATTCTAGTCAAATTTTTATAACCTCTCTACGTACAAATATTCTTATTTTTTAAAATATGTATAAAAACTCATCACCATGTATTTTAAAAATAAACTGAATTACTTTTATAATGATGTAAAGTGGACATTATAATTATTTTTATAGAATTTACGAATAATTTTTAATTTTACTCTAGTGTGATATTAGATTTTGTTGAAAATGGATAAATTACCCTTATAGACATCAAGTTTTATAAAATATTGGGGTTTTCTACATATATTTTTGGGGTTCTCATGCTAATTTATACGGGTATAGTTTAGCTATCACTACGATTCAGATATAAATTCTTTGTCTCTATTCTTATCCCTATTTGAGTTTCGATGATAAAATTTTAATCATATATATAAAATTAAGATCCATTATTTGATCTAACAATCATAAGCATTTATCTTTTTCAATAAATTGAAAAAAAAATATTACTCTTTCGATTTTCAGGTCTTACCCTGATTAATTTAAACCGATCATCGTCGCACACCTAACTATTGGTGTGTGAGTCTCCCAACAAAGATTTTCTACGTACACAATGTCTCGAAACCGAACTTGCTTAAGTAAAACTAAACTGTTTGCTATTTGGATCAACTAACCCATGTTACTAATAAATTTAAACTTTAATACTTATCTTTAAAATATTATTAATTTATTATCATACTATTTAACTTAAATCCCTCAATCTGTGGAGAGATTTGCGTCATTGTCTAGCAACGGCTGCTTCCCCAACTTGTCTGCCTTCCTATGCTTCAATCCTAACACGAAATCATACCCTGTTGGAATAATTATTTTCAGTTGTAGATTGGGACAAAGAAAAATGACACATGAAACACAAAGTTGACGAAAAAACAGGACCAAACAAACAAGAAAAGTCATATTTTGATGTCGGATTCAAAATTTGTGATAATCGAACAAAGAAATAACGATGATAAATTTATTCGATTTGTATCTAAACCCTAAGATTAAATATTTATTATTAAATAAATAGAGTTTCATACGAATTTAAACTTTTTCGTACATTTATCACTATTTTTTTAATATTTTAAGTTAGACCAAAGTGAAATTTAGGTCACACATATTTTTCGTCTATTTATTCAATGGTCTGAACACAGATTAATTCCATTAAGTTAAATACGATAATAAAAACAACAAAACTATTTTATTTTATTATATTTATAATATCTTGAATTTAAATTTATAATTAAACTAAATTAATCTCGTATTAGTTAATCTAATCCTTTTGTGTGTACAGAGAACGGTTGTTGTTCTTAGAGGCAAGGACGGTGCTATGTAGACTATGGGAGGAGATTTTGCTCCTTCCAATTTTTTTGGTATAATTGCATTTAAAATCTTTCTCAGTTTAAATAGTAATGAAATAAAATTTTTGCCCCTCCCAAATTATAAATTTAAAGGTTTAATAAACTTTTGTCCCTACTAAAGTTTGATCCTAGCTTTGTCCCTATCCGGAAGTCATAGGTTCGAGCATTAATAATGTAACACAATGATTAAACGATCAATATCCAATAATTAAAAATATATTCTATAACAGGTACTACTGTAACCATTCTAACTAATTAAAAATATTTTTTTTATCATGAACGAGAAAAAAAAACAATTAAACTTCTACACAAATGGAGAAGTGTGGGTCTTGGTCTTTGGTTTGGTCGGGGCATGAGATTTTCCACAACGTAGCTTCATTTTCGGGTATTTAAAAACAGCCAGTTTTATTAATAATCGGTTAATTTAACGAGATTGTTAAACTTTTTTAATAAAATAATAAAAATATAATATATTTTGATTTAAATATAATTAAAACTTTGATCAATAAATTTTTAACAAAATTAGATTTATATAGATTTAAATATTTAATATTCAATATTTAATTTTAAATTTATATTTTTCGTGAATTCATATATTTAGAAGATAATACTAACAGATCATCGATGTTTGGGTCTCTTAACGAAAATTCTTTGTCTTCGATCTTTATTTCTTTTCTTCTTTTGAAAAAAAAAACATTTGAGATAAATAAAATTAAAATAATAATATTTTTTTTTTATCTTTCACCTATTTGTATTCCTTCTTCCCCCATTTTTCTATATCTTATCTTCTAGATTTTTTTTTACATATTTATTATGTATAATTTTTTTTTTGTTTTTTATGTTTTATAAATATTTTTTATGAATATAATAAACAAGGATATTCAATCAGATTGAAACGAATTAGTTAATCAAATTATTTTTTTTAAAAAATAACCAACCAAACTTTATTCGATTAATTTTTGAATTAACAAAATAACTATGGAACACCTAAAATTTTAAATAATATATATATTTATTCGGTCATTTTTTAGTTGATATATATATATATTATGTCCTGCTTTAACTGTAATAAAGTTAATTTTTAACGTACAATCACATTCTATTATTACGTTAATGTTAATTATGTTTATCACCTATAATTCTATTTGTTTATTTATTTTATTTGGTTGAATTTTAAGTATTAAAATTACGAATATTTTAGATTTTTATTTTATTTTTTATAATATATAACAACTGAATTTTATTAAAATTTAAGGAAAATATTATAAATATAATACATTTCGAATAAAAGTTCAAAAGTACAAAGAAAAGTAAATATTTTCATAAAGATTCATATACCATCAAATTTTAAAAATCTTCTTAAATCTTCTTATCTCTGTCCAAATGAGACATATTACGGGATAAAAAAAGAATAGTGAGCGAACCAAATTATCAGACAGATTGTTCTGCTATCCAAGATTGATTACATCGGGCACGAGCCCTTTAGACCAAGCGGTTAACGGAACGGTTGTTGTTCTTAGAGGTCACAAGTTCGAGCACCAGCAATGTCAGCAGAGTAATTGAGCAATCAATCTCAAATGATAGAGATTATATTTTAGAACAAATACTATTATAATTACTGTTAGCTTGTTCAAAAAAAGGTACATCATCAAGCAAGTGAAGATCTATTTTTTATGGTCACTAACATATACTGAAATCATGATAAAACGATAGATAAATGAAACTATAAAAAAGTATATTCACAAAAATTTAAAAAAAAATGTGTTAAAAACATATTTTTTTATTAAACATAATTATGTAATTTTTTATTGTTAATATGTATATAAAATCTATCTTTTTATTTAAAAATATATTATTAATTGAGGAACGAGTTACATGGCATAATTTTTTTTAGAAATTGACTTGGAAAAGATTTAATTTAAAAAAGAATGCTCAATCAGCGGGATGACATCCTTTAGAAGCGTTCCACGAATAAAAGCATTTTGCTTTTTCACGTCTTAATATTTATTTTTATAATAAGACATAAAGATAATCTTAAGCCTTAATGTTTATAATTTTTGTCGTTTTCGTCCTTATTCTTTTTTTAGGATAAATTTAGCCCTTATTTTTTAACCATTATGATAATTGGACCGTTAAAAATCTAACAATGATGACATGTTATATGCATATCATAATATATTTTAAATAACATGGTATCTAACCTATCAAATGCATATATATAATATAATTTTATTCTAATATAAAATATAAAACAATTAAAATTCAAATAAAATATTAGAAAATTAATTTTAAAATAAAATACTATTAAACATTCTTAACCATAACTACGATAAAATTAAAATCTTACCTAAAAAAATTAATTAATTTCGAACTGTGTTTATATTTTTTAAGATAAGACTTTGATTCAATCATAGTTAGGATTGAGAATGTTTAATAGCCTTTTATTTTAGAACTAATTAATTTTTAAATTTTTATTTGAATTTTAATTCTTTTATATTTATATTGGAATAAAATTATATTTCATATTATATATATATATTTGATAGGTTAGATGTCATGTCATTTAAAATATATTATCATATCTATATGACATGTCATCAGTGTTAGATTTTTAACGGTCCAGTTATCATAGTAGTTAAAAAATAAGTTATTTGTCAAAAAGATATAGGTTAAGAGCTAAATTTAAAGAATAAGGGTCAAAAGGACAAAAATTATAAACGTCAAGGGTTAAAATTATCTTTATGTCTTATAATAATTACTGAATTTTTATTAAAATTATAAAAATATCACAATTATAATATATTTAGAAAGAAAAAGAATATGATTACTCCACCAAAAATTTTTATAATATAAAATTTTAAAAATAAATATTTTTATAAAAATAAATATAATATTAAAATTCAGTAACTTTCTTAAATCTTCTTGTCTCAGTCTAGTCAAGATTTATAGCGGGTGAAAAATGTTACAATTTAAAATTTAAAAAATAAATACTTTTATAGAGATAAATATAATATTAAAATCCAGAAACTTTCTTGAATCTTCTTTGTCTTAGTCTAATCGAGATTTATAGCGGGTGAAAAATGTTACAATTTAAAATTTAAAAAATGATTGTCTTAGTCAAGATAATTTTAATGCTACTCGATACTGATTGCATCGGCAATCAACTATCAATCGAGTGAAGATTTAATTTTCCATAATCACCGTTAAAATCGTACTAAAAGGTGAGTGCTACTAAAATCTTTTTACAAGTAACAAACAACCGCTAGGGTATGATAAAATCAAATCATAAGCAGTGGTGGATCTACATATAAAAGAGGGTGGGCCCGTGCCCACCCTCAATTTTTTAAAATTCACACATTTAGTTTTGAATTTTAAATTTTTATGAACTAGTCCTTAAATTTTAAATATTTTTATGACATGTGTCCACCTGAAAATTTAAGATTTGTGTTCACTTTAAAAATGTTTTAGCTTGTGCCTACCGCCTACCCTTATAAATATTTTTGGATCCGTCACTGATCATAAGAATAGATAAAACGAATCACAAAGCAAAAAATATATATAACAAAGACAGAAAAAACACGTCACAAAGACAAAATTTTTTATTAAAGTATAAAAAAGAAAATAAGATAAATAATATCCGATTATTCATAATCAATAATTAATTATCAATCACCAATTTAAAAAAATTATAAACGACAATTAAAAGATGATAAGTGACGATAATAAATAAAACAAAAAAATATAAATCATAAATCATAAATATTAAAGATTTTAAAACTCTAAAAATTAAATTATATATTTTAAATTATAAATTATAAATACTAACTCTAAATTTCAATCTTAAGCTTTAAATTATATTTTCAATATTAAAACATTAAAATATAAATAAAAATATACCTATAATTTCTATTCATGTGTTATAATATTACTTTTCTAAGGGAATGACATCACTCTTCTGCAGTCATAATGAAACCAATTTAATTAGGCCAAGTAACTGAGAATATCTCATTCACGATACCTTGTATTAAGGTTCCTATTTTCTCAATTTATTATTATTATTATTATTATTATTATTATTATTATTATTATTATTATTATTATTATTATTATTGTATTCGATTTCTATTACGAACCATCCTCCTGTCCATCCTTTTGGCGATGAGAAAAACATGCATGCATGGATCACACATGTTTTCGAGGCAAAGACTTCGACCAACTAATAAACATGCATGCAAGGATTAAATTTTAAATTTTAAAATTTTAAAATGAAATTAAATATATCCGTGAAATAATAATAGGGTTCGATCTAAGTATTAAATAGTTTGGTTTCATTTAAGTAGGTCTCGAGATCGAAGCGTTGTATAAGCAAAAAATTTCTAGTGAGACATTCATCCATTAAAGATAGGTGTACGACACGAGTCAATCCAGATTAATCATAATAAATTTTGATTTTTATTCCACAGAAAATTCATAAAACAAGTCTGGAAAATTAATCCTATAGTTTGAACATTCAACTGCCAAACTAATGGTAATGGTCTATAAATACATGCCTCAATGGCACATAAAATCCACCAAATACTTCAATTTAATCAATTGTTCTTATCAAATCAAACCACATGGAGTTTTCAAAGTTTTCTTCCTTGGCTCTAGCTTGCCTCTTGGCCTTAGCCTTGACCCTTCCCTCCCATGCCCAAGACTCACCACAAGATTACCTCAACGCTCACAATGCGGCTCGAGCCGCCGTCAACGTCGGCCCCATGACATGGGATAACACCGTAGCCGCCTATGCACGGAACTATGCTAATCAACGGATTGGTGATTGCCGTCTTGTGCACTCTGGTGGACAATATGGTGAGAACTTAGCATGGGGTAGCGCCGACCTCTCGGGCACCGATGCCGTGAGAATGTGGGTTAATGAGAGAGCCGACTACAATTACGGCACCAACAGTTGTGCACCGGGCAGGCAATGTGGACATTACACTCAAGTCGTCTGGCGCAACTCGGTTCGTCTCGGGTGTGCTAAAGTGAGGTGCAACAGCGGCGGAACTTTCATTATTTGCAGCTATGCTCCGGCAGGGAACATAATCGGTCAAAGACCTTACTAAAAAGGCTTCATTGGCATAAAATCCTTCCAAATTAACTTCCACTTGTGCGGTGGTTGTCTGTTTTTTTTCTCATTATCCTATGTTGTTGTGTTCCTTTTGGTAAGTCTTGTTTTTCTGTTGGCTATTGCAACGTATGTAATGACCAACCTATTGCATGAATAAGGAAGGAATTTATATTTTATTATTTCAAATTGCTACTATAATTTATTTTCTTATAATTCATTTTATAATTTTTTATCATAAATTATATCAAGGATCATTTCTGTCACATAATTAAATATATTTATTTAATTAATTTTTCACCTCATCTTTTTCACCAAATAGTTCTTTACTTGGTAAAAATTGTTTTTAACCTTAATTTACTGTTAATATTAGTGAAGCTTCAATTGATAAAAAATAAAAAATAATTAAATAAATATATTCGATTAATTGATCTTATAGATAAAGCGAGAATAACACATAATATAATTTTTTTATCATAACTTTTTTTTTATAAAATTATCTGAATATTATTCTCACTAATTCTCGAAAGTATTTATCAGACAACATCTTCCCTAAAGTAAAGAGTTATCTTTGTACAACTTTTTGTTGTATTTATATTAGATGATTTATTATTTGAGGAGTACATTTATTAAATATTTATTTTATATTAATTTAATATTTAAATAGTATTAATATATTTAATTAATAATTTGATATTTAATGTAATTTATTAATATTATATTTGTGATATTTTTAAGATTATATGGTGCGGTTGTATGTTGCTTGGAAGTAAATTAATTAGAGTTAATGTTATTAACTTTATTACTAGATTTATAAAAAAATTATTTTTAAAAAATATTTTAATTCGTTAATATTTATTCTAATTTATTTAACAATCTGTTACGAGTAATAAAAATAAAAATGATTGAATATATTAAACATTTAACATTTAATAATTGACAAAATATATTTAAAGAGTAACATGAGCATGTAGATACAAAATTTATTTTTAAAATCGTTTAGATACTAATTATATCCATTATATATTTTCTATAAAATTCAAATAACGAAAATAATTCTATGAATTTATAAAAATATATTCACAGCATGCAATTATTATCATATTATAATGCAATTATTATCATGTTAAAATTCAGTATTTTAACATTCACGTAGACGTTCGTTATTTTTTTAACGAGAGAGAATCGATTTGTGATAAAAAAGATAATCAGTGGATCAATTTGTAATTTTTAATAGTTAGGGGATATAAAAATTAATTGAAGTATAGTTGAGGACCATTCATGTAGTTTGCCCAAAATTTAATAACAATTATTATCATATTATAATACAATTTGATTATAATTTAAAAGATTTTCTTTAATCATATAAGATATATATATATATATATCATATTTTTCATATGGAATAATATTTTATTGTGTTTTTTATATTAATATATATCATAAAAATTTAAAATTAAATCTTCTAATTACTAAATATTTCAAGATATATAAATTATTTAAATTCATTTTATAACTCAAATTTTATTTAATTTTTTTAAAATTAAAATAAATTTATAAAATTTTAAATGGAGCTAATACGAACTTAATATCTTCCTCTTAAATCAGATAAAATTATTCTATTTTTTTTAGTTGAGCTCACTTTTACTCCCTTAAGCCAAAATCGAAGAGTAACGTTCTTGTCCTTGGGAATTGGGATAACAGCAAAGCAATTGCAACCCTATTATGAAAACCCTAATCCCTATATCTCATTTGATTCTGTTCGTGCCCAAATCTTCATATCAACTCATAATTCTTGCATTTCTACAGTTGATTTTGCACAGTTCAAGAATGGGTATCCGTGGGAAAGGCAGTTCGGATCGTTTAAGAACGATATGGACACCCGAAATGGACCGATATTTCATCGATCTAATGCTGGAACAGCTCAACATTGGAAACAGATTCGACGATCACCTTTTCAGTAGAACGGCGTGGATGAACATGAATTCATCGTTCAACGAGAAATTCGAGTTTGAATACGAAATGGATGTGCTGAAGAACAGGCACAAAACGCTGAGAAATGTGTACAAAGCTGTTAAAAATCTGTTGATTCAGAAGGGTTTTAACTGGGATTCGAATCGGCAAATGGTGGTCGCTACGAGTAATATCTGGGATGAATATACCAAGGTTCAATTTTTTATGATTTTTTTGTTCTTTTTTAAAGAATTTATTGCATTTTAGGGTTTTATTTCTTTATATTCACAGGTAAATCCAGATGCTCGTCCTTACAGAATGAAAACTATTCCATACTATGATGATCTGTGCGTTATATATGGAGATAATTTAGCTGGAAAAAAGGGTAATAATTCTATCCTTGGTACTAATAATTCTTAGGCTTGTGGTCTGTTATTCCGAATTAGAGGTGAATGTCGGATATGAGTATATGTTTGTGCAGTCGATTGGGTCCTTGACACTACTAATGTTTAGTTCGGTTTCGAATTTAGGGATGAGTTTTAGATACAGGTCTGTGCAGGGACAGAGCCAGAATTTGAGGTTGAAGGGGGAAAACATAAATGTTTAAAAGTAAAGCGGCAAATTCATAAAAAAAAAACAATTTTTAAAAGAATTTAAATAGGGGGAGTGGGGGACAAAAGTGAAAAAAAAATCTTCGGGGTGGGGGCGATTTTCTCTCCCCAGCCTTTAGTAGCTCCGTCCCTGGGTATGTGTTGATCTTTTCTACATTTTTTTATCACGTTTTGTGTGTTGTATAGGGAGAAAGGTTAGTTTCTTTGTCTGGTGGTCTGTTATTCCGAGTTAGAGGTGAGTGTCAGATATGAATATTTGTCCGCGCATTCAATTGGGGATGAGAGTAAATAATTCTGTCCTTGACAGTACTAATTTTTAGTTCGGTTTCGAACTTAGGAATGAATTTTAGAGATGGGTATGTGTCGATCTTTTATTCTTTTCCACTTTTTTTTATTAATGTTTTGTGTGTTGTATATGGAGATAGGTTAGTTTCTTTGTCTGGTGCTCTGTTATCGATACTCCGAGGTGAGTGTCGGATACGTACAAGAAACAAAGTATGCTATACTTTCTAGCTTTTTGCATGTATTTGGAGGATGATATGAATATACCGTATTTCTGTCTGAATATGTGTCAGATATAGGTGTTAAACACAGACATAAATTGCATATACTTTCTACACTTTAGTGGAAATGTGTCCGGGCAACGAATGTTTGGTGTATCTGAGGTTTCATATATTGGTAGTTCAATTTGTTACCAGGTTGTACTGTGCCGGAGACATCATCACACAGTTCACAATTGGGTGAGGATGGAAAAGGATCAGCCGCTCGACTGGGATGTGGCAATGAGGGAACCGTCGAGTCTGTTCAAGAAATCGCATTGGCTGAAGATTGTGTCACTGTGCCCCTAGAAGTGATGGACACATCGGAGAGTACACCAAATGCGATGACAAATGCACCATATAGTCGTAATAGGATGTACTGGCAACCACCAATGGACCGGTTTTTCATTGATCTTATGCTTGAGCAAGTGCGCAACGGGAACCAGATTGATGGTGTATTCTGCAAGCAGGCCTGGACACAGATGATTGCTTCATTTAATGCGAAATTCGGTTCTAACTACGACATGGACATACTAAAGAATCGCCTTAAAACTCTAAGGAGGCAATATAATGTCATAAAGAATATTCTTCAACTGGATGGATTTGCTTGGGACGATGAACGCCAAATGGTGACTGCTGATGATATTGTATGGCAAGACTACATCAAGGTATGTATTTATGTGTAAAACTCGAACTGTAGTCAATGCTTGCTCGTATAATCTAGGCCATAAGATGTCCGGTTATCTTAAAACTTTACCCGAAGCTTACATAATCTACTTGGAAGCCACAGAGAATCTTTAGGGCTATGTTACACATGTTCGGGGGTGAACATTCCGATATGGGTATGTAAGTATTTAGAGGGTCGTATTCCCAATGAAATTTAGGGTAATAATGTTATGAACATGATGATGTTGTTGTCGTTTTGTTTGTCGATGTGTTTGGTATACTATTAAAATCCCTTTCCGGTGTAATGGGATTTGAAAAGCTTTAATGTAATAAAATGCAGGGGCATAAGGACGCACGGCAGTTCATGACCCGACCGGTGCCATACTATAAAGACCTGTGTTCGATATGCAGCTCCCAGTATCCTGATGTAAGTGATTGCTTTTCCCTTCAATGTTCCGAACCAGATAACACAGTTCGCGAAGTGATGCCACTACCGGCAGCTAAGTGTTCTCGGTCTCCTGTAGCATCTGTTTCGAGTGAAGATGAAATCGGTGACTTGCTAGAGCCAGCATGTCTGGATTCAAACACAACTGGGTCTAACAGTAACTCCAAACATCAACTAGAAAACAAGTCAAGTTCTGTACATTCAAAGAAACCACGAAGCGAAGATGACAGTATGGCCAGTGCGCTTCGAGAGATGGCAAGTGCTGTTTCGTCTCTAACGGAAAAGAAGGATGACGGGAACTCAAACCCCATTTCTATAGAGAACGTAATTACAGCGGTACAGGCGTTACCGGACATGGATGAAGACCTTATACTGGATGCATGCGACTTCCTGGAGGATGAAATGAAAGCAAAAACTTTTATGGCACTCGATGTCAAACTGCGGAAGAAGTGGCTGCTGCGGAAGCTCCGGCCTCCACAGTGAGTTAAATCGAGTTTAGTCGAGTTAAATTTTATTCTTTAAAAGTTTACTATGATATATGTATATATACATAGAACAAGTTTATATTTTTGAGACAAATTTTGTGAGACAGGGTTAAAATGACTAAACTGATAAAGTTGGAGGGTCAAAAATTAATTTTCCTTTTAAATATATCAGATAAATTTATGAATGGAGTTATTTGATCTTAAAAGGTCCAGCTATCCACCAACTCCAATTTATCACTATTTAATAAAATCTGTTATTTGAATTTAATAATATAATATTAATATAAAAATATTTTAAATTAAAATGAGAATTTCAAGTAAACTTAAGCTCATTTTATTATTCTTGTTTGGTTTAATCCAAGCACGATGGAACATGCTTCTAACATAATTTATGCTTAATTAATTAATTTAATTAATTAATTTTTAATCAATATAGACATGTTCTTATTGGACGCAGATTTGAGTAGAAAATCAACTCAATCCGAAAATAATTGGAATAAAAAATAATCTGAATTTAATTTTTTTAAAAATATATTTTTATTTTGTTTTCTATTATTTTACTGATTAACAATTATCTTTAGTAATTGTTTAATGATTTAATATCATTTTTTCTGTTTTAGAATATTATATTCATATATGAACACGAATAAAAATTATCTGATATAATATTATCTTAAACTGAAAATTAACTGATCTAATATTAAACTGACTGAAATTTTTAACTAATTTAATACTTTACTCGAAATAATATTGTCACAAACTAAATCGAAATCAGATTTATCTAAATTGAACTTAATCTGAAAACAATCCAATCATAGCTCGACTTAATGACCCAATTTTCGAAAATCAGAATTTAGTTTTTTTAATATAATTTTCGTAATCTAAAAAAATAACAAGATCATTAAATTAATTACCCTCAATTATGTTTCTCCTTTGGCAAATAATTGCAGAGCTAAGATTCCCAGCCTCACGAGGCAGCAGCTGACCTTGTGCCATCGCCAATGATTTATAGATATCGGCAATCATTCCGCCGCCGTACTCTTTCACCGGACGCTTCCCGAAAGCAGCAACGTTCCGATCAACAATGGCTCCGCCGTATCCGGTGTTAACAACCACCTTGGAATTGGCTAACCCCTGCATCATTTTCACGTAGGCATCTCGTAGCCAAACAAACAACTTCTTGGGGGAAGGTACAATTCTCAGCTTAGTCTTGACCCTGATCCTCCTCCTCCTCCGTGTGGAACCAAGCTTCACCACCTTGCTCCGCCGTGCACCTGTGGAACAACCGTTGAGTTTGGTGTAGGCTCTCCGATTCCAGTACCCTCTCAAAGTCTTGTACACAGTTACAGAAATGCCTTCCATAATATCTAGTTTTGGTTTTCTTCCTGCTTGAACCTTTCTTTAATTGTTCTTGTTTCGTCTGCAGCTACTTTTTCAAGAGAAAATAACAAGGTGGGTGGGTAGGACTTAGGAGATTGATGACACATCTTATAACACATAACAATATTCAATATATATATAATATAAGATTCCAGCGGTATAAATTTTTAAGTTTTACACGTTTTTTGAATAATTATCGAGACGAATGACCGAACGAAGATTAAAAAAAAATAGGACAAAGTCATGATTTAAGGTTAACGGCAAAATATGAATATTTGAAAGCAAGGGCAGAGCTAAAGAGGGAAGGGGAGGGGCAATCGCCTTCACCTTTGATTTTTTTTTTCATTTTTGTCCCCGTATTTAAATTCTTTTAAAAACTGTTTTTTTATGAATTTGTCCCTCTATTTTTAAACATTTATGTTTGGGCCCCTTAACCTCAAATCCTGGTTCCGTCCCTATTTGGAAGTAAGGGTAAGTTCAAGAATAAATCAAATTTTATAGAAATTTATATAGGACAAAGGTGAAGAAAATTTCAGTTATTTATTTCATTCATTCAACGATCCCCAAAACGTATAAATTTGTAGTTTTATTTTGTGTGATCTTAACCGTATATATAGGATAAACTACAATAAAAGTCACTCAATTATGGCTATGGCTACATTTGAGCAAAGTTAAATTTGGATCATTCAATTATTATTAAAGATTATATATATTTTGGTCACTCAATTATGGGTAAGTTTACGATTGATTCACCCGTCATATTTAAAAAAGTACATCAATTTGATCGTTTTTCTTCTAAATCACTTATATACCCTCGTTAACATTAGAATATTTTATTTGAAATAATTAATTAGTCTAATACAGAAATTGATAAACTTTTTGTAAATATAAAAGGTGACTCAAATATATATAACTTTACCTATGCTTGAGTGATCTAAATATAACTTTTATTAATCGAGTGACTGAAATGTAACATTTCCCATAATTAAATGATCTAAACATAATTTTTAATAGTTGAATGACCTAAATATAATCCCGGTCCTAACTAAGTGATCATCTTTGTATTTTACCCTAAATATCTATTCTATGCAAGTTTGTTAAAGAAATGAGATTAGTGAAAGCACTCCTCCAGCCTATCTAAGGGTTTGAGTTGTGTACCACCATTTTCATTTCCTTCTATCACGGGAAGGGTCCTACCGTCCAATTCTTTAATCTTTTATACCCAAAGAATTTTATATAAAAATTATATTTTAAATAAATGAATAGTATCCATTTTTTGTTGGGACACTTATATAAAAATGTTAGATTATGTATCGAATATAATTTAATTAAAATTATCGTTAATATAATATATAGGAAAATATAAAATCAACGGGCTTATGTGATGAATATTTCTAAAGATTTAATTTATAAGTAAAAAAGAAGAATATGAAAAAATTTAATAATTATATCATGATTTCTCTAATCAAGAAAATCTCTACTAATTCTTTTTTAAATTCCAAAAGAGCCCTTCTTTTTTATTCATTTTAAAAATCTAGAGATAAAATTTAATTAAAATTAAAACTAAAATTAAAATTTTTAAGGGAATAAAGTACTAAATTTACCTTTTTACCTCATAAAAATAAAATTTTAATTTAATCATTTTAAAGGCTATGAAATTATAAACTATTTCTTAGAAAAAATAAACTAAAACAATGATAAAAAAACTAATTTATATATGAAAAATACTTTATACATATATCGAGTATACTTTAATTTATACGTGTCTTTTAGTTTTAGGGTTAGAGTTTTAGTTTAAGGTTTAACGTTTAGGTTTTAGAGCTTAAAATTTAGAGTATAGAGTTTAATGTTTACTTTTTATGATTATGATTAGTAAAATAAGACTTAAGTTTTATAATGTAAATATGCGGACATATATAAAATTAATTTTATACAATTTGTGTATCAAAATTTTAATTAGTCACTATCTCAAATATATTATACCCTAAACACTAACCTTAAATTTTAAAAAATTAAAACTTAAATTTTAAGAATTAAAATTTAATATTAGTGTTTAAAATTTATGATCTAAATTAAAAAAATTAAGAAATAAATTTTATAATATAAATATAAATATAAAAACTTGATAAAACTATTTTTACGGATTATGTATAAAAATTTTACCATTTTTTCTATGAAAAATATCCCAAATATATATTTTATTTCCACTAACTCTATAGGCTATCCCACCTTTGATTCCCTCCCATGTGTATTACATAACATCGGATGATTATATGTTGGCACGTTAGTTTAATCAGCATTTGTTTAAGAAATTTAATACATGTTTAACTTATTTTTTATGGTATTGATGAAAATATTTTGGTTTTATAAGAGTGTATTCCTATAATTTATTAATACTAGGGATAGCAATATTAAAACTAAAATATGATCTATTTGGTGCATGGTTAATACTAGGGATAGCAATATAATTTAAATTTGATTTCATTAAAAAAAAATATTCAAATTTCATTAAAAAAAATCTGAATTCGAATCTAAAATAATTTTGAGTCTTAATAGGAGGTGGATCGGATATAGATATTGTCATGATTTGATCTGAATTTAATCTAAATCTATATCTTATATGAATTTGATCTATATGTAAACCTGAATAAAAATATTTAAAATATTTAGATTTAAAAAGTAATATTTGTTGATATTTGTTGTGCTATAAATTTAAAAAAAAAAATATTTGGTAAACATTTAAAGATATTTGTTTGATTGTTACTTTAAAATATAATTGGATTTGGATTTAGATTTTAGATATTTTATTAGATTGAATTTGGATTTATGTAAATGTACTTAAATTTGGGCTTGGACTTTTTGAAAGTTCGATTATAAATTTGATTAAACTTAAATTTTATAAAATCTGATTCAAGTCTAACCCATTGTCATCCTTAATCAATACAATAGCTTCAACAACAGCAGTTAATGGAACAAAAATAAAAATTTGAAAGCTATGTTACAAAACTCAAATCTTTCATTTTCTAAAAAAAGTATATAGATTTATGTTTGATATTTACATTCGACACATTCGAGCATAAATGAGATATAATTTTTAAATATATATAGAAATAAACATAGAACAAATACGAATATTTAAAACACTCGAGACCAAATAACATAATTTTAACGATACATAATTACACAACAACACAACAATAGGTTTCAAAGATGTAATCTCATGGATGCAACCAAATACCCCCTCGAAGAAATGGTCTCTTGAACTTTCCAAGGTTATCTGTTATTGTATTTGTCATTAAAGACGGAACTAAAAATTTATTATAAAAAATCAAAATATATATTTAAAAAAAAATTGATTATCAGAGATTAGAAAACACTTATTTTAAAATAGATTATATATTTTTTAAAAAATTATCTTTATTTAATATATAAAAACAATGATTGACGAGAACTGAACCTCTTTAAATTCCCAATATTCGGTCATATTCGTTACTCCACATAAATACTTGAGAATCTAGCAAAGGAAAACTAAAGAAATAGAACACAATCTTCTCTTTTCTATACAATGAGTCAAAGAGAAAAATGACAAATTATGCTAGTTGTTCAGGGTTATTCTAACTGTTAGAGAGTTTGTTATTGAGTTTATCATTTTATTGTAAAAACGCTGCGTTTTACTTTTGTTTTACAGGTTATATAACCTGTTACTGTAGAGGAGGAAAGCATGGAATGAATGAATTTGTTTTTTGATTTCCCCTAATTTCTGTTTCTTCAGTCTTCCCCTGCTCTTCTATCCTCTTTTCCCCTTCAATAATTCTTTTCTTGATTTATATTGTTACATTCTACTTGTAGAACACAGATGTTTGATGTCTGATCGGGAAATATCAGGAACAAACGGAGAAAAGTGATTCAAATATGATTAGAGTGATGGATTATTTAGATAATTTATCTCTTTTATCGTATTAAATTAATTTTTCGTTAAAGAATTAATACAACAAATGTTTCGGTAAACAAAAATTTACAAATAAAGAACCTAAGTGAACAAGGATGGAGCCAAGATTTAGAATTGAGAGGAACAAAACATAAATGTTTAGAAGTAGGTGATAAATTAAAAAAAAATAAATTTTAAAAAAATTTGAATAGGAGGACAAAAGTGAAAAAAAAATTTCTTCAAGGGTGGGTGGGGCGGTTACCCCTCCCACCTCCATGTAGTTCGTCTCAATAAATGAATTTATAAGTTATTTTAAAATTGATGATCAAATTTATGTTTAAGGAAAATAAAAATGAATATTTTAATAATTAATCCTTTATTTTTTAACATTACCGTTAGTTATTATTTCATTCTTCTACGTATAGCTTTAAAAAAAATATAAACATTTGAAAACTTAAAAAAAAATTGAAAAATTAAAAAATTGTATGAGATGAAAAAATATTAAAAAAATATTTTGATACACGAGTTTATATATTTATATTATAAAATTTAAATAATTATAAATTTTTATATCCTAAATTTTAAACACTAACCTGAAATTTAAAATCTTATAACTTAACTTTTTAAACTTTAGACCCTAAACTAAAACTCTAATCCAAAAAACATGTGTAAATTTTAATTTATACGGCCTACGTATTAATTTTTTTCTTAAAAAATATAATTTTTCATTGATTGGTTTAATTTTTTAAAATTTTAAAAATCAAGCCCAAAAAACAGTAAAAAATTCGGTTGAGCAATTTTTTTTTAAAATTTTGAAGGCAAAATTATTAGTAGGCCTTTCAATTTTGATAAGAGTATAACAGTTTGTTAAATGTGAGATTCGAGCCAAAAACATAAAATAAAATAGGAGAATTTTTCATAAATACGACACAATTTTTTTTCTCTTTACACAACATATTTTATTTTCATAAATATTATACTTTTTAAAGCGAGTGAATTTGAAATTATTAGAATCTGATTATAAAGGATATTTTAATTTTAAAATAAAAGAATAAAGTTGATGGTAAAATGTTTCGATTTTGGACAGTAAAAAACATAAAAATCGACAGCAAGAGATTACAACTTTAAATAATATTTTCATTTTTTAATTTGATAAATTGAATCATTGTTTAAAGACGATAAAAATAGTTCCGAAAATATAATATTTATGGAAATAAAATAGTTTATGCAATATTTGTGAGAATAAAGCTTGGGTGTACAATTTCCGATAGTTGAACTAAAAAAACTCAAAGATATGCCGAATTAAATCACTGCCTTACCTCTCACAGGGAAGTTCTTTACATGTACTCAAAGTCCGATGATATTTTCTAACCGGAAGATTCCCAGCAATCGACGGAAAACCGATCCTCAAAAACACGGTCGAAAACTCATCGAACCAGTTCATGCATATGTTGATAGGATGTTCTTCTTGAGAGTGAATTCATCAGCTTTTTCTGCGTTTATTGACTGACACAAAACAAAGAAACTATATGGTTACAGCATATAGGGGGGAAAAGGATGGTTCGTAAAGTTGATTTGCATGTAATTTGCTAACCACAATAAAATAATGTGGGCATCAACTACGTCCTTGTTAATTCGATTCGATTCGAATGGGTTTCGGATATAGATACGTGTCTAACATGAATATGTTCAGCCTTGATAATGTTATAAGAAGGATTTTTCGGATGCTGTATCTTTGTATCGATGTTTGAATATGTTCAAGTCACGAGTTTTTGACATGGATACTTAAATAAGAAGTTAATCGCATCATATGTTTTAAAAATATGATCTTTATTCTAGCTTGGTGTCTAAATTTTTAAATAATATAATTTCATCCACAAACTATGATTTTCATTCGAATTTGGTTCTCAAACTTTTGAATATTCCAATTTCACCCCAAACTACGACTCTCATTCTAAATTGATTTTCGAATTTTTAAACATTTTATTTTTTATCTCCAAATTATCATTTATGTTACGTCATATTATTACATAATACATAATTGTTTACATGGAAGTTAACAATTTTTATGATGATTATATTAACAAGGGACATCATATACTGATAATTTAAGGATGGAATTAAAATACTCAAAAGTGGGATCAATTTAATTTAGAATGAGAGATATAGTTTGGGGATGAAACTAGAATATTCAAAAGTTTGAGGATTAATTTAAAATTTAAGCCATAATTTGAGGATGAAACTAAAAGTTTTAAAAGTTAAATAACTAATTTAAAACGAGGGTCCGTAGCTTGATGACGTGTGATGCACAATTAGCTCCTAAAATAAAAATAAAGATAGAAAACAACATTACATAGAACATGGTGGCAAATGGAAGAGTATGCCTAATTGTGAGAGCCAAACCATCAAAACTAAAATTTACTTGTATTTCAAGAATAACACTTACCTTGGCAAGAATGCGTTGCAACCGTTCAATTTCCTTCTTCGGGTAATCAGCACCTTTCTCCATACAGTTTTTAGCAGCTTTCAAGTATATCTTTCCATACCTGATAAGTGGCAAATAGAACAGTAAGCATATAACAACAGTAGCAAACACCGGTTCAATCAATTGGACTAGTTGGATACCTCGAAGAGGAACCCTCAAGCTTAGAGACTTCCCCTTCGATCTTCGAAAAGGCTGCTTTCTTATCATCACCGGTAGCGGCCACAAACTCCTTGACCAATGGATCCATACTTGACAAAATACCAGCCTGTGCAAAGATTAGGGGAGAGTAACAGATCTCATACATAAGAATTGGCAATGATAAACATGATGCAACAATGAAAACTGACTTACCTTTGAAGTTAGCTTCCCCTTTGCATCACGATTGGTGCCGCACTTTTCATTGATGAAGGCCACAAAAGCATCCAAATCTCTCTCACCATTGTAATCTTCACCGGCTTTGTTGCCTTTTGGAAAGAATTTCAATGTTGGATACCCTGTTACTTCATACCTGCACTCGAAATGCATAGGGCCTTAACGTGCACCAACATTATCCCTTCCATTATAAAGGAAACCCAAACTTATTGGCTGAAGTTACGCTTACTTTTCGGCTATATCGCCATGTTTATCAGCATCTAGATTAGCTATGATTACATCTTCTTCCCTTTTAAATGCCGTTGCTACCTTTTCATAGGTCTACATAGACAAAAACAAAGTGTTAAGAGTGGAGATCGATACTTCTACTGGAATAATCATGCATACTTTATCTGGCAAAGATATAGATGCTTACAGGAGCAAGGTGTTTACAATGGCCACACCTAGCAGAAAAGGTCAGAACACATAAGTAGAAAAAATTGAAGCAAAAATATATCAACATCACATATTGTTACATGCATGAGGCTCTTAAACATGTAAGATGAAGCTGGAAACAGCTGCTAGAACAAGACCATAAACTCCGTTATGCTGCAACTCAACCAAATGCTTACCAAGGAGCATAAAACTCAACCAACACGTCTTTGGTCTTATCAAGGACAAGCTCGTCAAAATTATCAGCATTTAGCACGACAACACTGGATGGCAGGGTGGCTATCTTCACTTTGGTCCCTGTAAAACGATACAGGGGTGACTAGCTTAGCCGAATCCTCACAAACAGGAACTTCAGAAAAGTAAAAAGACAAATGTACCGTACCTCCTTCGGTATTCACAAACTCCGTAAGGGCCTCAGCAGTGTTTTGTCCTTCATACCTACAGAAAACAATTTTGATGTACTCAGAGCAATGTCTTAAATACAATGTTGACACCAATTACAAAACAAAAAAACATGATCAAAAATTCCAATTTCTGTTACCATACGTTAAATTTGACTCACTTTTTAGGTTCCAAAGAGCCTTTGGGAAACCATTGAATGGTTGGGTAGCCTTGAACACCATATTTGCTGCAAATACTCTTATGCTCATCACAGTCCACCTATACCACATCAACAAAAAAAGGGGGGAAATGAGGGGAAAAGAATTCAATGACAACAATAGAAATACCAATCTTTCAATGCAGTATAATCTTCACAATTCACATTCAAAACGAAATACTCTGATCAATAATAACTGATATACAAACAACAAAATCTGTGTAATTACTCATCGGCAATTGCTATTTGCTAACCTTTCCATTCAATCAAAATAACAAGAAAAACTAAATCACAGAAAAAATTTCAGAGTCCATAAAGAATTAGTACACTAATAACAACCAAATTCGCGTAATTATAAACCGTTAACCTTTCCGATCAAGACGGATTTAGCCTTCTTGAAACTCTCCGCAAGCTTCTCATACTCGGGGGCTAGCTTCTGACAGTGTCCACACCTGTGATTTGAGAAAAAAAACGATCATGTTTCAACTTTCGATTCAATGTCTTTCAAAATTCAAATTCAGAGCCAGAAAACATACGAGAGATAATCAAACACATTTTCATTTCAATTGCTGGAGGTAAGATCTAACGATCGATTAACGGAGATCTAACAAAAAGAAAAAAGACGAGATGGAAGAATCAATACCAAGGAGCATAGAACTCGACGAGAGCTCCTCTGTCTTGACCAACTTCCTTGTTGAAGTTTGCTTCGGTTAGTACGACGACGTCGGCCGCCGTTGTGGATGCCCAAAACAGGGACAATACGGCACCAAAGGCTAAGCATATCTGAGATTTCTCCATTCTCCTCCTCCTCTTCTTGTATCCATGGTGCTTCGTCTTCGATATTTATTCCTAGTTCATGCTTGCCAAACGAGAATTACTATTTATAGCCCGTAGATTTTGGAGTTTATTATATTTAAATAAGTATTTATTTACGATTTAACCACTGAACTGTATTTTTTTATTTTGTTATCTAACCCTATTTTTATATATTTTTTGATAAAATAATATTTGTATAGTCAAGGAGTGTGTAAAAAAAATCCGATCCGATTGATTTGATCAAAAATTTTAAAGATTCGATTTGTTTTTATTTTTCGGATAATTCGAATTGAATATTAAAAATTTTTGGATTAAATATAAATAATTATTTTATATTCAGATCGAATATCCGATTATTTGATATCGAAGTAAAAAATGGATAATACTAAAATGGAACAAAAAAATAGATTTCAAAGTGAAAAAATGGATAATAGTTCTAAGACTAAATTGTTTTTTTTATTAAGATGGCTAAATTTAGTATTTAAGCCTTCAAATAATGTAATTTTCTTTTATCTATAATATAAATAAAAATATAAATTTGAAAAAACTTTATTGTTTATTATATTGCTAACTCAACATTAAATAAATATTTTATTAGTATAAGACTAATTATTTTGTTATAATAATAAAAGTAATATTTTTTATAAAAAAATAATTACAAAAGTAATATGGGTGATTTATTTACCAACTTTATAGGTATACTAATATGAAATTAATTGATGTGTTATTTGATAAGTACATAAATATACATGTTTTTAAACATCCTAGTTTACTCATAATCTTTCTCATCAATTATTAGTAATATCATTCGAACTTAAATCACTTAAATGAAATAAATCATTTTATGCTATCGAGTTATGTACTTAATTCTTCGTGAATCCGTAATTTTAAGAATTTTTAAGTATGAACCTAAAAATATCCCGATGGGAAAATTCGGAAAAAAATGGTGTTTTCGAAAAGATTTAAGTTCAAACAATTTTATTTGTAAGGTGTTCATAAAAAGGTTAAAACAACACTTGGTTTCGTATATATAAACCCCAAGTGCAATCTATTGATTAAGAAAACAAGCAAAGGAGCTTCACTAGTTTTAACTATGGATTATGGAGAGCTAATTGACAAAACTACAATACCATAGATTTGCTGCCACAAGTAGATTTTACAGATACAAAACCAAAACACATCGAACTAAAAAAAATCCAACTACGAGACTGATTCGAATGAATACATTTTGCCCCCGTTCCTTAAGTCGAACATGATGGGACGAAATCGAAGTTACCTTACTAAATATATTGAGACATCCATTTGAAGCCATCACCGTACCCCATTTTGCGGACAATGCTGCACATGAATACTTCTAGTGGACGAACATTCGAGTCTGCTAGGTTCACTTTGCCCTTCCCGGTGGTAAAGTTTGTGAGCCCAAGATGGTAACGTAACTCGTCCTCTGAGGCAGCATACGGTATATCGATCTTGTTTCCTAGGATAAGAAACGGGACGTTGGCAAGGGACTCGTCTGAAAGCAGTGCATCGAGTTCCTTCTTTGATTCTGCAAACCTCTCTTTATCATAGGCATCTACCAGGTACACCACAGCATCCACCTGGAACACAGAAAATACACAATCCAAAGTATTCAAACAAGACCAGACAGATATCTCATTGCATTATTGCATATAACAAGCAACAATAACGACAAGCATGCGCGGCAGAAAACAAATCAAAATGAGATAAAGGCAGCATCTGCAGCGTGCAGTAATAACACCATGTGAACTTGGTTATATCCGGAAAATGTTTGCTCGAAAGCATTGAATTTATGATACAACCGCAGGCATTATAGACCACATCATTCAAAAACCAAGTTGACCTTCCCCAAGGTGAGGCTGGTCGTATTATCTTCTCTCGTAAAATCTTCTCGACATCAACCAACAGCAAGCAACAAAGTAGACTGCTATAACGGCACAAACTTTCCAAAATGAAATATACTTGAAGATCTAATTTAAAAAGGGGGAAAACAGCAGACTGATACAATAACTTTTTGTCAATCGGTAATCCTAACATCACTGAAAATTCATGACCTTAAAAACATGAGCGAAACATACGAACACAAAGTAATTTCCGTGGTCAAAACATTCATTTGGAATTTCAAGAGGATAATATCAAGCCAGGAGTTTAGATGGTACAAAAACAGAACGATCCGAACGAAAATCACATATCAGTAACCACTAACCATTGCTCGAGAAAACAAACTACTGACTATAAATAATTCGTCGGAACCGATCTAATCATCAAAATGTCAAGTACCATGAAGTATTCAACTAGAACATCCACTGTCACAAATGTAACAAAATCAAAAAATGAACAAGAAGTTTCAATAAACCTCAAAAACAACATAACCCAGAATTGAACAATTAAGATTGTAGCACCATACAAAATGAATTACAATATATCACCGGAAAACAAGATCATTGAAACCAAAAGACCAAGCAGATGCAAGCAGGAAAAACAGGGAATTTTGGCTACCTTAGCATAGTAATCCTTCCAGACTCTTCGAGCAATCTGATGACCCCCCAAGTCGAAAGCTTTGAACTTAATTTTCCCAATACTAAGCTCTTCCGATGTGGGATACTGAGTTGGCTGATGCTGAACCAATCTCTGAAAACAGTTCTCTATTTCTTTAATCAACATCGCTAATTACCTCATTTTCCATTGCAAATTTAAAGAAAAAACAAAGCAATCAAAGGGTTTAACTTTGATTTCTAGAATTGGAAAAAAAAACCAAAATTTTCTCAAGTTAAAACAATCATACAAACCTAGAAGAGATCGAAAGAATCCAACATCACAACTTTAAAATGAAATTTTTCGTGAATAAACATAATTGGATGAGGGGATATAAATGGGAAAATCTTAAAAAGGATAAAGAAACGAACCTCGTCTTTCAACATGTGAAGCAATGTTGTTTTCCCCGCATTATCGAGGCCGAGGAACAGGATCTTAGCCTCTTTCTGCCAGAGGCCGAGAGAGGCAAGGACGCCGTAAAACCAATCGATAATAAACATAGTTTTGGCGTTAGGTTTTGGATTTCGAGAGTGGGAGACAGGAGAGGGTAATATTGTTAGAAATCAAGGACTTGCTTCGTCACGGTCGGTTCGGTTAATTGAATTTTTAAAAAGTGTCTAATGATATTTTTAAACCTTGATTTTTTAAAAAATATCATTTTGATCCTTATTTTTTTTCATCTCTCTCGGCTCTTGAACAATTTTTTTTGTCGGATTGAATCAATTGATAGGAAAAAGTAATAGATTTGTTGAAATGTCGTAAACTATTTGTTTTTTTAGATAATTTTATTACTAGTTTTAATAATTTTAGAAATTTTACCAATTTTGATAATTTAAATATATTTTTTAATATTTTTTTTATTAATTTCAATTTTTTTAATTTTACGTTAATCGAATAATTTTATTACTTTTCCCATAAATTGGTTTAATTTGACAACAAATTAAAAGTTTAAAGGTCACAAGAGGTGAAAACAATTAAAGGGTTAAAATGCTTTTTTGAAAAGTTTGAGAGCCAAAATTGCATTAGGCCATAAAAATACTAACTTGGAAGTTATCTCATATATTATCCTCCTATTTAAAATGTGGGTATTGGTGTAAAAATAACTAGGGGTGTTTAAAATTATTCGACCCGACTGACTCGACCCGATTACCCGAAACAAAAATGACGGGTAATTTTCGAAAAATATTACCTGGCCGAGTCGGATACCCGAATCGAGAATAATAAAACCAGGCTTGGACTGGTTTTTAAAATTATATATTTTTTAGTTTTAAATTATATTTTTATAATAAGTTGCTTAACAAGTTCCTTGATAATCTGATGAGCCAATGTCCACATGGGTAATTAATAACCCATTATGTATTCCTTTGAGAGTTAGGGTTTCTAAATCCTAGTAGAAGTCAAAATCCTTGTTTCCCTCTAAGAATTACTACATAAATACCACCACAAGAATCATAGACTCTCAGAATCGAAACTACATCAGTTAAATTATCAAGTTAGAGATACTTGGACAGGACAAGTTTATTTAATGGCGGTGATTCCGATTTCAGTCCTCGTTGAAGAACGCTGTGTCATACGTGAAGCTTATCTTCCACCGGGCGACGACGTCCGAGTCAAGCTAATCATCGCCATTGGTCTCCGCAGTATTGATCCCGTTACCGGCTATCCCAACGACACTTTCTATTCTTCTCTCGAACATGATACTTTCTATCTTACTCTCAGCATCTTGCAAGAGCATGATCAACTTCGTCAAGTTCTCGCCCCGTGGTTTGAGAGAGTTGGGATCGACACGTCGTCTATTCCCTATGACGACATCGTTCGAGAAGTCGTCGAATGCGGGGTCGAAGCTGTACGGACGAGGGTGGACGCTGGGGAAAGTGATTTCGGAACAATTTGTTTAACTTGCTTTATACAGGCAATGCTCATGGAAATCGATATCAAAGAAGACAGCTCGATAACGACGGCCCTTGCGGAATCGACATCAGAGTTTGAGATGAATAACTACGGCATGGTTGCGGCAAGAGAGTCGTCGATCGGTGAGATGCTGACAAGGTTTGAAGTTGAATCCGGAGATGAGAGCTGCGTGATCTGTTTGAGTGCACTTGAGGTTGGTTTTGAAGCTTGTCGGATGCCTTGTTCTCATGGTTTCCACGGAGATTGCATTGAAAAATGGCTGAGGCAAAGCCATTACTGTCCAATTTGTCGATTTGAGATGCCGACCGATTAAATTTGAGATAGAAACAAGTGATTTAATGAAAAAAAATATTATAAAAGATTTAGATTTGAATATTTTGTGTATGAAACATGTGTTATAAAAAATTGTAACCTATAACTTAGTTTTATTTCAAATAAATTGAATAAATATCAATGAATGATTGGTTTGAACTGCTTATTTGCTCTCATCATTTTCTAAAGTTTAAAATCCAATAGGAGTATTCATTCTCTTAGATTTTCTCCTTCGCTTCCCAATAAAAATCTCCTACCTTAACCGTACCTCTTTTTATGTCTCTTGTTAGAAAATCTTACAAAAATAAATTTTAAATTCTAACCTTAATTTTCTACATTCTAAACCCATACACCTTAAAAAATACACTATGTCCTAGTAGAAGCGAAAATCCTTGTTCCACGATGTTTCCCTCTAAGAATTAGCTTAAATACCACATCAAGAATCACAGATTCTCAAAATCAAAACTACACCAATTAATTTCATCAAGTTAGAGATACTTGGATAGGACAAGTTTATTTAATGGCGCTGGTTCCGATTTCCGTACACGTTGGTGATCTCGGGGTTATGCGTGAACCTTATCTTCCACCGAGCGACGACGTTCGAGTCAAGCTAATGATTGCCGTTGGTCTACGCCGTGTCGATCCCGTTACCGGCTATTCCAACAACCCTGTCTATTCTTCCGTCGAACATATTATTTTCGATCTTACTCTCAGCTTCTTGCAAGACCATGACCGACTTCGCCAAGTTCTGGACCCGTGGTATGAGAGAGTTGGGATCGACATGTCGTCTATTCCCTATGATGACATCGTTCGAGATGTCATCGAATACGGCGTCGGAGCTGCACGGAGGAGGGTGGACGCAGGGGAAAGTGATTTCGGAACATTGTGTTTAATTTGCTTTATACAGGCAGTGCTTATGGAAACCGATACCGACGAAGACAGCTCGATAACGACGGCCCTCGTGGAATCGGCATCGGAGTTTGAGATGAATAACTACGGGATGGTTGCGGCTAGAGAGTCGTCGATCGATGAGTTGCTGACGAGGTTTGAAGTTGAATCCGTAGATGAGAGTTGCGTGATCTGTTTGAGTTCACTTGAGGTTGGTTTTGAAGCTTCTCGGATGCCTTGTTCTCATGGTTTTCATGGAGATTGCATTGAAAAGTGGCTGAGGCAAAGCCATTACTGTCCGATTTGTCGATTCGAGATGCCGACCAATTAAATTTGAGATAGAAACAAGTGATTTAATGGAAAAACAAATATTATATATGGTTGTGATTCGAATATTTTGTGTATAAAACATATGTTATTAAAAACTGTAACCTATAACTTGGAGTTTTGTTTCAAATAAATTGAACAAACGTTGATGGTTGGTTGATAAGAACTGTTTACTTGCTCTCGTTATTTTATCGAAAGTTCAAAATCTAGTAGGAGCATTCATTCCTTTACCTTCTCCCTTTCCGTCTTTAAGTAAAAATCTATGTTCTAACCATACCTCCTTCCTGCCTTCTATTAAAAAATCAAATTTTAAATATTAACCTTAATTTTCTACATTATAAACTCTAAAATTTTCATCTTAAAAAATACACTATACTCTTAATTTACTAAAACCTAACCATAATCTTTAACCTTAAATTCTAAATCCACTAATTTAAAGTGAAGACACCAATAGAAAGACGATTAGTAAATAGATGATTTCCACCTCTGCCTTTACGCCATGCCACCTTTTAGCAGTCTTCATTTAGGTCATCGATTAGTCTTTTTAGGTTTATATATAATGCAATTTAGTTCAGCTTAATTTTAATTTTATTAATTTTCAGGTTTAATTTTATTTCAATTAGATTCTAAATATTAATCGATAAAAATGTGATAGATTTGTTGAGATGTCGTAAACTATTTGGTGTTTTAGACAATTTTATTACTATTTTTAATAATTTTAGAAAATTTACCAACTTTGATAATTTAAATTTTTTTTATCAATTTCAAAAAAATATTTTAAGTTTTACATTGGTTGAATAAATTGATTACTTTTTCTGTAAATTGGTTTAGTTTGACAACAAATCAAAAGTTTACGGATCAAAAGAGGTGAAAACAATAAAGGGTTAAAATGACATTTTTTGAAAAGTTTGAGGGCCAAAAATTGCATTATGCCATAAAAATACTAACTTGGAATTTAACTCATATATTATCCTCCTATTTAAAAGATAAAATGATGATATTGTAATAAAAGAATATTAACAAAAACGTATATTATAATTTTTTCATATATAAAATAAAAGGCTTAACTTAAAAATGCCCCATGAACTATACTATTTCCCTTGTTTTTGACATCTATATTCTAAATGATGTGTACCATTTTTGAAAAAAAAATATAAATGGACTAGAATGAAAAGAAGAAAAGTTAAAGAACCAAAATGATGTGTGTGTAAAGTCAGGGGCGGTTCAAAAATTTTAGGGGCCCGGTACAATTTATTAAAATGTGACTCTTAGAAGCAATTGTCCATAAACCCACTGGTTCTAAAAATGTGGTCCTTAAAAGCAATTGTCCATTTTAAGAGCCCCTGTACGGTCATCTGTATTGCGTCTGTCCATAACCTCATTAGATCTATAGAAGCAATAAGAAGAAGAAGAATCAATAAGATTCTATATTCAATTACCACATTTAAAACATAATTATAATGTTTTAACAATTATAATTCATCTTTTTTAAGAGTATTTTCAAAATTTTTACAATAAATTTTGATATTAATATCAATTAATGAATGTAGTTTATTAAATTTTGGGACCCTCATTTTTAGGATGTCTTTTGTGGTCGCTCCTATTGTGTTTATCTAGAACCACATTGTATAAAGTTACGAGGAAAAATTGTAAAAGTAAAAAAAAAAGAGAGTAGTTGTAAACAAGGCTTTTAAAGCATTTGAACAAGGGAGAATTATTAAAATAATATTGAATTTGATAGCTTAATTGGTAGAGCGCTCGCTTTGCATGCGAGAGACATGAGGTTTAATCCCTACATCTCTAATTCACGGTTTTAAAACTATTGTTATTTTATATTGTACACTGATTTCTTTATTATTTAACAGATTATTCTGTGCAGTATTGTAGATTATATTTGGGTCATTTAATTATAATAGGATCGCTTAATTATTATATTTGTAATCGAAAATTGAGTGTTTAAAATATAATCTTACTTATATTTAAGTGAGCAAAATGTAAATTTATCAAAAAATAATATTTACTTGAAATAGGAAGGAACAGGGACAATGATTTGATTTGATTGTTACAATCTTTAATAGAGTGACTCATTTGTAATATTTTGAAATATAATGATCAAATTATGAACTTCTTATTAATTGAATGAACTGTGTTATAACTTAACCCTAGATAAATCATAGAATTATCTTATTATATTATCCTTAGAAATACCAAATGTATAGTATTGGTTTTCCTTCGCATTCTAAACCCTAAAAGTGGAAATTCCCAAAACCTTTGAAATTAGGGGTTTTTTGGTCACAGAAAGAGAGGATTAGCCATGTCGAAACGCAAATTCGGATTCGAAGGGTTCGGGATAAACCGTCAAGCTACCTACAACTTCGAACGATCCGAAGCTCCTCAACGCCTCTACGTCCCTCCTTCCTCTCGTCATCCTCACGATAACTGCGAAGATAACGACCTCGATGACATCGATTACGCCGAAAACAATGATACCTCCAACGATGCCGACAACAACGACCCCGCCAGTAATGGAAACGACGGGGAAGATGATGAAATCGACCCTCTCGATGCGTTCATGCTGGGTATAGAGGAGGATTTGAAAGCGAAGCCGCCTCCCAAGCTCAAGGAGAAGGCGGAGAGATATAGAGACGATGAAGATGAGGATGATCCAGTGGAGAGTTTTTTGAGGTCGAAGAAGGATGTTGGGCTGACGTTGGCGGCTGATGCTTTGTGTGCTGGGTATGATTCCGATGAGGAGGTTTATGCGGCTGCCAAGGCGGTAGATGCGGGTTTGTTGGAGTATGATTCGGATGATAATCCGGTAGTTGTCGATAAGAGGAAGATTGAGCCGATTCCGGCCCTTGATCACAGTTCCATCGAGTATGAGCCGTTTAATAAAGATTTTTATGAGAAGGCTTCAATATCGGGTAACTGAAATTGCATATTTTCTGGCATTATGAGTTTAAGAATGTTTAGGATCAGAATCATTTCTAGAACGAAAAACTTATATTTGGATAGTTTTATCTCTGAAATGTGTTTTTCTTTAGTTTTTAATGATAATTATGTGGATATATGATTAGTTGGATAATTACAATTTCTTATACTTGGAATATGGCTTAATTACTTGGATACTGAAATAGTTTCTAAAGATAGAATAAAATATAAAATTTTGATATGATTTAGAATTTAGAAGCATAATTGATATTTACAAATTTTCTTTTAGAGTAGCAGCTGATTCTAGGAGATTGTTGGCATTGTATTGATTGGGGTCTCTTTTTTTCTTCATATAATGGATTATGGATCCTATTTCTTGTTTGGAGTGGCTCTTTGTCTAAACTCTTTTTTCTTCAAAAATAATCCCCCATCTTTAGGATTGAGTGAGCAGGAAGTTGCTGAGTACCGGAAGAGTTTGGCTATTCGAGTTTCTGGTTTTGATGTCCCAAGACCTGTTAAAACATTTGAAGACTGTGGTTTTGCGCCAGAATTAATGCGTGCTATTGCAAAACAAGGGTATGAAAAGCCAACCACTATTCAGTGCCAAGCCTTACCTATTGTCCTCTCTGGGAGGGATGTTATTGGTATAGCAAAAACAGGTTCTGGTAAAACTGCTTCTTTTGTGCTTCCTATGATTGTCCACATTATGGATCAGCCTGAACTTCAAAAGGAGGAGGGTCCGATTGGAGTGATATGTGCACCTACCCGAGAACTAGCGCACCAAATATTCTTGGAAACAAAGAAATTTGCAAAAGCCTATGGGATACGTACCTCTGCTGTGTATGGTGGAATGTCCAAACTTGACCAGTTCAAGGAACTCAAGGCAGGATGTGAGATAGTTGTTGCTACACCTGGTCGATTGATAGACTTGCTAAAAATGAAGGCGCTAACAATGACTAGAGCAACTTATTTGGTACTTGATGAGGCTGATCGAATGTTTGACCTTGGGTTTGAGCCGCAAATAAGGTCCATTGTTGGCCAAATCAGACCTGACCGCCAGACCTTACTATTTTCAGCAACAATGCCCCGCAAAGTTGAGAAGTTAGCCAGGGAAATTCTCAGTGATCCAATCAGAGTAACAGTTGGAGAGGTAGGAACAGCTAATGAGGATATTACTCAGCATGTTCATGTAATTCCTTCCGACTCCGAGAAGTTACCTTGGCTTCTTGAGAAGCTACCTGGAATGATTGATGAAGGTGATGTTTTGGTGTTTGCTTCCAAGAAAGCTACCATTGATGAGATTGAGTCTCAGCTCTCTAGTAAGGGTTTTAAGGTTGCTGCCCTTCATGGTGACAAAGATCAGGCTTCTCGAATGGAAATTCTGCAAAAGTTTAAATCTGGCATCTACCATGTTCTCATCGCAACTGATGTTGCTGCTCGTGGTCTTGACATCAAGTCAATTAAGTCAGTTGTGAACTATGATATTGCAAAGGACATGGACATGCATGTGCACCGTATTGGTAGAACAGGTCGTGCTGGTGATAAAGATGGCATTGCATATACTCTTATAACTCAGAAGGAGGCTCGGTTTGCCGGTGAATTGGTAAATAGTTTAATTGCTGCTGGGCAGAATGTGTCAGTGGAACTGATGGATCTTGCTATGAAGGTAACCTCATTAATTGAACTAATGTTTGTTTTGTAGTCAATGACTTTCACTATCTTATACATTTATCTAGTTCTCCATTCTTGTAATCTGTAGATTTTAGATTTGATCTATGTGTATGATAATTATGTATTGATACTTGCCTTGTCTATAAATAGGATGGGAGATTTAGGTCCAAGCGTGATGCAAGAAAAGGAGGTATGGTTCTCTTTGACATACATTATATAGGCTATGTATGAGATTGTATGCAACTTTCTATGCAACTAAATCTTTGTTTAAGCTTTTGTGAAGTAATCAAATCTAAGGCAGCTTACAAACAGTTAATCACCATTTCTTTATATGTTTTCCAAGATAATTATTGTTTGCTGCATTTATGCAGGAGGGAAGAAAGGCCGAGGAAGGGGCGGTGGTGGGGGTGGCCGAGGTGTTCGTGGAGTTGATTATGGTCTGGGTATTGGATATAATCCGCAACCCAGTAATGTTTCGACCCAAGCCGTTCAAAGCAGGAATGCTGCTGCAAATTCTCTGAAAACCGGTATGATGGCACAATTGAAGAGTAACTTTGTTGCTGCTTCATCAAACTCTCAGAGTCAAGGTTTCAATAGCAGTTCAAGTATCAGAAGACCAACTTTGTCTGGATTTGTATCTGGCGGCACCATTGGTGGAGATATAAATAGGTCTCAGCCGATCAGTTCATTCAGCACTGCTCCTCCATCAGGATTAAACACTTCACAAAGTTCTGGACAGAACACTAGCCAAAGGAACTCAGAGAGGTCCCTTTTCTTAACTCAAATTTTCATGACACCATTTTGTGATGCTTTATTGTTTTTTTACCACAACTTCTATGCTGATTATCCTCACACAGTCACACTTGGACCTTTTCTTGCAGTTCTAGAGATAGACCAAGAGAAAGACGAAGGCCCTCTGGGTGGGATCGCTAGTCTTCACACTATGGACGATGCCATTTACGTGAACAGGAAATACTGTTTTCATATATTGAATTATCCTTGTCTGTATCATTATCGTGCGTAGTAAGTCCTCTTTCTGCTTTTTGTTCAAATATATTTGTTTTCATATTTTGGTGCTAGGATTTAATATTTTCTTCATGTTTTTATTTTTCCAACTTTTTCTCTCCATCTGGTTCTTATTTGAGGACTACCTTTAGTTGATAGAGTTGACAATAATTTCTTTTTTCATTGACACTAAATTGCATAGACATTCCATTACTTTATTATAAAAAAAGGAAATAGCAATATAAGCTTCATAGAAGGGGGAAATGGAACAATAATAATACTAGTGATGGATGCATCTACCATATGCTTGGTTGCTTTTAGGGTTTATATCATTTCATATTTAGGACCTGAATCATTTTAGTTGAGTTTTCGAGTTGGATCACTTTGAGTCCATGTCATTTCTGGTTACTTGTTTAAACCAATTCACATTCATGTCATTTCAGGTTCAGAATGTGAAGGGCTGAATTATTATTTTTTTTGCATTCGAACTAGGTTAATTGGGTTTGAGTTTCGGGTCGAGACCGAAATCGATGGTTCATAATTCATGGTTTCTGTCAAAATCATAGGTAACCGGAACCGTTTCGGAGATCAATCCTGAAACTATTGGTTTCTGTCCAAGTAAACTCATTCCCAGTTTCTCTATTGAATATGCAACTTACATCTTAGCCACCTGATTGTACCTAAAGTAGACTTACAATGCCCATTAGCCTATCAAAACAGATAGAAACAAATGTAAATAAAATAAGTAAAATTTAGTGTACGATACTGAAAAAGGATAACCAAAAGTGGAACCGGACAAGTTCCGGTCAGCTTCACCGATAGGTCTTGAGTACTGCCAGCCACGGCAAGATACAATGTTCCAAAAAGAATGCACTCTGATTCTTCTGACCAAATTTTAACATGCAGTGCAGAAATTTGTTTTAAAATTTGTGTGTTTGGTTTTAGATTGCTTTGTTTCAGGGTCACACGGGGGATGGCTATAGAAGATTTCGGCCGGTAATGCTCATCGGCATCCACTTCTTTGATTTCCTGCACAAATCATTGCAAAACAAAATCGATTGATATAATTTAAGTGCAACTTGTTAGGTAGGATCATGGGAAAACATGTTGCAAATAAGGTCATCACAAACACTCTTTAAGAAATTTAGGTTTGCTTTTACCTGGACAATATACGACGTTCCCGAAGAAGGTAAGTTTCTCGTTTAGATCAGGGATTGGTGCCGTTGTGATGAAAATCCCAAATGCTCCGTTATCGTGCTGTCTTGGAAGTTCTAATAACAGCACAAGCTTGCACTCCTTGCCTATTGACAGCCCAGGATACTAACTCAATGGAGGACATGGAAGGGGGATAAATTAGTTTAATCACCATTGGACAAACCTGCTACCTACTCGATTATAATTTATTTTTCTTTTCAAAGTCCAGTCCTCTTCAACTCCCAGCTCATCGCCATCTCCATGGTGAACAAGTATTCCATTGAAGTGTCCTCTGACTGCAGATCAATTAAATTCGCGATAAGGATGACTCTCGAATACACATATTGTTCCTTGACATGGGTTTAAAACATTCAATCGCACACTATGTGTTACGATCTTGCGATTTTGTATTTCGTAGAGGGATCACCTCACCCTGCTATTAATCCAAGTTTACGTGGTTTCGAGTTGATTGAAGAAGCCAAAGCTCGAATCGAAGCGTAGTGTGCGATTGAATCGTGTCTTGTGCAGACATATTATCACATTTGCAGCCTGTGACAGTACCAATAAAGCTGTCGGGATTTATTGCCGGAAGTCGCAGTGGACGTGTCTCTATCTGCGATGAAGTGTTGCAGAATCTGCCCCCTCCCTCATTCAACGCAACACAACTTGCTCAGACTTTTGCGAGAAAAGGGATGTCGGACGATGAGAACGTGACATTGTCCGGGGCACACTCCATCGGTGTCGCCCATTGCTCGTCATTCTCGACTCTACATTTTCAATGCCACTCATGCTCATGACCCATCTTTGGATTCTAACTACGCTGCCTTTTCGAAAACAGGGTGTCCACTTTCACCACTTGGGGTTGGAGGAGATTTAACCATGATGGTGTCACTCGACGTTGTCACGCCAAATCGACTGGACAACAATTTCTACAGTTTAATCACCTTCGACTAAACATTGATGGACAGTGGTTTGACGCAATGATCGGAAATTAACAACGAATATGTCAAACAAGACAAGACATTAAATCTTTTTAAATAAAACCATAGGTTTAGATGATGTTATTATGAATGAAGCAAACTAGATTAATAAAATCATTTTTATAATAAATCTCTGGATTATTTGATTCAAATTGTCCGATATTGAGAAACTCAGGAGTCTTTGATTGTCTAAAACAAACCAATATACTAGGAACATGAACTGTTGATTGTCTTGATCTTAGAAAAATGGAGCCCTTTGAGGTTTTCCTTTTCGTTTGTGCTTTGTTTCCTGTGTTTCCATCTCTTTCTTTATGGACCTTGTCGACAGGACAGGAGTGGCCGAGTTCCTCTCCACTGCCATGACCTGTTGATGCCATTCAAATCAGACCATTACTTCAGGGTTAATGAACCTTAACTCATGATTTCTTACCTTGCAAGAAATGGAGCAGTACCGATACAGATCTGGTTCAGCCAACCTTCTGTTGCAGATGTGGCATGATGTCTCGGTGTTCAATACCGGACCACTATGAGGAAGAGGATTCAATGCTACAACAAGCCTTTTGTTGCACTTGTAAGGCTAAAAGGTTTTAAAAGGATTCAGTGGTAATGAAAGGCTTAAATGAAAAAGTAAGTATTTAAAATTTTAAATGTTATATTTTAAAATAATGCTTAAAATTTTAATCATTATAATCTTACGTGTTTGACTATCTATTGTTGTTTTTAAAAAATCGTTGTCAATAACAGGAATACTAATTAAGTCTAATTTGTTTGGAAAAAAAACTTTAAAAAAACTTCGATTTTATTATAAAATAATTCAAATCACTCCTTAAAAATTATAAAATTTAATTCTTTACGGCTATCGCAATGAATGACCCTACTCACTCCTTCATTTCCTTCAATGTATCGTCATTAAAAATCAACGAACAATGTGTTAATTGAACGATTATTTAATATTTGTCGTTCAATGCTCGACTAACACACAGTTTATCAATCTCCGACGATAAAACATTAGAAAAAATGGTCACCTAAACTCGTCGACCGAAGGGTGGGGTCAATAATGACAACGATATAAATTTGAGGATTAGTTTTAATTTTTTTAAAATTTTAAGAGTACATAACAATAAAATTAATTTGTTTGTTTGTAAATTGTGGATTTATTAATTATAGGCAAGTCCCTCAAAAAGTTCTTTATTATTGTTATTCAACCATACAATCAATGCCACATAAAAATAATATAGTCACGTGAAAATACAATTAATCATATTCAAATGTGTCAGTTGATATCTATTAATAACGTAATCAGTCGATACCTACTAATAACATTATATAAATAGATAATCAAATTAGAGAAAATAAATCTTAAATTTCAACCTAATAAAAACACTAAAACCGGAATTAAATTCGAATAAATAAAACGGTGACAAGCAGTAAGAAAATGTTACCTGAATGTGAGCACAATCAATGTACATCTCCATGGCCCCAAGAGACACAACATCCTTGTACACATGCCTATAGATTTTAAGAATCTTGTGGTGGCGATGAGCAGCGGACGACATGCAATACTGGCAAGCCGACGAGTCGCAGTTGATACAATATCGATTCTTCTCGTTCCTCCGAATCGGATGATCCGGACAACAATCAAAGAATGTTCGTTGCAGAAACGCTTCCACCCATTCCGGCTTTTCATCCCCGTTTTGGACAACTTGTTCTTCAACCTTGAGACACACATTGCAATCGAACACTGTCATTAGTACACAACACAAGTAAAATGTGTGTCGGATTATATCGTTACCTTGTCGACGACGTCGGAGGAAGCCGTCACGGCAGCTTCTTGTGTTTGCATGGCGAAGAAACCTGGAATTTCAGTGTCTAATTCGCTGAGTAAGAGGTTTTCAGATTGGATTTAAGGTTGTTTTTTCCGACCTCGAGAACTGAGATAGTTGATATGTTTGAAAGGCATGTGTTGATGTTGTAGTGGCTAAACTTTCTTTAATCACATGTTAAGATTCGAACATTGATATTTTGGGTGTAACGAAGAGTGCATCGGTTACTCACTAGACTCGCCAGTAGGGACAGTACAAGTATAGAGTTGGTATTAAAATATTAAATTAAATAAAATATAAAATATTTAAAATAAAAATCAAATATAAACAATATTAAAATTTTAACTCGTTGAAGATAAGAAATCGAATGAGATATTATATCATGAATCATTTTTGTCACGTCATTCATGGTATCAACTAATTAAATATATTTATTTTTTTAATTTTTATTTTATCTTTTTTATCAGGTAAATTTTTACTAATATTTGTTATAAATTAAATTTAAAAATAATTTTTATAAAGTGAAGAACTACTTGATAAAAAAGATGAAATGAAAAAATTAATGAAATAAATGCATTTAATTAGAAGATTTTATGCATGACGTGACAAAAATGAAACATAATATAATTTCTACGTGCGGTTATATAGTTTTTTTAAGAAAGATTTAATCACTTATGTAGTACTTGAGAACATCGATTATCTATTTTTTTAGAATAAAACAATTAGATTAAAATATTAAGATAAATTTTTGTTTTCTATGTATTTTCATATATGATTTACATAAATTAAATAGAGTTTCGCATATTAAACTATTAAATTTTTAAACCTAATAAAATATTTAATAATTTAGAATCAATGAGGCTTTAAGGAGTAATTCCCTAAATTATTACCCGAATTAAATATATATTTTAATATTTATTATTGGTATAAAGATAATTTTACTCCTCGTAATAAAATGTTCTTATTACGTATATCCAAATATTACTGACTAGTGGATAATTTTAATTTTGAAATCGTCAACCCTTACAAAGACTTTTTTACCCCTGCCGTGCCCGAGACAAACCCTAAAATGGACGAACCTTGAAACAAACAGTAGACAGACAGCTAAGGATCCAACAAACCTTCTTTGTCTAGGACACGTGTCCCCTCATCATTAGTCCACTCCACTTTGTCTTTAAAATCAAAATTTGGAAAATTCCACAGCCTTGAGTTAGCTTCAGAGTCCTTTACACTTCAAAATTAATAAAGTGGTTAGGAATCATTAAACGAGGAAAATATAACGTTTTGAATTCGAATATATTAGTATAATTATAAAATAATATTTATTTAATTTTTAATTATTTAATAATATACACGATCATAAATATGATGTTTAAAATTTGATTAGTTATATCATACTTTATCACTGATATCATTTTATGGTTTTTAATTTTGATTTTTTAAAATAAAATAATATTTAACTCATGAAGTGGTCTTATATCTAATGATAAAGGATAACAATATTCATTCTAAATAAATTAAATTTGACTAATGTAATTGGTATAATATTCAATATTTTTAAAAAATATATAAGATAAATAAAAGATATTATTATATCAGAATATTTTTTTGAACAAACTAATAGTGATTACAAAAATATTTGTTCTAGAATATAATCTCTACCATTTGACATTAATCGCTCAATCACTCTGCTAGTATCGTTGGTACTCGAACCCGTAACCTAAAGGAACAATAACCACTTGAGCTAGAGGGTTCGTGCCATTAAAATATTTTAAAAACATTAAATTGTGATGTTGGTTATCTTTACTTTTATGATTTTTTAATGTGATTTAATTATTCATAAAATGATGGTGATGTATATGGTGTTGGGAGATGGATATATGCTTTTCTATGATAAAAACATGTTTTTGATGAGGAGCCACAACTTTATGAAAATGGGAGAGAATAGGATGTCATTTTTTATCCTAAATAGGAATTATTGAAGAAAAAATATTTTGGAAAAATAAATAAATAAATTGATTTAAATGAGTTTTTTCGTATATATTCAGATCAGAATAAAATTTTTTTATTGATAGGTGAATACCGATATAAGTCTCGTTAAAAATCTCCTTAACCCTAAATTGAGGAAAAGAGTACCTATAGCGTTATTAGAGTACAAGATTTGAGAGAAATCAGTTCAATCGAAAACACACATGTAACCATAAAAAACAAGAAAACAACAAATACTAAGTTTACCCATACTCTGCCCCCTACTTACTAACTCCGGGAGATCTTGAAGGATGAAATAATACTCGATAACACTCGCATCTACTCCAGGACCTTTTATAGTTAGTTTACTCGTCATCATATTTATTTCTCGAATTATCTGACGAATCTGTACAGACCACGATCAAGACAAAAACTCATGAACAATCAGCATCTAAATAATCATGGATGAAATAACATGATAAATACCCAAATTTTTTAAAAAAATTATATAATTTATATATAAAAATTAACATTATTTATAAATAATTAACTCTTTAATAAATAGTCTCTATAGAAAAGTAAATAATATTCATTTTAAAAGGTACATATTTAAATTGTTTTGTCCGTAAGGTACATATATATATATTATCAGATGATTAAAAATACATATAAATTTATATCACTTTTATAATCACCTTAAATATATCTAATAAATAAAATTATTCGAATATATTCTCCGGTAGATCAATTATCTTTCCTACCCTTCTAACAAAATTAAGATGCACATAGTAGGCATGATATAGATAGGTGTGCTCTTATTGTAGATCTTAAAAATGGTGGCCACACTTTTAATTATGAATCATAAGAAGATCTAACAGCTGCATTAAGAAAACGCGTCTGCTTTCCATGGCGTTGGAATCGTCTCTTTCATACATTATCACCATGACTTCGCCGTATAAATACACCACCACCCTCCCCTGCAGTATGCCAACCACCTTCTTCCTAACTTCAATGGCTTCTCTCTGCGGATTTCTCATCTTCTTTCTCCATTTTATTGTTTCTCAAGCAAAACCAGCGCCGAAGATGAACACCACCGTCTCATTCTCGTTTCCTCTTTCTTCCATCCGTTTCTCTCACGACGTTAAAGCTCGGAGTTTGAATCCTTCTTTAGTTTCGGTGGGGAAGCGTCAGCCGGCGCAGTTTTCGTCTTATAATTTCAAGACGACGTTCAAGTATTCCATGGCGCTGATCGTGGCTTTGCCGATAGGGACGCCGCCGCAGACGCAGCAGATGGTGTTGGATACTGGGAGCCAACTCTCGTGGATTCAGTGTCATAAGAAGGCTCCTCGGAAACCGCCGCCGACGGCGTCGTTTGATCCTTCTCTTTCGTCATCTTTCTCTGTGGTGCCGTGTAATCATCCGCTTTGTAAGCCGAGGATTCCCGATTTTACCCTTCCGACGTCGTGTGACCAGAACCGTTTGTGCCACTATTCTTACTTCTACGCCGACGGGACACTCGCCGAGGGCAACTTGGTCAGAGAAAAGTTCACTTTTTCACGTTCCCAGAGTACCCCTCCTTTGATCCTCGGTTGCGCCGCCGATACCAGCGAGGACAAGGGTATTTTGGGAATGAACCTCGGGCGGTTCTCCTTCGCTTCACAGTCCAGAATCTCCAAGTTCTCGTACTGTGTACCAACTCGCCGGAACCAACCCGGGGTTTCACCGACCGGGTCGTTTTACCTCGGCGAAAACCCGAATTCCCGGTGGTTTCGGTATATTAACATTATGGTTTTCCCTCATAGCCGGACCATGCCGAATATGGATCCGTTTGCTTACACACTCCCAATGCAAGGGATCCGAATAGGATCCAAGAAGCTAGCAATCCCGGTACACATTTTCCGACCTGACGCTGGCGGATCGGGTCAAACCATGATCGACTCCGGTTCCGAGTTCACTTACTTGGTGGACGAGGCCTATAACAAGGTACGGGAAGAGGTGGTCCGACTCGTCGGTCCAAGGCTTAAAAAGGGTTACGTGTACGGTGAAGTGGCCGACATGTGTTTCGACGGCAACCCAATCGAGATCGGACGGTCGATAGGCGACATGACGTTCGAGTTCGAGAAAGGGGTGGAGATCACGGTGGATAAACATCGGATCCTCGCCGACGTCGGCGGTGGGGTCCACTGCTTGGGTATCGGACGTTCAAACATGCTCGGAATCGCGAGTAACATAATCGGGAACTTCCATCAACAAAATCTATGGGTGGAGTTTGATCTGGCGAACAGGAGAGTGGGATTCGGTAAGGCTGACTGTAGCAGAGCAGCATAGACCCTCTCTCCCATATTTTTGGATCTGTAATCGTACGGTGTAGATGGAGCAGCAAGAGAATTACGTTCGATTTGTATATACGAGAATATAAAAATAATTATATTATTAAAATATAATAATAAACTATATATTGAATATATAATTAATATATCGACAATTTATTTCATAAATAATTTATAATTATTTATTGAAACTTGGATTTTACTAATAATTTTATTTAAGTCAATTGACGTGAGATTATTCTTCGTATAATTTTATCAAAATTTAACTAGATTAATTTTTATTTAAAATTTTAACGTTAATACTACATAAATTAAAAAAATTAATTAATTAATTATTGTATTAAAAAATATTTTAAATATTTTGGTATGTGGGTCTGGATTTTAGTTGTCTGTCTGTGAAGTGTATGACAGGTTTTTTCAACTGTCTCGCCGACTCTGCCGTCTTTTCCCTCTTATTCCCGACACTCACATGATTAATTAATGCTAACTAGATCAATAATCATATTATAAAAATTATATATATAATTTAAATATCTATTTTGATAAAAATATTAAACCTTATTTTAAATTATATACGCACATATTTTATAAAAATATTAAATACAAAAAAATTAATATCTATTTTAACTTAAACCTATTGTTATCTTTCATATTTTAAAACTATATATTTAAAGTGAATGGGTTAATCGACTCATTCAATTAACTTTAAACCATTAATTAAATCAAATAACATCTTATATAATTAATTTGATTAATCTATATTACTTTTTGATTAAATTAATTCATTCAAAATAATTCATTAAGCTTATTTCAATAATTCTAATGATAAAAGAATATTGTTTTTCTTAGATAACTCAAGATCAAGTAACACATTTGTAAGTATATGGAAATTTATTTTATTTAAAATTAAATTAAAATATTTTTTTATAATTATATTAGAATTTTTTTAATATATTTATGTTAGATATTTTAAGTAAGGTCAAAATTTGAATCTTGACATTATGAATAGAGAAAATTAGATTAAAAGAGTGAACCTTGTAATAATTTTATACAAAACCCAATTTACATTAATGTATCAATAAATCAAAATCAATAATTAAGCTAAAAATTATCATATTTTTTTTACGAGAATTGTTCGTTGGATTCAAAACTGAATTCGAATTTAAATTCAAATTCAAATACTTATCATTATTAGTATTAGTAAGTAGGGGTGAGTATTCGATCGAGTCTTAAAAATATTGAATTATTTGAGTTGACGAGTCATATTTTACAACTCAAACTTTATTTTTATTTTTTGATTTAAGTCGAGTCGAGTTTTAGAGTTCCTATAAATATTTAATTATAATTATTTCTTCATATATATATTATATATATATTCATATGTGGTAATATTTCTTCATATTTTATATATTATTATGGAGTATATCATAAAAATTAAGAGACTCGTCTCAAATTTAAAAATAAATCTTTTAATTACTAAAAATTTTCAGTTATTCAATTTATTTAAATTTTTATTTTACAACTTGAACTTTATTTGAATTTTTTTGAGTCGAATCGAGTTATTTAATATTTTTGAATCGAATCGAGTTTTACTCACCCCTACGGACAAAATATGAAAGGGAAAAAGAAGAAAGTCCAAACCCTTTGCAAAAGGAAATTGTTGTTGGTCCCTTTGTACAGCGAAGCAAGATTGAGTGTAGAAGTTAAGAAACAAGGAATTAAGAATGCCACAGCTGTTAAAGTGAGAACAGAGTCATGTCACTTTTCACTTTCTGCTAATTTTCTCGAGAAACAAACACGCACGACCACTTTCAAAACTAAGTCAAGAAAGACAAAAAAATCGTATATTGATTTGGGTACAATGGAGCCACACTCACCCCAACGGTATTTGAAGAAACGACGCAGAAAAAATTGGCATTTAGAGCCTTCGTACTTAATTTCTCTGTCGATTTTACTCATAATTGTATTTAGAGAAGAATTTTATTTTAATTTCTTTCTAAACACGAACTTACTTCCCCGCAATAATACCAAACAAACTTTAAACCGATATAAAGTTGATTCAAATTCATATATACAAAGGATTTACCCATGATACAATTTTAACCACCGTAAAGTTGATCTTGCGTTTAAACCTACTCAAATATTTACATATGATGGAATTGTAACTTTGAATATCGAGAAACTATAATCATAAATTTTTTCTATCACGTCATCTGTCGTCTTAACTAATTAGATTTATTTATCTCATTACTTTCAAGATGAATCATCATTTATTTCCTATTTGTAATTAGTGAATAAATAATTATTAAATTATTATTTAAAGATGAACAAATCTGATTAGAGTAGTATCTGTTCTAAAGTATAGTCTAGACTATTAAATATTAATTGTTCAATCACTATACTAATATTAATGGTGCTCGAACTCGTGACCTTTAGGAAGAACAATTATTCTTTTAACAACTAAAGTTGTATGACTCATACAGTAATTAACTTAATTTTTTAAATATAAATAATTAAATTTATTAAATTATTTTAAATTACGATTACTCAGATACCAAATTGAGTTTTAGTACTCAAGTTATCAAAGTACAAATCAATTTGTCAAATCAAATTGAGAATTTAATGATATTAATCCCAACGACCAACTTATGTCACATTTCAAATCTTAAGGTTATAACCTGACCCCAAAAATCAATTAAGAACAAAATTGACAAAAACATAATTTTAAAACTTAATTTGTGTATTAGGTATTTATAAAAATAACCACTTAGGGTTGGTATTATCAATTTGAACATATCAATAACACTATAAACAAAAAGGACCAAATTACATTAAACTAAAATATAAAGATTAAATCCCAATTTCAACATAGTAGTGGGATTGAAGCAATAATTAGACCATTGACATGCTTAAACTTTCTGCAAGTACAAACTCTAAGCATTCTAGGCCAGTCCCAAGATAACAAAGATTATTGTCATTTCCAATCTTCAAACAAATCTATAACATCTACAAAAGAATCAGCCAAGTTTATCTGCAACTGGTAGACAATCGGCGAGACCCTTGTCTACCTTCATACCGAACTTATACGATCGGATCTATCACATTTGATCCCTATCCCGACCGGTATTTAAACTTTTGGGGGGCATTGCTATATGGAAGTTAGATTATCACCAAGATTCAGGCATGACTCTGTTACAAGCAGGGTCTAAAGCCATCTACTGAATTTTGAGCAACATGTCCGAAAAACTGTGTCATGATGGCTTCGATGATCTGTTACAAGCATGGTCTAAAACCATATAGTGTTATCGCTTCGATCGATGTTTTGAAGCTCCACCAATCTGGCTAATTAGTGAACTATAAGAGGCATAATCTGCAACAAGCCCCATCTCACTTTTTAATTTGCTCGCATCTTTTGGATTTGCCTTCTTGCAATGACCATCTAATAGAATGTTGTATGTAATGCTGTCCGGAACCACCCCGGAATTAAGCATAGTATCTAACAGCATATTAGCATTCCTCAGTTGCCCCTGTTTGCAAAGTCCATTCATAAGCATGTTATACGTTACAACACCGGGCACACGGCCATCACTCTGCATCTGCTTAAGCAACTTAAAACCCATCCTAACATCACCTTTCTTACAAAATCCATCCATGATCATACCGTACGTAGCATCATCCGGTTTTATACCGGCATTTAACATCTCCTTCAATGCTTGTTCAGCGTCGACAAGTCTTCCCTCTTTACATAACCCCGAAATAAGGGCTGTGAAAGCCACATTATCAAGTTCAATCCCTTGTTTAACCATTTCCTCTCTAATTCGCAATGCCGACTCCATATCCCCCTCTTTACAAAACCCGTCTAGTAGTATTGTGTATGTGAACTTGTCAGGCTTTAAACCTTTCAAGCTCATCTCAGCAATAAGCTTCTTTGCTCCCTTTAGATCTCCAGCTTTGCATAGACCATTTAAAAGTGAATTGTACATAACCAAATCTGGCTCGAAACCTTTCTTCAGAAACCGTCGATATGTTCCGATTGCTAAATAGGTTCTTCCATTTTTGCACAATCCATCGATTAAGCTGGTTAAAATAAAACCATTTGGGACCAACCCTCTGTTACACATTTCATCAAACAATTCATTTGCATCATCCAACCTACTAGCCTTACACAATCCATTAATCAAACTACTGTAGGTAAAAACATCAGGACGGACCCCGGCATCCTCCATAACACTTTTCAATCTAAACCCTTCTTCTAAATCCCCTGATTTACAATACCCGTTGATCAAAGTATTGAAACTAACAACCGTAGCACGCAAACCTCTCCTCCGAATTTCATCAAACACCATTTGGGCATCTTTAATTTGACCTTCTCTACACAATTTATTCATCAAAATGTTGAAACTAAACACATTGGGTGGAAACCCATACTCCAAAATCTCCATATAAAACCCCAAACTCACCATCGGAGAACTCGTCCTCATCATTCTTTCAAGCAAATACTTACAACCCTGAAATGGTACTTTAAACTTATGCCTTCTCACCAATCTAAACCACTGAATAGCATCAGAAACAAAACCCAAACCCGTATACGCAATCATTAATGAATCAAAAGCAAAATCACAGTCACGGGTACCTTTGGTTTCGAGAACCGAAGCGAAAACCGAAGAAGCCGAGCCTTTTCCCTTGCGAGAGACTAAAAACTGGAGAAGAGAACGCGCCTGAGGGATCATGTTGTGGGAAATAAGGAAATGAGCCATGGTGGAATAGGTTTGAAGCGTGTGGCGAAACGTGGGTTGAGAAGCGAGGAAGTTGAAGAAGGAGAAGAGGGAGTGTGGGGATAGCGAGTGTGGGTTGAAGACGATGAGTTTTGTGACATGAGAGGGAGTAAGGGAAGGGAGGAGTTTGTTGAGAGATACGTGAAGAGGCTTCGTTTGAGAGTTTCTAATGGCGTTAGAGAGTGCGGTGAGAATTGGGTCGTCTTGCTGAGGCAGCGGCGGCGAGTACCACGCCGGTAGAGAACGAGATATGGAGTTCCTTGATGTTTTAAGCGTGTGCGACTGCATCGTTGATTGAGTTGAAGCCAAAGGAGAACTCCCAAATAATGGAAACGAAATGGAGATTAGCGGGTCAGTGGAAAACGGAGAAGAAGAAAAAGGGTAAACTACATGATGACCATCTAATTATGAGGATGGTTCTAAAATAATCACTAGACTTTTAATTTTTCTATTAAGATTTAAGTGATATTATCATTAAAATAAAGCAAAAATGGTGGCATTAACGTAAATTTTTATAATTATATATTTAGTGCTTATTATTTATATACTATATTGTTTTGATTTTTAATTTTAATTTAATTAATTATGACACATATTACAATTTTATTGGAGGAATTTATTCTCTTCATTCATCTCACCCTGTGAAACGGATGATTCATATTAACTTCTTACCTTTTTTTAAGCAATAATTTTTATATAATTGAGTAATCGACTATTAATTTGAGTCATCCGTTTCATTCATAGTATAATGATCCAAAAAATATGTAAAACTTAGAGAGTTTTTCAAGATTTACACTGTATATATATGGGATAAAATTTACACAATGTAAAATTCTCTAAGTTTTACACATTTTTTGGATCGTTGGATGATTAAAACGGATGACTTAGATTAACAGTCGATTATGTGAAAACTATCACTTGGAGAAAAAAGTAATGAGTTAATCTGAATCATTTGTTTCAGTCATCTAACGAACCAGAAAAATAAAAAATTTTAAATCTATAACTTAAAGAGTTTTACATTGTATAACCTTATTTTATCTATTTATATTACGAGTACAACTTACCATTACGAGTGAAATCATATAGCTTTTGTGAAAGGATAAAACACTGCGTAGACAACGTATAGAAGGTTAGAGCTGTGGTATTAAGTCACGACCAAGTTGATTAGTTCGATTATGAATGATAATCTCGGTTCGGATCGAATTTGTTAATTAATAATCTCGACCTGAACCGAGATTCCCATAACATGAGTAGAAGAGACAAGAATTGAATGAAATTTCGATTTTTTTGATGGCAAAAATGTAAAATACAATCCGTCCTTATTCGACACTATTCGATACAAGCCGAGGGGAAGTTACATATACCTACCGACTGTCTAAACGGGCAAAACACAGAAACAAAAGAAAAAAGTAAGAAGATGACATGAAATGGAACATCCTACAACTATGTACGTATATCGGTATTTAAATACCCAACAAAGAACCAATGTTTGGAGATTTGGAGTTTGATCTCTCCATGTTTGAACTCAATGTCTCACCTCAGCTGCTGAACCTTGGAATAGGGGTGTTCATTATCGGTACCCAGTCGGTTGTTTCGGGTAGTGATTTTTCAGTCCGTGTCTTGGCCTGTTTATATCGGGTATTCGTTATCGGGTACTTACAAAAATTGGGTACTCAGCTAATCGGGTAATGGATACCCGGTTCGTATATATATTTTTATTTTTTTTTATTTTAAAATTTAAAAAATCATATATTAAACACAAAATTTAAAATTTTATAATATATCAACAAACATAAATATTAGTAATTTAAAGTTAATTTTAAAATATTTTAATGTATATATACACACATATTTATTAGAATATATTTCGGGAATTAGTCATCATTTTTATTTCGGGTAATCGGGTAATCAAGTCGGATCAATCGGGTCGGATAATTTTAAACACCCCTACCTAGAACTATAACTGCATCAAAGTTATGACCTGAAATGGGATTTAAATCCCCAACAATGAACCAATGTTTGGAGATTTGTTGCCATCTTTTGCTGCTTTATCTGTTGCAACATCAGCAGCATTGGCCATGGGCTTCACTTCTCTGCCACCGAACTTTCTGATTAGACCTTTGTCTCAGTTAGGGTGAGTATTCAATTGAGTCAAGTCGAATTAAAAAATTTTGAGTTATTCGAGTTGACGAGTCATATTTTACGACTCAAATTTTATTTGAATTTTTTCGGTTCAAGTCAAGTTTAAGAAATTCGAGCCGAATCGAGTTTTCGAGTTCCTATAAATATTTAATAGTAATTATTTATCATGTTATAGTATGATATGATTCCAATTTAAACGTTTTTCTCTAATCATATAAGATATGTATATATATTTTTTCATATGTAGCAATATTTCTTTATATTTTTATATATCAATGTATATATTATAAAAAGTGATAGACTCATCTCAAACTTAAAAATTAATCCTTTAATTACTAAAAAATTCGAGTTATTCGAATTTCCATTTTACAACTCGAACTTTATTTAAAAATTTTCGAGTCGAGTTAAGTCTATGAAATTTTGAATCGAGTCAAAATGAGTCGAATATTTTCGTCTCAAATCGAATTGAGTTATTCGATTTTTTCGAGTCAAGTAGATTTTTATACACCCACCCCTCGTCTCAACAACACAGATTTGATTGCCATTCTACACTAAACTCGTTTGAGCTTTTTCTCATATTAACTAATCAAATCTCTAAGTTCAGATCAGATATTGGTTTGGGGTTTGATTAAGTGATTAAGTCAAGTGATTAACCCACTAATTAAGAACCTTTTTGGATATTCATCATTTCATGTGGTTGATTTTGTGATTAGATTTGATTTCACTACTTTAATTAGGTGATTAACTATGTGTACTAACAATTGTTTGAGAAAAGTGTGTTGTTTAAAATTTTTTCCCCGAAGAAAAAGATTGTTTATGGTTGATGAAACTCAACATTCTTTATTGATATTATTTAAAAATGTTTAAAATCATGGAGGTAAACACTTAGTTATATATATATATATATATTATGAGATTAAATAACAATTTTATCATTATACCAATTTAAAAAATTGTAGAACTATGACTCGACTCATCTCTCTTATATTCCACCCAATGGTTAGTGATGGGAATTTGTTCCATTCTCGTCGAAACTCGACCTCGGGTCGGGTTTTTTATTATAAAAATTAAGTTCGGGTTTATGTCAGGTCGAGTTATTATAAAAATAAAGTCATTGTCTAATTTAGGGTAAAATTTTCTGATTCGATATATTTATATATTTTTATAAAATATATTTAATATTTTATTAATTTATCTAGGTCACGTGGGTTAATCGGGGTTTTTATTAATACATCGGGGTTGAGTCGAGAAAAAATATATGTTAAGATCAGGTCGGGTTTGATATTTTAATTTTTGGGTCGGGATGATCGAAAAAATCATCTCAATCCAACCTATTGTTATCCCTACTAGTGGCGGATGCACTCAACCTTGGTGGCAGTGACGAATCCAAAAATATTTGAGGGTGTATATATATATAATTTTAAAATTTCAAGTGGACACAATTCATAAATTTTTTAAAAAAATTAAGGACTAATTTATAAAAATTTAAAAAATTAAAGTAAATGTATAAGTTTTAGAAAATTCTGGGTGGGCCTTGTTGGTGTATATTTGCATTCTATTTTTTATTGTCTACTAGCATGCAATGTGAATGTCACAATAATACTTGTGTTTTATCGATCTTTTAGTTGTCTAATAATGAAATAATTATGTTTATTGAGTCTATTATATTTATTTAGTCTATGTGTAGAATTTAGATTTAAGATTAAAAATTTAAATTTTAAAATTCAAATAAATAAAATTACGTAAATTTTAATTTATGCATAATGTGAATAAAAATAGACTAAAAAATTTATATTTATCTGTCGGTATAAATTTCTTGAAGATCTTTGGAGATAATTTTTACATTCTTACTTACCTAAATAATCACGTTTAATAAGATAAGTTAAAACCGTTTAAGATTGCTTTTTTTATTAATTTCAATCAAGAAAGTGTCGAGGACAAATTATCCTTCAACTACCATTATGTCATCTCCATTCAACTAAATCAATTTCATCATCTACCTTCATCAAAGGGTTTACATGATACGTTATTTTATCAGTATTATCAAATTACATTAAATTTGAGTTTATTTTTTTATCAGAATAGAAATATTTAAGAAAACGAATAACAAAAAAAATAATAAGAGATATTTTTTAAATTAAAATTTTTATTTTATAATATTTAATTTTATTTCCGTCTTTGATAATAATAGAAAATAATATCCCCTTCCTATATAATAATAACAAACTGACTTTTGAAATAAAGGGGAAAAACAAAAAGCTAAAAGGGCAACCTACCAGAAGGTTGTTAGGAAGACAATTTTCAAGTATTTGTAATATCTTGTTGAAGACGTTATCTAACCAGGCATGGAAAGGTTATGGAAAAGAAAGATTTTAAGGCACAAACTAATTAGGGGAAGGATAAGTCTATCACTGTGCATCGAATATCGTTAAACATTATTGATGTTAAACACCGTTGAATATTATTAAATTAATTAATAAAGATTTAAAATCTTAATGACTCAACATGTAATTAATAATTATATGTTAAGTTTATCACTTTTTATTAATTATACGTTAAGTCCTTAAGATTTTTAATCTTTATTAATTAATTTAATGATGTTCAACAGTGTTCGTCGCTCATCGTAAAATTTTCCTTAGGATGGATGAGTCCACCACGTGCGTCGAACACCACTAACGTTGAACATCGCTGAACATTATTAAATTAATTAATAAAGATTTAAAATCTCAAGGACTCGACATACAATTAATAATTATATGTTAAGTTTATCACTTTTTATTAATTACATATTAAGTTCTTGAAATTTTTAATCTTATTAATTAATTTAATGGTATTCAACGGTGTTTAACATTAATGTTGTTCAACAGTGTTCGACGTTCATCGTAGAATTTTCCTTAGGGTAAAGTGCACTAATAGTTACTAAAACATGAAAAATTTTATTTCAATCATTAATCTTTTAAAATTATAAAATGATCATTAAATATATAAAAAAACAAGATTAAAAAAAGATTATTGGGTGTTTTGGTGGATCTTGACAACACAATTTGAAGGGTTATTTTATTTTTTAAAAAAACGTATGTCTAAATTAAAATTTTTAAAACTTTAAAAGAGTTTAAATTTTAAAAAAAATTAGGGTGTAACCAGAATTTTTAAAAATAATTAATACTTAACGATAACTTTCAAAAAAAATTAGGAGGAGATTAATTAAAGTTTAAAATATTTAAAAAGTGAAGCATAATAAGAATATTTTAATTTTTTAATGGGCCAGATCAAAAATTTTACAACTTTTCAAGGATTAAATATTAATTTTCCAAAATATGAGTGGACATCCCACTGGCCTCATTATCGCCTGCCGCTGCTGGAAGTTATAAAATAATTTAATTAATTTAACGATTATTTTATAACGATTTGATAAAATTTAATAATTATTTTAATATAATTTATTAAATGTAATAATATTTTTATAATTTATTAAAAAATAACCAAAATAATATTTTTTTATAATTTAAAGATTATTTTTATAATTTACCCAATTAATTAACATAAAATGATTCCGTCCTATCTTAAGTTAAGAGGGACGTCAAACAGTTTAACGAAATTACTTTTCTTTACATTGAAGTTTGCCCAATTAGAGATGAGTATTCGAATGAGTTAAATTGAGTCGACTTAAAATTTTTAAATTATTTAAGTTAATAGATCATATTTTATAACTCAAACTTTATTTAAAATTTTTCAATTCGAGTTTAAGAAATTCAAGTCGAGTTTTCGAATTCTTATAAATATTTAATTATAATTATTTATCATGTTATAATACGATTTAATTTCAATTTAAATGACTTTCTCTAATCATAATATATATATATAATTTTTTTCATAAGTAATATTTCTTCATATTTTTATATATCAATATATATCATAAAAAATTGAGAGATTCGTCTCGAACTTAAAAATAAATTCTTTAATTACTAGAAATTTCGAGTTATTTGAATTTTTATTTTATAATTCGAACTTTATTTCTATTTTATACTAAAAGATATTTAAATTTTGATGGCAAAAATAAAAATTCTTTGTCACTTAATCGTGTCCCATTCTATGTCTTTCACTAAAAATAATTAAATTTCAAATTTTAATCTTAATTTTTATAAATCCGAAATTATAAACTCTACCCTCTAAAAAGTTACACCATATCCTTGATTTACTAAACCCTAATCATAAATCTTAAACCTTGAACCCCTTTTTTAAAATAAAAGTAAAAAAAAAACATAATAAAGATACAAATGATTTCTTCGTAAAACTTAATACTAATTGATATTGGATTATAATTAAAAACAATATTACTATTATAATTTAATATTTTGAATTTAAAATTTAAAGTTTATATATATATATATATATTATCTGTTTGAATCAGTCCAAAATTAAATTTATCTCATATGAGAAATCATATTTAAGAATGAAACTCTTTTTGGGCTATAATTATTATTTTTATAGAAAAATTATATCATGAGTCATTCTCATCACATCATCTTTGGGACTAACCAATTAAATAAATTCATTTAATTAATTTTTTTACTTCATCTTTTTTATTAAATGAATCTTTACTAATATTTAGTTTAAATTAAATTTAAAATCAATTTTTATTAAATAAAGATTCACTCAATAAAAAATAAAATAAAAAATAATTAAATATGCTTTTAATTAATTAGTATCATAATAACGTGGTGAAAATATATTATAATATAATTTTTGTTTTTACGTCCCACAAATATTATCTTTTATTATTTTTTTAAAAATTATTTTTTTTAAACTTTACCTATAATTGTACTAAATATTTTAAATAATTAAATCATATAAAATATAATTAAAATTTATTTAATTAAAAAAAATAAAATATATTTTTATCAATAATAAATTTTAAATAATGATAAATTAATTTAAAAATTAAAAAAAATTATTAAAGGAATATATATATATATATATATATGATAAAGGAGTATTTTTTTAAACGATTGAGATCAATTATTCAATTTAATCTAAAGGCTGATATTCGTTGGAAAGCTCATTATTAGAATTTCCACCCTTTGCTGTTCAGTCCATCACTTTCCTCGGATTCCTTTTTCCGAGATTTAAAAAGCCAGAGAAATAACTTTCCATCTCTATGACGGCGGCCGCGGCGCATATAGATGTAGAACCAGCCATAAGTGAGAAGACGATGTCGAATCCCCTCACGCGAAACACTCGTTGTTGCACCTGTTTCCCTTGCTTCAGCTCCCGTCGTACGCCCTCCGTCGGCGGAGCCTTTTGGCAGCGGATAAGCAGTACGTCGATCCAGGTCCACTCCGATACCGGCTTTTGGATCCGGAGTGTTAGAGTGTTCCGTAAGGTTCAAGAATGGTCCGAGATCGTCGCCGGTCCCCGATGGAAGACCTTCATCCGAAGATTCAACCGGAATAAAAGCGGCAGCGGCGGTAGGCACGGGCAATTCCATTACGATCCTTTGAGTTACGCTTTGAATTTCGATCAAGGTCCGGGACAGATTGGTAATTTGGAAGACGTCGATAACGAGTACGGTGGGTTTCGGGCTTTCTCGACCCGGTACGCTTCGATTTCCGGTTCGGAGAAAACGACATTGGCTTAAGAGTTAATACGACGACGTTTGCCGGTCTCAAACTGAATGAAGCATGTGAGCGCGAACCGGACTCTATGAGTTGATGACGTCAGTATGGCGTCATAATGCGTTACATTTATTTTTTTATCTATATTATATGTGTTGGTTGATGAGTATGAAGCGTGTAATTAAGTAATAGATTAGATTTAGAATAATTACAATTATAATTAATAATATGTGCAATTACGATCAAAATTAGGGGTGTATTTTTATAATTGAATCAAATTAGTCATAATCAAAAAAATTAGAATTTTAACAGTTAATTGAATTAAGTTAATTAAAATTTATTATAAAATTTTAGATTAATTGCACAATGAGACACTAAATTGTGCTAAAATGATATTTTTAGTTACTAAACTTTCATTTTATACTAATTTGATAGGAGTTTAATGATATTTTATAACATATCAAAAAATTTAATGATCATTTCATAACTTTTAAAAGTTTAACGAGTAATATATATAATATCATATTTAATATATATTAGTTTTTATTAATTAACTGATTTTAAACTAAATTATTTAATAATTAATTTTTTAAAATATTAATTATTAAGTAAATCTATTTAAAATTAATCAACTGAATTAATCAAAAAAAATTTAATTCAATTAAAATCAAATAATACACACCTCTAATCAAAATCAAACACTAAAATTAGAATTAAAAACTTTCTAAAATTCAAGTTTACAAAGTAATATTTATTTTAAAAATTCGAATTCAAATAATTTTATCTAACGTTTTTCAGAAACTAAGAAAAATATATAAAAAATCTTATAATAATCACTTTAAGATTATTAAGACGAATCACAAATTCTAAATCTTAAATTAAATTTTTAATAACATAATATATGAAATATATTTTTAAACATTAACCATTTTAATTTGGAAAAATATTAATCATGCTGTATTTAAAAACGTGTGAAAGAAAAAAAAATAATAAAAATAAGAATATATTATCATAGTTCTCGTTAAAAACCTCCCTAAACCTAAATTGGAAAGAAAGAATACCTATAATAATATTACATAAACAATCAAAGAGATAAACTTCAAATTCTAACCACAGTTCCTTAACCTTTAAATTTATTACATGTATATTTTTTTTTGGCTTATATAACAAACTAACCCCTGTTGAATTATACAATTATCAAATAAGTCCCCCTAAGTAAATTGTTGTCCCAACGAACCTAAATATAACTTTCAATAATTAGATAACCCAAATATAACTATATCCATAATTGGGTGACGCTTGTTACAATTTACCCTATTTCTTTCTATGTCTCTTATTAAAAAAATTTAAAAATTAAATTATAAATTTAACTCCGATTTTCATATTTTTAACCCTAAACTCTACACTATAAAAAATACATCTTATCCCTAATTTTTTAAACCCTAATTATAACCCTTAACTTAAACCTTATCATAAATCTACTATTTTAAAATAAAGACATTAATAGAGTACGATAAAAGAGCAGACTCTTTATACTAGAATTAATTGCCTTAATTGTACGTATCAATTGAGTTTGAATCCCAATAACAACATATAATTATCGAATTTAAATCATTTCGAATTCAAATTTTAAAATTACATCTATATTATTCTTAAATCAAAATGAATTTATTCTTAATAATGTATCATTGTGATTCATCATAAACACTTAAAGAAATCAAGGAATCATATCTTATTTTCTTTACGATTATCTCTCTGTTTTTAAGGTTTGAATACGGATATTGAATATGAATACTTAAATCATACTCAAATAATATAAAATTTATACAATAATTTTATGTTCAAGTAAGTTCCCAAGCTCGAATATGAATAGAGAAAAACGGACGAAGTAAGGCATCGACAAAAAACACAAATACTTAATGTTTATTGGGGGGAAATTCTCTTACTCGTAATCATGTCTTATTTTATGTCCTATATTAAAGAATCTTTTAAAATTAAACATTAATCCCTAATTTTTATATTCTAATTAACCTTAAACTTAAAAGGGGTGTAACTCGTCTACCCCTTCTTTATGCCTCCATTTATGCCTCCACTTCAAATTAGAGGGTTTAGGGTTTTAGTATAGTGGTTTTGGTTAAGTTTAGGGAATTAGGGGTTGGGAGTATTTTTGGTTTAGGGTTTAGGGTATAGAAAATAAGAGTTAAGCTTTAAAATTCAATTTTTTAGTAAATTTTATAAAAGGAGGCACATAAGAGACAGAAGATTTTTGCTCATTTAAAATTTTAAACCCGTCATTTTAAAATGAGTAAAAAAATTTTGTCTCTTAATTATTTTCTTTCATGTCTCCTATTAAAAAATCTTAAAAAAATTAAATTTTAAGTATTAATTCTAATTTTCTATATCCTAAATCTTATACATTAAAAATATAGTCTATTTTATTTCTCTAAATTCTAACCATAACCTTTAACCTTAAACCCTAAATCTTAAACTCATTAATTTGAAAAGGAAACACCAATGTAGGTATGATTAGGAGGTAGATGATTTGTACCGACACCAAGACGAGAGATTATTAGGTGAACCATGTTCACCACCTCATCCATAGTCCAAGCAATCAGGACCGTTGATTTTTAAATAACCACCTAATAACTACCCACCCACTAAGTCCATGTAGAAAAGAGATGATAATTCGCTTGGGACCATAGATGATGTGGTGAATAGGTTCACCTAATAATTTTTCCACCCAGATAGACTATTTGAATTTATATTTAAAATTTTCAAAAAACTGGGGTGTTGCCACGTGTAGAGGTACGTATCCAGATTCGGAGAAAGCACCATGCATGAAGCATGGGATAATCGTAACCCAAAGCAAACCAAACCAAACCCCCCAAATCTTCAGACCAAAGATTTTTCCTGCAAAGAGGAAAAGGAATCATCGGTTACATCAAACAAAAAGCAAAAGCAAAAGCTACAACCAAATTACTACTAAAAAGCAATCCAAACGAGGGCGGTGGGGCGGTCTGGTCTGGTCTATTTCTTTTTGTCTTCATCTTTCTTCGTATCTTATGCTTTAAATACTTTCGCTTTCTTCGTATCTTTAACAGCAGTCAGGACCAAGCATAATCTGTCTGAAAAAAACACCAGTTGGGTTTCCGGATACAGGTAACGAAACGATGAGTTCTGTTTCGTTGCCGCCTGGTTTCAGGTTCCATCCGACAGACGAGGAGCTTGTCGTTTATTACCTCAAGAACAAGATCAATGGACGTAAGATTGAATTGGAGATCATCCCAGAAGTCGATCTCTACAAGTGCGAGCCTCGGGACTTACCAGGTTTTCAATTCCATCCATTTTCTGATACTGTTTATTACAGTTACGCTGCCACAATAACGACAGTTATATAATAATACTTTCGTTATTATTATCCGCAATCGCGATAAAATATTATGAATCAGAAACGGATCGTCCTAATATATATATATGAATATTTTCATTACGGTTCTGTCCTTTTTCCTAACACTTCAAATCATTTGCAGGAAGATCCTTGTTACCTAGCAAAGACATGGAGTGGTACTTCTTCAGCCCTCGGGATCGTAAGTACCCGAACGGATCGAGGACTAACCGCGCAACGAAATCTGGGTACTGGAAAGCCACCGGGAAAGACAGGAAAGTGAACTCCCAAGGACGTGCTGTCGGGATGAAGAAAACCCTGGTTTACTATCAGGGACGTGCCCCTCACGGTTCTCGGACGAATTGGGTCATGCACGAATATCGGCTCGACGAAAGCGAATGCGAATCGGCTTCCTTAGGTTTGCAGGTAACCTTATAGTTTAAATTGCATGAAATGATGAAATCACTGTATATAAGTTGGTTCCTCCTGCAGGATGCCTATGCTCTTTGCCGTGTGTTCAAGAAGACTGCGATTCCCCCCAAGATTGTTGGGGAGCATTACCAACATGTTTGGAGTTCGAATCAGATGTCTTATGAACGTTCAACGAGTCTCGAATTGTATTCTGACGGCAGGTGCGAAGAAAGTCCCGAATTCACGATTCCAATCGATATTCATTCGTCGAATATTATTGATCGATCATCTGTTGGCATCGTAGATGCCAACAATGTTAGATGGATGCAATCTTTGTCCCAAGATGGGTTTGGTTTAGCCAACACATCGTTTTCGAACTACGAAACCGTACCGTTTCATCCATCTAAGGTAAATTAATTATTCATATTAGTAGGGATCGAACTAGGTTAATGTTGAGAGAGTCCTAACACCTAAAATTTTTTAGTTTAATTACTCTTTAAGTCCTTATAGTTCTGAAATCAATGTAATTAACCCTAACTCTTCTCATTTTTTCTAGGTCAAATACTCTCTAAATCATTGATATTTCTGTAATCAATGTAATTAAGCCCCAACTTACCTCAAATGTTCTAGTTCAATACTTTTAAGTGGTTTGTAGGTTTGAAATTAATGTAATTAAGTCCTAGCTAACCTTGAATTTTCTGGTTTAATTACTCTTTAAGTCCTTATTAGTTTTGAAATCAATGAAATTTAGTTATGTTTCAACTTTTTTGGTTTAAATACTTTTCAATTCCTCGCCGATTCTAAAATTAGACGAATTAAAACCCTAATATCTTTCATGATTAACTACTTCTTAGGTCAAATATAAACCCTAACTAAAACAAAATCGAAATCAGTATATTAATCATTTATTGTTGCACTATATCTCTGCAGGTTGATGTTGCACTGGAATGTGCTAGGTTACAGCATCGATTGGCATTGCCTCCATTAGAGGTGGAAGATTACCCTCAAGCTAGACTGGTAACCAACTACAAGCTGATGCCGACAGGTCCGATTCATGAAAACCGACACGAAACCGATATACTGCAGGAGATTCTTTCGGTTGCTCGTGTTTCTCAGGAGATGATAAATCCAACCGCCGGCCATAGATATGCTAGGGTAGCTAGTTCAAGCAGTAATGCCGATGATTTGGACATGAGTTGCGCACAAGACATGCATAAACCTTTGGAAGAATCCGTTACAAGGTTAATGGACATGAGGGAGGAGAGAATGTCTGAAAATTTAAGATGGGTTGGAATGTCAAGCAAAGACCTCGAACAGGTAAGTTTATTACAAGTGTTTTTATAAAATGGTTTAATTATAGTTTTGGTCCCTTCACTATACTTAAATTTGAATTTTGTCCTCATAATTTAATTGGGAATTAATTATTTGAACTGAATAATGAGATTATAAAAGTAGAGGATCTAACTATACCAAATTAAAATACAATGACATTCAGAAAAATAAATACAGTGACTAGATTCTAGATTTTAGCATAGTAGAGGGACTAGAATCAAAATTCAACCTTTATAATTTTGACGCACAATTCTTATTTATTCCTTCATTTGATTGAAATCACAGTATTGTTTTATGGAAGAGAACAAGATTGCTCCAATTGAGAATATTTCAAGCTTTACAAGAAATGAAGACAATGGCATTCGAGGTAAGTACGTTAATTCGATTAATTTGGTTGGATTTTATAATAAAAAATAATATATTTTAATAATTAATAATCGAGTTTGATTAAACCTAGTTATAACCTTAAAAATTCTCTTTCTTTTTTTTGCATGTAGGGAGTGGACATGATTATAACAACACAGAAATCGAAGATTTCACACGAGAATTCATCAACGATGGCCCTGACTTTCACTTCTTAGACGATGACACCGTCGACGGTCTCACGAGCTCGACGAGCTTCGACGTTGTTGAGGACATTAAAGTTAGCTACGGGAAGCTCGTCTCGACCCTGCAAGTTGCCAACACACTGTACCACCCCACCGTACCTTCTCAAACAGTCAAGGTTCACTGGAACACAGTGACGGCAACCACCTTCCGATTCAACGACGCAACACGACACGATGTAGACCACACATTGTTCACAAAGTTCCATGCATTTGCCTATGGAAAGTGCACAGAAGCCATGGCCTACACCAAGCAATGCAGGAAAGGCTTGTGTACCTTCCTTTGCATGCTTGTGCTTGTCGTAATGCAAGTCTCATGTTCCGAGGAAGAAGATGATGCCATGAACGGACAAATGGGGGATGGATTCAGTGCTTTTAAGGACATTAACAAAGAAACATGTTTGTTGATTAAGACCAAAGCTAGGAGTTGGGAAAAAATAGTTTTTTTTCTTCACTGTTTCTCTGGTTTTGTGTACATTGTTGTGCTAACTCATCTCATCTCATCTGTAACCCTAATCTGTGTAATTTGATTCCATAGTTGTCAAATGGAGAAGATGAAGGCTTAAACAAGGAAGCTTCCTTCTCCATAGTTGAACACAAGGTTACTTTGTAAGGTTTTAATATATCTATAATTACCATTCTTGTCCATATAAATAAGATAACCGAAAAATCCAAAAAAAATCCAAATATATTATTAATGTCCATTACATATTACATACCCATAACCCATTACACCATTTAAATTATATTCTTAGCCCATTTCATTACCCATTTAACCCAATCTGTTCCTATACTTTTCCCCCCAAATAATCTAATTTGCGTTCTCTGCGTCTAATCTCCTTTTACACAAGAAATTATATCATAAGTAAGTCTTATTACGTCATTCAGGGATCAAATATTAAAATTTATTCATCTCAACATCTTTTTATGTCATATTTTTCTAAAATAATCTAATTTGCGTGCTCCGCATCTAATCCCTTTTTACACGAGAAATCATATCATGAGTAACTCATATTTACTGTTAATTCATTTTAAAAATAGTTTTTTCAAGTGATGATTTATTTGGGAAAAACATGATATAAAAAAATTGTCAATTAATGATTTTTTTGACAATTTTATTTTTAAAAAAAATTAATATCATTTGTAATGTTTAAAAGTTCATTTACCGGCCCAAATTATCTTACCTCAGTGGTTAAAGAAATGACTGTTATTTCTGAAGGCCACAAGTTTGAGCACTAGTACACACAGTGATTAAACAATCAATATTTAATAATTGAAAGTATATTCTAGAACAGATACTACTATAACATTTCTATCTGATTATAAAAAATTCATTTACCAAAATAAATATTTTATAATAATTTAATTAATATTTGTTAACTTTATCTTTATATTAACTAGCTTCTAAGGGATTTTCTCAAAAAATCTTACAAGAAATAAAGTAGTTTTATTTTCGAGTAAGGGGTGTGTATTTAGTTAATTTGATTGATGACCGACTCGAAATAATCAAAAAATTTAATATCTTAATAGTTAACAGAACTAAATTATCTTTATGATTAAAGTTTAAAATTAATTATGTGAAAATAATCACTTAAACAAAAATAAAGAGTTAATCTGAAATATCCACTTTAATCATTTATCGATAAAATACATTCAAAGTTTTAATAAATCATCATTTCACGATTTATGTGCAGAGTATATGATTTTTATAATATTATTTATAAAGTTTGTATCTGATTTTTTTAAATTGTAAAGTATTTTTTAGAATCTAAAAATATAAAATATTTTACTATTATTTATATCTAACAATTGTCGATCTATACTAATAATTAATTTTTACTGAATTTTGTAGAAGTTAATCAGACACTACTCAATTAAAAAATATTAAATTATTCCTATTTTGAAATTATAATTATTATTTGAGTGGTATTCTTAAGATTAAATCTGTGTTATATAAGATTTGTAAATAAATTTTCAACCTGTTGATAGAATTTTAATATATATATAATTCTTTAGGAAATATAAAAAAATCAAAATTTACTATATAAATATACATAATTTGTGGAATTCAAATGTAAAACACAAACCATATTTAATAACATTCTACAATTATCAATAAAAATTTTAAATATTACTATCATTAATAATTATTTAATTTTTCAATAAAATATAATTAATTATACATTTAAAAGAATTATATTTAATTAATTACATTCTTAAACCCTAAACCTTAAAGCATTTAGTTTTAAACCCTAAACATTAAGCATAAACCTTAAACCGTAAACCTTATACATAAACTTAAACCCTAAACCCTAAACCTTAAAACATTTAATTTTAAACTCTAAACATTAAATCTAAACCCTAAACCTTATACATAAACTTAAACCTTAAACTATAAACCCTAAATTTAAACCCTAAACTTTAAAGTTTAAATAAATAAATTATATTAACTAGGTATTAATTATATTAAACAACTTTAATTAAATAATTTTTTTAAAAAAAATATAATTAATTACATTTATTAGATTTCGAATCTAGAAAATTTTATCGTTAATCCTTAAGATCGTGAATAACAAACTCGTTTAAGTAAGAGTTAGGATTCTGCCCACTCCATTTATTTCGTTTCTAAATCAAATAGTCAACATAAAACGGCGCCGTGCGGAACGCATTGGCATCGGGCAATCTAGAGTTTTCACGGGGAAAAGATTTATGGGAAATTTTAAAAATTATTAAATTATTTTTTAATAAAAATTATAAGAATTTTGGTATATATAAAAAAATATATATTTTTTTATAAAAAACGATATATATCAAGTTTTTATATTTTTTAAAAAAATTTATATATATCAAAATTATTATATTTTTTATAAAAAATAATACAATAATTTTTTTAACCGTTTTTAAAATATCATTCCCTAGAACTTTCTAAAATTTGTATTTATCTATATTTTAATTTTTTTGTTATTCTCTTAATTGTTTGAAGCATTACCTTGAATAATTTAGCTCGATTTATATTATATATAATTTTTATAAGTGAGTTTTTGATGAAGATTTTGTTATATACATGTTTCAAATTTAAAACATATTTAAACGATATTAAATTATTTTCACTTGAATCAACTTTTATCGATATAATTTATATTAAAAAAAAAAAACTATTGTTCTTATCGTATTACTTTAATAATCTTAGAATGATAAAGTATACATATTTTTTACTCCCTTTTAAATATGCATATTTTTTTACAAATAAATCTGTTTGAACACAAATCTTTTAAAAACGAGTATTTTATATTTTTTTAAAAATCTCTCGTTTAATTCTTGTATTCATATTTACTAAAATTAAAATATAATAAATATTTAGATTTATTTGAAACTAAGACTTCTTAAAAATATAAATTTGTTATAAATTTGCTAATTATTTTCTTAAAAATATAAAAATTATTATTTGTTATGAATATCTTATTTATGATCAATATCTATATATTAAATAATATACTTTATCATTAGAGTTTAATTTTTATTGGAATTATGACTCCCATCTTATGCCTATAAATATAGACTTTTGAAAAAAACGTTGTATAACCCTATTTTAAAAATATAATACAAATCAACTTTTTTGTCTCTCATCTTTGTTCATCTATTTTGTTTTTGTTCTTTATTTTATTCACAATATTATTACCTATATAAATTTATAATTTTAAATGATTTTCTTGATAAATAAATGAAGGTTAAATTTAATTTTTAATGTATATAATCTCGGTCATTTTAGTTTTGAAAATTTTTAATGAATAATTAATTTTTTAAATAATTTTTTTCATTAGGATTTTAATTAGGTCGTGATTGTCTCAAGGTCATGAACGAAAACTAAAAATTAACCCTTATAAAATGTAATCATATTTTATTACGAATAAAAAAATTGTGTGCGATGTCCCTATTTATTTTTTAATAATAAAATATTAGGTTTAAAGTTTAGGATTATGATTTAAGATTATGGTTTAAGGTATTTGTGAAAAGTTTATAATATATGATGGAGTTTAAGGTCAGTTAAGCTTAAAATTTAACTTCTTAGTGTTGAACATAAAAATGAGCGTCCAGAAAAGGCAACGAAGTTTTATACATTTTATTATTTTAAATACTTAATTTAATATTTTAAATATATTATTTTAATTCTAGATTTATTTATTTATATATTTAAAAATTAAATTAGTTTCTATTTATTTATTTGATGAATTAAAAATATAAATAATTAAATTTAGGGTTCATGACTGATTTAAGGGACACTCCCTCTTATAGTTGATCCTAATTAAATCATTAAAATTTAACATTAATAATATATTTAAATAACATGACATCTAAAATATCAAACTCTTGTACTTAAAATATAATTTTATTTTAAATTAAATTATTAAAACAATTAAAATTTAAATAAAATATTAAAAATACTTAAACTAAAAAAAATGTGGGATAAACTCTAGAAAATTCTCAATGTAAAATTCATTAAATTCATATATTTCTTGGAAATTTTATTGAATTTTATTTGTGTAAACAAAAGGGAAGTGAAAATTGGGATTTTCAATTTTTACATGAAAAAAATGTAAAATCTTACTTTACATGGATTGCTTGAGATTTTTAATGAAAATTATTTTATGAACTTTTAGAATAATTTCATGAGTTTTTAGCTATGGTTCATAAACTTTGGATTAAGAGAATTGTTTTCAACGTTTGTTTATTGATTTTAATTTTAGTTATTTTTAATATTTTAGTTTAGTTTGAATTATTTTTAAATTTTAAACTAATAAAATTATAATTTATACTATATACATTAAGTGTCAAAATTATATTTAAAGCTAAAAAACAGGTAAAAATTTAAGAATAATCTAATCCAAGATTTTATTTTACGATATAGGCGATCTTCAACAATATTTTAAATTTTAGGTCAGTTTTTACGGTGCAAGTAGAATAACGCCGTCTGCACATGTGTTATCCCTTCAAATTTTACAAAAATTATTAAAAGAAAAGATGATGCCACTTGCGGGTAGCGTAGACTATAATGTTATATAAGTTAATTAATTTACCATAAGATTGAATTATTTAGATTAATTAAACCGTTAAAAATAATGATTAATAATTAACTTATAAGTATTTTTTAGCTAAGTACGAAGATTGTATATAAAATCTATCTATTTTTTAAAAATTTTAATTTAATATTAATTAGAGAAAAAAGTTTTATTACTCTCAAAATTAATAACAAACATGCGAAAAATATAATAAATTACAGGTTAATATGTAGTTGAATTGTTAAGAGAAAGTGATTTGTTAAAAAATTATTAAATTTAATAACAATTAATTAATTTTTTAAGCTAAAAAATTAATAAATTTAATAACAAATTTAAGAATTATTTTAGATTCGAAAGAATATTAATTGTCTGAGGCTAACTAATAATTTTACGTTAAAAGAATTTAAATTAAATTATTAAACTTCAATAGGGGTCAAAAATGTAATTTCACAATTTTATTCAAATGAAAAACCTATATAATTGCATGATTACGAGAGTATAATGGGCCGTCACTAGGATGGTAATAGAATGAGTCAGAACAGGCTTTAGATTGTCTACAATTAATCCGAATTTAATATATTTTTATATTTCATTTAATTCGATCTGATATAATAAATGTATACTTTAATTTTATTTTAATTTTAAAATTTTAATTAAAATTTAATTAAATTTGACATCTCGAAGAAAATTAATAAAAATATTAAATACAATATATAAAATTATAATAAATATTTATTTATAAATAAATTGGCTGAGAGCGAGGAATTTCTATTCTAAACCAGAATTTAATTCTAGCCGAATCATTTTTTTTAAAACCTAACTTGAAAATTAATTTTTTTATAAAAAACTAATCCTATTGAATCGAATTGAGTCGGACCCACCATATTCATTTTTTTCCACCCTTAATATGAGTTTTATAGAAATATTGATTTTGATATAATATTTAAAAAATATTTTGAAAAAATTTGAAAAAAAAATTCAAAAACGGTATTTATCTCTAAACAACTTAAAAATATATTTAAGAAGTTTTTGAGAGGTTTGAGAAGTGTTTGAAATATTTTAAATGAGTCAAATTTGTGCTTTCAACGTATGCCTATCGATATGGGCTTTGTCGTTTCGATACAATTCAACATTGTAAAAATCCGTATCGATACACCTTATAGTTGTTTCGATACAATGCATTTCGATACACTCTAGTGTTGTTTCGATACACCCCTAACAGCTTTATGAAAAAAGAACGACTAGGAATCGTATCGATACGGACAATGGTCGTTTCGATACGGGGACCAAAATTTTTTATTTATTTTTTATCCCTAAATCTCTAGTGGCTGACCAAGAATTTGTAAACTACTACTAAAATCCTAATGGAAAGGACTAAGCTTCTAGTTAGTCTTAGACAAAGACTTCAACCTTTGAAGTTTGAATGGAAAAGAAAGAAAAGTTTCTTTGGAAGTTTACGGTGCCAAGGTGGCTTTGCCAATTTCCACATTCTTTATTTTGTTGTAGGTATAATTTTGAATCTAGTCCCTTTGTTTTATAGATGTTCAAAATTCAGATTTAAAAAAAAAACAAAAAAACAAAGTGAAATGGAGGGTTCGGATTAACAATTGGTTATATGAAAATTATCATTTGGAAAAAAGGAATTAATATGATGAGTCATCCGTTTTAACTAGGGGTGTTCAAAAATATTTGATCCGGTCCATCCGATCCAATTATATATATATGGATAAAATCAAGTTACACGATGTAAAACTCTCTAAGTTTTATATATATTTTTGGATCGCTGGATAAGTGAAACGGATGACTCAGATTAATATTCGGTTATGTGAAAATTATCATTTGGAGGGAAAAAGTAAGGAGTTAATATGATGAGCCATCTTTTTTAATTAGGGTTGTTCAAAAATATTTGATATGGTTGATCTAATTTGATTATCTATTGGTCTGATCCAAAAATCCGAATATCCGATTCGTTTTTTATTTTTGGAATGAATATTCGATCCGATTTTAAGTTCTCTGGATCATATATAGATCACAATATTTCAAATTTCGGATTATTTGGAAATCTAAAAATTCAAATGTTCATTAATATTAACCTTGTTATATTTAAGAATTTAGTGTCTGTTATATTCAAAATTTTAAAAAATCAAAACTTTTATAAATGTGAATATTTTTGTATTTAGTAATTTATTGTTTATTATATTCAAAATTCCAAAATTTAACCTTTCAATTTAAAAAATTAGTTTAATCAAATTATATTTTTGGATAATCTGATATTCGACTATCTGATCCGAATATTTGATATCTGAATATGTGGATATCCTCTTTCTTCGGATCAGATACAAATCACTATATGATCGATCTGAAAATCCAGATATTCAAAAAAATCAAATGGGATCTGATATCCAGTATTGAACACCCCTACTTTGATGTAGTGACTTTGAGAGTTTTACACAACATAACTTAATTTTTACTCTCAACATACGAAACTTTGATGTTTTAAACAATTATACACAAAGCTTTTGTTTTGATTCAATTGTATACCTTTAAAAAATATGTTTATCCTTGTAAAAATATATATATATATGTTTGTTGATTTAAATGAATATAATTATCGGAAGATTAAAAGGATTATTTCTTCATATTATTATCACGCATCTCTAAATTATAAATTATAAGTCTCATTTTAAGTTGATCTTAAATATTTGAACGTATCAATTTCATCTTAAAACTATAACTTTTGAGCCACAGACTTATGAACATTTCAGCTACATGTCAAACTATATGTATAAGTTAATCGCATCTCATGTTAATTACGGTTATGCCACAGTATATTTTATTTGACGATTAATAATTTTATAGCAATTCTATTATCAGATGATACGATTAACATATATTAATAGCTTGATGGTGAAATTAAAACATTCAAAAGTTAAGGGATTAATTTGGATCAAGAGACATAGTTCGATATAAAATCATAATATTCAAAAATTTATGAATCAATTCAAAATAAAGATTACTCTTTAGGGACTTCTGGTGCAATTAACTCTTATTAATATTGATTTAATAAGAAAAATATAAACAAAATTGCCTGGTGGACCGTGGATCTGCTTTTTCCCGGTCCGGCCCGTCTGTGTAGACAGGTTTCCTCCAATCGATTTTCAACACATAAGCGGTCTAAGCCATCGGACCCATTTTGTTTATAGTGCAAAACAAACCAAAGCATAACTATTTATTTATTTATTTATTTTGAATATTTTTTACTTTTTAGTAATGATAAGGATAGATAATGTTTTTACAGTAAATTGTATCTTCTTTATTAATCAATTAATTTAAATTAAATATTATAATAAATTAAGAAGATTTTATATTCTTTGAGTTGACTTTATTCACAACGTTAATATTCAAACCTATAATCTCACGTAAAAACATCTAATATGTTATCACAGATGGATGTACCGAAGGGTATAGTTGACTTCACTTAATTTGACGGGATACGAGATTTTCAAATAAATATATAAAATTTTTATAAGAAATATTAAATTTAACCCTTACTTAATTTGTTGGGATATAGGATCAACAATACTTACTGTAATTATATAAAAATTCTCTTTGCATCGAGAAATTATATCAGGGGTCTGACTCACCATGTCAGCCATGGTCCCATCCAATTATAACCACCCACTTCACTACTAATCTCTAACTCATTTTTTTCAACCAATGAATCTTCAATCATAATTTTCATGTCTTTTTAAAAACTGAAATTATATTAATTTGATTAATGGTGAAATGAGTGATTTTCATTAGTTAGGGATCACGGCTGACGTGATAGGCCGGACCTATGATATAATCTCTCATCTACATTATATTTCACTCTGGATCATACTATATAAAAATTTTAGTTTCGTCAATGTATCTCATCCTATTAAACCAACTAATATTTCATAATAATTAAAAGAAGTATAGCATATAAGTTATACTCTTTTATAAATAAAACAAAACTTAAACGACAATTAATTTATTTAGTCGGACGAAACAATATGTCTCTTAAGCAAGATCAATGGTCCAATCTTGACATTAAAAATAAAAAAAAAAGTTTAAAAATGTCACGGCAATATAATAAATTTATGTAAACTCGTCCAAACAAGCCGACTAATAAATTAAATACGAATAATAACTGTTTTTTTTTTTTTTTGACTAGGTTGTAGGACTTTTCAAGAAGCTAAGAATCGGCCTTCAATGAGTGAGAAAATATTCAACAAACTTCACAAATCCATTGCCCCACTCTAAGATCAATATGGTTGGTGTAGTCAAGTGTGAATATGAAAGCATGATTTGATCCAAAAAAAAAATTCTAGATTTTGTTATTATAACGTGTCATCCATTAATATCGTATACACTAACGACAGAAATTAAAATTTTTTATAAATACATTAATTTTAGAGTTTAGGGTCTTAACTTAGGGTATAAAGTTTAGGAGTTTAGGTATAGAGGGTTAAAATTTAGGGATAATGGTTAGAATTTAAGGTTTAGGATTAAAATTTAAAGTTTAGGGTTTAGGATTTAAGGTAATAATAACCCCAAATTATAACCCCTAAACATAATTTTCAACGATTATCCCTTAATTCAAAACTCATACACCTAAATCCCTAAAACCAAACATCTAAATTTTTTTAAAAAAAATTACACGAACCATCTAGCCTCATCGGTTGAAGGAATAATTATTGTTCCTGGAGGTCATATGTTTGAGCACCATTACTATCTGTACAGTGATTGAGCGATCAATGTCCAATGGTTGAGAGTATATATTTTTCTTAAAACATATACTAATAATTTAATTTCTTCTTGACATCAAATTTTGAGTTTAAACTCGAACAACTGCACTCTTTATTCGATCGAATATCCATTTTATTCCAATAAAACCAAGAAAGACAAATACAATATAGTGCATACTATAGGACAAACCTTGGTTTGTTTAGGTATTTTGTACTCTATACAACACCTAGCACAACTTGCATCCATTGATTACAATTATTTTTATTACCAATTTATCAGTCAAAATTAGGATAAATTATAAAATAAAATTCAAGGTTGAATAAATTGACTGAAAATCAATAATAAAATTATTTTGAAACGAAATAATTATTATTATATATGATGGGTGGTAATTGAGGAAAATCCTTGAATGGAAATAATAAATTAATTAGGCAATGATGGAGAATTTTTCAAATTATTATTTTATTTTTCATTGAATTTGATTTTATTTTTCATGAATTAAACGTTGCTTGTATTTGAATTTCTTAAATTTGATTTTCTTGAATTTTTCAAATATTAATTTCGTGATTTGTATTTGTTTGAAGAATTACGATGGGCTTCCTGAAATATTTTTATTTTTTATTTTTTTAATTCAAAACTTTTAAAAATATTTTTTATTTTTTAAAATAAATATACTCGAGTTTCTATATTATTTTAAAATTCAATATATGTATATTTTTTTTCTTCAAAATATGAGTATTTATATTATTTTTTATTTAAAAATCTCGATTATCTTTTAATTTTTGTTTAATTTTATTATTAATTGCTTACTTAACATGTATAAAAAGAGAATAATTTTTTACTCTTTAAAAATCAAAATAAATATATTATTTATTAATTTTAGTAATCAAATTGATATAAATTATAAATATAAATGACTAAAAATATTGTGTTTTTTTATCTTGAATTATAATTATAATGTCGTCAATTAAGGTTAAAATAGAAAAAATCAATATTTTTAAATAAAAAGTAATACATGGATTAATTTCGTAAAATAAAATATAAAGATTAAATTTTAAATTTTAAAATAGTATAATTATTTTTTAACATATTCAAGTCTTATTTTCTAATATATTAAGTAGTATATATTAAAAAAATAGATTTGAATATTTTTATTAAAAAATAATGACCAAATCATATTTTTTAATGAATTTTAATCTTAATTTTATCTGACCAGGTCGGGTTTGGATTTGAACCGATTGAGTTCAATATTTTCATGAAAATTGGGTTTGAGTTCAGGTTAAACTAGATTTTTATTTAGTGTAAATTCAGATCGAGTTGGATCAAATTCGAGTTTATTATGAAAAATATTTGCCCGACCCAACCTAAAACTGATTGTGTAATTTGTTCTTAATTTTTTAAGGATATTTATGATAATATACTCCTTCTCTTTATATATTTTTTATAACTAAATCTTTAAAATTGAATTTTTACTTATAATTTAGTTCTTAAAATTATTATTTTTTATGATTAAGTTTCTTAAATTATTTTTACAATTAAATCCCTAAAATTATATTTTTTTATAAGTCGGGTCAAGATCAAATTTAAAATATTTATTTTTAGATCAAGTCGTATTAATTTTCTAAAGGAAGTGATCAGATCGAGTTCAAGTTTAAAATATTTATTTTCATATCAATTTCAAATGTCAAGTTCGATGACTAAAAATCTAACTCGATCCGTATTTATCTCTAACTATTATCTTTTAAAGCGTAAAACTCATGACCTAAAAGATACTAGAGACCCAAAATAATCAAGTGTGGGTCCATGACCAAATGAAAACATTTGTTGTTAATTGAAGCAGCCCCACATGGCTGACAATGAAATACCCACTTCCAAATCAAAGGAAAAGAAAATAGTGAAGTGGGTGGTGACTTTGCATAGTGCAGACTTATGCCTGATGTGAACGAAAAAGGGTAGTTCTGGTCAAAGAAACAATCTTCATTTCAATCTGGAATAATTTCAACAGAGTCCCTAGCAATATCCTAGAAATTTCCCTAAAAAACCCTTTTTTTATTTTTAAAATTTTAAATTATTTTTCGATATCTTTTTCTTACATCATAAAAAATGTGTCCCTGGTCCCCACCCCACCCCTTTATATTCATTTCTCCATCACCGTAGCAATTCAAACCTTCTCTTCTCATATCTCATTGCTTGCCTTCGCTTTCAGTCTGGAAAATTCGATGGACAGACTCTCCAAGTGCACTGCAAATTATGTACCACTTTCCCCTATGATGTTCATCAAGAGGGCTAGCAATTCTTATGCGAATCGTACCTCGATCATATACGAGAACACTCGGTTCACATGGCGGCAAACTTACGAGCGTTGTTGTCGGCTCGCTTCGTCTCTACAGTCTCTTAACATACTCAAGAATCAAGTTGTAAGTTTCTTTTGATCGTTGGTTTGTGGTATTGTCTGAAAATTGGTGTGTTCTTTTTGTTGATGTTCGAAAAATATGTTGTTTTGTAGGTGTCTGTGTTGGCTCCTAATGTTCCGGCCATGTACGAGATGCATTTCGCGGTCCCTATGGCGGGTGCGGTTCTTAATACTATCAATACTAGGCTTGATGCTAAGAACATCGCCACCATTCTTCGGCATTCGGAGGCTAAGGCCTTCTTTGTCGACTACCAGTATGTGCAGTTGGCTAGTGAGGCGCTTCGGATGTTGATGGTTGACTCGACACAACAGAGTCAATCATCGAACATGCCGCTTGTGATTGTTATTGATGATGTGGACTCTCCGAGTGGTGTTCGGCTAGGCGAGTTGGAGTACGAAGAGTTGATTCACAATGGGAATCCGAGGTTTGTCCCGGTTGAAGTTCAAGATGAATGGGATCCTATTGCGCTTAATTACACGTCCGGGACCACATCGGAGCCGAAAGGGGTTGTTTATAGTCACCGAGGCGCGTATTTAAGCACTTTAAGTTTGATTTTAGGATGGGAAATGGGGAACGAGCCGATTTATCTGTGGTCGCTCCCCATGTTCCATTGTAACGGTTGGACTTTCACCTGGGGCGTCGCTGCCCGAGGTGGAACCAACGTGTGCATACGCAATACATATGCGTATGACATGTATCGAAGCATAGCAACCCACAAAGTGACCCACATGTGTTGCGCGCCAATAGTGTTCAACATCCTTCTCGAGGCCAAACCAGACGAGCGTCGCGAGATTTCCACCACCGTCCAAGTCCTCACCGGCGGAGCACCCCCACCGGCGTCATTGCTCGAGAAGATGGAACTCCTCGGATTCCATATCACACACGCTTACGGCATGACGGAAGCCACCGGACCGGCTTTAGTATGCGAGTGGCAATCCAAATGGAACCATCTGTCCAACGAACGGAAAGCAAAACTCAAAGCCCGGCAAGGAATCAGCGTACTTACGCTGGAAGATGTGGACGTGAAGGACATGGAAACCATGGCCAGCGTCCCTCACGACGGCAGAACCATCGGAGAAATCGTTCTGCGTGGAAGTGGAATAATGAAAGGGTATCTGAAAGACGAAGAAGCAACATCAAAAGCCTTCAGAAACGGCTGGTTCTTCACCGGCGACGTTGGAGTCATACACCCCGACGGGTACCTCGAAATAAAAGACCGATCAAAAGACGTCATAATCTCCGGCGGCGAAAACATCAGCAGCGTCGAGCTCGAATCAGTTTTATACAAACACCCCAGAGTTTTAGAAGCCGCCGTCGTGGCAATGCCACACCCTCGGTGGGGAGAGAGCCCCTGCGCTTTCATCTCGTTGCGGGAGGACAACGGTGGACGAACGGAGGACGTGAATGAAGCAGACATCATTAATTACTGTCGGAAAAACCTTCCACATTTCATGGTGCCGAAGAAAGTGAAGTTTCTGTCACAATTGCCGAAAACTTCCACCGGAAAGATACAGAAATTCCAGCTTCGGGCGTTGGCCAAAAGTTTTCAGGCGGCGGAGAAGAAGCCGACGCAAGTCAATCCACCAGAAGATCAGATTCTGTCCATTTCACGCCTTTGAAAGTCAAAAATTATACTCTTTTCTTACGGTCCAAGCTGATATTGGAATAAAGTATAGTTTGTATGTATTGGATCCCCACTCCTTTGATTTGTTTCTTTCTACCTGTTTAATTGTTGTTTTAAATTTAATAAAATATCGAATTTCAGATCACATGATTTTAGTTTTATTTTTATAATTTTTAATATTCAATTTATGTATTAATTAATTTCAATGATATATTGTTTAGGTTCATTAGTAGAGCCATCGTCTTAATTTTATTTTTTTATTAATAAACTCAGAATTTAAATATTCAAAGTTACTTAAATAATTTAGGCATTAAAATAATTTTAAATTTTAATGTTTATGATTTTTATCATTTTGATCCTCATTCTTTTTTTTGAGATAAATTTAATTATTAATCTATATTTTTTTATAAATATTTTATTTTTAACTAGTATAATTATTAGATAATTAAAAAATTAATGATGATAATATGTCATATACATGTAAAATGGTATTTAAGATTTGAGAATGCTTCGTAAACTTTTATTTTAGATTTAATTAATTTTTAATATTTTATTTAAATTTTAATTATTTTATATTTTATTTAGAATAAAATTATATTTTACATGTATATATTTGTCATTATCGTAAAAAATTTAACGATAATTACATATCATATATATGTAGAATGAGACTAGAAACCATGTTATTTAAAATATATTATCACATATATATGATATGTCAATATCGTTAAATTTTTAACGGTTTAGTCATTATATTAGTTAAAAAAAATATTTGTCAAAAAGACATAGTTTAAGGGTTAAATTTATTTAAAAAAGATTGAGGGCCAAAATAATAAAAAAATATAAACGTTAAGGGTTAAAATTATCTTTATGTCAATAATCTAGTATAACAAAATTACATACGAGTTGGGGGAGTCTGACTTCTCTTAATAATATATTCTCCGGTACTAATTTTCTTACTTATAATAGATAATGTTTTTTTATTTATTTTTTATTAAATTTTTTTTTATGTATGAATATTATGAGTATTACTTGCTTTAAAATTTTAATTTTAAAACCTATAATATTCTAATTTTATTACTTAATAATATTGATAGTGATTAAAAAAAATCTACTATCACTTAGATTTTCTTAATTATAAACCAATTGATCGGTACCCGATATTAATATCGGTTCTTACTAATAACAAGACTAAATCTTAAAATTTAGGATATGATGTGACCGAAATCTAAATTGATTTTAATTTTTAAAAACCAATAATTATGGAGACTGAAATTAATTTTTATCAAATTGGTTGAGTATGCTATCTTACACACCCCTAATAGACAATAGTGACGTGGTTACTCCCTAATAGACTGTATATGCATGATATAATCACCCTAAAAATATAACATAATTTTAATTAATCGGTTTCACGAAATGTAAATTAAAAAGGTACAAAAATTTTGCTAAAAATTCATTGTAAATAAATAATAATTTCTATTATTAATAACTGAGTCAAGAAAATAGAAATCAATGGTTCAGTTGCATCCCCTTCAAGTACACAATGAATTCTCTGGCTAAAATAAAGAGAATGGAGGATGCTGTAATTCCCATTTTTCATATGTTCTTGCATAAAACCCTAATCTGAACAAAATTGGGGGAAATAAGCTGTACAAGAGAGACATTCTAAGTAGCATTTACTGCTCAATGGCAACTCCCAGTACCAATTTGACTGGGGATTGAAAACAAGAATCATTACATTTCTCGCCGGAACGCCGCGGGCAATGCAACTTTTATATATGGGTTGATGTAGTCGAGTGAAATTAGGGGTATTCCGGTGACCGTCAACAGAGAATCTGACAATCAAAAAAACACCACCTCAACAGAGCATCTGTCAATGCACGAGCCTCAGCACTTGCCTCTACAATCAAAGATGGCGCCTAGCACGAATAAAAGTAGGAAATGTTAATTAGGAACTGATTTGAAGATATGCCATCTTCATGAGACACGGAATACTTACAGACTGCCCAATTTCGGACATCAAACATGCAAGGCCGGCAATCGCCTTCAAATCTCCTACAGTAAGGGCAGGTAGAAGAAGCATTTCTTTAAGAAAAGATACTCTACATAGCAGAACTTGAGGCAGCCCCTAAAACCACCAGAGAAGATATAAGTGTACAGTAACTACTTGGCTCAAAAGTCATTATATTGACAGTAAAAGTTAACCTGTGCTGAAAATGAAACTTCAGGAATCTCAGAGAACCACCCAGCACGAACCTAAATAAAAGAAAAATGTAATGGAGTGATGAGAGCCATAAAATCAGTCATGTAAATTGTAACAGCTTCTTTCATTTAGTGAGTATATGTCACAAAAGTGTAGATTTTTGTAAATAAAAACATGCAAAATCAGGCAGATTTAGCAAGTAAAACCCCAATTGTGTTAGAACCAACATAATTTTAAGCAACTATCTTACTCAACTGAGTAAGCAACATAGAACTTTTCCGTTCCTTTCATTTGGTTGCATGCCATCTTCAAACTTACTTTCAGATAACTGGAGTAGGAACTCAATAACCATAGGAGTGTGTGAAAGAAGCTGCTTTACATTATCAAAACAAAAAAAAGTAAAGTTGATAAAAGTGCAATAAAAAACAGCAACCAAGGAGAGTAAAATTAAACAAAAACAAGTTAGAGAAGGCATTAAGCACAAAACGGAAGTAGTAGACCTCTTGGCCATACTGTTTCTGTGGGATGCACTTATTTGGCAATCAGTAGTTTGGGTGTCGACAATTTCTTCTGGTAGAACAGCGAGCATTTCAAAGGCGGCAACAATCCCATCATTCAGGGTCCGCAGATTTTGAAGACTATAAAAAAGCTGCTCAATGGGTTTTCCATGCTCAACAGAACGAAGTATAAGGGCAGAGAGTGCAAGGCAGATTTGGGTTAAAAGCTGTTATCAAGAGAAAACCGAATCTTAACAAGGACAGAATCTTTTTCTTTCTACACAAAAATAAAATAAAACCATAGTCTTCAGATGTAAAAATAAAAAGCAGCACCTGTGGAGGCCCCGAACCAAACGTTTTAGCAGACACAAGAAGGGCATTAAGCAAAGCATCTTTAACCCCTAACTGCAAATAATACCCTTCATTCTGGATCTGCACCAAAATATGCATATTTTATCTAATCCCATTCTCAATACTAGTAAAAGCATGTATGTATAGACTAGAGAGAAAGAAAGCCTGGTGCTGCTAATGAACTCCTACAAAGTTTTAAACATTTTCAAAAACCTGAGCATACCTTCTGTTTGAGAATCTGAGCCGCAAAAAACTCCATTTCATAATCAGAGGGGAAATGATGATGATCGGAAGGATGGAGATGGCGACCTCACAGGCTGCCTCAGTCTGTTGAACTGGACCAACCACCGATTGGCTGCAACACGGTTACAAGATTCTGTGTCATGATTCAGCACATGGACTGCCTGCGCCACCTTCATTTGCAGCTCCATTTTTCTGATTCCAAAATTCTTAACCAAGCATCAAAAGCCAACAGTCTGAGACCAAACAACGATTCAAGAAATTCCTTTAATTCATTTCTAGCAATTCCTTAACTAAAATTCAAGCTATAATCTTTTTTCCGTTAATTATTCATCATAAAACATAAAATTTCCTCCATTTCATTTTCCATTCAACAATACGATCGGCATTCGGCCATAACTAATCAAACCAGTAAAATTTACATTAATAGTAAAATTTAAAACACAATGAAATCGGAAGTCACCCCAATAAGACATGAATCCAATTCAAACTCCATCAAATAAAACCAAAATATTATATGCAACTCTTGATTTTCTATCAACCCAAAACCACTAACCTTTAAATTCTGGGATTTTAAATAGGGGGAGAGGGAAGGGTGAAGCAAATGGAAAACGGCAGCCGAGTCTAACCTGACAGCGGAGGGCCATCACTTGAGAGCTGCTTGTCAATGTTTCCGTTACTGTACAAAGAAAGGGGGTTAAAGTGAGCGGAGAGCGAAAGTGGAAAGTAGAAAGGACCGTAAACGGCGAAAGAAAATGATGATTGAGTAGGGAAAAGGGTAAAGAAGGGGCAGAGGCGCGACCGGAAGGCGGCCGGAGAAAATGATTTGTTCCTTTATCAAGTAAAATTTGTTTAATCTAATGTTTGGATGTGTAAATTTAAAGATTAATATGTTTCATATATAATTAATAAAGTATTGAAATCTTAGATCAAGTTAAATGCTTATTTTTTTAATTAAATTATAAAATTTAAGTTAATTTAATGATAAGTCAAATTAATAAAGTCATGCTATTAATTTCTATATTATTTTTATCGTCTGATCGATTGACGTTTATCGTTTTACCTTATTATATAATTTTTTAATTAAATATATTAATCGTTGATTTTCGAAGATAAAAAAAAAAAATATTTATAATATTAAAATTACAACGACAAAAATAATAGACACATCATCGACAATTAGCAATAACAATATTAATTTTATATCTATGTAATATCAAATTGAAAACTAAATTAGTTAATTTATTTGAATAAATTAGACTTGGTATTTGAGCTTTAGAGATTTTTTTTGAGAATAATAAGATGTTTTAGAAAAATATTTAAAAAATTACACTAAAGCTATATTTTTCCCGACTAACAATTTTTTAAAATAATTATTAATGATAAAATATTTAAAATAATTAAATAAAAATATTAACTATTATTTATATTAAAAAATACTCTAAACACATATTTAAAATAATATTTTAAGTCTTTAAATATTTTAGTTTTATTTGTGTGCATTATATTATTAATGTTTATTATAATTTTATATCAATTTTTATTATAAATCATACTCCATATTAGGGGTGAGTATTTGATTGAGTCGAATCGAGTCAAAAATTTTGAGTTATTCGAGTTAATGAATCATATTTTACGACTTAAATTTTATTTACAATTTTTTGGTTCGAGTCGAGTTTAAGAAATTCGAGTCGAGTCGAATCGAGTCGAATTTTCGAGTTCTTATAAATATTTAATTATAATTATTTATCATGTTATAGTATGATTTGGTTTCAATTTAAACGACTTTCTCTAATCATGTAAGATATATATTTCATATATAGCAATATTTCTTTATATTTTTATATATCAATGTATATATCATAAAAAATGATAGATCAATCTTAAATTTAAAAATTAATCCTTTAATTACTAAAAATTTCGAGTTATTCGAATTTCCATTTTACAACTCGAACTTTATTTAAAATTTTTTCGAGTTGAATCGAGTCTAAAAAATTTCGAGTCGAGTCAAACCAAATCGAGTATTTTCACCTCAGATCGAGTCGAGTTATTTAAATTTTTCGAATCGAGTCGAGTTTTACTCATCCCTATTCCATATGTATTATTTGTGATTGTAACAGTAATTTCAAAATGTTTGTGAATATAATTGTAATTTTAAAAAGATGCATTGGCATTTCCTGTATATTTGAGATAGTACAAGGACCAATGTGTAATTATCCGAAACCTCAATAAACAAATTCAATGTCGAGGGTATAAATATATTTGGGGGCGAGAAAATAGAAATATAATTGTGATTCGCAGATTTGAAATCGAAAAATCAGAAGAAATTGCAGCGACGGAAGAATGGGAAAGTGGAGTCAATTTGCGGTTGCGGTGACGATTCTGGCGGTCGGACTCCTATCAATCTCAGCCGCCGCAAGACCCTGCAGGACCTTCTTCGTCACCTCCTATTCGCTCTCCTTTGAAAACCCTAACGATCCTTCCTCCTCCGATTCCACCGGATTCGTCACCTTCGTCGCCGAGATCAGCCAATTGAGTCTCAAACCATCTGATCCCAAGCCGTCCGGTATCTTCACCTCTCTCCGCGAGCGCAGTAGGGACATCCTCAGCGTGGTTATCGCCCTTATCTTGGGCATCGGTTGCGGCGCTCTCACGGGGGCCACTTTGTACTTGGTATGGACCCTGTTAACGGCCCGATCCGATTATCATCAAGCCTTATTGGAGGAAGATGAGAGCGATGGAGAACTTAGCCCTAAGAAGGTTGGGTACGTAACTATTCCCACCGTTAACGTTAAGGAAACCCCATGATCAAATTATATATGTTAAAAATCTTTATTATGAAATAAGAACCGTATGTTAATTGTTGTGTGATCAAAAAGCCCTCAAGCTTTTTGGCTTTCCTTGGTAGGATGTAAAACGTAAGGTAAGAAACTTAACTATTTGGTTAAGGCATTGTTTTTCATTTTAAAGTCTCAAACCTAAGTTTGAGAGGCAAATCTTCGTTTGCAGAAGCTAGATTATCTGACTTTTTTGAAATGGATGTTTGGGGAAAATACGACAAATGAATGGACGAACGTGAATTGTTTGATGTTATTGTTGCTGGTGAACAGGTCTTTTTCACCACATCATGAACAAAAAACACGGCTTAAATAATTTTTCATCTCTCATGCCCAACAAGGCAAAGGTTATCATGATTACTTTATGTTCTTTTTATTTGATTGTACCCCTTCATTTGCATGTTAATCTTGTATTCCTTGCATGAACCATCTAGCCTCTATCGGTTGAAGGAATAGTTGTTGTTCTTGGAGGTCATGAGTTCGAGCACTAATATTGTTAACAATCAATGTGCAATAGTTGAGAGTATATACTCTAGAACAGATATTACTATAATCACTGTAGCTAAATAAAAAAATAATCTTGTATTTCTTTCATTAAATTTTGGTGCTGCACCTTATTTATTCTACAGTTTTGATTTATGAATTGTTCTTATCATTTATATTTCTCCCTAACCAGCTTGCGTAGGCTCTAATTAACATTTATCTTTAATAGATAATATCCCGCGTGCTTTGCCAATATTATTTTGGCTAACCTTAAGTTCTTTTGTATATTCACTTAAAAAAGTTGTGACCTTAATATCATTTGGTTGTATCTCGAGGTTGATTCATCACCTCCTCTTCTAGGTTGAGTCTTTGGAGGGTTTTGCTTTTCTGATTGAGAACGTGACTTGATTGGTCTACTCTAGGAGCAAGTTTTCATATTGGAGTTAATTTCATATCTCAATGCTGGTCTGGCTTTGCCTTTATTTCTTGTTCATGGCTTTTCTTATCATCATTATCTTTGATTGGTGATGTATTTGATAATAATATTTTTACTTCTAGTGAAGTTTAAGTATAGCTACAACGACAGAGCTAGCTTGGTGCTCTAGTTTGCCAACTGAAATCAATCCGAAGCTGAAGACCTAAGCATGGCTACAACAGTAGAGCTAGCTTGGTTCTCTAGTTTGCTAACGAAATCAATCCGAGATATATTTGAATAGTTTTCAACAATCTACCAAGTTTACCACTATGACGTCTACTAACCCGACGAATGTCGGATCAACATCTACCAAATCACACATTTGATCATTCCAGACATACCTGGCCACTTTGCTCATGTAGTTGCCAGACAAGAGACGCTCACCCGCAAAAATATCCCTAAGCAATGAAGCACTTGCAACAGAAACTATAGTAATACATGATGAGTTTCAGGAAGATGAACAACAACATTAGATCCAAGTTTCAGAAAGAACATATCAAACATACATAAGAGAAGTGTTTAGGCTTTTAATACATAAGTATCATCTTATTATCGACTGTTGATGAGAGGCTGATTTATTGGTGTTTAAGTAAAAGCATAAATCGCGAAAAATCACCCTCGAAGCATATTTATTCCTGATGAAATAGTGCAAATCATGAGACCGAAGACTGCCAAAAACCCATATTTCCTGCACATCATCGTTCATTGACAAGTCAAGTTTGAATAGGGATAAAACTGCACCAAACATCAGTAAATTATGACATATTCTAAACTAATTTTTAAGTTATTTATAACTTTCAAAGCATATCGATATTATACATAAAATATGAATATCATGTCAACTTAAACAATCAGTTTGAATCGGACATACACGAACAACTTAAATGTGACAGGTTAAAAGTTCAAATTGTTGTCGATATTTTTTAATTTGATTCATGTATTTTAAATACTAATTTAAATCCAATGCCTATGCTGATGAATGTAGAATTTGGAATAAAAGTTTTGAGGAAATACCCAATAGTAAGCCGTTTCTGAGGGTCACCGGAGGAATAGCCGGTGAAGTAGAAATAGCGGGTGACAATGAAAATAAGTCCGAGGGCGGCGCAGATGCAAGGATGCGTTATCCCTCCCAAAACCATCAGTATGAAGAACACGGGCATCATCTCCAGCGAGTTCTGGTGGCCTCTCTGGAATTCAATACGATTCGATCAATTATATTATTTATTGCGAAAAAAAAAATTACGACAACAGAGACAAAACAAGAGACGAAATGAAACCTGAATACAGTTGAAGAGCTTTGCATCTTTGTTCTCGGATTCGAGAGCGTAGAGAGTCGGGTAAGGAACCTTATATTTCTTGCGAGCGATCCCTACTTGGATCCCCATCCATATGTTGAGAATGCAATAAGTAACCACTGCTAACACTACGTAACCGTATTCTTTCGCCGGAAACTCCATGGATCTCGGATTAGTTTGATTTTCTCCTGCAAATTCCAGATCCAATCTAGCAAGGACGGCCAAACCGAATCACTTTCTTGTTCTAGACTCTTCTGATTTAATCTTCACTCACACGTTGACTCAACTCTTAATATCTTATCCAGAAATAAAGCTTCGTTGTCTTTTTGGGTAAAATACAATATAGGACACTCAAGTATTCATAAATTTACTTATAGTTTTTGTATTTCAAAATTGAAGGACTCAGATAATTGATTTTTGTAATAGAAGTCGAAATAACGTTAACCCCAAGAAATTAGTAATTTTAGATTATAGAATAATTATATATAAAAAGTTAAAAAGTCATAAAAAATTAAATGAAAAATACATAAGAATATATCGTTAAATAAGAGTTAAGTATTATGAGAAACTATCCACGAACATAAATTACGTATTCAAAAATTTTAAGTAAAAATTATAAATAAATATCATTTTAATCGGTAGTGGTGTCTTAAATTAAATAATTTAAAAAACAAAAAAAATCAAAAAATACACACACTATAAATATAAAATTATTTTTATCAAAAGTACATATATAAAAATTGATAATTGACGAATAATATTAAAATCGAGATCCTCGCTGACTAAACAAAATTAAAGAAAAATTGTTATATATACTTCAATAGATGTGGCACTTTAGGGTTACCCCGCTTTAAGATTTTTGACCTAAGCTATTAAATTAACTAGAATAATCAAACAATTAGTTAAATCTAAAAAAATATTGAAAGGTTTTATCAAAACAATTATTAAATTGTGTAGTTGGAAACGTTTTTAATTAATTTTTATTGGATTAATTACACCACATCATTATATTACTAGTAAATTTATAAATAAATAATTATATTTATTTTAACAAGTTAATAGTGATTACAGTAGTATACTAGTATCTGTTTTAGAATATAATTAATTGCTCAATTGCTCTGTTGGTATTGTTGGTGCTCGAACCTGTGATTTTTAGGAAAATCAACTGTTCTTTTAACTACTTGGGCTAGAAGGCTCGTGCTAAACAATCATATTTTTAAAATTACAATCAAGATACTCAATTTATGTTGTTACAAAATCATAATTATGAAAAAAAATCACACATTTAAAAAGATTTATTCGACGACTCGGACAGTAGAAAGATTATTGTTATTGAGATAAACATATCATGAAAATAAATGATATAAAGAGATTCAAAAAATTTAAATATTTTAGACGTGATTTTGTGTCTTTTAATAAATATTTTTGAGAATCTAATTCAACAGATTAAATAAAAAGATCGAAATAAATCTTATGATAAAATATGAGTTTTATCGACCACAACATATGATTGTATTTTATATTATATATAACTTAATTAGGCAATCGAATAATTGAGTAATTTAATTATAATATTTTTAATATATGATTTTTTTCATAAGATTGCCATTTGTGGTTTAATGACATTGTAACATGATTGTTACAATCAATTAATTAAATAATTTAATTGTAACTTTTAAAAGTTATTAATCTATTTATAATTTTACTAATAAATAAGTGACTTATGTTGTAATTTATTTATTTTTTTCATCAGCCGTTTGTCGACGTGATTAGGTGCCACGTCAGTCCAGATGGCAGTGTAAGAAAAGTTTGACTTCCCTTACAGCTAAATATTTATTTTATAAAAAATTCGATATATATAAAAAATTAATATAAAATTTTTAATAAATTTAAAAAAAAATAATATAAACTTTCTTTTAGTCTATTTTAACTGGCAAACCTAAAAGTTCTTTTATTTTTATAGTAATAACTAAAAAATAGTTTAAAAAATAATTTTAATTTTTTATATAATTTAAAAATATAAAATTTAATATTAGTTATTGATAGTTTGGTGTTTTTTTATTTTTATTTTTTTATTTTTAATAAATATCATTGTGTGACATCTTTTTTATATTTTGTATATATTTTTCGGTTTTTATATATTTTTTATTTTTTATTAAAGCTAGTTTTGATGTCGTTACATTGTCCTAGGTGACGTTTTTAATTATTTTATTAATTTTTTTTAACTATATTTCAATACAAACTCACGATAATCGTTATTATTTACAATTAAGTTGTAATAATGATTATTATCGTTAATGTATTTTAATTTTTTAATGTATAGTCAAGTTTGATAACTTGAGATATAAACTCGTATATTATTTTTAGATTTCTTTCTCTTTTAATAAAATGACGTACTCATAACTATATATATATTTATTAAAGTAATTATTTTATGTAGAGACTTTGTGAAAAGTTCTATAAACGAGATAATTTTAATGGTTCATGATTTAGTTTACGTTTACACTATAAAAATATAAGTTTTTAGTGATAAATTGACGGTGATAAAAAATAATTTGGTCATAAATATTATTTTTAGTGATAATTTTTTTTTGTGACACTATTAATTTTTTATCATGTCAATTTGTCACTAAAAAATAATTTGGTCATAAATATTAATTTTAGTGATAATATGTAAAGTGGTCATTATTATTTAAGATTTATTGTGACAATGAAATTATTTGTCACTTAAATTATTTTTTGTTGTGATAAATTTTGTCACTAATAAAAATTAAAAGTAACGATAAATTAGATAATGTCACAATAATAAATATTTTTTATAATTAGAAAAAATTAAAGTTATCATCAACTAGTTTGTCAAAAGGTAAATTATTTCTGCAAATTATTATTTTAGTCAATCTATTTTGATCAATTTTAATTCTTATATTTTTAAAATTTTAAAATTTATATCATAATCCTAATGGAACATCAATAATATAACTAAATTATAAATACTAAAAATGATCAAATTAAAAAAAAAAATTAAATAAACAACTTATATATAATGAATTGGCTAAAAAATTTACTTAACATATTTATATACTACTATTCATACTAAGATCGTAATTTTAAAATTTAAAAATATAAAAGCTGACCAAATTAAAATTTAAAGACTAAAATATAATTTTAGAATGATATATAATAAAATATATTTTAAGAATTTTTTTAAAGTTTTTTATTATAATTATTTTTTTAAAAAAAATCTAAATAGTTTTTTCTACATACACGATGGGGTTGGTCCATGGATTTTCCTTCCTTTTGTCGCATTTCGCTCAAAGGTTTGAAGGGAGATAGTGCATCAAGCTGTTCGCAAGGGCCAACTTGATCCTCTTCCCCAGGGATCCCAAATGGGGATCCCTAGGGGAGCCGCCGACTCTAACTACCATCCATGTACGATCCATACTAGATCTGATCAACCGCCCATCCTACCTCTTCTACGTTCTTGACAGCCCATCTTTGTCTCAATAGAGTCTTTCAGTGGCATGTTTCGGTCCTCTTCCCCATTACTTAGAAAAAGTGAGCCACCGGTTCAGGTACAAGATACTATCATTACCGCCTGGACAATTAGACACCCAACTCTAAAAAAATGTATTAGAATATTTGTCACTAATAAAAATAATATTAATGTCTAAATTTTAGTAATTATTAATAATTATTTGTGTCGAAAAGTATAATCATAAAATATAATTAATTGTGACAAAATTATTAGTGATAACTGGTGATGAATCAAAAAAATGGTCACTATAAATTTTAGTGAGCAAATTTAATTAAATTTTAGTGATAACTGGTAATGTTACAAATATAATTTACTGCTTAGGTTTAAATTTGAGATTAAAAATATAAAATTTTAATTATTTTATTTTAAATTTTAAATTTTAAAATTTAACCATAAATCATATAATTTATACCTTAAAACTAAATATCTAAACTCTAAATCATAAATTAAATTCATCTTCATCCGTCATCGAAAGGCATACTCATTCTTGAGATTTTGATGATCTAAGAATTAACCTAAAAATTAATTTTTTAATAACAAGTATTGAAAAAAATATATATTAAGAGCAAACCCTTAACAACCGGTATTAGGGGAAAAATTAATATCTAATAATAAATATTAAAAATATTAAAATTTAATAATACGTAATTAATAATAAATATTGAAAAAATAAACACTAATAACAAGTATTGAAAATATAACCCTTGACAACAAGTATTAAAATTTATTTTTATATTTTAAAAATAGACCTTTAATAATAAGTATTAAATATATAAACGTTATTATAAATATTATAAAAAAATAAATTCATAATAATAAATATTAAAAAATAAATTTTAAAAATAAAAATTAAAAAATGAGTTACTAATAAATATTAAAAATATTTTTTAAATGATAAATATTAAAAACATTTTTTAATAATAAATATTAAAAAAATAATTTTTAATAATAAATCTTTAATATTAAATATTAAAAAGTATATTTTTATAATAAATAATTTTAAGAGTAAGCAAAAGTTGAAATATTTTTAAAGATGAATAAAAGTTATAAAAAATCAAAATTTTAAAGTAGACAGAAATCATTTAAAAAATCATAAAAATTAAGAAAATTTTCATGCTAACAACATCTTTCGATTAGCATCATTGTTGTTGAAAGACGTAAGGAGATATATATTCAAAAACATAATATAATTAAGTTTATTTTTGAGCTATTTTAGAATTAGAGATGGGCACGGGTCGGGTCAGGTTAGATATTTTGTCCACACGAATCCGACCCAAACAAAAATATTCTAATTCCGACTCCGATCCGAATATTTTTTTAAAAAAATTTGACCCGACTTGACCCAAAAATAAATATCTTAAAACCTGACTCCGATCCGACCCGACCTACATAAAAAAATTAGGGACTCAATTGTAAAAAAAAAATTTGGGACTTAGTTATAAAAAAATATAATTTTAAAAACTAAATTATAAATAAAAAATTAATTTTAAGGATCTAATTATAAAACATATATAAAGAGAGGATCATTATTATACATATCCTAAAAATTATAATAAAAATTATAATAAAACTAATATCAATTCGTATAGTATACAAATCCTACTACAACTAAGAAATACAAATATAATTAAATTTATTTTCCTAATTTATATCCAATTATGCAAACAATACCTATAATAACATCTGATCTTATTGTTCTTCAGCATTCATAAAAAAATCTCAGTTGATATCACCATGGTAATAAGAACTGATATCATCATCTTTGTATTATGGGCGCTGGTATTTGCACTCACGGTGTTGCTTATGGTAACACTTTGTTGTCAAAACAGTTCGATCACCGATCTCGAAGCCGGGATAGCAAGCAACTTGGTACGAACTGATCGAGTCGTGCGAGTTTGGAGACCGAGTACGATCGGGATCATCATTCGGTATAAGAAGGAAGAAAAAAACAAATCCCATTGTCCTAATTGTGTTATATGTTTGGAAGGGTTCGAAGACGGAGATTCATGTAGGTTTCTGGTGAACTGCAAACATATGTTCCATCAGCTCTGCGTTGATCGGTGGCTGGTTAAGAATGGACATTGCCCGCTTTGTCGTGATTCGGTCAACGGTTTGGAACTAACATCAAATGTTGATTAGGGTTGAAGATGATACAAAATTATTGCTTTGACGATGTAAGAGGAGGTTTGATTTGAAACTTAAAGTAGAAGTTTCGATGGATCAAAATAACTTTTTACGACTTCGAACGATCTTATAATACAATCATTCAATTGTTGTTTTTGTTTATGTATTTCGGATTTATCCGCTACGTCAGTCTGGTTAGTTCTTTGCTCCGACTATATTTCGATTTATCCACTTTTCCTAAGAATTTCAGTGACTTATCGAGTTTCAACATCAGTCTGGTGATGATTTCGGGTTGAAATTCATTAAAATTCGAATTGTGGCTCGGTCCGAACATAAACAACTCATTGCTTAATGGATAACACAGCATTTGATTCACAAATGGAGTAAATTGAAACAAAATTAGCCATTGCTTAGGTACATCGTGATATCAAAGCACCCCATTGCCTTATGTTGGCAGAGGTGCCTGTGCTACAGGGTTTTGAAATCGAACTCCGGTGGCCATGAGTCGGTAACTTTAGCCCTTCAGAGCTAGTCTATTACTCGATGCATAATTTCAGCACCGAGTCGTGCCGAGCTTCAACAGAAAAAGGCAGAAACGGAGCTCAAACTATGGGAGTTTGGGGTATGTCTTAACAGCTACAAACCCTCAAGAATACCAACCACTGCCTACTGCTTCTATTTAGAACCATTCATAAGTATTGAAAAGTACCTCCACGATGAAAGGACTGCTCGAATGGCTCGAATGCTCTGGTCGATCACCCATCGCTTTTAACCATTATATTTAGTTCCAATGTCTAAAACAGGATCCTCTGCCATTACAAGCCAGAGTTCATCAACTCTTCTTGTGTTAGCCTGCAGAACCTGTTTTGCAATCAGGACCTGAAATCCTAATCCAAACCCTTCTCCAACTTTTCATGCTTAGCAAAGCGATAATTAACACTTCTCTTCTTCAAAATCCGATCAGATTCCTTCACCAATCGTATAAATTTCTTCCTCGTGGCTAACAACGGATGCTTTTCGATGCTGCTGGAGTTACCGCAATATGCCTCCTTAAGAATCGCAGTACAAGTTTTGTTCTTAAAAGACAAATAAAACATATGAGGATGCCTTTCGAATGCTTTATGGACTTTCTGAGGTAATCCAAAGTACTTCTTAAGGCACAAAAGCTTCTTCCTTTCAGCCGAATGTTCAACAAATAAACTCAACAGCTCATGAAGCATCCCCACAACTCTCTTCTCGGCGAAATCGCTATCGGAATCCAAATGCGAAAAATCCTCATAAGGTGAAATATAAGGGAGTTTCTGAAACTCATTCAACCAACTTTCAATCTTCCTCCTTAGCCTTAATCCCTTTGATGGAAAAAGTGGAAACTCAATTCCTTCCAATGTACCACCAAAATAAACCCCATTTTTCATCGCATTTCTTTGCATCGTCGACAATACTTTCTCTCCATTGCTCTCAACAGTCAATCCTTTTAGCCCATCTTCCATATCAACAAACCTAAAAGACTCATCAAGAACCCCTTTTGATTCCTCCAAAAACCAGACAGGCAACCCCAAATACCATGCCATTCCTTTAATAATCTTCAAAGGCAAAACCTTATCTTTACTCATCAAAATAAACCTTTTCAACCTATCTTTCAAATCCTCCTTGCATTCCTTAAACACCCTTTTCTCCTCTCTATCAATCTCATCAGCTTCTGGGGTTAACCTAAACCAAGGCAAATTGTGTTCACCCCTAAACTCCTCGAAAACCGAAGGGTATTGCCGTAGGAACCTAACAACCCTAATGGAAATATCAAACTCCAAGCCTCTTTTTGATACAGCAGAAATTGGGATACAACCATTGGGGTCATTCACAATGAAGTTCTTGAGCTGAATAATCGGTTTAAGTTCTGCAGATTTATGGATGTGTACAATTGAGTCAAAGAATGGATCTTTCTTCCATTTCATATACACATTCACATAGCTAACAACTTGGGTGTATCTAAAATGAGATTTTTGGTGATCAAAAAGGGAAAATATTGAAATTTTGGAAGTGGAAAATAGTTTTCCAAGGTGGGGTTTTAAGTTTGAGCTGTGAAAAATCATGGGTTTAAGATTGTTGGGGAAATACTGCAAATTACAGTCGGCATAAATCATGAAGCATCTTCATCTTTGTTCCCACATTCCATGAAGCAATGATCGTTCTTAAAATAAAACGAAAATACCTAACAAAGAAGAAAATTCAGAATTAATTTTACTTACCCACCAGCTTCTTCTTCCTTCTCTGAATCTCAAATCAATCTTCGAATAACCTCAGTCTCATCCCCATGAGACCTAAGTCCTTACCCAACGCCCAAGTAGCTTCTACCTCGTTAAGTATCTCATCTGCCAACCCGTCGGATCTATCCACTGGGCCTGAGGTAGAACCCGTTTGAGACTTCTCCGGTTCTCCCAAAATTTCTGTTGGCTTTGAGATTTTTCGATCAATCAAGGGATTAAAAATGCTCAATCATATTTCTTTTTGGGTAAATTATATAAATGGTGATAGACTGTAATATAATTATTTATTATATTATAGTATGATTTGATTATAATTTAAACAACTTTCACTAATCATATAAGTTATATATATGTATATATATTTTTTCATGTGTAGCAATATTTTTTTTATATTTTTACATATCAATATATATTATAAAAATTTGACAGACTCGTCTCGAACTTAAAAATAAATCTTCTAATTAGTAAAAAGTTTTGAGTTATTCGAGTTTATAAAATTTTGAATTGAGTCAAAATGAGTTAAATATTTTCACCTCGAGTCAAACTGAGTTGTTTAATTTTTTCGAGTCGAGTCGATTTTTATTCACCCTACTTTCTAGAATAAAAAGTATGTATCTATTGTTGTGGGTACGTGTGTAATATACCTTTTACTTTTAGAGGGAAAACAGATAAAGTTTAAGATTTAATGACTAAAATATTATAATATTTAAATTATGAGAGATAAATTTTTTAAGACTAAATTAAAATGAAATATAAAGATTAAGGGTTAAATTTTGTTATTTTATAGATTTTATTAATAATTGATCATCTATTTTTACGAAATTGAATTGATTTATTAGTTAGATTAGTTGACCGATTTATAATTTTTTCGATGACAAAAAAGTTGATTTATAACCAGGGAATCATTTATATAATATACCCTTGTTTTTTAGTTTAAATTCTAATATTTCTACTAAAGAATTACATATGTAAGATGAGATACTAAATTTTTTAAACAATATTAGAAATTCAAATCATAACGTTATGAATGAAATAAATTAAACGAAAAGAATCGCCTCTGTGATGAGTCTTTGTAGTAATCAATCTAAACTAATCGGTCTGAGTTATATAAACAAATTTTAACAGTCGCAATTAAGATAGAACCAAATAAAAAATTAAAAGAGCAAAATATATTGAACTCAATAACTAAGTGATCAAACAAATAATTTACCTAGAAAAGATGTTGTATTTGATAACCCTCTCTTACCACTTGTTCTAATCCACAATGTAAAAAATAAAAATTATTTTTTTAAATACTGATTTATATTAAGAATACAAATTTACATGATTTTTGGAATAATAGTTTAAGACTCATACATTCTAATCTCAATTATCTAAATCAACTACCACAATTAATAATTATAATTATGTCTGATATTATTCAATCAATATAAATATTATAAATAGGTGATTATTAATCTTTAATTAAATTTCTGAATTAAATCAATTTATTTTTTTAATAAAACTCATTTTTAATTGTCTCCAATTAAAATCCGCCACGTAAGCAAACCAAACACGGTGCGCGTCCGACGACATGCAATTCCAGACCGGTTCAAAAAGGTCAAACCCGACGGTCGGTGGAGTCAACGGTCACGTCTGGCTAGCACCGTGTGTACAAACAAAACCAACAAAAAAGCAACGTACAAAACGTAAAATTAAAATAATAAAGGGAATTTTCCAGCGAAGTCAAGGCTCCGATTTTCCCTTTTATCCTACGCTACGCGCGCTTAGGTTCTCTTAATCTTCGCATCTTTCGCCGGCTCCACCGTCTCAGATCTCCGGCCCAACTAGAACGCTCACTCTCTTGTTGGTCTGATCCAAGTCCAACTGCTTGCTCCACGTCATCGGCGGCTACTTTCAGGTTGTTTTTATAATTTTTATTTTATTTTGTAATTTTTTGTTTAATCTTCTCTTCGCCTTTGATTCTAATTGCAACTTTCGGTTGACATGCATGCGGATCAGTGAAATTAATTTATTTTACGGAATTATGATCAAAGAAATTGAGGTTTTGAGTTAGACTGACAAATCTGACCTTATGAGTTACAATTTTGTTTGGTGAGTGGTTGATCTGGTGATTTGAGACTTTGAATGTGTGAAAATAATGGATTTAAGGTTGTTGGATGAGTGTTCACTCTTGTACTGGGAAGAGCTTATTGGATAGAATTTGTGAACGTTTCTGGAATCTGAGCAGCTTTGGAATTGAATTATTGTGCTGGGAAACTTTTAGGTGAAAAAGCTGGTGAAGTAGATTTGAGCTTTTTTGTTACTAGCAGTTGCATCAGCTAATTAGCCTTACCAAACTTTATTTCCAATATGTTTTCTTGCATGTGCAATTTCTAGTTGGTTTTGAGTATGAGATTCCCGTGACTTCATTGAATGTTTGCCTATGCCAAGCTGCATTTGGATGCCCTAATGAAAGGTCTAATTCGCTTGAACTGTTGTTTCTTAGGTCATATTATGTGTTAGAATGATATGCTGTAATTCCATGTATTTGCAGAATTTATAATTATTCACATTCCTGTTCTTCTTATTCATGGCTTATTTAATATCTTCTGTGGGAGTCTTCACAGATATAGGATACTCCTTTTTGAGCAAGCTATTTATTTAAAGACAAAAAATAAATGAAGAAAATATGTTCTGTGGCTTAGAAGACTGAAGACATACCTCACATGGACATTTGCTAAGAGAAAAATCAAATGTTTTTGGTTTATATCTGTACCACAAACGCACACATAATGGAAAAACCAAATGCATTTTGCTTCTGGTATTTTGTACTAGCAATCACTTTTATCCATCCATCCATCTAAATACTGGTGTTAACACATTCTATATTTTATGTTTTCTCTGTGTTTACACGATTCCAACGGAGAAAAGAATGAGACAAAAAACAAAGGATTTCTAGATCATTTGTAATTTCAATACATTCATTGGCATCTTCTATACCTGCAATTCATATAAAACATGGTGGCGGTTAAGCTTTTTCTTCTTTTATTTTACAGAGAGAAAGTAAATTATCTTTTAACATTTGTACTTCCTCACATGCTTCCTTTTCTAGATTTGCATTTTACAAATCAGAGAGAATTGGCGAGGATTGAACCATGAGTTGCTTTGGCTGTTGTGAAGAAGATGATATCCACAAAGCCACAGACAATGGAGGCCACTATGTGGTTAAAAATTCAGCAGGTAATCCTTTGTGGTTGGATTTGCATCAGCTTCTTTGGTGCTTATGCTGGTCGGTTGTAGTTTAATTGTAATTTGTTTATTAGTTTTAATTTTATGTTGTTTAATTTTTACTAGAATGATATTCTATACACACGGTCACACACAACAAACACATGCTACGTTTTTAGTAAACTAATTTAGTATACTACTTGATACATGTTTGACTATATCTTGCATGTTATAGATGGCTATGCTTTGTGTTGTTTTTACCAAATCAATTGGTCTAATCTTGGTTGATTTTTCCACAGGAAATGATGGAGGTTACCATACATCTGAAACTGCATCAAAGAGTGCTCAGGCGGTGAAGGTTCAGCCTATTGAAGTCCCTGCCATTCCAGCAGATGAATTAAGGGATATCACAAATAGCTATGATACCAATGCGCTGATTGGAGAAGGTTCATATGGTCGAGTTTATTATGGAGTTCTTAGAAGCGGACAGACTGCAGCAATCAAAAAGTTAGATGCCAGCAAGCAACCTGATGATGAATTCTTAGCCCAGGTTCAGTTGACAGCTAAAATTCACTGCATTTACCATACCCGATATAATTTTAGAGTTTCATACTTATATCCATTGGTTAATGGATTTTCAGGTTTCCATGGTATCAAGGTTGAAGCATGAAAACTTTGTTCAATTGCTTGGTTACTGTGTTGATGGGAACTCCCGTATACTTGCCTATGAGTTTGCATCTAATGGTTCCCTGCATGATATTCTTCATGGTATGTGTGATGATGCTCTGTTCACCCCTCCAGTTGTACATAATTGAAACCATATATAGGAATGTGGTGATGCTTGAAGGAAGGATCTCCCTGTGATGTTATTACAAAATTTAATTATAAAGTTCCTTCTTCTCCTGGAAATGAAATATCTGGTTTGTAACTTTATGTTGTACTGTTAATATTGCAAGAATAATATTTCTTTAATGCCAGGGAGAAAAGGTGTTAAGGGAGCTCAGCCGGGCCCTGTTCTGACATGGGCACAAAGAGTAAAAATTGCTGTAGGAGCTGCGAAAGGGCTTGAGTACTTGCATGAGAAGGCTAACCCTCACATCATTCATCGTGATATAAAGTCCAGCAATGTGCTAATATTTGATGATGATGTGGCGAAGATTGCAGACTTTGATTTATCTAATCAAGCTCCTGATATGGCAGCCCGTCTTCATTCCACTCGTGTTCTTGGAACCTTCGGTTATCATGCTCCTGAGTAAGTTATTCATTGAGTACTTTCATACTTACTATCTGTTATATTTATTTTGTCAGATATCATTGCTTATTGTTGAAAGCAAATTTGAACAAACTTAGTTGCTGTAATTAGCTTGATTCAAGATTGAATGCCTTGAAAATTGACTGTTCATTGGCAGATATGCAATGACTGGGCAATTAAATGCCAAGAGTGATGTATATAGCTTTGGTGTTGTGCTGCTGGAGCTTTTGACGGGGAGAAAACCCGTTGATCATACTTTACCTCGTGGACAGCAAAGTCTTGTGACATGGGTATTTCTCGACAACTTGTTTTTGTATTTCCAGCCTCAATGAAACTTTTCGGACATGGATGATTAATGATAGGTTTGAATTCTGTTTAGGCTACTCCGAGACTTAGCGAAGACAAGGTTAGGCAGTGTGTTGATCAAAGACTAGGAGGAGATTATCCACCCAAGGCTGTTGCCAAGGTATTAATATGCTTGGTTGCTCGCTGTAATGTCTGTTTCAATTTGTACATTTTCTCTGTTAACACCCATAACTTTCGCGTCCAGCTAATAATTTTAAGCTTTAAACCTGCCCCGACCTGACTTTTCCGGAACCTGATCCCAATGCCACCGTCACTGTTACATTTCCGTTGGTAAAGCATTTTATTGTTGTGACTGCAGATGGCTGCTGTTGCTGCATTGTGTGTGCAATACGAAGCTGATTTCAGGCCAAATATGAGCATCGTTGTCAAGGCTCTTCAGCCCCTGTTAAATGCCCGCCCTGGACCTTCTGGTGAAGCACCAAGCACATAACTTTATGTCTCCTTCGATCTCGCTCAGTTCTGCCTGCGTGCACGGAAGTATTCTCGTGTTCAAGCATCCAGAATTCGAACAAGGAGACAATTTTAGAAGGTGATGATACTTTGTTTATTCGAAGTTTTTGCATATGCATTGATTACATACTCTATTCGATTTGTTCATAATGTGTGAGGTGTTTGTTTTTTTGGTTCTTGCATATATGTCAATGGTGTTGTATCTTTTTGTCTAAATTCAATCATAGCCCTTTCTCCTTTCATGAAATTGTTAGCTTTTTCCTTTTCTTTGATTACTACAAATGACTAGACTTGAATATTCGATAAGTTGAGTCAAAAGATTTCGAGTTAATAGAGTTGACGAAACCTATATTTAACTAAAATTTTATCGCAAATTTTGTCGAGTCAAATTGTTTGAGTTTCTGTTTAAATTTAATCATAAATTTTTATAATACGATGGTAGTAATTGGTTTCAATTTAAACAACTTTTTATAATTATATGGAATATATATTTTTAGAGGTAAGATAAAGTTATAATATAAAATTTTCTAAGTTTTACACGTTTTTGGGATCGTTAGATGATTGAAGCGGATATCTTAGATTAACAATTGATTATGTGAAGATTATTACTTAAAAAAGGTAAAGAGTTAATTTGAGTTATTTGTTTTAATCATCTAATGATCCAAATTCGAAAAGACATGTAAACTTAAAGAGTTTTATTATAAAAAATTTGTTCAACTTTGTACAATTTAGATTTTGGTCATCAATTTGGTCGTTTTTATTCTAAATCACTTGTATACCCTTGTTAATATTAGAATACTTCATTTGAAATTATTAATTAATCTAATACACGAATTGATAATTTTTTTTTAAAATACGAAGAGTGACCGAAATGTAACCTTCCCTATAATTGAATGATCTAAATGTAACCTTTAATAATTGGGTGACCCAAATGTAACCTTACCCTTAAATAAGTGACTAAAATATAACTTTTAATAATTAAGTGACTCAAATATAACCCTACTCATAATTAAATGATCTCTATTATACTTTATCCTAAATAATTTTATTTATTTTTAATATAATTTTGAAATCTTCAAATGTTGACACGTCTTTTAAAGGCAAAAATTAATAAAAAATTTTAAATAAATTACGAAATGAAACGTTACACACCTAATTATCTAATTGGCTTAAAAAATAATTTTAACATTTAATTAAAAAATATATAATTTAAACACATTTAACTATTAAACCTTATTTAAATAATGAGATATAATTTAACCATTAAATTTTTAATAGCCAACATACTAATACTATTAATATTAAAAGCATTTTTCTAGTAATTTAATAATTTTAACAACAAATTCAAACCAGTTAAATCATTTTAAGAACAGATTGAACCCAGTGAATTAAAAAAAAAGATTTTAATAAACCTGAGATGAAATTAAACAAAAGGAAAAATAAACATATTCGTCAATTTAAACAATTAACCTACGATGTCGACGTCAATTGGGAACAAAAATTAACGAAAAGCAAGAATGGCAGAAGATCTACAGAAGCAGAAGAGGATGGCGGCCGCAGCCTACGATTACGAGAACGATCCGAGATGGGAAGGTTATTGGGCCAATATCTTGATTCCTCCTCACATGGCATCTCGCTCCGATGTCGTCGATCATTTCAAGCGCAAGTTCTACCAACGATATATCGTATGTTTCTTTTCATTTTTTAAAATGATTTCTGTCAATTTTTTCTTTTGCTTTAGGTATATTTAAGATTTTAATTTTGATTTTTATACGAATTTGTAATCTGGGTTTTTCATGTTTCGTGCTTTAACGCTGATTAAGAGAGAGATTGCAATCTCACGTTGGTTTTCCCCCTTGTTGATTGTGTTGTGTGTTGGTATGTTCAAGAAGCTTGGAATTGACAATTGGAACTTTTGGTATCTGTGGAATTGGAAAGTTTCTTTACCTTGGTTATTAGCCCTTTTAATCTCTTTCACTTCCTGAGCTTTGATGAATTTGCCATTAGCTACTTTACTCTGGGAAATTTGAAATATGACTTGTTCGAATCATCCGAAAGCTAGATGAGTTTCTTATCTATTAAACCTGCTGAAACAATATACTTAATGGGGTGACACCTTCTTTTTTCACCTTTTAACAAAAATGATGCTCCGACAGCTTTCCGGATTTTCCTGAACAAAACAAGATGTGGAATTTCAACTGCCTTTACTAGCCTGCTTTTGTTTTACTGACTGATTTCTGGTTTTACATTATACTAGCCCCTCTATTTTAGAAGAGCAGTACTATGATTTGCAGTTTACCCTGCTGACATGATGGGATAGCTTTTTCCTGCATTGGAATCTAACCATTAAGAGAAGACGTATCCATAGTTCTCGCTCCTTGTTATTTACTCCTGTAGTTTTTATAGAAGTTGAGAGCTAGCTTGATTGGTTAAGAGACTAGCCCGTTTTCTTAAGTTTGCTTCCTCCCCATCCACACATGCACAGATGTCTCATGCTTGTTAAAAATTTCTCCCCTTCAGGAATGTCTCATGTTACTTGAAGCGCAAGAACTTTTCAGTTTCATTCATTACGAATTTTGTGGAAAACAATATCCTTTGACATTTGAACTGAAAGAACTATGGCCTCACTTTAAATCCTATAATCCTGCTATGATTTGGCATTGTTGGATTCTTCCAGCTTTACCTGTACTATCTCCCTATGTGCTTTTTCTGACCCCCACCAGAATTTGGCCATTGTGGAATTAATCGTTGCAGAGAATTTCTTTGGTAACTTGAAAACAAATCATCTAAGTGTAGGGATGAAACCAGCCACTGCTTGGATTAATACCTTCTTATGACATCCTTTGATCACTTTTTTGATTTTTTTTTTTCTGGAGTTTTGGTGCTGAAGACAATGCCTTACTTCTCCAAGTTCTACATCTTTCCTGATTCCAGACATTAATTTTGAATAAATTGACATTGTAAAGTGTTGTGTTATCAACAAATGAAAGATGTAGAGGAGTAGGAGAGTATCCTAATCTTTATTTCTCTAAGGTGACTCAATTTTTGTTCTATTTTCCAATGTTTTTCCCATTTCCACTGTTATCATTGTGGTCTCGCTGCCATTTGGTGTAGTTTGTAATTTTGTTTTCATCCCTTTATCTTAGACGACTTTGCTTGCTTCTTATGTTCAAGAAGCACTAACAAGTTTCATGTTAAATCTATTTCTTTCTTTTGCTACTTTTATGTCATTTACTTTTATTTTCTCTGAAGTGGTTAAAAAATGAAAAGTAAATTGTGCAAAACAGATCCATCATTTGTTAAGAATGAGCACTTGACTGCAATACAACATCTATTCTATAACATAACAATTATTCTAGGTTATGATTACAATTGTAACTCTTCAATATATTATGCATTAATCTAAACGGACTGTAGAAAATGTTCCAAAAGTAAAAGAGAAAAAGCAACAAATAAATAATACCTAATTGTTATGAAGAAAAAGGATAAATAGAAAGAACCATACTCGTTTTTTAAGGCTATTGTTGGTCTTAAGTTTTAGGGTTTAATCGGGCTGTTCGAGTGGTTTGGGTTCTCTTTTGCTTTTTTTGACCAATGCTTATGCTTATCTGTCACTGCTATTTTTAAAACATAAAAAATGGAATGTAGCACATTTTTTTAAAAGGGTTATGTCCAAGTGGCTCAACAATTAATTCTTTATAGTATACACGTTTGACCTGTTACATGAAAACTAATTTTCAGAAATTGGCTTTTCAAAATAAAAACCTAGGGATAGAAGCAACAATTGAATGTGGTCATAATTATTGAACTTATAAAATGGTCTACAACATTCTAGTCCTTTATTTTTGTTATAAAAGCAACATTTGAATGTAGTCATAATTTTTGGAAATTGTTATTGGGAGTGCATATCATATTTCCCTTGATCGATCTGTCTTGTCCTTCAATGCTGTTTATATCCAATTTCTTGCTATTTTGTAGACTTCTATAGCTATATAAATATCTATAACATTCTAGTAAATTCATGTTTCAATAGTATCATAGAATTTGTCCATGAACAACTTGTATCTAATGATTTAAGGGATATGTTTCATGAACAGGATCCTGATCTCGTGGTAGAGACTATGTCATCAGGGTCATCATCGCGATCATCTGCTTCATCATCAACCTCTTCATCTGCAAATAATGGAGCTCAGGCACGCAATGGAGGTGAAAACTCTTTTGTGCCAATGCTGTTAGACAGAAGCTAAAATTTGCAATACATGACATAAAATTGGAGATTTTTGTTTATAGCTCGCCTTATTAATCAGTTGTTTTTTTCATTGAACTTGATCCGAAATTTTTTGATTTAGGCTCAACCTCTAGAAGTTCGAGGGCATCTGCAGCTGCTAGTTCAAATACAGCTTCTATGCGTTGGGATCGACAAACAATACAATTTTCTGTTAATGCTTGGGTATGCTACCTACCCCCACCCCATTCTTTGTCTCACATGTGCTTATTAGAAAGTGACAAGTAGGATGTGCATTGTGTTTCCTAATTTATTCTTGCAACCTGTCTGAGAGAGACCACCACTTGAGGAGATGCTCAATTGTTAATGTGTTTAATTAATCATTTTGAAATTCAAAGCATGTTGCCACATTTCCTGCCGATATTTTTTGTTGAACTTTTTGGTTACATTTCTCTTGCAGGTTTTTATTGTGGCTGTGCTTGCCATCTTTCCACTTGTTACCAGTAGTCTTTCTAATAGGGCATATCGACTGTCGTTCATGGGCACTGCTTGTTCCTCCCTATACTCTCTGTACGCACTATATGGGGTACACTTATTTTCTTCAACTTATTATTCTTTTGATTTGATTTACTGAGGTTCTTCTCTTGAATCGAGTCTATATGTTATGCAGCTACCAAGGGCTTGGACTATGCACCATATTCAAGTATATTTTCAATCAATAATTGCAACCAAAGATTTCATCTACTTTATCTACTGCCTTACATTTGTCACTTCACATCTTTGCCTTAAATGTAAGCTTGCTTCTCCTCCTAAATATTTTTGATTTTTTTTTCCTGCTCGATTCTTTTATCATTTAGTATTATGATGAATCAATATGGATCTTTGATGCAGTTGCTTTGATTCCCATTTTATGCCGAGCACTTGAACATGTTGCGAAGTTCTTAAGGCGTAATTTCAATCGCTCTACCTTGTACAGGTAGACCTTTACTCACTCTCACTCGTTTTTTTGTATACCGTGTCTTCCACTCTGTGGTGATTTTTTTTTCCTTTCATTTTTTTAATTGATTATGTACTAATGTTGTAGGAAAATTCAGTTAACACATTGATGATATTCTCTATATGAAAATGCTTAATTTCGTAGATAGACGAATGCTCACATATATGTATGTGTGTATACCATCTGCTACTATGATGTGCTGATTTATATTTTCCTTTTATTTTTTTTTAATTTGTTATGTTATCAGACTATTAATATTATAGTAAAATTCAGTTCATACATTGATGATATTTTTCTATATGAAAACACATAACTTTCAGATGGACAGAAATCATGTTAGTTTTTTTTTCTCCCTCTGTTGTTTTCGTTTTCTTTTTTTTAAGAATATATTATAATCATTAATATTATCATATATTTTCCCATTTTAATGTTTTGAACATACTCTTGCATGGATGGGGTTGAGAGATTTGAACCCTTAACCCCCTCGGGCCTTGGCTTTTACAGAAGCGAATGGTACCAGTAAACGGAAAACTTTTTCATGAATGTTAGAATGAAGTAATTATCCTTTTCATCTTAACCAATTCATCAGATGTACATTAGTTTAATTTGATGTACAACATTTTCTGATTTCACCTCAAACAGGGGTAAAATGAAATCGTTGTCTGTTTGTGGTTGTGTGTATTTATTTGAAGGTCTATTTCTCCGTTCTCTTATTCATATCGTCTCTTTTGTTGAAACAGAAAGTATTTGGAAGATCCTTGTTTGTGGGTAGAATCGAACGCTACTACCCTGAGCATACTCTCTTCACATGCTGAGATTGGAGTTGGATTCCTTCTAATTGTTTCATTGTTCTCGTCAGTTGCCAGTATCTTTTACATTTTTGGTTTATTTTCCCATCTAAGCCGATACATACGTAGCTTCTCCGGCTTTTATAGTTGGCTGAAACTTTCTCGTGTTAAATTTCTCAGGTGGCAGCGCAATATCATTCAAACTTTCATGTACTGGCAGGTCGGTAACCATTGTTTCTTCTGTTACCTTTATGTTCTACAAGTCAATAAACTGTATTTATCTTTAGAAATGTCCTTTCCGGTCCATGTCCCTCGGTCTCGGTTTTTGCTCTTGCCATTTTACTCTTCTTTTTCCCTTTATCTGCGACAAATGGCTGATTAATATTTGGAGTTACAGGTATGCTCGGATCGATTATTTAAGAACTGAATGAAATAATAAGGCTAAACTCTTTCTTCCCCTTTTTGCCAGCTATTGAAGCTTATGTACCAAGCTCCTGTCACAACTGGTTACCACCAAAGTGTTTGGGCCAAGATCGGGAGGACAGTTAATCCTCTCATCCAGCAGTATGCTCCATTTTTGAACGGTCCGGTTTCTGCAATACAACGATGGTGGTTCGGATAGAAAGTCGAAAATGGCTGATACGTGGACGAAGATGAAGATGAATTGTTCGACAGGACGATTAGTTTGCAAATGAAAAACAAACTTATTTGGTGATAAATGAAGTAACCATCTTGACAGTATAAGATGGGTGCATTGTTATTCAGGTAATTACAGCCTTCACTTGTTCTTAACCTTATTAAACCTTGTGTTAACCATTAACTTCGTTTCCCTTTTTCTTTTGGATTTCATGTCCTTAAATTTAATAATATTTGACATTCTGTTTGATGATGTGGAAAAGCTCTCAAGTACTATGTAATGGAAATATAATAATTTTTAGAAAAAAACTACTCTAATGGTCACCCAACTATCATAGTTTCTTGTTTTGGTTTCTCAATTAATTTTTTCGTTAAAATCGTCTTTCTCGTTAAATAACTTTCTTGTTTTGATTTCTGTCGTTAAAAATCTAACTGTAACACGAATGTGATATTTTTTAAATATTTTTTAATAATTTCTCTCTATTTTTATTTAATTTTAATCAACCATATGATGGTATGTGTCTCCGCCATATTCTCCTGTTGGGAATAAAACATGAAAGATGCTCAATGGGAGGGATGATTTTGATGAAAAATTAATTGAGGGGTCAAAACAGAAAAATGACGATAATTGGATGACTATCAGTGCAGTTTTTTTGAATTAGCTACAACGTTTACTATAATATCTGATTTAGAGTGTACTCTTAATCATTAGACATTGATCGCTCAATCACTATCTTGTATTATTGGTGCTCGAACTTGTAACTTTTAGGAACTACAATCGATTCCCTTAATCATTAAGGCAAGATGGTATAATATATGCTTATATTTTCTTGTAACTTATATACAATGTAATACCATACACATCTAGGTGTTCAAACTCAAGCCTTTTAAAATAAATATCATGTCTCTTAAAGTCACTACAACAAACCATATTCAATGTCATAAATCGAAGCGCTGATCTATTTTGGTATATCAAACATGGTAAAAAAACTCGTGAGCCATCAACTTCGTTATCAAACTAATAATCAATAACATCCGTATATAAACAGTTTTTTTAAATTTAACGGAAATTAATGACTCAGTGATGAAAATGTTAGAAATCAATAACATATGTGACTAAAACATAATATTTTAATATTAATGACCAAAACAAAACAGTTTAAAAATGAAAAGGATCAATCATATAATTTACACAATAAACTACTTGACATCGATAGAAGTATTATATTTCTGAAAGCTAAATATAAAAATTTAAATCCATATAAAATAAAACTTTTTAATCAAAAAATAAATCTCACCGTTTATAATTTCATCAATTTGATAAAAAGGTAAAATTTTGAATGCCCAAAGAAAACGCTATAAAAGTTTAAGGACTAAAGTGGCTAAACTACTGAAATTGGAGGGTCAAAAAAGTTATTCTGTCAGAGATATATGTGGCGCCATTACTTATGAAAGTTTGGAAGCAAAAACTCGGATCAAATCGAGTTAAATTAGGGTTTGCAGTAATTTTGAATTTGTGTGGAGTTGGAGCTCTGAAATTTGACAATGGAAGACGAATCGTCGCATTCAATCAAGTTGATGAACTTCGTCTCTGAACAACAGGTAGCTTGATTTCACCACTTTTTATCACCTCCATTACTAAACCCTATTTTTTTTTCAAAAAAAATCGTCGATTACTATCATATTCTCGTTGTTTGGTGTTGATTATGTCTGGATTCGATAATTATGGCAGTTAGATGAAGCGAAAAGAACTAGAGGTGAACGAATTGAAGATGGCACTGCTCAGAGGGATAGACCTCTCTACGAGGTTTTCTTCTCTCTTTTTTTGCCCTAATGGATTTGCTCAGTTTTCTTCTTCTTTTTTTTTATTTTTATTTTCTCCAATGAAGGTCAAAAAAACGATAAATCATTTAAAAAAAAAAACCTTTACTGTAGATTTTGAAGGAAAATAAAGACAAGAAAGATGCAGAGTTTAATGAACGGTTCAAACATAGTGAGTGCTTAATTTTTCAGATTGCTGTTATTTGATGCTGTAACTATCTATGAGCTAACTTTCTTCATTTTCAGGGCCACCCAAAGCTTTGGATGAAGACGAAACTGAGTTTCTTGATAAGTTGGAGACGGTGAGGACTGCTGTAATAAATACCATGGAAGCTTTTGAAATTTGATGAAGTTCTTTTGTTCCTTTCTTTTGTAATGATTTCAGATTGTATATATGTACACACACTCATATATGTATATATGTATACACACATAATTGCATAAAGCTGAAAATTTGATATTTTCACTAATGATTAGAGGCTTAAAATTGTGTGCATTTGTATATATGTACGCTCATACAAGGACACATATATCATATATGTATATATGTGTATACACATGTATAAATATTCTATTAGGTGCTACCATTCCTGAATATTGAGTGTTATTTTGTTATGCTTTTCCAATTTCTGATGTTTTTCTTGTTAATGTAGTCAAGAAGGGAATATGAACGACAAGTGGCAGATGAAGAAGCCGAAGAGTTAAGAAGCTTCCAAGTAATTTTCTACCCTTTAAACCAGTGACATTTGTGATTATTGCTACATATTAAAATTGAAGTATCTGCAACCGTGTTGTGCTTGGCTGATCGGGCCGTTACTTCTGCCTTGATAATTTGATGTCCATTGTTTTATTTTTGAGTTCTTGGTTATGCATCTTAATGTTAATGACAAGGCTTCTGATTTACACTTATTTTCAACTTACGAGAGTAACTGTTTGATTTTTTCCCTAACATTTTGGTGTGATTATAAGATATTGTATGTTCATTAACCTTAGCCTTTTCAGACACACACTGTGTAGACAAGCTGCTTGAACTCGGGTCACCTAGGGATAATTGTTTGATCTTAAAGACCAGTTATACCTGTTAGCTCAAACGCTCCATATTCAACAGAAGAATCATGCAATTATATCTGCTCTTTAATCGTTAGATTCAAGGATCAATGTGCGTACTAACTGCTTGCTAATTGCGATCCATCTGGAGTACCAGTAAAGACCGAATATTTGATAAGGATATTCATTTAAGGTGCTAAGTTGTCGTGTTTGAGATTTACAAAGAATCATATATTAGTTTTTACGAGAGTTGTTACTATTGCAATATGTGATATCACTGCAATCTGCAGTGACCGTCTTGCTACGTAAAAATCCTCTTGAACAGCTTGAATAGTTGTGTTACATGTTTAGCTAGCCATATGTATATTTTAAAACCATTATCTATGTTGTTTTAGTTTTTATTTCGTAGACACTGGTGTTTGTTTCCTTTTCAGGCAGCTGTTGCTGCACAGTCCAATATTGTGCTTGAAGTAAAAGAAACACCTTCTGTTCCTGCAAGCCAGGTTGGTTTCAAATCGATTAGTAACATGGTTGCATTCGTTTTAATGAACTTTATGATTTGGACATTAACTGTACTTCGGAATCGACAAATCTTTTGTTTTGCCTTACGGCCAGGTAGCTAGTTTTGATGTATTGTCAGGTTCCATTTTCATGTAATCCAGTTGATTGTATCCTTTGTTTCCCATGACACGAAGTTGATTACTTTCTGCATCTTATAGCTTCCGATCGATTGATCGTCTAATGAAACCTGTAATGTTTGAGGCCCATAACCAAGTAATTAGCCTTCTCTGCATCTTTTAAATGGTTCTCGTTTCTGCTTGCAGGAGCAAAAATCAGTTGGGAAGAAGAATCCAGCAGCTCGGCCTCTCGGTATGATCATAAAAGTGAAGCCACAAGCAAAAAGGGCAAAAACCGAGCCGGAGGAAAAACCAGTAAGTGCGACGAAAGCACCTGATGCCGGTACTGTAAAATCGCCTGAAGGTGATCCTGTTTCTAAGACAGGTCTTGTTTCCTACAGTGATGAAAGTGAAGATGATGATTAAATTTTTTTAAAAAAAATTACCACCGGAATTATATTGTATAGTGTTTCAAGTTCACTTATTATACTTAAATGATGCATTTTAAGCTGGTTTTTAACTTTTGTGTATTGAACTTTATCATTTTAATTTGGTATAAATAAAAAAAAAACTTTTTAACGTTTGACCGAACAATTATTTTGATTTTTATTTATTAGAATAATTTAACTTTTAATGTTGTATTTAGAGTAAAAATGATTTATTTAGCATGATAATATCATATAAACGAGAAATTATATCATGACTTTGGTTCACATCAGTCATAATCTTATCCAATTATAACCACATATTTTATCACGATCTTTCAAGTCATTTTTTTAACTATTGAATTTTCACTATTTTTTTCATGTCATTTAAAAAATACAAATTTTAAAAAAGGCATAAAGATAATTTTAACCTTTAACGTTTACAGTTTTTGTCGTTTTTGCCCTTATTCTTTTTTGGATAAATTTAGCCGTTAACTTATATCTTTTTGATAAATATTTTATTTTTTAACTAACTTGATGACTTGATCGTTAAAAATTTAACGATGATCTATATATGGAATTTAATTTTAAGTGACAAGGCATGTAACCTATCAAACATATATATATATATGAAATATAATTTTATTCCAATATAAAATATAAGACAATTTAAATTGAAATAAAATATTAAAAATTAATTAATTCTAAAATTAAAAAAATTATTAAACATTCTTAAACTCTAACTACGATAGAATCAAAATCTCATGTTAAAAAATATAAACACAATTCGAATAAGATTTTGATTTTATCGTAGGGTTAAGAATGTTTAATGATATTTTATTTTAGAATTATTAATTTTTAATATTTTATTTAAATTTTAATTGTTTCATATTTTATATTGGAATAAAATTATATTTCATATATATATGCATTTGATAGGTTACATGCATTGTCACTTAAAATTATATTCCATATATATATATATATATATATATATATGTATCATCGTTAAAATTTTAACGGTTCATTCCTCAAGATAGTTTAAAAATAAGATCTTTATCAAAAAGATATAGATTAAGGGCTAAATTTATCGAAAAAAAGAATAAGAACCAAAACGATAAAAACTATAAACGTTAAGGGTTAAAATTATCATGAGATACGAGTTTAAATAATACAAATCGTTAATTTATTTTAATAAAAAAATTTAATTTAAGTATTTGTATGTATAAAATGTGTGTATTATTTAAAGGTTAAAAAACATAAATATTTAAAATGAAATTGAAAGTCAAAAAAATACTATTAACGTTTAGATTGAATAATCACTTTAGCTCTTATTTTTGTTAAGTAATTCAACCCTTAACATTTTATTTTAAGTTAAAATAACCCCTTAACAGATAAAATTTATTTAAAAAATTGATAACAAAAGATTTAAAATAAATTGGCAAAATGATAATTAAAAAATATATTTTATATAACTTTATAAAATTATTTTTTGACTAATATAATATTTTTAAGTCAATATTATTTATAGGAAGAGATTATATCATAAGCCTGTCTCGCCATGTCAGTCGTGGTCCCTAACCAATAAAAACTACTCATTTCACTACTAATCATCCATGTTATTAATATAATTTTTAAAAGGCATAAATATAATTTTAACCCTTAATGTTTATAGTTTTTATCATTTTGGTCCTTATTCTTTTTTGGGATAAATTTAGCCCTTAATTTATATCTTTTTGACAAATATCTTAATTTTTAACTAGCTTGATGACTGGATCATTAAAAATTTAACGATGATACATATACATATATATGGAATATAATTTTAAGTGACAAGGCATGCAACCTATCAAATGCATATATGTATAGAATATAATTTTATTCCAATATAAAATATAAAACAATTAAAATTTAAATAAAATATTAAAAATTAATTAATTCTAAAATAAAAGATTATTAAACATTCTTAACCCTACGATAAAATCAAAATCTTATTCGAATTGTGTTTATATTTTTTAAGATGAGATTTTGATTCTATTATAGTTAGGGTTAATAATATTTAATATTTTTTAATTTTATAATTAATTAATTTTTAATATTTTTTAAATTTTATAATTAATTAATTTTTAATATTTTATTTGAATTTTAATTATCTTATATTTTATATTGAAATAAAATTATATTATATTATATATATATATTTGATAAGTTACATGCCTTGTCACTTAAAATTATATTCCATATATATATCATCGTTAAATTTTTAACGATTCAGTCATCAAGCTAATTAAAAAATAAGATATTTGTCAAAAAAATATAAGTTAAGGGCTAAATTTATCCCCAAAAGAATAAGAGCCAAAATGACAAAAACTATAAACGTTAAGGGTTAAAATTTTCTTTATGTCATATATATATATATAATCTTGAAACAATATTATTTTTTATTAAGAAAGGTATAATATTATTAATGAAGAGAAATTTAAAATTATATTCACCAAAAAATTTAAACATAAAATTAAATAAAAAATAAATTTTAAAGATTGAATCTGACGAGTAACTTAGAAATCGTTAACAATATTTTTTTCTCTATCCAACTGAATCTTATAGAGATGATGAAGAAAGTGGTGAGCCATTAAAATAAACTTATTGGTTGTTTCACAAAATAATTTTAAATATATTAATAAATAATTAAAAAAACTACAGTAAAAGTAAATGAATAATATATTATAATATAAAAAAATAAAAATAAAATTAAAATTCGATTATGATGTTCGTCATCCATCAAACTAAATTTATAGGATGCTTCGTAAAATAATTCTAAATACATCGACAAATAATTATAAAAGAAAATCTATGATAGAAGTAAGAGAAAAATGTGCCATAAGCTAAAAAAATTATTATTAATAATAATTAAAAATTAAATAAAAATAAAATAAAATACAAAAAATAATAATAAAAATAACATCATTAATCGATAACTAGCACTGAAATTAATATCTTTATTGATAAAATCTAAAAAAGAGAAAATTTATAATGTAAAAAAAAACATTTTTTACAATAATATAAATTTTATAATTTATTTTACTATAGAATAGATAATTATTTAATATAACGGTGAAAATTTTTAGTTTTTGAGGTAGAGATTTAGTTTAACGTGTAAGATTCAGGGTTTAAGTTTTACGGTTTATAATTTAGTTATTGTGAATAAAATTTAAGATTTAAAGTTAGAATTTATAAATTTGTAGGTTAAAACTAAAATTCTTAGTATATTACTCTAAAATTTAAAACTTAAATTCTAAATCTTAAATATAACTTCAAATTCCACACTATAAATTAAGTCTCGGTCGATGGACTTTATCAAATTATTTTGACTATTGAAAATTTTAAAATTATAAAATTATAAAAATCACTTATTAGTTGAATGATAATATACGTACTCTTTTGATTTTAGAGTGTAACCCCTAATTAATCTAAATAAATTTATATCGTACATTTAATTAATAAATAAGTCTCGGATAATAAATTTTTTAATACATAACGTCTCGATTTCGATATCCATTTAAGCAGAATGATAATATATTTTTGATATTTCAATTATAACTATTTTTATTTTTTTAAACAATAATTCATAAAAAACTGGGCTTTTGCAGCCTTCCCCTTTGGGCTTTCTAAACACCTAAAAGCACACAAAGGTTCAAAGGTTGGTTTGCAGTTTGCACGCTTAACGCTCTGCATTTTACGGTTTACACCAATTTTCTCTTTCAGATTGGCTTAATTTTACATTCGATTTACGCCAGAAAAGAGGGGAGAAAAAGGAAGAAGGAAAAGCCAACGTTGTTGCAACAATCTCATAGAGTATGGCCTCAATCGAGAGCTCCAGATCTTCAACCGCTGGGTCTCCTGATTCATATATAGGCAGCTTGATAAGCTTGACATCTAAATCTGAAATCAGATATGAAGGCGTTCTGTTTAACATCAACACTGAAGAATCCAGCATCGGTCTGCGAAATGGTAAAGAATTTTTAAGAACTTTTTTTAATTTTATTTTCTGGGTTTTATTTAAATTCTTTTTGGGCGTTTTTTTTATTTATATTTGAGCTCTGTAGTGGATTTTGCCTTTTGGGTTTTCTCCGTTAAGGTGAAATAGCTTATCTTTTCTTATTAATGTGAGATTTGATTTTGTGATGCTTTGTACAGTTTCACCCTTTTTTTGTTTATTTATTTTGCTTGATTTTGAGAATGTTGATTGTTCATAGAACTGGTTTTAGTTTAGCAGGCTGCTAGATTAAATGTCCAGAGGCCTGGATTATAGAAAGAAGTCAATTCAAATGTGTAATCTAGAGATGTAAAAAGGAAGAAGAAGAGAGATAGACTGTTGTAAGGCTGAAACATAGGGAAAATGGCTGATAATTTGTTTTCCGATGACCTTTCAAACATTTTGTGCATATATCAATTTATAGGACCTGTAAAATGTACATGATATTTCATGGTATTTCCTATATATTTAACATAACATTAGTATAACACATAAGAATTTTACATTCTACTGCTCTCTAGACAACTATGCTTCTGCAATTGTGTTGGAAATAATTAAGGGTTTTGATTTTTTTAAGGATTGGCTAAAATGTTCTGTAAACATAGTTGTTGATTTATAAAGAACATTGAAGTTTGTTGGACATTTAATTGAAAGAAGTAAATAATAAATGGAAGGGTTAAGTATTAGCATTGATAATTGAAAGGGTTAAGCATTATTATTTACATGGATTGCTGTAATACTACGAATATGAAAAATGAAAATTGTGGCTTACCGCTTACCCTAGAAAAGAAAACAGACAGTGTACATTTGTAGGCAATTATATCCTTCTTTAAATTGACTTCTGTTCCTTTAACATTGCAGTAAGGTCATTTGGGACGGAAGGGAGAAAAAAAGATGGCCCACAGATTCCAGCAAGTGATAAAATTTACGAGTATATACTCTTCCGTGGAAGTGACATCAAGGTATTCCAATATTATTTGAACTTGTTTACATTACTAGAGCTATTATCTGCCTTTTCAATTATGAAGTTTTGCCTTAGAAAATTGGTCATGGATAAAGAATTGGACTCTGAATTTGAATTTTAGTTGTAGAAGGTTGTTTCTGAGGAAATGTTGAATTGCTGTAGAGTATTGAAGGCATTTCTATGATTGCAAATATCTTTTGCTTCAGTTATGGTACCGTAAGCTGTGTATTTGCTATCTAGATTTGGGCCAAACTGAGTTAGAAAATGCAAAAGTTGTTTTGCTTCTTGATCACCCTCCTATGACTGCTTGTAAATTTGTTAGAACTTAAAAGTCAATTTTGGTCCATTCTGAAATGCTTTGTGCTTTTCTTGGCGTTTTAATTCATTCAATAAAACTATTTTACTTGAATAATCTTTATGAAATTCAATTTTAAATTTTATCATGTTTCTATGATTATTAACTGTAGCATTATGTTGCCACAATGCAATCGCACCAACAATTTAAGCATTGTTTTGGTTGGAAGAGGAGATTTCTTTGTAGAATTAGCACATGTAATATCTCAGCAGCCATTATTATATGTTTTCACCATGGCATTGATTAAAATATGCAGTTTTATTAACTTCTGGCTTTTATTTTTTCCAAGGATCATGAATTTTGGACTATTTTGAATATTAATGCCAAAGGATGAGGTAGGATTGCCACTGATATGTGCCTGGAGCTCAGTCTAGTTAGCAGTCTAAAGTTTTGATGCATCATTTATTAATACTTAATAGGCTTTTTATGAGTGATCGATAAGCAAAATTAATTTGTGCTGCCTAAGCTTATGGTGCTATTGAAAGTTGTAATTATGCTACAGGGATAGAGTGTATATTTCACGCTATTAAATATATTGAAAAAGGAAAAAAGATTTTCCCGCACTAAAGCATTTTAATTTAGATGCCTCGTTTTCTAGATTACAATTTGGTGTCAAATACTTTTAGTGAAGATAGAAATTTCCTTGTTTATTAGTGCCTTGATTGTGCTCTTTTCTTGTTCTGCATTTGTTTTTCAGGACCTGCAGGTCAAATCTTCTCCACCAGTTCAGCCCCCGGCACCTATACACAATGATCCTGCTATTATACAGGTAGAGAAAAGGAAATGGTTTTACTATCTATTTTTGTATTGTACTTCTAATAAATAGCTTTTCTTAAACTAGTAATATTCAGTATTATGATCAAGTTTATATGGAATGATGAAGTATTATTGCTAGTATTGTACTTTCTAGTGAAGCAAGAGTCAAAATGCTTTAGTGTTTTTTTTGGGTCAATTTTCCTGGTATTTAGGATGTTCTAGCATTTGAATTTGGTTTAGAGTTTAGCTTGTAAACATCAATGTTAATTCTGTTCTGCTTGTTTTGAACAAATATCGAGAATTTGGAAAATTTCTATGAGTTTTTTTTATTTATGTTGGTTCTCACTGTTTCTCGCACCAAGTTCTCTCATCACTTCAATTTCATATGTTTCTCCTCTCTTTTCCTCGATTTCCCTCTAAATTCTGTTTTCCCCATCCTTGTACATCACTTTGCTTAAAGATGTCTTATCGGTTACTAAGATGCATGGATATGCTTAAAGATGTCTTATCGGTTACTAAGATGCATGGATCTGCATTACAAATTTTCAAGCTTCAATTTAAATACATCTGAATTAGTCAACTTGTCTGACGTTTGTTGGATTTCTTTCTTCTGCAGTCTCACTATCCCCAGTCGGCAACTTCATCCAGCAGCTTGCCTTCTTCTGCTTCAGGATCTATACAAGGTCCAGGTTCCCAAACTTCATCTATAGGACTCACAAGGCCTACATTTCAAGGCAATCTCCCATTATATCAACCTGGTGCAAGTTTAGGGCCATGGGGTTCGTCAACTGCTCCAAATATAAATAATGGGCTTTCCATGCCAATGTACTGGCAAGGTTACTACGGGTCTGCAAATGGTCTTCCTCCACAGCCGCAACCTTTGCTCCAACCCCCACCTGGCTTATCAATGCCATCTTCCTTGCAGCAATCTATGCAATATCCAGCTATGAATGTGTCTTTACCTACTGCAGCTTCTAACTTTTCAGGTGCTCAGTTACCTGAAAACACTCCTCTTTTGCTGCCACCCTTTGGTACTGGCACCATGAATTTACAATCATCTGTTCTTCCATCACAGTCTTCTAATGTAGTTTCAGACTCATTAACTAGTTTGAATCAAGATAGGGCTTCTTCTTTAACTCTTCCTACTGCGGCTCCAAGTAGTAGCTTGCCATTGGTTTCTCCATCAAGTACTGCTTTAGATAAAAATGCTGCCATGCTGTCTTTTTCTGAAAAACCAAAGACGGTCCCTGATCCCATGATGCCATTCAAAGGCATTCCTGATTCTGCTTCCTCCACCGCAGGGACAACAAGCTCAGTTTTAAATGATGGAATACTTCCTTCTTTAGTAACCCCAGGCCAGCTTTTACAACCTGGACTGGTCACAGCATCTTTGTCTATGTCTTCACAAACAGCACAGAAGGATGTGGAGGTTGTTCATGTGTCATCTCTAGAATTGACATCAGCCCCTGCACTAGTGCCTGTGCCTGCAAAAGCATCACAACCTGTGTTAGGACAAGCACCACAATCATTGTCAGCAGAAACATCAGCACCATTAATAGCACAAACACCACAGCAACTACCGAAAACAGGACAGGAACCTATATTGCCTTCACCTTCACTCTCTGATCATAAGGTACTGCTTCCATTTTTCAAAGTGAAAGAGCTGAAAAATCTGAGGAACTTTGATCATGTGACATTTAGTGTTTTTCTTTTTTCTAGAGGGTTAGAGAGGGTCATGGAACACATCTTTTTTTCCTTTGTATTCCCTTTCCTCCCTCTCCTTTGTTTTCAGGCATACATGTTCCAAAATGATATACCCTACGGACTAAAAAGTCTAGTTTCATGGAATGTAATGCTCAAACTTGTAGTTTTTAGGACATGTCATTGGACTTAAACGATATTAAAACATCACTATCAAGTTCTTCAAACCTGAAAGCATTCATATCATAAACAGTGTGCAAAAGATTGTTTTTGTGTACATAGCAAGATGTATTCAGTTTCTTTTACTCGTAAATTCCTATTCCATTACTCCTAAACGGAAAAAGACAAAAAATGGATTTGGTGCATTCCTCGGTTGACTGTAGGCATCTGAAAGTAAATCATGCCACTAGAAAATTTAGTTTTAGACTTCAGATGATTTGATCTCTATAACTTAGGTACACAAGATTTTCTGATTTGGAATTTACTACGTGCTTTAATTTGGAGAGTTTGGTTCCTGTAATCATGTTAGTCCCCTCTCTAACTGAAGGAACCCCACTTTTTTGACTCTGAAATCTTACTATCATGGTAACTTGGTGCAACTGAGCTGACGTTGCTAGAATGTTGAAAGGAATTTCAAATTGCAAATCTCCCAAACAATGTGGCTAAGTTCCAAATAATTTTTTATTTCATTGGATTTAGAAATATTTCCCCTTGAGTAATGTATCTATTATACGTGCTGACTACCCTTGACATGTGGAATTTGTATTACCAGGTTTCTTTAGTTGGGCTGGTTTGACGACCATTTGCTAATAATAGATTTATTCTTTTAAATAGTTAGGATGCATACTTTTACTTGGTCGTAGTAATTTTTTGGCTTGAAATGGTTACATGTATGCTGAGTTGCTGACATCATTCCCCCTTTTTTGATGTATTTTCTGCTTGTTCTTTGTTACCCTCCTAGCTACATGGAGCTCCGATGCAGTCTTATAATAGTTATAGAGGAGGACGTGAAAGAGGACGGGGAAGAGGAAGAGGAGGAAATGAGGTGCGTTTTCCGTTTCTTTGCTTTGCCAGATTGTTATTTATGATCGTGTCTATAATGAAAAATGGTTCTATCAAGTTATTCATGTTTTGAAATACTGAAAGTTCAGGTGAATTTGCTGTGCGGAGAAGGGGGTATGTTAAGGGTCTGCTTGCATTTGAAAATTATTGCTCATTGCTTATCAAATTGTCTAAGAGCTGTATTCTATTGGTCATTGCTTTGCCAACCGTGGTGTACTTACAAGTCTCATGACCTTTTTAGGCCAATTGGTATAGTTAGTTTGTAATGTCAACATTTGGTACTGCAGATTTCACGTTCGGCAACCAAATTTACAGAAGAATTTGACTTCACTGCAATGAACGAGAAATTTAACAAAGATGAAGTTTGGGGCAATCTTGGCAAAAGCAGTCGAGGTCAGGAAGATGCTGATGACTTACAAAATGAAGATAATGTTGAATCCTCGGAAGTTGAAGTTAAGGTAAGAGTTCCCGGCATATGTGTGTCGGTACAAAACCCGTTTCCATAATTTGGTTCATAAGTTCCTTTCGTTACTCTTATATATTCTTCTTTTGCAGCCTGTATATGTCAAGGATGATTTCTTTGATTCCTTGTCCTGTGATTCTCTTGGTGGTGGGTCTCGTAATGGGAGGACTAGATTTTCAGAACAAATGAGAAGAGATACAGAGGTACTGTTCTACTGCATTATTCGCACCGTTGGGAGTATTTAAATGTACGTATGCATGTATGCATGTTCCTCACTTGAGTTTCTTTGTCATATTGAGTAAAAATAATATCATTAGTGCTTACTCTAGGCACTAAAATCTTATATTGTCAGCCATAAGATGCAAAAAAAGTGCTTGCTGTATGTGTTTCTGTACACGTCTGTCAATCTAAAGTACGTTAAGATACATGATTATTGTAGAAAAGATGCATTTTTTCTTCTTTTTTTGTTGATTCCGTTGGATTTCCTCATGGTCCCATTTCTGTTGTCAAATGCTTTTTCACCCAAAAGGAAAGGATATGCTTTATCTTTTTGTCTATCCCTAAAGCACAATTGCTAAGTGCACCTAGGTGCATGCCTTAAGTTCATTAACACTGGTTGAGCTTGTTTACCAGCAACAATTTCGATGTTGAATACGAGGGATTGGAACTTGGACTAAGAAATGACAACGGTTAAAACGAACCTTGTTATGTTGCTTCTAGGAGCATTGGATACTGTTTGTTTCTTCAACATGCATCATGATCTCATATTCTTGACATATTTTCTTTACAATATCTCTATAGACCTTTGGCGATTTCCCAAGGCATCGTGGTGGTCGAGGTGGTCGTGGACCTTTCCATGGCGGTCGAGGACGTGGCTCTTATTATGGAAGAGGCTATGGTTATGGCGGGAGAGGTAGGGGATATAACTAGTTATCAGTTGGAATCAAGTACAATTAGTAGATCAAACTGTTACCAGAGCTTGTATGAATGTTCCCACCAACTCCAAACTTGGCTTTTGATTGTACTCCTATAATGGTTGCTGGTTTTGGATTCAGACTACTGAACTATAGAAATAAAAAGAACCAATCCCAGAAGACATTGCACTGCTACTGCCTACATTATAAGGTTTTGAAGGGTTATGTGAGGTTCAGTTGGATTTCTTGTTCTTAGGGTCATTCGAGCGAATCTAAATAGATATTACTACGCCGTTACATTCCATTTAGGATTAAGAATGGGTGTAATCGGGACTTTTTTTCTATATATTTCTCGTTATTTGGGACTCTGTTCACCTCGTTTCTATTTTCTTCTATTGAATCGAGAAGTAAATAGGTTTGATTGTCCATCTTTTTAATATAATCTATATGAAACTCACTTTTTAAGTATAATACCTATCGAGTTTAGATTAATTGATACCGTTGCTCCCACGAGGATACGAGATTGAGCATATTATTAAATTTTATAGTTTTATTTGATCGTAAATTTTTAAATAAAGTCGTTTTAAATAATATTTTATTTTGAGACGTATTTAATATCGAATAACTAAATACGAACAATAAATTATATAAGCCATTACAGTGCAACCAATATTGTTCATATTTATTTCAACAAAGTTTTTAATGAAATATTGATTCAACTCAACGGTTTTATTATTATCTTTTTATTTACTCATTAATTTTTAGTTTTGTAACATAGAATATATTCTTTTAATAAAGTTTAAATATTTTAGTTGATATTATATTTAATTAAAAAAATAAAACCCCTTCAAATTTTTTGAAATTCGCATTAAATTTTAATTTTCTTTGAATATTTTAATTTTTATTAAATCTCAAAATTTTAAAAAATTTAGTTAAACCAGTATTATTTTACGAAAATCCAACACTATGTAAAGGTGAAAAACCCTAGTAAAGAACCATAAATGATTTTAATATTTTACGATATTATTAGAAGGATCAATCTTGTATTCCGAACATAAATTATAAATTGAATATGTTTTTTATTACTAAAGTAATTTTAATATCATCAAAGTAAATTATTATAAATAATGACGTAAAATTAAAACTATAAAATAATATATTATTATATCTAATTATCAAAAAGTGTAATTAATCTTAAACATCCTATATAATAAGACTTATTCGAACATCAAACATCCTATATAATAATATATTATAATATATTATTATTTTACACAAATTAATAAAATATATAAAATTGAGGTTAAATTAGGACATATGGGGTGTAGGAAAAATAAAACCCTAATTTGATTAGGGTTCTTGCTATACAAGTTTCTTTTATAACTCTATAAATATATAACATGGTTTAGAGTTTTAGGCATACGAATCGAGAGCGAATTACGTGTGTTCTTTCGAGCTTTAGGTTTAACCACATAAACTCGTTCTCTTGTATTTCTTTCTTGTCCAAATAAATTTATTTCAGCATGATAGTTCGAATCTTGTTCGTATTATTTTTGTTACAAGATCTGATTTTGTTTCTACTGGGATTAGTTCACTTTTACAAGTATTTGTATAAAGATCTCAAGAGGCTGTTATATCCGGAGGAAGCCGATTATCAGAGACTGTCATCGGAGAAGCAACTTGACGAGAATTCAATTATGGCGGTCGTCGTTCGATACGAAAAACTTGAAGAACCCGAACCGAATTGTACCGACTGCGTTATATGTTTGGAAGAGTTCAAAGATGGAGATTCTTGCAGGCTTCTTACAAACTGCAAACATATGTTTCATCGACCATGTATAGATCAATGGTTGCTTAATGATATATTTTGTCCAATTTGTCGTGTTCGAGTCGTCCGTTCGAGATTTATCGTTTGATGATGACGAGGAGGAGAAGATTGTCCATACATATGTGGTGGTTCCATGATTGCTGCTTTATTTGGTTTGAGGATTTATTTTTAGGGTTTAGAAGTTTAAGTTTTAGGGTTTATAAATTTGAATTTATAATAAACTTTAGGGATAGGGTTTTAAATCTTATAATTATGAATTATTTAATATATTTTTAATTATTTATACTTTAAAATATTTTAACTTAACAACGATGGTTTATATGATTAATGGTGATTAGAATTAGAGGAAGCTTAATTGTTCATAATTTTCTAAATAAAAGTCCAATTGATCTATTATTAAAGAGAAGGTTTATTTGATTTTTTGCTATATTTAGAAAGACCAAAATATACTTAAGCTTTAAATATATTAATATTTTAAAAATTATATTTATTCTTTGAAATAATTCTCTTACCTTTTTCTGTCCTATTTTTTTAATTTGGAAATAAAATTTATGGATTATTGTCGTATATAAAAACTGAAAGTTTATACAAAAAGTCTTAATTTTCGTGTTTAACAAATGTCATAATTTTTGGATTTAGGATCTTAGTTTAGGGTGTAGGGGTTTAAAATTAGAGCTTTAGAATTTAGGGTAATAGTTAGAATTTAAAGTTTACATTTAGAATTCAGTGTTTATAAGTTAAAACCTAAACCCTAACCATATTACCCTAAAAATAAAACTCCAACCTCTAAACTCTAAATTCTAATATTATCGTTAAATTCTAACCCTTATACCTAAACCCCAAACCCTATGCCCTAAACTAAAACTTCGAACCTTAAAATTAAAATAATTATTAAAACTCGAGATAAAGCTATTTTTTTAAAATTAATAATATTTTTTTGAACAAGCTAATAGTGATTACAGTAGTATCTGTTAGGGGTGTGCATTCGGTTCGGTTAATTCGATTAATCGACTGAACCAAAATTATTTCGGTTAATTCGGTCGGTTAATTTTTGGTAAATTCAGTTAACGGTTTATATTTTTTGATAATTCAGTTATCAGTTAATTCGGTTCAAAATAGGTTAATTAACCGAATTTATATATATTATATTTATTTATTTTTAGTCATTTAATTTTTAAAATATTATAAAATGTTCATTAAATTTTTTTATATTATAAAATGATCATTAAATTTTGTATTAAATTAATATAAAATAAAAGTTTAGTGACTAAAAAATATTTTAGCTTAATTTAATGACCTATTATATAATTTAATCAAAATTTATAATAAATTTCGGTTAAATCGGTTAATTTGGTTAATAACCGAAATAATTTCGGTTCAGTTAAAGAAAATTCCCATGTTTACATTGTTACAATCCAATTCTTAATGTACAGCTCCCATCCAAAGTGTAATTTACATAATCCTGAATCCAAAGATCCTTTCCTTGTGTTTCTTCAAAATGCTGCAGGCTTCTGTGCTAATAACTGTTTTAAGTCCCTAGTGAATTTAAATGAAAAAAAAAAAATTCAGGGGAAAGGGTTTTAGATTTGTTAAGTTTTCGAAAAGGTTATATAGTCGTGACTCGTGACATACCGGCACCGTGGTACGACGCAGTCGGATTCTTTGCAATTTCTGGCGTGCACACTCAGTATGAGCCATGTCTTCCTACATTGTTTACAACCACCAGAAAACCCTACAGGGCATGCTTTTGTATGGAATAATAGCTTCTTCATGAGATAGCAATGCGGGTCGGAGCATCGAGAGCGACATCGAGCGGAATGCAGAAGCACTTCCAGCACTTTCTGTTGAATCAAATAACATTCCAAGTTATTAACATGCATTTGGATCAAATGTTTTAAAATGGACAATATATATACGTACCGATAATTTCTTCACCATAATAGCTTCTCTGTTCTCGGTTGAAGAATCAACGACAGAAGAATGAGGAGTCGACTTATGAATGTGTGAGGAACATCCGTCTCTTTGATAGAATGTAACACAAACGGAAAAATCCGAACATGTCTCACAATGCCAGCACTGATCTGTTGGTGTGTCCTTGTTACAAATACCACATGTAGTAGTACTAGTAGCAAACAATGCCGCCGGATTGTGAAGGTAATGTAAGATCATCATCGAGGAATGCTTGGCCCGACGAAGTGTGTTAAACTGATAGTTGTTCTTCTGACAGAACAACAAAAACTTATATCTGTTCTCAAATAAACCACTCTCTATGTCTGCGTCTTTATCATCCGTATCAGAAGGATCATCCACCATAATCTGAAAAAAAGAAAGATATGCATAAATACTCCAAGCTCATTGTTATAAAGGTAAAGGAAAGGTTAAAATCGCGAGCACTAGGTACTTACCTTACGGAGCGAATGTTTTTCACCATTCCCTAAAGTATGAGTGGAATCCTTGTAGGTGCTTCGTTTTGCATCATGGCACCTGGAAGATGACATGAAGTTTAAAGTGCAATGAATAATGCATACATCGCTAGAAATTCCACAAATCTGAACAATGAAAAATTACCTTCCACAAATCTGAAAGCTTTTACACAGATGGCAAGACCATCGGCATCCGTCTAATATGACTCTATGGCAGCATACGCAGACGAACTGCAGATGTGCAACGATGAAATCCTCCTTTATAGGTAAAATTTTTTGGCCCAGCTACAAAAGAAGGAAGAAATGGAGTCATATATTTAGTGACCATCATAGTTGCATACAAAATGAATTCAATAGACAGCCATACTAAACAGATTTAGATAGAATGGTTTATAAATTTTTACCTTTTGCATCAACAGAATATCCTTAATGGACTGACCAGATGGATTTGTCTGTCCCATGGCTTGCAATTTTCTCTTTAACACAGGTTTCATGCTCATATTTTTTGAGTATTCTCCACTTGATTTCTTGATATGTTCTATCACATCCTCGGCAGCACCGGACCAATAGTCACCATCAAAATATGGCAAATGAGCTGCTGTTACCTTGGTGTTGTATTTTCCGGTGGAAAAAAATTGATCATATAAGTTTGTTAAATCGACCACTATGCCTGCTTTAGCAGCCTTTTTTAACATGGTCTTATGCCTGCACTTGCAAAAAGGATGCTAGTCAAAACATATACAAACAAGGATGCATATACAGACACAATGCAGACATAAAAATACATTTATAAGAGATATGTGTGTGTGTGAGACAGAGAGAAAGAGAGAAATACCATTGTCGCAGCTTATCAGGTTTCGGTATTTTTTGAGCCTCTGGGTGGCAATACAAGATATAATCTTCTCCTTTTGTAGGTGGACAGGCCCATATGTAGCAGGATGTGAATCCTCGTTTCTTGCAGTATTCAAGGTATCCTACCTAAACATAGAAATAGAAGACAAAGTCATAACACAATCACAATGATCTAAACTATAACAACCAATGAACTTTGAAAAGCCATAATAATCAGAGCAGGAAATTCTATGTTATACCATGATTTCGTGGTAAACAACAGTTCGGAGAGCTTCTCCATTAGCAGTAATTTCTGTTTCAGGCCTAAAATACTTGACGGAATCGAGATATGAAATATAAACACATCGTTGATTTGGTTGACCGCAGTCTGCTCCAAACTCTTGGACATACATGATAAAAAGGCATACATCTGCCCCATCAATATTCTGGAACAAGAGAATCACCTAAAAATGGAAAACAACGTTCATGGTTAGTGACATAAGTCTAGAGATTGGTCCCCCAAGGAGGCATATTACAATACGGGAATACCAAATTACCTTCAAAACATTTAATAATTTTGAAAGATATCTTACCTTTGACTTGTATGGAAATTCAGAAGGGTAATTCTCATGCTGAAGTACATCTAAAAGCTGCTGGTTCACTTTAACAAGTTTCTGAACTGATAAAACCTCTCTAACAACAAGACCTTCTGTTTTAGGAACCTAGTGAACAATAAAACATTATATCGTCAATGAAACAACTAGTCTACGTAAAAATAACATTGTGGAGCATATAAAATATATAACAATCAAATATACGTGTGTATTTCTATATATATTTCAAGTTGATTCTATGGCAATAGGATAGGTTAAGCCATATTTGGCGACTCCAGGAGCAACTGCTACCTTCTAATATTAATGCAAACTTTAAAATGAGCATTTGAGCTTTAAACCAATTAGCTAAACAAGAATCTTACCAACATTCTAATATTAATAGAAATCCAACTCTTTGATTCAAGACCTTTCTGGTCCTTATTTCATTTAACTACCACATTATATATTTCATATTATGACCAATAATGAAATAACAATGGAGTGCACATTATTCTCAAACAATGTTGCCATCTTACCTCATCGATGCTCATTCCTGTAGACTTTGCCTTCTCTTTTCTGTTTTTCTGAAGACAACTAAACAACCTTTGTTCTAAATGGTCACCGAGTCTGGTTCGTGGAAGATCTTTTGCACCAAAAATAGTTCTCCCTGGTAGGGGCATTCGTTCTCCATTTTCAATTTCTTTTAGGTAGCATTTTGGGCAGATATAATCTTTATCTTTATTATTCCTTTTCTCATTAAATAGAGCACATATTTGGTGTTGCCAACATTTACATTTATCACACTGAACCCACCGTAAGAAAACAACATTAATAAGTTAGTTTTTCAGTTTAAAAATTCAGGAATATGAAAAATAGTAAATACCCTGAATTAACTTACCGATTCTTCTGATTCATCATCGTTCTTCATTTTAATCAGTTTTGCTTTAGAAACAAATATTCCAGAAATTGTGATACCATGAGATCGAGATAGGTTATAACATGAGGAGCAAATATAATCTCCGATACCATTTACTTCAAGTATGCTGTAATATGTTACATTTCGTCTTATACGAGCACAGCATAATGAACAATATATCGGTGCAGGAGCAAGTGAAAGCTTGGCTGCTCCACATAATTGGCAGGAATCCTTACTGTCAACGTCAACTATTTCTCTTCCTTCTTTATTTCTATGATCCTATTTTAATAATAGAAAACAGTGTCAATGCTCCTTCATGAGCAAACGGAAAGTTTATGCTTTTGTATATGATTAAAGTTTATCCTTCAAGCACTCAGTTCTACTCCATACATACTTAGTTAAGTTAAAGCATGCTAAAAGCAATTTTTTAAGTATATAATAAAGTATAATATCTACTAACAGAAGATAACACAATATGAAAATTAAAAGCAATAAACAGAATGAAAGCACAAACCTGGTCAATGCACTCCCTAAGACTTGATATGTGCTCCTTTATTTGTTGTGCTGTGAAAGTTTCTATCAAGGATACACCTCCTTTATAACTACCGATAACTGCCTCTGGAATACCAGTAAAACTATCTGCCTCATCCTTGCCTATCTCTTCAGCACTTAAAGAATTTTCTCCAAGTTTTAATTGCATTTCAGTGTCCACCTCCATAGTCGTAGCCATCTCTTTAGCACTTGTAGAATCTTCAATAAGCTCTGGTAGCGAATCAATGTCCACCTCGATATTCTTACCCATCCCTTTAGCAATTCTAGATTCATCTAAAACCATGCCATTAGAAGGCAAGCAGGGGGACGTAGGATTTTCCAGCTTCAAACGCTTTGACAAAGGTTGCATGGCTTCTGAACTACCACATTGGCGCCAACCAGAATCTCCTTTACCCAAAAATCTTTGAAGACCTCTTTTTACCTGTTCAAAACCGAGAAGATATCTATCGGTGATGAGACTACGTTTAACAGGACTGCAGACTTTACATTTACCATCATGAAACCTATCCTAATATGATGCAAATGAGGAAAACCGTAGGCATTGACAGGTATTAACCGGATTATCCGAAATTACCTGTGATTCTTCATAAGGGAGCTGCCGAAGATATTCATGAACCGCAGCTTGTTTATTTTTGAGACTGAAAGATTGCTTTTGTTCGGTGCAAGGGAGCTGAGGACGATTCCTGTGCTTCCCGGGCCAACCATTACTCGCAGCTTGTTCAATTCCTGGACGAAAAGACTGTTTTTTCCCATTGAAAGTCCGTCTACCTTCAGCTTCAAATGGCTTTTGAAACTGCAATTTTGGAACAACAGTCGAAGGGGCCATTGTGAACTTGAGTTGGATTACTCCTTAATCCGCACAGAGTTCTGCCCAAGAACAATACCATCAAAGCATCAGAGACACATTCATTCAATTTCAAATCATCACCAAACAGAAACGAATTCCTTATTCCCAAACAGTTCACAATTTCATGAAAAATACAACCCAGAAATCAGTGTATCAAAATTGATTAGTACAACGAGACAATCGAAACAAATCAACATATAGCGTAAAAAGAAACAAAAACAAGTTATACAAAACCCTAGAATCGCTAAACTCATATTTACCTTCGAAAAAAGAGTAAGAGCAACACGGAATAGAATCGACTAACAGAAACTCGGATATGGCAATACTTTCAAAATCTCGTTACTGAACTTCAAATCTTGATGTTGAGTTAAGGGTTTGGAAAGTTACCTTATTTGATCTACGGCTATATGGGAAACTTGGAACGCAAGAAAGATGAGGTACGGACGAAAATAGAGTAGCGATTAGGAGAATATATTTTTATAGAAATTTGTTTTCGAATTTCCTAAACCCTTTAAATTTACCCAACCCTAAGCACGCGAAAATTTAAAGAGATTTTGAGGGGGGTACGTAATTATTTAAAAAGGGTAGATAATAGAATCTTGATGAGAATTTTTAAAAAAATTATTGAAATTTGATTAAAAATATTTTAAAAATAAAAATTTTAAAGGATTAAATTTAAAAAATTTAAAATTTTGTGAGACCAAAAATAATATTAAAAATCTTGGGAGATTTGGAGTTTCTTCCGACTCCCGTTTAGGCTTCGAATTTGAACATAGATAAGATAGTAAGATCTTTTTAATTTAATCATCGGTTGATTTGTTTCTCATATAAAAATAAAAATGAATAATTAGTCACTAGACATTATGATGAATACCTTAAAAAATTATGTACCTCGTAAATTATCAGAAGAGGATAACATTTAAATATATGTTTTTATATATTTTAATTATAATATTAATTGAATTAAGATTTAATCTACTTTATTAATCATAACTAAATAGATCCATTCTTTTATCCACTATAATTAACTTTCATAACACTTAAGTTACTAAAAATTTAATTTGTTGTCAAATGTATATGAACAAATGTCTTAGATATAAAACAATCGAGAAGTTATCAGACATTAAGGTTGTTTCCTATTTTATGTTTTTTTTTTTACTTATTTAATTGTATCACTAGTTTAACTTTGTTTTTTAAATAATAGACGTATATAATCCTAACCAATTCACATTTTTTTTACATAGGTGATTAAAACGAAAAACTATCACAACTCAAATTTTATCTAATTAAATAAATTATATCGTAAATTTTATTACGTAATCTATATTTTAAATTTTCAAGATAAATCGTTATAGGACTTATTTTTCCCCTTTTTTGACTTCGATTTTTTTCAAAATTTATTTTACGTAAAATTTATAATTGGTCATTGAATTTTGATAAATTATTTAATTTAGTAATTAAATTTTTAATTTTTTAATATTATCATTAAATTTTTAATTTTATTTTAATTTAACTATTAACTCCGTTGCGGTGATATAACAGTTAGCAAAATATATATAATAATACATTTAGTCATTTAAGTTTGTATATTTAATTAATTTAGTCGTAATTTAAATAAAAATAATAAATTTCTCTTATTATTTATACACTAATTTAATTTATTTTTAAAATAGAATTAATTTAATATTTTTTAAAAAAATAATACGTGTAATTAACTGAGTGATAGAAAAATAAATTTGACGTATTAATTTAATATTTGACGTATTAGTTTGGGATAAATTATTTTTTAGTTATTTTAATATCCAATACTAGAATAATATCGATCTTAAATTTTAATTTTTAAATTTTGAATATTAAAATATAAAAAATATTCATATGAAATTTAAGTTGTAAAACATGACTCGTTAGATAAAATAACTTAATTTTTTTTATTTAACTTGTTCCATCGAACATTATTTTTATTTTAAACCTTAAAAATAAGTATTTGTGAAAAATAAAATTTTCATTCTCGTTGCATAAAATATTATTTCATTATATATTATCTTCCCTCTCTTCCTAGTAAGCATGGGGAAATGGCAACTAATGTTATGCTCTCCCTCTCCATCTGCCTTATCTCTTTCCATTTTCTCGCCATCCAAACAGCACTTTCTTCATCAACAGATTCATTCGTCTTTGGAGGATGCAGTCAACCACAGTACACACCCAACTCACCCTTCGAGTCAAACCTCAACTCGTTACTCACTTCCCTTGTCAACTCAGCCACTTACTCGTCCTACAACAGCTACACAATCATGGGATCAACTCCACAAGACGTCGTCTACGGCCTCTACCAATGCCGAGGAGACCTCTCCATGCCCGACTGCGCCACCTGCGTCGCACGCGCGGCCACCAGGGTCGGCTCTTACTGCCCCACAGCGTGCGGAGGCGCGGTGCAGCTGCAGGGCTGCTACGTCAAGTACGACAACGCCACGTTCCTCGGGGTCGTGGACAAGAACGTGGTGTACAAGAAGTGCGGGACGTCGGTGGAGTACGCGAAGGAGGGCGAGATCGTCGGCCGTCGAGACGCGGTGATGAGCGGGTTGATGACTGGCGGCGGGATGTTCAGGGTGGGAGGGTCGGGGGAGGTCCAGGGTTTGGCTCAATGCATGGGGGATATCGGCATCGGTGAATGCCGGGATTGTTTGTCAGAGGCGATCGGGCGGCTGAAAAGCGAGTGCGGGGCGGCGGCTTACGGTGATTTGTACTTGGGGAAGTGCTACGCCAGGTTCTCCACCGTCGGAGCTTGGGGCGGCGTAGCGAAACGGCATTCTCCATTGCCGTTGGATTACTTGCTGGTAATGGGATTGTTGTCATCTTCATTTCTCATGCTTTCCTAAAGAAAGGTGGCGGGTTGAAATGGTAAAATACTAATTTTTTATCTTTGGGTAAAAAACTAGTAAAGCCCTTCAAGTTTATTACTTTATTCAAATCAGTCCTTATACTTCTTTTTATAGTACTTAACTAATATCCTTTGATTGGCACTTAAGGGAGTCTCTAGTTCAATTGAAATATTGGTTACTGTTAATAGTTTATTTAAGACTTAAAAATGAAAAATCAGTCCTTAAATTATATTATTTGTTTGTTTTTAAATTATAAATTATTTTTAATCAACTATTTAAATTATTATCTATAATTATTTTAAGTATTTAAGTTGTTTTTATCGAAATAAATACTTAAATTATATAATTTTTACTTTTAGTCTCTAAATTATCTATTGATAAAATAAATACTTAAATTATGATTTTTTTTTGCTTTTAGTCCCTAAATTATCTATTGGTCAAAAAATCTTTGTGATACAACAATTTATTTAGGGGTTAGCAAAACTCGATTAAAAACCTGAATAATTATATTCGATTCGAGGCGAAAATACTCGATTTGTCTTGATTCGGCTCAAAATTTCATAAACTCAATTTGATTCGAAAAATTTCAAATAAAATAGAAATTCGAATAACTTGAAATTTTTAGTAATTAGAGAATTTATTTTTAAGTTTGAGACAAGTCCCTCAATTTTATTAATTCAACTCAACTATTTTTTTAAAAAAGTTTATAATAAAAAAAATTCAAATAAAATTTGAGTTATAGACTCGTCAACTCGATGACTTGAAATTTTTCTTGACTTAACTTGATCGAACGCTCACCCCTAATTTTATTAATTGAAATAATTTTTTGACTTAAATAACTACTATACCTAAAGTAACCAGAATAATAAAATGTTTTAAGAGGCTATTTTTTTCTTCATTTAAGCCTTTATTTAAATATAAATTAAAGGTTATGGACTTTCTTTACAAGATTTTTACATTAAGCAACTCGGTATCTAAGGTCAAATTATGATTTCAATCCCTCTACTTTGCTTCAATCTGAAATTTAGTCTCTATACTTTCCTTTCCTCCAAATCTACTTAACATGTTGGTCCCAATGGCATGGCTATGAGACCCATATTAACATGACCTTTTTCTCTCCCTCGAAACACCTCTTCCGATACATAATCCGTGGCATCGACTCACGTCAATATTTTAAAATACAAAGACTAAATCTCGAATCAAAACAAAATAAAGGGATCAGAATCATAATTCGGGTTCGAATAAACAAATTAATAATTGTTCCAATGCATTGCAAGTAAATGAAAAGGGAGGATTGCATTACTTTTGGTTAATCTTTTCTTTTCCTTTCCCATGAAATGTTTCTTTCTACCAAAAGAGAGAATGGGAAGTTGTGCATTGCCCAGGCCATTATATATATAAAAAAAGCTTCTAAAGGAGAGAAAAGGGAGACTTTCCTCCCCACTTACCAAAGTTGGGCTTGTCTTAATGGGAGAAAAAAGGGTGTTTCTTGTTTATTTTATATTTTTCTTAGACTCTAAGTTTCCTTACTTAATCATTGGTATGATTTTTTCTTTAAATAAATAATCAGTATATATTTATATATCGTAAAAAAATATTATGATTCAAATTTATAAGATACAATTAAAATTTTTAGTAGAAACTAATCATTGATATACTTTCATCTATCATCGTTATTCGAATCTATAGCATGAATCGAATAATAAACACCTTTAATTATTAAATATTGAGTTTAATAACGTGTCTTTAGATTATTTAATGATGCTCAAATGAGGGTTATTTCACAATTTTTATTTTACTTTTATGATATTATTAATTAATTAACAATTATTTTAATTAATTTCATTCTCATTTATTAGTTTCATTAGTTAAAGTAAAAAAATTAACAAGTCATTTATTCAAAATTTAAATCCTTACTACTAAGGCCAATTCAACATTAATTTTGGAAAATATGATAAAAAATAATTTTAAAAAATATTCCTGAACTATTTAATATAAAATAAAAATATTTGATATTGTTCTTAAAAATATGTAAGTATATAAAATATATATTTTAGAATTTTTTAAAAATATAAAAATTGTTGATAGAAACAAAAATATATTAATAATTTTATTTAAAATTATTTTTGAAAAAACTAAAAACTAAAAATTTCGGTTTTTAAAAATTATTTTCAGGACCAGACTGAAAAATAATTTTAGCCCTATAATATCAACACAATAAGTGAACGATCAATGTCTAATAGTTTAGAGTATACCCTATACTAATATAATCAGCTGATTAAAACACACTCAAACTTTGATATTCATGACTACCATCAACATGGAAGTTATAATCTTCATCGGACTTTTCGTTTTTCTTGAAATATTCATGTTCGGCACACATATCCGACACATTTTCGAACACGAGTACGAGAGTATCATCTTCGGAATACCTTAAAGAAGATTAACGTCCCTAAATATTCTGGTAAAAGCAAAGGGGCATTCATCAGCAGTTTCAATGCTATATAGTATATACAACACGATTCGTCCGAGCTAGGCCTAAATTCTTTCGAGCAGTTCACGAACAACTTATTCGGATCACGCAACATTAATTCGAATGAAATTTGATGAAAAAATTTACCACATTTTCGATTTGTACACATGAGTTCTTTGTCCTTCACCTGCAAACGAGACAGAATAGGAGAGCATCGGCAGCGCTGCTTATTTGGCGGATTTCGAGTGCTTGATCAGCCAATCGATGACGACATCTATATTTACGGAGTCTTTGCATGAAATCATGTAGCAGCATACCTCTCTGTCAGGGATCGATTCGAGACCTCTATGAAACAAATATCGAATGAAACAATCACACGGTTTTAGATTCGTGAAAAGAGTAGAGAAGCGAGTTTTCTCGATGTAAATCATCAAAGAAGGATGACAAATATAACTTATCATAAAAGCTTGTAAAACTTACAGCTGATCCACCAAAGCTTGCTTCGAAAGAGCTTCCGATTTGTCAATTTTGTTGCCTAGAACAAGTAAAGGAATTCCACTCAAGGAAGGTTTCATCAAGAGGTCGTGCAACTCGGTTCGGGATATCGGAACACTGTCTCGATCGGCAGCATCAACTACATATCTGCCATTATATTATATGATCTAAACAGTAAATAAAGATGACAATAGCTAATTGATATGTTACAAACATAATAGATTGAGGGAATGAAAGCATTACACGATAGCGGAGACACCACGACAGTAACGTTCCCACATGGTACGGAACCTCCGTTGCCCTCCAAGATCCCATAGTTTTATCGTCACATTTCCCTTCGTAACTTTTCTCATATTAAATCCAACCTAGATTACACATTCGATGATTTTCTTTTACGATATCCTCACAGAGAATCATTATATCTGATTTGTTCAAATAAAAAGGTACCTACGGTGGGAATCATGTCTTCGCTATAGGCCCCTGTCTGGTAAACATAAGAATACCAGAAATCAGATAAAGCCATTAAAGATATTCATTACAAAACAGCAGTAAAAAAGAAAGAGCCCCGCGTTACTTACAGCGATGGCATTGACAAGAGATGTTTTTCCGGCATTCTGAAGACCGACAAGGGATAATTCCATTTCTTGCTTAAAGAATAAGCTGCAATGCAGATACTCGGAAATAAGCATGGAAGTGCTTAAAGACACATCTTCACACTAACTATTACCTCAGGTTCTCGGAACAAACAACGCAATGAAATTCGGTTTCTAGATGACTTTCCTAATCGACTACATGGTCGAGAGAAGGAAGCTAGAAAGCATTGCCAATATTTCGGGCCTAAGGATGAGTGAAAGCCCAAAACTTGGCGTACATATGACTATTAAAACCCGAAGATAAGAGAACAGTTCAGTACTATATCGGTTTACAGTCTGCAATAACATCGCTACTCGGTTTCGTTTTCCAAATGAGCTGACGCAGAAAGCATCAAACCATGCAATATCCTGGCCACAGATCTCCCTAGCATCTAGTTGTACCGAATTTCAAGTAAAGATTAACAACTATTTTTGTACACTTACAACGTTAGTTAAAAATAACAATAAAGCGAAAACATGACAAAACAATTGATTTAACAAAGAACCTATCACCTCGATCTCTTTGACTAGCAAGTCTATACCTCTAAAACAACAAAACACCGCTGAATGAAACTCGAATAAACCAAATATAGAATCTCAAAGAACAGACGAAATCATGCCATTTCCCACTGAAAACACTAGGATTTTATGATTATATTGTGGTAAACAAAGGATATTCAGTACGAACATCGAACGTTTCCCAGCAGTTTGAAGATAAAGCTAGTCAAAACCATTAGGAGTAGTTGGTATTTCTAACAATATTAATGGTGTATCAGGCAGTCTATGTGTTCAAACCTACAAAGTTCATGATTTTCCTAGGAAGGACAGAACGAAATCGAACATCAGGAGGGGAAAATGACTCAACTTTAAAAATACAAGGCTTATCAAGAACTCCATTTAAACTCAAACTTGTGGGGCAAGGCATAATTTATCTAATATCTAAACTTAGAGTAATTATTCCATACACAACAGTAAAACTAAAAAATTTTCACATACACCTTAAGGTTTAATGTTAGATTTTAGGTTTAAAGGTTAGTTTAGAAATGATGGGTTGTGATTAAAATTTAAGGCCTATAGGAAAAAACTTAATCTCTAACCATATTATCATAAACCCTGAATCATAAACCCTAGATTCTCTAACCTTCAACCCTTCAATTCTAAACATCTAGCCTCTAAACCATAAATTTTAACCTTACACCCTAAGACAAAGGCTCTTGTAGATTTTTTTTTAATTTTCGCTCATGTATATTGAATATAACTATAAATATAAAAACGTAATATTTAACATAAATTCCTAAACATACTAAGCCGGTACAATTATTTTTTTTCTTTCAAAAAGGGGTTTATTATGAATTCTCCAAATTCTTGGGGACAAGTGGAGTAAGCAAAGTATATTAATTTGATACCGCATCCTAAAAAAACTACAAATTTTCTCAATCAAACCCATATTTGATAAAAAAAAAATTCAAATCAACCCTCAATTTCTCCAATACCCAACCTCTATTTCGTTCTTAAATTTCATTTTCACAAACAGTTAGCAGTCAACAGCACAGAAGTTATTAGATTTTTTCATGGAAGAAAAGAATATTACCTTCGGAGCCAATTGAGAAGTGAATCCAACAAACCCATTGCCAGGAAACCGCGGCGCAGAAAGAGTAGGAGAGAAGAAAGCAAAGGAAACTTGGCCGACCAAAACGTATCGTCTTCCTTTTGCTGTTTTCTCGGTTTTCCCTTGTCTCTGTCCTTGTAAACCTAAGCTGACGTGTGGATGTGGTTTCCGATATTTAATGAACAATGTAATGACACATAAAATTATTATATAAATTAAATCTTGTTATGAAAGGAAATAAAGGGTAAAATATGTAAATGGTCATGGAATTAAGTAAAAATATCTTTTTGGTCACTGAAAATTCGAAAGTTAAAATAATTACTGAGCTTATAATATATTATAAAATGATCACGGGATTTTATTGAATCATTATAAAACAATTATTAAATTAATTAAAATTTATCAATATTTTCAACATGTAATAGTTATTTTATAACAATTTAATATATTTTTATTTTTACAACGATGAACAAAAGAGTCAGAAACAAATAAATGATATTCGAGAGTTTTAGAGTGCGGCACATTAAAGTGCAGCTAAACTAAAGTTGTCTTTAACTTAAATTCATTTTTAATAGACTTTAACTTAATTTTTAACTTTAAATATAATTATATTAAATAATTAAATTTTCTAAAAATATATATATTTTAACACTATAAAATATATATTTCATATTTTTATAATAATAATAATAATAATAATAATAATAATAGATTTTAAATAATTATAAATTAAAATTAAAAAAAACTATTTGAACTCAGTGTAGATAAAATTTTCCAGACACAAATACTATAAAAAGAAGAAACAATTCGACGAGTACAATATCATTTTTTATTGTAAAATAGGAAAAGACACCTACCACATGTCTCATTAAAAATTTTCTTAAATCTATCAAAGGAAAAAGAATACATGCGAAAGGTAGGGGTGAACATTCGGTTAATTCGGTCGGTGGTTGAACCAAATTAATCAAAAACGAATTAATCAAATTTTTAAAATCTTAACCGTTAACCAAACCGAAATTATTTCGATTATTAGCCGAATTAATTGAAATTTATTATAAATTTTGATTAAAGGTTTAAAGAATTAAGGGTATAGAATATTTTTTATGATGTAAGATTTAGGGTTTATAATATAAAAAATAAAGATTAGTGTTTAAAATACACCACCATTTTAGGTTTTATTCTATCTCAAATTTAATCGGTCGGCATCTCAAATCGACAAATCGGACAGTAATGGCTTTGCCTCAGCCATTTTTCAATGCAATCTCCGTGGAAACCATGAGAACAAGGCATCCGACAAGCTTCAAAACCAACCTCAAGTGCACTCAAACAGATCACGCAGCTCTCATCTCCGGATTCAACTTCAAACCTTGTCAGCATCTCACCGATCGACGACTCTCTTGCCGCAACCATGCCGTAGTTATTCATCTCAAACTCTGATGTCGATTCCGCAAGGGCCGTCGTTATCGAGCTGTCTTCTTTGATATCGATTTCCATGAGCATTGCCTGTATAAAGCAAGTTAAACAAATTGTTCCGAAATCACTTTCCCCAGCGTCCACCCTCGTCCGTACAGCTTCGACCCCGCATTCGACGACTTCTCGAACGATGTCGTCATAGGGAATAGACGACGTGTCGATCCCAACTCTCTCAAACCACGGGGCGAGAACTTGACGAAGTTGATCATGCTCTTGCAAGATGCTGAGAGTAAGATAGAAAGTATCATGTTCGAGAGAAGAATAGAAAGTGTCGTTGGGATAGCCGGTAACGGGATCAATACTGCGGAGACCAATGGCGATGATTAGCTTGACTCGGACGTCGTCGCCCGGTGGAAGATAAGCTTCACGTATGACACAGCGTTCTTCAACGAGGACTGAAATCGGAATCACCGCCATTAAATAAACTTGTCCTGTCCAAGTATCTCTAACTTGATAATTTAACTGATGTAGTTTCGATTCTGAGAGTCTATGATTCTTGTGGTGGTATTTATGTAGTAATTCTTAGAGGGAAACAAGGATTTTGACTTCTACTAGGATTTAGAAACCCTAACTCTCAAAGGAATACATAATGGGTTATTAATTAGAGATTTGGCTTATTAGATGATCCGAAAATTGTAAAAGATTATGGTAAAGTTTCAACTTTGAAATAAAAATATAGGAGTCCAATAAGAAAAATTTAGAACGATATTACACCTTTACGAATGAAAAAAAATTATTTTTTTAGTGTTTTTATTTATATTTTATATTAAAAGTAAGTTAAATTATTGTTTATTGCTATGGTTCACTGAATTGGAGGTATAATATATTTTTAGAGTTTAAGATTTAAAAATTGTGTTAATGCTTAAGATTTAAACTTTTTAGTGTTAAAACATAGAAAGAAACATCGAAAATGGGCAAAATATTTTTGTTACATACCCTCGATACACTAAGAATTATTAAATAATATTGAAATAATCTTAATTAAATGAGCAATTTAATATAATAATGATTAATTTTATTACTAATTTAAAAAATATTAGTCAAATTTTTTATTAAATTATCGCTAATTGTTCGTTGACCCTTGGTTATTTTAATATTTATTTAAAAGTTAATAAAAATTTAATGATATGTAGTTGTGTGTCACTCGTCCTAAATTCATTCTGTCAAATATGTTTATGTATTCGATATAAAAAATTTATGTACACAGTGACCTAAATAAATTTTAAGTATCAATATATTTTTTACATAAATATGTCTATTTAAACTTCACCCTATAATAAAATCCAATTAGTATCATAGTGGAGAGACTAATAATATTCATCTTAGGAAACACTAATTCAAATTAATTTGTCTATAAGGCGTATGTGTATTATTAAAGAATAAAAATATGCATGAACATATACTATCCTGTAATCACCTTTAGACTTTTAAAAATAAAATAATCTTGTAATTACATTTAGACTTTTAAAAAAAATAACTAAAGAATGTATCGGAACTCTTGTATCGAAATGGAGGATTGTCGTTTTGAAATGAAAAATCACAGTTTCATTCTAACTTCTAATTGTATAGAAACATAAGAAGTATATCAAAACAATTGTATAATTTTCAATAATTTGATTATGAAAATGCTTGAAAAAATTCGTGAGATTAAATTTTTTGATTTAAAAATAATTTTGATTTTAAAATCGTTATCAATTGTGATTCTTTCGAGTACTTAAAAAATTATTTAAATTATAATTGAATCAAACTAATTAGGTTTTACGATATATATATTTAAAGATATAAATTTGTATATTTTAAAATTACTTAAAAAAACTAGTTTCATGGATTCCAAATTTACTCTCATTCTTCTGTTAATTTCTATTGTGATAATTTATTTATAATTTAAATTATAAAAATCTAATTTAACACAATAAAATATAAAAAATAAATAAATCAAATATGAATCATCAACGATCTTCAATTAGTAAAAATATTAATATTAATTGAAGAAAAAAAAAACAAGATGTTAAGGTTGCTAGTAAATGAAAAAGCGACTAGAGTTTTAAAAAATTCTACAACGTGCGTCGAACACTGCTAAACATCACTATTATATTTAAGGCCTTTCTTAATTAAATAATAAGAAAATAAGATTTTTGCGCCTCCCAATATTTATTTTTTGTAATTAAAATTTATCACAACAAATAATAGGATTTAATTTTTTGTAGTAAAATATATTTGCAGTTTAATATTTTAATTATTGTGGTAAAATATATTATAAAACATATCTAATATGCACAATTGAATAAATCAAAAGTAATTTCATTTAGAAGCATACAAAAATTATAATTAATTAGAATAAATAACATATATTTTTTAACGAAAACAATTACCTCAGTTGAAATTATTAAGAATCAAATCGAAAATTCTTAATTACTAGTCAATTTAGTGAGAAAGTACCTAATTGAAAGAAATTAATCATATAGTCAATTTGTTAAACAAACTTCCAAAATAATGACCTAAATGAAAAAGAATTTAAATTTTAAGGCTCAATTAGTACAACTAATTAGCTCATATTTAGAACTTAATTGAAAGAAAACTACTTGCTGAAAATTAATCAAATTAAAATTAAGAACAACTAAATTGCATTAGATGTAAACCTAGAAGGCTGATTGATGACCTAAATGAAAAACTCTTAAAAGGTGGCATGACCTAGAGACAGAAGATGCAAATCATCTACCTCCTAATCGTATTTTTAGTGATATCTTCGCTTTAAATTAATGAGTTCAGAGTTTAGAGTTTAAAATTTAAGGTTAGGATTTGCGGTTAGGTTTTAGAAAATTAGGAACATGGTGTACTTTTAAGGTGTATGGTTTAGGTTTTAGAATGTAAAAAATTAGGGTTAGGATTTAAAATTTATGTTTTAAGATTTTTTAACAAAATGCATGAAAGGATGTACGGTTAAGGCAGGAGATTTCTACTAAGAGGCAAAAGGGGAGAATCTAAGAGAATGAATGCTGGATTTTGAACTTTCGAGAAAATGACGAGAGTAGGTAGACAGTTCTGACCAACCGACTATCGATATTTGTTCAATTTATTTGAAATAATACTCAAGTTATCGTTTTTGATAACACATACTACCTCTGTCCCATTTTATTTATCCAGTATTGATTTTTTTCAAATTTTTAAACTTTCACTCATTATAACTTTAAATCTATTATTGATAAAAATATTAAAAATATATTTTATAAACCTCTAATCAAGTAGTTTAAGAATATATATTTTATAAAATTTAATAAATTAAAATATTTAAAATAACTATGGTCAAAGTTAAAAAATTTGACTTTAAAAAGTCAATAATAGACTTCTTATATGAGACAGAGGGAGTATTTCATATACAAAATATTCGAATCCAAATATTTTAAATATATTTTTTTCATTAAATCACTTGTTTCTATCTCAAATTTAGTTGGTCGGCATCTTAAACCGACAAATCGGACAGCAATGGCTTTGCCTCAGCCACTTTTCAATGCAATCTTCATGAAAACCATGAGAACAAGGCATACGACAAGCTTCAAAACCAATCTCAAGTGAACTCAAACAGATCACGCAGCTCTCATCTCCGGATTCAACTTCAAACCTCGTCAGCATCTCGTCCATCGACGACTGTCTTGCCGCAACCATGCCGTAGTTATCTCTCTCATAATCCGATGCAGATTCCGCAAGAGCCCTCGTCATCGAACTGTCTTCTTGGATATCGGTTTCCATGAGCATTGCCCGTATAGAGCAAATTAAACACAAGGTTCCGAAATCACTTTCTCCAGCGTCCACCCTCCTCCGTGCAACTCCGGCCCCGTATTCGATGACATCTCGAACAATGTCGTCATAGGGAATAGACGATATATAGATCCCAACTCTCTCAAACCACGGGTCGAGAACTTGACGAAGTTGATCGTGGTCTTGCAAGATGCTGAGAGTAAGATCGAAGGTAACATGTTCGACTGAAGAAGAGACAGGGTTATTGGTATAGCCGGTAACGAGATCGATACGGCAGAGATCAACGACAACGATTAGCTTGACTCGGACGTCGTCCATCGGAGAAAGATAAGGTTCACGCATGACCCAGAGTTCATCAACGTTTACGGATATCGGAACCACCACCATTAAATAAACTTGTCCTATCCAAGTATCTCTAACTTGATGAAATTAATTGGTGTAGTTTTGATTCTGAGAATCTGTGATTCTTGATGCGGTATTTAAGCTAATTCTTAGAGGAAAACATCGTGGAACAAGGATTTTGACTTCTACTAGGATTTAGAAACCCTAACTCTCGAAGGAATAGATAATGGGTTATTAATTACCCATGTGGACTTTTGGCTCATTAGATTATCCGAAAATCATAAAAATTATCGTAGAGTATGGATTTTTAAAATAAAATATAGGGGTTAAAAAAAAATTTTAGAACCGGTAATACACACGAATAAAAAATTTGTGTTTTTAGTGGTTATTATTTATGATTTTATACTAAAAATAGGTTTAGGGTTATAGTTTAGTATTATAGTTTAGAGAAGGCTTAAATATATATTTAGTACTTGAATTAGGTATATTTTCCCACTTTGGTACCTAAAGAATTTGATATCTGAATTAGACATTTTTCTCAAATTGATACCTAAAGAATCTTTTCTCTCTAATTTAGTTCTAAAAACTTATACATTCTATCAATTTGATCAAAATTTAAAACAATTCAATAAATTTAACTCTTGATATTTAAAATTATATTAATTTATTAAAAAATTGATATTATTAAATCAAGTAAGTAGATAAGATTAAAGAAATAATTGAGAGTAAATTTATTGTTAACTTTTATTATACCATGAAAATGTTAAATTTATTGTTTTGTTTCGAATTAGACCAAATTTATAAAATATATAAATTTTGGTACCAATTTAAAAAAATGTTTAGTTCAAATACCAACTTGAGAGTAAAAATTCTTTAAGTACCAACCTGAGAAAATATACCTAATTTCCTAATTAAATAAACAATTAACCGTATTTTAAATCACTTGTTTAACTAACCCTTTCCTCTTTTTATTTCTCTAATATGAATGAGTCATTCTCTTGGCTTTGTTTGACGATAAGAGGAATTAGTATTTAATTACAATGCTACATTCATTTGCGGGAATTGGGAATTAGTAATTAATTTTATATGATATAATATTAATTTTAGGTTAATAATTAATTTTATTATTTATTTAAAAAAGAAATGGTTAGTATAATTTTTATTTAAATTATGGTTAGTTGTTCGTTGACATTTGATTATTTTAATAATTATTTAAATCAATAAAAATTTAATAATATTAGTTATTTGTGTCGTCATTGCTGTAGGGCACTTATCCACACTAGATTTCTTCTCGTGGGTGCACAGTACTCCCATCCACTTGTGCATAAATCTTGCACCCTAGGGTGCACCGCAACTTTAGTGCACCTGCTCGTATTGGATCCGGCTCTTAGGTTGAATCCAATTTACCATGCACCCGCACCAAATTAGAACAATAGGGATGTTGACTGGGTCATTGACCGACGTTGACCGGACCATTGATTTTTTCTAAAGGTTTTTTAACGTTCTTGATATAATGGTACAATTCGTTTCACTAAATTCAAATTCGTTTCACTAAATTCTAGTATCATAAATGTAATTGTCTTGTTTGTTAGTGACTGCAAACTAAGAGATGAATAATTAGAGTATGTAGATATAAAAAATTCATGGTTTGATGGATATGAATTGTATTTTAAATATGATATAAACTCTAGAGATTATGTATGACTGATTAAATACTTGCGGGATTATTTGAGGATTGATAGGTTGATATTTTATGCTAGTTTGAATAAATGGATACACTAGAATAAAAATAAGAAATGAGAGATAATATCGATAAATGATAGATTAAATGGGTAAAAAGTCAATAATTAATATGAATAAGCTAGATTTGATAGCAACACGTTTAAATGACTCTCATAGGTATGAGATTAACTGTACCGATATATATATATTTAATTGTTAATAATTGATTTATAACTCGATAAATGCGATAATATGGGTTAATAGAGGCAATGAATAAGATAATTATACATTTTTTATATGGATAATGATTCGATAAATAATTGGGTAATTTATACGATAGAAACCTATAGAGATTTGTGATGGATCATATGTGTTGTGTGATAACTAAGAGTCATGTTGTGTGCATGCATGATTGATTCCTTATTTGGTAGAATTTGGATACCTCATGTGTGTGCAACGATCTTGATTTTACCAAGATCCGAAGTTTGAGTTTAAACCGGGGTATGAACCTTATACTCGAGCCTTATAAGCCTAATTGGGCTAGTTATGTGTATAAGTTAGGCTAGGAGTTTATTAAAGGGCATATAAGTAATTTTGGGAGTGCTACGCCAATAAGGAAAGAGGGAAAAATGAAATCTCTCTCGAGTTTATGAGGGGTGATATAACCCACATTCATCCTCTTTTCCTTCCAGCATTGGCTCTCTCTCCCCAAAGTGTGTTAAGCAAAGTTGAAAACTTTGAGTTTTAGAGAAAGAATTTCATTTAAGGGAATGAGAGAAGATTGTACAACTCGAGAAGACCTTTAATTTAAGGTAAGAATATTTTGAATGGTGGGGTGTGTGCTTTTAGAGAATCTCGAGGAAGAAGAAAAAATTTAGAAGTTAGAAATTTTCGGTTGAAAATTTTTATGGTTTTGGTTTGTGTTTAAGTCTCAAATGTAATATCCAGATAGAAGGTATTACAAGATCAAGTATGGATATTAGATCGTATATGGATATTACCATAATTTGATCTGAATTTGATCCAAATTTATATTCGATCTGAGTTCGATCTATATATGAATCCGAATAAAAATATTTAAAACTCTTGGATTTAAAATATATACATTTAATTCCTAATTAAATTGAATTTTGATTATGGATTAATATATATAGTACAACCCTAATTAAGTTTATATACAATTAATATTTTTAGATGTTTAATATCTTCTAAGATTTTATTTATGTTTTCTTTTATTTTATAGGCTTTTGTTGAGTTTTAGTGAAACAATAAAAGTTTAATGATTATTATAATCAAATGTTAATTGGTTAAATATTTTGATTATATTTATAATTAGTTTTATTGTATTATAAAATTTGTTAGACATGTTATATTTGTGATTTAAAAAATAATTATGTTAGTAGACTAGTAAAACAATAGTAGTTTATGTAAGAATATTTTATTTGTTGCTAAGATTTTAGTTGAAATTTGAGTTCTTACTAATTTTGTTATATTGAATTATAATATTTGTTGAGATTTATTTGTGCTATTGGTTTAAATATATTTGTTTAATAAAAAAATATATTTTTATTTAAATATACTTATTTGAGTTGTTACTTTAAAAAAAAATATTTTCGGTTAGAACTTTTGGTTTTGAATTTAGATTTTAGATATTTTACAGGATCGGACTCAGATTTATGTAATGAAACTTGAATTTGGATTTGAATTTTTTGAAAGTTCAATTATTAATTGGAATAGATTTAAACTTTATAAAGTTCGAGCCAAGTATAATTCAGTGACATCTCTATTGAAAAAGAGTTAAGAATATGTATGAATAAATTCTATCCCATAATCACCTTCGAACTATTCAATTTTTTAATCTCCTTGTACCATTTCATTTGGATTTAATTGTGATTTTTTTTCGTTGCACTTATGGTTTTTAGGGCTTCGCCGGACTAATTTGAATTATTTTGCTTTGCACACTTGATTTTGGTGGGTGAGTCTCTTAGAGAAGATTTTTTACATACGCAATACCTCAAATTCAAAACTTGTTTAAACCGAACGGAGTAGAAATTCTCTGTCCCTTAATCGTGCCCCTGTTAGAAATTTTTAAAAATTTAAATTCTAAAACCTACCCATAATTTTTTATATCCTAAACCCTAAATCTTATACTGTAAAAATACTCATTACTCCTAATTCCTTAAACCATAACCCTTAGCCTTAAATTCTAAACTCTAAAGCTACTAATTTAAAGTGTAAACACCATAAAGACGCGATTAGAGAATAAATTACTCAAATCAATTGAAGACAAAACTTTTAAAAAATATATTGACATTTTTCTCCCATCTGTAGTTAAACCGATACAAAATTATTTGAGTATGTGCTGAATTATTTTGATTAATATAAATTTAGATGAGTTTATTACGTGTGTTGAATATTGTTAAATATCATTAATATTAAATATTATTGAATATTATTAAATTAATTAATAAAAATTAATATTTTAAAGACTGAATATACAATTAATAATTATATATTGAGTGTCAACTCTTTTATTAATTGTATGTTGAGTCTTTAAGATTTTTAATCTTTATCAATTGATTTCATAGTGTTCAATGATGTTTAACATTAATAGTGTTCATTGTTTAGCGATGTTCGGCGTTCATTGTAGAATTTTTATATCGGTTCATGTCGATTGGTATTATTTTTTTCTGAATTAGCTAATACTGATTACAGTAATATCTGTTCTATAATATAATTTCAATCACTCGACATTGATCGCTCAATCACTCTATTGATATCATTGGTGCTATTTTTTTAATACATTGACAATATAAATTTATTGACAAATAAAATTAGAAAGTATAAAATAAAATCAAAACATAGTTTAATAAAAAATTTAAAACATCTGAAAACATAAATGTTGTATCAATCCTATCAGACTTTTTTATATAATAACATATTTAAAAATATCCAACCACGTTGGGGTTTGATTCCATCTCAAATTTAATCTGTCGGCATCTGGAATCGACAAATCGGACAGTAACGGCTTTGCCTCAGCCATTTTTGAATGCAATCTCCATGGAAACCATGAGAACAAGGCATACGACAAGCTTCAAAACCAATCTCAAGTGAACTCAAACAGATCACGCAGCTCTCATCTCCGGATTCAACTTCAAACCTCGTCAGCATCTCAACGATCGACGACTCTCTAGCCGCAACCATGCCGTAGTTATTCATCTCAAACTCCGATGCCGATTCAGCAAGGGCCGTCGTTATCGAGCTATCTTCGTCCATATCGGTTTCCATGAGCACTGCCTGTATAAAGCAACTTAAACACAATGTTCCGAGATCACTTTCCCCAGCGTCCACCCTCGTCAGTGCAGCTCCGACTCCGCATTCGACAACTTCTCGAACGATGTTGTCATAGGGAATAGACGACGTGTCGACCCCAACTCTCTCAAACCACGGGCCGAGAACTTGACGAAGCTGGTCGTGGTCTTGCAAGATGCTGAGAGTAAGATCGAAAGTAACCGGTTCGAATGAAGAAGATGAATAGAAAGGGATGTTGGAAAAACCGGTGACGGGATCGATACGGCGGATACAAATGTCGGTGTATAGCTTGACTCGGACGTCGTCGATCGGTGGAAGATAAGCTTCACTTATGACACAGAGTTCTTCAACGAAGACCGAAACCGGAACCACCGCCATTAAATAAACTTGTTCGATCCAAGTATCTCTAACTTGAGAACATTAACTGGTGTAGTTTCGATTCTGAGAATATGTGATTCTTGAGGTGGTATTTAAGTAGTAATTATTAGAGGGAAACGTAGTGGAACAAGGATTCTAAGTTCTAACATCTACTAGGATTAAGAAACCTAATTTTCTAACAATCGTTTCTTATTTTATAGTTTATCCAAAAAAAATACTTGAAAAATAAATTTTAAATTATAATCTTAATTTTAATTTTTCTACCATAAAACCTACACCCTAAAAGATATTCTTTATCTTTAGGGACAGCCCAAAATTTTTATCTAAAGAGGTACAAATTATCAAAAAATTATATTAAAAATATAGGAGTGCAAAAATCTAAAATTTTAGGGGTGCAGAATTAGATTATCAATAGAAAATACAAAAAATATATAAAATATAGGGAAACTTCAAATTTTTAGCACCCATTAGGTTCAACCCCTGCATACATCCACTTCCTTAAATTCAAGCCACAACTCTTAACATTGAATCCTAAACTTCTATACCCATTATTTTTAAGTGGAGCACCAATGGGTATATGATTTTCACCCATTAATTAGCCGTTTCAAGTAGGGATTAGAAAAACTCGATTCGAGAAAATAAAATTTTTGACTTGACTCAAAGGAAAAAAAAACTTGGCTTGCCTTGTCTCAACTCAATTTCATAAACTCAACTCGACTTGAAAAAATTTTAAATAAGAGTTTGCGTCGTAAAATAAAATTTTAAATAACTCAATTTTTATTAATTAGTGGGTTGATTTTTAATTAAGTTTGAATTGAGTCCCTCAATTTTCTTCATTTATATATATATGAATAACTTATATGATTAGAGAAAGCATTTAAATTAAAATCGAACTGAACTAAAACATGATAAATGATTATAATTAAAATTGTATAGGAGCTTGAAAACTTGATTCGAACTTGAATCAAAGTTTATAAACTAGACTCGAATTATAAAAAAAATGCATTAACTCTAGGATGACAACGGGGCGGGTTTTTGGCTACCCCAAACCCGACCTGATATATAACGCGTAAGCTCGACCTGACCCGACCAAAATTAAAATATTAATTTATCTACCCTGCCGAATATATTAACCTCTAAACCCGACTCAAAAAATTTAAAAAATCTTCAAGGACGATAAAAATTAGATTCGATCAATCCATCACCGCAATCATAAATTAAGGTTTTTAAGTAACTTTAAATTTATATAAAAATAAAATAAATTTTAAATTACTCACATGTTAAATTATATATAAAAGAAAAACTTGAATTATCGACTAACATAATCAAATATATTAAAACTTGAATAGTATCTAATAAATTTTTATTATAAGAAAAAACCTAAAAAAAAAATTAAAAATAACTTAAACCCCATAAATATTTATATAAGGTGATATTTTTTATAAATAAAATAAAATAAATAAAAATATATCGGGGAAGGTAGGGAAATTTTAAGCAAATAAACGAACCCGGCCTGAGCCGACTTAATGATTTTTAAGTCCCGCCCTGATCCTTAAAAATTAAAGAGAAAAATTCGACCGAATCAGTTAGGGGCATACTGGGTAAAATTAAAATAATTAAAATAAAATATAAAATTAAAATAAAATAAAGTAATAAATTAATAAAAAAATAAATACAATAATAGATAAAACGAGATGCGACTCCCCCTACATATTTTATACTTTCTCCTACAAAAAAAACTTGTAATGCCTGCTCCATTTATAATTTCATCGATTACTCGCCTATCAAAAAATGAGTTAGTTCGGCCAATCCTCTTATATCTTTTGTTAAGGATATTGAATAAAATGTATCTATGTAATCGCGATTATATGATCAATCATATATCAAATATATTATTTTATTCAAGAAAATTCTTTTAGGATCTTTTTTTCAAAAACAAATTTAGTATGATTTGAAGCTAAATTTGTATTTTATATTGGTTTAAGAGCATGTGGTTCAAATTTGGTCAAAAATTAATATAAAACGAAGAAATAATTATAGAAATAAAAAAACATACAAAGTTAAGGGGTTAAATTGAAAAATATAAATTGAATCTAAATAAATATTCTAAATTGGTATGTGAACAAGTGGTTCAAATTTGGTAAAAAAAACTTAAAATGAAGTGGGAATTGAATAAAAATGAAATCATAGAGTAAATCGTAAAACTGTATAATTTATTTTTTTGATTTTTCAATTTTATCGAGTTGAGAAAATTTCAACTCGAACTCGATTTTTTTAGTTACTCAAGTTGACTTGAATAACTCGATTAGAATAACTCAAAATTAAATAAAAATATATTTTAATTGAGTTAAGTTTTGTTCACTCATAATGTATTGTACTGTGATTATTGTTTTTTGGATAGAAGACATTAATTTTATTGAAAAGAGGAAGTATTTAAAATTATAATTAGAGTTTACATCAATAAAAGTAAAGTAAGCACATTTTTTACAGATTGTTCTATAACTATTGAAATAAAATGTTAGTAAGTGAAGATCATAAAAGGTTGATATCATGGATTTAGAAAACGGTTCGTTACTGTTATAACAGTTGTTATTTAACGATAACGATGTTATTCGAAATCGTTATTTGTAGAAATAACGGTAAGATTTAAGTTCATACCGATAACGGTCAATAACGGTTGATAATGTTGATAACGGTCCGTTATTTTCATTATTATATTATTATTTATCGTTATTGTACCGTTATTTTAATAAGCTCTCATAATAAGTTGTGCGAGTTTTTAAAAATTCACAACCATGATTCTCGCAACGACCGCGATAGCAACCGTTATGTTCGCAATCGCAATAAACACGATATGATCGAAAATACGACCGAAAACATTTTTTAAATCCCTAGTTCATACAAAGAAAAATTTAAAACCCAATTAAAATATATAAATAAAATATAGATATAAACAATATTATAAATCGATAATGAATAATAAAAACTATCAACATAAAACATAAAAATATATACCATATAACAATAAAAGCACGTTGATAAAACGATGAATACTACAATTTAATAACGGTTTTTTTGTGTGTGAGCACGTACTTGAGGGTCCAATATAGTAAAGGTCAGTGGGTTAAATTTCAACTATAGGGACTAAACATCTAATTGTGTCCCAATACCTCTACTTTTTAGATTATTGAAATTTAACCTTGTATTTTTAATTTTAGTAATTTAGCCCCTCTCGTTGTCTAAATCCAAACTCCTAAATCAGAAGATAATATACCAAACTATTCTGTTCACACTAATATACACATATTAGTAACTACATATTCTTTAGGGAAATAAAAAAAGGAATATACCATGAATGCCCCAACAGAAATTCTCTGTTTTTTATGTTTATCTAAAAAATTAATTTATAATTTAAAATTATGTTAGGATTAGAATTAGAATCTAATATCAAAATTTTAAAAATTAAAATAAAATATATTTTAAGATATATAATTTAAAATTTAAAATTAAGACATAGAATTTAAGAGACGTGAAAATAAAAACTAAAAATCATCTGTCCCTAATCATGTTTTTTATGCGAAAAATTATATTATGGATAATCATTTTTATGATATTTATGGTATTAATCAATCAAATAGACCTATTTAATTAATTTTTTTTTCTATTTTTTATCAGTAAAGATTCACTTGATAAAAAAGATAAAGTGAAAAATTAATTAAATAAAAATATTTGATTAGTTGATCTCATGGATAACGTGACAAGAATAACATATAATATAATTAAATAATAAAAACGATTTACACCCGAAAATAAATACCAAAATAAGACATTAGATTTTTTTCCCCAAATGGCCACCTCAGAATCAAATTACTGTGGATAATGCAATGACCCCACGAGAGTCCTATCCCCTACCCTCGTCTTGGTACACCCCACCCACTAGAGAATATATTTTTTCAACGTCTACTTATTTATGTACATATTGCTTAGTGGTGGCTACTCATATGAATATCCATCAATCGGTCAATTTTTCGTTACTAGACAGGATTTGGTTCATGCCCTAAGGTAATAGGTCTAGGTTTCTTGGAGATGTAGTGGAAGTGGTCCACTCACAAAGAGAGGGGGACTTGGTTGGTTGATGTTAACATTTACTTTTAATTAAACAATATTTTTTAACCTCAAAAATAATATTATTAGAAAGAACAATTATAGATATCGAAAAGTGTTCTTTGTTGACTTTAAATATGTTAAAAGATTTTGGTTTAGTATCGATAAAGATTTTTTTACCATGAGACAGATTAAAATAAGACTAAAACTATATGTACCAAAATTATTATAAGAATTTTGGTATTAAATTTTTGGTATATACTAAAATTTTTAAATTTTTTTAAAAAATTCGATATGTACCAAAATCCTTGAATATTTTATAAAAAATTCGATAAATATCAAAAAATCAATACGAAAATTTTTATTTTAGTTTTATTTTAACGTTTCATCCTAAAACTTTCCGTAAATCAAAGATCTAGAAAAAAATCAGTAAGGTATTGGGAGGGGCTTTGTATTATCAAAATAATTAATATTATAATATTTAGCTTTTTTATAATCAAGGCATCTATTGTCAATAGTGTCACGGGGTTAGAGTTTCCGCGAAGGGACATCTACCCGTGCGACACCTCGGGACACTCGCATGTCCGAGAGCAATTATCGTATTGCGTCTCAAGGTTAATATTATAATTTTTTAAATTAATAAATCTGTCTTTTAATTTTTAATTTTAATATAAAAATTTAATCGTTCCATATGTTTGATCCAACTTCTAGGACGATATCATAAGTATTCTATAACGATAGTTGTGTTATTGCGTATCGTTATTTAAATATTTTTTTAATAATAAGTGTTAAAAAAATAAATTTTAAGAGTATATCTCTAATAATAAATATTTAAAAATTGAACAATTATGATTATAGATTTTTTATATGATATATGATAGTGAGATCATCTATGATATAACAACATAATTTAAAGTTAAAAACGATAAATTAAAAAAATTAATAAATCTAATCTTAAAATTTAAATAATAATCAGATTAATAATTATTATCCGTAATGTCGTATATAAGCTCGACGGTTGTAACATTTGACGCTCAATTTTTTTCGACTTGCAGAAGCATCAACACAATCAGAAATAACGATGAGATTCGAATTATTCGATTCAACTTAACAACATACCTACAAGAGTTTGATGACCGGAGACGAAGTTGATCCCTTACTCGAATCCGCAATCCAACCATCGGGACATCGGGATCTACCGACGATCCTTTCTCCGACGATCCAACTTGAGATATTATTGACCTACAAGTGGCCAACATGAATGCTCCGGTCTTGTCTGTCACCACTCATCTCCATTTTCGTTTCTTGAATAGACCATTCCCCACAAGCACATGGAATGGTGAAAATCTGTGAAACAAAGAACTAACTGATGACAGTGATGGGGATGATGATGAATCCCCTAGAGATCAACAGTGCTGAGATTCGTATTCATTTAACTTAACACCCCCACTCACCATGCAACTTGGAAAATAATATTCATATTCCCGTAAAAAAGTAGGGTTCTGGATAGTCGTAATAAAAAATGACCGATAATATTATATATATAATAATTATTAAAACTTAAAATATAAAAAATATCACTTTTTACGTAAAAAACTGAAATTGTACGGTCTCCAAACCTTTGATGACAATAATATTTTTGATAAAGTAAGGATATTGTTTTAATAAATTACATATAGACTCCAAAATCTTTGAACCGCCCTTGTACGGAATTTCAGTTCAACCCTTTATATATAGAGTTGGAAAACTGAGATTATGCTTCAAAGTTCTAATTTTGTTCATAGGAAGGGAGATGAAGTGGAGTGGGCAATGGAGTTTTGTTGCTTCCATGGTTTCTGTCAATTTTGCCTTGGCTGCAAGCAATGCACTTTTCAAAATGATTCTTGACCGAGGAACGAGCAGGGTGATCATACTAGTGTATCGTCAAGCCATTGCTACACTCTGCTTGACACCAATTGCTTATGTTCGGGAAAGGTATGTGTTCGATATAAATATGTTTGATTCGTTTAAGTTTACTTCGTATTCGATACAATTGATATCGTATTCGTAGAGTGGGAGTTCTTTGCCTTCCGTATTCCAAGAGGGTGTTGGAAAGGTTCACCCAAAGAAGTTAAATTTTTCATTGCCATTTAGGTATAAAATCAAAAAATACTTCATTGTTTATTAGTCCTTATATGAATAAAACTAACGATAAATAACTGGATATAAGATAATAAATCTATATGATAGTACATGTTGACATGACATTATCATATAGATAAATATGTTACTTTAAAAAATGTTACATCATTCAAAAACTAATTTTATAAAATTATATAAAATATAAAATATTTTTTGTTGACCTATCGTTCTATCAAGTTATTTCAAACTATTAATCGTCGATTTTTAATAATTTTCATCCGTAGAGGGATTTTTGATCCAAAATAAAACATTAAAGGTTGAATTGCTCCAAAAACTAGAAATCAAAATATTCGATCAAACATTGAGAATATTTTTTAGCTTTATACATTTTTTATTAAAATAGAGAAATATTATATTCGATTTAAATTCATATAAAATGATACAATATAAACCGATAATTTGTCAACTTCTTAAAATATGTTGTATATGATTAACAGATATAAGATGGAATTTAATACAGTTTATTAACTTCTTGCAGAAAAGGTAGACCAAAGCTCACAGCCAAGGTCTTCTGTCAGCTTTTCCTGAATGCTCTAATAGGGTTAGTCCTAAAATACAAAATAGTTACACCATTGTATCATTATTCTAGTATTATAGTATAATTTCTGATCCCTTTACAGTTTAAAATGTGATTTTAAATTTCAAGGTCTTTTTTAATTAATTTTGTCAAATAATTTTGAATTATTTTCTAAAACCTATAACAAGGTCAAGGATGAAATTAGGATAAAATATTAAGGTTTAAATTGTAATTTGAAATTAATAACGATCTAATAAGTGGGGGGATACAGTTAATATAGATATTCAAGGATGAAACTAGAATAAAAAAAATTAAGGGTCTAAATTGTCCAACTTCAAAATTTATAGGGACATAGTAAGTATTTCAATTCAAATATTGGGGATACGATTAGTTAGGTTAATTTAAAACTGGTAGGGACATGAAAGTACTAAAAGCAAGAAACAAAAATTAGGGGGCGATATTTAATTTAAACAACTTTGAAACATAAACTAATTAAAGGAGGGGAGGATTTAATTTAATTTAACTAACTTAAAAATTGGCAGGGACCTAAAAGCTAATTAAACCAAAAAAGTTGGGAATAGCCCAGACCCCTCCAACATCCTACATAGTTCCGACCCTGGATTAGGTTTATATATTATATGTTTAATTGTACAAAAATGTTAAGGTTTATATATAAAATATACATATTTCAAAATGTAAAGGAATTAGAACTGATCAAATTAAAGTGACTAAATTCACAAAAAATGTATAGTACAGGGACCTTTTACGAAATTGAGCATCTTATACTTATTCCGGAAAACAAATACTGCAGGATAACATTGGCACAATATTTTTTCCTTCTTGGGCTGGAATATACTTCAGCTACGTTCTCATGTGCATTCTTAAACACAGTTCCTGCAATCACCTTGGTGCTGCCTCTACCATTTGGGTAAAAAACTTAAACACAAAACTTATCGTCTCTCAAACTTGATCGAGTCAAAACTGAGACATAGCTCAAATTGAACCGTACATTTTCAGGCTCGAGAAAGTGAGTATCAGAAGCACGGCCGGACAAGCAAAGGTCGTCGGCACATTGGTTTGCATCAGTGGAGCAATGGTATTGACACTTTACAAAGGAAAGACGGTGGTGGGATCAGATTCAAGGGACGTAAATGACCATGTCGTAAACTATGGAACAAAAGAGAGATGGGGTATCGGTTCGACATTTCCGGCTGCATGTGCCGTCTGCTGGTCATTGTGGTTCCTTCTGCAAGCAAGGATTGGAAAGGGGTATCCCTGCAAATATTCAAGCACTGCATTTTTGTCTCTCTTCAGTGCCATTCAGTCGGCCATTTTAGGGTTGATAACAGAGAGGGACTTTGACAAATGGATTTTGATGGGAAAACTTGAACTACTAACAGTCACATTTGCTGTAAGTGTCCTCTTGGATAGTAAAATGGTCAAATTATGGTTTTGGCCCCTCTAACATGTTTAAATTTGGAAATCAATCTCTATCAGGGAATAGTGGCATCGGGCTTGTGCTATGTGGGAATGTCATGGTGTGTTGAACATAGGGGTCCGGTCTTCACATCAGCCTTCACTCCACTGTTGCAAATATTCGTAGCCATGTTCGATTTCTCATTCCTACATGGAAAACTCTACCTTGGAAGGTTATCTATTTTAACCCTGATTTCCTAAGAGTAATTGTTTTGCTAAGAGCCAAACATTTATATGGGTTCTAACAATGCTTTGCTGCTGGAATAAACAACATCGTCGGATCAATCTTAATCGTAGTTGGACTATATATTCTGCTATGGGGAAGAAACTCAGAGGCACAAGAAATGGAACAGCCCCAGGTGACAAAGGAAGGAGACTGTAATGCAATGTCAAAAGTGTAACAACTCCTTAGTTTTACAGGCATTATGAGTTGTGCCACCAAACAAACTTTGAATTAGATATGTAGCATGTTGAAAACGACTATAACATACGAAAATGTACAAAGATTATCGAATATAATGCCATAGAGAAATAGTAAAATGACAAAAGGAATGAAGTTAACTAGCACTAAAAATTCACAAGGGCATATTCTATTCTACACAACATACCAAGCATATTCATTGCCATTGCCAACTGTTAAGATGAAACAAATGTAACTTGTCATACCAAGAACAATAAACAACGAATTGTTAAACATAGTCAGCATTTTACCAGAGCATATACATATTATCACAATCATGTGTATGAAAAGCATGATCCTCAAGAAAAAGGGCAAACCGGTGTAGGACACAAATATGACCAATATTTACAGCTACAGATCAAAACAACAAACTAACCACCAAATCATGCATCACAATGAAATAATCGGCATAAATTCAAAACTCGTGTCAAAATGGTAAACAAAAGTCTTAGAAGACTTGTATATATTAAAAAGAGATTCAAACATACAAATCTTGAAGGAAGATTACTCAAAACAGACAAATACTAACATGGATAAAACTCAAAACAACTACTGTCAAATTTAAAGCACTAAACCAGTGATTGATCAAAACAGGAAACAAAAGGATCTTTCTAATCGAACAAACCGAATCCCATATCGTCATCACTCTCTTCCTCAGGCTCTTCCTGCAAAATTACCAACGAAATTCACATGTCAGAATAAATATTGACAACAAATAAAATGCATCAGCTTTTTCATTTGTAATTTATAGTCCAACCTTCTTCTTTTCCTCAGCAGCAGCTGGAGCAGCAGCACCACCTCCACCAGCAGCAGCAGCAACAGGTGCAGCGGCGGCAACCGGAGCACCACCACCACCAGCACCAACATTGGTTATAAGATTCTCAATGTCACACTTCTCAAAAAGCTTGGCGAACAAACCCGGCCAATAAGATTCAATTGAAACATTTGCAGCTTTAACTAAAGTTGCAATCTTCTCAGCCTATTAGCGAAAGTTAAAGAAAACAAGCAAATCCCAAATTCCCAAATCTACGAGAAAACAATTCTTTCAACAATAATAATCAAAATCCAATCACAAATAAAAATAAATTTCGAATCAGAAATCTTAGAACAACAAAACAAAAATCGAATAGAGGATACGGTAATGGGAATGCCATCGTCATGGAGAATCAAAGCAGCGTAAGAGCAAGCAGCTTCACTAACCGAAGACATCGTTTCAACTGTTATGAAAAAACCAGTCCGTATTACGATTAACATTGAAAACGACAACACTACAAACAAAATAAAATGCTGAGAAACCTGGGAATGTATATAGTTTACCTGAGAGAAAGGAATCTGGGAATGCGCAGATCTTTGCAGCCGCAGCTCAAGGTTCAAAGCGAAGTGTTGCTAGGGTTTCTGTTCTCGCTCCGAAATGGGGTTTTAAAGAAGAAGAAAATAGTGTGAGTTGGGCCTGGTCAACCGGCCTCAAAAGGTTGCTTTGATATTTCAGATTTGGGTTAACAAAACATTGGTTATTGTTGCCGTTTCATTTTAGTATCTCAATTATTTTATGATGAAATAATTTTTAAAAGTATTTTTTTTTGAATAATTTTTTTTTGAAAAATTAATAATAAAAATTATGTAAGCTGAGATTTTATTTCATGTCATTTGAAGTCAAAAATAAATGATAAACAATTAAACTAATAATTTATTTTGATATATTTGTGTGTATTATATATAAATATTTAACTTATACAACATTTTCGCAATAAATTTAAAAAATAATTTTTTGGTTTTTTCATTTAATAAGGACGTAGTGACACTTGTCACCACCTCATCAGTTAATGAAAAAACTATAATAATATCATGCAAAGATAAATACAAAATTTTATACATGTATAAACTATCAAGACGTATATAAAAAATATACGGGTGTAAAATTATAAAATTTTAAAAGTATCGAATTGGATTATTAATAGAAAATATAAAAATAATATATAAAATATAAGAGAGCTTGAAATCTTTAGGTTGTATCCCAACATTTCTAAATCCATTCCTAATATCATGTAGATCACTAACTCATAAATTTCTCGCCATCCATTCACTTGAAATTAACATAATAACACAGTTTTATCTACCCCTACGTTTAATCATATTCTTTGATTAGAAATAAAAATATGACGATAGTAATAATTCATTTTTAAAAAACAAGCTTAATTTTATCTCACGATATGTTTTTGGACGTCATGATAAGAAAGGAGCAAAATATTTTCATTTTATATTGATATATAATATATTTTTATATCAATGACCGGAAGGTGTCACGGTGTCACGGTGTAATTGGTTATCATGTCAGTTTAAATTGATTTTTTTTTTTTAAAAATAAGGTTTTACTTATAATTTTTCAAAAAATAAATTAATTAAGGTTTAACTAAAATTTTTAAAAATTTGAGTGGCATAAAGAGAATTTTAAAAATTATAAGAGTTCATTAAAAATATTCAAACTATATTATTTACCTTATGGCATTGAGATTAAGGGTGTTTAAAAATATTCGGTCTGAATTATTTGAATTGTTGACTCGCCTACCCGATTAAAAAATATCTGATATTTATAATAAAATGAAATATCTAAATTTTTCTGGCCTCGTACTCGATCCGTATTTTTTTCAGGTAGTCAGGGTCGAATTTTTTTAGAATCAGATACTCGACCTGGTAATTTTAATAATTATATATTTTAAATATGTTTCTTATTATTTTCACTAAAATTAATTTTAAATCCTTAACTTCTTTTTTACTTGTATTATATACTTTTAAGTTTTGAATTTTTTATAAAAAATTATATTAATTTATCAATATGAGATTTTAAAGAAAAATAATGATCTAGATTAATATATTCTTTTATCGACAAACTTTAATATATACATATATATCCAAATATTTATCTCTTAAAATTAATCTCAAATCAAAATTTTTGTGTTTAAAATATATGTCATGAAATTGTATGTGTTTTTTATATTTTAAAAAATATATATATAAAATATAAATTGGATACCCGATACCCGAATTTTATAGGTACCCAAATTTTATAGGTCAGGTCACGGACTGATGTTTTGGTACCCAAAATTTTGGGTTCCCAAAATCTTGGATACCCATATATAAACACCTCTATTTAAGATCTATTATTATAAAACGTAAACCTTTTTCAGTTCTAGTTGCTTTTGTACTTTTTACCGTAATCAAACTTTATTGAATTTATCAAGTTATTAGATTTAATATAAACTAGCATAGTTTAAGATCGAGAACTAGAAAATTTAAATTTATCTATTAACCTAAAGCTTTTTTTAAAGTTATTGCAGCAAACACCTGTTAATAGACAAACGATAATTAACTAAAGTTGAATTTTTTATCTGTCATCAAATGTCTGATTGGACGTTAAAAATAATAGACAAACATTTATTTAAGATTAAATTAATGATTATTCACGATAAAATAATTGACAAATAATTGTCGATAACCCCGACAACATAAAAAATACACAGTCTAAATAACTTACTCATAGAACCGAACCTGGTTTTGCACATTATAGATTATAGTCTATTTTATAAGTATAGAGGCAAAAATTTGGGGTGATTAAAATTTGAATGGATTTGAAAAATGAATAATTCAATTCGAATTAAAGTGAAAATACTCGACTCATTTTGATTCAATTTGAAATTTTATAAACTCGACTCGAAAAAATTTCAAATAATATTTGAGTTGTCACATATGAAGAAATATATATATATATATATCTTGTATGATTAGAGAAAGTCTTTTAAATTGGAATTAAATTGTACTATAACATGATAAATAATTAAAATTAAATTTTTATAAGAACTCGAAAACTCGACTCAAATTTTTTAAACTCGACTCGAATTGAAAAAATTTTAAATAAAGTTTTAATAATAAAATGTAACTCGTAAACTCAAATAACTTGAATTTTTTGACTCGACTTAACTTAACTCGATCGAACACTCATTCCTAGCAAGAATGCGCTATATACTATAGGAAGATCCGTTGAATTAAGCCCAATCCAATATTCAAATTTCCCGTTCCGTTTTTTCCCCTTCCTTTTTGGAATTACTTTTGAATATGATGATTTGGCGCGTCGTTTGCTATATATACCAAGAGCTTGCATGTGTTCTGCTTTCAAAATCAATTGAAAGAATGAGGAAGCGGTTTAAGAGAACGAAGGGAATTTGCAGTTGCTCCTCTCCTCGGTGCCACAATCACTCTACCTTCAATTGGTAGTTTCTCTCTCTCTCTCGTTCGCTCTTTGATTTGAAGCTTCGTAAATTTGATTTCTCAATCTTTTCTTTTCTTTTTTCCTTTTGAGATTTTGAGCTAGTTTAGTTAATTTAGATCTGATATCAGTTAGTAATTTAAGTTAATGATGTCATATAAGTGACTATGAAATAGGAATGTTGAATCTGAAGAAATGAATGATGAATCGAAAAGAATTTGAGCTGATTCAGTTAATTCTGATCTATTATCAGTTAGAATTTTAGTTTATTAAGGTCGTGTAAGTAACTATGGAATATGAATGTTAAATCTGAAGAAACGAATGAGGAATCGAAAGGAATTTGAGCTGATTCAGGTGATTCTATTCTAATATTAGTTTGAATTTAAGGTTAATGATGTCTTGTAAATAACTATGGATGTTGAATCTGAAGAAACAAATGATGAATCAAAAAGAATTTGAGCTGATTACTTGAGTTTTTGCTGATTTTTTTTCTAAGCTTCGCGCTTCTTCATGCATCGATCAGTGGTTTTGAAGAAGAAAAATCATTTCTCTTGTTTCTTTCACTAAAAATGGTCTCTATGAACCATTGATCTGGAAATTTAAATGAGTCTCTGTCTCGATTTGATTTGTTCGAATAATTTTCGTAATGGTAAATCGAGCTTCTTTAGTTCTAAGGATTGCATGGTAGCTTAGAACTGGCAGGATCTTAAACGTTCTCAGACCTGAAAATGTCCGTCGAAATTAGAATATCATTTTCGTAGTTTTCAAATTTCTTCATGCTTTCGTATTCCTTTGAACCCTGGAAATATAAGGTTCGTTTCTATTAGTCCTCTACATTTTCTTAGTTGCCAAACACGCACTTGACATTAACATAAACCTCCCTTCAGTGAGTTCTGTTACTCATTCGTTATACTGGAAGTTAGATATAGCAACATTTCTAGCTTGTACTCAAATTTTCTTGCTCAAAACAGAAAAACATCTCTCTTACATTTTCAATTCTCACATACTAATTTTGAGCAACTAATTGCTCTTACTCAAGTTTCTATATCATTTAGTTTTGTTTTCTCAGCAACCAAACAATTATTATTTGTTAAAGTCATAGCATAAGGAGTTGGTTAAAGTAATAATCCCTTGTTCATATATTCTCAAAAAGGTATGAGCAGGATCTGTGGACATACATAGCTAGGTTTTTGGATGGACAATCGTTGGTGATGCTGGGTGCTACAAATAAATGGTTAAACAATGTTATCATGCAAGAATGCATATGGAAGTTCACATGCTTGCGGGACCTTCAGGTTCATGATCCTGGTAACGTAGCATTCAGTTGGTCCAAACTCTATGGTTCAGTTGTTGGTAAATATCAAATCCCTTTAGATATCCTAACTCGTGCACATTAACTGTTTATCAAATACTTGGAGTGTTCTTAGCTGATCTTAATATAATGACAATTTGCTGGTGATTGTATTTTGTTTGTTCTTGGGGAATAATCAGATTGGATGCGAATAGGGGCGTTTTCGTTCGATTCAGATGTGGCATTTCTTTGTGAAAGGATGGTAAATCCACCTGTGAAAATCCCTAAACAAGGAAACATAGATGATACGTTGCAGTCTTGCGGTTCATGTTTGCTAAGGAAAATCAAGACCGGAATCTGGATAGCTGGTACATTCCAAATCTGATAAATTTTTGCCTTGTATTTGATTTACGTTGCGATCAAAATTCCAACTAAGCTCGAAACTGAACACGGTTGATTCTTTTCTTCAGATTTACAACTTGTTCGATGCCCGGTATGTGACCAAGAAAAATGTGAAGGTGAGCAATGAAAATGACTTACTGCCCATGAAAATGCAGAGTATGACATTATATCTGCTCATCTGTTCTCTCAATTACTTTTATTCTTGGATAATGGTTGCCAATTATGTCATTTGGACTCGTGTCTACGCGTTCGATATCCATCTCTTCACATATGATGTTTGGATATGCATTGAACATAACATCGAGCACAAATACTTTAAGAAAAACGAAGAATCCGAGTAACCTAAATCACCAAACTAAAATGGCCATGAGTAAAAACATTTGATTGTTTATGCAGGAACAATGCAGATGTTAGATGCAAGGCATCTTGAACTGTTCCTGAGCCAGGGGTACCAGGATAGGAGTTGGGACTATGAACTCATCGGATCTCATGAAATCAAAAAGACAGTTCGAGGAGCTTATGGTGCCATTTTCGACTTCAAATACCTCACAACCAAATCAACTTCCGGTAAAACATGATTCTCCATTAATTAGTCTTTCTATCATACCTGAACTTGCGTGTGTGTCAAGTAAGCACATATCCGATTTGAATATCTTCGACTTTTTAAAAGCTCTTTCATGTATTTAGAAGATTTCCGAAACTAAAATATCATATTCGAGACTTGAAGCCTATGCTTCAGGATCTGATTTAGCTATGCCATTGAACTTTACAGGGATCTTCGATTACAAGTCATGGACAGGACAACCAAATGACTTTCAACCAAAAGCAATAATCACTCTCCATGCAGTTGCAGTCAACACCAACTTACAAGAAAATCAAGGTAACAAGTCTACAATCTGCAATTCTTGTCATATATATGAAGATATGATGATTCATGTATCATTTATATGCTCTAAGAAGCAGGAGTTCTGATAAAGTACCATGCCATGAGAGCCGGAGTCGACGGGGAAGTTGTTTCTATCCGAATCTCACAACAGCTCCTATGACACTGCCTGAACCTTAACCGTCATGCGTCGCATTGTCATCGCACATGATTTTTTTCTCGTCTCATCGTTCGGAATCGGTTTGTTTCTTGCTTCTAACCCTATCTCTTTCCTAATAGTTAAAAAAGGCTCTCAAGCCATAGGATTTGCTTTCATAAATGGTTTAGTACACTTTCTCCCTAAACTATACTTGTTTTTTAATTTGTCCTTTAAATTTTTTGACACGCTGCGCCTCTTAAAATTTTACGAAATTAGACCAAAATTATTCTTATTTAGAGAACAATTTAGGGAAACGGGTATAATTAAGGGGCAATTTGGTAACAACAGAAACTCTAGATAAGGGCAAAACAGGCTAAATATAATTTAAGGGTCAGATTAAAAAAAATATAATTTAGAGGGAAATTGTATTAAGCTTCAATAAATTGAAATTTGGTTTCGACCTCTGCCACGGCGCCACGTATAGTTGAATGGTACATTTCTTGTCGAGTTTAAATACGGATGGCAATGGGGGGGCGGGTTTTTGATCGTTTTGATCTTGACTCAAAATAATTTAGTATACTCGAATTTATTTTATTTTGATTTTTAATATACCTTATCTTTATCTAATTTAATACGATATAATAAAAAAAACATAATCTGATTTCGACCCTGACTCATCTTGTTATTTTAATAAAAAAATCCAATTAAAACTGAAAAATATGTTGAATATAAACAGGGATGGTAAAAATACCCGTCCCCGACCCGACCCGACCTGATGTGTCCCGACCCAATCCGATCGGGTTTTTTCTTTGAATTTCGGGGATCGGAGCGGAGCGGGGCGGAGAAATCATTAAGTCGGGTCGAGTTCGGGTATTTATTTAAAATTCTCCGCCCCGTCCCGCCCTGGTATATTTTTATATATTTTATTATATTTATAAAAAATATTATTATATATAAACATTTTTATGGGTTTTAAGGAATTTTTACACTTTCAAGTTTGTTTTTATAATAAAAAATTATTAGATATTGTTAAAATTTTAACATATTCGATTCTGTTAGTCAATGATTCAAGTTTCTTTTTCTTTTAAATATGTAATCTAACATGTGAGTAATTTAAATCATATTTTATTTAATTTTTTTATATAGATTTAAAGTTACTTAAAAATCATAATTTATGATTGTGATAAAAGATTGATCGAATCTATCTTCAATCGTTGACGAAAATTATTTTTTTAATTTTCGGGTCGGGATCGGGTTTAAGAAATAATATATTGGGGCGGGCGGGTAAATTAATATTTTAACCCGGGGCGGGGCGAGATCGGGTTTAGATATCATTAAATCGGGTTAGGGTTGGGACGTTCAAAAACCCGGCCTGCACCGGTGTCATCCCTAAATATAAATATACCGGATCAAATTAAGTCAGATATTTTAAACTTGGTCCGACTTTAAAATTTTTAAATATTCACATCACATGCTTCTCCCGCCCGATACTCGATTTTAATTCTAAAATCTCGTTTTAACTAAGTAGAATCGAGTCGAGACCCGTCAGTAACGGATATTATTATTCTGCCTAATGACAAAGTGGTTTGCCTATATATGTTTTTCACGTAAGTTGCATCATGATTTTTCTCCTCTAAATATTCTAATATGACAAGAAACATGAAATCACGAGACTTGCATTGCAACAAACTAAAAAACTTGTATAATTTTAATTTTCGTTATTATTTAGATTTCATGGCATTCATTTCGTAGGTCAAAATGATCTTTTTAAAACAATTAATGTTACAAAATTAGATAAAAGGATAATTATATCATGTAGTAAAAATAAAAAGGGTTTATTTGTTTTTGTTTTAGAATTTAGATATAATTTAGAGTTTATGAGTTGGATTTATGTTTATATATTTAAAATTTAGGGATTATAGTTAAAATTTAGGGCTCATAAAAATCATAGAACTTAAAATAAGAGTTTAAGGATCAAAATATTTTCATTTAGTTTCGTCCTTGAGTTATAGTACTTCAAAAAAAAGAAAGAATATGAATCAAAGTAACTACTCAATCAAATATTAGAGATATTATTTAGCATTATACCAACCGAAAAAAGTTCAAACTCGAGTTTAATTTAACAACACAAATTATTTATTCAAATCGACCACATAACTCAAATTCTATTTCTTTATTTATTTTATAAAAAATCAAGTTAAATTGAATTATAAAATTAAAACAATAAACATTTCATTGTTAAAATTTCATATTTATTACTTAAAACACCTATTCAGTCACTTCATTTTCTCTTACCATATTTCAAGCTTAATGTTCTAATACGCCACGAAACATGCAATCACGAGACTTGCATTTTCAATTAACCAGCTCAAAAATCAAATTTAAATCGAAAAACTTTAATCATTTTATTTTAATTCGATTGATATTATTATTATTATTATAGTAATATTTTAGAGTTCGTATATTTGAATATTTTAACTTATATATATGCATGCATCGGCTTCAAAGGAAGCAACAACAAGATCAACAGGTACAAAGAACTGGTTTGCCATCATGTATCGCTCAACCAAATTTGTAGCCATGCTTGTCTTGCTCGTAATTACATCGGATATTACGACGATTGCGGCTGCGCCTCTGTGCAAGGAGGTTATAGCGTCGTTGACTCCTTGCTTGGGTTTTATCAAAGGCGGATCGGAGCCGGAATCGGAATGTTGTTCCGGTGCTAGAAGCCTTGCAAGTCAAGTAACCAGCGAAGGAGATAGGGAAGTGGTGTGCGGGTGCCTTAAAGGAGTCTTGTCAAAAATTGGGCCTTATAACCCGAAGCAAATGCCTCGGATCGGCCAGAAATGTGGTGTCGAGGTTTCAATTCCTCCCGTTGATGCCAGTACTAATTGTTCCGGGTAGTTATTCTGATCCCTAATTTATCTCTCATCTTTTTTTTCCGATGATTTGATTAAGTTCGATATAAAAAAAATAAGAACTCGAATTCGATTTATTTGAGAAGTTCGAAATAAAAATGAATCTATCGATGATAAAAGTATTAAGTCAACAGTGATTCACATGGCGACGATCATATATATTAGAATTCAAACATAAATTTGATGTATAAATATGATACACGCATTTGTATCGTGTATATACATAAATGGTCACGTAACACTCAATAAGATGAGATATGAATAAAATCATATCTGAAATCGATTGAATAGAAGTTTTTTATATAACCATTGATTTGTTCAATTTTTCAAATTAAATTCAAATCTCTTAATACTTGACTTAAGTAGTCATTGGATCTAATCAAACTTCATTTTCTTGCAGGGTATGAAGAGCTAGGGTTGGGGAAATATCAAAAATAAAGAGTATGACTAATGAATAAGAAACCCTAATAATGGAGTATTACACATATAAGTAATGGTGGATTCTTCCTTATAATAAATCTCTTGTATTGTATTTAATTGCACTAAATAAAATATGCTTTCCTTTTGAATGAACTTCTCAACAATAAGGTATGCTTTATATCTCTCCTTGTTATCTTTCGAATTATATTTATTTTATCGATTGAATTTAATTCGATTAACATGTTATTCTTTTTGGTTGAATTCTATCCTACTAAAACGTTTTTAAGATGGTACGGTACACACTCAACTTGGTCTAGGGTCTCTCTTCATCGGAAGGAGAGCTTGGCCGGTCCGGTACGAAATCAATGAAAAATTCATCAACTGAAACAAGTTTACATTTCTGGAACAGCGATAAATTCGATTGAAAGAAAGGTCTCGTTCAATCATATTTATATTGGTTAAAGTTATGTTATTCGGATTCGAGTCTGAGGGTCGTATCTTCGTACTCATGTCCAAATATGTGTTAAACACGAGTTCTTTGAGAAATTCCACTGACTCTGGCTCAATGATCTGAGGGAATCTCTAAAATTCCCAGCTCCATTTTCCGGTCCAGCTGCAACACTACTGAGTTTGCCAACATGCTAGAATTAGAGGGGAAGCAGGTTACTTGACCAGAAATAATACATTTTTAAAGCCAAGACTCGGGTATAACAAAGAGGAGTGAAGCGAGAGATTATATGGCAAGATATTAATATCTAAACATTCTTTAAGAAAGCAAAATGGTATTATTACGATTAAGGGTCAGTTTAGCATTATTTTTGAAAAAAAAATTTTAGAAATACTTTTGGATTTTTGAATTTAAGATTTAAGAATTCAATATTGCTATCAAAATATATTTTTAAGAAGGTAAAAGATCATTTTGGACATGATATTGTAAGTTATATATATATATATATATGATATCTAAAATTTTTAATATTATAATATATGATATTATAACATCTTAGATTATCATAAAAATATAAAAGAATATTTTTATTAATAAATACTTATTTTTTTAACGATTGTATGTGTTCTATGAAAATATAATAAATTTAAAAACATTTTATTTAATATATATAATTTTTAAATCAAAAATAATTTATTAATTATTTAGTTATATATTCATAAAAATTATAAATTATAAATAAATACAATAACAAATAATGGTTAAAACTATAATTTAACTTTCAAAAACATATTTTTTAACCGTGAAAATTAAAAATTTTAACTTTTGTACGTGATTTAAAAATCACATATAATGCGAAAAGCCTTGACTCAATCACGCATGTTTCACAAATCTAGCCAAGCAGCTTCAACCAAAAGAAAGGAGAAAGAAAGCTATCATAAAAGAAGCAGCGCAAGGATTAAAAAAAAGGATTCGTAATTGTTATATCGATTATTATTTAACAATAATATTATCGATCAAAATCGTTAATAACATAGATAATGATAAAATTAAGAATCATACTAATAATAATCGATAGCATCCGCAATTTAACGGTTAATAATTAATATCAACAATAACGATAAGTTATTCCTATTATTGTCCTGTTATTTCAGAAAATTTTAAATTTTTTTTTTTTTAAAAATCTTGTACAAAGATTTTTATTACATCTGTACAGAATCTCACTGTACAAACTCTAAAATATTATATCAATCGACGATCATAAACATTTATCATGTTCAAAACTTGTGGATATTCCATTCCAAATAATGATCACTTTATAAATTAAATAAAATAATACAAGATTGTGTCTACTATTAAAACTTGTGGTTTTTGAATCTTCAGGTTTGACTCTGTCTTTATTTCAATTCGGATTTATATAGATCTATCCTAAAATAAATATTTTAATCTGATTTATTCTATATATAACATTAAAATTTAAATCTATAATTAGAAATAAGACAAACTTTATATAAATTACCAAATATTAATCCTTTAATAATAATCATTCTCATTACTTTTTTATACAATTTACAACACTTAAACTACTTATAATTCATTTAACCCTTAAAATAAAGATAATTGTTACTAAACACATTCGAACTTACAACTTTTTTATTATTATCAATAGAGCGATATCAATTGAACCGATATTCAACTGATATTTTTATTATTCTCCTTTTATCATAGTAGAATAAAAATAAAGCATAGAAAGTGAAGGGAGAGTAAGGATATTGGGAAAATGGAAGATTTCTAGTTCTTAGATGGATGTATTGCTTGATTGATGAACTTATCAAACACCTCAGAGAGTGCCCTAGTAGAAGATCCATTCTCACTAAGTACCTTAGCAGCTGCTCCTTTAAGTTCCTTCATTCTTGATCGAATACACTTCCCTTCTTCGCCTTCCATTAAACACGTAACGACTTTCACGATCTCGTCTCTGGAAATCAGGCCGTTTTCGTTAGGTTTAGGTCTCAGTGCGACTTTGATATCTTCGGTTAACATTACAGCGTTCATCTTTTGTTCAGCGTAGAGAGGCCATGCGATTAGAGGCACACCGTTAACGACGCTTTCGAGAGTCGAATTCCACCCACAATGGGTCAAGAACCCACCGGTCGAGCTATGGCTCAACACTTGAGCCTGTGGTGCCCATGATGGCACGACTAGACCCTTGTGTTTGGTCCTCTCAATGAACCCTTTTGGCAAGAACTCAAAAGGGTCATTTTTTGAGTCTACGTTGAAATATGTGGCATTGGCAACACTATCATTTGGGCACCTAGTGACCCACAAGAAACGTTGCCCACTCATTTCCAATCCCATAGCCAACTCATTTAATTGGTTCATGGAAAGCGTCCCACCACTACCAAATGACACGTATAGAACCGAACCGACCGGTTGAACGTCGAGCCATTTAATGCAATCGGAGCCATCGGGTTCCTGGTTCAAACCGTCATTAACGAGCGGACCGACGGGGTAAACTGGTGGTTTACTCTCTTGCAAGGCCTTTATTGGTCCTCCTTCCAAGTCCACAAAGCTGTTCACCATGATCCCTTGAGCCAACCTATACCGTTTGGCATGGTGAAGAAGACACTTGTACGCATCGTTTTGCCGGTCTTGCGTCGGGTCAAGCAATTCCTTCCCGTTAACCGGTATGCAACCCGGTATTCTCACCGGTTCAGACATATCCCTGTACTCGCACGAAACCGTTTTATCGAGCTCCGGTAAGTAAAGAAACAAAGACAACGCCATTGCCGTCGACGGAAAAAACACGTACGACGAAACACCAAATTCATCAGCGACATCAAACGCGTCGGTCGCGAACAGATCGACGACCAAACCGACGAGCTTCGTCTTCGCCGCTAACGACTTGAAAGCGTCACGGAGGTCAGGAAGTGAACGGGAAACCGTTAAAGAAATCAACGTTTCCATCTTCGTATCGCCGGGGAGATCGGTAAAGTCAACAGGAGGGAGAAAAACAAAATCAATAGAGCTCGGAAGGGAACCGAGAGTTGATTTCTGAGCTATGGACGGGGAACCATCTCCCGGGATGAAGAAGGTGACGTTGAAGCTGTTTTGGTGAACGAGTCGCTTGGCGAACTCAACGAGTGGAATGAGGTGACCGATCCCTGGACTCTGTATAATCGCGATATGGGGCGTTTGTGGTTTCGCCATTGTTTTCTCCTTCGTTCTTCTGGTTGAGTTTTAGGTATGGAAGACAAAGGAAGAAGAAAGATGATATTAATAGACGTTTTCGGACGCAAATCTCTTATATTTTTTAAGAAATTTGCGCATATTACGTAGGAAATTTACAGTTTTTGTATTACCTTTTAAAAGGGTGACAATTTTGATATGATAAGGTAACATATCATAGTACAATACCATATATATACAATTTAAGATTTTATATTATCTTTTAAACGATAGCTACATGAAATTATTATATGATTTTAGATCGATACTGAAACATTATTTATAGTTTTATCTAATGAGATTTCTTTATTAAATGATACATAAAAAGAGAGAGATTCACTTTAGGAAAAAAATATAAAAATTTTATTTAAAAAAATAAATAAAAAAATTATTATCGGATAAAATCACGGATGACATGATAAGTCAATCAATTAAATTATTTAACAATTTTCTGTTTTTAAATATAAAGACGAAATAAAGTAATTATATTTGATCAATTGATCAAACTAATATTTTTAGGTCATGGTTTCTAGATTTGTTAAGAGGAACCCATTCCTTCACCTATAATTTTTGTTCTTCTCACCTAAATTTTTTTAGAAAAAGGTATGAGGCCGGGAGAAGAATAAACATGGGCTGGGTTGAATTTTTGCATCTAGCCGGGTGTGAATTGTTTATCTTTTAACTGTATCTTAAATGGTTTTTTTAGTTCAAATTAATAGGTTTAAGGTTAGAGGATGTGGTTAGAGTTTAAGCAGAGTCGTTTCTGAGATTTTGATGGCTCATGGGCAAATCCAAAAATAGGGCCCCTAATAATAAATATTAGAAAAATAGATTTAAAGAATATAAAAATAAATTAAATTATTTATAAATTATTTTTTATCAAACTCAATAATTATTGAACAAAAAACATTAAAAAATTTATTAAACATTAAACTTACACAAAACAACTTCTACAAGCATTTTTCGTGTAAATATTATATAATAAAAGTTATAAAAAATATAGAGTAATAGTACCTGAGTTTTTATTGTTGAAGCTTTGTTTTAGACTTAGTTATAGCATATTAATAGTAAATCTCATAAACTATAATATTTTTGAATAAATAAATCATTGTCTTCTTAAAATATCAAATTATAAATTATAAATAAAATATTTAAAATAAATTGTAAGAAAATAACATAAAAAAGAGGTGATATGATGAGAAATTAAGATTTGAAATAACAAGAATAATAAAAATATTATTTATAGGTGTATAGAAATTTTTTTATTTTAAAATCAAAAATATTATTATAATCTTAATTATGACTCTATAATATATTAATGCCTAAACTAATTAGATATCGACAATTTTATAATTAATTATAAAAGTAATCAATCTCTTAACAGTAATTTTTATAGTCTATTTAATAATGTAATAATAATATAATTAATTTTAAAAATATAATTACAGTGAAGGAGCCCACCTTAATTTTAATTATAAATTATTGTTATACTTTAATCGTTCTTTTTTTAGTAAAAAAATTATTAACATATATCTTACTTAATTTTTTAATATAGTTTAATAATAAAAAATAATTTTAAATTATTTTAATAATTATTATTATTTTAATTTAACTATCGAAGGCCCTGTCTGCCGCCCTGGACCCTGGGCGATCGCTCTTATTGTCCAGGCCCAGGGACGGCTCTGGGTTTAGGAAATTAAGGGTAAGGTGTATTCTTTAGTTTTAGGGGTTTAAGATATAAAAAATTAGAGTTATGGTTTATAATTCAATTTTTTAGAAATTTTTAGCCGGAGACACGGAAAGAATATGATTAAAGGTTAAAGAATTTATACTCGATCTGTAACACCCTCGATCCGGTGTCACATTAGGCCTCTAGTCCAAAACCGATATTTCAAAATTTTATTTCAAAAAGCCCCAAAGAAAGAGTTCAAATCCAAATTCATCATATTTCATAATTTCCAAACCAATTCGAAACATGAATTTAAGTAATTTAAAAGTAATTGGAACTCCAAAATATTACAACCCGTTTAAAAGCATTCGATTCAATAATTATCTCTAAAATATACGAAAAGAATTATATAAATATCTCTTGTTGGGTTGAGTATTTACTACCTAAATTCAAATTCTACTAGACCCGACATTAAATATTTTTCACTCCATCCGACTTGAATATTATTTTAAAAATTAAAATATTTTTAGAAATTAAAAATATAATTAAAAAATACAAAAATAAAGAGACGTTATAATAATTATTTCTAAATATATAAATATTTCAGATTTGATAGGGTATTTATCACCTTAAATCTAAATTCGATCAGACCTAATATCTATTATTTTTATTTAATTCGATTTGAATATAATTATTTTAAAAAATAGAGAATAATTTAAGGAATAGAATACAAGGTTTCTAAATTTTAGAGAAAAATTATAATTATTACATGAACTTTTAAAAATTTATTGTATAAATTAAATAATTTATAATTTTTGTGGTGTTGGAGCCATAAACACTTCTACTTCATGAATACATCTGTCATTGGGCGTTGTTGTTCCTGCAAATATAAGAGGATGTGGTTTTTTCATATATTTAGAAAAAGATATATATTTTTCATTTATGAGGGAGACACTATGAATAATAGATACCTTTTATATATATATATTATAAATACTATGGGAATGATTATAAAGTTGTAGTTGGGATGTGACAGATTATGAGTTATTTGTATTCGATTCGGTTAAAGTTCAGTTAAAATTCGACTCGAGCTCGAGATTTTAACGAGCAGAGTTATTTGATACCCGATTCAAAAAGTTCGTGAGTTACTCAAAAATATAATATACTAAATTTTTTAATTTCTATAATTAAAATTTTAAATTCCTAAACTTAAAACCCCAAAATATAAACCCTAAAATCTAAATCCAATAACCTAAACCTCTAAACCCTAAACTAAAACTTTATACCTTAAAAGTAATAAGATTGAGTTAACACAACTTGTATATCAAATCATTTTTTCCTGACATGATTTTAAATGAGACGTGACAGATGATGAATTATTCGAGTTTGACATGATCTAAAATCGGTCAACACTTGACTCAATTGGATTCGAATCAAGCTCGAACTCGACTCAAATTCTTAACGAGTTAAACTCAGATTTCTCAAGCTCGTTAAAATTACCCAAAATCTTAACGAATCGAATCGAGTTCAACACTACTCGAACTCGAATCGGCTCATTTACACCCCTATAAATGAATGTCTAACTCTATTTTTATAAATTTTTACTTTTTCAATTTTCACGATTTTATTATGACTTAAACCAGATTGACTTACGTCATACATATGACTTCGGTGGGTAAGTCTAGTAGAAGTTTTTTGCATAAACACACCTTAAACTTAAGACTTGTTTAAGCGATATCAAACTTCTTATCACTTAAACCAATACTCACCTGTTTATAGCTCTATTTTTTTTTGTTAAAGGACGAATATATCCATCGGTATTTGAATTTAATTTTAAGGATAAATTTAATACATAATTTTAAGGATATAATTTTTATGAACATAATTTTTATGTTCAAATTGTTGTTTATAATTTTTTAACCAGTTTATACCCAAATACGTAAAAAATTAGGTACAAAATTAATAAAAAAAATAATTTAAGATATCTAATTAAACCTAAAAAAATAATTTAAGATATCAAATTATATCTTGGGAATTATGATGTTTATGTAAGCCTTATCTTAAAATTGACGGTTCTCCCCATTTTATTCCAAAAGGAGCTGATGTTATTTAGTAAAATAATAAATAATTTGTAACGTCTTGATTTATTTATATAAATAACATAATTAACTTTTTTTAATAACATAAATTTTTTAATAATTTAAATTAATTATAAAATTATATTTATTTATATATTTTTTATAATATATATTACAAATACAACAATTTGAATATTTATCTTCCAATATAAATATTATCCACTTTTTATTGAATATTTATTAAATTATTTGAACAATAAAAACCGTACACACATAAACGCGTAAAGTCAAACTTGTGTACACTAAAATTTTACATAAACTTATAAATTAAAATTTTTTTTCATGTAAAAATATTAAATTATTTTAATATATTTGAATAATTTAATAGTTATAAAGTTTATGAAATATATTTAGATATTAGTTATTGATTTAACCAAATATCACTCATATTTTATATAATAAAATATTTAAAAATCAACTGTAAAGGATAATTGAATTTAGGGTAAACTACGTCTTTGGTCATGTTTGTTTCATTTTCTTTGATTTGATCATTCAACTTTCAAAAGTTATATTTTAGTCATTTATGTTATTGATTTATTACAAGATGGTCACTCAAACATAACCTATGTTACATTGAAGACATGATATATAAAATAAAAAAATAATTTCCAATTTTTATTTCATTTGAAATATTTTTCTATTTTATTTTTTAATAAATTCAGCTGATATGTTAATAATTTTTAATAAAATAAAAGTCGAATTTAAATTCGAAGAGATGGGATGAAATGACTAATGATATTTAGGGTTAAACGTTCACACTATCTATGATCATTAAAGATTAAAAAATAAAAAAATATTTAATATTTTAATTTTAATAAATAAATTAAATATTTTAAAAATTTAATAACTAAAATAGATTTAAGTGTAAAATTTAATATAATTTACGTAATTTATCGTAATTATAAACATCGGTTTCTGACCAATCAATTTTATAGACATGGGTTGTAACCATAGTGTTAACCGTAGCATAGTTAACCCTCGGTTATCCTCCAACAATAAATCTTCACCAACCCCACGCGCCCTAGAAAGCATCTGTCAATACACGCGCTCAAATAGTTCATAGCTCTAGCTCTCGAATCAGCCGCCACCACCAGTCCACAGCACCTCTCTCTCCCTCGAAAGGCCAACACACAAACAACTGGGAAAACAAGAAAAAGGGAAAGGAGAGAAATGCGGAACCTCTTTTTACTATAAATCGTTTCGGAGATCCGATCGTATCGATCGCCGGATTATCCTCCACTATTGTCCCGTGTTCCCTTCAAGATTGCCGGAGAAAACCAACCTGTTAGGGTTAATTCGAAGATTTTTTAGTGTTTTTTTTTTGTGATTTTTGTTTTTGGTTTTCAATGGCTTCGGAGGATGTGAAAACTAGCGAATCAGCGGTTTCGACGATCGTTAATCTCGCCGAGGAAGCGAAGCTAGCGAGGGAGGGCGTCAAGGCACCTAGCTATGCTATTCTTAGTATCTGCAAGTCACTCGTTGCCGGCGGCGTTGCCGGTGGACTGTGAGCTCTCTCTTCCTTGTTACGGATTGTTTTGTTTGTGCCGACGGAGAAGACATTTGATTTGAATATCTTGAGTTTTATGATTAATGTTTCGTTTAATCTAAATCGTTTTTTTATATTCAGGTCACGAACTGCCGTTGCTCCTTTGGAACGTTTAAAGATATTGCTTCAGGTTTATTTTGTTTGATGTTTTTGAGTTTTATTGTATTGAGGAAGATGAATGTTTCGATTTCTGAAATGGTCGACTTCTCTTGTGGGGAAATTAATGCAGGTTCAGAATCCACATAGTATAAAATACAATGGAACGGTTCAAGGCTTGAAGTACATTTGGAGAACAGAGGGTTTTCGTGGGTTATTCAAAGGAAACGGTACTAATTGTGCACGGATTGTTCCAAACTCTGCGGTCAAATTCTTCAGTTACGAGCAAGCTTCAAAGTAGGGTTTCTGCCCTCTGTTCAATTCATCTTGTTATTGATTGTTCTGTTGGTTGTTTGATTTTATTTTCCAGTCCATCATCTCTTTATTGCTAAGTTTGAGTGACTGACTTACTGAAATTTGTTAAGTCCTTTAGGCTATGTTTACTTGGTCCCTAAAATTTGATGATCAGTTTTATCATTGTTCAGTCCTTGTGTGACTGAACGACGAAAAGTTCAAAATCGTTGTTAAGGATAGAAAGGTACATACACCCTAGAGTACTTATACTGCCTGAGGCATAAGACACAAAAAAAGTGCTTGTGAGTGGACTAAGGAGCACTATGTATATATATATGTGTGTGTGCATGTAAAATAAGCTTATGATATCTATAATAATAAACTCTAAATAATGGTCCAACACATCCACAAAACTTGCACAATTTCCATTTCTTTCGTTTGCCAATATGCATGATTTTCTTTTGGTTCTAAGCTTTTTGTTGAGCACTCAAATATTGAGAAGTAGAAAATTTTATACTATCCCCTATTTTGCTACAAGAGGTACAGAGAATGAAAAAAGTTTAAAATAAATATGAAATTGTAGAGAAAGTTACTTAAGAGGCTTTCTTTTGTGTGTGCATGTCACCTTACAAAAAGTATGCCTAAGTGTGTGTTTTTTTTGTGCATTATCAAATATGCCTTGCCTGTAAGGGTTTGAGGTATTTTTTTGTCTGACACTGAGGAACCTAGGTGACGTTTTGAGTTAAGCTCGTACAACCCATCAGCCTTAAGTTTCCTTGGGGCTGAAAAATTCTTTCCTTTTTACTGCTCCTACAACCATGTTAAAGCTTTGAACTGAAATATATGTGATTTTCTCTTAGCTGATTGTTCATTGTTGTTTTTGTGTCAGGGGAATCCTGTATTTGTATCAACAGCAAACAGGCAATGGTATTGTTTCTAATTTAATCAACCTCTTTCTTAGCAATAAACAGTAATCACATGTTTGCATTATATGATCGCATACAAAATTAAGTTATAATTTAGGGTTTAATTAAGACACTATGAATTTTGTCCCTTACATGCCCTAGGGTCAATGTTTGCATTATATGAAACTTATATACATATTTCCTTGAAATCTTGAATGTTCATATATGGGTTCTCCTTGTTAATTCTGCAGAAGATGCTCAACTCACTCCTCTTTTACGCCTTGGAGCTGGAGCATGTGCCGGAATAATTGCCATGTCTGCAACTTACCCAATGGACATGGTGCGAGGCAGGCTTACTGTACAGGTATTATCCCTTAAATATTGTTTCAGTTTGGAAGATGTTTGACGTTTCACTTATTGGCTTAATCTATCTTGATGTTATCAAGATGAAAGAGACTGCTTTGTGGTAAACAGTAAATTTGTTATTTCCTTGAATTATTTGCGGTAGAAGGAAACTTGAAATTGTTTCAACTCTTAATTCAATATCAGGGTTTTCCCTTGTGGTTTGGCTATCTGAGCAATTAATATTTTAATTGTTTATATTGCAGACAGAAAACTCTCCTTATCAGTATAGAGGAATGTTCCATGCTCTGTCAACTGTGCTGAGGCAAGAAGGCCCACGGGCATTGTACAAGGGTTGGCTTCCTTCTGTCATTGGAGTTGTGAGTATATTTTCTTTTATTTGGAGTTTCATAGTTCATTGGTTTTGAATGTCATGCTGTGATGAGGTCATCCTTTGGCAGATCATAAGAGCTTATTCGAGAAAGAATTGGGGAGGGGGTGAAGCATCCTTTTTACTTGGGGTCAAATAATAATGGAACCTACTCTGTTAGTAAAATCAGTTTCTGGGGAATTCTATTATGTAGCTAGCTTTCTATAGCCCCCCCCCCCCCCCTTTAACTTTCTTGGTCTTTAGTCCTTAATCGTTGTCATCACATTCATCTGATTTGTGCTTAATACTTGTTTCCCCATTTTGGGTTGTTTAAAGTGATCATTGGGTTTACTGTTGCTGAATTATCATATTACCTGACAAAGAGAACGCTTTATTTTATTTGTTGCATTGTTGATTTCAGACTCATTTTATGTTTGCAGATACCATATGTGGGTTTGAACTTTGCTGTCTACGAGTCTCTAAAAGATTGGTTAATCAAAAATCCACAATTTGGATTTGTTGAGGACTCTGAGTTGAGTGTGACAACTAGGCTTGCTTGTGGGGCTGCTGCTGGAACTGTTGGACAAACTGTTGCTTACCCTCTTGATGTCATTCGTAGAAGAATGCAAATGGTAGGATGGAAAGATGCTGCATCAGTTGTTACAGGTGATGGAAGGAATAAGGCTCCTCTTGAATATACTGGCATGGTTGATGCGTTCAGAAAAACTGTTAGGCACGAGGGCTTTGGAGCATTGTACAAGGGTCTCGTCCCTAACTCTGTGAAGGTCAGTGCCTTTTGATTTAGTTATTTACATTCACTTGTTGATAAGAGCCTACTCGATAACTTGCAATTACTTTTTCATGGTTTTCTAATATAATCAATGTTTTATTTTTACAATTCAATATGAAAATACATCTCACAGTTGTTAAATAATTAATATTGTTTGTACCCTTCATTTTTTCAGGTTGTACCATCAATAGCTATTGCATTCGTGACATACGAAGTGGTGAAGGACATTCTAGGAGTTGAGATCAGAATATCAGACTAAACTGGCACCATTTCAGCTTAATGTTCAAGGGATGTGTGCTGTTTTTGTAGGTAAGGGGATATAGAGCAAGATAAACTAGGGGAATGTCTTTTTAACCTTTTTTCTGTCTAAAGATTTTAAAAACTTATATGAGTCTGCCCATAACTTATACCCATGGTTTCATATGTTTCCTTGTGGACGCCGTTGCTTTCGACTCCCCATTCATGTTCTGTGTCAATAAAAACTGTACTAGTATCAATGCGAGTCTTGCATTTGCCTGCCCCTCTAGAAAAAAAAGTTGAGAAAGCAGTTTCTAAGCCTTCTCTGAAAGATCATTTGTGTTATTTCCGTGACATGGTTAACATTTTATCTCAATAAGGAGACTGATTAGGCCTTTACTATGAATTGAAATTTGACTGTACAAGTTGATTGCTTTCGGTTAAGATCAAGGCATGTTCTATATTGTTGGTCTCTCTATATAATGCTGGATGCTTGCTATGGTGTTTTCTTTTGGTTATTTTTTGCACACTTTATAAATCTGCGAACCATGGTTGTGGCATTTTATTACTGTTATAGGCTATGTTACTGACTTGTGTCCGATACTGTGTGACCGATGCATTCTTTTCTGACCGATACATTCTTTTCTTTTTAATCGAGGCCTCGGAGGGTTGCGATCTTACCCTATGTCTCGCCGAGATATTCGGCGTGGAGTCTGTTAGGTAAAGGTTGTGTAGGCATAGTTTTAATACCTAGGACAAACTTATTGCAGGTTTTAACAGTCATATTTATGAAGAAACTGAAAATTTTCCATGGGTACTTACCAAGCTCCGAACCAGTATCTAGCACAAGGGAAAACAACAATGGCGTACTAACAGAGAGTGACTGAAAGGAAATTATCATAGAATTCTGCTTCAAATAACCTGTGACATGGGACTATTCTATTTTTGAAGCTTATAAAATGTCTTTTGTACTTTTTATTTATTGGGTAATATAATAAAAATTGTTAAATTTCTCTAAATTTTAAGTACTTTTATAATAAATTTCATAAAAAAATAATACGGGTAGATTTTAGTTTACACGTGTTTTTTATTTTTAAGGGTTAGGGTTTTAGTTTAGGGTTTAAGGGTTTGATGGTTAAGTTTAAGGTTTAGAATTTAGGGTATATAGTTTAAGGTTTATAGTTTAGTTTTAAGGGTTAAAGTTAAAAATCTAAGATTTAGATTTTATAATATATATGTTTGTGAGAAAATAATTTTACGTAGCCTACTAAAATTCTATCTAAAAAATATAATATAAATTTTAATCTTAAAACTTTAAACTGGTTAAACTTTGAAGACTACACATGTGAAAGTATTGATTTTTTTTTTGTTAATTTGAATGTTTATAATAAATAATTAATAATATTATGCAGTTTGGCTTAAATTAATTTTAAACATTTAATTATTAAAAAATTTATTCTTATATGTAAACATTTAATTATGTTTAAGCATTCCTCGCTGCACTTTCTAAAATTTTCACAAGGGCTTAAATTGTTAATTTCATCCTATACTTTTTAAAATTTGCAAAGATAATCCTTTTATTTTAAACTATTAAGATTTGATCCTCGTATTTTAAACTATTAAAATTGTAAAGCATTCACTCTTATGAATCCAGTTGGTCAAGAAATTAATGAAAATCAACAGTCCTCTAAAGATATATATTATTGCCCAAGTCCCTGGCCCTGGCCTATATTCATTGGCTTGAACCAGCAAGGGCCACCCTAAGTGGTTGATATTCTGTGTCTGTTTCTGGCCAGTTGTTGTAGCTTTGAAGCATTGTTAACGCTGTAGAGGCGGGGAGGGGAAACTACCCTCACTTCCGGCGATGCGAGTTATTCGAGTTTGATTTAGTTAAAAAAAATTGATCAATCAACATTTGACTCGATTAAGCTCGAATCAAGCTTGAACTTGATACGAGTCCCTAACGAATCAAGTCGAGCTCATATTTTTAAGATTAGAAAATTACTTGAACTCGAGTTCGACTCGAAATCTAAATGAGTCTAGTCGAGTTCAACAATACTCAAGTTAGATTCGACTTATTTATACCTCTACTCACTTCAATTTTTCTCCACATTTTTTCTTCTATAAAAACTTTGAAAAATTAATTCATATATAAATTTTTTTCTCTTTTAAACATTTATATTTTACTCTCTAATAATCTCGGGTTTTCTAACCACCCTGTCCTCCCCCACAGTGGGTCGTTTCTATCTGTTTGTTGTATTACTTGATTGCAGGTTTGTTCCATTTGTGGGCCTAATTCCTTTGATTTCTTAGAATCAAATATGTGGTTTACAACAAGTGGACTCTTCAAGGTTGCTTTGAGGTACTCATGAAAGATAATCTTGTCGGAACGGATCGATCGGTTAAATCGAAAATTAATGATTTAATTAATATTATTAATCTAGGTTTATAATAAAAATCATCAAAATAATAAGAATAAAAATATAAAAAAAATCTAACTAGTTAAATCATATGATAAAAATTAAGTATTCTAAAATATTTTATATATTTATTTAATTATTATTGAACTAATGGTTTGATCGTTTCAAATATTGGCATGACTTTTACGACATATAAAGGGATTTAACTTATAAAAATATTTCAAGCACCAAATGTAAAAAAATTTATTTTTTATGAGTTTAAAATTTAAAATTTAGGGTTTATATTTTAAAATTTATATTTTAGTTAAGAATTTAGAATCAGTATTTAGGGTTTTAACTTAAAAATTTTAATTTTATATTACAAATCATCCGTAAAATATTTAATTATACAAATTTAAATTTTAAAATATATAATTAAAATATAAAAATTTTTGTAAATACTCTTATATCAAAATATAACAAGTTGTTTAGTATGTTATTAAGAATTTTATTTCATAATCGAATTAAAAACTCACCATATCATTTTTTAATGTTATTTATAAAATAAAAACACATACAATATATGAAACTAATATATAATATATATTCCAAAACCAGGTGGGGCAAATCATTATTGCAACTACCACTACATTTGCTATATTCAATCAAAGTCTTTATCTTGTAAATTTATATAATATTTTCTTAATAATTTTTAATAAGATGCATCGTTTAGTATTCTGTTAATATTTTTTTATGAATTATTTTTTTTAAAGAAATATGTCGTTTAATTGATCTACAATAAATTAATAGCATAAAATTTAAAATAAAATATTTGATATACCGATAGTAAATTCTTTTCTCACAATCATGATTATTTAAAGTTTAAAAAGATTTATTTTAAAATTTAGAGTTTAAAAATTTATGTATAGTTAAATTTTAATTTAGGGCTTACGTTTAAAAATTAGAGTTTTGTATTTTAAGTTGGTGATATATATTTTAGATTTTTTTGAATTAGTTACAATGATTATAGAAATATCTGTTTTAGAGTAAATTCTCAACTATTTGACATTGAACGCTCAATCACTGTGATGACATTATTGGTGCTCGAACCCATAACCTTCAGGAACAACAAACGTTCCTTTAATCAATGAGGCTAGATGGCTCGTGCTTATATTTTAAATTTTTAAGTTAAAATAAACATGCTTGCGTAAAAAATAATCACAAACAATTAAACCCTAAATTGTTATGTATTCCTTTTAGAGTTCTTAAACTCTAATTCATAAATCATAAACTCTAAACTTTAAACTATAAAATATATTCTCAAATCTTAAAATCTAATCACAAACAATCAAACCCTAAACCTAACCTCTAAACATATCTATATTAATCAATAACTATGCACATGTTCATGTAACTAACATAACCCAAGTCAAAAACAAAAATACCAAAACAAACAAACACAGTTCACATTAAATCTTGTATAAAAGGTCACCACCTACATCAAGATTGCTTCATCCATACTCTCCTACATCCTAACCATACAAGGCGGACTGAAGGAGCCATACGGAGGTCAAGTTATGGAACCACTTGAACCGGTGGCCAAGCTATTGCCAACTCCGACACTAGGCAGCGAACCGAACGGTGATCAGAAGGCAGCTTCGATGCCTAGTACGACTTGGTCCGGCCATTTCCAGATGCCATTGCACTATCCAAGGTACACCAAAGCTGATTACGAGGCGATGTCGGAGTGGAAGCTTGATTGTTTGCTTAAAGAGTACGGATTACCGGTTTCCGGCGATGTCGAGCAGAAGAGAAACTTCGCCATGGGAGCTTTTCTCTGGCATTGCTAGCTCTCCATCGTAATCCCTTTATATGGTTTTGCTAGTTTGATTTCCCCGGTGAAGAAAAATATTATGATTTGAGCTATGTATTTTAAGGACAAGATAATATTAGTAATGTTAACTATGTGTAATAAATCTTGGGTTTTCTTAATGGTTTTTGGAGAGATAATCTTGAAATCTTAATATAAATAATAAAATGAATATGAAAAATTATTAAAAAATAATATTTATTTATTAATAGGATGGATTCAAGAAGTAAACAATTTAGTTTCACTTAAGCATGTTTCAAGTATGAGACGATGTGTATATAAAATATCTTTGTTGAGAGATTCTCTCATTAAAACTAGATATTCAATACAAGTTAGTATCGATTAGTTAGGATAAAACTTTAAAAATCAAAAGAATAATAAAAAAAATACTGTTTATTCAAACTCTATAAATGTTTTTATTTTTCATTTTTAATGTTTTAGATAATATTAATTTGAAATATAGATAAATCAGACATTAATTTTCACTTTTTAGATAAATTATTGATTTAACGAGTAGACCCTAATCTTTAATTTTATTACTATTTATATTTGATTTCCAAATAGTACGTAATGGTTTTGTACTGGCCAATAACTTAAATCGATAGGTTTAAAGCAAAAGCATTTGTAGTCCAACGGTTAGGATAATTGCTTTCCAAAAATAGACCCGGGTTCGACTCCCGGCAAACGCAATATTTTTTGGATTTTTTATATCCCTTGAACAGAAGACTTCTCAAGCATGATTCAAAGGATCAGTCTTTCTCTATGAATGCAACTTCATAATATCAGTTTCTAATCCAAATTACAATGAAATGAAACATAAATCATTTTATATGTTAATGTCTAATGAATCCCATTTCTTGAATACAAAACCTATTATGTTCTTTCCGAGATGAATCTGATGAAATCTCAAAGTACGTTCGTCTTGAGGTCGAGGGGCAACCGACGGATCGAATTAGATCCTCCACGACTAGCATGTGGTCTTTTTGAGAGTGAATTCAGTGCGATGTTATCGACTCAATGCTCGTATATTTTACCGTTCTTGTCGAGTTTGTATTCGAAAGTCGCGTCCACAAATCTCCCATGGGACTCCAATGAAAGTATCCAGAGGATCTTTGAATACAATATCATCCCTAAACAACGATGAAGTAACTTGTCAGAATACCGAGTATTGAAGATTTAACGACGAGCAAGATGAACGTAATATCAATCAAACACGAATGTAGTTAACGGAACTCGACGACTTCGTCGTCATAAGCTAAGAGCCAATACTTCCACACTCAACATTCAAACCAAAAACAACATTTCTAGACTATCTAATTGCATAAAATACATAAGCTTTGAATGAATTCGAACAGATAGCATCCCTCACAGTTATTTAGCAACTCGAATTCAAAACCAAACAGTAATGGATCACTTTAATGGCCAAGAGAATCAAAGGATTATAATCTGGACAACTATAAGTTTCAACATTTGAAGCCATGACTCAGGTCTGCTACCAGAAATTGCAATTTCACCGGATTTCGAATTGATTCCAACTATCCCAATTAGGGAATGATTCAAAAAGTTCAAATTTCTACAGAATTATCCATTGTTTACTCAATTTCAAATGCGAAAAGAAAGGTAAGGGGAAAATGAACTGGACTAAATCCGAACCTGTAAATATTAAAATGTAGCTCCTTGAAGAAGATGTACGGAAACTACTCTCTCAAGGTCCGAATTGCTTAACCCATATTCACGCAATAATTCTCCTCCTCCTCCTCCTTGCTGTGCTTCGATCCTCGCTTCACGGGGGCGGAAAATTGTCCGTACAACCTTAGGCTTTGACTCAAATCTGAAACCGTACTACCAATATCTTTAACACCAAATTTATGACTGTCTGAGTGATATAAAAAAAAAATTAACGTCTTAAAATAAATTTAAAATTTTAAGAATTTTGATATTTTTTATTATATAATAAAATTTTATTTTTTAAGGAATTTAAATTTTTGTATTTTTAAAGATTTTAATTTTTTATGATATTTGATATATTAAAATATTTGTATTTTTATAAAAAAATTCAATATATATTAAAAATTAATATAGATTGTTATAAATTTTATAAAAAAATTGTTCAATTAATATAACAATTTAAAAGTATGTAAAAAATAATTAGAGCATAGACTAGGATTATTCATATATTTTATCCTTAAAATTAATTAATTATACGATATCTTTATTTAAAATAAAAATATATTGATTAAATTATATTAACTTCGTAATTGGACGGTCAATATCATGTGTAATTTACCCTACTTTCTATTTTATATTTTAATGAGCAATCTTATAAGTCTAAGTTGGCGGTGCCAAGTTGGTGCAGTGCGGGTGGCGCCGCCACCATCTGCAGCCTTATTTGCAACGTCACTTTACAGTCCCAAATCGTTCTCCAACAAATTGCCTTAAACAAATCTATAAATGCTAATTCCACTTCCCAAGAAACAAACACGAGATGGCGTTTTTACACAAGTTGTCCAAGGCTTCTTCAGTTGCCGGAACATGCCTGATTCGCCGCCTGAGCAACGTACCTGAAAACACCGTCTACGGCGGACCAAAACCTCAAACGCCCAACCAGAGAATGACTCTTAACCAGCTGAAGCAAAAACACAAAAAAGGCGAGCCCATCACCGTTGTTACAGCCTATGACTACCCATCGGCGGTCCACCTCGACACCGCAGGGATCGATATCTGCCTGGTCGGAGACTCTGCTTCCATGGTCGTGCACGGCCACGACACCACTCTCCCTATCTCACTCGACGAAATGCTCGTCCATTGCCGGGCCGTTGCTCGCGGTGCCACCCGGCCATTGCTCGTTGGTGACTTACCATTTGGGACCTATGAGACCAGCACCAGTCAGGTATGTACCTCCATGAACCAAAAACTTCCCCATATGCCACACATTATATTACTCGGTATCGGTCAGCACGGATGCAAGATTTTATATTAAGAGCTTCGAGTTATTATGTTTGGTAAAATGACGAGAATTTGAAATTTCAGAGTGAGATTTAAACATTTCTAAAATATATTTTGGGGTGTGAGTCTCTTTAACATCCTTCGGTTCATTCTTGGTATCAATGAAGAAGCTTTGTTTGAATGAATTCTAATATATTTTAAGCCAGAATCTGTGTATTATGTTCCGGTAATGTGACGACCGTCGGAAAATGGGTAAGGAATAAGGTAGATTCTGATGTTATTGTTGTTTGGATTATGAGCAGGCAGTTGATACGGCTGTTAGGGTCTTAAAGGAAGGAGGGATGGATGCTATCAAATTGGAAGGAGGATCCCCTTCTAGAATCACCGCTGCAAAAGGCATCGTCGAGGCCGGAATCGCGGTTATCGGACATGTCGGACTTACCCCACAGGCAATTAGTGTACTCGGCGGATTCCGGCCACAAGGCAGGAATGTTGCTAGTGCAGTCAAGGTCTCTTTTGTTACCTTTTTATTTCCGATTACCTTTCGATTACTTGCATATGTTTATTTCGAGTTTGGTTTATGCAGGTTGTAGAGACTGCATTGGCTTTGCAGGAAGCCGGATGTTTTTCGGTTGTTCTGGAATGTGTTCCAGCTCCGGTGGCTGCTGCAACCACATCTGCTCTTCAAATCCCCACAATTGGCATTGGAGCTGGGCCTTTTTGCAGTGGACAGGTTAGAGTTCTATGCAGTGCATCATACGGAAAAGATGGTAGCATTTCGTTGCATGATCGAATAATAACACTTACTGTTAATTTGATCGGACGATTGATACAGGTTCTAGTTTACCATGATCTACTCGGAATGCTGCAACACCCGCATCATGCAAAGGTTAACCGACGAACGATTGCCATTTCCGTCTTGCAGATTATTTCCTTTCATATAAAAAGAAATGTTCTCTAAACCGGTTATTCTTCGTCGTGCAGGTCACTCCAAAGTTCTGCAAGCAGTATGCTCGAGTCGGAGATGTCATCAACAAAGCTCTGTTGGAATACAAGGAAGAAGTGACGAATGGTTCATTCCTGGGTACTTCCCACACACCTTACAAAATGAATCCCAAAGATGAGGATGCTTTCACAAAGGAGTTGCAAAAAATGGGTTTGAACTCCGCAGCATCCGCAGCAATCGAAGCATCTGCGGAGTCTGAGAAGATGAATACAGAGCAATGACGGGGTGCTGACGAGTCCTGACGTGACTAAAATAAGACCAGGTTTTTTCAACTTCAATCAAATTCATTATCGAGCAACTAATGGCATTATTTTTGGCATTGAAAGTTTTGCTTTACTGTCTTCATACTACATTATATAAATATAATGTAATAGTTAAATTGGTATCGAAAATCCGTGTGAAAAAATCAATTTAAACTGAAAGCTGTTCCTACTTCCTATTTCTATTGAGTTCCATGATTTATGTCTCTACACAAAAATGGGCAAAAAAAAGGATTCCACACACCTTTGATACCTTAAGTGTCAGTTGGGCGATCTCGTAGTTCCTACGGCTCACTCTTCATTTGCAGCATCACTGAGTGGGTGTATCTTGGAAAGAGGCACTCCCCAGTTTAGCACCATGCTTCCGAATAATCTGAACCGACTGCAGAAGAATATCTTGTTGCGCAATGTACAATTCATCTTTGCTCTGTAATTGCAAGCCAAACATCAATGGAATATCAGTGATATGAGTAAAAAATCACGAGGCATGAAGTGAAGAATTTTAGAAAAGAAGATGCTGCCAAGCACCCAGCATCATTTGCCTCCACGGACGCCAATTACAAAGGCTAGTGGAGCAAAACAAATTGGATTTTTTCCAGTCTCTCCACTTGGGATTAAGTCATGAAACTCATAAAAGAATAGGGAAACTGGTAACTTAATGCAAGATCTAGCTCAAAAAAATACATCTGAAAGAAAGGAACCGAGGATGAGAGATTACCATGTGCCTGACATTGCATCCAACAGTCAGTTCTGCATAATAACTGTCTACATTAGACAGGAAACAGTAAGGGGCCTCCTTTCCCAAGAAAACTTTCGAGCTTGATCGCAGCATGCTCTTAATGTCATCTGATATCTGGGGAACCTTGTCCAGACTTTCAATTTGCAAAGGAATTTTGGTCATTACTGCACGCCATTGGGCACGTGATTTGTTCACTATAACCTAAACATTTACAAGGGAAACAACCAAGACAGATGGCTTTGGATACGACAAATATGAGTCAATGAGAAAATAAGCACTCTCAGAGTAGCAGAGTCGATGAGTTGCGACAAGATGATTGTTCTGTTTCTAAAAAAGAAAAACCAACCTGACTGGAAAAGAGTGAGTTTGGAACCAGAACTGGAAACTTTTCAGAGTTGAGTAATGTTGTGTTTGTAAGTCCCATTTCAACCACCTGGCCTTCTATAGATCCTGCCTGCAGCAAGAAAATTTATAATTTATTCACACAGAAAAGGAAGAAATAAAACAACAAAACCTAACATATCAATATCACAATGATAATCACAAATTATCTGATACCACAAAAATATATGGCAATTAAATTATATGGGAACAGTTCCTAGTAAGATGGAATACAGAACCGGGAAAATCGGAATTTTGGCACATAAAACATTAACAGTAAAGAAAACATATCCATCTCAAATTGTGGACTACAATTATGAAAAACTGATCGGATCCATAAGTAACGGTGAAAACAGGAAAATTCTTTTGCTTCAATAAAAGTAAAATCTCAGCTGATTTGTGTTACCTTTATTGTATCACCCAATGAAAAAGGTTTTGAAAACTGCATCGACAACCCACTGAGCACATTTCCAAGGATGTCCTTGGCAGCAAAAGCAGTAGCCACTCCTATAAGAGGATTGAATCAATAATATGACTATTTCAAAGTCAATAACAAGTTGAATTTATAGCAAGTAGAATTGTAGAAATGTGAAGTTTCAAGAAAAGCAACTAGGCATCATCCAATTTTGGCATCAAAACATAAAAAATAGCACTTGTAAACCTTGCATATTCTTCAAAATCATTCCAAGAATAAAGGTTGATACTTAAAAATACCACAAGAAAAGTCTTATTTGAGATACTATAGATAAGAGTACTTATGATTTATACCATATATTTAAACGAATCTAAAAAAATCCGGTGCCACATAAACTTAGCATAGTACAAACATGCAAAAGCACATTTACAGCAGGATCAGAAATGTTAAAGAATATGTTATAGAAAGATATTCAAATCTAAATTGTACTTAACAGAATACACATCATTAACAATATACTTAGCCTCTGCTATAAACTCAGAACAAGGAAAACACTTAAAACATGCACACAAACACACACTGACAAAAATGTAAGAGGGAATATGGTAAGTCATAAGTATATGGTATAGAAATGCTGCTTTAAATTCAAATATATGTCATGACAAGAAACCTATTAACACCAAAACAGATTTGAAAATTATATTGACATAGACAACATTAAATTTTAAGAAATTCTCTGCCACCATTAAATCTAATCATCATAAATGAACTGATGAAGAAGAGAACATCATGCATTTAACAGAAAACACCTACCTCCTATGCCACCAACTGTCAGAATAGATTGCACAGCTACCCCACATGCCTCTGCTAAAGCCATTAATCCAATAACAAATAGGCCAACAGATGAAACTTTGTCCAGAGTTAACAACTTTTCCCGGTCAGTCCCTGCTAACCTCTGAGCAGCCAGTGCGTGAGCAAGAACATTCGTTTTCCAGCGATGTAAAAACCAGACAAGTGAAAGGATAGCAGCACCCCTCCATGCCTGGACAATGTATTCTGATGCAATAGTACTTGGTGCCACCATCATGCCACTAGTCAAGGTACCATATTTATCATGCATTGACAAAAAATTGCAGAAACATGAAAATAAAGGATGATAAAGAGTACAGTACTAAAATTCAGGGCCACTAACATTTGAGAGAATGCCATGAAGGTAATTAGATATCTGACTGGGTCTTCTAAAGCTCCAAAAAAACTTTTCTCATATGGAACTTGATCCCCAAGTAAGCTTCCAGATGGCAGGACTGAAGTTTGAATTGCATAATTGTGAAATCTTCTCAAAATCCTGGGAAGGACCACCCAAGCCAATACAGTGCCAGTCAAAGTAAAACCAACCGGAACAACCACATCTTTAAGATACGGATAGGTATCAAGCAACTTTTCAACATGCGGCTTCAGTTCATTTGAGGCTTCTTTAGCCTTTTCCCCAGTATAACCTATTACATCCATAGTACTCTGCCAGGCATCTTTGACTTTATCAACCCATTCACTTCCAATAGAATCATTGTTACTAGCATCTACTCCCTGTCCACCAGAAGTTGCTGAAACGGCAGAGTCCATGGATTTATCTGCCTTGCTGCTGAAAGACAGCAAACCCGACTGATGTCTCAAAATTGGACCTATCAAAACAGTAGGAAAAATACTCTGGAAACGCAATGTTGACGAGGTTGAGGGTAATGCAGACATGGGATTGGTTTTGCGGAAATAGTTAACAGCTAGAGGATAAGAAGCTGCAACTTTAGTACGAGTATTCATAAACTTTGCAGGAGTTTGGGTTTCTCTTTTGTCATGATAACTATCCACATAAGCAGAAGATCTGACATAGTGTTGATCGGCAGTTCTTGCTAGCGTCATGTACGAATTGTATAATGGAAAAGATGGCGGTTTTATAAACGTGTATAGGGAATTAGAAAGTGATCTCAGTCTTGAAAGCCTAATTCCAGTCATTATAGCAAATTAGCAACTAAGAAACTGAGTGGTACTCGCTTACTCCGAAGAGTGAAAATCTACCAAATCCTGAGTAGCCAACTGAAACCAGAAACAACTCTCAATCGTCAAATTGGAAATTTTCAACAAATTATTAACACTTACTAATGCTTCAGTAAAAGCTAAATCTAAACAAGTCAATGACAATCCCATGATAAGATATGAGACAAAAATTATATCTATTGGAATTACATTTACACACGGTTAAAGCAATGCGAAACATGAACTAGCCCTAAATCTCTGTTTGGATGCTAAGAAAGCAAAAGAAAAACAGAGAAAAGGTAAAATCAATGATCTCCGTCGCTAATTTAATTCAAAATCAGATGCATATCACTTTTCAAGATCAAACATTCACTCAAAAGTTTCCGATCAATTCTTTTCCATTCATTTTCTCGGCAGCCAAACAAAATGTAAAATCGTTTTGGAACTATTATCAGGAATCAGCAACACAAAACAGTAAGAGTAGAGTAATTATATAATAAGTAATTCAAACTCAGATGCATAACAGTCTTGAAGGTCAAACATTCACTCAAAAGTTCCCGAATCCCGATTAATTCTTTTTCTTTCATTTTCTCATCAGCCAAACAAAATGTAAAATCGTTTTGGAATTACTATCAGTAATCAAAAACATAAAACAGTAAGAGTAGAGTAATTCGCTAACATTCAATGATCGATTCTTGAGGCGAATCGAGCTCTGAGGAAATCTGAATTCTTCGTTTTGCTCGGGAAAGAGAAACAATGGAGACTTTCCAGAGGTGCAGTACTGAAAAGCTGTATGTGTAGAGCTACGCAATAGGGTAAATTATCTGGGTTATCACCTAATTATTGATTGTAAACTATTTTAACCATTGAACTATAAAAATTTAAAATTCTACCATTTAACGGAGATTTTATCTAAACATTATGTTTTAATTTCTTTTTCTCAAAAATGTTGTTCTTCCGAAATTATTTTTAATAATAGGTACTTTATTATAGCAATCAAAAGTAGAGTAAACTATAATCCGATTTTAAATAGTATTTTATTTAAAAAATAAAAAAAATTAATACTATTCAAAAACGAATGAATTATAATCCGACTTTAAACAATGTTTTACCGTTTGAAGATGGATAGATTACAATTCGACTTTGAACAATACTAGTTTTTTTTTTTTTTAGGTAAAGTATTGTTTAAAATCGGATTGTAATTTACCCGACTTTTGATTTGCTATAGCAAAATATCATATCGCTGGAAATAAAATGAGAAATGTTGTATTGTAGGGAAAAAACTTAGACAACAATACTTAGGTCAAAACTTCGCCATTTAACTATTAATTTGAACTTTTTAACTCTTAACTATTAAAACTAACAATTATAGTTAAAATAAATTTGTAAGCACGAACAAGAGAAAATTTTCAAAAGAAAAAAAAGGTAAAGAATTTTTTAAATCAAGATAAAAGAATATTAACAATTCATATATTTAAATCTTTAACTCAAAAAAACCTTATTTTAGGTATGTTAAAAAATACATAAAAAATAAAATTTTTAAACATGTAAAATTAACTCCTGATGAGATTGTAGTTGTTGTTAGATTTGATGCAAGTGTTAAATTGAGAGGTAAAAGAATAGATCGTAAGGATATTATTTATATTCAACTTTGTAATATATGGGGAATCCAATAGTAGTTTGGATCTCCTCTGACATTCTGACTTGTAATAGCTTAGTTACTTTTGAACTTAACATATGCAACATTCATCTAAAAAAATACATAAAAAAGTGTTTTTTAAATTAAAAAGCTTCACCCAATACAGTATTATAATCATTTAATTATTAAATATAATGACCCAAATTTTAGATTCAAATGTCGGTTTAACCCGAAACGTTTAGGTCTCGTTAGACCTCGGTCTTGAGTGTTAGGTTGATTTTGGGTTGTTGATGTTGGCCCAAAAAGGGTTTTGTGAGGTTAAATGAGTACTTTCACCCTTAAAATGATAAAGATGGAAGAAAAAAAAAATAATTTCTCTACAAAAAGCTTGGGGGGGTGAAGTTACCATTATCCTCTATATTCTTCATCTTTTCTCCCGTCGAAATCAAAAGTTTAAGGCATAATTTTTTTTGTTTTGAGATGTAAATCTCGTTTTAAGTGTTGATAGGAAGTTGTAGAGCTTGAGAGAAATTATAAAACAAGGTAAAAAATGTTGATTTTGATGGAGGAAGGTCGTTGGTGAGGTTGAAGAGAAAAATCGAAAAAAAAGATGTTATGAAGCTTCTCTTTTAATTTTACTAGTGTTTTAAGGTCTTATAATCTTACCTATCAATGTCTATTTGTTAGTTTAACTCTTCCTTACATTCCGAACACAAGTGTTATATTAAAAATCTAAATTAACGAATTTGATTGATCAATCATTTAAAAATAATTTAAATCTTTAATTTTGACTTGAAGAATTGTTTACCAAACGAGGCCATGTAATTTTTAATATACGATAAAATTAAACAAATTTGATGGATATTAATTTTTATTTATAATGCGAGTCGCACACCTAGTTTTGGTGGATGAGTGTCCCAACAGAAATTTTTTGTGTGCACATTTTCTCAAATCTAAGACTTGTTTAAGTGGAACCAAACTACTTACCACTTTGATCAATACTAGTTAATATAGTATTTCTACTATTAATTTACATGTTAATCACTAAAATTAATTAAGCAAAACTATCAATTATAATTATTTAATAAGATAAGATGTATCTTTTAAAAAGTTTAAATATTTAATTTTATTATAATTTTTTATAAATTTAAATTAATTAATTAATATAATTAAAATTTTTGACAATGTTGAAAGATATAAAAAATTAATTAGACAAAGAAAAAAAAATAGAATGTATGATTAAGACAAAAGTGAATAATTATAAAGTGGGTTACCGCTAATTAGCCGTCTCAAAGTCCCACTTCCATACGCCTTCCATTTATTCCACTTGACACGTGAGATTTTTGTACTTTAATAAATAAATTATAAAAAAACTATTATAAAAGTATAAAATTACAGATCCCTAGGTTCAAAATATACTTTAAATGTATGTATTTATTTTAATTTAAAATTGAGTTTTTTTTTAAATTTTATTTATAGGAACTTAATCTCGTAAGGTTTCTGGTTTGAAGTAACTATTATTTTATTTTTTTATTTAATTCGGTGAAGTAAACTTTTTTTTAAATGCTAATTTGAGAATCATATAAAAAATAATGGTATTGAATCAAAATTAATAAAATAATTTAGGTAAATTATACGGATAACCACAATATTATGTGGTTGGTATTAAAATGATCACAATACTTTAAACGCGTCAAATACACAAGTGAACTATTAAAATGGTATTAAAATAACCATCGACAGTTGAAAACAAATGAAACTGATGACGTGATAGTTAAAAATAAAACAAAATAATTACACATTTATTCCCTATCATTTATACATTTTTTAATTTAGTCTTAATTTTAACATAATAAAATAATATAATCATTTAATTATTTTTAAATAAGATTTTAAATATAATTTAAATATTTTATTTTATTATATAAAAATAATTTAATTAATATTTTAATTGAATTAAAAAAATAAATTTATGATTGTGTGAGTAAATATAAAAAACTGCATTTAATATATATATGTTGAAGGGATCTAAGTTACTAAATTGGTTTGGTTTAGTGGTTTAAGTTTTGCTTATTTATGCTCAAAGTTACGGGTTGAAGTCTTCTTTACATCGCTTTAGAGAGTTTTGTTTTCTTTCTTTGATCAGGAGGAAGAAAAAAAAATTAATTAATTAAATATATATAAATAATATTTTCCAATATCTAATTAAATGATTATAGTATTTTATTATATTAAAATTAAGACTAAATAAAAAAATATATGAATGATAGGGAATAAATGTGTAATTATTTTATTTTATTTTTAACTACCACATCATCAGTTCCGTTAGTTTTTAACAATCGGTGACTATTTTGGTACCATTTTAATCTATAGTATTATAGTTATCCGTGTAATTTACCCAATAATTCATCTGTAAGAAATATAAAAAAGGATTTTAAGGAGGTTAACAATTGAACTTAAATTTTAAAATTTTAATAAAAGAGGGATTAAATTACAAAATATACAAAAAGTACAAGGACTAAAAATGTTTTTTGTCTTTTTTCTTATTTATTCAATACATAAGTGCCTATGACTGGGAAAAAAACTCGATTATCCGGTCTTAATCTCGGATTCGATAAGACCCGATAGAATTTTATTTGTATTGGTTTTAGTGAAACCGAGACTGGATCCAAAATTTAGGACTAAATTAAAAAATGTATGAATGACAGGGAGTAAATGTGTAATTATTTCATTTTATTTTTAACTGCCACGTCATTGATCCTGTTAGTTTTTAACAATCAGTGGCTATTTCGATACCATTTTAATAGTTCACCGGTTTATTTGATGCGTTTTAAAGTATTGTGGCCATTTTGATACCAACCCCATAGTATTGCGGCTATACGTATAATTTACCCAATAATTTATCCGTAACAAATATAACAAAAGGTTTTTAAGGAGGTTAACAATTGAACTTAAATTTTAAAATTTTAATAAAAGAGGGATTAAATTACAAATGTGCAAAAAGTACAAGGACTAAAAATGTTGTTTTGTCTTTTTTCTTAATTATTCAATACATAAGTGCTTATGACTAGGAAAAAACTCGATTATTCGGTCTCAATCTCGAATTTGACAAGACCCGATAAATTTTTATCTGATATTGATTTCAGTGGAATCGAGACTGGATCCAAATTTAGGATTAAATTAAAAAAATGTATGAATGACAAGGAGTAAACATGTAATTATTCCATTTTATTTTTAACTGCCACATCATCAATCCCGTTAGTTTTAACTGTCGGTGTTTATTTCAGTACCATATTAATAGTTCACCGGTTTATTTGATGTGTTTTAAAGTATTATGGTCATTTTGATACCAACCCTATAATATTGTGGCTATCTGTGTAATTTACCCAATAATTTATCTGTAACAAATATAACAAAAGGTTTTTAAGGAGGTTAAAAATTGAACTTAAATTTTAAAATTTTAATAAAAAAGGATTAAATTACAAATGTACAAAAAGTACAAGGACTAAAAATGTTTTTTTTTTGTCTTTTTTCCTTAATTATTCAATACATAAGTGCCTCTGACTAGGGAAAAAACTCGATTATCCGGTCTCATTCTCGGATTTGATAAGATCCGATAGATTTTTATCTGATATTAGTTTCAGTGGAATCAAGATTGGATCTAAAATTTAGGTCTTTGATCTTGATTTTTTGACCCGATACCCAGTAGGTACCTAATAGGATCGGGACCAATACCAAATATTCGTTATTATTTTTTTCTTATCAAACTTTTTCTTTATGCATAAATAATTGAATATTACGACTAAGACTAGTTTTAAAAATTTAATTTTTAAGCTTATAATATTCTAATTTTATTATTCAATATTATTGGTGGTTGAATTTTTCTCCAATTACTCAATTTTTTTTAAGAATAAACTAATTGACTAGGTACTCGGTATTAGAACCGGTTCCCACCAGTAACAAGTTTGATTCTTAAAATTTAGGACCCGATGTGATCGAGATTAGGACTGATTCCAATTTTCAAGAACCGGTAATTATCGGGACCAATTCTATTTAAGTTAATCGATATACTTTGTCTTGCCCACGACTCACCCCTATTTATAACTTTATTTCTATAAATATTTTGATTTTAAGGTTTAACATTTAAGGTTTAGGTATAAGAGTGTTAAATTCAAAGAGCGCAACTATAATTTAAAATTTATGATTAAAATTAAGGTTAATTAGTTAAACCCTAAATTCCTATCCATAGTATCTTAACCCTATATACCAACCTCTAAAACCAAAATTTTAATTCTTTAAATCCTAAAATTAAAATACTTATAAAAATTTCTTCTTTTCTACTACCAATACAGAAAATATTTTTCTTCGTTTTAAACCATATATATCGGATCTTTTTTAATGTTCGTTTTTATTTAATATTACTTAATTATAACTTTACTAAAGAATCGGGCGATCTCTTAAAAAATACAGAACATGTAACTTTGAAGAAGCTTCCGAATCGCAGCCTTCTAGATGTCCTCTGCAGCCATCCCCAGGCCTAACCCACCAATCAAAAACAGGATTAAATACCACAGCAACTCACTGAGTCACTCGCACCTTCTACTCAACAAATCGACGCCATAGCCAAAACCTGTATCGACACTAAACACTTGCATTTTGTTCATGGGGTTTCCAACGATTTGCTCGGAATTTACCTTACCACAACCCATCCTCCGCGTGATTTCGCTAATCAATTTCATTCTCACCCGACTCGGGCTCTCCGATTTCCTCCAACCGGACTTTGTTTGGCCGGAGAACCCGACCCGAACCACAACCGAATTTGCTCCATTGATCCGGAGGAAGAGCCTCCCTGTTGTAAAGTTCGAGGAGCTTGTCGTCGGAGGGGAACCACCGGAGAACTGTGCCGTTTGCTTGTACGAGTACGAAGGAGGGGAAGAGATCAGGTGGTTGAAGAACTGTCGACATGTTTTCCATGTGGAGTGTTTGGACCGTTGGATGGATCAAGATCAGTACACGTGTCCACTTTGTAGGTCACCGATTTTTAACAATACTTTTGATGGAAAGAAATTCTGAGAAATTTTCCATGGTGAAGGAGAAGGCTATTTGAGCTTCTTATTGAAGTCGGAGAGTTGGAGTAGCTGAGTTCTGGGAAAATTACATGCTTCGTCCCTCTCTTTTAGAGTGTTATATCCTCAGTCCCTTGTTCACATAAAATCCATTTCCTTATTAGCAAGAACCACATACACTATTTGTACATAAATCTATTTTTTTATCTGAATTACATTGTGATTTTGAGGTTAAATAGTTAATACACCCGTATTTTCCTGAAGTGTAACAATTTAGCCCCTCCTAAATGTTTGATTCTAACTCTGAATTTTGTTAAATATTCTTTTTTATTAATAAAAATAAGAACACAATTAAATGTGTAAATGGATATCATATTAAATATTCAAATCCGTTATCTGTATAAATAAAACTAGAGATTTTATCATGATTGCGATCAATAACAAATGAATTGCAGTTACTATAGATCATTATATCGCACAATAACTGTTTCAAACAATGCCAAAATCTTGAAATAATGGCTCGAATAAAATTCGGACCTACATTTAATCTCTGGATACATCTTTTAATTCTTGAATTTGACAATTTTTTCTTAAATTAATCCCTAATTTCCTTTGCCCTAGACTTTAACTAGGATTATGGTATATTTGATGACGTGACTATAAAATTATTTAGTATCAAAATATCACATAATCCAAAGAAAGACTAAAAGACTGGAACTACGAGAGCTCAAACAGGCTTTATAAAAAAAAGGGTAAAATATGCCACTGGTAAGCAATGAACATACTGTAATTTCTTCTCCTGGTGTTCTGGTGTCAGTTGAAGTTGCTTCAGTACTTTAACCTTGGGACTGGTAAAATATGAGAATACACTTTGTATTTTGTAAGCAAACCAGGAAGAGATGTCCCCAAATACTCATCAGATAAAGACTAACCTGGTTCCCAAGCCATATATTCTTTCAGCTGGGATAGTTACTCCGGCAAGTTCACATGACAAAGCATCCACAAACCCGCTCTGAAGTTAGGCAGACGGAAAAATGCAGGAAGAGTTGGCTAGTAGAATAAGGTCAACTATCAAATTTGCATTATCTGTTAGCTGGAGACTGGAACATGTATCCACGATGCTTGCCACTTGCTACTGATAGCAAGCTTGTTCTCGTGTGTGTGCGTGTATGACAGAGAAGGGATCGAGAAACAAACAAAGCAAAGAAAGTCACAGCACCTGTTTTTGTGGTGACTATATATATAGTCGAGCTCGAGAATTTAAGGGCATCAGACACACCTGGATAAAACCTGCAGCATAAGAATCTTGTATTAGTATCTGATAGTCAACTTGATGCTTGATGGGTGATGGCTGATGCACAAACTGCCACTAAAAAGTTGTCTTAAAGCATGTAACATAACAGGTTTAACATCTGGTGTTGCTAGTTAGTCTCTGTTTTTCTTTACATTTGAGACATAAGTTTATGAATTGGTTTATTAACAATTTTGATAAGCATAGTTGCATAAACCATTTTAGGTTCATTGATATTGCCTATAATAGAAGCTCTGATTCAAATACCTATTTGCGCCAATCCAAGTAGCCAAGTCATTATCTATCCATTCATCCATAACCTTTCCAAAAAGATCAATTAAAGCATCCATGTTCTCATCCCTTTCTTCCATGATTAAGGGCTTTATTTTTGACCAGTTCTCTAAAATATCTTCAGCAGTTAGTCCGTCCGCAACCTTGCAAATTGAATCACAGACTTTAGGTTCAGACTAGTATTATAGAAAAATATCTAATTAAGAATAAAGTAAATGAATGATAGTGAATCTTAGATACTCCATGTCAAAAAGATAGCTTCAAGGCAGCATCACAGGCATTATTCATACACCCCCGAAGATGTCCGAATAGAAGGTAATCTGCTCTCAAGCAACAACCTCACAAGTAGCAATTTTTCCATACCCTGTTCCGACAACATGTCGCACCAGCCACATTATAAACATTAGTTTCAACATGGAAGTCTTTCAAAAATTCCAAAATTTAGCTGAAACAAAAACTTTCACCCCAAAAATGAACAGCAGTTCTTTTTTGTGTTACAATATTTTGTAGTTGATCTCCTATCAGTTCAGAGGTTCTTCAAAAGTTGATTATTTATGCTTGTGCTTGCTCAATTAGCCTCAATTAAGCACATTCACCTAGTAAAAAATGAGTTCAATTCTCATGATTGACTCCAAACTTGATTATGCATGCGCAAACTCAATTCCATATTGAAAATTTGAATACTTGATTAATCTCACAATCTACTCAAGCCTCTTGATAGCTCGAGCTCAACTCGACAAATACTGAACCGAAATTAGTTTTTCTCAAGCTAACTTGAGCAGTTTGCAAGCACACTTATCTCGCATTCTCGCTTACACCCCTAATCATTATCATATTCATACCCTTTCACGAATATGATTAGACACATGTATATTAACACAAATACTTCAGAGAAAGGAAGAATCCAAGTAACATAGAAAGGAAGAAACAGTAGGCAAAAGCCGTATGTCTTCCAATTTATAGTTAAAATTCTTTGTTTCCACTCCGGCAGCCTCAAAAAATGAAACAAAGTGGTAGAAACCCTTAAAAATTAGAACAAACAACAAGACCTAAGTTTCAATCCAGTCTTTAATATCGAAGAACATTGCATTCTGATTTATTGATGTTGAATCTTAATTTTGAGTTCAAATTCAAAGACCTTCGAATCAATAACAATAGAATCACTCAACTAATCAAAGGGAGAAAAATCAAGAGCTTACAATATGCATCTGGTCAACAATCCAATCTTCCAATACCGTATCAACACCGTCAAACAAATCCGGCCATCTCACTTTAGCAGACAGTAAACATGAAAAATAAATTAGAGAAAAAAAAACGAGGAATTGGATCAAAAAAGCAATGTAGAAGTAGAAGCTGACCTTGACGGCAGAGATGGAACTCCACAGCTATCGCATAGAACTCCATCAAAGTCCAGAGCGTATAAATCTCCCATTTTTTTTCTTTTTCTCGCGCATTCTTGAGACAATCTGCCGGAAAAATTCGTTTTTCACGTCCGCCACTAACCTGTTTGTGTATAACGGGACAATGGAATTAATAAGTAATATTTTATAATTTTGTTATGAATATATATTAAGTTAAAAGTTTAATGTTTAATATCTATTGAAATTAGGGTTTTTATTATGTGTTTATAAAACTAACCAACGAAAGTGGTTGTTGTTCAAATCTTGAAAGGTTATTGAAAAGAATTTGTTACTACACAAATCAAAGACAAGTTCTTCTCCCTCATGATCTTCAGAAGAATATATCCAATGATCATTTCAAGTAATAATTTAAAAGATTTATCCACTAGTGCATAATCTAATTCAATATTTAAAGATTGTATTCAATATTGAATTATGAAGATTTAAAGATCTTATGTGATATTTCATGGGGGGAGTAAATACGCGTTGCACTTTTTTTTCTTTAACCGAAGTTTTGTCCCAATGGTTTTTCCTGATAAGTTTTTTAATTAGGCAACATATTATGCGTATTAAAGATGTTTGTACTCTTTTTCCTTCACTAAGAATTTTTTTCCACATGTTTTTTTTTTTTTATCTTAGTAAGGTTTTAACGAGGCACATTATCTTTATGGATATCCAAGGGGAGTATTATGAATATATTTATTCATGGTGGATATCCATATATTAAGTTAAAGTTTAATGAGCTTTATTATTAGGGTTTAATATCCATTGAAATTAGAGTTTCTATCTTATGCCTATAAATATAGACTTTTGGACAAAGCATTGTATACAACCCTACTTTGAGAATATAATGAAAGTATCTCCTTTTGTCTCTCATCTTTGTTCTATTATTTTATTCTTATTCTTTACTTTATTTACAATAAATTTAAAATTTTTAAATTAATTTTTTATAAAATTTTAATTTTAATTATTTATTATAATATAATATAATTTTAATTTAAACAAATTTATTTAATTATAATGTATACAATATATAATATATTTTCTTATATTTTACATATGTCATGTTTATCATAAAAATTGAGAGATTTATCCTGAACTTAAAAATAAATTTTTTAATTATTAAAAATTATAAATTATTCAAATTTCTATTTTATAACTCAAATTTTATTTAAAATTTGATTTATAAAATATGGCGCAACAATTTAAATAAATTAAAAATTTTCAACAAGATTCAATCGAACGCTCGACCCTATACTTTTAATAAAAAAATAATGAAGTTTTAACCAATCTGTATATTTCTTTTAGTAAAGGGACCAAATTAAAAATTTGAGTATAGTATAAGGACTTCTATAATAATTTGACCTACCCACAAACTTAACCTAAGCCCAGCCCGTTCTTCCCAAAGCTTTTGCCTCTTCATCGCCTGATTCTCTCAGAAACCTTGCACGGAAACCTACCAGTGTTTGGCTCATAAGGATCGACTGTCTCTGGTAAGCTCATCGATTTCCCTTTCACACTAAGTCTTCTTCGTTAGATTAGGGTTCCATACACGTTTTCTCACTCTCACACTAATAATCGGTTATTTTATGGGTTTAGTTAATTTTATATGGATTACGATAAGAAATCGACCAGGTTCTCTCTAATTTCTCCATTGTTTCATGTTTTGGATTACTTGTTCAAAGCTTTTGGTGGCTGTTAATGTTTTGTATTTGTGTTTGGATTACCGAATTTGTTTCTGCTTAGCTCGAGTAGAAATAAAAAAAATTCTTATGCTTAACCAATTCAAGAACTCTAATGAATTATGGTATCTGAAGATTTTGTGTGAATATTTGATAGCTACACACTTGCTTATGGTGGAATACTGTTTGGGAGTCCCTTGAGAGAGTAGTTGCAGGTTAAGTCAACAATTTTAGCCCTTAACCTTTGTTTGGTTGAATGGAAAAGTGGAAGGATGGAGGGATGGAGGGAGTGGAAAAGTTATGGAATAAATCCTAGTTTCCCAACCCACTGAGCAAAGAGTGACAATTATATGTTCTAGCAATTTGATATTGATTCTAATTCTTCACTTGTGATTGTAGAATAAGCCCTAATTTTCATCTGGTTTTCTTTGAGATCATAGGACTGGAAAGAGAGAAAATATTCTGAATGGCTGGCAAAGCAGTGCAATCAGTGGCGAAGGCAGTGGGGGAATACCAGTACCCGTGGCGTGAAAAGTTGGCCAAGTACAAAGTAGAGTTATCGAAAGGGGTATGGGGGTATTGGGAGCTTGGAGCATGGAAGCCTCTGGGGATCAGCTCGAGGCGTCGAGCTAGGCTCCGAAAGGAAATGCTGTTGGCGGGGCAAGATTGGCCGTACGACCCGGAGAGGAAAGAGATGAGGACCAAGATGAAAGGTCATAAATGTGACAGGATAGCAGCTGAGAAAAGGGAGAATACTGCTAATTTGATGCTGAAAATGCCTGATATGTTGCTTGCTTATAAGAAACGCAGGTGGGAGAAGAAAATGAAGGAAGAAGAGAAATCAAAAGACAAGTAAATCTGCATTTTCTTTTATATTTTATGAAAAATAAGAACAAGAAAGAAGCTAAACCTTGTACTGTTGGATTCAATGTTGTCCTGATCCTTTTTTAATGCTAATAGGAGGATTTGAAATGTTGATTTTGCATTTCTTTGTGTTGCTGTGTCTTTTTTAATGCCAACAGGAGGATTTGAAATATTAGGTTTTGCTTTGAAACCATTGTCTTTGCTTAGGTTGTGTAGTAATAATAGAGGGATGCTGGACTGGGAGGGGTAGATGCACTTGCTGCTCTCTCGGGTTAAGAGTAAACCTTTGATTGTTTTCATTCTTAAAATTGTACGGTGAGCTTATGCGTATAGCATTTGGGAAGAGAGAAATCGTAGGAGGTTTGAAGATGATCATAAGGATTATGTTGTTTTGTTAGCGTACATTAAAGACATAGTGCGTATAAAAGTAGAGAGTAGAAATATACAAGATGATGATGCTTGAAGATGATCATAAGGATTATGTTGTTTTGTTAGCGTACATTAAAGACATAGTGCGTATAAAAGTAGAGAGTAGAAATATACAAGATGATGATGCTTGAAGATGATCATAAGGATTATGTTGTTTTGTTAGCGTACATTAAAGACATAGTGTGTATAAAAGTACGAAGTAGAAGATGATGATGTATATGAACTACTTTGTACGGCTTAGAGAATTTCCTCAGGGTATGGCTGTCCAAGAGCACAACATATAAGAATCTTGTTTGTTGTTGTTATACTTATAAGAACTCTCTGTTTTCTTCCTGTACTTTGCTTAGTCTATCAACATCCATGGTATCCGTTTCTGACTGGCAAAAGCAACTGTGATTCCATGGATGTTTTTACTGCTCCGATGATGACCACGGGGAGTCGGCGACTAGCTTTCTCTAACAAGTGCACAATCCACTATACATTATTCATATTGTACAAGTGCACAATCATTCAAGTTCCATTGTCAGTATATCCGTCACTTGCTCGGCTAGAACATACTCTAATGAAGTCATTTCACTTGGCAACTTTTCTGCGACAAATGGTCTATAGATTTCGACAAGTTTTATTCTGTCATATTAAATAGAGTTCTTGGCAATTTAAATGGTGGATACAAAGATCTGAAAATTTTCAAGTATCTTAGAATATTCTTTGTTGCTTCTATGTGTTTCTGTATTAGATAGGTCATGTACGAACTTATAATATTCACGAAAATTTTTTTATATTATTATATTTTATATAAATTTGAAGCTCAATATAAAAATATAATATATTTTTTGTAAAAAAATGATATAAAAATACATCTTTCGTTCTAAAAAAGGAACGATACATTTTTAAATTTTTTAAGGGTTACAAGTAAAACTCAATCGTAATTACAATAAATAAATTCAAATAGTTAAAAAATGGAAATAACTATAGCACCTAATTAAATTAATAATAAAAATTCAGGATTTCGACATTACTACAAATCCGAAATATGTTGAATTATATTTCTGAAAACGACACGTTTGCTTCTAATATTGTATTATTATTATTATTATTATTATTATTATTATTATTATTATTATTATTATTATTATTTAACTACAATGATTAATAGTAGTATCTGTTCTAGAGTATATACTCTCAACAATTAGATATTGATCGCTCAATCACTATGCTAACAGTACTGGCGCTTGAACCCGTGACCTCTAGGAACAACAACCGTTCCTTTAACTAATGAGGCTAGATGGTTCGTGCTCTCTAATATTGTGTTAACGATAAATAGTTAGGGGTGTTTTCAGTTTGTTTTTTTATCAAAATATGAACCGAACCGTAGTCTGCAGTTTTTTAAAAGGAAAATCAAAATCAAAATCGAATAATATAAAAACCGAAAATTAAATTTTACGGTTCGATTAAAACTCGCGGTTTTAACAATTTTTTATTTTTAAAAAAAATAAGAAAAACAATTTTTTTATCGAGTCATGATATCTAATCATAAACATCTCTAAAGACAATATATGTTATGTTTCTTTCAAACAAAAATAAATATAAACATATTTTATAAAACGATTTTATTAAAAGTGTAACAAAACCAACCCAATCTAAATAATTATGAACATGATAACCAACCCAACACATCATCATATCGATAATTAAAACATACATCTAGATTACACTCAGATACAATAAAAGTTAAATTATAATAAAATAAAAAGAGAATCCACACATTATTTGCCATACATGAAATCTGAGAATTATTAACATTTCAAACCTATTACTATGCCAAGGACGGAAAATTATTAGACGGGTCTGGTTCACTACGTCATTTATGATTTTATCTAATAATAATTTTTAATCTCATTTTTTAGGTGAATCTTCACCTCTTTTATACACGTCATTAAATGGATTAATCTTATTAAATAAAATCATAAATGACGTAGTAATCTGACGCCGTATAATAATTTTTTTCTGATACCCAATTGGCCTAATTTTTTTAGGATATGTATTCTTTTATTTGTGAGCATCGACCACAAGTTTTTCATACATACTCTCTTCTTCCTGTAGATATCTTGTCGTAAGTTCCAATTTTTTTTCTAATTCAATTTTCTTCTTTCGTAATTTTTCGATCTTGTACAATGCTTTGCTAATCATCCAAAGTGAAGCATCATCATCATTGTTATCACCATCATCATCATCACGATGTTCGGGAACATAAAATTGTTGAATAAGAAGACTGCTCCTTGAAAGTAATAGCACTACCTGATCAATCTCAAACACAAATTTATAACTTTTTATACGAGGTAATTATAGAAACGACGAGACAGGGAAACTAATTCCGAATAAAAATTATGGTCTTAATCATGTCTCTTTTTATGTCTCGAATTGAAAAATATTTAAAAATTAAATTTTAAATTGTAACCCTAATTTTCATATTCTAAATCCTACACCTAATTTTTTAAATCCTAACCATAAATTCTAATTTTAAACTATAAATTATAAACCTACTATTGTAATGTGGAGAGACCGAAAGAGATACAATAGAGAGGTAGACCAAATTTTTAGTCTCCTAAATAATCAATATAAGGAAAACTATGTCTTTGTATCCAATTACTTTGGGTAAAAATCGTTTGCCTCTTTCTTATGTCTCTATTTGTGCCAGGGGCGAATTTAGAAAGTATTTTTCGACTGGACCGATTTAAATAGTAATAATAGTTATCTAATATAATTTATATATATATATATATGATTTTAAAATTTTAAATTTTTATTATTCAATAATCTTAAAAAAAAATTATTATCATATTCCAAAAAAATATTATCTATAGATTTATTTGAATAAAATTAAATATTTTTTAAACAAATTTTTATATCTAATTTTTAATTATTTTTTAAATATGTCATATATGAATTTATTTAAGAGTAACAGAAAATATATTATATTTTTATTATCTTTTAAGTTATTTTTTAAAATGTTAAATATGAGTTTTAAGTTTTTACTAAAAATATATTTTAAAATCTAATGTTGATCTTAATTTTAATTATATTTCGTTATTTGGTTATTTGTATTTCATGATCATTGTATATTAAGATAAAACCTCAATAATACTTGAAGAATTATTTTTTTTAAAAAAATATATATTTAATCGATTAATAATCAAAATATATTTAAAATATATTTTTTAAAATAATTATATAATATATATAAAATATAATAAAAATATAAACAATCTCATTATTTTTATCTTTTATTTCAATTAAATTTTATTTTTTAAATTAATCCAAAACTTAAAAATTAAATTAAAAGCTTATAGTGGATTATTTTTTTTTATTTTTACATGTAAAAACCTAATTAATATTAATATTATAATATAAAATTAATAACATTATTTTTGGGCATGGGATGGGCCAAGGCTTAGGCAGGCTTAGGCCCAGATCCACCCCTGATTTGTGCCTCCTGTTTAAATTTATTAGAAAATTAAATTTTAAACCCTAAACCCTAATTTTTTATATCCTAAATCTTGCCTCCTAAAAAATACCCCCTACCCCTAATTTCTTAAACCCTAACCATAACCCCTTACCCTAAATTCTAAACCCTAAATCCTCTAATTTAAATTGGAGACACAAATAGAGACATGAGAAAGAGGTAGACAATTTACACCCAATTACTTTATGTACCAAAATAAAAACAAAATGTAACCTTAATTACCATTTTATGAGTAAATGTGGGTATCAAATATATAATTTTTAATATATATTAATAGAGATAATGTTAGGATTGAACTGTGAGAGAACAGATTGATTAACAGCGAAACGAATAATATCATAAAAAATAATTATATTATAAAAGTTTTTTATTATTTTAGGTGGTACATGAAAATAGACACGGTCAGGTCACAAAAAATTTTGTTCGCTCGTAAAGTAATAAAACTGAAGACTTATTTTGCATTAAAGCCAAACCAACAGACTTACCTCCTTGATGACACACTTGAGTTCTGCAATGAATTTGCATTCAGCACAGTGATAAACTGGTTCCCTTTTGTATCTTTTCTGCTCGCAAACATCACAATAGAAGTCATCCTCAGGATTATAAGCATCTTCCTCTGAGTTCAACTCATGCTGAAGAGGAGTCTTTGTTGTAAGGACTAAAGAATGGAGATGGGATTTGTGGGTTATTGTTGTGGGTGCAGATGGAAGACATAGCAGATGAATGTTAAAATTACAGGGCACGCATCGAAGGACGAAAGTGCTGCACTTCCCACCGCAAGCATGGCAAGGAAAACCGAGTGTTTTCTCAAACAAAGTGAGAAGGTGCCGATGACCATCGCAATCGAAAGAGGGCGAGAGCTTAGAACAGTCCAAGTGAAGGGCAAACTCACAGCCATCGGTGGAGCAACGATATGCAAAGAGCGATGAATCGCTGTCAATTCCCAAGCAACATGCACCACAGGTAGAGTTAGGGACAGGATGATTGTACCGAAGGATTGTAATGGTGAGTTGGTGCTTGGGATGGCAAGGATGGTTGAGCAGTCGAGGCTGGTGAGGGAAATTAACAGCACATGATTTGTCTAAAAAGAAGTTGGTGCATGATGATTTTCTGCACCTGAAATCATCACGTAAACAAGTATGAACATCAATCTTATATCAGAAAGAAAACATGAATTTATAGTACGATATACAAGCGATGGTGCTGCACCTAAAAGTTGGTGTGCTAGGTAAGCAGGTTTGTCCACACGCTACACAACGAGGGTTGTTTTCACATTCTTGATGATTTTGGATGAGTGCAAGTGTATGTGGGTGGGTGAAATGTTGGATCTCTTTGGTTTCTTCAGATTCTGTAATGGAAAGTAAAGCACAGTTGACGTGCAGGTGGAAACAACATGGCTCACAACTGAAGTTCAGCGCGCACCACTTTCTTTCACTACATGGCTCACTACATTTAGCACAGTACTCGTTATAATCATTATTGTAGTTGATTACGAGAGTGCATGGATGGATGAGATGATTGGTCAACCGTCCGGGAATGCTCTTCATGCAAGATTTGTGAAGGAAAAACATGCATTCCATGCAGCCGTTGGTAGGAGAAGAAGAGCAGTCTTTTTCACAAATGGCGCAAACATATACCTGATTATGATAGGACTGCAAAAGAAAAGGTTAGTCCAGCACAACAACAATAACAACGAATGCGAGTGGGACTTAACTACGAACAAAAATACAACACCTCTAATCGTGCATCATTCTAGTCTAGTCTTTACCTTAAAAAAATACTTAAAAATTAAATTTTAAATATTAAACCTTAAAAAATACATCAAAATATTAATTCCCTAAACCCTAACCACTAAAATTCAATCTTTTCATTTTTTATACCCAACACTAAAAAATATTAAATTATCTTAAACCCTAAACACTAAAAAATATACCATAGACTCGATACTCTAAACTCTAACCATAAGTCATGACCTTAAATCAAAATTATAAACCCTAAACTTTAATTTTCTAACAAAGAAACATAAATATGAGTATCTAAAAGGAACACACGATTTCTACTCACATCCAAAATGCATAAATTATGTAAAAAAATATTATACAAGTCTTCTTTATGATATGAAATTTAAATTCTAAAACATAGACTTTAAACCCTAGCCTTTGAACTCTAATTTTTTTTTGACTGAAATTTATTTAGATTGTCAACAAAGTTCCAATTTGACCCTTTTAAATTTAACTTGAATAAACATTTGATTCGATTCAAATTTTTAAGACTCGATCCAGTTTAAAAATTTTAAATAAAATAAAATTTAAATGATAAAACGAAACATATCAATGCGATTGATTCACTCGATTCAAATACTCACCCCTCTCAATACCCCCATATCTTCCAGCTGGCTGAAATCAGTACACTTCAAGGGATGAGGATGAGTGAAATGTGAAATGCTGTCCTCCTCATCTGCATATTCTTCCATGGACTTGACAGCACAATCAACGTGCACATAATAATAACACCTGAACTTGCATCTATAGCTGATCCCAACCACATATTCATTACAAGCACAACACCGCCTCATCCCGCCTGGAGTGGAGAGCAGAAGCGGGCATGGATGAATCAAACACTGAACCTCCGGTTTGAGCTCATCGATACAATCCTTGTGAAAGAATAATCCACATTTTCTGCAAACATAGGTCGGACCAGATAACTGCGTCCAACATCGATTGCAGGAAATGTTTTTACCCACGCTATCGATGAGCGATAAGGGGTGGCCTTGGGGGAAATGTCGAATCTCCATTTCCTTTTTGTTATGAAACAAAGAATGCAACACACTTGCGTTGTTTGTGGGCAACCTTTTGTTGCAATATATATCCATACACAAGTCTGATTCCATAGTAATGATTCTTTTCTTTCTTTTCTTAACGGTTAGTCCAACACAGATTCTATGCCTAACTTAACAGATATACCAATGCATCTAAATCACATATTATATAGAGACGAGTTAAAATCTACTTACCTTGCGTAAAATTCACTTACTTTTTGAATAGAAATCATTTGTCTTTTTTGTGTGTCTTAATTATGTTTTGCACCAAAAATTAGATTTAGTGTTTATGATTAAGGGTTAGGATAACCTAACATATACAGGCAACACATCTATTTATCACATTTAGAAGAAAAGAATATGTTCTTAATGCCTAAACTTACGTCGGGTAAAAGTCACTTTATAATATATTCTTAAGGGATAACACATATCACATACGTAGAGTGAAGGGGTAAGAATCTACGTGGCTTGTGATAAGCTCACGTACTTTTAGAATAAAAATCAAGTCTCTTTTTTTTCTGTTCTAAGTATTCTTGCACTAAAAATCAGGTTTAGTGTTTATGATTAAGGTTTAGAAAATTTGATACGATGTATTGTTTAGAATTTATGATTTAAGATTTAAAATGTAAGTTTTTTTCTTAAAAAGATAAGTTTTTGTTAAATATGATTGTTTTACTCAGTAAATATGATATTATTAGAGATTGAAAACATACACACCAATGAGTTAAACTGTGTGTCTTGTTAAAAAACTTAATAATCTAAGTGAAGGGAAGAAATACAATACATCTAATAATGATAACTTACTTTCAAGATTGTGCATTTTAGTTGATAAAATAATACGTATCAAATTAATTTAATAAGAATTGTTTTATTCAATTCGATCGAATTTTGTTCCATAAATAACGATATCTTACTTCCAAGACTTCATACTTTAGTTCTACAATGAAATTGAAAATAAAATATTATTGTAAACTTTACAGAGAAATTCAGTAAAATTAAGGTTATAAATGCCAATAATTAAATTTAATCATTGATTTCAAGTGAAATAACTCTACTTTGACTTATATATTTTATCATTAAGATAAAAGTTTAATGATATCAAAGTAAGTAAAATTAATTATAATTTAAAATTTTTATAGGGATTAAATAAAAATATAAATCTTAAAAGTGAGAAAATAAACTATAAAAGTGGACCGTTGGATCAGGCTTCTGTCAACCCCATGTGGCTTTATCGTTAATTGTAATAATATATAAGTATTTATCCTAAAGTAAAAATGATAATAACTAAAATATAAAAGTGATGATGTTGTAAATTCTATAGGAAACTTTTAGTTTTTATTTGAATAAACTTCGATAAAAGATAAAAAAAATTATTGAATTATGATACAATCTGATCATAAATATTTTTAAAGATAATATATATTATGTCTCTTTCGAACAAAATAAAGATAACACATATCCTCTTAAAATATTTTTATTACAAGTGCAACAAGTACAATACAATCTAAATAATTATAAACATAATGACCATGCGAAACATGATCAAAATGATAATTAAAAGATAAATCTAGATTAGACTCGTACAATAAAATTTAAATAAATAGAGAATCCACCCATTATTTAATCTTCAAAACTATTACTCTGTCAAGGCCCGATCGGCTTATTTTGCATAAATACATTTAAAAAGACACGTTTGGCCTTGTGTTCTTTTATTTGTGAGCTTCAGCCACAAATTTTTCTAACATATTTTTTGCTTTTAGTAGATCCCTTGTCATAATTTCCAATCTATTTTCTAGTTCAATTTTCATTTGTTCTAATTTTTCGACCTCGTATAACATTTTACTAATTTTCCAACGTGAATCATGATCGTTGTCGTCATCATTGCTATTTTCATCATTGTCATCGTCAACTTGTTGAACAAGAAGATTGCACCTTGGAATTAATTGCAACACCTGTTAATCGCGATCATTAATTTATAATTTCTTTTATATGAAATAATTATAAAGACCATGAAGAGAGAAACTAATTTTTCAGTGGTTCTACCTTAATTCACACGACACATATAGTTTTTATATGAAATATTTTGAAGTGTTACCTCTTTGACGACACACTTGAGTTCTGCAATGAACTTGCACTCAGCACAGTAATAAACTGGATCCCTTTTGTATCTTTTTTGCTCGCAAACATCACAATAGAATTCATCCTCAGAATTATAAGCATCTTCCTCTGAGTTCAATTCATGTGGAAGAGGAGTCTTTGTTGTAAGGACTAAAGAATGGAGATGGGATTTGTGGGTTATTGTTTTGGGTGCTGATGGAAGACACTGCAGATGGATGTTGAAGTTACACGGCACGCATCGAAGGACGAAGGTGCTGCAATTCACACCGCAAGCATGGCAAGGAAAACCGGGTGTTTTCTCGATGAGAATGAGACGGTGTGGATGGCCATTGCAAACAAAAGAGGCTGCGAGCTTACCGCAATCCAAGTGAAGGGTGAACTCACACCCATCGGTGGTGCAAGTGTATGCAAAAAGGGATGAATCAACTCCAATGCCCAAGCAGCATGCACCACATGTAGGGCTAGGGATCGGGATATGATGGTTGTACGGAATGGCTGTAATGGCGAGTTTGTGTTTGGGATGGCAAGGATGGTTGTGCAGCAGAGGGTTGTGAGGGAAATTAATAGCACATGATCTGTGTAAGAAGAAGTTGGTGCATGATGATTCGCTGCACTTGAATGTTGGTGTGGTAGGTAAGCAGGCTTGCAGACATGCAACACAGTTTGGTTGGTTTTCATATGCTTGGTGGTTTTGGATGAGTTCCAGCGGATGAGGATGGCTGAAATGTTTGATCTCTTTGGCATCTTTAGATTCTGTGTTAGACAGTAGGGCACATTTTACATGCATATAGAAACCACATGGCTCGCAGTTGAAGGACAGGATGAAGGGCTTTATTTCACCACATTTAGCACACTTGTAGACATCATCGACTTCAAAGACTCTTACTACGGGATAGCATCTTACTACGAGAGTGCATGGATGGATGAGATGATTGGTCAACCGGCCTGAGAAACTCTGCATGCAAGATTTGTGAAGGAAAAACATGCATTCAATGCAGCCGTAGGTAGGAGAAGAATAGCGGATCAGCTGTGCACAAATGCCGCAGACTCTATATCCCTGATCATAATAAACATATATCCGGTTAGACTCAAATTCTTTAAACTCCTCGATTCAAAACGTTTTAAATAAAATAAAAGTTAAACCGAACATACCTCCGTTACCGACACATCTTTCTGCTCCTTGAAAGTAACAGGCTTCAAGGGATGGTGATGAGTGAAATGTAAACTGCTGTTTTCCTCAGAATATTTTGCCATGGCCTTGAGGGCACACCCCACGTGTATATCAAAACCACAGCTCTTGCATTCATATCCCAAAGCAACGAAATCATAACTATCGTTACAAACATGACAAGTTCTGTGATCCCAATTGAAGAGTACAATTGGGCATGGATGAGAGAAACATTGAACCTCAGGTTTGAGCTCATCGATACAATACTTATGAAAGACACCTCGACATGTTCTGCAAACGTAAGTCGGACCGGATACCCGCCTCATACATGCATGGCAGAGAATGATTCGAAGCTTAAAATTATCGACGAGCGATAAGGGATGCCGATGGCCGAAATGTTGAATCTCCATCACTTTTCTTACAAAGCTAAACACTTAATTATTCATTGGTGACCTTTTGTTGCAATATATAGCAAATCTGATCCCATGGGAACGAATTGCTTCTTAATGGCTAAGTGGCCACCCATACGTTGCCTAGGGTGGAAGAAATGAACCTATTCTTACAAAGTAAAGGATCATCGTGATATATATGCAAGGCAACTATCTCACATTTGGAATAATTGTTGTTCCTAGAGGTCACGGGTTTGAGTATCAGTGATGCCAACAGAGTGATTGAGTAATCAATGTTAGATGGTCTAGATTGTACTCTAGAATAGATACTACTGTAATCATTATTAGTTAATTCCAAAAAAGGGACAAAAATTTGATTCGATTAAAAAAATTGAATAATTCAATTCGAAACGAAAATATTCAAAACGTTTAGATTTGACTTGAAATTTCATAAACTCAACCAGACTCAAAAAAAATTAAATAAAATTTGAGTTGCAAAATGAAAATTTGAATCACTCAAAAAATTTAATAATTAGAGGATTTATTTTTAAGTTTGATATGAGTCTCTCAATTTTTTTATGATATATATACTGATATATAAAATTATGAAGAAATAGTATCATATAAAAATAATATGAAGAAAAATATATATACGCATCTTCTATAATTAAAGAAAGTCGTTTAAATTGAAATCAAATTGTATTATAATATGATAAATAATTAAAATTAATTTTTTATAGAAACTCAAAAATTCGACTCAAATTTCTTATACTTGATTCAACTCGAAAAAATTTTAAATAAAGTTTGAGTTATAAAATATAATGTGTCAACTCAAATAACTTAAATTTTGTTTACTCGAATCGACTCAATTAAATCAAACGTTCACCCCTAAATACAAATAATATTAATTAATGTTGCTAAATGAAACAATTCAATGTATATAAGTGTGAATTACATAAAGAAATGGATCCAAAAGCAAAATGCGAACAAAATAGATTCAACTTTGCTGAGATTGTCTCCCACCCAATCAAGCTATGTTAAAATAATAACGATAACGATAACGATAACGATAACAATAACAATAACAATAACAATAATAATAATAATAATAATAATAATAATAATAGAACTGCGAGAACGATGACATATCCATATCATATAATTTATTTTCTTATGATTCGCTTTCTTCCTTTTCTTGAATTGTCGGAGCTTCCTCCGCCGTGTTATCGGCCTCCGCCACATGGTCGGCGGATTCGGTCGATGCGGCTGAATTGGACCTCTTATGAGCTGCCTCGAGAACATGGTTGTAGTTGCCTTTCTCCATGAAGAGTTGGGCGAAGTGGTGCTTGCAGTAGAGGACTCCATTTAAAGCAGCATATGAAGAGTGTGTCAAGTGACAGCCTCCGTGAGCACATTTGAAGCAGGATTTGTGGAAACATTCACCCTCCAGAGCCACCTAATGGAATATGGAACAATCAATGGGAAACAATGTTTGTAAAAATAAATAAATTTTAATTCGATTGATATCGTTATTATTTCAATAAATTAAAAGTCGTCAGTTTAGAAACTTTAAGGGATTAAAAGGGAGTAGAAATCATTTGTCTCATTATCATGCCTCCTATCGAAAATTTCTAAAAAGTTGAATTTTAAAGCATAACCCTCATTTTCTATATCATAAACACTAAACCTTATATCCTAAAATACACCTTACCCTTAATTCTCTAAACCCTAACCACAACCCCTAACATTGAACCCTAAATCGTAAACCTTAAACCTACTAATTTAAAGCGGAAGCATGAATGAAAGCATGATTAAAAGACAGACCATTTGCACCCATTAAAAGGTAGTCTAAAAGAAGGGATGAAGGTAATATTTGTAAAATATATATATTCGAAAGTGAGAGAAAATTTATAAATAAATTAATTTTTTAAATAAATAAATAAAAAGATAAATATGAAAAAAATTCTTTTAGGACGAGGGGATGATTACCCCTCCTCACCCCTGTTTAGTTTCGTAATTGTATAATAGAAATTATAAATAACAACTATAATTTAATGTTTTAATAGTGATTTTATTGGACAAATACATTTGGTCAATTGATAAAGTTGTTTCATACTCCCTTAGGTTATAGATTTCAGACCTACTAGGAACATTCTCTCCTCTAGACAGGACTAGGATTAAACTAGAAGTTATATTTTATTGTTTTAAAATTAAGATTTATGATTTAAATTTAGTGTTGAGAGTTTCATGTTTATGATTTAAATTTTGTGAGGAAAAATTTACGTTGAAATTGTCTATAATCGAAGGTTAGTATTCGATCAATTTCAACTAAAAATATTTTTTTAAACACTTACATGGTATCTTACTATATTATTTACATGACACTTTGTTGACATAATAATTTAAATTATATTTCAATATTATATATAAAAATAATTTTAATATATTGAATAATAGTATAACTTTAAAAAAATAATTTATAAAAAGATAAATCATGTAAAACTTATTTACCTTCTCTAATGGGTATACTGTTTTCTGGCAAGCAGCACATTTGTCTTGGGTTCCACTAAACATGGATGAAAATTTGTTGGGAGCATTGCTCTGTAAATAAATTACATAAATATTTATTAATTTTTCAATCGAGATAAACACAACACGAATAAAAAAAATATTTATATTAGAATTTAGTTATTAGATACGACTATTTATCGAATAAATATTTAATATTATATTGAAAAGTAGAATCAGGAGGGAAAAGTACCGACTCATGTTGCTTCTCTTTTCCTGCATTAGTGGTCACAAGAAGAAAATAGAAATATGTCAAGGAGCAAAGTGGTGAAGAAAAAAAGTTTAATTCGCAAATTAGTCCTCCAAATATACATATGTTTTCACTTTGTACCTTAAAATTTTTATGTTTTGGCCCTTAAAGAATACTTATTTTCCCATTTTGCACTCTAAAATAATTTGTGGCAATCAACTCATGTGTGCATTGTGATTGGTCTTAACTTTTTCAGGGTGTAAAAATCAGTAAACGGGTATACTGGTTTAGGGTGCAAAGTGGAAATTTTGATATACCTGAAGGGCTAAATTGTGAATTAAATAAAAATAAACAATGTCATTCTCACCTGGTTGAAAATTCTTGCTGAAATTGCCAGATTCCTTGAAAAGTTGCTCAAAATGAGTTTTGCAATAAAGGACTCCATCCATGGAGGAATAAGTATTCATCTATAAAAAATAATTAACATGTTCGATATCAATAATTAATATTTATTTTAAGGGTAATATTCAGATCGATATCAATTTCAAGCGATAACATCGGAGCAATAGAAATCTCGACCATTTTGATCCCTCCTAAAAATGTATAAAGTAAAAAAAATGTTTTTAACATTAGATTGAATAGTCATTTTTTGTTTATATTCTTTTTCTGAAACAATTTAACTTTCAACGTTTATGTTGTGGTAAAATGATCTTTATACGGATAAAAACTGTTAGCCGACACCTTTATCTAGGAGTGAGTAAAACTCGACTCGAAAAAAATCGAATGACTCGATTCATTTTGACTCGACTCAAAAAAAATCGAATGACTCGATTCATTTTGACTCGACTCGAAATTTAATAGACTCAACTCAACTCGAAAATTTTCAAATAAAGTTCGAGTTGTAAAATGAAAATTCGAATAACTCAAAATTTTTAGTAATTAAAGGATTAATTTTTAAGTTTGAGATGAATCTCTCAAATTTTTATAATATATATTGATATATAAAAATATAAAAAAAATATCGGTACATATGAAAAATTAATATATATATATATGCATATCTTATATGATTAGAGAAAGTCATTTAAATTGGAATCAAATCATACTATAACATGATAAATAATAACAATTAAATATTTATAGGAACTCGAAAACTCGACTCGAACCGAAAAAATTTCAAATAAAGTTTGACTTGTAAAATATGACTCATCAACTCGAATAACTCAAAATTTTTTAACTCGACTCGATCGAATACTCACACCTACATTTATCTATAAGACATTGTCGTGTAGGTTTGTCACACCATTAGAAGTCATTTACCATTAGTTGACTAACAGTTTTCATATGTATATGGGTCATTTTGACCCAAAATAAAACGTTAAATGTTACAATGATTCAAAAACAGAATAGAAGCCTAAAGATTATTCAGTCAAATATTAGAGGTGTCTTTTTTGACATTATGTCCTAAACAGATATACTAACTTCCCTCTGAAGATTCTTTAACTTTATCAAAAAATTGAGAATATTTGTATCGAACATATATCCGAAACAAACTAAAAGTTTAATAATAAGAAGAAGAAAGCATGAATTACCACAAGGTTTCCCTTGCAATGGGTGCATTTGAAGCATGTTTTATGGTAAGGAACTCCTTCAAGAGTCAACAAATCCACGACATAAACTGTCTTATCACAGGCCTTGCACTTGTCTAGTGTTCCTGAGAAAGACATTTCTTTGAACCAAAAAAAAAACTCTTTGTAAATGTTTTTTTCTTACTCTATGAAACAATGGTGTTTCTTTGTTTTAAGTGATATTGTAAAAAGGATCAATTTGTTTTGGGATGGTTGGAGATCCCTAAATGTGGATGGAATTCCTTTGAGTTTGAGAGAAATAAGGTTTGTGTTTCTTGACCAATTCATGGTTAAATTTTGGATGAACATGAATTAGGGGACTATATTTGTTGGTATTTTCTAAAATTTAATGACTTTTTATTATTGGATATTAATTTGTGGCCAATAAGTCTTTAGTGTGGTGGTAAAATATGTATATTATTGGGATCCAAAAATTTAAGTAGTGTTATAATAATAATAATAATAATAATAATAATAATAATGTGGGTAATTTGTATTTTACAAATGTTTATATCATTGAGTCTCTCTTTAAGACGAGAAATTATATCATGGATAAGTTTCACCACTAAAAATCATTCATCCTATTATTTTTTCATGACATATTTTTCTAAGTGAATCTTCACTCATATTTATTGTTAATTAATTTTAAAAAAAGTTTTTTCAAGAGAAGAATCACTTGGGAGAAAATATGACATGAACAAATTGATGAGATGAGTGATTTTTAGTGATTGGTCTCATGGACACGTGGTAAGACTTACCTATAATATAATTTCTCCTCTAAGACAGTGTCCCGACTATTATGATAATAGTCTTTGTTCATAAGGGAATCAATCATCGACTCTCCTTTCATCATGTCAACAATTTCTTTGACCTTTCGGCTTTGGGGGGAGGGGGGCATTCGAATTTATATTGATTATGGTTTGATAATGAAAATTGAACTCTATGACATCTAATCTCTCATTGTTCCTTATTAGCATAACGGTTAAACGGTTGGTTAATTGATTAATTGTAGGTTCGAATTTTACCTGAAAAGATTTAATTCACTCTAAATTAAAAAACCATAATATTAGAATGAAAGAGTTTACAACAACGTGCAGGTATATTATTTCACAGTGAGAATTTATAACTTTTCACGAATTTTTCATTTCTCACTCAATGACTTATTTACGTTTTTAGATCACAAATCAAATAATATTTTTCTTTTTCTTCTCTCAATCAAGCTTTTCTTTTTCATAATAGTTCAATTCTTATATTATCAATAATACAAGTTGGATCCTAAATTACTACACCAAGCTTGGTATATTGCGACGATATTAACGACGTTTTTAAAGTAAATGTTGTTAACCTTTTACATATTGCGGCGTTTGTAAGAAAAATGCCACAAAAAATAACTACATTGATGTAGAAATAAAAGGGGATAATGTAAGAAATTAATCTAATGTATGCCATGCAAAGACAATTAAAAAAAGTCGCATATGTATATAAATAAATAGATATTGAGATTTAAACTCATACAAAGGGTGAAGTAGATAAACATCTATGATCACTAAGCCAATTAATAAATCTCATTAATTGGTTGAGTGTTTAAGGATATAATAAATTTGAATCTTGATATATTCAGAATGTAATTAATTCTCCATTTAATGAAAAAAATATAAAAATAATTTTCATTCTTAACGTTTATAATTTTTAACATTTTGGCTCTTATTCTTTTTGGGGATAAATTTAGCCCTTAACCTATGTATTTTTAACAGATATCTCATTTTGTAACTAGTATAATGATTGATTGCACCGTTAAAAATTTAACAATGGTAACATGTCATATAACATATGATAATATATTTTAAATGATATAGAATCTAACCTATTAAATATATAGAATATAATTTTATTCTAATATAAAATATAAAACAATTAAAAATTAATTAAATCCTAAACAAAAGGTTACTAAATATTTTCAATCCTAACTAAACTAAAAGATCTTTATAAAAACCTTAAACCTCCTATTTAGATTAAACACTAAAATACCTAAATTCTAAACTAAAATAATAAAAACACAATTGATTAATATCAAAATCCTTTAATTTTGATTCATCAGTAATAAATTCTACAAAGTCCTTCCTTTCCTTATAATGTCTATACATTTTTAGATAAAATTTTGATTCTATCATAGTTAGGGTTGAGAATGTTTAGTAGCCTTTTGTTTTAGAGTTAATTAATTTTAAATATTTCATTTGAATTTTAATTGTTTTATATTTTATATTGGAATAAAATTATATCCCACGTGTATGTATTTGATATACTAGATGTTAAGTCATTTAAAATATATTATCATATATATGACATGTCATCATTATTAAATTTTTAAAGGTTTAGTTGTCACAATAATTAAAAAAATAAGGTATTTATCAAAAAGATATAGATTAAGGGATAAATTTATCTTAAAAAATAAAAACTAAAATGATAAAAATTATAAACGTCAAGGATAGAATTTTTTTCCAAAAAAATGTTATTTCAGAAAAAAAATTATTGTTATTTGGATTTAAATCTGAATAACCCCTACTCTTATCCTCAATAAAATAGTAATTTGGGCCATATTAGTCCAAATTTATAAAATTCTTGTCTATGATAGATGAATTGCTGATTAGGCCACAGCTTCCTTATCACGCACTATTCACAGTAAAAATAGATCTTTAATTTATGTTGTTTTTAATATATTATATGTACGATATGTAATAAAAAATAATTCGATACATAAAGTTTGTATAAATTATAGTTTATTAAAAAAATAATTTTCGGGTTTATAGTTTTAATTAAAGATTAAGGTTTAAAAATTTAGTGTGTATGGTATCGATTTTAAGGTTTATTGCTAAATTTTAAAATTTAGAATTTAAATTTTATGATTTTATAGTTTAAAATTTATGTTCTAAATTTTATAAAATGTTATATAATTATTTACACAATTTATATATCAAAACATTACTCGTATATAATATTACAATTTTAAAAATAATATTGTTAAAGAAAGAAATATATAATTAACAATATATTTTTAAAATATAAACGTTTAAACAAATTTGAGCTAATATAAAATTAAATCATTATTAAATATATAATTACTCTTTGTCAAAAGATCAATAATCTCTTCCAGAATATGTTTTCGATAAGATGAACAAACGATCATACATTTAACATTTGTTTATGGGTGCTTGGAAGGCGACGGTAACGATCAAATTATACAGCGGAAAACTCGACATTTTACTGGTTTAAAAAATAGGTTTTCTGAACGAACACTAACGAGTCATCTCTTTCATTAGTTGAGACAATCTATAAATACAGAGTGAATGTGAGATTCAAACATATCGTTCCATCCACTTAAAACCGTCATCGACATATCTGTTTAACGACTGCTTGAGTGGATGGCCCTCCGAGACCGGCGCTTTCGGGTCTTTGCGTGTAAGTATTAAACAAAAGAACAAAAGATTATCAGATTCGGACCTGAACTAGCATGCAGTGGTGCGGCGTAGCTCGTCACTAATGGCAGATCACAAAACCAATTTACACTGCCTACAGATGCTGTCTGGTCAGATATTATGTTCTTGCATGTTCGGGGATAAGACGTTGCCGGAGTTTGGTAGGTGCACCTGTCAGTTCTGCATAACCATTGACATGAGTTATTCGGGATTACGACGATTTCAAGGAAAAGAATAAGGATGTGGAAATATTGAAGTAAGCTCTACGATTTTACCTTGAGCTGTGAAATTGAATAGAGAAGGTAGGGTTCGTCCATTAGGCAGGCTCACATTAGGGTCTCGCAGATCGTCGAAGAAGGGGTGCGCTAACGCCTCCAACTGAAAGTCGGAAAGTAATACAATCTTCAGTTGAAGCACAGAAGACGGGACAAGTTCGCAAATGATATGAAGCTAAAACAATACACTCCTACAACTCTAACACATGTCGGAATGTTTTTACGAGTCAATCGTTACTAAAATTCATATCAAGGTTCAAGTAGAGAAGCACAATTGCATATGAAACCGAACGGAAAACTATAAGTAAAATTCTTACAGCGTTACAACGTAGCTTTGGTGAGTACTGGAGCAGCCTAGACACAAGATCCACTGCTTCAGGGGGCATTCGCTTGTTAAATAACTGGAAAAATGTACGGTGCGTAAGATTTCTGCTTTTATTTATAGCATATAAGGCAATTAGGAGATGATCCAACCAGCAAACCTTATGCCACGGATGCGCTTTGATCTGAGGGAATTTGAACTCGGTGTAATTTGGATTCATGCATTTAATTTCTTCTCGTGTTGGTGTTCCCAGTATCTGATATGATAAAGAAAGAGGAAGTTGAAAGATTGAGTAAACGCTGAAAAAGAAAGTAAACCTCGAGAAAAGAAAAACCAAAGATGCATACCTTAATAATTTCCACTAGCTGATCAACACCACTTTCGCCAGGAAACATTGGCTGCAAATGGTATAATTACGAATTATGCATTAGCGTTGTATCGAGAATTATTGCATATTATAAATGGATGCTCGAAATAAGAACTCAAAAGAAACCAGATGGTAGAAAGACTATAAAGCTCATAAACAAATAGCAGGGTTTAAAAAGACGACTGTATCCTTTACATGGTGCAGAAATAGATGCCGAAAGCAAAAATAATACAGAAATACTTATCATGAATGTTAATACAATCAGTGCAATAAAAGTTGACATCAAAGCTGCATCGAATATCAGTTTTTATTAACTCACACGTCCAAGCAGAAGCTCAGCTATCACGCAACCAACGGACCACATATCAATAGCAGTTGTATATTCAGTCACCCCAAATATAAGTTCCGGAGCCCTATAATATCGTGAGCATATATATGATATGTTGGGTTCACCAGGGACCTAGAGATTGTAGAGAAAATTTCATAAGTTTTCTAAAAATGAAAAGAAAATACTTTCGAACTTTGTAAAAAGCTGAACATACCAACTTCTTTGCACTACCAAAATCACATATCTTCACCTGGTGACTGTGGGGATTTACCTGTGAATACCGCATGACGTTAGCTCCATAATGCCTTGGCATTCGATATTCAAATAATTACTAGAAAAAGAATAAAGAAACCAAATTTTGCAAAAAAGAACAATGTTATAACCTAAGTTGCACGGATATGGGACAGGAAACGGCACTTTTTAAAATTATAGAGTATGAGTACGGCAAATGTAAAATAAATTCTAATATATATAAATCATAAAAAGCATTAAAATTCGAATGACCGCAAAAATCACATCTTTACTTATCCTTAAAGTATAGAGAACACAAATAAGACTAAAATTACATATCCAAAAACAAGTGAATTGAGTCGAATTTCATCCTTTTTAAAAATAAAATACACTTAGAGTTCAATAAGTTGGTTCATACAATCACATTTAAATGGATCTAAAAACCCGAATGTTAATATTCATTAAACTGCATCATCTTTAACCATCCTCCAAAATATAGGAAATTCATGGAGAAAAAAACAACCCAAAAATTAGGCCTATAATACATCGAGAAACATCGAGAACAATTAACATCATAGTTAAATTAAAAAATTAAAAAAAAAAGTTTTTACCATTTACGATATTGAAAATATAGGGACTAATATAATTTTTAAAACTTTAAGACCAAAAGGTTCATGACTCTAACTTAAGGATCAACCCAAAAGCAAATCCAAAAACTGGCGTCTAAAAGACTAAAAGCCAACAAAATAAAAAATAAAAGAAAAACAAAATGATAAAATCCACATTTTATACCTAAAATTAAAATAGTGTAATATTATTAAAATGTAAAAGAATAACTTCGAAATTGGAACGAGAAAGTTTTTAACGAAGAAAAAACGAAAAAAAGGGGCTCACAAAACCTTGGGGACATGAGTGTACTTCAAACGTCGTTCATGAAACGTCCCCTTTAGCCTTAAAAACCTCAATTAAATTTCAGCCGTACCTCGTTAACTTGGGACATCCCCGACACATATCCATGTCGTACCCATCCCATATATATCATGGGGACATATTGGGTATGAGAGACGGCCTTAAACCCTCGTACCCGTGCTTCATAAGTTATAACATAAGCATACTCAAAGAAGTTAAAGTCCAAGCAATGTGATCGACCAATACTCCACAAAGACACACATTAGTGCATTCAAGTTGATAACAAAATGTTAAGTTGATTAGTAACTAGAGGAGCCAAACAGGTAATTTGGTTCAGTTCATTTCGGGTTTGATTACATTTGGATTAAGTTTGGATTCAAGCAATGTGTCAATGGTGATTTTGATTCGGGTATCGGGTAAAGACATTGGGCAGGTTGATTTTCAGTTCAGTTGATTTTTGGACCAACTGATTTCGGGTCAATTGATTTTGGTTTGGGTTATTATCAGGTTAATAAGAAATCGAACGATTTTAGTCGAGTTTTCAGGCCGAGTTAGGTTTTTCCAACTTATATATGACTTTATATAACTTGTATATTGTCTTTGTTTCGGGTTGCCTTGGTTCAAGTTGCTTTCGGTTCGGGTAAAATCAGTTCAGATCCATTTTGGTTCAACTGAAATTCAAGTCGATTTCTGTTTGGTTCTGTTTATTTTGGGTTTGGGGTCAAATTTGAGTCATCGTGTTCAAATAGATTCGGATCTCAGGTCAAGTTTATTGGGTCTATGGGTAACATTCTCTAAACAAAATATTCAAAATTTTCTTAGAGTCAACAAAAATATCTTACCAATATATTTTGAGGCTTAATATCACGATGACATACGCCAATCACATTGTGTAAATAATTTAGAGCACGGCAAATCTACAAAAAAGAAAGCAATATAGATTGTCACAACACGCACCGAGAATATGAACCCAAATCAGTAGAATTTTGCAACCCACTATGATTAGCTAGAGCAAGAAAGGGTCAAGGTTACCTGGTATGCATACAGCTGCACGTAAACGATGGGCATATGCTGATTCATTCTGCTGTGGTGTTTTGAAACTCTATGAACGGTTTCTGGAACATACTCCAAAACAAGGTTAAGATATAGCTCATCTTTTTCTGTGGTTGAAAAGAAACAGTGCTTCAGCTGTATGACATTAGGATGGTCAAGTATACGCATAATCTGGAGTTCCCTATTCTTGTATCTCTTTTCCTGTAAAACTTTCTTTATAGCAACAGATTCACCTGTCTCCAAGCACTTAGCCTACATCATAACATTAAATGGTTCTAAAACTTGAACGGGTACAAAAACTGGGAAAAAATGCAAACGCTAAGAGAAATGACAAGATTGCTACACCACAATAACTTCCTACCTGAAAGACGACACCAAATGAACCTGTGCCAACCACTCGTTCTGCCATATATGAAATTGTCTGAGACCCAAGAAAAAAACACATCGTTAAGAATTCTTCACAGCCCAACCCATATATTATAATCAAATAGAAACTATATACGATGCATGCAATTGGGGTCATTTTTAAATACTAGCAACTACAACACATGGCCTCAGAAAGAAAGAAAAAAATACTGATTCCCATTCTACCAAGAAGGAAAAAAGAGTGAAAAACACCAAAATTAAAACAGGAATAAAGCAGCTTGAGCTCCCATATAGATTGCTAAGGATAGTTTGCAATTTAGATGAGAAGTTAATCATACAAAACTATAAGTCAACCCAAAAACAAATCACCTGTTTTGGTTGCCCGTTTCGACCACCAACCGTAGTTGAAATTATCTGCCCAGTTTCTGTTCCGTTTCCACTAATAACAGTAGCCTCCAGATCCTGTGAGGTATGCTTCAGAAACAGTGATATTAGAAATAACCAAACAAGCTAGATAAATAATCCAATAGCTTCGAGCTTATAAATAAGCATATGTGTGTGCACATATGAGGACAGGATTTAAGAAGAAAAATAAACAAGCATAACTACACACATTTTGAAGAGTAAAGAGCAAAAATCACCTTATCATCATGGCAGACAGATTTCTCATCTCTAATTCTCATTTCATGCATTTCATTGGGGAGCTGATCAACACCTGACTTTTCTGGTCTTGCAACAGAAGTAACACTGGATGTGCTTGCAATTGTTTCCCGTGACGTAGAAGCCATATGCTGATCTACACCAGTGGCACTACTCTCAACTAAATTTGATTCTTCGTGAGCCCTACCTGATTCTTGATCAACCTTTGCCCTCTTGGAGCTAGTATCCGCACCCTGATTAGGAAAATATATTTTTTCCAAAATAACTCAATACATGAAAAAAAAAGACTAGAAGTGAACAGGCATCCTCATAATAATAGAGTGCCTTTAAAATTGCTATCCTTAGACATTAGTGTCAGTGTAAATTTTGTAGTGTGCCTTTCAGCACAAAGGTGTTTCATAGATGAGTGGGGAATGGGACATGCAACAATGAAGAAGCAATTCAGATTGCACAAATATTATGCAAAAAGTCACAGGCAAGTAACCCAAGTTACAAATCAACATTAAGTTCAGACTCCTCACTCAAACTTCTTGTTACGTAACCAGTATCCATTAAACTCGAGTTCAGGTGAAGATAAACAAAAAGGAAGAGCAATCTGAACCTTAAGACGTCAAAATGTTCTAAGTGAGTGGTATGCAACAATTTAAGTTGTGGATTTGATCAATCACTCTCCAACACATGGGGGGCATAAAAAGAAACAGTGTAGAGGGTCAAATGTAATTATTCAATTTCCTTTACTTTCTAGAATTCGACCCATTATTACATATTGTGATCAACATTACAAGAACAAAAGAATTTAGGTATGTAACAGTAGCACATCTGCAGCATTTTATACATTCCATCCAAAGGAAAAGATGTTTGTTTAGAACATTACCAATTCTCAAAAAAAAAAATACAATAACAGTTATTTGACACATTATCATCCCATAAACAAAACATAACAACAATGCAAAAAATCCAATACTACAACACAGTTTACCATCAACCACCGTCATGGTAATTGATTTACAAATAACGTAAACCTACACTTAACCTATGAAAATTAGGCCCTTCATGATTTCTGGCACAATTTTCAGCCTTTTCGATGTGCTAAACAGATATAAAATTATAACTTTTGCGGTTAAAATCATGGTAAGCAAAAGGCCAGGAAAATAGAGCTTTAGGAATTTGGAAGCTGACTTTTGGATAAAATAACATCATCATCCTCAAATCTCCGATTTCTATTATTCCTACATGAACATTTTTTTCCAAATACTTTTTAAACATGAACGTTTCAAGATCAATGCTTATACATATATAACAGCAAGACCAGGAAATTATCTTCACACGAACATATAAATTATCTCAACCAAAACACAAGAGATCAACCCACATTGATGGGAAGGATCAATGTTGTAAAAAACGTGTAATACATAATTCAAAAGGAATAGAAAATAACCTTTCAGACACTAAACAAAAGCAATGAAGCAAAATGGAAACTACTTCAGCTAACAATGTCATTCCCCTTTTCCTTGAAATGCGTTTCAACCAAAAGGAAAAGTCCAGAAACTATCTCAAATTTCAAACTATATACATAAGCCAAAATAATTTCTATAGGAGAATTAAAAAAGGAAAGAGATTTTTTATGTTGCGTGCAAAACAATCAATCATCCATCTAAACCTACACGTGTATGCCAGAGAAGTAATTAAAAGACAATATAAAGTGCAGGAAAAATAAAAAGGAAAAACAATATTTCTAATGAACGAACGAAGCTCAAAAATATTCCGTTTCACTTTCCTTCTTTTAATCCATTTTCCTAGCAAACAAACAGAGATTACCACCGATCGAATAAAACCACAACGGTAAAAAAAATAGAACACCGATCGAATAAAACCACAACGGTAAAAAAATAGAACTTACAGGATCGGAAGAAGTAGAAGAACGACCGGAAGCAATGCTCTTTAAACGACGCATAACATTCATGATTGTAGACTTCAACAAAACCAAACCCTAATTTCCCCGAACGTAAACAACGAATTCGCTAATCACGAAAAATAAGAGAAGAGAAGAGAGAAAATCTGCATCTTCTCTCCTCCACCTCCTCCTCCTCCTCCTCCGCCTTCAAATTGCAATCCAAACAAAAACTAAATACAATCACCAAAAATCATAAGGTAAACAAGATTCAAAAAATACATAAAATTCAAAAAAAATCTTCAACTTTTCTTTCGTTTTCTCTCCCTCTCTCTGTATCAATGAAAATGAAACCTATTTTCCTTCAATAAATTTTTCTCTGTCTTCCATAACAGACATATTTTGGTCAAAGGTAGATCAAAGCCAATTGGTACTTGCAGTCAGGCGGTAGATTTGATCCGTCGATTCTTTATTATTGAGGGATCTAACGGTTCTTAACTGAGTGTATCTTTGTGATGGTTTGACTAAAATGTCCTTTTTGGGAAGTGGTATTTACGGATATAATATTTATAGAGGATTTTGGCTTCCGGACAGATATATTCCTGCGGAATATTCGGGGGAGCTTTGACCAGTCTTTGACCTTTTTAAAATGAGAATTTAACTAACTAATTATTTTTTTAATCATTTCTAAAGGGTTAATTATACCAAATTATGGCTTTTTCATCTATAAAATATGTCTTTTATTGTAAATTATTATTTAAAATTTTATTTTTATTCTCAAATTATCAATACATGCCTATTATATTTTATATTATAAAAATTATCAATTATCGTATAAATATTAAATATATTCCGTAAACATGGTTTCGCCCATACATTTCACCGAATCAACATATCGTTAATGAAACAAAGATCTTTAGAATTTAGAGATTATTGTTAGAATTTAGGGTTTATAGGTTAGGTTTAGGGTTTAATGTAATATAATTAGGGATTTAAGTTTTAACTTATATACCCTAAATTACAGTATCAATCCATAAATTATAACAACTCGTCAATTTTAAATTATTAAATTTTAATCTCTAACATTTAAACCTTAAATTTCAACCTAAATTCTAAAACTAAAACACTTATAATAACTTTTTATTTTTATAATACATGAAAAAAATAATTACCCTTATATATATATATATATTTCTTCTCTTACGTTAAAATCTTACTAGTAAATATTTTTTAACTATTTTACTTAAAGAGTACAAATATATATTTATAATAATATTAATTATTAATTAAAAATATTTTAATTTTCCTCAATCGATTTAGTATCCAATTAATCTATGATAATATTTTATAAAAAAAATTTATAATAACAAAGATAAAATATGTGAACTCACATTTTCAATCATGAAAGTGGAAAATATAATAATTAGAGCATGGCAAACATAAAGTCCATTAATTAATTAAACTATGAACATTAATTAAAGCTATGAAAACTTGTTCAAATTTCATATGGTTCACATGAATTGTAAAAATGACTATTTAAAATATTTTTTTTTCTAAATGATGTTTAAAATATTTTTAATTAAAATATGTATATGAAATTTCATTTTTAATTAAATAGGTGTATAAAATTTTGTTTTTAATTTATTTTAAAGTTAATTGATACGTGTACTTTAGAGAAGAAAAAAAAAACTTGTTCTCTAATGTTTCTTTCTGTGTTTACCTTAATTAAAATTATATATAAATATTAACACTAATTTCTATATCAGAAACTATATATTCTAAAAACATATCTTGAATTTCTTAAACTCTTACCACAACCTCACTTAAAACAGACTCGTCCCTGAGGGTGGGCCATAAGGGCGACGGCTTAGGGCTCACTCTTATCCAGGGCTCTCGATTTTAATTTTTATTAAATATATTTAATTTTAATTTAATTTTTTATATTTATTATTATAGGCTAATTATTAATTTTTTGATACTTATTATTATATGAGTTTATTTTTTAGTACTCGTTATTATTGTCTCAATTTTTTTTCAATATTTTGTATTAGGTTTACTATTAAATTTTTTTTCTAATATTTTTTATTATGATTCTTAAATCCTAATTTTTTACAATGGTTGTTGTCAGGGGCCTATCTTCTACTAAACTTATTATTAGAGGCATTACTCTAAAAAAACATTTTTAATATTTTTAATATATACTATTAAAATTTATTTATTTTCGTTATTTGCTATTAGAGTCACAATTTTTTTTCTAATACTTGTTATTAAGAGTCTAATTTAAAAAAAAAAATTCGATGTTTATTATAAGAGACATATTTTTTCAATATATTTGTTATTAGGGTCCAGTTTTCCCTAATACTTATATAAGAGTTCTATTTTTTTCAACAATTATTATTAGGACCATGGTTTTTCAATACTGATTATTAGAGGTTTTTATCAATATTTATTATCAAAAGCAAATGCTCATCTTGATTTAAAACAGAATTAAATACACATCTCCCATTATTTCAAGTTTAGGTTTTAGGGTTTAATGTTCCTAAACACACAAAAGAAACCCTCAAGTCAGATCCCTACACAACAGCCCTTAAAATCTATCAAAACCTAAACCGAAAACTTTCTGAAACACACCAAACTTCACCTAAGCCTATAATTCGGGATTAAAGATTTTAAAAACGCTTTATAAAAATCCTAACATATTAAAATTCATCCATTTAGGATTCAAAAACAGTGGGTAAAAACCATTAAATGAAAATTGGGATTTTTAGCTAAAAAATGGATTTTTTATGAAATTGAAGGATTAAAACGTTTTCTCCAAGCCAAGAACTTGGGAATTTCAGTAAAAAAACTTTATTTTTCTAGAGGCTAACAAAATCTCACCTCCAAAATTGATCCAACTGTTTTCCAGATTTTAAAATATCAAAACAACGAGAAAACTAGAAAATTTAAAGAAGAAAAGTTATAATATTTATTCCAAATGAATTTTAATGAAAATGAAGATGTTTTTACCTTAAAAACTTGTTAAAACGTCTGCCTCTAATGAGGGAAAACGAAAATTAGAAAAATATATTATGTTTAGGTTACTTAAAACGGTTTTGGAGTTTAAAATTAAGTTTAATTAAGTTATTTGGTTTAAAATATAATTTTGGGTTTAATTAATTAAAATTTGGAAAGCCTAAACTAGTTAGGATTATAATTGGATCAAAGACCTTAAAGATTCAAAGTTTTGGCTTATTTTATAAAATTATCCTCGAATTTTCAAATTTTTACACAATGGTCACTAAATTCAATATCTTATGGATTCAAGGGTAAATTTTCAAAATTGATTTTACTAAAGTCAAATACATGTTAAATAAGTATTTTAGAATATTTTTCTTCAATTTATTTCGATAAAAACTAATTTTTAACTATTTAATCCCAAACTAGGCTAAACCAACCCCCTAACTTCTAAGGCCATTTTTGGGTGTTACATTAGGTCAATTGCAGCGGATACAATTTCGGTATCGATACATGAATGGACAGATCAGTACACATGGGGTTTGTACTAATACGAGTAGAGCAATTTATCCAAATTTTTAATGTTTGAGTCTAGAGGTTCAATAAATTATTGTAATAGTTCCTAAGGATGAGTTAAGCCATGAAATGGATGTTAAAACTTGAAACTGATGATTATGATGATGGTATGATGTTTATGCCTTTATGATTGATTTAATAAAGACATAATATGAGCTAAATATATCATTTTAAAAAATTTTATTAACGGCTATGTCTTCAGTCCATCGCTCATAGTTATTCGTTTGGGTTTTAACCGACCAAAATTAATCAATTTAATAAGTTAAATTGTTTGATTGATGAGCTCGATAATTTAATGACTAAAATAAGTATCTCAATTAATTGAGTACTGCTAGAGTAATTTACCCAAAAGAAATTTCATTAGATCTAATCCTAAATTACCATCCCAATTTGAATATTGGGGTGTCTAAATCATTAGATAAAGGTTTACAATTGCAAGGCGTCCAAAACAGAGGGCTCAACCCAAACGACAGCCATGGCCAGCGAACCTCTTCCGCCCGCCGCCGCCGCCGCCGCCACTGCCACTGCAACTTCACACGAAATCCGACACCGATCGATATTCGACCTCCCTGTCAACTTCTTCGATTCGTGTCGTTTACTTTCTCCTTCTTTAACTTCACTCTTCAAGCCCCTCTCAATCTCTGATAATTCTTCTTCAGACAACCCTAATAATACTGACGACAGGGAAGAAAGGAGCACCAAAACCGGCGTCGCTTTGCCTAGATGGACTTGCAATACCTGCAAGGCTGAGTTTGACTCTCTTCAGGACCAGCGCTCCCACTTCAAATCCGACATTCATCGTTTCAATGTAAATTTTCTCATCTGTTTCTTTTAAATTCCCTTTATTTTCACTTTCTCTGAAAATTTTTCATATGAATTGAAGCCATGTCTTTTTTGTTCACCCGTTTTATTCGATTATAGCTTAAATTAAGCATTGCTGGTAAGGATATTGTGAAGGAGGAAGATTTTGATGAGTTGACCATGGATTCTTACAAAGACTTCGAGGTTTCGAGTATTTCAGGATCTGAGGATGAAGCTGATAAGGGATCTTATCCTCGCAATGATACACATAAGGGATTGATTGAAAATATTAGGAAGAAGTTGTTTATTCTTCTTCGAACTGGAGAGAGAGTTTCAATTTGGAAATCTTTAATTTTGAATGAGTCTGAAAGTGTTCTACATGAGAATGATAAAGAAGCGTGGAATGATAATCCCAGGTTATTGAGAGAAAATGAGGTGATTGAGAGATTGAGAACTTTGATTCAAGAGCCTAAGGATAATACAAGTTTCAGGATTGTGCTGCTTTCGAGTGGTGGGCACTTCGCAGGATGTGTGTTTCATGGTAACACGGTGGTGGCTCACAAAACATTCCACAGGTCTGTACTCTGCATTTGTATATATATGTTAATGTTAGAATGATAGGCATAGAGAGCGATGAGCATATTCTCATATGATGTTTTGTAGATATGTTGTGAGGGCCAAGGCTGGCAAGAAACAGTCATCCAAAGATGCAACTGGGAAGGCTGCACATTCTGCTGGAGCTGCGCTCCGGCGTCATAATGAACTTGCATTGAAAAAGGTATTGACCTACTGTTTTCTTTATTAGGTCCATGATGTTATTCTGCCATCTTGATCTGCAGTTAAACCATGTTGTTCGCCTAGCATTTTTAAAGTGGTACTTTAAACTCTGCCGTTGTTTCAATTCAGTAACATTGCTTTACTTATGTTACTCCTATGTTTTTTGTTTATGTTCCAAACGCTGATTGATTCACATGTTATTATAAATATTTAGGAAATTCAAGAGTTGATTGCTTCTTGGAAGTCTTATTTTGAAGCTTCCTCGTGTGTTTTTATTCATGCTCCTTCAAGCAATCGTAGTGTGTTCTTCAATGGCGATAAACCTTGTTTCAGTCACCAGTTCTGTGCTGTTCGGAACGTTCCGTTAACTGTTCGTAGGCCCACCTTAAAGGAGGCCAAGCGTATATATGGCCAACTTACACAAGTTTCTTATGAAGTAGAGGAGAAGGAAATTCCACCAGGCATCAAAGAAGACATGTTAAGTAGTAGCACCAACAATAATGATAACCTAGACTCCTGCAAAGTCGAATTAGAGAGCAACTTGAATGGTAGTGATGCTTCCAAAATTCCTTCAAACAATGTAAAAGCTGATACTATATCAAGCGATAGTGATAGCGAAGTTGTTTGTACCTCAACACCCTTGCATGAAGCTGCTCAATCTGGAGATGCTAAAAAGGTTCTGGAACTCTTAGAGCAGGGTTTAGATCCCTGTATTAAGGACCAAAGAGGACAAACCCCATATATGCTTGCTGGTGAGAAGGAAGTTAGGAATACATTTAGACGGTTCATGGCAGCAAACCTTGAGAAGTGGGATTGGAATTCTGCTAAAGTACCTAGCGCCTTAACTAAAGAAATGGAGGAGTCTCAAGCAGCCAAGCAGGTATTTTTATTTTCCCTCCTTGGTCGTGTATCCGACTGTTTGCCAAGAATCTTATTGACAGCTGACCTGCTTAACCTCAGATTTATAAACAAGATAGATAGTAGTTCAGATTATATAAGCTGTTATCAATTAAAGAGGCTGAGTATGTTCAATATTTTCTTTCTTCCTATAAAAGGTAAAAGTTTTTGCATAACTATCGATCATGAGATATTATTTCTGCCTATGAAAAATATACACATCTTCAAAATAACTATATTTCTTTTAAAGAATTTGCATAGCTGTCAATCATGAAATTTTCAAAGTCAATAAAAGCACATTTTCTGTGATTCATATGTTTAATGCCTGCCATATCGTGCTTAGTGTTATCAAGGTATGCCACTCTTTTCTCTCATTCACCCACACGCACGAATTTCATCGAAGAAAGATTTTTGGGAATTGTTTTATCCAGTTTTCTTAGAATTTATTCTTTCTAATTTACTTTTCTGCTCTTTTGTGGGACATCCGATCACTTAGATAGATACCTTTGGCTGTTGCTATCCTTTGGTAACTTAGGTCCTTAATGTGTGGAATTTTTATGTTCTTCAATTTCGGGTCTGATTGACTTTCTCCATATTGGTTTCTCAGGCAGAGAAAGATTCCAAGAGAAAAGCAAGAGCAAAGGAACTAAAGAAATTGCGTAGAGCCAGGGAAAAGAAAGCTCAGGTAAATATTTCCTATTAGTCAATTTCGGAATCGGATAAAATATGTATCAACTTGCTGCCCTCAAATTTCTTCCCTTCCTAAAAGTCTAAATACCATATGATTGAAAGATGAAAAGAAAAGGCTCGAATCCGGTATCCAACATCGTGTAAATTTTGAATTTCCTCTTTGTGTGCAAATGAAGATGCATCTACGTGCCATCTGGGGGAATGGGATTTGGTATTTTTGTGAGATTTTGTTGCAAGGCTTTTAGTGAATTGAATTTCTTGATGTTATTAGGAAATGCTATGCATGAAGAAAGAAGTGTGTTTTTTATTACATTTTATGATACTTTTCCTTTTCATGTCAATGTTCAGGCTGAGGCTGCCCCTTCCCAGAATACCTTATCCGTTTCACAAAACCAGGTTGCTGTAGCTTCTGTTTCAAAGGGACGGCAATCCCAACCAGTTGGTGTACAACGAATCTCTAAGGAGGTAAAATTTCATTACAGTTCTGGTTAGGGATGGCATTGGGTCAAGGCATGTTTTTATTGACCCAACATGATCCCAATAAAACCTGACCATGACCGATTTTAAATATGTTTCTCATTCTTCCGGTAGTTTTCTCTATAAATCACCTCAAATCAAGCATCGTCCGACCATTCATCCTTTCTTTTCATCATACACAACAGGAAGAGTTAAAGAGAGCACAGGCCATTGAGAGGGAAAAGAGGGCCGCCGCTGCTGAGAGAAGGATTGCTGAAGCCACTCGAGCTCATGATGCTCAAGGCAGCTCAACAATAGGACCGACTACTAGTATAGGATCGAAAAGTGGAGTATCGAGTCCAGGCGATATTAGCTGTTCCTGTTGTAATACATCGTTGGCCGGAAAAGTTCCTTTTCACAGGTATCATTACAAGTATTGCAGCACAAGAGCATGCATGTTCACAGAGAGATTCTAGAAGACACATAAACCTCTGTTTTGAAGTGTTTACTAGGCATAGTTGAATTTCTCTTGCATTTTCTGGTTAATATATTGTCATGTTTTTCCATATTTATTCACAATTAATAAATATTTTTTCTTGCTGGACTAAATCATATTCTTTCTCATATATTTTCATGTTTTTCCATATTTATTCACAATTAATAAATATTTTTTCTTGCTGAACTAAATCATATTCTTTCTACCAACAATAAGATGATCTAGTGGATGAAGTATTAGATTCCTTAAGCAAGATTAGAGGTTTAAATTTTGTTATTATGATAGAGAAAGTTCGGTTTGGAGGATCGTCCCTGTTACGAACCTATATAAAATCCAATCTTGATACTTTAATTATTATTTTTGGTAAAATAATATTTAATGTTATATTTTTGTATTGTTTTGGTACCTTTATCATTTAAAATTAGCGGAAATAGTATCGTGGTTTGGATTAATAACAATTTTAGTCAAAAAAATTTGTATAATCTGTTAATTTGATCTAAAATTTTATTAACTTAATATTATTTTAATTTTTAGATTAAAATTGTAAGTTATAAATTTATCATTTTTCCTTTTTTAGTTGAATAAATTTTTTGAGGTCTGTAGTTTAAAAAATATGTTAGAGATGGTCAAAACTTTAGGATTTGCTGATTCATAAGGGGTTAAATAGAGGCCATTAGATGATCTAAACTCTATAATCGAGATACCGATAAAAATATAACGTGTGAAAAATGATTCAAATAAAATTTTATTAAACTTAAGATGATATTTTATCTCAAATTAAGATAATATTTTAAATCGATAAATTTTAAACTAAATTGATATTCAATATATATTTATAAGGATTTTAGACTAAAAATGTAATTACATATGTTATCATTTTTGTTAGTTTAATGTTTGAGTACTATAATCAAAAATATAATATTAGGTATTATTTTATCTAAAATAATAGCTAAGGTATTAAAACAATAACATGAGTATAATTAAGTATTAAATATATAGTTTTCTCAAGATTTAAGCTAGACATAAATCTAACCTTATTTAACAATTGTTTTGGTTCTCATTTTTTGGGAGCAATTAACTTTCACCGTTTCATTTGGATCAAAATAATCTTTTGAAAATTATTAGTCACTTAACGGTAAATGATTTGATATTACGCGATGAATCTATATGACAATGCACATTGACATACAATATCATATAGACAATATCTTAACTTGTAAAATCTTACATCATTAAAAAATAATTTTATAAAATTATATAAAATAATTATTATTTTTTGTTGACTTATAATTTTGTCAAGTTATTTTAAATCATTCATCATCAGTTTTTTAAATATTTTTTTATCCATAAAAGGTTATCTCGACACAAATAAAATATTGAAGGTTGAAATGCTCTTGAAAAATAAAAAGAAATCTGATTATTTTTTTGAATCAGCTACGGTGGTTACAATAATATTTGTTCTAGAGTATATTCTCAACCATTGAATATTGATCGCCCAATCATTTTGTTATCATTACTAGTGGTGAAAAAGTAGCAATTTGAGTGTTAGTTGTGGAAGCTAAAAGATAAGAGTTAGACACAAGGATTTTAGAGTGATTCGACCTTTAAACAAGCACTTACATCTCTTAGCTTCCCACTAACGATTTTCCAAATTCACTAAGAATTTCAACCTTTTGAGGAACAAAAGGATAACCTTACAATTTTAGATTCTAGCCCTAAATCTAGCATACAAAATTCACAACATGAACTTTAGAAAAACTCTCAACAAAGAGAAATCTTAGCAAACTCGATGATCCTTCTAGTGCAAGTGATATCGAAACGCGTGGAGACTGTTTCGATACTGTTACTTTGGAAAATAATCATTGAACCTACAGTTAAGAACCGATATTGAAACGCCTACAAGGCGTATCGAAACTCTTAGCTTATGGTATCGAAACAATTAAAAAGTCGTTTCGATACTACTCCTAGCCGTTGGGGATTTTATAAAGTCATTGGGTTTTTCATAAGACCGTTGGAGGTGTATCGGAACACTTAAAACATGTTTCGATACAGGCGTATCAAAACGGGTGTTTGTTGTATCGAAACGAAAATTCACAATGGCAAAACGTATTGGAACAGTCCAAGACCGTATCAAAATCAAAATTTGTAGTAATTAAAGAATTTATTTTTAAGTTCAAGATGCTTCTCTCAATTTTTTTATGATATATATATATATATATATATTGATATATGAAAATATGAAGAAATATTGTCACACATGAAGAAATATATATACATATCTTGTATGATTAGAGAAAGTCGTTTAAATTGGAATTAAATTATATTATAACATGAAAAATAATTAAAATTATTTTTTTATAAGAACTCGAAAACTCGACTCAACTCGAATCGAAATTTTTTTAGATAAAATTTAATGTTAAAATATGACTCGTAAACCCAAATAACTCGAAAAATTTTAACTCAACTCGATCGAACACTCCCCCCTAATTGTAACTTACCCAAACATGAATATTGCGTCAATTATTCTTAATTACTCAAGTTTAGAATCGATATTTTTCATTTAATTACTAAAAGTTATGTTAGGGCCACTTAATTATGTACAAGGTTATTTAAGTCATCCAATTAATAAAAAATACATTTAGATCACCTAATTATAAATAAGATTATATTTGAGTCATCCTTTATATTTAAAAAAAGTTTTTCAATTCGTGTATTAGATTAACTAATAATTTCAATAAAGTACTCTAATATTAACGAGGGTATACAAGTAGTTTTGAAAGAAAAAACGACCAAATTGATATGCTTTTTAAATGTGAGAGGTGATTCAATCCTAAACTTACCCATAATTTAGTGACCCGAACATGACCTTTAATAATTGAGTGATATAAGTAGGGGTGTGCATTCGGTTTGGTTAATTCGGTTAACCGGCCGAATTAACTGAAATAATTTCAGTTAATTCAGTCGGTTAATTTTTGGTAAATTCGGTTAACGGTTATTTTTTTGATAATTTAGTTATCGGTTAATTTGGTTCGAAATCGGTTAATTAACCAAAATAACCAAAATTATATATATTAAATATTATATATACATTATATATTTATTTTTAGTCATTTAACTTTTAAAATATTATAAAATATTCATTAAATTTTTTATATTATAAAATAGTCATTAAATTTTGTATTAAATTAGTATAAAATAAAAATTTAATGATAGTGACCTATTATATAATTTAACCAAAATTTATAATAAATTTTGGTTAATTCGGCTAATAACCGAAATAATTTCAGTTCAGTTAATTCGGTTTAAGAAAATTCGGTTCGATTAACGGTTAAGATTTTAAAATTTTCGGTTAATTCGGTTTTGGTTAATTCTGTTTGGCCACCGACCGAATTAACCGAATGCTCACCCCTAGATATAAGTGTAACCTTACGCATAAATAAGTAACTTAAATATAATTTTTAATAATTAAGTAATTCAAATATAACCTCACTCATAATCGAGTGACCTCTATTATAGTTTATCATTTTCTTAGGACTAAATTGTCATATTTTAAAAATTAGGAGTACATAAAAGGGGTTTTACCATATTTTAGTGTATCCTACTTGTATTATAACTTAAACGAAACGAGTCGTCGGATCCCCTAAAAAGCCGGTCTTCCTCCGCGACGGGTGGTTACCATTTCCTCTTTCTTCCTTTAAAAAAAATCAATTATATATTTATATTCTTGGTAAAGGAAGTAATTAATTATTATTCTTGCTGTTGGCTTCTCTTGCTGCGGCTGTGTATCCACGAATTAAGAAAAGCCTAATCTTTGTTCTATCTCTGCACACTCTGTTGAGTTAACAGGTACGAACTCGGCTGCTGATCCAACCCTAATTCGTCAATCCTCATTGCCCTCTTGGTATAATGCCATGATTCTTCTTCTTTTGATTTTTTTTTTTGAATTTCGTTGAATTTGTTGTTTGGGTGCAGAGATTCGAAAAGAAAAAAAAAACGAGAGAAATAGGAGGAACCCAAAGTGGGATATATGTCCTTCAATCAATCAAGGTCCGATAAAAGTGAGCAGCAATACCGAAAATCAGGACGATCCGCCAGCTATAATCAGCAGCGGAACTCCTCGGGTGGTTACGGTAAGGGAGGCGGCGGTGGCGGGCCCGCCCCTTCACCGGCTCCTTCTTCATCTTCCGCTTCTAGTCGAAGGTAATCTAGGGTTCTTCATCATGCTTTCAGGGTTTGCTTTATTGTTTTTCTTTTCGTTTAATTTTAGGGTTCCTTTATGATTAGTGTTTTCTGTGTGATTCATGTATTCTTGTTTCTTTTTTGTTGGTTGATTCTGATAAAGTAGTTTTAAGAAGTCTAACAATGCACAAGGAGGGCAATCTAGGGTGAATTCTCAGGCTGTAAATTCTACCGAGTCTAGTTATGCTTCTGCAACCCGTAACATACAGAATGGTGCACATGCGCAGCCCCAGTTGAAAGGTATGGTTCAAATTCTTAAGCTGGTTTTCCTTTTTAGATTTATAACCCAATAAAATAGGATTATCTTGATGTTATTCACATTCATGTTTGTTTTTGCTGATAGGGGCATCTGATTCGCCGGTTACAAGCAGTACTGCCAAGCCCGTTGAGTCACATGCTAATCAAAGGAGCACCCGTGCTGTTCCAAAGGCTCCTACTCCTCAATCTGCCACATTGTGTTCTGACAGTAGTATCCCTGCAACTCCCACAAAGGGTTTGTTTCTGTTGTGCTTGGTGTTATTAGCATATAGGATTAAGTTAGTTCAGTTATGTGAAAACTCTTCAATTTACTTGTGGAGTAGCATTTTGTATTGTGGTTGTTTGTTTATTATGATAGCATATCTAGTTTTAAACTGATGTTACTAATAATATGTTTTTAACTGTTTTTATGGATTAATCCCAGGAGATGCACCCCAAGCATTCTCTTTACAGTTTGGTTCCATAAGTCCTGGTTTCATGAATGGAATGCAGGTAGCTTACTATTCATGATGGCCTTCCATCTTTCTATCAATTTGAAACCTTGTTTCTAACACCAGATTTTTTTTATTTGTATCAGATTCCGGCTCGAACTAGCTCAGCACCCCCTAATTTGGATGAGCAGAAACGAGATCAGGTTTGTCTCTTTTCATGAAAAATTGCAGTTTAATCTTCATGAACAGTGAAATGTTACACTGCAGAATACTAAAAAATGCCTTCTCATTAGTAAGAGAATTCCGGTAGAAACTTAAGTATAATATGATTATATGAATATGTCGTGTTCATGATCTTGCTGCTTTTTAATTGATTGTTTTTGAGTCTTAGGAGTTCTCTTATTTATTCAAATAACATTTTTACCTGCAGGCATGCCAGGATTCTTCTTTTAGACCTGCATCAAATTTGCCCACTCCTGCTCCAAAGCACCAGATACCTAAAAAGGATTCTGCTGTAATTGTCCAATCTAATTCTGGGGAGGCTCACCCAGTGCTGAAGATAAAAAAAGATGTTCAAGCCTCTGCTGGACCTCCTGTGAATCAGACACAGAACCCATCTCTTCTTAATATCCCTATGGCTGCAATGCAACTGCCTTTTCATCACCAGCCCCAGGTGTCCATGCAATTTGGTGGGCCTAATCCACATATTCGGTCTCAGACTCCTTCAGTTCAAATGCCCATGCATATGTCTTTGCCAATGGGAAATGGCCCTCAGGTGATGCAGCAACCAGTTTTTGTTCCAGGTCTTCAGCCTCTTCCATTGCCACCTCAGGGAATGATGCATCAGGGTCAGGGCTTGAGTTTGACACAACCTTTGGGTGGCCAGCTTGCACCCCAATTGGGCAACTTGGGAATGGGTATGGCCCCTCAGTATTCTCCACAGCAAGGAGGGAAGTTTGTGGTTCCTCGTAAAACTACTCCTGTCAAGATTACACACCCTGAGACTCATGAAGAATTAAGGCTTAATAAGCAAACAGATGCATATTTAGATGGTGGATCATCAGGTCCAAGGTTTCATCCTAATGTTCCTCCTCAATCCCAGCCAGCTCCATCATTTGCACCTCCTCATTCAGTCGACTATTATTCCAATTCTTACAATACCAATTCCATGTTTTATCCACCAGCAACTTCGCTGCCATTGTCCAGTAGCCAGATAGCAGTAGCACCCAATGTCCAAGGGCCAAGATTTAAATTTCCTGTTGGCCAGAGTCATCAAAACATTTCTTATATGAACTCAGCTGCAGCCCATGGTTCACTTCCGGTTAATAAATCTGTAAATCTTGGACTTGGTACTTCAGAATCATCTAGTTTGGAATTGGCACCTGATGGTCACAATGTAGCATCTTCTGCTTCCTCAGGCATAACACATGTTACAGTGAAGCCAGTAACTGTTTCTATTGGAGAAAAGGTGTCTGATTCATCTTCACCAATTAGCTTGCCTCCTGTTGAAAAGGTTGAATCACTAAAACCTTCGGTGACTTCAAGTGAGGATAGCTTATCTCAGGCTCAAAGCGACTTGGAAACTTGTCAAGAGATATCTATACAGGTGCCAAAACCTGAAAGGGAATCATTAGCATCCAAGGGATTACCAGCTGTCGCAGGAGTTGGAGCATCTAACTTGGATGAATCAGTATCTTCTGCTCCAGCTGCTACGCTTGAGGAGTCATCAATAACTGATGCTTCAACTTCTCCTATAGAACAGAAGACAGTCAGCAAGAAAGAAGGCTTAACCTCTGTTTCATCTGAAGTTTCTGGTATTGGCATTAATGTTGAATGCTTGGACATGGTTAAGCATGTTAAGATGGATTGTTCTTCCAATGTGGACGAGCAACTGAAACATGAAGTTAACGAAGTTAAGGATCCCTTGAAATCTGTGGAGCTTAAATATGATCAGGAATCTGCTTTGAAGGCAACGATTACCAGCAACGATGTTCCTACCCCGGTAACCGTGGTGCTTGATGAAGATGCGGAGGTTAGCATTGAAAATGAGGGAGTCAATGATACTGATGTCTTTACCTCTAAAATATCCGACTCTACAATTCTTGAAAGTTCACATGTTGATATCACCTTTGGTTGCAATGCATCTTCAAGTGCCATTGATAGCAATGAAATCACTGTTAGTAAGTCCGGTGCATCTGACCAGCATTCTGCTCTGTTCACAACTCCTGATCTCTCTGACTCAATATCAAAATACAAAGGAGGTGTTCCTGTACCTTCAAAGGACAAACTTGCACCAGAATTTAATAGGACAAAGAGTACATCAAATAGAGGGAAGAAAAAAAGAAAAGAAATTCTTCAGAGGGCAGATGCTGCTGGGACAACTTCTGATCTCTATATGGCATTTAAAGGTCCCGAGGAAAAGAAAGAGACAGCCATACCTTCAGCTAGTGCAGACAGCAATTGCAATGGTGCTAATTTGAAGATGGTATCTCATGAGTCCCCTCAGGTGGATTGTACAAAAAGTGATAAAATTGCAAAAGCAAAAGCTGAATTGGATGATTGGGAAGATGCTGCTGATATCTGTGCACCAAAATTAGAAACTTCAGAAAATTTCGAAATGGCTCATGAAGGGCTAATAAATCATGAGGAGGATGGAAGTGGGAATATATCAAAGAAGTATTCCAGAGATTTTCTTCTCAAGTTCGCCGAGCAGTGTGCTGATCTTCCACAAGGTTTTGATATTGCTTCTGATATTGCTGAGGCCTTGATGGTTTTCAATGTCAATACCTCTCACCTTGTTGATCGTGATTCATATCCTAGTCCTGGGAGAAGAATAGATAGGCAATCTAGTGGATCTCGATTAGATCGCGGAGCAAGTGGAATGGTTGTTGATGACAGATGGATGAAACTAACTGGTTCTTTTGTTCCTGGAAGGGATGCACATCTTGATCTTGCTTACGGTGCTGCTGCTGCAGGTTTTCAGCCTGTCCAGGGAGGTAACTTTGGTGTTCCAAGGCACCCACGAGTTCCAACATCTCCATCATTTGTTGGAGGGATGTTTCCCGGACAAATGCACCCTATGGGTCCCCAAGGATGGATACCACGTAGTCCTGTTACTGACAGGTGGCAACGTGTTCCTAACTATCAGCAAAAGGGTTTGATTTCTTTGCCGCAAACACCATTACAGATGATGCACAAAGCTGAAAGAAAGTATGAAGTGGGTAAAGTGACTGATGAGGAAGCCTTAAAGCAAAGGCAACTGAAAGCCATTTTGAACAAACTAACTCCCCAAAACTTTGAGAAACTCTTTGAGCAAGTTAAGGCAGTAAACATTGACAATGCTGGTACACTCACTGGTGTCATCTCACAGATCTTTGACAAAGCTTTGATGGAGCCTACTTTCTGCGAAATGTATGCGAACTTCTGTTCTCATCTAGCAGTAGAGTTGCCTGATTTTAGTGAAGACAACGAAAAGATAACTTTCAAGAGATTGCTGCTGAACAAGTGCCAGGAGGAATTTGAAAGAGGGGAGAGAGAACAAGAAGAAGCAAATAAAGTTGAGGAAGAGGGTGATGATAAACAGTCTGTGGAGGAAAGAGAGGAGAAGAGAATCAAAGCACGGAGACGAATGTTGGGTAACATTAGACTTATTGGGGAGTTATACAAGAAGAAAATGTTGACTGAGAGAATTATGCATGAATGCATCAAGAAATTACTTGGTGAGTATGAGAACCCTGATGAGGAAGATGTTGAAGCTTTATGCAAATTAATGAGTACGATTGGAGAAATGATTGACCATCCCAAAGCAAAGGTGCATATGGATGCTTATTTTGAGAGGATGGCTAAGTTGTCAAATAATATGAAATTATCTTCTAGGGTTAGATTCATGTTGAAAGATGCTATTGATCTGAGAAAGAATAAGTGGCAGCAGAGGAGGAAAGTTGACGGGCCTAAAAAGATTGAGGACGTGCACAGAGATGCTGCTCAAGAGCGACAAGCACAAACCAGTAGGCTTGCGCGTGGTCCTGGCATCAATCCTGGTGCAAGAAGAGCACCCTTGGATTTTGGTCCACGAGCGTCTACGTTATCTTCTCCTGGAGCTCAGGTGGGTAGTTCTCGTTGGTCTCCCACCCAACACCGTAGTCTTGTGGCTCAGGATGTTCGTATGGATGATAGACAGTCTTCTGTGACTAGGAATTTGTCTGTTCCCTTGCCTCAAAGGCCAGTCGGTGATGATTCTATTACCTTGGGGCCCCAAGGTGGTCTAGGTAGAGGGATGGCTTTTAGAGGACAACCAGCAATTTCAAGTACTCCCTTAGCTGCGGCTGCTGGTTCAAATGGTTTTAATTCTCCTGCTGCCTCTCCTGCTGCTTCTCCTGCACAAGGCCAAAAATCAGGTTTCACCCAAAATATTTCTCCAGAAAAGAGCTGGCCCGAGGAGCGCCTGATGGAAATGTCTATGGCTGCTATTAAAGAATTTTATAGGTATCCTCTTGGCTCAACACTGATTTTAAAACTGCACCTGAAAGGTGTCTCTCTCTTTAAAATCTCAAATATTGAATTTACAGGTAGGCAGTCAGACTAATAATCTGACTACAATTAAATTGTGCAAGTACTGTCTTGTCACTTAATCAGATTTATAAGCAAATATTTAAGAATTTCAGTTATTTCTAAATCTTGAAAGGATATTGAGATTTGGATGTTTATATTAGTACTGGTGTCTTGATATACAGTTTTACTTGTATCGAGTAATGAAAATATTTTGCTTTTATTTTTTTCTCAGTGCTAGAGATGAGAAAGAAGTTGGTCTGTGCATCAAAGATTTGCACTGTCAAAGCTTCCATCCGAGAATGATTGCGCTTTGGGTAACAGACTCTTTTGAGAGAAAAGACATGGAACGAGATCTTTTGGCGAAGCTACTTGTCAATCTAGCAAGATCCCATGATGGTGTGTTGAGCCAAGTTCAACTTGTTAAAGGGTATGAGAATCATTTGACAATATATTCCTGTGTTTTCTGGACCGATAGTATCGAAATATACGTACATCAGTGCATTTAGTCTAGATATTTATCGATTAATTACAACCTTCTGAAGCCATTTTTGAACTTTTTTTCTTTGTTCAGGTTCGAGTCTGTTCTCAGCACATTGGAGGACGCAGTGAATGATGCTCCCAAAGCTGCTGAATATCTTGGTCGTATCTTTTCCAAATCCGTCGTAGAAAACGTAATTACCCTGAGTGAGATTGGTCGATTACTACGCGATGGCGGAGATGAGCCAGGTTGTCTACTAGAAACAGGTCTTGCTGCTGATGTTCTTGGGAGCACCTTGGTGTCCATTAAGACGGACAAAGGAGAAACCTTCTTAAATGAAATTTTATCTAGTTCGAGTTTTCGATTAGATGATTTTCGACCCCCACATCGTAACAAATCCAGTATTTTAGACCATTTGGTTTATTAAGTCTAGGTTAGTGAGTGGTGCTCCTCCATCTTTTGTTAGTCTAAGGAAACTCTTTTTATGTGTTTTGTTGTGTTGGTGTTCTTTCTTCTCCATTATTTATGTTTCCTGGAAAAAGTATTCATTGTAGTGATGGGAGATTTCTAAAATGTTTCATCTTTTATTACAGGAAAACAAGAGTTGGATGGCAGTGGGGTCCACAGGGAAAATCAGAAATTAAACCTTTAATTAAATCAATTTTAAAATTTCATTAAATATTATTTTTTTAACACCCCCCTTAAGCCACCAATAAATCATAGTCTAATAATTACATGGTCAGTGTCTTTCATATTTGTGTTTATATGGTATTTCATGAATAAACCAACCTTTTAGTTTTAATTTATTATGTATATGGTCAGGGCAGGTTTAAATATATAAAAGTTTTTTTTTTGGAATTTATTAAAATGAAAATTTTAATTTATAATATAAATGAGGTATAAAGGGTTTTTTAAAATAAAGTTTCTTTAATATAAAATATGTTATATCTTCGCTAAAAATATTATAATGCTTCCGATGTCAATTTATTTTAAAAGATTATTTTATTTTCGTTAAAACAAATCCATTTAACCTTCTTTATAATATAGTTGTTTGTAAATAAAATTTCATAAACTTTAATTTTGAAAAGTTTTGTATTATAATTTTTTAAAAAACTTTAATAAGTTTATTACTTCTAATATTTTTTTTTATAAAAGTTGTCTAAGTAATTTAACTTAATAAATGACTCATTTTATCGGAAAATTATTCTATGAACCGGTTCCACCACATCATCCATGGTCCTTAAGAATAAAAAACAAATTCACGTCATCATTTTTTACATATCATCTGCACACTCATAATTTTAATTTCTAAATCATCTCCAAAATTTATTTATCAATATTTTAAATTCATCAAAATTATAGATATACTTAATTATATGTCATATAAATATTAAGTCTTGTTCATATTAATTCAAGTTAATAACATGTCGGTTCAAAACATATCGGGTAGAATTAGGTCTTGGGTCAATTTAGTCGGGTAATATCGGTTATCTACCAGGTCAGATTCGGGTTCGGGTTCGTTTAAGTCGGATACAGATCGGGTTTCGGGTCCACAGTAACAGGTTGAAATCAAATTCGGATCATTCTTGGTCGGATACAGTTCGGGTTCGGTTACTACAGTAACAAGTTCAACTCAGATTCAAGTCAACAACAATCGGATACAGATCAGATTCGGGTCATTACATCCTCAGGTTAAACTAGGTTCTGACTCGAATATGTCTCAGTCGGGTTTTTAGGTCGGGCCAGCTTTTGCACAAAAAAACTAAAGCCTTCAAAGATAAATCACTACTATGATTCAAAATACGCATGATCAAACCAAAATTAAGCACAGATGATGCAGAAGGGGATAGAAAGAAACACTCATGTCATAACTCGGATCGTGCTGCAGTCGAAAAATGTTTGAACATATAATACAACATTATATAGACAAGAATCTAAATGAAAGGGTGATGGTAACAGTAGCTGCTGCTGGTGTCCATTTTAAGGATGAATCCAGCTAAAAAACATTGATGTTCACAACAAGGTTAAAATAGATATGTGCAGAACAGCCCGATCGGTTATACTTTACAGAAACAACGGACGGCAAAGGGACCTAAAACCGCATCATAAGCTCCGATCATCAGTATATATAAATGTACAATCCAGTGCCGGTTGGGATATGGATTGAAGGGGACAATATAAAGTCATGAGTATGTTAGAGAGGGTTAACCTGACCTGACTCCTCAGGACACTACATAATCTCCCCATGTCTAAATCCGCTGTCACCACAATCTGCACTGGAATCTAGTTCACAAGGAGAGTCATACCATTTAGGATTTTCTTGGTAGAAATTATCAACATGAATGCCATCAAGACCTACGTCTGTCACTATACCGTCATCATGCCTCATAGGCTTGGTTAGTTTAGTATCTTCACAGTCGAGGATGCCCTTCTCGTCGAAATCAGTGCATTTCAACCACTTATCTGTCTTACAGGGCTCGCTCATCAGATCTTTCTGATTCCTACAATCTGTCCGCATTTGGTCCCAAGGAACAACATCCTCAAGTGTCCTTCCGAAACTGTCTTCGTCATCTTCAATCAATTCTGCATCCTTGCCATCCCCATATATCGGATCATGGTGGTGATTACTCCAGTTTGCCAAGTCATCCTCCCCTACCAACATGTCATCTGAGTGAGGCTTGTCCGAAAGCAATTCCATCGACTTTGGACCCTCTTCACCTAAACTTCTAACTTTACTCGAAATATCAAACAGCTCCCTAGATACCGAACCTAACAAATGATTGGGAATCTTGTCGATCCTCCCCTCTAACATCGCGATTTCGGCTCTCAACTCATGCACCTGTCGCAAAATAGCAAGCTGAAACTCTCCATCTTCCTTCCCCAACAATCCAAACCCCTCACTATCCAAATCCTCACTTACCCCATAATCAATATCTTGATCCATGAAAAATCCTCCCTTATGTCCAACAACACGGTGCATAATCCTCGCATTCCCATCCAGTGGCCCTGGCTCATGTCCGGAATGCACGGCATACAACTTAAACACTGCCATCCCTTCCTCTTGATATACAAATGTCTTATCCTTCTCGTTGTAATTGGTGATCGGCACTATTGCTCTAATCCTAAATCCACAACCACACCTCTTTGATGCATAAGGTTCCCTCTTCAAGATCCTCGACTTCTTTCCTGTCGGCTCCCCTGCTCGATGACAAGCATAATCTTTCACCTCGGCAATAAAAGGCTTATACCTAATATATTTTTGTCTAATGCAGAGCACAACCTTGTACTTTGCAGCCAATTGCTGTAATCTATTAGGTACCTCCTTTGCCGGCACATCAAAAGACTCGGTGTACTCAAAACGTCTACGTTTACTACTCCTGGAAGTCGAAGCCGAGGAGGCATTGCATACAGGACAAGCCGAGACACAAACCCTAATGTAACTCTCTGGAATTCCATAGAACTTAGCACCTACAGTCCACACTTGCTTAATTCTCTCAATTGTTTCCTTTAACCCTAAGTGTTTCAAATCTCCATCACTGTGGAAACTCATAACGATTTCTGGCCACTGATTAACATGGGAAACAAATTGATTCGAATTGTTCTTAAAGCAAATGAATTCATTACCGGAATCCGGATCCACGTGCGCGGTGAGCTTGTCCTGGATCCGCTTCCACGCGGTGAGGTAAGCGGTATCCTCGTTTCGGTCCTTCCAAACGGCCCGCCACGACTTGAGCACAGAATGCGGCGTGGCGGCCCTGATCTCGGCCGGAGTCGCCATACGCTGCTCGCGGATGCATCGGATCATGAGAGAATGAGACTCAGCGTTGAAAGTGTAGAACTGGGATGAAATGTGAGGCTCGGGGCTAATGTTGTTGAACCCCAGGGACTGATTCGTAATTTCACCAGTGTTGGTAGTTGGGTCGGATAGAGGTGGCGTAGCGGCAGAGGAAGGTGCCGCAGGGTCCTCGTTATCGGAGGAGGAACGGCTGTGGGAGTCGGCGGAGGGGGAAGCGCGGAAAAGTAGAACTTGAGGGAATGAAATCGACGGCTGAGATTGAGAAGGGAGGATGATCTGGTGTTCCAGATCATGATGGTGTGGATGGTGAAATAGATCTGGTTCTGTTTTCCTGGGATTCATCGGAGCTTGTAGAAGATGAATTAAAAGGGGAAGTTTCGCAGTATCTTCCTTTTTATCTGACATTTTCAGAACTCAACTGCCCATCCATATTAAATAAATAAAAAGGATAAAATATAAAAATGATCACTAAATTATGTTGCAATGACTCTTTTGACCATTTAAGTTTCAAGAACTACAAATTGGTCACTAACATTTCTGAACTGTTATGAAATGGTCACTATTTTTTTCCGAACTTTGAATATTTATTTATTTTATCCTAATAACATTAAAATATATTTGTTTTTACTCTTTTTGGGAGGTATTCATGCTTATCATACTACTTTTGTTCTGTTAGCAATCGATTTTTTTATTTTTTTTTAATTAAACTAAATAATCGAATTTAATTTTACAAAACCAAATTCATACTTCATTATTACTAAAACAACAAAACTGAACAGAACATAGTTTCAATTGGTTCGGTCGTTAAGATCAATTAATTGAGAGTCAAAATTGACCGGGATTAATATCGATTTATATTATATAAAATTTATTTAATTTTATAATAATTTTAATTATTAAATAATAATAATAAATAAATAAGATTACTATTTTTATTTTTCAAAATGATAATCTGCATATTTTTATTATCAATCGTATTCATTTATTTTACTCCCTTAATACATAGATTAGTATAAAATATATAACTTGATTTCCATATATATATGAGAGATTACGTGATTCTTATCTACCGTCGATAAATCATAATGAATCATCTCGGCAAGGTTTAATAATGAGTCAGTAACTTGCAAGCTAAAACTTAGTTTAAGTAAATTTAATTTGGACTAAAGCTTAACTCAAGAGTTTAACAAACCGAACTAATGCAAGTTTAATTTAAAAAATTCATGAATAAACTCAAAATAATTACATATATACACTAAAAACAATTTATTTAGTAAAAGAAAAAAACAAATTAAGAAAAAATCATTAAAAATAAATTAATTAGAATAAATTAAATATTATTATAAGAACTTTTTTTTGACAATTTGGATTAATTAATTTTTAACAGTTTTTTTTTGTTTTTCAATATTAAATTTTATTTCAGTATTAGTTATGAAAAAAAATTAACAAGACTCGTCTTTTATAAAAAATATATATATAATAAAATTATTCATTTCAAAGTTGACCTCGACGAGCTTCGAGCCTTATAATATTGAAATCTTGTCACTAGATAAACAAACATTAAACGGAGCTTTGTTCGAACCAAACATCGAGCATAGAATTTCGAGCTGAAATTAGACGAATCAACACTTCTTATCTACTCTGCCAAAACATAATAAAAGTGGAAATAAATTTGCAGTTTTTTGAAACAACGAAGCTTAGTCGAGCAACACACCATCCATGAAACAGTATCCAAAACCCTATTTTTGCATAAAAACGGATATCTCTGAAGATAAATTCAACTGCAATTCATGGTTTGAGTATTGGAATACGACATCACACACGATATAACAGTCATTCCATCGATCCGAGAACTTACTCATCGATAAGATGGGTGTAAACCAGTTCAGAATGGAAATCTGATCAATCTTTCCTGAGTTCCATGTACTCCCGGCGGATACCAGAAGCATTTACGACAACGATTTCGATTTTGTCTCCCTGTTAAACATCAGAGACAAAATAAAAGAACAAGAAGAGAGTTAGAGATGGAATTGAAATATTAGCAAGATTTCACCCAGACCTAGTCTGAGACTCCGAGCGCAAGTGGTGCTAGGGAGGATAAATCTGTTATTACTGGGTAGCTAGACTGTACGATATAGGAGATTGAAATTTCATGCCCCAAATCCTGATGATATCCCGATTCCCGATAAAGCCAGGACCACAACAACTAAGAAGGGAACTGATCTACTTCAAGGCACTTAAGATATATGCTTCTTGGACTCGAGTTTTTTCATTTATCAAAAGGATCTTTCGAGGATCATACTATGTTACTCAAATTCAAGTTTTTCCCATGTTATTTGAACTCAAGAAGGGAAACAGCAGTGTGAAATTTTACCCAGTTATTCGAACTCGAGAAGGAAATAGAAGGGAAAAGAATAAATTAAAAGCAGACTTGGTTTGACATTGAGACATAGTAGTAAGTAGTAACTAAGATGATAGCTCCAGCTATGTTATTTGAACTCAAGCCAAGTGTGAGTGTCGGTTACGAGTACATATGCAACGTGGGATGTTCGATATTTCTAACTTTTTCCATGTATTTGGAGGGTCAAACCCCTTACCCATGGCAAAAAATGTGTCAGACACAGATACTAAAAGAAAAATAAACAGTCGGAGCAATACCGCTAGAACAGATTTCCTAGGTCCCCAAATTATAGAAACTAAATGAATTAGAACTTACAGTGTATATGTCTCTCTCAGAAGCTGACGCAAAAACAGTTTTTACCAAATCAATAGCTTCAGCTTCCACAAGTGGAGTGACGGCATCCTGCATGACCATGAGTTTGAGATGAAAAGAATTCAAAGGCTAAATGATACAAGACATAAAATAATTAAACTCTATGCCATACCTGGACGGGCAATAGGAGAGGACTAGGAGATTTCAGTTGGTTATCCAAGAAAGGCGTGATGAGTGTTGAACCAGAACCTTGGGAACTGTATCCAACCTTCTCATAGGAACCGACAGCATCATATGTGAACACACAACCCTTCCCTGATGGTTTAGGATAAACAAATATTGATTCATATTCATGATAGAAAGAAAGGCATGGCTTAAAACTAGAAAATAAGGCTCACAGCAGAATACCTTCATTATCGAGACCGCCCAAAACATTAAAAGAATAATAAGGAAAGAAGCGCTTGTAATAAAGGGTGTTAGACAGCAGTTGGGCCATTGCAGGGCAGCTCATTTGCTTGTTGTGTTGATGCTGATAAATCTGTATTTTGAAATGCACAATTAAAATATTATATATAAAGACATATGCATATATATAATATTAGCTGCAGCATATGTTTGCAAGTACTATAATTATATTTCTTGTCTTAAATGTCTAGGCTACATCATTTGAAATTACTGTAATATAGTTAATCCGAAAATCCAAGTGAAGCCATCATTCCAACTCAAAATTAAATACGTCCTTGTATATTTGAAAGTTGAAACCTTACCAAGTGCCGAGCCGCCAAGTTCTTTTGTAAAGCTTTGACATCAGCTTGAAATCCTGAGGATGCCATAACACATTTATCTGCACTGCAAATATCAAAGAGACACTAATGAGAAACCCCCAAAAGAGAAAGAAAAAGAAAGACGAAAACATAAAAAAGTAAAATCAATCATCAAAGACTATCATTCTCACATCTTTCCATCTCTGTTAACACTAGTTTTAAAACATTAAGACCAAACTAACAAATTTCCCTTTATCTACATACAGTCTGCCATCCAAGCACATACCACAGGTCTTGATCTAACGGCGAAAGTAATAAGCTATCAATATATTTTCCTTTACCTTCTGAAGTATCTGGTTATGAAAACATTGACATTGCAGTCTTCTAGAGTTCCATAACAATAACTAGGACTGACAATGAGCCTGACTGGCTTGTGAGCTCGAGTCGGGGTCTGCTCGAGATCTTAACAAGTCGAGCTAAGACGACCTAAGCTCGTCTCGAGAAGCTCCCGAACAGGATCGAAATAATTATATATATATATATATATATATATATATATATACTAAAAGTAATTTCGTTAGTAAAAGAAAACAATAAAATAAATTAGAAAAATCCACTAAAAATAAATTAACTAAAATAAATTGGATATTATGTATTTGTATTAAAAAAATATTTGTTTGGTTATTTGGATTAATCTATTTTTAGACACTTTTTTCCCTTTTCAGTTGTTAAATTTTGTTTCGATGTTGGTTATGAAAGGGTTTTTTTTAACGAGGCTCCATATTTTATAAAGAAATTATAGTAAAATTGTTCATTTCGAGTCAAGTTGAGCCCAAACCAAGCTTGAGCCTAAAATTTCGAGCTACCGAACCCCGAGCCAAGCCAGGCTAGTTATCACCCCCTAACAATAACAATAAGACTCAAACAACAATCAAAACATAAGACTAAACCAGAATTGAAACCAAACCAAGTGCCGGGATCCTTTCAACCACTTGACTAAAAAACTACTTCAAATATTACCAACAATCTTCTTTAGCAAAATTCCACCAAATTCTTCAATTTCCCCCCATAAAGTACCAATTTCCAAATTCATATACTTAACATCAGGTAGCCTGTTTTACAATACTAAAACTTGATAATCCTGTTAACTGAGGCAAAATTAAAAAAACCTACGTTTCTCTTTTTACTCCAAATTTCTATTATTTACAATCAATTCTCTTTAACCTAATAACAAAATAGACTGAATAAAGGACATACAGTTTACAGATTTTGGAGTATTCACGGGTCAGAATATTGTAACCGGTAGACATTCGAGTATCAGCCGCGATAACACAGTAATCGGCTCCGGCGATCGCAACGCAAGATCTGTGATTTCCCAAAACACACACAATAATAACAACAATAACATCGATAAACAACGAAATCGATAATTATGAACAAATTATAAGCATGTTTCTTTTAAGTCGGGAAAAAAGAGAACGTACCCTCCATTGTTGTCGTAAGGAGACCAGTTAGCTTGCTGCTTCGTCATGGTGAAAAAGAAGACTGGTTTTGGTTTTGGGAACAACTCGATTTCCTCAGATTTAACAAGTACTTACAAGCTTTGCCAACAAGAAACTTGAAGCCTTTTCATATAGTAGGGTCTGGATTAGGCCCATAGTGGCCCAAATACAATACCAAAATTTTATTTTTTATTAAAATCACTCGTTGAATTTGAATTTATTTTTTTACATATTCATATATCTAATAAATAATAATTATTCGGATTCAGAGAGCGATATTAAAACGAATAAATAAATTTATCTAAAATTAAAATTAACGTTAAATTTTAATTTTAGATTTAAAGTTTAGAGATAGTCTGGGGTGCAATATTATATGATGCGATTACGGTACGACACTAATCAAAATATTATAAAATATGAAACATAAAATGATACCATCAATCTAAATATTATAATTTTGTATAACATTTTAGGTTGATGGTATCACGATAAGTATCGATAGTTATAGGCAAATTTCGATATTTATAAAAACTTAAAATATTATCAAAAATTATAAATATCAATTCGATACTTATAACATTTTAGGTTTTATTCGGTTTCGTTTAGGGTTATAGCGATTAGAAGCTATAAAGAACAAATATTCTACCTAATAAGAAATGAATTTAGACTTATTTAATAGTTCTCCCTAGAGGTTACAGGTTTGAGCATCAGCCATGTCAGTAGAGTGATTCAACGATTAATATCAAATGGTAGGGGATTATATTCTATAATAAATACTACTGTAATCACTATTAGCTTGTTTAAAAAAATTCTAACGCCCTAATATTTATTTTAGTACTCTCTTATCACTTCATGTTTTTTGTCTTTTCGCTCGTATAATTTTTTTTTCTCAAGTACAATCTTTATCTAATTTTTTAGATATATAAACTTTCTTTATGCCATGACTATTTTTAACCGGATGATCTTATTTATATAATATACGGATAATCTAAACAAAATTCGAATGTTATATATTCTTTACAAATCAAGACTGATTCTCAAGTTCTTCTTTATGAGTTACACTTTGTAAAAGATGAACAAATCTTCTCTAAGTCTTTGAAGGCATTCGCCTACGTACTTTAACTTGTAAAGTTGCTTATGATAAAAAGGAGACAAAAATTATTGGGTAAACTACACAGGTAGTGTAGTTACTGTACTACGTGATTGGTATCGAAATGACCATTATATTTTAAAAAACGTCAAATATACCAGTCAACTATTAAAATGGTATTAATATAGTCATCGACCGTTAAAAACTAACGGATTGATGACATGACAATTAAAAATAAAATAGAATAATTACACATTTATTCTCTGTTATTTATAATTTTTTTAATTTTTGGTCTTAATTTTATTATAATAAAATATTATAATAATTTAATTAGGTGATAAATTTATATAATAAAATAATTATTATTTTATTATAATAAAATTATGATTAAATTAAAAATATATAAATAACAAGGAGTAAATGTATAAATTATGATTATTTTATTTTATTTTTAAAAATATAGTCGGTGACTATATTGATATCATTTTAATAGTTAACTGATTATTTGATGCTTTTTAAAATATAGTGATCATTTCGATATCAATCCTATAATATGGTAACTATTCGTGTAGTTTACCCGAGCTTATTTAACTTAAGCTTTGAATAGGTGTACAAGTCAAACATCCAGAGTGAATTTCATGTGGATTTAAGCTATAGGAGGGATTAAAATGAAAATACTCTAAAATTTGAGTGACTTAAATAACAATTTTAAAAGTTTAATAAACAAAATGAACATATTTTAATAACTTAACTTAGTGACCAACGATATACTTTACCCTTTATTTTATTCTTGTTGAATTCACTGACAGTGTCTGGCCCAATATGTAAGAAAAACAGTACTTTAAAACCAGATCATCAATGGTGGAAAGAAAGGCCCAAAGAACCAGAGGATAATAAGAACCCTAGTCCCAACCCTCAGTTTGATTCTAGGGTTTCTTGGTTCATTGCAATAGCAGAAGACAAGTAACCAGAAGAAGAAGAAGTCGAGCTCCGAACTCTGCTACCATGGGTCGTATGCACAGCCGAGGGTTCGTATTTCCTGTAAAACTTTATCCATTATCATCTGAAAACAAACCCCATGATTTCATCGGTCGAATCGAATCTCTTCTATCTGTTTCGTCACTGATTTGAAATTTTCTTTTGCAGTAAGGGTATTTCAGCATCTGCTTTGCCGTACAAGAGAACCCCGCCTAGTTGGTTGAAGATCTCTTCTCAAGATGTGAGTCACTTGTTTTAATCTTGCCTTTAGTTTTTGCTTGATTTTAGTTTGGGAATAAATTAAACAATTTCTAAGACCTGTTTGATTTTGATTCATTGGAGTTCCATTAATTCAATTTTGTCATGTTTGAGAAAATTAAAAGCTGTGTGGGTAATACCTCAATGATGATTGTTTAAGTTTGATTAGTTATGCTTTGATGTTTTGTTTATGTGGAATCAAAATGGTCTTTGGTTCTTGTTTGTTGTATGTTTGCTCATTACTACTGGAGTGTTGGGACATTGTTATAGTAATTAATTGTTCTTCTCAATGGATTGGACTAGGGGTGTAAATGAATCGAGCTCGAGTAGTGTTGAATTCTACTCAACTCGTAAAGATTTTTTGAGTCGATTTCAATCTCGAGTTTGAGAAGTCTGAACTGACTCTTAAGAACTCAAGTTGATTGGTCTTTGGTCGTGTGAGACTCGATTAGCTCATCATCTGTCACATTTCATTTAGCTCGTCATCTGACAACATGCCTGTATCGACTCTTACCCTGAAATCTGAGTAACAGTTTTACAGTCGTGATCGGAGTTGAAAAACCTTATTTTGTTAATTTATTATGTCTGATATAAAAAGTTTGTACTGTTTTTTGGTAGTGTTCATTCATACTGATTTCATCTTTTAGGTTGAGGAGAACATTTGCAAGTTTGCAAAGAAGGGTTTGACCCCGTCTCAAATTGGTGTCATTCTCCGAGACTCTCATGGGATTGCTCAGGTGAAGAGTGTTACCGGCAGCAAGATTTTGAGGATACTGAAAGCTCATGGTACACCTTATTGACGTTTTCTGCTGTTGCACTTCCTTTCATATATGATAAACATTCAACTTATCGATTTGATTTGTCAGGCCTTGCTCCTGAAATTCCAGAGGATCTCTACCACCTTATTAAGAAAGCTGTTGCCATCAGAAAGCATCTTGAGCGGAACAGGAAGGACAAGGATTCCAAGTTTAGGTTGATCTTGGTCGAGAGCAGAATCCACCGTCTTGCTCGCTACTACAAGAAGACAAAGAAGCTTCCACCGGTGTGGAAATAGTAAGTTTGTGTACCCCTGCTTCCCATTGATGTTCTTAATGTGTTGGACTGGAAATGAGTGTTGATGCATGTATCATTCTCAAATCTGTCATCTTAATTTCCAAATATCTTCACATATTTGGAGGATTGTAGTTTCATACACAAGTCCGGTTATGTGCCTGACAGAATTGTTCGTTGGAGTAACTTAGTGTTTTAATGTTGCTCGGGGAAATGCTTGTTCGGAAAACGTTTACCCCAACAGTGGTTATTCTAGCATTCTCTTGTCTGAATAATTAGGTTTTTTCTTGCAATCTTGACATGCATTTTTTCATGCAGTGAATCTACCACCGCCAGCACGCTCGTGGCTTAGAGCTCACAGTCTGAACCATCTTCCAGGCTCTTTGATATGCAGGGCTAAACTTTTGGTATTCATGTGTTTTTTTAAAAGAACTAGTTCATTTGTCTGAAATCCGGATACTTGGGAGGGAAATATTTATGTTTAGTGTGTCAGAATTATCTATCTTTATACTTTTCGTTCAGTATGAAATGTTTTTCCGCTGTTTACGTTCTTACATTTAATTGTTTTTACTTGGAAGTAAAAGTGCTTAACGAGTTGAATCGAGCGAAGTGTAACTCGACTTAATAAGTTAATTTTTAAAATATATTTTAATAATTTTTTAAAAATAATTTCATTCAACAAATAAATTTTAATAATAATTATTTATGTGTGAATTGTTACTTTAATTTTAATATGTCAATTTGTTGTATTTATAGAATGTTATTTTTAAATTTAGGCTTTAAAAATTTTATATACTCTTTTTGATATTTTTGATTAAAATTGTTAATTTAAATTAGTATTTGGTATTATTAAATTTTATTTTTAGTTAAAACAAGATAAGTTTTTTAATGAGTTTAACAAGAGTTTAATGAGTTGAACAACAAAATATTTCAATGAGTACAAATCGAAGACAATTTTAATAAGCTTAATGATCAACGAGTCAAACAGTAAAATTTTTTAACGAGTAAAGTCAAACAATTGTCAACTAGTGATCAACTTGCTAAACAAACACCTCTATTTGAAGGTACTTATCACTTCAAATTGAATGCTTAAAAAACTTGAGTTTAAACTCAACCCAAAATTTCATCTTTAACTTCCTTTAGTTCATAAAACTAGAACAATTACAACAGAATAATCATTCCTATTGTTCTACTGCGACGATATTGGCTTTTAGAGAGATTATATCAGTAATCCTGTTAATTATGATATTTGTGATTTATGTAATTAGATTTGTTTATATAACTATCTATTCACTAATTACATGTAGAAAATATATAATAATTCACTTTAAAAAATAAGATGGTGATTCACGGATAAAATAATAAAAAAAACTTCATGATATAATTTCTTGGCTTTTAGGTATCTCTAGCCAATAAAATTATTTGTTTAAAGAGCAAATGTGTACAGATACAAGTATGACAATTGAATATATATGAGATATGATCAAGTTATATAATTATACGAAGAAAAAGAGTTAATCTCATCTCTATATCGAACCTTATTATCAAGAATTTCAAAATATGATCCGATTTATCCACTAAAGAAAAAAAGATCTATAATTTATGAGTTATTTTATTGAAATTGCATAACAATGATACAGGTCCATCAATCAGCAATCAGCAATCAGCATATGGTCTGGTTTAGTCATGAGGCCAAAACTACAAGTACATTCCATGGGAAAAGCAAAAGGAAAAGAGAGATTGTTCAGAGTATTCTTTTGATACAGAGTTTGCCATCCAAATGATTAAAAAACTTAGATCAAAGTAGGACATAATGTACCTTCTTATACAAGAGCATTATAGATAATTTCGAATATCAGATAGTTATAAGAATGATAATGAACAGTAATTCCGAGGATTCGATCACCTCATACGGAGAGAATGAGTTATTCAACAGCTTTCTTCCCATCGGAATAGAAACGGAGATACCATCTCACGAATTTCTTCAACCCGGCTTGCAAATCGGTTGTCGGCTTATATCGAAGCTCCCTTTGAGCCAAGCTAATGTTGGCATGCGTAAACTGAACATCCCCGTTTCGTGGCAACTTCATAATGTTCCTCTTTACCTTAACCTTCAACAGCCTCTCCAGAATACTCACTAGCTCCGAAACAGGCACCGGAGAAGTATTCCCCAAATTATATACTCTCAATTGAGCTGGACCCTTCTTCTTCCCTCCGCTACCGGTACTCTTCTTAGCAGTATCCAATGCAGCTAAACACCCTTTTACAATATCATCAATGTAGGTAAAATCCCGAGCCACCGTGCCATGATTAGCTGCCTCAAATATTGGTATGGACTTCCCTTTCAAAATATCCCTAGTGAAGAAGAAATACGCCATATCCGGCCTCCCCCACGGTCCGTATACGGTGAAGAACCTCAAACCAGTTAAAGAAAGTCCATAGATATGATTATAAGTGTGAGCAATCTCTTCACCAGCTTTCTTAGTGGCAGCATATAAACTAGCAGGCTGATCAGTCCTATCTCTCTCAGAGAATGGAACTTTGCTATTAAGACCATAAACCGAACTCGAAGACGCCCACACAATCGCAGGCTGCGGATTCGCAGACTTGCAAACTTCAAGCAAATTAACAAAACCAGCAATATTGCTATGAACATAAGAGCCAGGGTTTACCATAGCATACCTCACACCAGCTTGAGCAGCCAAATGCATAACATGGGTGAAGGCGACGACCTCGAAAAGTTTCCTTAAAAGAGCTGAATCATTGATATCTCCTTCAACAATGAAAACTCCGCTCCGCTCCAGAAGCGCCTGCCGAGCCCTTTTCAATGCAGGGTCGTAATAATCATTGAAATTATCGAGTCCGAGGACACCGTCGCCGCGCTTTTTCAAAGCAGCGGAGACATGTGTACCGACGAAACCAGCAGCTCCGGTAACCAAAACGGAGAAACCGTTATGAGACCGGACTCGGGCGGAGGAACGGACCCGTTTTTCCCAAGCGGGTCCGCCCCAATTGTAAGTACGGAGAGAGCGACGAGACGGGTCTTGAGGAATCGGATTCGAGGAAGGAGATCGGAAGAAGAAAATAAAAATCACGCCCAAGAAAACAAATGACCAGAAACAGAGCTTCACTAGTGACGATTGCCAATGCCACCGCATCCGTTTGTGAATGAACGACGACTTCTCCATCTTGAATTTCCCCGGCGTTGACGGAATATCATCAAGATGAGACATTGCCTAAACACGAGCTTCGAAATGGGTATTGAAGATTTGGGTTTTCTGAAAAAATGGGTACTCAAGATTCGAAGAACACTCAGCTTTTGACGGCGGCGCTGACGGTGGTTGACAAGCGGCGGAAAGGAAAAAAAACCCTTTTGATGCTACTTATTTTCCATATTTTAACGGAAAAAATGAGGGAAAATCTTGGGTTTTTCAATAACTCTCTGCAGAGATCAAAAGGTTCGATATTTCTGCTAGAATTGATTCAAGGAAGACGATGAAGAATCAAACAACTGGTATTTAAATAAAACTGGGGAACTTTGACTGGGTAAAGACGTAGGGATATTGCAGTTTTACTTTTCTTTTTCTTTTTCGTTTTCTCGCTGCGGTTTCTCGAGAAAACGAACGAAATCACCCCAGAAACAGATAGAAATAGTGGCAATCACTGAGCTTTTTCTGTTTGTTTTCTATAATTTGATTGTTTATTTTCCTATTTGTGTTTTATTTATAGATCATTGATTTCTAATGGTAAACCCTTAAATTTGGGTTGTTATTTGATTTGCTGTGGATGGTCTGGAATTAGGAAGATTTTCATATTTAGTACTCTTAATTATTTAAATTATTGAATTTTTAAAGCAATTAATTTATTTATTGAATTTTATTTTTTTATTTTTTATTAATATTTTAATATAATATAATATAATATTATTAAGTATAAAATCTAATTTAAAATTAAAATAAATTATTTTTATTTATTATTAAATATAAAAACTATAAAAATAAAACTTAAAACACTCTAAACCTACTGCATTATAGGGATATTATTGTTAGATATCAAACTGAACTAATTTGATTTTTTAATATTTATTTTTTAAAATATTAGATAATCAGATCTAAAAATATATTTTAATTTAATTATCTTTTAAAATCAAAGATAGTATTGATGAAAAATTCAAAATTTTAAATATAACAAACAATAAATTATTAAATATGACAAGATTCATATCTATAAGAATTTTAATTTTATATTTTAAATATAACAAATATTAAATCTCTAAAAATAAAAAATAATATTAATAAAAAATTAAAATTTTGAATTTTCAAATAATTTAAAACTTAAAATATCATGATCCGAATCTAATTATAAAATTTAAAATCAAACAAATATTTAGTAAAAAAAAAAAAAAAACATATCAGAAGAAATTCGGTGAACTATCAGAAGATAGCCAAGAAGCTGCTCAGTGCAAACTTCAGCAGCAGAGTTAGTATGCAGTAAGTGTTGAGGTTCTGGGGTCAGAATGGAAACACAGTTTATCTACAATACCGACAGACCTTCAAGGGGTGCACCACAAGATTCGAAACAAAAGAACCTGGCTTTCTATAAAAGACGAGAGTCAGTAGAACTTGGTTCTCTACAGGGGTCAAGATTTGAGCAACTACCCTGACATTGTGAACCACCTAAATAAACCTGACACTGAATCACAGTGCTTCCGATTTTGAACCCCGGAACCACGGTGAACACGACTTTAAACTTCGTTTGTCCGGGTAAGGTACATCTCTTGGTGACATCTTCCATGTATAGCATCGAAAAATCGACTCCTCTTTCGACTTGAAATATCTCAACCACAGGATCAAATGACCAGGCCAGCTTGTGAAGTGTCCATATGGAACTAGCCAGGCTGACAAATGACTCATAGAATAGGCTCAATGATCGCCACGAATTCAGCACGACTTCATTTCGATCCAAATTGCTAAAAATCGAGGACTCCATAGTGGGATGGATAAGCTCTTGATACTTGTTCTCACAAAATCTTGAAAACTCAGAGTTTTGGTCCCTACTTAGTAACTCCATGGGGTTGCTCGATACATGTTCAAGCAATTGCTTCAATGAACAAGTCCCCTTATTCCCATTACAAAGAGATTCATTCTCGTACCAGCCGAACCCTTCGGAATCGAAACCTCGAAACATCCCTAAACAAACATAGGATAGAAAAGCAAATCTAGTATGCCCTTTCTTAGCATAATCAACACCAGGATAAACCGAATTGGCCACCAAATCAAGATCCCACCCAGCTTTCCTCATCAAACCAATCAAAATCTTACTGAACTTATGAGTTGCTCTACAAGCATCATGCAAAACAGAACCAAACACTTTAACAGTCAAAAGAATCTCACAAGTTGAATTCAGATTACCGGATAATTTATTGTTAAGCCATTGAATCTCAGCTAATTTCTTCCTCAAACTCGAGACTTGATCGTCTTTTTCATCAATCTCTTCCTGCAAACGGTTCGAAACTATCCCCAATATCCTCAACCTGCTTTGATTCTCTTGCACTTGAGCTTCCGAGCAAGACCCCAGACCCGAACCGACTTTAGAACCAGGATTCTTCAACATTTCCCAGTAAAAACGCTTCAAATCAGACAATCTTTGGAGATGAGAAACCAAAGCTCTATCAGCTGCCTTCACACTTTCCTCAACGAAGGGCACGTGCGAAGTTTGTAGCTGTAGATACGAAGCTTCGAACGACGAAACAGTAGCGAAAACAGAAGAAATCAATGATTCGGCGATCTGGGTATCGATGGTTCGATCGTGGGAACCTTTATTAATAGGAGAATATGAATTGAAAGGTGGGTCGGGCTTGATGACGACGACCTTCTGGTCGGTGATGAAATCTTCTGTGGAATCGAGGATAGATAATCCCTCGGCGTTGTTGTTGTGATTGTGTTCTTCTTCATCGGCGAATAACTCGAAAGTCTTTGTCTTGAAAGCTATGGCGAATTTCTGTAACATTTCTGAGATTTGTGGGTTTTTCATATGAGTTGTTGTCGTTTGATAGCCATTCATTTTTCCTGGAAATGGCAAAAGCAAGGAGGAAAGGTTTTCCTTTGCTTCTCTCTGCCAAAGAAAAGAGGACGACTGGACTTTTGCTTTTGGATTTGTGCTTTGGATGCCTTCCAAGGCAGGCATGTTTCTATGAGAAGTTCTAGGGTGAGAGCTAGGTAATTAAAATTTTTATAAAAAATTATTTGTTTAATAAAATTAGATTAATATTTGAATTCTCACATTTATTTTAATTAATAAAAATCTTTAAAAAAATACTTTAGAGATCTAGACTATTTTCTATCGTATTAAGAAAAAAACGCTATCAACGCTCTGTATACGTCATCACAGTAGAAAATAGCCTAAATCCTTAAATAATTTTTAGAAATTCTTATTAAAACTAAGAATTAAATTATCTATCCAATTTAATCCGATTTTTTATATGAATTAATTTTTATAAAAAATTAAAATTTTCAAAACGTAAGTAAGATTTTTATTATATATAAAAATTTGATATTTAAATTTTTATAGTTTTTTAAAAAAATTGGTTACATCTATTTTTAGTCTCATTTTAAAACGTCTCGCATTAAAAAAGTTTATGTAAGTGCGTTAGTATTTGAGATTTTATTTAAAGTTTAAGATTTAGATTTAATTTAAAGGTTAAAAATTTAGGAATTATAATTATATTTTAGGCTATAATAAATTCTAAACTTTAACATATTATCTTAAAACTTAAACCCTAAAGATTTAAGGATTATAGTTACAAACTTAAAATATTAAGAATAATATAATAAATATGATTCGAATTTAAGTAGTCTAACCTAAAATATTATTTAATTAATAAAAAATTAAATTTTATTTAAAAATTATCGTTTTTTAATCTTACCCTAAACTACGACACCCTAGCCTTATCCATTTTAGTTACTCTTTTCTTTATAATAGTTTTAAAGTACGATGTGTTCGGACTTAATCAAAATCTTAAATTCAAAACCTTATAAATAAAATAATTATAACTTTATTGAGAGATTTTTTTTCGATTTTATGATTCAAAAAAGTTTGACAAAATTAATATTCGCTTAAATAGTTAAATAAATAGAGAAGAAATTCATGTGATTAATAAGAAAAATAGTATTTATTTTTTATTTTTTATTGATCTATAATATTTAAAGTAAATAGTTAATAATTTTTTATTAACATATATTATTTTTAAGTTGTGGGTTTTCCTCCATTAATAAAAAATCTATTTTTCTTCATCTAAATAAAAGTTAGTAAAAAGTGTTTTTCATACAAAAGTGGGCCGTCTTTGTTAGGTCTCGACCCGATCCATTGAGTTTAGTTTTTTAATTTAAAAAATCAGGTTCGGGTTAGGTGATTAAAAAAATAAAATCAGATCAGTCATGTCAGAGTTGATTTTAGGGTAAAAATTTTCTGACTCGAACCCGACTCGATATATTTATATATATAATATAATATTTTTATTAAATTTTTCAGATCGGATCAGATTTATTCAGATTTTTTATTAAAATATTAAAATCGGATCGAGATCATATTATGATTTTTATAATATCAGGTCGGGTGAAGATCAAATTAAAAGATTAAAGTTTCGGGTCGGGATTATCGGTCAAAATCCCTATCTTACCCAACTTGTTGTCATCCCTATGCAAAAGTGACCAAATGGTACTATAATATCATGTAATCATTTGCTTCAAAGTAGTCTTTACATGCCTTTCAAGCTTCCTAATAGCTTTTATGTATGTTTTCAAGTCCCTTTGTAATGCTTTTAACCGACACTTTGTAGTGGCTCTCACTTCATTACAAGTCAGACAAGCTTAGACCAAAACCTTTCTTTAGGGATACCAAAGCACTATGAATTTGATTCTGATATTATTAATAGAGTAAATTAAATTTTAAATATTATTTTTATAATAAATTACGGTTGATTAAGTAAATTGTAAAACAAACGTTAACGCTAACAGAAAATAATAATAAACAAAAATGAATAATAAATGAGAAAAAAAAAACTTAAATTTTACAAAGAAAATAATATGTTTTTTTAACTGATGATTGAAAAGGAGAGAAAAAACCTCTTATTTATAGATTGAACAAGGGGCAAATTCATAAAAAAAGATAAAATTTAATTTAAAATTTAAATTTAATAACATATAATATCTAATCAAATTTCGGATATTTAATTAAATTTAATATTAAATTTAATCGATTACATATTTAAAATATATATATATATATATATATAAAGATTAAATTGATTGAACTGCTCCACACCACCTATAAATACAGATTGAATATGGGATTTAAACATTACCTATAATTTTAATTATATTTAATTCAAATAATTAATAAATCAAATATTAATAGCTATGAGAGATATTATGGTTAAATATTTATTTTTAGTGTAGAGTAGACTTGTTCCATCCAACATGGGATTCAGACACGGGTGCTGTCTGCTTCAGCTTTACAAGAAATACAAGACAAAATGAGAAAAGGTTGGTCAAAAACATGAAACTATTGGTTATGATTGGATTCATTGATAATGCTAATTAGGTACCAGACTTCGATCGAGTTAAGTCAAGTAAAAAGTTTCAAGTTAATCAAATTTATGCATTTTTATTTATGACACAACTTTTATTAGGTATTTTTTAAGTTTATAAAATTTATGTAATAATATATTTTTTTATCAAAAATGTATGATTTTAAATCGAACCTCATTAAATCTCTTAAACCTAATTGGAGAAAAAGATTACTTAACTCATCCAAAATAAAATGGAGATCAAACAAAAATCAATTTGATATTATTAACGGAGTATGATACTGTAGAACTAATGTTTTGATATAATAATTGAAAAATAGTTTTGGACTAATTTTAAAAGTTTTTAAAAATGGTTCTTATGTCCAAACAACTTGAAAATATATTTAAAGTTTTTTGAGAGATTTTAAATGTGTTTTTAATGATTTAAAGAAATTAAAGAAGTGATTTTAACTCAGGCGTTTCGATACACCTCTCAGGTGTTTCGATACAACCATGCTTCTCAAGGCAAAATTGCACAGGCGTTTCGATATCTTTTTGCCACTGTGAATCTTGGTTTCGATACCTATTTCGATACACCCCCAACGGTCTTTTAAAAACCCTCAACGGCTAGGAGCGTTATCGAAACGGCTAAGGCCTATTTCGATATCATAAGCTAAGGGTTTCGATACACCCTTTAGGTGTTTTGAATACTGATTCTTAAATGCAGGTTCAACGGTTATTTTTCAAAGCAGTTGTATCGTACCACTTTTAGGCGTTTCGATACTACATGTACCAGTAGTAGAAATAAGCCTTAAAATCAGTTCCAAATCAATCCCAACGGTCACCAACGACTAGAAGCTCATTTGGGATAATAAAAGAAAACATCAAGAAAAGACCAAAGCTTACATTGTAACAACAATATGATGAAAGATGTCTTAGAGCTTAGTTCTCATCTTTTGGGTAGACAACACTTGTGAGCTTAATGTTTATGTATGCTCAAGTGTCTCAGAATTGGGTGAGAGCTTAGTTGCAAACAATTAGCCTTATTAGAAGGATTCAAGTTTGCTTAAGAATTCTCTTTGTGAGTGAATTCCCAAAGTTCGGTTGTGAACTTTGGATACTTGATTCGGGTTGTGAATCAAGATTGTAAGGTTAGTCAATTTGTTATTCAAAAGATTAAATTCTTAGTGAATTGTTGAAATCCTTAGTGGGAAACTAAGGTAGTGGATGTTTGTGCTTGTTCGAAGGCCAAACCACTTTAAAATCCTTGTATTCAATTCTTATATTTTTGCTTCCACCATAAATCACCTAAATAGTCAATTCTCCATCACTTGACTTATTTAATCGGTTGTCAATTGAGCACCTTCAAGCCCAACAGATGTTGGTATAATTAGTGGCACATGTATCATATCCTATATATTATTTGAGTCTATAAGATATTTCTTAAAATTTTATTTTATTTACAAATGATTTTTTGAAATGGTGTTTTAAATAAATTTTATTTTATGATTTTAAATATATTCAAAGAAAAAAATATTTGAGTTTTTATGACGGGTTTTTCTATGAACCAAATATGATATTTTTGATTAGATCAGATTCTCTATATCGATGTGGGAATGTTACAGTATAAAATAATAATTCGAGTAAAATTGATTCAAATAAAAATATTAATCAATAAAAACGTTACTAATGTGATGTTTTGTTCAACCTAACTTTTATAGTAAAAAAGAGAACACTTACAAACGATTTATACGAAAAGTTTTAGAATATAACGAATTAAAATACATCAACAATATTTTCTCAATGAATTTTATAAATAAAATTAATAATGAAAAATAAAGATTTTAAGAGGAAAAAAAAAACAATTTCAGTCTAGTTAACTCTTATTTTATTTTTTTGCCACTAACTGCATCACTCTATAATTATTAATTCTTATATCAACCTTTACAATATATTACGAACCCCAACTTATAATAATCAATCACTCGTTCACGGCACATAGATGAATGTAACATTAAACTTTGATCGAGATTAAAAATATTATGTTTAGATGACTTAAAATCCGATCAAATAAATTTTTATTCTTAAAATCGTAAAATTAGTTAACATTTAAAAGCATAAAACACATGGTTAAAAATAATATAATTTTATATAGTTAAATAAAAATTAGATAACATCGATGAAAATTTTAAAACTTCGATAACTAAAATAAAAAACATTTAAAATATCTAATAACCATTTGTATAATTTACCTCAAAGAAAACGGAAACTATGATATAGGTGACAGACGGGTACAACTTTACGAATTTCACACCATACCCACCTAGTTGGAGTGGGATGGGTATGAGCTCGGTGGATAATGAGCGAGTGTGGACCTAAAAGGCCATACCCATCATGGGTAGCGGCTAGTGGGTAGGTGATGGGTTTAAAACCTTACTCACCCCGTATCCACCCGCCCCACATCCACTCATCATATAAATTTTGAATCATTTGTATTTATAAACTTTGATTATAACTTTTATTATGGTGTTTTATACACTAAGATATTAATTTATTTTTAAATCTATATTAATCCTTAAACTTGTAGACTTTAAACTCAACTAATTTAATTTAAAAAAATGATAGTCTATGATCGAATCTGAATTAATAAGGTTGTACATTTATAATATGGGTAGATAAATAAAATTTATAAAAATGTAAATATGCTTTAGCTAAGTTAGCTATATATAATTAGTTAGTTGTAGTTAAGTAAAATTTATACAAATAAAAATATATTTTAGTTAAATTAGCTATCGTTAGTTAGTTAGATATAACTAAATTTATATTAGTATAAATATATTATATATATACACTTGATCGATCAATAAAGTATGCAAAGTTTTTTTTTATAAAAATCTATGATTTATTTTTAAATAATTTAATACTAGTGGTTGCTTGTAGACAAGTACAAACAGATACTGTTTGAGTGGTAGGTGTGGGGATGGATTTGAGAATATACCCGCATGAACGAGTAAGAATTTAAAAATTGTACTCACCGTGAAAGATGGGTAGGCGATAAATATAAAAATTTAATAGCTATCCATTCTGTGTGTTCAATCTAAATCATGTGAGTGGTTAAAAAAATAACAATCCTACCAAACGTAGTATAATAGTTGAATTTTAAAGGGTGAATCCAGCATAAGTATTCTGCTTAAATGAACAAGCTTCTTCTACAAGTTGCCACCATTCCTTTTATGAGACCATAAAATTCGAAAACCAGACTACAAGTGCAAATAAATGTATAAGAGATGAAGAGAGAAGTTACATCAGATGAGTTGTCTTGAGGTTCATGCCGCCCAACATTAGCTCTTGAAACCTACAGGCCCAATCATACAACCACAACACAACTCATTAATATTTGAAAAGAACACATTGATCAAGCCTAAAAGTAAAACCCTATTCCATGTCAAACAAAACCAAGCAATACTCACAGATGTGAGTTCTGCTGCATTCAAGCTAGCATTGTCTGAGACTGAAGCCCTAGGTGAAGAGCCTTCCTCAGATCCTTCTCGAACAGGGGAAGGAGGCCGAGGAGGTGCAACATAAACAACCCTCAACTTGCACTCTTCAACATGATGCCCGGATTCCTTGTTAAACTAACACATTCAAAAGAAAACATTAACCCCCCAAAAAACCCTCAAATTTTCAAATCAACTTCAGTAGAGTTTCTATAGATACCATCTCTGGAGTTATGTCTTTCGCAGTAGCTCCAGGGCTAGTAACCACACTCTGAAGTAAAAACTTGTCTTTGCATTGCATATCAGGAGGTGCTTCCTTTTGAGCTTGCATTGTAACTGATTCAATAAATAGACCAACAAGCTACAACAATAAGAAGTATATATAATATGAAAAATAAAGCAAACAGTTGCAATAAAATTAACACAACAAGAGAAAAAAAATAAACTACTAAGATTCAAAATCAACCATAATCAACTAAAATAAGGATATCTAAGTTCAAATTTTGTGCAAGAGAGAGACCAGTAATGTTGCACGTAGACCTAGGCAGCACAACTCCAGTATTTGGCCTCACACAGTACTTCTTTGGATTTGTTGTTTTAACCTGCAAAAATGACAAAAAGCACAGAATACTGAATCAAAGCCTTCTTATACTAGCACAAAATCCAGAATAATTTTGAGAGCTAACAATTACCTTAAAAGCTACATAATTATCGGTCTTGTTTGACAAGTTTAGGGAACACGAGATCTGCTTTCTCAATTCAACTAATTCAAACGTTTGAGAATCAGAAAACAGTTGAACGAACTCGAAAACTTAAACTTAAAACGATGAAAGATATGGATCTGGAGTTCTGAGCGAAACTTCTAAGATGCTTACAGGGGAACTGGAGCTCTTGAGGCTCGATGCTGAGAAGTTCGCCGGTGCTCATCGTGATTGGATCCGTCTGAGTCCGCCGGAGAAATCAGCGGTTGAACGATCTTCGAGAGCGAGAGAAAAGGGAAGAACGTGGGACAGTGATGTTTGTCCTGGATTCGACTTCACTGTGGGGATTCCCATTCCCCCCGTTTAATAGCGTCATGCATGACCTGTTTAGGCAAATAATGAATACTCAGATTTTTAATAAAAATATAAATTTAGGTCGAATTTTTATTAAGAAAATTAAATTAAATTTACTTTTTTAGTATAATATACTCAGACTCCACCTATAACTAAGTATATAAATTTTTAAAATTTTCAAAGATATTTATAATAATAATTTTTATATATTTTTATAATTAAATTTTTAAAATTAAAAATTTTATTTATAATTTAATTTTTAAAATTTTAATTTTTTATAAGCTATTAAAACAATTTTTTTACAATTAACTCATTAGAATTATTATCTTTTTCACGGATTATGATTGAGTTTAAGGTATTTATTTTAGGTTGAATAGATTTTTTAAAAAAAAATTAAATCCAATCAAAATCAAATTTAAATATTTATGTTCGAATCATATTAAATATTTTTATTCGAATATTTATTATATAAATATTTTTATTCAAAATTTTTTATATGAATATTTTTATTCATATATATTTTATTCAAATATTTTTATTCGAATATTTATTATATGGATATTTTTATTTGTATATATTTTATTCTAATATTTTTATTTTATATATAAATATTTTTATTCTAATTTTTATTATACAAATATTTCTATTCGTATATATTTTTTCCAATATTTATTATATGAATATTTTTATTCAAATATTTATTTATGAATATTTTTATTCAAATTTTTATTATATGAATATTTTTATTTAAATTTTTATTATACGAATATTTTTATTTTTATATATTTTATTTAAATATTTATTATATGAATATTTTTATTCGAATATTTATTAAACGAATATTTTAATTCTAATTTTATTATATAAATATTTTTATCAAATATCTTTATATGAATATTTTTTATTAAAATATTTTTATTTGTATATATTTTATTTCATATTTATTAATCTTGTTAGATATGAGAGGGAGACGTACTTTTTTTCTCCTAAGCAACCGGTTAATTCAGTTTCATTTTTAAATCTAAAGGTCTAAAATAATTAGACCTCATCCAATGAAAGATATAAAGTAGCCGTTTTTAGCCGTCAGATAAAATGTTGGCTTTTAGACAAACCCGGAATAGAGTTTTAACATTTATGGGGAAAAAGTTAAAAATAAAAAGGGATTAATATAAAAAAAAAAATAAGGTCCAAACATTTTTTTATAAAATTTATAATTAATCTCTGAACTTTGATTGATTATTTTATTTTGTAACTAAACTCTCAATTATTTTAATTTTATTATTAAATTTTATGAGATAAAAAAATAATAATAGATTTTATCCTTAATAATAAAGAAAAAAAACAAGAACATAAAAAATATTTAGGATTAAAAATATATTTTAAAAAAATCGAGGGTGAAATTAAAAATAAACCCTTTTAATAATAACTGTAATGTTTAATTTTTAAAATCAGATTAAAACTATACATGAGATAAACGTAAATAGTAACCCTTTTAATGTTTAATTATTCGACTTTTTATTCTTCCGATGAATTAAATCGAGTCTTGTTCAACAAATTTTATATTTATCTGAATGAGAATTCAGTGTTAGTTCTTACTTCCTCCTCTGAATATTCTGTTCAAGACTCAAAGATAAATGTTTTTTTTTTCTTTCGTTTTTTATGTTTCAACACGTTATACTAAGATATTTTACAGGAACTTTAAGACAAGGCTTATTTTTTCTACCAATAATTGTATAAAACTTAATGCTTTTTTAGATTTATATTGGGCTATATATCCTAATACAAGGCTTTTTATAACATGATTCTACGTTGTTTTTTTGATAAATTATGATTTATTATTTAATAAATTAAAAGTCTGTAACATTATATAAAACGAGTATTTAGACGATTATCCTTAAGAAATCCTCAAGCTATCCTAATCGAAAAATAAATGACCATTCGATAATTAACCCTTAAAGGTTAATTTATATTTTAATTTTTAATTTAATACAAAATCAAATATTTAATCAAGGATGAATTTGTATTAAAAAAAGTTAGAGTTAATGGTTTAAATCGCATATCAAAGCAAAAGACAGGGGCCAAATTGCACCCAATGAAAGTTTATAATTTATTTTGTAATTACAGTTTTAATTTACTTGTAAATGTATATAAATACAAATTATATATGTTTTCTACAAAAATAAATTAAATAAAAATATGAATTAACAGTATTTGTAATAATGTTCTTAAGGGTTAGAACCAACGTTAGCTGTTGAACCAATCCCAACTTGCAGCCATGGAGATGAAGAATTTCCATTTACAATATTGATACCCTTTAGTTCACTTCGTTTTGCTAACTTCACCTTGCTTTCGGCTTCATCGTCTGTGTTTTCGACAATGGCTGCCGTTTTTTGGGGATCGATTCGTATCCATGGTTGCCGATACGTGTTCATGTGGTTCCGTCGTATGAGATTGAGATCGGTTGGAGCATGGAGATTTAGATTGAGTTTAAGATCAAGAGATTGATTGGAATCGTGATCGATGAGCTTCGTTTTGGTGGATGTGCTCGGTTTGATGATCTTGAAACCTATGGAACTTGGTTAAAGATGATGTATCAGGTGAATTTGAAGTGACCCAATGACACCTTTTGTGTCCTCCCAATGCTTGTCCAGACAAAAAGACTCGACGACAGATCGAATATTCGTGTACTTTTGATTTCTTTTTCGATGTTGAAGCTGTTAACGGAGAGCTAGTTCGTTGTTCGAAATGGAAGGTGGATAACTTTGTCCGGAAGATTTCTTCGTATGTGGTAGCGTCGTTGTCATTATCGATTTGGGTATTATCGATGTGATCGAGACGAGCCACGAAGCATCTCTTAACTTTCTTATGGCTAGCCCTATGAAACTAACCTAAAGTCTATTCGAACACGAATTAATCCGTCATTTAACTATTTTAGGACCACGAAATGAACCCGACCTAAAGTCTACATGAAATAAACCCGACCTAAAATGAATTTAGTTAGTTAGAATCACGAATGACATAATAAAAGAGTTCATGATATAATTTCTCGATATATAGATTATCTATGTTACATAGGTTCCATCTAGATGGACCCACATGACCAAAGGATCTCTTAAAATTTAAAAGTTTTATATGGATTTTAAAAAATTAAGTATTTGTATATGCATTTTTCTATTGAAATCTAAATTTATCTTTTTAGAATTTTATAGATTTGTTTTCTAACATAAAGTCATGTGCCTATTCTTATTTAAATTTTTTTTTTTTATTTTATATCATGATAATGCCATGGGATAAATGTTATATTATTATCTCTTTCTGTTCCACTAAAACTATTACATGTTAATTTTTTTAATCAATTTTTTTAGCTTTAACCTCTTATAATTTAAATTTTATTATTAATAAAAATATAAAAAATATATTTTAAAAATATTGAATCAAGTAGTTTTTTGGACTATTAAAATATTTAAATAAATATAATCAAAATTGAAAAAATTAATTAAAAAATGTCAATATGTGACACAATTAGTAGAATAGAGGGAGTAATTATTATTGTTAGTTTATTTTATCACTAATATTTTTTGGACTATTATTTAGTAGTAAATAAATCACACAAATATCTTTTATTTTAACCGTTAAATTTAAAATATAAATTCTAATCTTAAAAATTTATTTTTAATTATAATTTTAAATTTTAAACTATTTTAATCTTAAATCATAAATTTTTAATTAAATTACTAAACTCTAAGATAACCCACTTTTAAAATAATTTTATTTCCAATGTCGATATACGATAATAATTTATATTTTTTTAAGGTAAACCAAGAGAAATATTGTTTAAGTGTCAAGATGGGTAAAAAACAAAGTTTAACTACTAAATCGAAAAATAGAGATAATTCAGGGACTAAATTGTGTAAACTCTTTCTCAAAATATAAGAAAATAATGATTTTAGGGCCCATAAAATTCTGTATAACCCCCTTTTTCAGATATATCTCAGGGACTAAATTGTGTATAACCCCTTTTTCAAATACAAGCGAAAAAGGACAGATCTTTGCCTAGCAGAGTAAAGAATAAAGAAAGGATTTCCCCTTCGATCCGTACCCTTCACGGGACAATACAAATCAGGTTTCGGTGTCCTTTCTTCGGCGAGAATCTGAATCTGTTAATTCATTCCGTGTTGAAATTTATTGAATCGATCTGCTAAAGGTTTCGCGGATAATTGAATTGATAATTCGAGAAGCGAAGGTTTAAGTAAGTGTTTCTTGAATTGACTTCTAAGAGATTAAGAATTTTGTTATCGTTGATTGCTTGGTGTTGGATTTTGGTTTCCTGAATTTACAGGTAAAAGTAGGTTACGATCTCAATTGAATCTTTCACTGTGAACGATCTAGGGTTTTGGAATATGTTAAATAAAATGAAAGAATCAATTAATGGTTTTTGTGGAAAGTTTAATAGCAGCATAGAATTCTCTTGGCAATGATAATCATTCTTATCAATGGAAATTCTCTGCTGAAAATTTAGATTAATAAGGTTTGGATTGCTTATTCATCAAAGCATTTTCCCCCTTCACTTCCCTATTATTCATATTTGAGGTTTTTGTTTTGTTTTAAAATTATTTGTTATTTTTCCCCTTTACTGGTTGTTAGAGGTTGATCCTAATGAGGGATGCTGAAAGGTGCATAAATGGAGTAGGGACAGCGTTGGTGGTAAGTATTTCGGCCTTCAAAGTCTAGGTTATTCTTGCTTGAAGATGTTTTATTTGAAGCTGTATGCTGTGTAGGAGTCAAGATTTTATTGAGGTTTAAGAGTTTTTTTAACCTAGATGTTTACCTTGATTTGGGTTATTGTTTAAACTTATAACTTACAAGAGTTCTGCTTTCTCTGTTATATATCTTGTTTCCTCAAGCATTGCTTATTATGTTGCTCACTTGCTCCGGTTCTTCAATTTTAGTGTTTTCTTCAAATACCTGTGTTTATATTTGTATATGAATAGGGGGATATAACCCTCCAGAGTCCCTTCAAATACATGGAAGAACTTAGAAAATGTTGAACATACTTGCGTTGGACAGAGTTGTATCCAACACTCACATCCAAGTCTGAGTAACATAAGTTTCCTCTGTAATTGGAATTGATGTCGCTGAATTTAGTTTTATAGAAACTTTTTCTTTAATAGGGCTATAAACGAACCAAACATTCAGTGAACCGTTCGCGGGAAGTTCATTTATTTATTAAACGATCGAACATGAACAAGATTTTTTATTCATTTAATTAAATGAACAAACATGAACAAAGGGCTCGTTCGTTTATATGCGTTCGTGAACGTTTAGTAATCCGTTTGTTTATGTTCGTTTAAATTTATTCATATATGTGCATTTATATTTATTATTTTTCATAACAAAAGTATTATATTTAAAAAATTATTCTCATATGTTTGTTCGTTTAAATATATTCACATATGTCCTTTTATGTTTGTTTACGTGCGTTTATCATTTTAACGAACAAACACAAACAAGCTACATTCCTTAACAAACGAACACGAACAAGAAATTATATTCATTTAGTTGTTCATGTTCGTTCATTTGTTCGGTTAAAAATTTAACAAACGAACTTGAACATACCCTTGTTCATATTCGTTTGGTTCGTTTATATGCCTACTCTTCACCTTTTTCATCTTTCATATAAGATCTTTGCTTGTAATAACTTTTTGTTTTCACAACTTGGAGTTATAGATCTCTCTATCTCTCTGTTCTGGGTGAAATTGTGGTCATAGTTCTTTGGTTGATTTTATTAAGACTGCATCTTCCCTGTATCGTAAACTAATAGTGACACAGCAACCCTGTTGTCAGGCACAAAATGATGATCAGGGATTTGATGGGCTTATTCCTCAGCTATTAACCTCACTACCAGTTCTAAATGGAGCTGTTTCTTGTCTTGCACAAACAACTACTTACTTTACCGGTTGTTTTTCTGATTATGCTGGTAAGTAGTTTCTGTTCATATTTGTATTTCTTCTCTCCCTTTTCCATCTGCAATTTTCATGTTGTACAGAAGTTCCATTTTTGTTCCTTTTGATTCCCTTTTCTTTCCTGAGATTTAATCATTTGCCTTTGATATGTCATTTTCATGTGAACTTGCTGATAAATCAAACTGGTGGATATCTTCGTTTCTTTTTGGCTTTTGTTTCTTCTTCTCATTGATTTTACCCAAGAACTAAGGATGATTTCATAGAAATTCTTTTGGCAATGTTGCAGTGGATTCACCTGCTAGAGATTCGAGTGATTTAATTGTACACGCTCAAGAATTGGAAACATTTTCTCCTGTACCGACTGAAGATGATTCTGTGATTAGTAATCATCCAAATTCTAGTGAAAGCAGCACACCATTGTCTGAATCATCTACTCTTGCAATTACTGCCTCTGCTAACCATGATGGAATAGCAAGGGCCTCTGTGGGAGATCCATCTGAAAATACCAGTGAAATTGTACAATCAAATCGTCATGGGGAAAATGGAATTTCCATTTTTCAAGGGTACAGATTCCTGTATGCTTAATTTTGAATGTCTTCTATGGGGAAATTTGTGAAAATGGATTGTGATTTGAAAATCCCTTACCATAATATTATTAAACTGTTGTAGTTACACATGGTACTAAAAGATCAAAGCATTTGCAGTTTTTAAATTAAGTTCCACTTATGCTCTCAATGGAGCTACTTTTCAATTTAAAATCATGGAGTTTTTTGGTTAATAATCTTTCCCTTTTCTTTTGATCTCTATTTGTAATGCTTCTTGCTTAGTGCAGAAACAATTTTGGTTATGAGTATTTTATGGAGTAATGAATTATTCCATTTTTTCACAAACAAAATTCCTTAGGCTTATTAAAAGAGCACAGAGGACCGTTCGTGGATCTGCTGATGATATAGGATGGTTGAAGCGTGATCCTGAGATGCCTCCAGTTGAAGATGCAACTGAGAAGTTTGCAGAAATTTTAGACAATATTAGGTAAACTGGGCTTTGCATTTTTGTGTGTATTATTACTTAGCATGTTTATGCAGTTCTTGATACTTGGCTCTCGTTTTGTCAGGCACGGTCTGCACAAACTGCCAAACTCAATGGTTTATTTATTGGTTCCAGGTATGTTAGCGATTTTTCCTCCTGAAAGCAACAATATTTGTGTACCATTTTAGGAAATTAAAAGGAGAGGGAGTAACTTTATACTGTTTCTTAACAGCACCATTTTTAGGAAATTACATATCTACTAAAAATATACTGTAGATAGGTTAAGGCATCAAAGTTTTTATCTTAAAAAATTATGAGGAAAGGAAACATTTCTGAAAACAGCATTTCCTAACCAACCCTTAATTGAGTGACTACCTCACCAAGTATATAAATACATTCTGAGTCATCTATTTTCTATCAGCTAAGAGACTTATTGTATACCTTTCGCTGCTGAAATAAAAAATATATAAGTTCATGAATTACCTTTACTTTGTATGTATATTGATTAAGATTCTACATAGGATTGACTTGTGCAATCCTGAATAAAATCAGTTACAGAAACTTTTACGTCGAACTAAGAATTTACCAAACTGAACCAATGCTGAAATTGACTTGTGTTCAAATTCAAAATCTAGCCCTTGCTTGGGTTCAAATTTGATGTTGTTAGTTGGCTTGGCAGTAAAGGTAGACGTGGTGAAGGATCATTGAACTACATTGATATAATTTACCCGTTTTGTAACTTTAGATGCAATATTTCTATATCTGTTAATTTTTGAGTCTGGCAACCTTTTTGACAGGTCTTTTCAGCAACCATGGCCCTCTATATTTTGTCAGTACGAAAACAAGTTTCTCAAAGTTGGGTCTAACTTGTCATATTGCCAAAATTCATAGTGAGGTATATTTAATTAGTCTTCAATTCCACAGTTACATACTTTTTAATCTATTTTGAAAGTTGACAATTACTAATCAGGCTTCAGTTGAGAAAAATGCCAAAGAAATTAAAGATTACATTGAAGAAATTTATTGGGGTTCCAAAAAACGTGTTTTGCTTCTCGGACATAGCAAAGGTGGAGTAGATGCAGCGGCTGCTTTGTCTATCTATTGGTCTGACTTGAAAGATAAGGTTGCTGGGTTGGCAATAGCACAAAGTCCATATGGCGGAAGCCCTATAGCTTCAGATATCTTGAGAGAAGGACAACTTGGTGATTATGTGAACGTACGGAAACTTATGGAGATTCTGATTTGTAAAGTGATTAAGGTATGAAGCGATCTTTTCTACATTTTATTTCCTCTCAAGCATCTACAAGTAATCGGCAGTATGCAACTCTGTTGCGACTTCTGAGTTTCCATGGGAGGAACTCTGGAGCTTCTTTGGTATTTTAGTGAATTATCTGTTAGTAATTGCAATATCGTTTCAAAACTTATTTTTTCTTGAATTGCTCAGGAGTCATGTCTGATACCATATCCTGTTAAGGGTGTTGGAATATGACCCTCCAACACTGCGAAAACAAAGAAGTATTTAGTGTATCTGTGTCGGACACATACTAACATCTAATGCTCAAACCAGTGTTGCAGTAACATTGTAATTTGTCTCTCTACACTTAATTTTTCTGACAATCTGTGCATGAACTATTCTGACTGTAAAGGGGGACATGCAAGCTTTGGAAGACTTGACTTACGCGAGGAGGATGGAATTTTTGAAGAAACACCGTTTACCTAAGGAGCTCCCTGTTGTTTCTTTCCATACCGAAGCCGGCATTACTCCTGCTGTTCTGGCTACATTATCTCACATTGCTCATGCGGAGCTACCATTGATGTCTACTCTCTCTGATGGCCAGCCCGCAAGGTTGCCTGTGGTCATTCCCCTCGGTGCTGTGATGGCTGCATGCGCCCAGTTGCTGCAGGTCAGATATGGTCAAAAGAGCGATGGGGTTGTGGCACGCTGTGATGCAGAAGCCCCAGGATCTGTTGCTGTCCGCCCAAATCGTAAACTAGATCATGCCTGGATGGTTTATTCGTCATTGAACGACGACCCTTCAGAACCAGATGCGGCACAAGTGTGCGAGGCTCTTTTGACGCTGCTAGTGGAAGTTGGACAGAAAAAAAGACGCGAACTCGCGATGAAATATGAATGAGGTAAAGGTGGCTCGAGTCGTCGTCGTACTTGGTTGTAATGAATGTTAACCGAATAGCCGAGATTCTTTAATATTCTTTTTGGCCAATAGGGCACCAGTAGCTCCATTTAAGCCTGATAATTTTTTATCTGTATATATATGACCTGTTAGGCAGACTCGGTCTGCCCAATTTGTAAAAATAGAGAAGGTATTACCATGATCAAAGGGTATGCGACATTTTGTTTCAATGCAAGTTACTTTTAGGTAAAATTGTTGTACAGGTCCTTGTGTTGTAGTTTTAGCTGCATTTTAATCCACGTGCTGTAGAAATGACTAAAACTCTTTGGAGTAAGAAAAACTAGCAAAATGATTATATATATATTTATATAAATATCGGAATTTGATTGAACTTGTTATAAAATTGCTCTTGAACAATTAACAAATGTTTTGCATAACACTGAACTTCCCTAATTCTTAATGAATTTATTTATCTTAATTAAGTAGAAAAATATTATATTCTGAAAATAAAATGTCTAGATTTAAACTTATACAAGATGATATAACATGAATGTCCTTGACTACTCAATCAATTTATAAATCTCTTTTGATTTGTGTTTTTAATTGAGCATAATGCTCCTTTTGGCTCCAAATTATACACATTTTTTTTCATTTTTGTACTTGAGTTTTTCTCACTTCCATTTTACTCGAAAACAAAAACGAGCAATAAGAACATGACATGTAGTACAATATTATTTGATGTCGAAAACTTTAGGTATCAAAGTGAGATTAAACAAGGATATGATACAAAAGTGAAAAATCAAGTATAGTTCGAGGGTCAAAGGTAGAATTAAGCCTTGATTTACGAGAATCTCTCAACCAGCTCAAATAAAAAAAAAAAAAAAAACTTTGTTTACACGAATCATTTTGTCTCATTAGTTTCTTCTCATTAGTTAAAGAAACGATTATCATCCATGGTTCAAACACTAATAATGTAATACAGTGATTCCATACGCTAATAATGCACGTCCGAATCTCTAAACCATATACTTGAAAATTGAACAGAAAGTCTAAACCATTTTGAAGCAACCTGTTAGGGTTATCTATGTTCAACTTGAATTCCATTTGTTTCTTAACAAATTGGTTATTAAGAATGAATGAGAGAGATTGATTCTGTAGAGCTAATGGTTTGATTATTATGATAAACAGGGAAGAAAAATTAAAACCTGGATTCAGGAAAGCTCGGCAAAAAAGGAAATGGCGAACAAGGACTCAGTTATCCCCTGCCCTCGGACGAATTCCATGGCGAACAAGGGAAGATTTTGAAGACGCGGACGTGATCGATTTACTTTGTGAATGCTGGAGGCTTTAAGGAAAGCGATGGATGCAGTGGTGGAGACGACGATGAACAAGGAAGCGACGCCGAATGCTTTGACGGGAATCAAATGGTGTCCCGTAGAAGCTTTTCGATACGAAGATACTGCCCATCCGAACGGGATCAGTAATTATCGGTATTTGGTTTTATTAAGTTTTCGTTTTCATTTTTTTATAATAAAATTAAATTTTAAAATTTTATATTTTATTTTATAAAATAAATTTATTTTATGATTTTTAAACATTAAAAGAGTATATATTATAAAATTTTATATTTAAAAAAATAATAATTAAAAATATATTTATAATATTTTAAATATAAAATATATATTTTTATCTTATAAAAATAATTAAAAAATAAATATAATTTGATATTTTTAAATATATTTGGCATATAGGGGATATTAAAGAATATTTGAAAATATAGAATATTCTTATACTACAGATGAAAAATGTTAATTATAGGTAGTGTTTTTTATATATATTTTTTAATTTATTATGCATGTAAATTCTATAAATTAAAAAATATTTTTTTAAATAAATAAATATATATATTTTTATATATTATTAAAATATTATATATCACCAAATTTCTTTCAACCGTTTATATTTCTAATATTAAATTTATTTGGATTATTCTCTCGAAAATTTTCTTTTATAATATAATTAATTAATCTAAACAGGATAGTCAAAATTTTGATTTGATTTATTGTTTACAATAGTTTTAAATTTAATTTAAATATTTATTAAAAAATCTCTTTAATCTTAAATGAAGAAAAAAATAATACATATAAAAATAATACGAGATATTATAATCGAGAGTCTTTGAGGAAATCTCTACAACTATCGGAGGGGAATCAAATAATCAACTACATGAAAACTATTAAAAATGCTTCCTTGACAAGACCATTTGCAACTAGGGTGCTTAATGAGTTCAACAACTCGTGAATTGCTCGAATTAGACTCGATCAAAACTCGATAAATACTTGATTCGAATTGACTTGAACTCGATTCGAGACGTTAACGAGTTGAATGGAGCAAAGTCTAACTCGACTCATAAGTTCGTAAGCAGCTTGTTAATCTTTTAAAATATTTTTTAATAACTACTTTAAAATTATTTCATTCAAAAAATAAATCTAAATAATAATTATTATTTTTGTGAATTGTTACTTTACTTTTAACATACTAGTTTAGTGTATTTATGGATTGTTAGTTTAAAATTTAGATTTTAAAAGTGTTTGATACACTTATTTGATATTTTTAATTAAATTTATATTAATATTAAGCCTAATATAATATTATTAAATTATTTTTAATTAAAAAATAAGATAATTTTTTAGTGAGTTTAACGAGTAATAAGTCAAGCTTAACGAATAACGAGTCGAGTTAAGCAACAAAATATTTTAACGAGCACGAATCGAGTAATAAAATTTTTTAATGAGCACAAATTAAACGTTACCCAACTCGCGACCGACTCGTTCGATAAGCACCCCTATTTGCAACTTTAATATCCCACAACAAATATGTTAAATTCGAATAGTTCAACCTTATTATCGCAATTCACAACTGATTTAAATGCATTAATAAAGAAAAATCTCAATAAATCGGTAGATCACGATAATATATGCGTAAGATATTTAAACTATCAACTTCAAGAATTACTTGTCAAAATCTTCGATTTCAAGTACACTCCAAATCAATGAACACACTACAGTTAAACATTAACAAACGAACAAAACCTTGTAAATTAAAAAAAAAACTAAAAATTCACTCACCCGAATTGAATTTTAAATCGTGAGTTAATTGAATAATAACTTAATAAAAATAAAAATAAAATATGTTCGGAGATAAAACTAAAAATTTAATATATTTACTAATAGAGGTTGATTCAAGTGGTAAGCAGCTTGATTCCGCTTAAGTAAGTCTCAAATTCGAGATGTTGTGTACGCAAAAAATTATTGTCGAAGACTCACCCACTAAAACTAGATGTATGACGCAGGTCGATCTGGATTAATCAGGGTTAAGCTCTTAATATATATTTCATTTAACCACAAATATATTATTTGCTCATATAAGTAATATCCATGATTTTGAAGCAACAAATTACCATGATTCCTTCCATGACATCTTAATAATGTTGTAAAAAATCTTGCATACAAATTTTCCCATTTATTCTCTATATTTTCCTTGTGTGCAGATTTAGCCTAAGAGAGTTCTAGACGCACGCCTTTGAGCTTCAGGGTTTGGTTTCTCTTTCTCAATCTCTCTAATATATGCTTCTTTGAATTCTCTCTGACGTTAATTCAACTCCCCCTTTTCCCTTTTCTTCCCTTCCATTGAAGCTTCTTCAATGCAATCAGATAAAAAGATAAAAAAGAGAAAGTTTTGATTGATTTAATCTCGAAAGGTACGAGATTTAAGGGTTTACCCTTCATACCCAGAAACACTGAGCTCTCCTCAGGTTTGGGAATTCGATTGTTGCATTTATCATTCTGGATTTTATTGGGTTATATGAAATAGGGCAATTCGATTGTTGTAACATATCAAATTTAAGATATCTTGGTTGTGAGTTGTGGCACATACTTACAATTCCATTGCTGGTTTGAGTTAGGGTTTTTGAGGCCTGAGACCATTGCCTTTTTTTGGTCTCTTTATGCTTGTTTAGTTGTTTTATGAATTGGGTATTTGAGTTTGAAGGATGTATGTACTTTAGTTCCACGTGCACTTACCGGTTATAAGGTTTTGTTGCTTCGAGGTTCGAACTATTTCGGTGTTTGGAGTCCATTTTAGATTGATCAAGACATGACTCGTCGGCTACGTCGCAAGGTGGCGAAGAAAGGAAAGGATGACGCTGTTTCCCTGAGTTATCTTGAAATCGAAGTTGATGAGTTAGGTCTCGAGAAAAATGGTGTTGTTGATTGGACAAACTTGCCTGATGATACAGTGATGCAATTGTTTTCGTGTCTGAATTATCGTGATAGAGCAAGCTTGTCATCAACTTGTAAGACATGGAGGTTTTTGGGTGGTTCTCAGTGCTTATGGAGTTCATTGGATCTTCGTGCTCATAAATTTGATGCTGCAACAGCTAACTCAATTTCTTCTAGGTGTGTGAACCTTAAAAAGCTCAGGTTTCGAGGGGCCGAGTCTGCTGATGCAATAATTAATCTTCAAGCTAAGAATTTGCAGGAAATAAGCGGTGATTACTGCAGGAAAATAACCGATGCTACTCTATCTGTGATTGTTGCTCGGCATGAGGCTTTGGAAAGTCTTCAGCTTGGGCTGGAACTTTGCGAAAGGATCACTGGTGATGCTATAAAAGCAACAGCTCTTTGCTGTTCCAAATTGAAAAAACTCCGGTTGTCTGGAATAAAGGATGTTTATGCTGATGCAATCAATGCTTTGGCTAAGCACTGTCCAAATCTAGTTGATATTGGGTTCCTTGATTGTCTAAATGTTGACGAGGCAGCGTTGGGAAATGTTTTATCTGTTCGTTTTCTCACTGTTTCAGGGACATCAAATATAAAATGGGATTTGGTTTTGCATTTGTGGCACAAGCTGCCTAAATTGATTGGGTTGGATGTTTCTAGAACTGATATCAGTTCAGATGTTGTTTCCAGATTGTTATCCTCATCTCAGAGCTTGAAGATTTTGTGTGCTTTAAATTGTACTGTTCTCGAACAGGACCCTAACATTAGCACCATCAAAACCAATGGCAAAGTGTTGCTTGCCCTTTTTTCAGATATTTTTAGGGAACTATCTTCTTTATTTGCCGAAACTTCAAACAAAGGGAAGAATGTGTTTTTGAATTGGAGGTGCTCAAAGAACAACGATAAAAACTTGAATGAGACCATGACTTGGCTTGAGTGGATTTTATCTCACACACTTTTACGTATTGCTGAGAGCAACCCACTGGGTCTTGATGATTTCTGGATTAAGCAGGGGGCAACATTGTTGCTCAGCTTAATGCAAAGCTCACAAGAGGATGTTCAAGAAAGGGCGGCCACTGGACTAGCAACTTTTGTTGTTATTGATGATGAAAATGCAAGTATAGATCGTGGAAGGGCTGAAGCAGTTATGCGAGATGGTGGTATCCGACTTCTTTTGAACCTAGCCAAATCTTGGCGTGAAGGACTTCAATCGGAGGCTGCAAAGGTTAGTATCCTATTTGAAAACATTATAGTTTACTCATCACAATGTAGCGATCATCATATTCATTTCTTATTCCTGAATTGTTTATTCTAGTGACCCTAAGATGGTTTGATCCTTTCTATTTAGGTGAAGAATTTGCTATTCACAAGACTTTTGTTTTTTTTATCCTTTTCCGGGTATTATCTTAGATATAGATGTTAATAGTTAATTATACGAGATTTGAGCTGATTTGGACTTTTAACGGTATAGGCTCTAGCAAACTTGTCTGTCAATGCCAATGTTGCTAAAGCCGTAGCTGAAGAAGGAGGAATTAATATCCTCACTGGGTTGGCGAGGTCCATGAACAAGATGGTTGCTGAGGAGGCAGCTGGAGGACTGTGGAACCTTTCTGTAGGGGAAGAACACAAGGTTTTTTACTGTTCAGTGTTTTTTCTCATACCTTGTAACTTTTTCTGTTTGAAGTTCTAATCATATTTTGTTTTAAAACATATTAGGCCGCAATTGCCGAGGCTGGTGGTGTCCAAGCTTTGGTGGACCTTATATTCAAATGGTCCTCTGGCGGTGATGGAGTTCTTGTATGCTTCTCTTTATGTGATGTCTTTTACTTGTTTACTATTTTAAATATGTGTAGCATCTAGCTCACTCACGATTGAATTTGCCATCAGGCTATAATTTTTTTATTGGATCTTGATTTCCTCTGTACATTTTCAGGAACGTGCTGCTGGTGCCTTGGCAAATTTGGCAGCTGATGATAAATGTAGCATAGAAGTTGCCATTGCAGGTGGTGTGCATGCACTGGTGATGCTTGCCCGTAATTGCAAGTTTGAAGGAGTGCAAGAACAGGTGCCATTACAGTTCCTTCGGATTGTTTTTAACTTGAAATGGTTAGCATGGCTTTTTCAATTATCTAATTATTGCTATGTTATTATACCCCGTTACAACAACTAAGCAAACTGATAATGCAGTCTAAGATATTATGTCCCGTTCTACAATTTTACATTTTCTGAGTACCCTTATCAACATCTTGCATTCTTTTGATGCCAAGTGTGCTGTCATGTGCAAATGCTTAAGTATGCTATGCATTCTTGTAGGCATGGAATTAAGAGATTTTGTAAATACGATATTGATGGCTTCAACATTGAACTTTCTTGTCTTTAGATTTTGTGTTGCAATCCAGTTCCCCCACCCCCCAATGATTACTCATGTCACCATATAAGACATGTTTACTGTGAGTATTAATGGCATGTCCAAATATGCTAGGCTGCTCGTGCCTTAGCAAATCTGGCTTCTCATGGTGATAGCAATAGTAACAATGCTGCTGTAGGAAAAGAGGCTGGTGCTCTTGAAGCACTAGTTGATCTTACACGTTCTCCTCATGAAGGTGTTAGGTAAATACAATCATGTGTTTAAGCTGGATCTTGGTACTACCTATTATATGCTTTTCGTGTAAATAGGTTCGATGTTCATTTTCTGATCCCACAAGACTTGTTTTAGCTCTCTTCATTTTCCTGTTGGCCCCAAAATAATAAATCTAGTCCATAACTCAGATTAACTTTTTTTTTCTCTATTCACAAAATTCTGTTGGGTTTGTTCTATCGTTTATGATGATTTTTACTGATTGAAACAGGCAAGAAGCTGCAGGTGCATTGTGGAATTTGTCATTTGACGACAGAAATCGAGAAGCAATTGCTGCTGCTGGTGGTGTTGAGGCATTGGTATGTCATGTATCTTTTTCAGCCTCAATTGTTTTCTGCCTAAGCAGGGTTACCCTTATGTGCAGCAAAAGTGGATAACTATTGATGTCTACTAAAAGACCTCCCAAATATCCATAACTTTTAGTGTATGTTTTCCATAATTTTTTCTGGGACATATTGATTTCTGTAGACTTTGAAATCATTTAGTGTGTTTCCAGCATTAAAATGCAGATCTAACGTAATATGTTTAGATGTACGGAGGATGTGTCTCAATAATATGAGGCTTCCTTGTATCCCATGGATTCCCTATAGATACTACCTTTGGTATTTCATTTACTTTTTCCCCTTCCCGTGTGGTGTCACGACTCACGATGCAAAAATCTGAATCCTGAAATATTAGCCACTATAATGAAGTGCTTCGGAAACTGTGTAACGTTTAAGATTAGTTGAATTGGTGCTCTTGGCTTCATAATAATAGTTCACTACATCACAAAAGTTATTTATTTATGTAGGTTACTCTTGCCCAATCCGGTTCAAATGCTTCCCCAGGTCTTCAAGAGAGGGCGGCTGGTGCTCTTTGGGGATTGTCAGTGTCAGAAGCCAACAGGTATGCATTTTTTCTTTCGTATGCGGACATACAAAGATATTCAAGAGTTAGCAATAGAACCCTTGGCGTCTAAATACATTATGTGATAATTTTTTAAACTTTTGACCCATAATTTAGGGCAACAAGATTTTTATTATTGTGCATGATTTTCCTAGAAAAAATATTCCCGATTGATTGCTCCTTGCAACTCCAATAAGCAGAATATTCATTCTTTATCTTTTTGGTCTTTGTTAGCATTGCTATTGGACGAGAAGGAGGTGTTGCGCCCCTGATTGCACTTGCTCGCTCTGATGCTGAAGTAAGAATTTCATAAGCCAGCCCTTGCAGTTAGTTTATGATTTAACCTTTTTCCAAGTCATGTCTCAGTTGCGCTTTTGCTTTCAGGATGTTCATGAAACTGCTGCAGGTGCTCTTTGGAACCTTGCTTTTAACCATAACAATGCTCTTCGGATAGTGGAAGAAGGTGGGGTTCCTGCACTTGTTCACCTTTGTTCTTCATCATTATCCAAAATGGCACGCTTCATGGCTGCATTGGCGCTGGCATACATGTTCGATGGGAGGTAACTATTCTAGCCTTATTACCCAACATGTCCTCATCTATTTTATATATCTACATCTTTTCTCAGGACCTTGTCGTATTAAGTTCATGGTATGCTTATTCTATAATTTAGTTGGTTTATGACGTTTTAGCATGGCTTATCATGATGATATCTCTGATTAAAGACAATCTTTACGATGACTGAAAAGTGGAACGTATAATATATCATCTCTATCCTTATGAAAACAGCCTCTAAATAGAGTAAATTGGTAAAACTATGCTTATTCTATAATATTTCATGTTCAAATATATCATATTCTTTTTTACTTGGCAATATTTTCATTATAAATTTTCTTAGAATCAGTCGGGATAATAATCAGTCGAGGCCAATTTTGAACTAGTAAAAGCTACTTCACATATTATGAAGTTCGGTAGAAATTTAAACTTTGCTTTGCTTTCAAATCTCCAGGATATCAATATAATGTGAAAAAACAACCGACCATCTTGTATCAGTCGTATGAGACTTGTCGAAAGATCAAAGAGAACATTTTGATACTAATTTGCTTTGTATGTTGTTTTTCGCAGAATTGATGAGTTTGCACCAATGAGTTCCTCTTCAGAAAACACTTCTAAGAGTGTGAGCTTGGATGGAGCCCGAAGAATGGCTTTGAAGCATATCGAAGCTTTTATCCGTACATTCTCCAATCCACAAGCATTCGCCACAGCTGCTGCTTCATCTGCTCCTGCAGCCTTGGCACAAGTAACCGAAAAGGCTCGTATTCAAGAAGCAGGGCATCTGAGATGCAGGTTCCCTTTCCTCATCCTTTCCCCTCCTGGTTGTATTCTGGATTCATTTGAGGTTCTAAGATAATTATCGTCTCAACGTCAACGTTTTAAGTTGCACGAAGAAACTGACATGCTGTTAATAACGAAAATGACAACTATATATGTCGATGAAGAAATGCAATTGTAAATTAATAGAAGAAAATACTTTCCGGTTTTAATGAAGTTATTCAAAGACAGTCTCCGATATGTTATCCGTGTTCCTTTGTTTTACATGTTCCTATCGTGGCTGTGCATGCATTTGCACTCATGCATGTGTTGTGTGTGGGGAGTGACTCGAAGTTGCTCGCTCGGAACTAACACGTCTTTTATATTCCTCAGTGGAGCTGAAATCGGAAGATTCATCTTGATGCTTCGAAACTCTTCTTCCATACTCAAGGCATGTGCAGCATTCGCTCTACTCCAGGTAAAATGCCAATTTCTTCATGCATATTGCCAAGGGATATTCACATGTTCTATCTTTATAATCTCATTGAAATATTCTCAGTTCACCATTCCCGGTGGTCGACATGCCGTGCACCATGCTAGCCTTATGCAGGGTTGTGGAGCAGCAAGGGTTCTTCGCGCATCAGCTGCGGCAGCCACGTCCCCTATCGAGGCTAAAATTTTTGCCAGAATTGTACTTAGAAACTTGGAGCATCACCAAGTAGAAACATCCATCTAAGGTCCGGAACCAACTTAATTTATGAGTCAACTAAAGAATTTCATTAATTTATATATGCCATAAAATTACATTTCTAAGGTCTCTCTGTGTCTGTAACCTTTTGAACATAAGAAGTATTGGAACAACGATCTTGGTTTTTTAGTTCATTTTTCTGTGCTGTTGGAGCAATATATTCTTTATATATATATGTGTGTGAACATAAATGCCTTTTGAGGAATTAATATTTTGATTGCTCTTCCGGTTTCTAAAGTCTTGGCCTGATTGATCCGGACTGACCCGGGTCGTACACTTAGCTTTGGTGGGTGAGTCTCTTAATAGAGATTTTCTACGTACACAACATCTCGAATTTGAAACTTGTTTAAGCGAAATCAAGTTGTTTACCTCTTAGACATAGATAAAAAGATTCAAGAAGCTTCTCAATTTTGATAATATGCTTATCTACGTAAAAATATTCTACGTTTCTTTGTATTAAGGTTTGAAAAAAAATATGGTTGATTTAATTCTATTATTTTTCTTTAATCAATTTTAATTATGATATTTTTTATGAATTTAATAAAAATTTAATAATTATTATTAAAAAATTAAAATTAATAAATCATATTTAATATTTAAAATTAAAATTTAAGGTTTATACGTTATGAAATAAATTTTATCCCTATCGTCCGTGTAATTGAAACATTAGGATCAGTCCCTTGTCAGCCTTTGGATATTATGGTACTTGCTGAATCTTTTGTTTTTATGATAAGTGTATTAAAAATGTATTGAATGTAAATTTATATATATTGCATACAAAAATTATTTAAATTAAAATTAATATATATTATAAGATTATAAATAATTATAATTAAATTAGTGTATAAATTCAAAAATTAAATTTAATTAAAATAATTTAAATAAAATTTATAAAATTTAATTAATCTAAATTTTTTTAATTCGATCTAATTGAATACTTATACCTATACCTTTTAACCATGTTTTTTTAATACCAAACATAGATAAAGACACACACAAATAAAATACTTTTATTTATATAAATATTTAGTAATAATCATTTCTATTTTCTATCTATTACAAGTAAATTGTAAATTAAATTGTTGTTATATAATTTAATCATTTTAAGTTATTTGTATTTAGTTGTAGGATAAACTACATAAATGGTCACCAAAATTTTTGGTCAGATTTATTTTAGTTATCTAACTTTTAAAATATTTAATAAGATCATCCAACTTTAGTTCACATTTGATATAATCCCTACAGTTATATACTGTTAAAAATACATGTTGAAGCTTAATTTTTCTTAATAAAAAATGGGTAAATTATAACATTCATCACTCGACTTTCATCTCACTCAACTTTTAATTTAATAACTTAACTTTAGAGTTATTCAAGTTTTACTAACTCTCAAATGACAGAGCTAACAAATTATTTTTTTATTATTCTTTAAAAAATTCAGGAAATACATTTTTTATTTTTCATATTAAATTTATCGTATTTCATATTATATATTTAATAAGAAAAGTAAAAAAATCTTCAAATAAAAATCATTACTTAAATTTTTAAAATAAATTATTTTATTCATTTATGGTTCACAATTTTAAGTAAAATTAATTAAATGATCTTATCTATTATATCTAATTTTTATTTTAAAATATTATATAATATATAATTGAGAATAAATTAAAAATTTGTACCAAAATTACTAGACTATAAGATATTATAATACATAAAATTTAGAAAATATTATATATAATAGATAATATCATTCAATTAATTTTTCTTAAAATTATGAACAATAACAGAATTAAAATAATTTGTTTTAAAATTTATATTAAAATCAGGTTTGATTGATCTTTAAAAAATATATTTTGATTAATTATTAATTTCATATTATTTAATTTTTATTCTTATATTGTATCAATTTAATAAGATAATTAAAATATATTTACTCGAGTAATAATTTTTTTTTGCTTTTCTTATTAAAATATGTAATATAGTAATACGATAAATTTAATATGAAAAATAAAATAATGTTTTTCATTTTTTAAGGAATAATAAAAAAAATATTTATATATTTATGTCATTTGTGAGTTATCAAATAATGAATAATTCAAAAGTTAAATTATTAAATTAAAAGATTTTAAACTTTAATGACCAAAATAAGAGTGAGATGAAATTTGAGTGATGAATGTTATAATTTACCCTTTTTTTTTTAAAATTTATAAGCGGTAGGGACCGTATTAAATACGAACTAAAAGTTGGGTGACCTTATAGTATGTGAACTAAAAGCTGAATATCGAATCTTACCTAAAAGTTTGGTGAACATTTATGTCCTTAGTTATATTGGTGTTATACTGTTTATATTAGGATCGAATTCGAGGTGTTGGACTAAAATTGATAAAAATAAAATACAAGGACTAAATTCATTACTCATGAACAGTACAGTGACCAGGTGTAGAATTTGACCTAATTGTTAACAGTAAATAAGTTATCGCTTTGGGTTTTCCCTTCGATTTAAAACCATCGAAACCTACAGTTTTTGCAATTTAATTTCTTTCGTCAGAAGCAAAAAAATTCGAAAACCTCTCTTGGTGGTTTCAATGGCGATGCCAGTGGCTGATTCGTGTAGCAACAGGGCTGCAGTTCAAGCTACTAACGACGACGCTTCAGCCAGTAAATTGTGAGTGCTTTTCCTTGCTTCTTTTTGCCATACTCTTTTTGAGCAAATCAAAGGGGAAAACTAGGTTTAAAGAATTTGGATTTTATCCAAACAGCTCCAACGTTTTATCATCGATATATGATACCGTATTTCGATGCTAAAGAGATTTTGATTTCGAAATTTTATTGTGTTTGTGTGTATTCATTTCATATGCAGTAAGATCGGGCATACTTGTGTAAATTCAAATTAGTTTTAAACATGAGCGGAGTCGCATTGAGAAATGGGGTGTCTGTTGATACCCAAAATTTTGGAAAATCATATTTTTTATATAATTTGTATATAAAAAATTAAAAATATATATAATTGATACCCTTTTATATATAATTAATTCTTTTTAAATATCATTTAAGAAAATGATACCCTTTAAATAAATTTTTTAAATGTATGATTTATATTTGGTTTATTGACCATTTTATTTTATATTTTAAATCTAAAATGTCTAATTAGTTGTTCAATACAAAAAAAAAATGACATTGGAAAATAGTATTGGATTGAAAATTTACTTGCATGATGAGTACAATTGTATTGGTAAATCGTACCCTAAAGTTAATTGCTTTTCTACACATTAATCTAAGAAGAAGTGTGTTTAGCTCATTCAAACCAAGTAGCATCGTTTTACACTTTATTTCTCACTTTTGCCAACTGTGCATTTAAAGGTCATGTGTTAAGAAGGGATACATGAAAGATGACTACATCCATTTGTTTGTTAGAAGACCTGTGAGGAGATCTCCTATGATTAACCGAGGTAAGACTTGATTCATTTGAATTTCTTTGCGAGTTTTTTAATGAATTTAATTTAATGGATTTTTTCCTTGGCTGTGTATTATAGGTTATTTTGCACGTTGGGCTGCTTTTAGGAAGCTTCTGTATCAGTTTCTTGATTGTGTGGGATCTAATAGTGAAAAGGATGACACAAAGAAGCAAATACTATCACTTGGTGCTGGATTTGATACCACATATTTTCAGTTGCAGGTGCCTGAGTTTTTTTGTGAGTTGTGTGTTGGGATAAACTCATAACTGAAAAATAAAGATTTTAAGAATGTGTAACGTTATTGCTCAATTTGTGTTGAACACTTGAAACTTAGTTTTTCCATGTTTTTATTCACTGGTACTAGTTATTTGCTTTGTTTATTTTTTCAATAATTATCTAGAAAAGATGCATGTTCCCTTGTATAATTATCTAGCCAAAATGGAAGTTTAATTGCGCTTTTGTTTTCTTTCATTCACAGGACGAGGGAAAAGCACCGTATCTGTATGTGGAATTGGATTTTAAGGAGGTGCAGTTTTGAATTTATGATTGCAATTAATTTGTACTATACTGTGGTTTAAACAGTGATTTCTTTCTTTAGGTTACTAGTAAAAAGGCTTCCCTTATTGAATCCTGCAGTCAGTTGAGGGACAAACTTGGGGCAACAGCATCAATCTCACGAGGTAAGGTGCCCTGGTCACCAGGTTATTAAAATCAAATTGCTTCTGTTATTGTTTTTATTTCTCAAATTGCCATTTTCCTTTTCTGGTTTTGGGATACATGGTGCTACTATGAAGAGTGTGCTTTTTTCATTGTACGCAACTTACATTAAATATGACGTGCAAAACATGAAGCAGGGAATTGTCCCTTTCAGCTGTCCTGTGAATAACTCATATTTGGTGTTTGTATTCTTTTGTCCAACATTTTTTTCATTTTCTTTGATGTCATATGTCTAGTACATCTTGTCGATGTTTTGAGGCTTTCGTGGCAGATTTACTGTATTACAGCCCATCATCTGTGAACAAAGTTTTGGTTGAAGGAATCACAAAGCTTGCTTCTTGTACTTTACAGTATCTTGCATCTGATGCATTTAAGCACATGCTTCTTCCGTGGAGTGATACAGAGCTCATATCTTTGCAGAGAATGGAGAAGTGCTCAGTGATCACTACAAGCTACTTCCAGTTGATTTGCGAGACATTCCAAAGTTGGATAATGTCATATCATTGGCAAATATGGATCCCAGGTATCTAATGAAGCAGTCCTATTCTTTTTCACTTACCAGTACCCCATTTTGAAGCCTAAAATAATCAATATCTTTCTAACTATTCCATTTCATAAGTTTAATGGTTATAATTATGAGGGTTTTCTGAAATTAGTGTCGTTTCCTTGGTTGGACTGTTATATTTGTATGATATTTAGTTATTTTCATGATATTTTGTTCTTTTCTACCTTAATGGGTAGAATTGGTTTATTATTTTCATGTTCAGGGACCTTAAGGGTCGTCTGATATTGGTACCAGTCTGCCAACATTTATAATTGCAGAATGCGTTTTAATATACCTGGATCCAGATTCAAGCCGCTCTATTGTTTGTTGGGCGTCGAAGACATTTTCAACAGCAATATTTTTCCTATATGAGCAGGTTCTGTACTTTTTCTGAAACCTCAATATCTTTAACTTGTTCCTTGTTGGTTCTGTCATGGTTGATGAGACATTGATGAATTTCCATTTATGGTCCTTGTTAACAGATTCACCCAGATGATGCTTTTGGGCAGCAAATGATACGAAATTTGGAGGTAAAACCGTCCTGCTTTTTGAATTTCATTTATTTATGATTTGGCTTGTTTCTGTGAGTGACTTAGCAGAGTCTCATTTAGCTGTTTGTGTGAAGTTCTTTTGAATCCAGAGCCTCTTCATTCTAGTTTTACATTTTGTTGATGTTTGGTGAAAAGGTGTTTAGCTAGATAGGAATGTGCGTGTCAGGTTCCTGTTACAGAATGCTGTTTCCCCCCTCCTCTTTCTGGTAAAAATGCAAGAAACTTTTAACGTAAGGGATTAAGACGTATGACTGCAGTCAGTATCTTTTATTTAAAAATATTTTTAATATTACTGAAGTATCTTATAAAGAATAATTGTTTAGATTCATGGGAATTCCTATGAAGAAAAACTCATGATACTAGAAGTCATGCATTATTGAGCATGTTATTCCTTTTACGAATTTGGTTTATTCTACAGTAACAAATGCTTGTCAGAATAGGGGTTTCAATGAAGCGAGTTTAGTCATTAGTCAAGCTTGAATAAATGAGGGAATGCAGATGGATATTTTGTCAATGCTCAAGTTCCCTTAATGCCAGAAGTGTGAGGCTTGGATGCCTTGATATTGATTTCTGGAAACTTACACTAGTTTTTAGTGAAAATCATTAACTCCTAGTCAATTTTTTTCAGAGTCGAGGCTGTGCACTTTTGGGTATCTATGCTACGCCAACTTTGCAAGCAAAGGAAAAACTATTTCTTGATCAGGGATGGCAGGTACATGGGTATATATACATATTTTTAAATGCAACTCGATATCTGCACATTTTTATGTTTCCTTAAATTTATGGTATGCATTTGCTGGGTACCTTTAGAGTGCCATTTATATGATGGTAAATATAGTAATTGCCTCTATGCTAAAAAGAAGAAAATGTAATGCTTGAAGTAAAGATCTACTTCGGGCTATATGAGAAGTATAGTAACTGCCAAAATAATATTTGTTTGTTCTTAGCCGAGTCTTTCCAGCCTTTTTTTATCCTTTTGAATGTTATAATTCCATTGATCTTTCTTTGTTTTGTTTACCAACTTTGCTGCATTTCCTGAGATTTCAGAAAGCTGTTGCATGGGACATGCTGAAAGTTTACAGTAAATTTGTCGATGCCAACGAAAGAAGAAGGTAGATGCTGCTTTAGCATTAGAAATAATAATTTTTGATATACATCAATGGAGATTTAGCTGATTTGACAGCATAGATGGCTCCTCGACTAAACATGATGGAATTTACTCATTTTTTTAACTAGATTCCATTCAAATGACTGTTTTCATCATCTTGTCAGCTAAATTTGACATGTACTAGTATATCATGAACTTGAAAATAAGAATTGAATCGTCATATATGTCTGTTTATTTATTTCTGACTACATAAATCATCCATGAATTTGTTTATTGTGCATGTTCCTATGATTTTGTTGACCATTTTTATTCAGTCGATATTTAATTTGCCAAGGCCATGACCTCAGTAATTTGATCGTTAATTTTCTGTTCAGGGAGAATATATTCTTTCTAACATAATATAACTGCTTTTATAAGTATAATGATTAAATTCGAATCAGATAATGGATTCTTCTGTGTTTGTGTGCTTTGTACTACTACTCTGTAAATGCTCTGCTTTACCGTAAAGAAGAATAGAAAGTCGTTCAAATTTCATTGTTCACATCTTTTAGCTCTTTTTATTCTACCTTACATCGGAAAGCTCGGCATTTTTTAACGTCTGAAATATTCTTTGAGAGGATTTCTTATATGTGATGTTCTTGTGTTCAGAATCGAACGGCTGGAATTGTTTGATGAATTCGAAGAATGGCATATGATGCAGGTAAGTGAATCTTTGGTTCAAACCGTGAGTTATTGTTAGCATTGCCCCGGAAAATAAGATGAATTTGGTCTTATGGTACTTTGAGTATTTATTATTATCGCCAGCAGTGACACAAATGGTAAAATTTTGGAATCATCCAATCCAAAATTAAATTTTGAAATATAGGTGATCTTCAACTATATTTTAGATTCTAGGTCAGTTTTTACATTACATGTAGGAGAACGTCATGTGCATATGGTATTGTCCTTCAGACCCAATTTGCCATTTTTGCAGGTGATGTTTTCTTACCTACGAAATTTTCAACTCCTTATTTTCTCAAATAAAAACTTTAAATGACTTATATTTCCAACGGAGCTGACACGAATAGATATGCATGTCATCTGCTGATAAGAAATTTTACAGATTTTATTACTATCTTCATTGATTTTTGTTTTAAACTCCTGATTTTCAGGAGCATTATTGTGTTGCTTATGGAATCAATGATGCCATGGTATGTTCACATAATTCAAGTTTAATTCAAGCTCGATCGAAGATTACTTTTAGAGCTTAAATTTTATCTGAGATTCAATTGTTTGATTTGATTTGTTCTCCTGCTTGACTTTAAACTTGGTTGTTTTTGCTGGGGTTCGAGTTTGAATAGATGTTTTTGATTGATTCAGGGGTTGTACGGAGAATTTGGGTTTGAAGATGACGATAAACAAGTGTTGGAAACTTCTTCGCCTGCATCTCCGTGAAATATACGAGGCAACTCTCGGAGTGATATGCCCCTGTCTAGCAAAGGTAAACCGGAAAACACCGAGTATTTAAACACTCGAACAGGATCATCTTTGAGTTGACTGTTTCATTTTTCCTAAGTTTCTTATTTCATACTTATACACAAAATGTATGTATTGAATCATGGTGAAATGATAAGACTTTTATATTAAATTTATGGTTCATACTAGTAATTTTAATTAAAATGATCTATTATTTGGATTTTTGTTGGTTATCTTTCGATTTTTTAAGGTTTTGTGTTCAACTAAATCATTAAAAGAACTTATACTATTATTTATATGTAAATATATTCTATTATCTAGATTTTTTTGTTTTCATTTTGATTCTCCAGGAAAACGAAATAATAAAAAAGACCTTTTATTGTTTATATATTTTATTATTTAGATTTGATTGATTGTTTTCATTTTGTCTTATTTAATCTTATATGAAGATTTTCTACCCAAGGCAAAATTTGAGGTTTACTCCACTTCCGTCACCGCCGCTGCTCTTCACTTCTTCACTTCAACAACATTCCTTGAAAGCTTCTGTTCTCACATTTCAACAAGCTATTCAAAGACTCTCATCGCACTCTATGTATTTCGTGACGGGAAGTCTGTATATTCGTTGCGAATTTGGTAAGAATAGTGGGATTCGCTTGGAGGTGCTACAATGCAATGCAGCAAGACGGAGGGATGGTAACAGGAACGTCATACTTTCAGTACAGTGCTTGCTGTACTGAAAGCCATTGCAAGTCTTGTATTCAGCTGCTCACAAACCAAAGCTCCGAAGCACCACAGTCTCCACCGTCACACCCGGACCAAACCCTAACAGAACAACCAATTCCAGCCCTTCACCGGTGCTGGATTTGCCTTCAGCCACCGACTTCCTCCTCAACTCATCTAGAGCAAAGAGCACGCTGGCAGACCCCATGTTTCCATACTCACTCAACACACTCCAGCTGGCTCCGAGCTTCTCACCAGTCAACCCAAGCTTCTCTTCGATTCCTCTAAGAATGGCCGGACCGCCGGTATGGATCGTGTAAAACAATCTGTTCCAGTCCTTGATGCCAAACGGAGACAACATTTCGAGCAAGCAGTGCTCGATGTTGTTAGAAACCACCTGTGGTAAATCTCTAGACAAATAGTACTGCATTCCAGTTTCACGTATCTTGGCTACAATCATATCATCAGAGTCCGGGATCTCGGTCTGGGTTGCTGGTATGATCTGAAACAAAGGCCGTCGCCGGTTGATGGTCGTATCCGACTCACCACCACCACTGCCTCCGCCGCTGACAATAACAGCCGCGGCCCCGTCGGAGAAAATAGCCGATCCCACTGCATTCTAGTTTCAACCCTAAACCCAAACTCGACCCGACCCAAGATCACCTTGAAAAAAACCCGATCCGAACCCGCATTTTTCACTAAAAATCCGACCCGATCGGACCAGGTTGATCGAAACCCATCGAGTTCGAGTTCTGTGCCCATCCCTAGGTATATAATAATAATAATAATAATTTAAAATCTTATTTATACATGTAAAAAATAATATAAAAATATGTATGTAGATATAAAAATAAAGTCATTTAAATTAGAATCAAAATGTACAATAATATTATAAATAGTGTAATTAAAATTTGTACATAAACTCGAAAAATCGAATTGACTCTAACTCGCAAAAACCGACTTAAATCGAAAAAATTCAAAAAGAGTTCAAATTGTAAAATATCTCAACTCAAATAAATCAAAATTTTTAACTCGACTTGACTCGTTCGAACGCTCACCCTACCTATAATTTAAAAATTCTTAATGTCTTATCTAGTTCAAATTTCAAAATATATAAAAGAACGAGACTAAAATTGATTAAATTAGAATATAAAAACTAAATACATAACTTATGCATAGAATAAGGACTAGTTACGTAATTTAACCTATATGTGTTTTCTCCTATAACTGGAATCCAAGGGAAAAAAATCTCCCGATAGGAGAAGAGGAGCAGAGCAGTAAGTGAAGCCACCAGCCGCTATAAGAAGAAAACAATAGGAGGCGGAGGTGGAGGTGGAGGTGGAGGCGAAGGAGTTCTAGGGTTTCGTTTTTGTTCAAAAAAAGCTTGAATTTCTTCCCGTCCATCAACTTTGAAAAAAATCAAAATCGAAGCTTTTGAAATTCGGAAGCTGAAAAAGTTCAAAAAACAAGAATCCATGTATAGAGGTCGAGGAAGGTCATCCAAATCAGGGCTTATGGGAGTACCGTTCGACCGGAAGCGCATAAACGACGCGCTGGACAAGCATCTAGAGAAGTTATCACCGTCCACTTCAAGGGGATTGAGCAACAGCAAAGAGAAGGAAAGATTCTCCGTCCCTTCAACTTCCACCGCTAAACCTCAGCTCGATCATCGCGATTCGCGATCTTCACCTCTCTCCAAAGCCCAATGTTCCGATGGTTAGTTGCTTATATTATCGCTTACTTTTATTTCTTTTCGATTCGTTGATATTGGCTTGTACTTTTTTGTAGTTTTAATTCCGTTTAAACAGGATTTGGGGTTTTAATTGTTGTTTGGAAACTCTGAGTTGGTCGGTTTGTGTATTTGCTTCTGAAAAATGTTTAACTTGAATCGTTGAAGCCCTAGGTTGTTTATGATGGCAGCCAGTATTATCAATTTCTATAAAAACCCAAATTCGAATCTGTAAATCTGCTTGAAATTGAAACCTGTTTCTCCTGATTGATTGAATTACCCTAAAATTCTTCATTTATCAAGTCTAGGAAGTTCAAAATACAATCTTTAAAATTTGAAGTGGGTTCAGGTAATGAATGTTCAAAGGTTAATGTTTGCATCCACTACGTGTTCGTCGCATATTAATTAGAATATCCGAATTCGAATGTTATATGAATTCACAGAAAGCAAGTGGATAACTGTGAATATGCGAATCTGCAGTACCCGTAGCTTTTCCCCTCCTACCTTGGATTTTGGAAGCTAGTTTAGGGTTGGTAACTTAAATCTTAGTATCGGCTTTTTTTTAAGCTCGTTATAGTTCTAAATTACCATTTTCCTCGTCATGTTTTTACTTGAGAAACTATAGATATTATTAAGATCATTAATCATGATTGATAAAGGAGTAATTACTTTTGTTGCAGTGGAATCTGAAACTGACAGTGAAGAATCAGATGTTAGCGGTTCCGACGGAGATGACACATCTTGGATCTCATGGTTTTGCAATTTGCGAGGAAATGAGTTTTTCTGTGAAGTTGATGATGATTACATCCAAGATGACTTTAATCTTTGTGGGTTGAGCCATCAAGTTCCATATTATGACTACGCACTTGATTTAATTTTGGACATCGAGTCTTCTCATGGTAAGCATTCCACGACTCGGATTACCTAAATTTTGGAAGATTTGATAGTTTCTCAAGGTCAAGAAGATGCTATACTTTCCAAAATTTTGGGTTCGATTAGCATTCTTTGGAGTTTAGACTTCAGAAGACATAACAGTAATCATATCGTTCTTCCCTCCACAATCAACATTGACTGCTATGCCTGCTTGAGGCTATGCTTATCGGTTTGAGGAATCTTGCGTTTGAAGCATTTCCAGCCATATAACTTACAGTTACAATGTTTGCATCTATATTCAGACGCCTTCTCATGTTTTTAACGTTGTTTAGCGTCTTCACCATCATTTGTGTCTGTTTGTTGCGCCTATGCATTTCTATGTTTCGTCTTTCTCAGTTCTCGAATGTATGGCTCCTACTTTCGCTTCTTGATACTCGAAAGCCACCATTGCACTTTGGTTATTACTACTAATTAGATGTCTTTCGGGAATTATAGGTGATATGTTCACTGAAGAACAAAATGAAATGGTTGAATCCGCAGCCGAGATGTTGTATGGTCTTATACATGTCCGTTACATATTAACAACCAAGGGAATATCTGCTATGGTAAATAGTCGTCATGTTCTCCCTCGTTTTTGCTTTCCGTCGACTTCATATCTCGCTTACAAAGTTCTACTTTGAAACTTGTATTTCAGTTGGAGAAGTATAAAACCTATGACTTTGGAAGATGCCCGAGAGTTTGTTGCACCGGACAACCTTGTCTTCCAGTTGGTCAGTCCGATATTCCTCGCTCGAGTACAGTAAAAATCTACTGCCCCAAATGTGAAGATATATACTATCCCCGATCCAAGTATCAAGGCAGTATCCTTTTTCGTTCGTTTCACATATGACATTTTCTTTCTCGTTTTGATCATTACAATTTCACTGGATTTGAGAACTAAATTGCCTGTTTCTGTGATATCGATGTAAGATGTCGTGTTTTCTCTTCGTTTTTCGTTTCTTTCCTGTTTCGTGTTACCAGATCATGGTTGCATCACTTTGTTTTACTGCTTACTTTTCTTGACATTGCCAAAGATATCGACGGAGCTTATTTCGGAACAACGTTTCCACATCTATTCCTGATGACATATGGGCACCTGAAGCCTCAAAAGCCAACCCAAAACTACATCCCTAGAGTTTTCGGGTTCAAGATCCACAAGCCTTGACGTAATCGACACACAAGTTGCAAGCCGGAACTTGTCGTCCGAGGACTACCGTCGGACGGTGGTGATCTGGGGTTCCAAATGGAAAAGAAAAGACAAAGAATCTGTAAGATTGTATGTGTAGGATTGTTTTATTTTCCTGACTTCGATGTCCTTTGTTTTGTTTGGAATTGGGATTTAGGTGTTGGTAGTTGATAAATCAGATGATATCTCTTGTATTTGTCAACAGTTTTTTTATAAAAAAATATTTTAAATTTAGTTGGAAGAAAAGAATATATATGATAATAATCTCAGAAAATCAATAAAACACAACAGTCCCCAAGTCCAAACAGTACCCCAACCAAATACTAACAATGATCTTATCGGATTCAGATTTGGTCGGACTCGATAGATCTTTATCTAGAATTGATTTTGATGAGACTAGGACTAAATCTAAAATTTATATTCAGACTACTATCGGGGAAAAATTATATCATGGGTCAGTCTCATTACGTCATCCATAAGACCAACCACTAAAAACCATTCATTTCATCATTTTTTTTTCATATCATATATTTTTAAGTGAATTTTTACCCATATTTACTATTAATTCTTTCTAAAAATAATTTTTAAGTGAAGATTCACTCGAAAAAAAATATAACATGAAAAAAATAGTGAGGTGGATGGTTTTTAGTGGTTGGTCTCATAGCCACGTAGTAAGACTGACTCATGATATAATTTCTCACTATCGGGACTGAAACTAAATCTTAATATTTCGACTTCAATACTCGGTGGGTACGATACTGGTATATTAACACCATTTTAGCTTAAAATTAAACCCAAAAATATTTTTATTATTTTTTTTTTCACACTTAAAAACCCTATACTAAAACCCTAAATAAATTCTTTTATTTTTTTCTTTTATGATTTTATGTTAATTTTTGTTTTTTTTACTGGTCTATGACAATTGATTAGATACTCGATACTGATATTATTCTTTATTAATATCGAAATCAATTCTTAAAATTTAAGATTCGATTTAATCGAGACTAAGATTGATTTTAATTTCTAAATTAAACATAATAAGAATATCTAAATTTTCTAAAAGAATCAAATTAAAAATTTAATTTAAAAAAAATATATTTTAATGTTCTCAAAATTTGAAAGTCTTCGCCGTCCTATCACCATCTATCCTGATTTATAACATGATAATATACCATCTTAAAAAAATAATAAAATACCAACAAATTTAGTTTTATATTAAAATAGAACCGTTTGTCATTTCATATTTGTTATTTGAGTTTAGATATCGGTATTATATTTGAGATAAATATTTTTATTTTTTAAAAAAAATAATTTATACAAGTTTAAATATTGGGGGATTGGTCCAAGTGTAAGTAGCTTGATTCTATTTAAGCAAATTTTAAGTTCGAGACGTTGTATACGTAAAAAATCCTTACCGGAAGACTCACCCACCAAAACTAGGTGTACGACGTGGATCAATCCGAATTAGTTAGGGAAAGACTATAAAAAATGATAGAGCTATCAAAAAATATAGGTTTAAATGTTTAAATTTTATGTTCTAAAATTCATAATCATGGTTTGAGATTTTAAGGTTAAAATTTAAATTCTAAATTTTACACAAATTATATATATCAAAACGATTCATTTAGCATTGCACATGTTTGTTTGTGTTTCGTACTGTGTTGTATTTAACGTCATTCTATCTATTTGTTCGTACTGTGTTGGAGCTTGGTGCTTTGGCTTTGTGAGGTACTTGAACATGCATACATGATGATGGCAACAAAGGTAGACAAGCATGGATACATGATGGCAACCATTTCACCTAGTAGCCTTGGAGTCTAACATCAACTGCAGTTTTGCAAATCTAAAATTTAAATCTCTAACCTTAAATCATAAATTTTAACTCGATCAAGTTCCCTGTAATAAAAGATCCAACTGACAACCTCAAATTTCGAAAGAGACCGGCAACTCTGGATGCTAAATTCAAATCTTCCATAACTATAATCAACATTTTTCCAGGGAACATAAATAATGTAAAAACATGAAGAAGAAGAAGAAGAAGATGATAAAAAGAGTTTCAGCGACTAGACTAGAGCGCTATACATGAATTTCTTTCTATCAACAACATCAGTCACTAATCTGTACTAATAAAAGAACTGGTCTAAAATACTGGATTTGTTACGATGTGGGGGTCGAAAATCATCTAATCGAAAACTCGAACTAGATAAAATTTCATTTAAGAAGGTTTCTCCTTTGTCCGTCTTAATGGACACCAAGGTGCTCCCAAGAACATCAGCAGCAAGACCTGTTTCTAGTAGACAACCTGGATCATCTCCTCCGTCGTGTATTAATCGCCCAATCTCACTCAGGGTAAGTACATTTTCTACTATGACCTTGGCAAAGATACGGCCAAGAAATTCAGCAGCTTTGGGAGCATCATTCACGGCGTCCTCCAATGTGCTGAGAACAAACTCAAACCTAAATGAAGAAAAGGAGGACAAAATAGCATCAGGAGGTAAATATCTAAACTAAATGCACTCATGTCTGACATCCGAAAAACACAGGTATATATTGTCAAATGATGCTCATACCCTTTCACAAGATGAACTTGGTTCAACACACCATCATGGGACCTTGCCAGATTGACAAGTAGCTTCGCCAAAAGATCTCGTTCCATGTCTTTTCTCTCAAAAGAGTCTGTTACCCAAAGTGCAATCATTCTCGGATGGAAGCTTTGACAGTGCAAATCTTTGATGCACAAACCGACTTCTTTCTCATCTCTAGCACTGAAAGAATTAAAAGCATAAAATGCTCAGTACTGGATAGAAGTAACCTTATATGATCATCAAAACAGTAGATAGAATAAGGACAACAGTATAAATATGTACAACAATTCTTCAGTTTATCCTCAACAACTGCACTACTTACCTTATATTGAGCCATTGCCCATTAGTATCAATATCAAAATTATTAATATATGCTTAAACAACATATTTTGATTAAAAAAAAACTTCAAATATCAATATCCTATTGTCAGAAATTTAAAAAATAACTATCACTTTTCAAGTTTACCATCAACACCAGTACTATTTAATTTAAATAAAGACATCAGTATTAGTATCATCCAAATCTCAATATCCTTTCGAGTTCTAGAATAACTACAACTCTCCAAAATTTGCTTCTAAATCTGATTAAGTGACAAGACAACATTTAAGCAATTAAATTGTAGTGAGATTATTAGAGTGCCTAACTTTAAATTCAATATTTGATATCCTAAATAGATACACCTTTCTGGAGTAGTTTTACATTTCAACATTCTGTTGACAACTAAAAAGTACCAGTGCATATGAGCAGATCAATGTGTTCAAATTTATACATATAAACGTTAAAAGGAAACAGAAAGACTAGTACGGGAAAATTAAAATCAGAGTTGAGATAAGAGGATACCTGTAAAATTCTTTAATAGCTGCCATACACATTTCAATCAGGCGCTCCTCAGGCCAGCTCTTTTCTGGAGGAATATTTTTGGTGAAACCTGATATTTGTCCTTGTGCAGGAGAGGCAGCAGGAGAACTAAAACCATTCAAACCAGCAGCCATTCTCTTTGAATCTCCTGAAATTGGGGAAACGTCAGCTAAGGGAGTACTTAGCATTGCCGGTGGTCCTCTAAAAGCCATCCCTCTAGCTAGACCACCATGGGGCCCCAAGGTAATAGAATCATCACCGACTGGCCTTTGAGGCAAGGGAACAGACAAATTCTTGGACACAAAAGACTGTCTATCATCCATACGAACATCCTGAGCAACAAGACCACGGTGTTGGGTGGGAGACCAACGAGAACTACCCACCTGAGACCCAGGAGAAGATAACATAGACGATCGCGAACCAAAATCCAAGGGTGCTCTTTTTGCACCAGGATTAATGCCAGGACCACGCGCAAGCCTACTGGTTTGTGCTTGTCGCTCTTGAGCAGCATCTCTGTGCACATCCTCAATCTTTTTAGGCCCATCAACTTTCCTCCTCTGCTGCCACTTATTCTTTCTCAAATCAATAGCATCTTTCAACATGAATCTAACCCTAGAAGATAATTTCATATTATTTGACAACTTTGCCATCCTCTCAAAATAAGCATCCATGTGCACCTTTGCTTTGGGATGGTCAATCATTTCTCCAATCGTACTCATTAATTTGCATAAAGCTTCAACATCTTCCTCATCAGGGTTCTCATACTCACCGAGTAATTTCTTGATGCATTCATGCATGATTCTCTCGGTTAACATTTTCTTCTTGTATAACTCCCCAATAAGTCTAATGTTACCCAACATTCGTCTCCGTGCCTTGATTCTCTTCTCCTCTCTTTCCTCCACAGACTGTTTAGCATCACCCTCTTCCTCAACTTTATTTGCTTCTTCTTGTTCTCTCTCCCCTCTTTCAAATTCCTCCTGGCACTTGTTCAGCAGCAATCTCTTGAAAGTTATCTTTTCGTTGTCTTCACTAAAATCAGGCAACTCTACTGCTAGATGAGAACAGAAGTTTGCATACATTTCACAGAAAGTAGGCTCCATCAAAGCTTTGTCAAAGATCTGTGAGATGACACCAGTGAGAGTACCAGCATTGTCAATGTTTACTGCCTTAACTTGCTCAAAGAGTTTCTCAAAGTTTTGGGGAGTTAGTTTGTTCAAAATAGCTTTCAGTTGCCTTTGCTTTAAGGCCTCCTCATCAGTCACTTTACCCACTTCATACTTCCTTTCAGCTTTGTGCATCATCTGTAACGGTGTTTGCGGCAAAGAAATCAACCCCTTTTGCTGATAGTTAGGAACACGTTGCCATCTGTCGGTACCAGGACTACGTGGTATCCATCCTTGGGGACCCATAGGGTGCATCTGTCCAGGAAACATCCCTCCAACTAATGGCAGAGATGTTGGACCTCGTTGGTGCCTTGGAACACCAAGATTACCTCCATGGACTGGCTGAAAACCTGCAGCAGCAACACCACAAGCAAGATCAAGATGTGCATCCCGTCCAGGTACAAAAGAACCAGGAAGTTTCATCCATCTGTCATAATCAACCATTCCACTAGCTCGTCGATCTAATCGAGATCCACTAGATTGCCTATCTATTTTTCTTCCAGGACTAGGATATGAATCACGATCAACAAGGTGAGAGGTATTGACATTGGCAACCATCAAGGCCTCGGCAATATCTGAGGCAATCTCAAAACCTTGTGGAAGATCAGCACACTGCTCAGCAAACTTAAGAAGAAAATCTCTGGAATACTTCTTTGATATATTCCCACATCCATCTTCATTATGATTTATTAGCCCTTCATGAGACTTTACAAAATCATCTGAAGTTTCTAATTTTGGCTCACAAATATCAGCAGCATCTTCCCAATCACCCAATTCAGTTCTAGATTTTGCAATTTTATCACTGTTAGTAGAATCCACCTGAGGAGACTCATGAGATACCAGCTTCAAATTAACACCATTGGAATTGTTATCTGCCCTAGCTGAAGGTATGATTGTCTCTTTCTTTTCCTTGGGACCTTTAAATGCTATATAGAGATCAGAAGTTGTTCCAGCAGCATCTGCCCTCTGAAGAATTTCTTTTCTGTTTTTCTTCCCTCTAGTTGATGTACTCTTCGTCCTATTGAATTCTAGTGCAAGATTGTCCTTTGAACTAGGTACATGAACACCTCCGTCATATTTTGATATTGAGTCACAGAGATCAGGAGTTGTGAGCGGAGCAGAATGCTGGTCAGAAGCACTAGACTTACTAAAAGTGATTTCATTGCTATCAACGGCACTTGAAGATGCATTGGAACCAAAGGTGATATCAACATGTGAACTTTCAAGAATTGTAGAATAAGATATTTTAGAGGTAAACACATCGGTATCAGTGACTCCCTCATTTTCAATGCTAACCTCTACATCTTCGTCAAGCACTGAGGTTACCGAGGTAGGAACATCATTGCTGGTAGTTGTTGCCTTCAAAGCAGATTCCTGATCAGACTTAAGCTCCACAGATTTCAAGGGATCCTTAATTTCAGGTTTCAGTTGCTCATCCAGCTTGGAAGAACAATCCATCTTAGCAAGCTGAACCATGTCCAAGCATTCAACATTAATGCCAGTACCAGAAACTTCCAATGAAACAGAGGTTAAGCCTTCTCTGTTCTTGTCTGTCCTCAGTTATATAAGAGAAGACAAAGAATCATTTATTGATGATAACTCCTGGGTAGGATGTGACAAAACATCAGCAGCTGATGATGATTCCAAAGCTGTTTTGGTCTTTTGAGAAGAAATACCATGCTCTGCAGTTTGGGAAGCCAAGCTGGATTTTGACATAGACTGTCCACAATGTGTGAAAAAACAAATAAACTAATGCAAACAAAAATTACATATGCTACAAAAACAAAACAAGTAAAATACCTGATTTGGTGGCAGAGTATGACCTTCCTTAGTTGGTTTCTTCTGTTTATCTGCTATAGAGTAAGAGTAAGTCAAATTATCTCCCCTGCCTTCTTTACTGGCAACAGTCAGGACAGAGTCCTCAAACGTAGCAGCTGGAGCAGAAGATAAGCTACCCTCACTTGAAGTCACCAAAGGTTTTAGTGATCCAACCTTTTCAACAGGAGGCAAGCTAATGGATAAAGATGAATCAGGCACCTTTTCTCCAACAGAAACTGTTACTGGCTTGACTGTAACATGTGTTATGCCTGAGGGAGCAGAAGACGCTACACTGTGACCATCAGGTGCCAATTCAATACTAGGTGATTCTGAAGTACCAAGTCTAAGATTTACAGATTTATCAACCGGAAGTGAACCATCGGCTGCTGCTGAGTTCACATAAGAAATGTTTTGATGACTCTGACCGACAGGAAGATTAAATCTAGGCCCTTGGTCATTGGGTACTACTGCTATCTGGCTACTGGACAATGGCAGAGATGGTGGTGGTGGATAAAACATGGAATTGGTATTGTAAGAATTGGAATAATAGTTGACTGAACGAGAAGGCGCAAATGATGGAACTGGCTGGGATTGAGTTGGCACATTAGGATGAGACCTTGGACCTGAAGACCCACCATCTAAATAAGTATCTGTTCGTTTATTAAGCCTTAATTCTTCATGAGTCTCAGGGTGTGTAATCTTGACAGGAGTAGTTCTACGAGGAACACCAAACTTCCCTCCTTGCTGTTGAGAATGCTGTGGGGCAATACCCATTCCCAAGTTGCCCAATTGGGGTGCATGCTGGCCACCTGAAGGTTGTGTGAAACTCAAGCCCTGACCCTGATGCATCATTCCCTGAGGTGGCAATGGAAGAGGCTGACCTAGAACAAAAACTGGTTGCTGCATCACCTGAGGGCCATTTCCCATTGGTAATGGCATATGCATGGGCATCTGAACTGAAGGACTCTGAGACAGAATATGTGGATTAGGCCCACCAAATTGCATGGAAACCTGGGGTTGGTGATGAAAAGGCATGTGCATAGGAATATTGAGAAGAGCAGGGTTCTGTGTCTGGCTCACAGGAGGTCCAGTAGATGCTTGTACATCTTTTTTTACCATCGGCACTGGGTGAACCTCCCTAGAATTAGATTGATCAATTACAGAAGAATCCTTTTTTGATAGCTGCTTCTTAGGGGCAGGAGTGGGCAAATTTGACACAGGTCTAAAAGAGGATTCCTGGCATGCATGAAGGTAAAAAAATGTTTGTTATTTGAATATATAAGTGAACTCCTATGACTCTAAATCAATCAGTTTAAAAGCCTCAAGATCATGAAAATGATCTGTGATGATATTATAATTAAGTTTCTACTGGGAATTCTCTCTTACTATTAGAAAACTAAACCAGGTGAATGAGAAGGCCTTTTTTAGTATTCTGCAGAGTAGCATTTCACTATTCTTGAAGATTAAACTGCATTATTTTATGAAAATTGACAAACCTTATCTCGTTTCTGCTCATCCAAATTTGGAGGAGCAGAGGTAGTTCGAGCCGGAATCTGATACAAATAAGAAAATGAAAACTAGTGTTAGAAACAAGGTTGCAAATTGGCAGAAAGATAGAAGACCATCATGAATAGTAAGCTACCTGCATTCCATTCATGAAACCAGGACTTATGGACCCAAACTGTAAAGAGAATGCTTGGGATGCATCTCCTGAAATTAATACATAAAAACAGTTAAAAATATATAACTAGTTAAATCGGCTTAAAACTATAAATGCTATCATGATAAACAAACAACCACAATACAAAATGCTGCTCCACAGGTAAATTGAAGATCTTCAAGTTTCACATAATTGAAGTATCTTAATCCTATATGCTTATAATACCATGCACAGTAGAAACATACCCTTTGTGGGAGTTGCAGGCATACTACTGTCAGCAGATTGAGAAGTAGGAGCCTTCGGAACATCACAGATGCTCCTCTGATTAGCATGTGATTCAACAGGTTTGGCAGGACTGCTAGTAACCGGCATATCAGATGCCCCTATCAGCAAAAACGAGATGAATATGAAAAACATCAAGATAATTCTATTTTATTCAGTTACAAATATATAAAGGGAAAGCAGCTTAAGAATTTTTTAATCATACCTTTCATGTGGGGCTGTGCATGTGCACCATTCTGTATGTTACGGGTGGCAGAAGCATAACTAGACTCGGTAGAATTTACAGCCTGAGAATTCACCCTAGATTGCCCTCTTTGTGCATTGTTAGACTTCTTAAAACTACTATATCAGGATCAACCAACAAAAACGGAAACAATAATACATGAATCAAACAGAAAACCAGAAAAATAATAAAGGAACCCTAATTAAATTGGCAATTAGACAAGAGAGAGAGAGAGAGAAAACAATAAACCAGATGAAGATTTCTCGTTACCTTCGACTAGAAGCGGAAGATGAAGAAAGACACTGTGAAGGGGCGGGCACGCCGCCGCCGCCCCTACCGTGACCGCCCGAGGAGTTCCGTTGCTGATTATAGCTGGCGGATCGTCCTGATTTTCGGTATTGCTGCTCACTTCTATCGGACCTTGATTGATTGAAGGACATATATCCCACTCTAGATTCCTCCTATTTATCTCTTTTTTTATGAATCTCTGCACCGAAAACCAAATTAAACGAAATCCAAAAAAAAAAGAGGAACAATCATTGCAATACAACAAGACGGTAATGCGGATTGAATAATTAGGGTTCCACCAGCAGACGAGTGTTTACCTGTGAACTCAACAGAGTGTGCAGAGAAAGAACAAAGATCAGGCTTTCTTAATCGAGTAGGAAAGCGAGGATTCGTCGATACACAGCAGCAGCAAGAGAATCAACAGCAAGAATTACAATTAATTCGTCGATTTTGATTTTATTTTTAAAAAGGGAGAAAGTAGAATTTGTAACAAACCGTCGCGGAGGAAGGTGGTCAAAATGCCGGCTTTTTAGGAGATTCCGACGACTAGTTTGAGTTATAATGAAAGTAGGATAAATAAAATATGGTAAAAATAATTATCGGGTGCTTCTTAGATTTGGAATTGGACAGTTTGGTCCCTCTAAAAAGAACAATTTAATCCCAAACAATATCGAAAGTAGGGATGGGAGTGGATCGATTTTATAAAATCCAAGTCTAATCTAATTAATAGTCGGATTTTTATAAAAATTCAAATTCGAATCCAAGTTTAATTATATAAATTTAAGTTCAAATCCAAATCTAATTAAATAAATTCAAGTTTAATCTAATAAAATATCTAAAATTCAAATCTAAATCCGAAAATCCAAATTTAATTATTTTTAAAATGATAATTTAAATAAATATCTTTAAATAAAAATGATAATTTTCATAAAAAATATATTTATATTAATATCATAAATAAATCTCAACAAATATTATAATTTAGTAGTATAACACCTCGATCTCGATCCGAATTTAAAACATCACATTCAAATCACCCAAGATCGATCCATCAAAATTTTCTTTTAAAACATGTATTTACAAAACCTATAACAACCCATAACTGATAAAATCCATACCGATAATAATAAAATAAAAAGGGTTTATAAAATAGGAATTCTATTTCAAAATACATATCCAATCCATATGGCAATATCTATATCGAACATTGATACGGCTCGGATCATGATAATATTCATATCTGATCTACCTCTTATTAGGACTTGAATCTTTTTTCGGATTTGGATTCAAACTTTTTTAGTTAGATTTAGATCGATTTTTTTTAAGTCGAATTAAATTCGGATAAAATTCGGATTATATCTTCGTCCTGATAAAAATGACTAGTTAAGGACTACTGATCGTGATATTAATGTTTTTTTTAGTTTTTTGAAATTTTTAGAACCGTGACCAAATTAAAAAAATAATAAATATCCTAGGGTTCTAAATTTACTCCTCAATGCTCAATTACTTATAAATGAAAATAATATTCGGTCAATAATTCAATTTTAAGTTGATTTCACAATTAACATTTGATGGATCGAAGAGTTTTAACTTTAGTTTTTATTAGATTATATCTTTTCCAGTAGTTGTTTATGTCGTTGTTAGGGGGTAAATGAACTGTGTGTTGGACGAGTTGTTCGTGAACCGTTTGTATAATGTTCGTTTATTAAGTTAAATAAACGAGTATGAACAGATATTTTATGTTTGATTAATAAACGAACGAACATGAACATAAGTGCGTTCGACTCGTTTATGTTCACGAACAAACTCGTTTATGTTCGTTTATAAGCTCGTTTATATACTCATTTATAGGCTTGTTTATGTTTTCTTATATACAAACGCTAAACAAACATGTTCATGAACACTAAACGAACATGTTCGTGAACGCTAAATAGACAAATTGATGAATATATATAAACGAACTCGTTCACGAACGCTTAACGAACATGTTTACGAACGTTAAACGAACATGTTCACGAACATATAAACGAACACGTTCGTAAACATTAAACAACCGAGCCCGAACACAATAAAAAATAAACGAACCAAGCTTGAACATACCATTAAAAATTTAAACGAACACGAACAAAGTTTGAACACCTTCAAAAATAAATAAACGAACACGGATATACTCTTGTCCGTTCAAGCTCGGTTCGTTTACACCCCTAATCGTTGTTCTGTAGTTTTTTCAGTCGAAAAGATTGTCGAATGATTTCTATTTCTTTCAGTTTAAAATTGTTAAAAATATTTCAATCTTTTTAAATATCAGTCAAATCTTAATTGAAATTAAAAATTAAAATATTATAAAATAACGATGAGTATTCGATCGAGTCGAGTAAAAAAAATTAAGTTATTCAAGTTTACGAGTTATATTTTATCATTTAAATTTTATTTGATTTGTTTTTGATTCAAATTGAGTTTAAGAAATTTGAATCGAATCGAGTTTTTGAGTTATTATAAAAATTTAATTTTAATTATTTATCATGTTATAATACGATTTAATTTCAATTTAAACGAATTTCTTTAATTAGATATGTATGTATATATTTCTTCATATGTGACAATATTTCTTTTATATTTTTATATATCAATATATATCATAAAAATTTGAAAGACTTATCTAGAACTTAAAAATAAATTCTTTAATTACTAAAGATTTTGAATTATTCAAATTTTCATTTTACAACTTAAATTTTATGTAAATTTTTTTTGAATAAATTCGAATTTATAAAATATTTTCACTTCGAATCAAATGAGTTATTTGGTTATTTCAAATCGAGGTTTAAGCGAATCCGTTCGCGGGGAATCCATTACGGCGAAGCAACCTTGCCTCCCTAGTTAAGCATTGCAGAACCTCTGCATTATTGGTTTCAATCTCAATTCTCCTATAGCCTATCCCACAAGCAGGCAAGAGAACATCGTGCACAGCCTATAATTCTGCCGAAAGAACCGAGCATGCCGATGCTGTGAGAAAAATCCAAAGATCCATCCCCCTGATCTGAGCGTAACACACCACCGACTGACGTTTCACCTAGTGATGGAAATTAGGGTGAGCAAAAAACCTGATTACCCGGTTTTGGTCTCGGATTCGGTAAGACACGGTAGATTTTTATTTGGTATTAGTTCTGTAAAATCGAGATTGGATTTAAAATTTAGGTCTCGATCATAACCGGGATCGGAACTGAATCTTGATTTTTTGGACCCGGTACCCAATAGTACCGGGACCAATACCAAATATTGAGTATTGATTTTCTTTTCTTTATTGTTCTTATCAAAATTCTCTTTATGTATGAATATTATGAGTATGATTAGTCTTAAAACTTTAATTTTAAGTTTATAATATTCTAATTTTATTATTTAATATTTGAATTTTTTTATTCTAATTATTTATTTTTTTAAGAATAAATTAATTGATCGAGTATCCGGTATTAGAACCGATACCCATCAGTAACGGGACCGGTTCTTAAAATTTAAGACCCGGTATGACCAGGACCGGGACTGGTTCCAATTTTTAGGAACTGATGGTTACCGAGACCAGAACCAATACTATTTAAATTGACCGAATACCCGATCTTGCCCACACCTAATGAAAATGAATGGGTGCGGGTTTTTAACAGTCTCGATTTTGCCCTGAAAATTAAGATTTCTAGCTTAATTCCGACCCAACACTAATATATTTTATTAGGGTGTTCAAACGGTCGGTTAAACCAAATTAACTGATCAAACCGAATTAGTTTGGTTAAACGATCAGCCATCGAGCTTTGTTCGGTTGGTGGGTGATTAATTTTTTTTTAAAAAAATTGGTTAACAGTTAATTCGGTTCAAAATAGGTTAATTAACCGAATTAATCAAAATTTTATATTTTATACTATATATATTTATTTTTAGTCACTAAGCTTTTAAAAACTATAAATTAGTTATTAAATTTCATCAAATTAATATAAAATGATAATTAAATTTATTAACTTATTAAAAAATTATTCATTAAAATTTTTAAAATTTATCAATAATTTATAACATACAATAATTAAATGATCAATTTATAATTAGATAAATTTAATGATTGTTTTATAATTTTTGAAAGTTTGTTCGGTTTGGTTAATGTATTTCGAAAAAAGTTCGGTTTAATTAACGGTTAAAGATTTAAAAAGTTTGATTAATTCATTTTTTTATAATTCGATTAGGTCACCAACCGAATTAACGGTTTGAATACCCCCTATATTTTACCACGATCCGACCCGATCTAATATGATAAAAGTTATAATGCAGCTTTTACACTATCCTAAAATTTTTAATAAAAACTCGACTAAACCTGACTCGATCCAGAAAATTAATAAAAAATATTAAATATTATATATAAAAAATATAAATACATCTGGTCAAGGAATTATTAACTCGACCTGACTTTATTTTTTTAATAATCTGACCTACCCGATTTTTTTAATGAAGATTCGCCTTCATCCAAGAAAATCTAAACCATATTATCCTAAACCCTAAGTTCCAAACATAAACCCTAAGTTCTAAACATAAATCATAAATTCTAATCATGAAAAGTAAATTTTAAACCCCTAAACTTTAAACCTTATATTAGAATTTTAAAACCTAAATTAAAACTATCATAAAAACAAAATATTTTTCATCACTTGTATATGAGATAATAATCCTAATATTTAATATACATACAGTAAAAATACCTTTTTTTTTTTCATTAGTCTTATTTAACTTTAAATTTTAAAATAAAATTTTTAACAATAAATCTTAAACCTTAATTATAATCTTAAACTTTAAATTATAAATCATAAATTTAAATATCATAAAAAATAATTTTTTACGTTAGTACATAAAATATTATACGTATATATACATAAATATACATAGAATATGTTTTTTGTCAATATATAGAAGAGATTATGATCGATTGATAAATTATTTAGTTATATCATATATATTTATAATTAACAGTACCCAAACTTTGTAAAAAATATTTATTAAAGGTTTCGTCGTTTAGGATGTGTTTTATTTTAATTATTTAAATTAAAAATAATAATAATTAAATATAAAAAATAAAATATTTCTTAATTCAAGTGATTAAAATTAGGGGTGAGTGTTTGATCGAATCGAGTAAAATAATTTTTTTAAGTTATTCGAGTTGATGAGTCATACTTTATAACTTAAACTTTATTTAAAATTTTTTGATTCAATGCAAGTTTAAGAAATTCAAGTAGAATCGAATCGAGTTTTCGAGCTTCTATAAAAAATTAATTATAATTATTTATCATATTATAGTATGATTTGATTCTAATTTAAACGACTTTCTCTAATCATATAAAATATGTATATATATATTTCTTTATTTTTCATATAGGATAATATTTCTTTATATTTTTATATATCAGTATATATATCAAAAAAATTAAGAAACTCGTTCAAACTTAAAAATGATGTTTTTAATTACTAAAAAATTTGAGTTATTCAAATTTTTATTTTATAACTCAAAATTTTATTTGAATTTTTTTCAAGATGATTCAAATTTATAAAAGTTCGAGTCGAATATTTTCTCCTCAAATTGAGTTATTAATTTTTCGATTTAAATCAAGTTCTACTCACTCCTAATTAAAATAAGATATAATAAACTAAAATATCACAAAATTGGATAGATAATCTATTTTTTTAATTAAAAAAAATAAAGATCCCTAATTGATATTTAGGGATCTAAGCCAAAATAAATAGTGTAAATGGAGAATGCCACCTGTATGTGGCATTTTTGATGAAGTCGCCACCTGCAGATGACGTTTTCCCTTCAAAATTAACAAAAAATATTAAAATAAAGGAGAACGTCACCTGCAGGTGGCGACTTCCCCCAAATCGCCACCTGTAGGTGGCGTTCTCCTACGTTTACTGTAGTTTTTGGCCTATATTCCAAAATAAATTTTAAACATCCTATTTATACAAATAAAAATTCTAAATGACCTAAAAATCTAAAACTTTCACACAAAATTGGATAGATAATCTATTTCTTTTTTATAATTAAAAAAATAAGGATCCCTAATTGATATTTGAGGATCTAAGTCAAAATGAATAGTGTAAATGGAGAATGCCACCTATATATGACGATTTTGAAGAAGTAGCCACCTGCATATGTCGTTTTCCCTTTAAAATTAACAAAAAAAATATTAAAAAAAGAACGTCATATGCAAGTAACATTCTCTTACATTTATTGTAGCTTTTGACTTATATTATAAAATAAATTTTAAATACCATATTTATCTAAATAAAAATTCTAAATGAACTAAAAATCTAAAGCTTCCGCTAAAATATATTGAACATCATTTTCGCCTTCGCCCACTCTCCAAATATAAGTAGTCACTGTGAACGATAAATAACCACCAAAATTGTTATAATAATTATAAAAAAATACGCTAGGGATCTCGATCACCGGTCTCGTACTCTCCGGCGACACCTTTATAATTGTTTCCGGCGAGATCTCGAGTTTGGATCCGATCCCAACCTGATCCGTAGTGTCTCCTTAACCTAGATTCGAGTCACCATGGCTCCGGTTTCAGCTTTGGCCAAATATAAGCTTGTTTTCTTGGGGGATCAGTCTGTCGGCAAGACCAGTATCATCACTCGCTTCATGTACGACAAATTCGATAACACTTACCAGGTACTTCTCTCGATTTTACTGTCCTTCGCGTTTTTCGTTGGGTTCCGATTGCAAACTTTCTTATCAGCTTGGATCTGATTGTTTCTTCCTTTGATTGTTTGGAATTTGATTATTGTTTTGCCTGAGTTCCTTGATTCTTTTAGATTCTAAAGTTATATGTGTCTTCAATTTGTTAACCAGGCTACCATTGGTATCGACTTTCTGTCGAAAACAATGTACCTCGAAGATCGAACAGTTCGACTGCAGCTCTGGTAAGGCATCAATATATTTGTTTTTTATCCAGTGTATCATGGATTTTTATGGGCTTATGTCTAAGATTTGCTTACTATGTTATATAAAATTTAGATTCTTTTTCATATCGATGTATGTCTAGATTTCTCTCCCTTACTGGAGAATGCGTTCTGCTGTATGTCTGTATCATATTCAGCATGTAACTCTATTGATGTATTCCTGAATTTCGGTGCCTTTCGGTTGATTGGGAAAGTGGACACTGGACAGAGGAGATTGGAAAAATTGAAAGAAAGTAAATTTTGAGTATGTTTGGTTAGAAGGAAATGTGAGAGGAAAGAAAATAGCAAAGATAGTTATTTTCCATACTATGATACTAATGCATAAAAACAAATCATTCCACATCAGAATGATAAGAGGAGAAAAAATGAGAAGGAAGTTAAGTACGTATTTTACAAGATTATATATAGTTTTAGAAAAATGAATTTCCTTCCCTCTCATTTTTCAACTATACCAATCGAAATTTTCTTTCCATTTTCTTGCCAAGCACACTAATGGAAAATAAAATATATTTTCTTATCTTTCTATACTTCCCCACTGTTTGTTTTCTGTCTTTCAGATTTTCTTTCCACCTTACCAAGCAAAGCCAAAGGGTGCATTAGTGTTTAGATGACTTTTTTTTTTTCATTTTGATTTAATTTATTAGTTGGATAGCTTGCTGTTGGGCTATAGACTTCAATGTTGTAATATGAAGTGATTAATAGCATTGTCACCAGGGAACATGGTATATTGATGAAGTACTTTCTCTTGTGTGTTTGTTCAGATTGATTTCTTCAATCTATATCTGCTTTATTCTTTATTACAGGGATACTGCTGGGCAGGAAAGATTCAGGAGTCTTATTCCAAGTTACATTAGGGATTCCTCCGTGGCAGTCATTGTCTATGATGTTGCAAGTATGTTGCCATTTCACTTTGTCATCCTGATTTGGAACACCTTTATGTACACTTTATTTGCTTGTTTCAGTTATGTTTATGCACGTTTACCTGTTTTGTTAGATGTACTCTCACAATCTGTTGTTTATCTGCTCAAGGAAGTTCTAGAAGTTGACAACTTTAATTTTTCTTGGTGTAGGTAGGCAATCCTTCCAAAATACTTCAAAGTGGATCGAAGAGGTGCGGACTGAACGGGGTAGTGACGTTATAATTGTGCTTGTTGGGAACAAAACCGATCTTGTTGACAAAAGGTAATATTAATTCATCATTATTAATTTTCATTGCTTCAGTTTTTATTGTCATAAAAAGTCCCCAGATTCTTGCCTTGAATGTATCTGCTTGATTTGTGTTTGATCATTATGCATTTTGTGGTTTATTTGACAGGCAAGTCTCAGTTGAGGAAGCTGAAGCCAGGGCTCGTGAACTCAATGTTATGTTCATTGAAACTAGTGCCAAAGCTGGCTTCAATATCAAGGTAAACCATATTTAACTTATCATATGATTATCTTATAATTTGGTTACATGCTCGATGCTGATGAAAATTATTGTGGTTAAGCTTAGATTAGGTCAATGTCATATGGCATTCTATTCATTGAAAGTTTGCTCAGTCCTTTTGTTTCTCACTTCCATCGCCATTATATTTGATCGATTGTAGTTACTTGGACCTGTGTGTGTAAGTTGGTCAATTTTCTAAGTTTGTCCGTGTATTTGGAGGTTCATATCTCCATATCCATTTCCATGTATTTCTCGGACGTTGGTGTCGTATGCGAGTACTTGAAGAAAAATAAGGAGTTCAAGCAACATAGTTACTATCAAGTGTTCTCCTCTCCTAGCATTACGGATCAAATCTATTTAGTTCTCTCACTCTGTTCGATCTCTTGACAGGCTCTATTTCGGAAGATTGCAGCCGCTTTACCTGGAATGGAAACGCTTTCTTCGACAAAACAAGAAGACATGGTTGACGTCAATCTTAAGTCTACAAACTCAAATGCATCTCAGTCACAGCAACAGTCTGGAGGATGTGCCTGCTGATGAGACACACGCATCACTGATCCGATGTATGTATGCTTTTTATCGACGTATTTTGTGCTTCCGGTATGGTCCAATCAAGTGTTCCTGTAAAAAAGGAAAATGAAAAATCTGGTCTCCCCCCTTTTCTTTTAGCCTTTTGGGCATTTAGGTTTGGTGGAATGTTGTTGATAGAGGAGACTTTGAATTAATTTTGTCATGGTATTTAGGCTTGTCCCAAGTCCTAACCTGCCCTATATGTGTATGGTTCTTGTTATCATCCAATTGTGCCAGATTTGCCGTTATTAATGTTATTTTTTTTTATTTTAGTCATTGACGAGAAATTATATTATAGGTAAGTGTTTCCACGTCATCTATGGACTAATAACTAAAAAATATTTATCTTATTATTTTTTTCATGTCATGTTTTTTTTGAGTAAATCTTTACTCATATTTACTGTTAATTCATTTTAAAAATAATTTTTTAATATAAAAATTTACTTGAGAAAGTATATGACATAAAAAAGTGATGAGATGGATGGATTTTAATGGTTAGTCTCATGGACACGTGGTTGGACTTGCTTATACTATAATTTTTCGCCCTTGACAATTACATTTATGTTAACTTTTAATGATGCCATGTGCTTGGATAATAATAATAATTTTAAATTTTAAAATATATATTTTTATCGATTAAATCTTAATCCGAACCGTATATCCATTGATGACGTATACAAATTTTTACCATTTTAACCTTTTGTTTTCAATCTTCCATATTCTTGCCATCTATTCCTTGTGATTCAGAACAAGGGAACGAGGCCTCTTAACCTTAACATATATTCTCCTCCTTTTGATAAAAATGATAAGTGAAAAAAATAATTAAATACATACTTTTGATTGGTTGATCCCATAGATGATGTAATAAGAATGTTTCATAATATAAATTATTTTATTTTGGGGTTTAAATGAAAAAATGCTTTTTTTGGATTAGGCCATGTGACCATCTTCGTTATGATTTAAATTATCAAATTTTAAAATAAGTTTAACTTTTGAGTTTTTAAAAGATTTTTTATGTTTTATTTTATTTTTTAAATATTTTTTTACACCGTAAAATCTAAATGGGCCAAATGTTTTTTTTACGAAAATGGCCATTGGACTAACGTGATAACATAATAAAATTTGAAGAGTCAAACTAACTAGAAAAATAATAAAAGGGTGAAAGTGAGAATTTCAATATAGTATGTGGATCATTTACATATTAAACCAAAATTATATCACGTATGATTAACTACATGTAAAATACGAATATAAATAACAAACACCAACTCTGTAAAGAAAAACAGAAATTGCATGAAAAGGAAATTACAAACTTAATGAATCATATTAATAAGGTACGGTGAAAATTAAGAGTTTTACGAGCGGATTTGAGGATTTAGGGTTTGTTGAACATTATTTTTAAACTACATTTTTAGGGTCAAAAGTGATTTGAGGGTCAAAAATAATATATAATACTTAGTTTTTTAGGTTAAAAATATTTTTGAAAAGCTGAAATTTTAGCTTTTAGCTTTTTTCAAAAGCACTTTTGAACAATATCACTCATTTATCCTTATTTATATTCCTAATCCTTTTATATATTTTTTAAAGAATATTTAAAATAAATATTTTATCTATTTAAAAGTACTTTTGACAACAGTACAAAACACTCTTATTTTAAATCAAACAATTTTAAAATATTTTTTAAAATCATTTTTCAAATCAACTTTTTCATTGTACTTTCCAAAAATAAAATCAAACTAATCTATAGTTTAGGGTTTATGATTTAAGAATATTGATTATTTGAGTTATAGGTTAGAGTTTAGGGTATTATGACGATAAATTTAGATTTTAACTTATAAATCTTAAATTCTAACCTTAAACCAGAAATTATAATCACATCCCTTAAATTTCAAACATTTAAACACTACACCCTAAATTGAACCTCTAAACCTTAAAATTAAGACGATTATCAAAATTTTAATTTTTACACTGTTAGACTTCGTCCGACGTCGTTTCTCTACTTAGTTTTTGGAGAAGATTCGCTGAAAACACAACTTCTTTCTATTTTGCTCTACTTTTTCTGAACACAATTTTTTCACCCAATCAATGTTTTAACAGATCCGTCAAACAGAATCTTATCGATTATATGTGTAACGAATTTGTGGATATTTTAAGAGAAAATATATCATCACTCCCACCACATCATCTACGGGACCAATCACTAAAAACTATCCACCTCAACAATTTTTTAATTTTTCAAGTGAAGATTTACTTGGAAAAAATATGACATGACAAAATTGCTAAAGTGTATAATTTTTAGTAATTGATCCATGAACACGTGGTGGGATTGACGCATGATATAATTTTTCATATTTTAGACACAAACCCTACAACATTGGTGCGACCCTCGTCTTTTGTTTTCTGTACCATTGGATTCATATTGTCCCATACCCTTCACATGCTTGAATGCCCTCAATTTACTCCTCCATTATCTCCACTTTACAAGCCAACAATTCATGTCCACTCAACCTTCAGGAAAATTCAACAACAATTAAATAAATAAAAAATACCAATTCACGTTTCATTTGAACAAATTTGAGACCTTGTTGTCATTAAAACCCAGAAGATCATTATTGTTTGATTAAAAAAAAAAAATACAATGGGGATAAAAGCTCAACCATTCGCGCCGCCACCACCGGCGAATCGCACTGGACAAAGGCAATGCTTAAAATACGTAGCCAACAGCATGATGAGCGGATCATGGAAGTTTATAGCCATCGTTGCAGCTTTTATTCTTAGCAGGATTCTTCACCACCTCTTGAAACCTTTATCTCAACCTCAAATAGTTTCTGATCTTCTTGTACGTCTCTCTTTTCTCTTTCCCTTTTTCTTCTGAATCGAGTGATAAAAAATTTGATATTAAATGAGTAAAAAAAGGCCGAGAGAGTTTACCCTATGAAATGAACTCAAACCGATTCGACTCCGAAATGATTTTTAGGGAGTCTTGAAAAATTTATACTAAACCCTTTATTTTGTCGAGAAATGCAACGAATCGAAAAGAAGAGTACCCATAATGAGTTATACTAAATACTTGCAATAAGAAAACAAAAATCATAGTTATGGAGTAGTGGTAAAGCATACGAATAAAGCTAAATGGTGTTGTCACGTTCGTAGAGTTTCACGTCCGTAGAATTTAGGTTAGCTGGTTCAGAAGTCTAGCCCGTGACAATGTACTCCACGAATCTAAATCATTTTATTATTATTATTAAAAAATCGGCCACCACACACATAAACACTTAAAGACTATGATTTAATAAATTACTATAAATCTAAATCTTTGAGTCACTCTGAAAGTTACAAGGGGACAAAGGACTTAATCTTCCTATTTGAGTACTTTTTTATGTATCTTTTGATGTTATAGGTGGGGGTGTTTCTTGCTTCAATAGAAGCTATACGTGATTCATTTGGGGATCAATCAGCTTTAAACATGGACAACATTGTTGATTTTGGGATGATTTTGTACACCTTTGTGTTGGGTCTAGAAATGGACCCTCACATGATCTTCAAGTCACCATCACGCCCTATAATTGTGGCATATGCTAGCCTAATAACAACATGCATAATGACCTTGATTCTAATCCCATGGATACATGATGATGACGATGCGAGCATGATGACATTTACCATCTCCCTTTCCTTCACTCTCTCCGGCACCGGCTCTCACATTCTGACCCGACTCATAACTAATCTCAAGATCGGTAAATCCGACATTGGGAAGCTCATCGTCATGGCAGGAGTCCACTCCGACATGATAACCATGATTATCCTTAGTTTGATGTTCTTCCCCTTGGTGTTGCTTTCTGATAACGATGAAGCCGTCCAGCGCGTCATCGAGATGGGCTCGGCGCTTATATTACAGATTATCGTAGCGGCGTTAATCTCACCGGTGTTCTTTAATTGGGTGAACAATGAGAACCCTGAAGGGAAAGCCCTCAAAGGCTCCCACCTTGTGCTCTCCATGGCTTTAATGGCTGTCATATGTAGTTGCGCGCCTTGGTTCGGGTTTAGCCCTTTCCTAAGCTCGTTCATGGCGGGGCTTTTCTTGCCGACGGAGGGGCGGATATCGAAATGGGCAATTAGCAAAATCAACTACTTGTTGAGCTTGCTTTTCTACCCTCTCCTTTTCTTTTGGGTGGGGCTTAAGATTGATTTCTCCGAATTCGAAGGCAGACGACCACTAACATGGGCAATGTTTTTTTCACTTCTATTCATAGTATCTTTCGGTAAGATAATCGGAACTGTCGTCGGCGGGGTTATATTGGGTTTCCGTTGGCCGGAATTGGCAGCCATCGGAATGCTTTTGATGGCCAAGGGTCATTTTCACGTGTACTTTGCTGTTCATGCACTCAGGGTTAGTTACATTAATACTTGCATGGCTTCTTCTTATTAATATATGTGACAAATAAATATATAATATGGGTTAATTGCACTATACATCCTCAAACTTTCAATCATGTTAATTGAATCCTTAAGTTTTAATATCAATCAAGTCTAGGAAATGTCATATGACCCGGATCCGACCCAACTTTATAGCGTCATATTTCTTTTGAAAAATTCAGATTTAGGTTGGGTCAGAGTTTTTTAAGGATAAAATCAGGTCAAGTTTAAGTGTTTGCTGAGAATTACTTGATCGAAGATAATATTATATTTTATTCTAAATATGTAGGGTTAATTGCTATAATTTCCCTTTTCAATATATTTTTTAATTATCTCCCTATTTTGTCAAATAAAAATAGGATAATTATTATAATACTTTCTCTCTAATTTTCAATTAACTTTCTATTTTCTAGAATAAAATTCAGATTTTTTTTATTCGTGTCGGGTCAAAGTCATGTTTTATCCTACATTTCATATCAGGTTCGTGTGAAGACTTTGAAATTTTGAGTCGGGTATGAGTCGGTCAAAAACTTCTAAATTTGTGACTAGACTAAGGTAAAGACTTGTTTGAGTATCATTCTGATAATTAGAGGATTCAATTAAAATGTTTTGAAGTTCAGAAACCGATTTAAAAAATATAAAATTATTCGAGACGAATGATGAATTAACTCTTTACGATATGATTTACATTTAAAATATGTACATATATGATTATTTTCAGACCGAGAAGATTGAAATGTCAACTTGCATTTCCATGGTGATCGTGTTCTTCCTTTCCATTGTGCATACCCCATTTGTGGTGAAGTACATAATCGAACGAGCACGAGAACTCGTCCCGGCTCAGCGGATGTCTCTCCAATGTCTTGATCCGACGAGTGAACTCAAGATCATGCTTTGTGTTCATGGACCTCACAATGTGCCCTCATCCATAAACTTAATGGAGATCTCTAGGGGCAAGCCTAATCCCGGCATCCGAGTTTACGTCACCGACATGGTTGAACTCACGGAGAGACTAGCGACGACACTAGAGCAAGAGGAAGGGACCGATAACATGATCGTGACCGATAGGTCAGTGATCGAGATGAGGGAGCAAATCACTAACGTTTTTCAGTCGTACATTGACGAGAACAACGTCGGCATCACGCTTAGCCGATCGCATGTGCTTTCGACGTTCAACACCATGGCGAAAGATCTCACTACTCTGGCGGATGACTTGATGGTTTCACTTATTTTGTTGCCATTTCATAAGAGTTTGAATGCAGATGGTACCCATGATTCAGGCATGCCTAGTTTTAGATATGTTAATCGTAAGGTATTTAATTAAACACCCTTCCTAACTTTACGATATTTGTGTTCGATATATATTCGAACTCGAGTAAATATATCTATTAATCAAGTGATTAACATTAGTTTTAAATCGAGTTAAGTTTTTAAGTTTAAATTGTTTCTAATTCAGATAGTATAAAGTTGAAGTTAATTTAGGGTTTAGGTCATTTTGAGTTTAGGTTATTTCGAGTACAAGTTATTTAGGTTCGTCGAACAAGTTTTGCATGCTTGACCATTTCGAATTCGAGTAATTTCAGGTCAAATTTGTTTTAGGTTCAAAATATGCATGGTTCGGTTTAATTTTGAATTTAAATCAGATAAACTTAATTTGTAACTAAATCATATTAGGTCGAGTTTAGAGTCGAAATAACCGAACATTAACTAGTGTGGTTTTTTTGGACAGTTGCTTAGAAATGCTCCATGTTCTATTGGAATTTTGGTGGAAAGAGGATCCGGATTTGCAGACAAGATCACAAAATCATCCCAATGTGAAGTGGCAATAATTTTCATCGGAGGAAAAGACGATCGAGAAGCACTATCGTACGCCGGTCGGGTCGCATGGCATCCCGGAGTAAAGCTAACAGTTATACGATTTCTCCTCGACTTAAACTCCGAAAACTTACCGAGGAGATTGAACAACCATGGAAACGTAGCGGAGGAAGAAGCAGAGATGAAGCTCGACGACGAGAGCTTCACCGAATTCTACGAGAAATACGTAGCCGGCGGGAAAGTAGCCTATACGGAAAAACATCTAGCGAATTCTTCTGAAACATACACGATCCTCAAGTCATTGAAAGGGCAATACACACTCATCATCGTGGGACGAGGTGGACGAGTGAACACGATATTAACATTTGGACTTAATGATTGGCAACAATGTCCGGAATTAGGTTCGGTCGGGGACGTACTTTCCGGGTCGGGTTTCGAGTGTGAGTCGTCGGTTTTGATCATCCAACAACATAGATTGAAAGGACAACTAGATGGCTTAAGTGATGACTTCTCCATTATGTAAATTGACCTAAATTTCATAGGTTAAAAATTTAGGACGATCAAAAAATCAAATCGAATTCTTTTGTAAAAAATATAATTTATTAATTTATAGGATGACATTCATCGAAAGAAAACAAGAATGTAGGATGATAAATGTATACACATTTTTTTTATCAACAATTAATTTTTTATTTAACCTAGTTGACCTGAATTCGAGTGATTTAGTCTGTAAATATACATTAATTTAATTAGATTTAAAATCAAATATAAATAACATCTTATACTCGAATAAAATAATAAAAAATTATTCAAATTATTCCACAAATTTAAATTGAATATAAATTTGTAAAATAATCAATTAATGTGTATGATACAAAATCATAAGGACAAATATATTGTCATATGGTTTTAATAATGCTATTATACTCCCATTGTTTAACCAACGACGGATGAGTCTCGTGAGATAAGATATTAAACTTTTAAAATAAGATCAAACTTCAAATTTTGAGTTGTAAATAAAATAAACTAATTTGGAAGCATCGCTCTATAATGAACCTTTGTAATATATCAGATTAGTCGGTTAATGGATTGGATGTTGGTAGTTATATCAGAAAACTTGTTTAAAAATTTAGTTAAGCCTGTGTTTATTCGACGACTTTTTAAGCTCGTCGATTGAATCTATTTAAACACAATTAATACCGATCGAAGGCATTATCGTTTATATATTAATACTAATTCATAAAGTATTTATACCTCGTTTGAATTGAATTAAAATAAATAAAATTTATGTATGCTTATTTATTCTATTTATTGTGCACATCTACCTCAAACTCGATATTACTTTTAAAAGTAAACTACAATAGAAGTCACTTTATTATGCGTAGGGTTGCAATTGAGTCACTCAATTACTAAAAGTTACATTTGGATTACTTAATTATGGGTAAAGTTACAATTGAGTCACGTAATTAATAAATGTTACATTTAGATCACTCAAATACAAGTAATGTTACATTTGAGTCACTTTTCATATTTGAACAAAAAATTTATCAATTTGTGTATTCGATTAATTAATGATTTCAAACAAAGTACACTAATGTTAATAAAGGTATACAAGTGATTTAAAAAACGATCAAACTGATGTAATTTTTTAAATATAAAGGGTGACTCAAATGTAACATTACTTATAATTGAGTGACACAAATGTAACCTTTAATAATTGAATGACCCAAATGTAACCTTACTCATAGATGAATGACTCAAATGTAATTTTTAATAATTAAATGACCCAAATATAACTATATTCGTAATCAAGTATAGACAAATATAAACTCATTGATTATATGAGTTTAACTTAATATAAGTGCATTACAAGGTAGAATATAATATACAAGACCACTTATATTAGTTAGTAATCTACAAATGTTTTTAAAAATTTTAAAAATTATTTTTTGCATTTATTTTTAAAAATAATGAATTTTAATAAATGTTATAGTTTTTTCTCAAAAAAGATGTATTAATAATTTTCACAATTTTTAATAATTTAAATATATTTTTAATACTTTTTATAATTTTTAATATAGTTAACTACATATGTCTTTAAACTACCAATCTCATTCTAAATCAGTCTCCAAACATTTAACTGTTTGAATTTCATCATAAAATTACGACTCTTATTTCATGTAATTCCATCCCTGAATTATGATCCTCATTATAATTTGATCCTCCAAATTTTTGAATATTCTAATTTCATCACAAATTATCAATATATGCTAATTATATCATGTAAATATTTAAAAAGTTTGAGGGATGAGGTTAAAATATTAAAAAGTTTGAAGATCAATTTAGAATGATGATCAATGTTTGAGGATGAAACTGAAATATTTAAAAAGTTTAAGAACTAAATTAAAATAAAGATCGTACATTGAGAACATATGTACAATTTACTCTTTTTTAATATTTTATAGCTTTTTATTATCTTGATATTTTTATTTTAACAGAAAATAATAAAATAAATAATGTCAATTTTAAAAAGATAAAATAGATCAATTTAATAAATTTAATGGTCTAATTAATAATTTTTTAGTTCAATAATCAATATAAATATCTTTAAATAATTTGATGATCATTTGTATATTTTTTTAAATTATTTTGAGTTTTTTTTTCTATTAGTTAGTTGATTTAATTAGAAAAATGATAAAAAAATGAGAATGAAGAAATATTTAAAAAATACTTTATTTTATATCATTACGTTAATCTTAAGTGGTTAAAGGAATGATTGTTGTTCCTAGAGGTCATGCATTCGAGCACTAGCGATGCCAGCAAAGTGAATGAGCGATCAATGTCAAATGATGAAGATTGTATTTTAGAACAGATACTACTGTACCACCATATTTTTTAAAATTTTATCTAATTTTTTATGATTTATAACAATATCAAATACAGTGTTAGTTGTTGATCATCAAATTTTTTTATATATTTTAATCTTTTTAATCGAATAATCTTATCTTTCTAACATATTTTCTTTTATCTTTTGATAAATATTATGTCTCTTGACATGTTTTTATCTCTTAATCGGTTGTTTGATATTTTTATTGATTTTTATTATAGTTTGATTTAACATCGTCACGATTGATTAAGATAACTCTTGTGATTAGTCGGTGGATCTCCCTGTTTTGCTTTCGATCCTCAAGTTAAAGATATTAATTTTCATATTTTTAAAAATATATTCAGATCAAGTTTATTTACTTACATTATAAATTTTAATCTTAATTTTTTTTTCAAAATTTTCCTCATTTAATAAAATTAGTGTACTTATATTAATAAAAGAGTAAACTATAACGGAGGTCACTTAATTATAGGTAGAGTTACATTTGAGTCACTCAGTTATTAAAAGTTACGTTTAGATCACTCAATTATGGGTAAGATTACATTTGGGTCACCATATTAATAAAGGTTATATTTGGATCACTCAATTATAAGTAAGATTATATTTGAGTCACCTTTCATATTAACAAAAGTTTATCAATTTGTGTATTAGATTAATTGATGACTTCAAATGAAGTTCTTTAATGTTAACGAGGATATACAAGTTATTTGAAAGAAATACAACCAAATTAATATATATTTTTAAATATAAAAGATGACTCAATCATAAAATTACCGAATCTATCTTTTTAACATATTCAACTATTGAAGCCAACAACTAATACTCCCTAAATCAATAATATTAAAAATTGAAAAAATATACAATAGAATCTTCTAAAAAAAATAATACACATGTAAAGGAAGTTAGAGTTAGTTGTTGATAAATCTGTTTTCTTAAAGCTTTCTTGAATTGTATTTATTTACGGTGTTTGATAATAACATAATTGTAGACATTTTCGAGGAATAGTTCACCTATTGATACTCTCGCAGAGAACGTACAAGGCATTATTCGATATAGGTTTTTTAGTCATTGTATAAACAAAAATGAAAGAGTCAAACCCCGATTATGTTTAACTTAGGGTTCCAATAGTTATGTTTTTTTGTGTACAAACAACATATATCTTTTGTAGTATCTTATTATTTCTGGATCGATAAAACAAATAATTTATCCAAAAAATCATAAAATCGTCCATAATTGAATGATCCAAATATAACTTTTAATATTTAGATGATCCAAATATAACTTTACCCATAAATAAATGACCAAAATATAACTTTTAATAATTGAGTGACCATTATTATAGTTTACCCTAAAAACCAAATTCACATGGCAAGCGAACAGAACCATATATTTACGTACTTATACGACGGCGTTTCCCAATTTGCAAATTTTATTTTATATTAAAATCTTAAAATAGGGAGGCAGATCGATAAATCTCTCAAAAAAAGAAAAACAATTATTTCCCCCAAATTCAAATCTCTCTTACTATGGCCTTTCACGTAGCTTGCCCAATTACATGGTAAAAATATATATTTTTTTTCAATTTTATTTTTTTAAAAAACAACTATTTCTCCTTTTTGAACTGGCTTTCGTGCTCTCTCATCGCATTGTTAACGTTAATGTTTCTCTTTGTTGTTGTTGTTGTTGTAGTCGCCGGATTTGCTTTTGTTCGCTAGGGTTTCCTCGGAGTCTCCAATCTACGGGCTCCGAGATTGGATTCTTGCGGGACGTGAATCGAGTTGAGGAGTTTTTGGAAGATCCGTGGGGAGTTAGGTTTTCTCGAGAAGGGACCGTACAAGTTCCGGTTCCTAAAGTTGCGGCTGGGGATGGAGGCGGTGTTGGTGCAGTTGAGGAGTCGATCTCGGTGTTGGTTCAGGCGAAGCGGCTCGCGCTTCAGAGAAGAGCGGCGGCTGAGGATTATGCTAAGAAGGTTGAGTCGGGTGGTGTTGTGGTAATTTTCTTGAAGTTTAGCGTCTGAATTTTGTTTTCCGTTGAGTTAGATTTAGTGGAGTGTGATTTTTTGTTGTCATTTAGGGGTTATGGTGTTCAATTACAGCTCATGGCCATATGAATTATTATATTTGTGCTCAGCCTCAATTTAAGCTTATTTTACTGTCAGTTTAGGTTGAGTTCTGCTTTCTCTATTGGTTCTTTAAATTTACTGTATCAATATAATTGTGTTCTTGTCTGTCTGTATAATCTAATTGATTGTTGATATTGATACTTCAAAGTGTGCATTTTGTAGTATTCTCAAGTTTACTGCTCTTGAATTTGAGCTAGATTTTGTGTTATTTGTGATTATTCAATAGTCATTTCTATATGCACCACTCATTTTATATATTGAAATAGATATCTTTGCTTGTGTTAGTGAAACTATACATGCGATGGTACAATACTTTTGTTCGTTTTGTTTTGGGTTGGTTAATTTACCTACCCTTTGCTGGAAACAAAGATTTGTAAAATGAGAGCAGGAAAGGAAAAAGGAAGGGTCCTACATTGATGATATGTTTGTCTCTATTTTTTAGTCTATGCAGTGTTCCTCCTTTGTGGCTTTCTAGAATTGGTTGTTTTCTTCTTTACAGGTTTCACCAATAAATTCTGCTCTAGAAGAGCAAGGTCAGTCAAACAAAAATGTAATATGCCGCGTGTGTTTTCTGGGTGAAAGTGAAGGAACTGAGAGGGCTAGAAGGATGCTTTCTTGCCAAAATTGTAGCAAGAAGTACCACAGAAGCTGCTTGAAATCTTCGGTTCAACATAGAGGTACCAACTTTATTTCCCTATCATCTTTCAAGTCTGCAAAGTAGTTACTGTATATTTATGGCTCAGTAGAGAGGCACTAAAAGGTTATTGCTCTGTTACATGTTGCCATTGGAGTCTTATACATTTGGCATGGTTGCAGATTTGTTTCATTGGAGTTCCTGGACTTGCCATTATTGTCGAACCTGTGAGGTATTTATTAGGTGCAAAAGTATCCATTTTCACCCAATAACATTCAAATCTTTTGGTTGCACTCATTACTACTATTTTCCTTTCTTTAGGTGTGCCAAAGTACGGGAGATCCAACTAAGCTCATGTTTTGCAAAAGGTGTGATGGTGCATACCATTGCTATTGTCAACATCCATCGCACAAGGTTGGTTTGCATTGCTTAATGCGGAATTGTTTTATGTCTTGATTAAAATAGAACGACTAACACTAACCCTGGATTATGCAGAATGTTTCTTCTGGGCCATATTTGTGCCCAAAACATACAAGGTGTCACAGCTGTGGATCCAATATCCCTGGAAATGGTTCCAGTGTGCGGTACAACTGTTAACCCTCAGACAATAAGCTTTCCCCTTAATGTTTCTCCTTTCTGTACAAGTTGTTGCTTCATTTTCTTTCCAAATATTCAAACTCTAATATCTGGCTTGTGTTTTTTTAGTTTTTGACAAGTCATTGCTAATGAGTTTTCCTGACCACCCTTGTAAGCGTTTCTTTTTATTAACATCTAGGTTTTATCATTTTCTTATAAAATTTTAGGTGGTTCTTGGGATACACTTGTTGTGATGCTTGTGGAAGGTTGTTTGTCAAGGGAAATTATTGTCCTGTATGTTTAAAGGTAAATTCATGCTCATAAAAATGGTTGAAATACATCTGAACTACTTTATTTGATTGATTATAACATCTGTGTGAATTCAAATGTGCTTCACGAGTTTTCCAAAAATGAACTTACTAGACATTTTGGCACAACTTGACAGGTTTACAGAGATTCTGAATCGACGCCCATGGTCTGCTGTGATATTTGCCAGCGCTGGGTGCACTGTGAGTGTGATGGCATCAGGTTCCTTGCTATCCTTGAAGTTTGTACTTTAAGAACCACCAATCTGATTTCTGCCCTGTTATCTTGTTTATTGCATTTTTTGGTTGGTCGTTATTTTGTTTGTGTGGCAGTGTCAAATTATGGTGCTGAGTTTGACAGTAATAGATGTTTTTGGAGACGAGTTTACATGGTCAATGCGGATGCTTTGTATTTTAACTTGCATCAAGTTTGGCAGGCTTGATCCTTGTAACTGTATAGTGTCAAAATGGATGGTTGAATTTCTCAAGGTTTTTGTAAAATGCAATCTGCATTCTTACCCCCTGCATGAGCTGTTTCCTTACCATCTAGTGAAACAAACAAGTGCTGCTTGACTTGAAATTTCTACTCTAGTGCATTCATACCCCCTGCAAACCAAAAACACTCCTCTGCATGTCGAATAAATGCTTGAAGACTTTTTATGGTTTCTGCTTTACGGCAACCACACTAGTTTTGGATCATTATTTATAAATCAATAAACGTTTTGCAGTGATGAAAGATATCTGCAGTTTCAAGTAGATGGAAATCTCCAGTATAAATGTGCAGCATGTCGTGGAGAATGCTACCAGGTGGATATTATTGCAGTGTTCCTTTCCCCTTCTTCTCCCTTTCTCAGGAGGGAGAGAAGTATTCTTTTCAACTTATGAATTGCTGTCATAAACATGTAACCAGGTTGCAGATCCTGAGGATGCTGTCCAAGAGCTCTGGAAGAGGAGAGACAAAGCTGATCGAGACCTTATTTCTAGCTTGAGGGCTGCTGCAGGGCTGCCAACTGAGGAAGAAATATTTTCTCTCTCTCCATTTTCAGATGATGAGGAAAATGGTCCGGTGATGTTAAAAAATGAATTTGGGCGTTCCCTGAGGTTCTCTCTCAAAGGAATGGTTGACAAATCTCCGAAGAAGAACAAGGAATATTTAAAGAAATCTTCAAGCAAAAAATATCTTAATAAAAAGATAAATCAGGCATCTTTGATTAGACAAGGAGAGTCACAACTGAGTTTTGAAAGGAATCAGGATATTCCTGAAGTTGTGGTTCAGAAAAGTGAAGGACAAGATATTTCTTCTCCGGTTGCTGGAATTTGTTCTACCTATCAGCTAGGGATTTTGAAACATAAGGTGGTAGATGAGGTGCTGGTTAGTGATGAAGATAGAAAATCTTGTGTGCTTAAAATTAAAAGTAGCAAACCGAATGATTTAGATCGTGGAGATGATAATGGAAAACACAATGGCAAGTTAAATACTGTGAAAGCAAAGAAGCTGGTCATAAATCTAGGTTCACGAAAAATAAATGTTACCAACTCCCCAATTTCTGATGTTTCAAGCTCACAAAAAGAACAAGATGTGATGTTGAACAATGGTAGGCTCCGTCTTCCTGTCTATAAGATAACTTGCACTGCGTGATTATTGTATTTTCCTACTATCAATCACCTATCATTTCCAATAAAGCGCTATCAATCTAGTAACCTCTTAGATCTGTACTTAATGTTTTGGCTACACCCGAAGTTCCGTATTTGCTGCAATAAACTGTGTTTTCGTAGTTGCTTTAATCTTAGTAACATTTAGGATTTTGTCAAGCCCCTTTTATTTGTTATAAGATTGCACTTATAAAATGAATAAGATATTCATGGTGTGCAATTTATTGGTCCATCCTGTTTCGAGAGATTAATCTAAAGACTATTATGTTTTCTCTTGTTTGACTGATTGTTAGGTGTTCAAGATGCAAAACAGAGTGTAGATTACAAGTTTATGCTGGATAAGAAAGACAATACTGCTAAGTCTGGTGAAGGTAATATAACAGTCGTGATCTATTGCTGTAGTGTTAAAAAGTTCATTTGTGCTGCCATTGATGATTTGGAGAATATTTTTCTCTAATAATCGAGGACTGGGAACTTTTTTCTGTTTGCAGGAATCAAAGTTTATCACTCCAAGTCAAGAGGGGTGAAAATTGCTGGAAGAGAAGGGAATGTGACAAAGTTTGGAAAAATTAGGCCGGAATTTCCTGAACTGGGATCCAAAGTTGGTGCAGCAAAAGCTTCTGGTGAATATGAAATTGTTCCTCTACAACAAACACATGTTGCATCAGGAGAAGGAAGCATTGATGTGATTAGGCCTGATGCTGTGCCTTCAGGTGAGGTGTCCATTCGGGGAGGAGGGAATGTGAAGTTAGGAAAGCGGTTGGAAGAAAGGGTTGATACATATGGTGAAAATAATGAAAATTATCGTCACACACCTGCCTTGAATTTTTTGCCAAATGATCCCAAGCCGTCTCTCAAATTTAAATTGAAGACACCTAATCTCGTTAATCCGAATTCTAAGGTTCATTCTGAGGAAGAAAAGATTTTAATAAAGGGCCAAAGGTCAAAAAGGCAGAGACCATCTTCCTTCATGGAAAAATCATTGTTTAATGTTGATGAAGATCTTGATGTCACACAAACACATCAAAACAGCTTAATGGATGGCATGATGGATGCTAGTTGGATTTTGAAAAAGTTGGGTAAAGATGCAATTGGAAAGAAAGTTGAAATTTATCAGGCATCCGATAAATCATGGTAAGATTTTGGCATATCTTTACATCTGAAAAACCATGAGGCAAGATCTGTCTTCATAGTCTTTTTCTCCTGATTAATGTTAGTCCCTTAGCCCCACTCGCCTTATTTATTTCCATATGCATCTGCAGGACATGTGCACATCAATTTGAGCTCCAAAATAGAAAGAATTTGTCAAGTTTTCAATGGATTTTATTGTTTAAGCTCCAGCCATAATTTAATGCTTTAATAATCTGTATTGGATATTCTTTAGGTACATTTCCTAAATTTTATCCTTATTTTTGTAATTGAACAAGCAGGCATAAAGGAGCTGTTAATGACATCGTTGAAGGCACATCCGTTGTATCTGTGATGCTAGATGACGGTAGAGTAAAAAGCTTAGAACTTGGGAAGCAAGGCATTCGTTTTGTTCTTCAAAAACAAAAGAGACAAAAAATCTGAAACTGGAAGGCCAGCCTAATTCTTTCTGAGTGGATTTGTTGAAAATTTTCTGTTTCTGGATGAGGCAGTTTTCAGGCTGTCAACACTCAAGGTCTCAACTCCCAATTATTGGAGTTATGCTGCCGCTGCTGCTGCTGCTGCTGCTGCTTATTTTCTTCCCCAGCTCTGGACTGATGCTACCTACTTTATATCTTAGGCATGCCCTTCTGTGGTTGCGGATGAAAATAAACAACTTCAAGCAACCCATTCAACCACAAGTTGGGGATGGCAAGTTCAATAGCAGCAGCCAGAATCCAACACAGGCATCTGAATCCAAATCGTCTTGGTTGAAAAAGTAATGGGCCTCCACTTACCTTCATACAGCTTCCCGAGCTTCAGCTTCACATGTAGTTGTAGGAGATCTCTTGAAGGTTGCATGAAAAATAGTGGGTAGAATTTCCAAAAGAGAGGATCAAGCAAGCACCTGTAGTGTTGGCCTCTACTGAACAGACTTCCAATACATATTTCATCTGAACTGCAAGTATGATATTTTGATTGAGTCCTAAAAAAGTACAAAGAAATATCCGTGTATCCGAGTTCTGAATGCAATATTTGAGAAACAAACTAAAGGGTCTCCTAGAATTGCCCACTTGAGACTTTGTGGTTGCCAATGGCCCAATGCTCTCTAAAGGAGCTTGACAGACCAAAAGAGGGTGCAATAATTGCAGGAGGGATTTAATGTTTGCAGCCACTGTAGTTCGCTCGTTTGCAGGAGAGAGGCGCCAAAACCTGGCACCATAGAGGCCGATAAGTAGTATGCTTCTGTTATATCGTGCCAACTTATTAGTTTGTTGGTGACCTATGCATTATGGCACAAGTGAGGCACTGCAGATAATTTGTTGGTGGCCTATGCATTATGGCTAAACAATGCAACTTATTAGTGCTTGTAATTTCATATTCTTGGAGAAATTTAAATCTTTCCATTACTTTGTCTGATGATCACAATCCACAGAGAAGGGCATTTCAAAGGTATTAAAAATAGTATATGTAACATTTAATATAAGAGTCATTTATGGAAGGATTTTGGTTGGGCTTTTCTCTTGAGGCAGAGATCGATGAAGATGATCAGCAAGGTGGAGAAACATTCCCTCGGTAATACAATCTAATATTAGAGCATGATGCTTTTGCAATATGTTCTTCTTTATCTTCTTGTGATGATGTTATAGCTACGTTTTGCAAGAAAATCTCCCGACAAGGGTACATCTGGCTGCAATTGAATTTCAGGGCCACATTGGAGGCACTTGTCCCTCTGATGTTTTTATAAACAATATTGCTTACTTGCACTGCTGACACCTGCTTTAATAAGTCATACGTAGATACATACATTCACGTATATAAGTATTTCCATTAACACCTGCTCTGCTCTTTTCTGCTGAATCTGATGTTCATATTTTAAGGGTTTTATGATTACCTGTTTGGAGCACGGTGATTTATGATGATCACAGTAGTATTGATCTATAATTATAGGATTGCTCACATTGTGCAACATTATATCCTGGAATTTGATGTTTTTGGCATACCCTGATCCTCCCTGCAGCTCCAACAATTTAGAATCCTACTCAGAAAAGCATATCAGAGTTGAGCCAAAATTTTCTACAAAAATCTGAGTGCCCTTTTTCTTACCGATGTTTACTTTGCTGGTTGTAGCTGAAACCGTTTTTACTTGCAATAGTACTTCGATTATAGAATTATTTACATGGGTTTCCGAGAACTAAGAACCCTTGGAACATGTAGATTTTTGTTTTCCCTAGAAATATTAAGATGTTACCTGCCAAGTCTTTATTCTAACTCCATTGGTGGTTCCTGAGAGTGTTGCTCGTTTCACTAATACATTAGACACATAAGCCGAAGAATTTTCAGCTCCTAAGCTCCCAATGCTGCAAAAGAAATTGCATCGATTAGTTTACCAAGTGAAACCACTTGTGTATAAGCTTTTGCTTAGTAGTGTTGAGTTAGCTAGAAGACCTGATTCCGTGTCCTGGTCCACAAGTTATGTCTGTGGCTCGAACATTTTGCGAGCCACTCACTATAGATATACAATCGTCACCTTTAAATATAGCACCAGTTGAATCGATGAGCATAGAGTTTGAAAATTTATTTAGAAGATTTTGCGTGCTTGTTTGATTGAACTATTGTTTTACCAGTTCTGATGACACAGTTCTTAATGTGTATGTTGTGTGTTCCAGTCACGTGGATTCCATCGGTGTTGGGGCTGTTTCCGGGAGCGACCACGGAAAGGTCAAAGGCTTTTACATCAACACATCTTTCAAATGAAAGATGCATTTGTTGTGCATTTTTTATCTGCAGCCGTGCTACTCTCAGACTGCGGCACTGGCTGAAGGTTATTGCCTACGAAAACATAGTTTTGTTTAGTACAGTTCATATGCACTAGGTGTAATGATCGGGATTCGGATGTTTCTTCTGCATCATTGAAGGGTTTGTGTGTGTTCAAAGAGAATAAATAGTCTGAAATCCGAACACGGAGATGTTCGAATCCCGGTTATTACACAAAGGGTGATTGTGTGTCTCGAAATCAAGGAGAGGATGTGGACTTACAGTTGGTGCTGCCCTGCAAGGCTGAAAAACGATGGAAGAAGCAATGTAAGTTGTTTTATTGATTAAAAAAATGAGAAAATAATTTGAAATTTCGATATAAATTCGAGTGACATACGAGGGTTGTGTTAATTTTGCAGGAATTTAGCCACCATGTTCTGCCATTGCCATTGATTATGCCTCCACCTTCTACTCTTAAATTCTGAACATTATCAAAGTAAAGCCATTGTCGTCTCTGGTAATCCGAGTGATTGACGGTGGCTTTAATTTTTCCGAAGATCTATCGGTCGATTATGTCAGGTATCAGTTCATTTTATTTATGTACGGGAGATTAGAAGCATGCATGCATTAATGAATACATGGACATGCATGCCATAATTGCCATTGCCGAGACCAACCTTTAGTGTAAGAGGAGAATTGCAGGGTCCCGAGAAATCAACGGGCTTAAGATGATAAATCTTGTTCCTAGGAACCACCATAACAGCTCCTTCCGATGAGTTACAAGCAAATTCCCAAGCTTCCTTAAATGCCTAAACAAAATAAAAATGTTAGAATGTCGATCCGGTAAAATCCTTGTCAATGAACAAATTGTGTTTGTAGATATAAAACTAGACACCGTTAAGTTACGTTTAACATGTCTAGATGCGTTAGGATACGACACCTTGGAATCGTCACTTCCATTAGCTTTAGCTCCGAAATCATCGACATTAACAACAATCGAACCGGCCGGTGCAGGCGCATTATCGTGCCTCGACCGAATCTTATCATCATACTCAAACATGTTTTCATGCATCATATCATGGTCATACCATTTATTCGAAACGCTTGAATATGGATGGCGATGTGTAGTTGTCGTAGGGCGGCTATGAACACGAGTTGGTCGATGATCAACATAAAGCAGATCATCCCCGTAACTGCAAAAACAGGGTCTAGACAAAGAGATCAATGCAAGAATGCAAAGTGGGAGACTCAGACAATGGGTTGTCAACAACACTGCCATCTTAAACTCTTCAAGAACAGAGACAAAAATTGAACATGTTCTGCCATGAAAGTGAGTACATTTCTACAGTCATATAGGATGGGATTATGGTAATGGTTAATCGAGAGGAAAGTGGTGCTTTGGGTGCTTGAATTCCTTAGCAAAGATGAAGTGGGAGGTGTGTAGTTAGACGTATTGCTGTGTGCTTGTTTACCAACACAAGTGCCTTGCAATTGGACTGGATTTTGGTCATACTCATACAATGCAGGTGAAGATAGGGATGGACAGAGCGGGTTGGAGGGGACGATCGCCCTTTGAAATTTTAAAATTTTTAAAAAATATATATTTTTTTCTATTAAAAATCTATTTTCGTTTTCTAAAGTTTTATAATCCCCTAACATAAAATTATGTGTCCGTTTTAGGCATGGTCGGAGCCCTCCTTTGTAAAGGGTAGTCAAATGACACCCCAAAAATTTTTGATCCACCTCTTTTCATATGATTTATACATATAATTTTTTTTTTAGAAAAATAAATAAATAACACTAATTTATAAATAATTGACATCTCTTAAATATAAATCTAAAAAATAACACCGATAATTTTTTAGCTCGGCCGTTGATATTAGGTTAATTTGGAGTTTCTTTTCATTAGGTTCAAATGCCTGTCCATCTTGTCTCCAAAGGCGTTTCGTTTCGTTTCATATAAATCCGTATCAATGAATTATCTTTTCAACAGTGGTAAAATTACTGCATAGGTCCCTTTATTTTAGCATCGAGTAGTCTTGTATCGTACGGAAAGAAAACATTTTATATAAGAAATGTTATTTTTTAATTCATTAATTACTGGTGAAACGGTAAATTTAAGTATTTTATTTAGATTATCCGACAATATTATTATAATAAAATTTACAAGAAAGGGTATTTTAATTGTTTTTAACTGAATACGCATTTAGTTTTTTTAATATAATTAGCATTTAATTAACAGCTGCTTATATTTAATTTAAAAACCAGTAGTTATAAATGACGTTTAATGAACAGAAATGACGTTTCACCCTCCATTAATCCAAGTTTTGTTATTAATTATCAACTATAATTAATATTTATTTTACATTAAATGAATATTTGATATAAATAAATAAAACCTTCATCAAACCAGCCGGTTAAAATGGAAATTAATTCTTTTAATTTTAAAAAAAAATAAACAGTTTTCTAATAAGGACCTCAATATCTTTTAAGTAATGTATAAGTTCAAGTGATGTGAATGAAAAAAAAAACATTTGGGAAAGTTTTGTCGTTAGGAGTTCAACTTAACTCGATTTTCGAAGGGTCGGAATGAAATTTTAAATTTTGAGAGGTCAAAGTGTAAATTTTCTATTAGACTAATTTATAAATTCATGATTTTTTGAGGGACTACATAACAATTTTTCATTTTTTGGAGGGGACAATGTTATTGCTTGACCCCAATTTTAACCATGTCTCCTTAAAATATAATCAGATTTATATAATTATAGGATACCAATAGGGATGTGTATTTCACCCGATTTGATTTGATCGGATTATATTTTTATTTTAAAAATGATTTTGAGTTTGAGTTTTATGTGCAAAATATCATAACCGGGAATAATAATGTTTTTTATATATTTTTAGGGATATTTGTAGTAATTTTTCTTTATATATATATATATACTTACAATAAGGCGATTAGATTTTTTTTATATTTAGGTTTTTAAAATTATTATTTTATAATTAAGTCTTTAAATTTTTTTTTTACAATTAGATTCTTAAAATTGATATATACAATGAGTCGAGTTCTGATTCGGTTTAGGTATATAATTCCTACGTCGGTAAGCAAAAAATCTGACTCGATCCTTCCATAAATACCAAAGGTTTTTTTTAAATGGAATCCTCCTCTTTGCATAGTCATGGGAATTCGTGATAGGAGAAGAAATTATATTATGGGTAAGTCTCATTATGTACCGATAGACCAACCACTAAAAATTACATATTTTATCAATTTTTTCATGCCATATTTTTCTCTCAAGTGAATCTTCACTTGAAAAACTGCTTTTAAAATAAATTAACAATAAATATGAGTGAAGATTCATTAAGAAAAATATGGCATGGAGAAAAATGATGAGATGGATAGATTTTAGTGGTCGATCCCTAGATGATATGGTAAGACTTACCCATAATATAATTTCTCTGATAGGAAAAAAAAATTCAAAGATGTGTGACCCTCACCTACCAACCAAGCAAACAATTCATGTACTTGACATTGCAATGCATATGGGTGTGGGGTTTTTAGCAAAAAGCAAAGGTTTATCTTGATGAATGGGGGACCAAACCCACACAACTTTTGAGTTTTGTTTGCTATTCTCCACTTGTTAGCATACAAGTTTAAGGTTGTTCAAATATATTTGTCTCGAGATTTAATGATTCATCTAATTAGATTATCAGATCTGATCAAATCGAATTAATATTTTTCTTATGTCATGTAAAAGAAAAGGGAAGATGAGAGTGAAAAGTGGATTGTTGGGTCCAAAGAGGTCAACCCCCTTCCACCAAATTCACTCCCATTTCAAGTTCATTTATTGTGACTTCCAATTCTTAGTGACCAATTTGTTCAGAACTTTGACCTAATTATAATGATGTAGGAAATTATGGGATAAAGTTTTATTATAATAATTTTATTAATTATCGTGTTATCATTATTATTTATTTAAATATATTATATGTCTTTAAATTTTAAAATATATTTTTTAATTTTTTTCACCGCTTGAGAATCAATAATTAGATTAATTTGTCAACAATCTTTAGAACATAAAAAAAATTTCTTCCATTCTTTAGATAAAGTTGTTCAAAAAATAATTAGACTAATTATATTATCTTATATCTTCATAAGAGGATATAATATTTTTCTATTTAAAAAATAGATAAAATATTTTTTTTATTTTTCTGGAATGAATAAATGAAATTTTTAATTAAAATTTTAAAATTCTTACTAAAGGTAAAATCTTTAGTTTAGGAATTTAAGTTAGGATTTAAAATTTAGAATTTTAGAGCATAGAATATAGAATTTAATGTCTTTGGTTAGAATTTTAAAATTATGATTTATGTTTACGATTTAGGTGTTAGGGTTAAAGATTTAAATTTTATATTTTATAATTTAAATATGAAGAGTTATATAAATTTTTTTTACACAGTGTATGTATCAAAATATAAACTAAAAAAAGATGAGTTATATTATGATACATAATACGTGTAAAAAATTTACACACCTATGATTTAAAAATTAAAATCCAAACCTTAAACCTAAGATTCTAAATACTAAATCTTAAATTTTATATATTATAATTTAAATCCTTAAATCCTAAATTAAATTCATAACCTCTAAATTTCACAAATATCAATTTCTAATATATCTTTGTTTATTATAAAGCCTAGACTGACTTGGTGTAGTGTCATGAGTCAATGATGTATATTTTTTTTTAATATGAGTTAGTTTTATTAGAGTAAAATTCTAAAAATATAATGAAAATTTATAACTTATGTAAATAAACTTTGTCCAGATATATTTTTATAAATAATAAAATATAAAATTAATCTCTTAAATTCATAAATAAAATATAAAAAAATAAACATAATTCAAAAACTCAAAACAAAATAAATATAAACGTCGTCAAAGCTCGACAATAAAAGATGAAAACAAATAACATTAACATATTACAATAATAAGGCACATTAACAACATGATCATTATAACAATTCAATTACGAACAAGAAAAATAATTCAATTAATATCCGAATCTAATTCGAAAGTCTAAAATAAAAAGATAAATAAAACAATAAAAAGAGTACTACTGTGATAAGCTGTGACGATGTTAAATCAAAACCTAATGAAAAATTAAATAAAAAATAAAAATATCTGATTAAAAATATATATCAAAAAGAAAAAAATATCTCGTAAAATAAAATTATTAAATTTAAAATTTTAAAAAATAAAAATATCAAAATCGACAATCAACATCAAAACAATAATAATATAAGATCATATAAAAATTACAAATGTTAAGAGAGGAAAGGAAGGACGGCTAGAATTATTTAAAAAAAAACTTAAAAAATTATATCCATTTTATTTATTAATAAATTTAAATTATAAATTACACATCTTCTAAAATTTAACTTAATTTTCTTCGTTTATAACACGATAAAAAAATATAAATAAATTCATAAATTTTCTTCATTTCCATATTAATCTATGAATAAAGTACATTAGAGATCACTAAAATACATATAATAGTCTTATTGATACCAGAATTTTAAAAATTATATAATAATCATTAAATTTTTAATTCACTTATGATAAATTAAAAGGCCATTTTGTAACATTTTAAAAAGTTTAGGGACGTTCACGTAACCGACTCAAAATCTAATAACTATTTTATAATTTCTAAAACTATAGTGGCCTAAAATATCAAATTGTATATACTTTAGTGTCCTATACAGTACTTTACCCTTAATTTATTTTATGAGTTCTATTTCTACATATTACTCTCTGCCTGCAATTTCTTTCCCTCCCATGACTCAGTCTCCGAGAAAAGAAAAAAGATCTTTCAAATTGCTTTTTCTATTTTCTTCTTGGTAGTATCGATGGTAGATGAGATTTCACTCTTGTTTGTTTCGTTGTTTAGTGAAGTTTTAACCTTTGGTATTTGCTCTTAGGACAACCACTCTCCATTGCTTGGTTCATCTTAGCTATCTCTCTCCCCCCCCCCCCCCCAGATCTGTTTTAGCTGTGATTTTCTCACCAGATTCTGAGCTTCACCTTGGATTTTCTTGCCGGTAAGTTTATCTTTAACTTTGATTTTGTTGTTAGATGATTTGTTTTGTTTCTTTTTGTTTGGGCTTAGATTCTTGCTCCTTTGTTGTTGTTGTTGATGATGGTGATTTTGTTTGGTTTCTGGTAAAATTTGCTAAAAAGGAAGGTTTAGAGAAATGGGTTTTCTGTTTAGTTCTGTTCATAGTCTGATTTCATGAAAAAGAAAATATATATATTTTTATCTTGAGAGTAGGAATCGTTGGTTTTTTTAATTTTCTGTCTAGTATTTGTTTAGGGTTCTTCAAATTATGACCAGATCTGTCATGTGAGGCAAAAGATTTAGGATTTTTGTAGTTATTGATGTGACTGTGAGGAAAAGTTTCACATTGTGTTTTTAATCTTTGTTTACAAATTTCTAGTTGATTGAGGTATGTGTGGTGGCCCGGGGCATTCGAAATCTGAATCGAATTCTGCATCATCCGGCGAAACTACGGCCAACGCCGAAGAAATGAATCACTTAACTGTGAAAACTGAGTACTGCTTTACTAGCTTACTTGAACTTGCTTCTGACAATGATGTTGAGGGTGTTAAACTATTTTTAGAGCAAGATGGTTCTTTGATTGAGGAGGTTGGACTTTGGTATTGTCGGGAAAAGGGATTGAGCCAGATAGTTGCGAAGCATAGAACTCCGTTGATGGTTGCTGCTACCTATGGCAGTGTTGATGTTGTTAAGCTTATGTTGACTCACTCTGCGGATGTCAATGTATCGTGTGGCACGGACAAAAGTACCGCCCTTCACTGTGCTGCCTCTGGTGGATCTCTTCATGTAATTGATATTGTTAGTATACTTTTATCGGCTGGTGCTGATCCGAATTACTCTGATGCCTTTGGCCACCTACCTGCTGATGTTCTTGTTGTACATCCAAAGCTCCAAGGCATGAGAGCTGTTTTGGAAGAACTTCTTTCGGGATGTGTGTCTGATGACCCTTTTGGCAAGAAGAATTTACGGATATCTGTTGATAACTCTGGTTCTGGCTCGCTGACCCTTTCTTCATCACCGGAAAATGGATCATCACCTTCTGCGTTGAATCTAGCATCTTCACCAATGGCTTCAAAGTTCATTGATATACCTGTAAACTCTGCAACCGAGAGGAAAGAGTACCCTGTTGATCCATCTCTCCCTGATATCAAGAACGACATTTACACAACTGATGAGTTTCGCATGTTTTCATTCAAGATCCGTCCTTGCTCGAGAGCATACTCCCATGATTGGACGGAGTGTCCATTTGTTCATCCGGGAGAGAATGCACGGAGAAGAGACCCTCGTAAGTACCACTACAGCTGTGTGCCTTGCCCTGATTTCAGAAAAGGGGCTTGTAGACGAGGGGATATGTGTGAATATGCCCATGGTGTTTTCGAATGTTGGCTACATCCAGCACAATACCGCACTCGGATGTGCAAGGATGGCACGTGTTGTGATAGGCGGGTATGCTTTTTTGCCCACACAGCTGAAGAACTGCGCCCACTGTATATCTCAACTGGCTCAGCTGTTGCCTCTCCACGCTCAGCTGCATCTGTTGCTAGTGTCATGGACATGGCTACTGTTATGAGCCTTTTACCTGGTTCACCCTCATCCATATCTTCCATGTCCCCTTCACCGTTTAATCAACCCATGTCTCCATCTGCGAATAGCTTTTCACACTCGTCTGCAGCGTGGGCTCAACCAAATGTTCCAACACTTCATCTCCCTGGTAGCAACTTTCAGTCAAGTCGCTTGAGATCCTCCCTTAATGCCCGAGACATGCCACTTGAGGACTTTGGCGTGTGGCCAGATTTTGATGCCAAAGAACAAAATCTAAATGATTTATCTGGCTTTTCCCTGTCTCATAACAGTCCGGTATCTGTTAGTCGTTCTGGTCGGTCTAGAACATTAACTCCTTCAAACCTGGAAGAGCTATTTTCGGGGGAAATCTCATCTCCTAGATATGCTGATCAGCCAGTTTCTTCTGCTATGTTTTCCCCAACTCATAAATCAGCTCTTCTTAATCAATTTCAACAGCAACAGAGCAACTTATCTCCTATTAATACTAGTGTTTTTGCACACAAAAATGTCGAGCATCCACTATTGCAGGCTTCTTTTGGTGTTGGTTCTCCTGGAAGAATGTCACCACGACGTACTGAGCCAATCTCCCCCATGGCTGCTCGCCTTTCTGCACATGCTCAACTCGAGAAGCATCGACAGCAGCTAGGCTGCCTTAGCTCTAGGGAACTCAGTTCCAACAATCCTGCTTCTTCTGTTGTCGGATCTCCCGTGAATTCTTCTTGGTCCAAGTGGGGTTCACCTAATGGAAAGTTGAACTGGTCAGTGAGTGCAGATGAAATGGGTCAATTATGGAGATCATCGTCACTTGAGCATGTTAACGGTGCCGAAGATCCCAACTTATCTTGGGTCCAGTCTCTTGTAAAAGACCCCTCACCTGAGATGACAAAAGAGAAGCTGGTAGTTCCTATCACACATAGTACATCATCCGGTGAGGTTCCAAATGAGTCTAATTCTCAGATTGATTCTGTTATAGGAGCATGGATTGAGCAAATGCAGCTCAATCAACTTGTGTTGTAGCCTAGAGGGAAAAAGTATAACACCGGGAAGTTGACGTGTCGTGATGGCAGATAACAAAGCGTGGCTATTCCCGGGAATTTATTCGAAATTCTTTTAACCATTTATTGTTACAGCTGCAGCAGATTTCCTGCTACAAAGAAAGGCGTAGGAAGCTTCAACCGAGGCTAATATCAAGCACTCAAGCGCCTGTTTAAGGTTTTGTACCGTTTTCATGTCTCGTATTATTCGATATTTATTTTCCTTGGATCAGTGAAGAAAGAACGCTGAAGAATATCCAAGGTGATTGCTGTGTTGTATGATTTAAATCATGCAATTCAGTAGAAGATGCAGTTTATGGAATCATATTAGTTTAATGCATTTCCTTCTGATGATGTGAAAACTGAGTTCTAAGGTATTATTTCAATATCTGTATTTTTTTACCTAATATATACACGGTTGCCATTACAGTTCCTATAGTTCTAATAGAATTTTCACTTATAATATAAAATCTTGCGTCCGTCTCTGCTCCTGGTTTTGATATGTTTAAAATTCGTATTTTGGAGGTTTCATGAATCAAATGAATTTCGGGTATAATTCCGAATCTAAAAAAGGAAGCAGTGTGGATCCAACTTTCGAAGGGCAGTGGCGGTGGCGGAGGTGGAGGCGGTGGTGGTTGTCTCATTCTTAGAGGGAAGTGGGATGACATGTCTGTTTGTATGATGGTAAATCACTCACCCCATAAAAGAGGTATGTGGGAAGATGGGATGAGACAAGAAATAGCATTGGCAGTGATTTGTACTACAAATTAATGTCTACTCTTAAATTGAATTTATTAAATTTTAATGCTTAATTTGGGTAATTAATATTTAATTAATTTTAACAATAAAAAGAAGGTAGGTATTAATGTGGATATTCGAGTGGTAATGTCTAGACTTAGTTGGATATGATCGAATATTTATATTAATTTATATTATTTGAAGATAATTTTTAATTGGTTAATAATTCGATAATTTTTAACATCATAGTTATTTATTTGCATCATACATAAAGACAATGTTTAAGCTTGAACCAGAAATTCAAAAAATAATCCGTTATCACTATAACTGTTGTTATTTAACAGTAACATCATTATCCAAAATCATTACTAATAAAAATATCGGCGAGATTCAGATTCACACCGGTCAATATTTAACGGATAATGATAATAAAATTCTGTTATTTTCGTTATTATACTGTTATTCTAAAAACTCCTACATAAATTTTAAATAAATTCACGATTGCAACTCCCACAACATCAATAACAACTATTATATTCACAGCCGCATGCAATAAACGCGACACGATCGAATTTTTAAATCCATGATTTAAACAATAAATTAAATAATCGTCAAATTTATTAATGTTGATTTAATCTATTATTTCAATTAAAAAATATTTTTATTAATTAAATAAATCATTAACCAAAATTCAACCAATACTACAATCCATTTGATCAAAATTTTTAGAAGAGAATGACGCTAAGAAATGACCAGACTTCCAATTTCGGCAACTCTACACCTCATCTATAGTTAGAGATACAGAAAGACCAATAACAAGCACTTTTGGAAATGGATTTGTATAAACATGAGTACATGATTTTAGTATTCACCAGCTCTAACATATTTCATGTAATAAAAACGCACTCGAATTCACGACCTGTTACGAAGTTAAGAGAAAAAACCCGAAACTTTCGAAGCCGGTACCGTCTCCGGCTTCTACATGTTCTATGTTCAGATTTGTGTTAATATTGTCAGTCCAGAAAAGCAGGGGAAATGGCTAATTACATCAGTTCAGACTTTAAGATGGAACATTCGAGTCGTCGGGCTTTTGGCTACCTGAAAGATATGAGCGGAAAAACAACAATGTAATCAGAGGTCACTAATGCATATAATCAAAACGATACGGGTTGGTTGTCATTCGAATTCTTTCGATTTGCAAGTCCAGGTGGTGAACAGTTCGGTTTTGGATTAATGTCTAATTTGGAAAATCTAGAATTGATGGACATGAAGATTCTTACTTTCGTTTCTTCGACGTTTAAACATTCTCGAAAAGAACTTGCTGACGGGTGTTTCTGGAACGGGTATAAACTTCCCGAGGACAGCAAGTGGCCAACTGATTTAAAATGAAAACGATAATTAGATGATGAACTGTGAACAATAATAATAAAAATTGTGATGATTCTATTCGAATATATATATAATTTTTAACTTCAAATGATATCAACCTGATAAAACCGATAGCAATCGATACCAGCCACAGCTGCCAGCTAAGCTGCACGGTTTTGGCAAATTTCCCGAGGAACTCGACGATAACAGCCTGGACAACGAGAAAAAGGAATGTAGAACCAAGGAAAAAGTAGAAAATAAATGCCAATCAGATTGATTGCTAGCAAACAAAATCTCACCTGAAGTATTATGGTTATTGCCACAATTCCGATGAACAGATAATTTTTACCGAGTCCTCGGAAAATGTTCACTTCATCAGGCTTACGAGCATTGAACTCATTAAAGATCTGCAGTTGAAAGAAGCAGTACTCCCATCAATCCATTGTAGTTATTTGAATATTCAAGTTCAAGCTCGTTTAGCTCCATTAAAAAGACCACGAAGAGATCGCCCGAGGAGGAAAAGGAACGTTATGCAGTCACTACCACGATATAAAACACGAGAATTTCTATTCTAAGACGATAGGTTCTAGCAGCATGAAAATAGGTTACACCCCCTATGCAGTACTACAGTATGTCAATCGGGACAGTATCGTTCTTAAACTACATGAAATGTGCTTAAAAGGGATTAAAACCAGTTACGGAATATTTAATCCAATTGCATTAATTTCGTGTCCGAATAGTTGTTGCTTACTTGACAAAGGACAAATGCATTGAATATCAGTGTATTCTTCACTCTGGTAGCATGCTCACTGCTTTCATGTTCCAGACGCAATATCCTCTTGCCGTCAAAATTGAGAACGAGCAGAACGGTCACTTGATATACAGCCTGAGATTTCCATGAACAATACCGACTTAGTAAAATCACCATCCTTTAGCCGTGAACCACGGTAAAGAGGAGAAGAATGTTGTTTACGAGAGTAAGGCAATTATTCCCCCCCCCCCCCTCCCCAATAGTGACATCTAGAAAATAATAAATAGGTCTGGCATTATATCAAAAGCTTACCTGTAGAAGCAAGTTCCTCCACATGATATTAGTTATCAGAGGTTCCCTGACAAACAAAACATCATTTTTTCACAAAATTATGATCATACAAATGCCTTGTACTAACCCTAAAGATAAGATTTGCCGATGAATAGCCCTTGGCACCTAATAATGTAGGTTAAGAATCATGATTTAATCAAAATCTTATACCTTCGGCCAACAGGGGGCCGGTGCATCAGGTGGTCGGTTGGAGGTTCGGTAGCTAATGCTAATGCTCCAAGAGTATCCATTATAAGATTAACCCACAGAAGCTGTGCACAGAGTGAAAGTAAATTAAATACTCGTATATTAGTAAGAGTTGATAGACGTAATGCATACCAGCACATAGCGAACAAACCTGCACGGCATTCAGTGGAACATCACCAGATGAAACAGCGGCCACAACATTTATAACAAGAGCTGCGACATTAACTGTAAGTTGAAACTGGATGAACTTTTGGATATTTGCGTATACAGATCTACCCCATCTGACAACCTAAAATCCGTAAGGTATTCATGATTATGTTGATTTAAGAAAAGAAACTTTTTTTAGTTAAAAAAAGGAGAAACTTTTAACATTGATGATAAGTAATACAATGACAAGAAAAAAGGAATGCAGTACCTTCACAACTGAAGCAAAGTTATCATCCAAAATGATGATATCTGAACTCTCTTTTGCAACTTCGGTCCCTTGAATACCCATTGCAAGGCCAATGTCAGCCTGTGGTCCAGAGACAAAAACTCAGAACATTAAAGACAATTGATTAATCACAGGCAACCATGTTTAACGATTAAAAGACCATCTGGCCTTAATTCATTGCCAAAAATTGCAGTCAAATAAAATTAGTTTAACCATCTTAACATAATTTGCATTGCACTCCAAGTGGAATCGATTGGACTATAGAGTTTCAACTTAAATTGTCTTACATTCATTAAGTGATAAAAAGTAGATCCTTAATTACATATTAACAAAACAGTAGTAGTACTTTAAATATTCCGTCAATAATGATTTATCTCAATAACCAAGAAAAATAAAAGACTGTCAGACCTCGTGTAGAGCAGGAGCATCATTGGTGCCATCTCCGGTTACTGCAACAACATGTCCCCTCCTCCTTAATGCTTGCACAAGCAGAAGTTTATCGTTGGGTGATGATCGTCCCATCACCTATGCATCAATAACATAATTAATTTAAATTATCTCTTCATGTTTTTAGACCACAAGGCAAATTCAGAAAATGAAAGCAGAACCAGAGCATACAGATAGTTTCTCGGCAACTTCTTCCCTTTGCGAATCAGTTAGAGAACGAAAATCTTTCCCCTCAATGAGACTATGCTCAGAAGCATCCACATCTGACGACAGTATTCCACACTCTAAAGCAATTGCCCTTGCTGTTTTAAGATTGTCACCAGTGACCATGCGTACCTATGGCACACAGATGGAAAATGTCAAAATTACTCATATTAACATAATCAACCTCCAACATCATATCAGCTTTAAAGATTAAAGGAGATCACAGAGAGACCAATAACCCGAATGTAAGCAAAATGAAGAAAAAAGGCAAAGAAAGAAAAAAATATAACGATATAATGTCATTAAAAGAAAATTGGCAATTGTTTTTATAATAATGAGATCTCATAGAAGGTAGGGAGATATGGTAAAAACTAACTCAAGGTACCACAAAAAATGGTTTTAATGGTGATTAGTTATAGCATATAAATAATTATACCTTTACACCAGCCCTTTGGCATAACTTCACTGATTCTTTGACACTAGGCCGACAAGGATCCTGCATAAATTCTCAAAGTAATTACAGAGCATAGTACAAGTCAAGCAAAACTTATTCCCCAATCCAACTACATCTTCTCAACCACGCTCATTTTATTGGGAATTCTAACACTTATAGCTCAACAATAAAATTAATAATACATTGTTGGTCCCGTAGCAGTTTTCAACTTTTTTTAAGTTATTGCAATCTGCAATCTAACACTGTTGAAGACAGCACTTCACTCACAAGAAGACATAAATTTGCAATTCAAGGATGAACAATTGTTAGGGATGAAAATATATAGTAGAAGTAAGAAATAAATGATGAAAAAAGAAGCTGTGGAGAGTAGTTAGATCGGACTATAGCATAAGGATTTCCTTAATAGCTATCAAATTTAAGTGTTTTCCATGAAAGGCAAAATTGTCAAAGGGTGAAAAATACTATGATGAGGAAAGGTATTTCATGTATCAGAGTAATGAAAAGGTCTGTCTGCAAAAAATGATGATGCAGTACGGACCAATATTGAGGACAACAAACAAACATTTCATGAAGATAATCAGTAGAGAGTAACAAGGCAATGTTGGTGTGTCTATCACATTGTCTAATCTGTCCTCCATATAAGTACACTGAAGTATAAAGTACCTCAAACAATAAGGACCATGACATGACTAAACCTCTTTCCCAGTAAGCAAGTAATAAATAAAATATGGATTAAGATGAAAACATGAAAACAGTGCATGACTATTCCCTGCGATAAATACCTTTATACCAACAACAGCCAAGAAAACAAGGTCGTCTTCAGGTAGAGCCCATCGAGCAAGCTCTTCTTCATTAGTTGGAACCTTTTCACTATCATATGATCTGTAAGCAATAGCTACACAGCGCAAACTGCCAGCAGCCATAGTTTCAATTGCCTTTTCAAAAAATGCTACCTGAAGACAAGAATTACAAGATATAAAAGTTCTTCAAATATTACCAAACCACAATCTTAAGGGAATCAAATTATAAGCATTATAAACTACATAGCTGTCAGCTGAAATATAGAAAAAGTTCAAGAAATAAAACAACACAATAACAATGATTCCAAAGGAAGTGACTAAAGAAAAAAGGAGCAGTTATCCCCACAGGCAAAGTTTCTCAAACCTTTTCTTTGTCCATTGCTACAGTTTCACCATTAGTGTCAAGGTACCAAGTGCATGCCGCTAACACTATTTCAGCAGCCCCTTTCCAGTGAATACGAACTTTAGAGTCCAGCTGGGAGACAGAATATCATGCAAAATGGTAGCATCAGAAGAAAAGCACTTTAATTTGCTTAGAAGGAAGATATTATGAATCAAAAGAAATTATGTATAATTATTTCTTGAAGAAACAATTACATGATTGATGTTGTTCTAAGTAATATGCTATTATTATATACAAGGTGAAAAGATCTAGAAAGAATATTAGACCAGAATTATTTTTCTTAACAAATTTAATCTGACACCCGAAGTTTTTTTAAAGAATAAAATAAGCCTTCGAGATGAAAAATGAGTTATTTTTTCAGCAGCTGCTGCCACTAATCTTCCGGTATCTGTCTTTATTGTTAACATAACAAGAAGTTCAACTGTAACTGTCTGGATTAACTACTGATTGGTCAAATAATAAACAAGAGGTCCAGAAGTTTGTAGCGACTTTTAATAGCAGAGCCATCTAACTGCGTCAACAATTGCCCAGAAACTTCTCAAACAGTGACCATAAACTCAAACTCCATCACCACCACCATCACCACCACCACCACCCAAAAGAATCAAATAAAAATAAAACCAGCAACAAAAAAATCTGAATGGAACTTCAGTTGAATGTGTACGCATGCAGACCAATAGATATTAAAGGCATATAACGAATACAAATCCCAAAGAAGAGACAGATGATCAAACTTCTAATTTTATCCTTTCTTGAAATCAATCAAAAGGGGGGTCACAACATTCAAAAAACAGACAACAATAATAAAATTGCTCGTGAAAGCTAACAGTATAGTAACATTACCAATCGTATAGCAACACCGCCTCGTTTTTTCTCTGAGTTGAAGGGGAATACATGTAGAATAGACGAGCTAGACCTAACAGCATCAAAATCCATACCAAGCTACAAGATTCAAAGACAAAAGATTAGTATAATAAGCAAGGACAAGAAGATAACACGAGGCTCAATAATGTAACCTTCATTCCCCAATAAAGAATTGCTTTTTCTGTTGGCGATCCAGAGACCTCCACATCTCCACCTCCCTGAAGAAAAAAAAAAGAAGTCAAAACAAGACATTTAATAGACAACTTAATAAATATAATTCAGAAAATGCAAGTTACTGACACATACATCTGGGGTGAAGACACTGCCATTAGCATTCACAGCAACGCTCTCGATAAGCAATGAAGTTAATGTATCAGGTAACTCTGAACTGCTGTCTGGAGGATCAATTTTTCTTCCACCAACATAAGCTTCAACCACAGTCATCTGCACAGAAAATGAATATTATTTATTGATAGGCAGACAGAGAAAGAGTTTTTATTGTGGTCATTCTCCTAACATTCTATCCCACGCTAGTGCCACCTCTGAAACCTCTGTTTAGTGTTTAGCAATCATTTAGAATTTGACTTAGACTTCCTATGATTAATTCTACATAAGAACTTTTTTTTATTGATATCACTAGAGAAAAGACTTTGGTGCTATCCTGGAATTATAACATGGTTCAAAAACTTCATTGATCATATTGTCAAAATTTCAATTGATATGCATACAAAGAGTTGATCTAAAAGATAAAATTACAAATTATAAGAACTAATTTTAAAATTAATATGAATTGACGTAGCTTGAGACCATGATGAGTTAAATAATTGTTCAATAATTTAAAATCAGGAACAGAAAAAGACAATAGAAAACTAGTTTCAAACCATAAACAATTTTGAATGGTTTACAAATCGGAAGAACCTGAAGCCCTAGTAACATGCAATTCGTTCAATGACAGTTTAAAATATCCTTCGATACCAGCAGTTAATATTCTCACACCTAAAACTACTTTTATTGACTGCCAAATCTACTAATTGATTCTAATGACCAAAGCCAACTTTTTATATCACCATGTTCACATAAAAATCAATGCAATATTTATATTATATTTCCATTATTGTTCTCATTTACTAATTTTAAATAATAGCAATTCTGCACTGTACCAGCACTTTTTGTAATTTTATTCAGCAAATAGGTTTACATTTTAAAAACCCACATGCTGACATCAATTTATAGATATTAAAATTTATTAATATTTAAAAGCAATTTTATCCTAAAAACAGTGGAAAAAAAATAAAAAAGAAGGTTCTCGTATTCCAAAAGTGGTTCAACTACAAAGAAAAAAAGGACCCTTAAAATCCCTAATGTCCAAAGAAAACACGTCCTAACTTGCCTGATTCAGTGTCAAGGTTCCAGTCTTGTCACTGCAAATTGTTGTTGCTGAACCCATGGTCTCACAGGCAGAAAGTCTGCGCACCTGCAGTTCAACTTCCATTAAGCAGCATGAAACAAAAATCTGTTCCCGAGAAGTAATTTCATATTAATGCCCAGAAAACAAATAAAAAGTACTAATCATACAAACCAGAGCTTTATCTGCCATCATTTTCTTCATTGAGTAAGCAAGGCTGTATCATAATCAAATAACACAGCTATTATATTTAAAAAGAAAAGGGAACAGGTGAACCAGACTTATGTATATGAACATTTTTTCTACTCCATTTTCTTCATTAAGCAAGGCTGTATCATAATCAAACAACACAGCTATTATATTAAAAAGAAAAGAGAACAGGTGAACCAGAGTACCAGACTTATGCCTACGAACATTTTTACTATTATTTGAACAATTACACTACATGAACTGCAGCATCTGCCATATGAGACACAAGAAGATATATTTGGAACGCATGCAACAAAGAGTACCACAAATCATTACCACAACTTAACTAAAACCTAACACTAAGATATCCAATAGAAACTAACACTAGGGACCACTGGTGTCACTAGTTGTACATAGAAAGCAAACTTACGTTAAGGTCACAGCTAAAGGAAGACCTTCAGGCACTGCGACAACTACAATTGTGACCTACAAAGTTCAAAATGACATACATATAAAAACAAATATCCCCTTAAGTGAGCATATAAGACATGCAATCGGATAACGGGAGATAGATAAAGAGCACATACTGCAACAGTGACAATCTTAATGGCTCCATCTACAGCGTTACCCACACTTGTTTTGCCAGCAACAAACTCTTTTCTTCCCTGCGGGTCTTCAGTATGGCCAGTGAAGTACCTAAGTCAATCAAAGAACTTTAAGAACAGACCAAATAGAAGAGAGACTGAAAAACAGGAAGTCAAGGAAGCATTACCTAACTAAAAGGACAACCAAGACAGCAAAAGCAACACTGAGTCCAACAAAACCAATGAAAGTCGCAACCCCATTCAAACGCACCTAAAATATTTAATTGAGGTAAAGATAACAAATAAAGCCTAAAAGTTCATCAACTGCTTTCATGGGGAAAAGAAACCTGCAAGGGTGTTTCTTCACCATTGTCTTCTGAAAGATTAGCCATGAGCAAACCCCACTCAGTATTAATCCCAACCCCTGTTACCTGAGAATTTAAACAAAGATAACCATAATTGAGCTATAAACAGGCACAAGGTTTCACTGCACAATTAAAAACAGGAAAGGAATAAGGAGAGAGAGGGAGAGAGAGAGAAGTAGCAGTCAAGCTCTAAATGTGAGAATAAACGAATATAATTCATTTGCTTGAAACATACATTTGTTTCTAAAGAAGAAAGTGAAAACTGCAACCTAAATGATTCTGATTAAAATGTGGAAAACCAGTTATCAAGAAGAGATCTCATATACTCAAATACATAAATGCAGCTAGTTGAGAGAACAGAAGAATTTATGGAATTAAGTTTAATAACTTTAAGATCCAGTGTGAAAAGTGTACACGGGAACTGGAACAGGCAGATTGCTGTGAAAAACACAATATAATGACTTGAAGATGAGGTAAAGGAGTAAAGATTACCAGCATAGTCCCACTTCCATCCGCAACTTTGCAGCCAGACATTAAAAAAGGTTGCTTGGCATCCTTGTGAACCTATATCAAGATGAAATAGTAATTTCAAAAAATGTAGAAGACTAGAAGAGTATGAATTTCATTGACTAACATGGCAGGTAGTAAAGCTTACAATATCACTCTCTCCTGTCATGCTAGATTCATCTATTGCAAGTGAATGACCGGAGATTAGAATTCCATCAGCAGGGACCTAAAGAGAAGATTTAGAAAATCAATTAAATAATGCATTCAATAGACAACACATAAAAAGAACATGATAAAACCACAAACCTGATCACCGATGTTGAGGGGTACAACATCACCAACAACAATATCATATATTGAAATTTCAACTCTTCTGCCTCCTCTAACAACCTGACAGGTAGCATTCAAGCATAAATCCCAGAAGCATATCGTCTATACTTAATTCAATGATTAACCAGTGGATACCAACCTCCAAATGTATGTTTCTCTTCTCTTCATCTAGTTTTTGGAACTGAAGTGATTGTTTATAGTCACTAATAGCTGCAAATTTAAAAACTCAAGCTAATAAGAACACAAGGGAGAAAATATCCACACATTATGCAAAACTCTAAACAATCAGTTCAGCACCTGTAACAACAATAACAAGCAAAACTGCGAACGCTATGCTACCCCCATCATACCAGCCTTCCTTTATGCCCTGTAAATGAAGAATGAAACATAACGGATGAAAACTGAAAAGTCTTATTTGCAAATCCTAAAGCTTAGAAAACAGAAAGACTAGAAGGGAAAATAAATGTACTTCAGAAAAAGCACTCTTAAAATAATTTTTGACCACACTCAAGAAATGATGTTAGTTCTACAGTGCAGGGAAAATGCACAGTTGAAAATCATATAACACCACCGAAAAAATGTTCTAGCAACGGTACTGGACCCCATGTTAATAACTATTTAACAACATATAATACAATCCCTGTGACATTCTAGTTTTAGAATCTAAGTAGTACATCCAAGACCAAGATAATCTGAACCCTTAAAGTTATGTGACAAGAGATTGGCATTACACAAACCATGATTATCATCCTCCTGTATGATTTTAAGAAACATGTGATGACCCCTTCTATTTGTAAAACTTACATGAAGAGTTTTTTATAATGAAGTAAATCCAATTGACCATACACAGAAAAGCTCACCTCTGTCTTTATACCCAAAGCCAGAGAAGCCACGGCAGCTACCACCAAAATCATCAAAGTAAGATCTTGGCAAGCTTCCCAAACAAACCTCTGTGTGCAAGAAAGTAAAGATTGGCATAATGTTCCACCCAGAACCAAAAACAAAAGAAGTATTTTTTAAGAACATTATATGAACTGGGAGGACCAAAAAACAACAAAGGATGGAGAATAGAAAGAGAAAATGAAAACGAGATATCTAAATACGTACCCAAAAACTCCTCCCCTTTTTCCGAGGATATGTGTTTGAACCAAATGCATTCCTCCGTTTCAGTAAATCGGAGTCATCCCCTGGAATACCTTTCTCCATATTTGTTTTTAGTGATTCTGATACCCCACGAACCTGAATTAGAAACACGAAACTTAAATATGCGGGTAAATGCCAAAAAATAATATCAAAAAGTTCAGTTTTCACGAACTTACCCCTCCATATTCCTGCAGTGCATTAAAATTGTGATCCCTAGACACTGAAGCAAGTTGCTCTGGTCCTATAGAAAAATCACCACCTGGAATTGGTTGTGGAATTTTTGTTCCTAGAAATAAAAGCACTGTGATCAGCAACTACATAGAAATGCTGAGTTTTTATAAGCAGATGCACAGCACAAGAACCATTGAGTAGAACAGAATACAACATTCTACCAAGTTTATTAGACAGGTACAAGCAAGAAAAGAAGACAACTGACCTAACAGAGAGCCATATCAACTTAATTGTACTGCTAAAATAAAGCTCAAGTTAAGAAAAAAGACCGGTGTAACCAATGGCTTTGCTCATTAGTATAGAATAAAACAAAGGTTTGACCAACAGCATGACAATAACTAGTTAGTAATGTTTTCTCCCAAAGATCGTTTCACATAAACACTCTTTAAAGATATAATACCCATAGAGCAGTTTCTCTAAGATGTGAAACTTGCAACTACACAATAACTCCAGTTTATCAGTACATGTTACTTCTGTCTAATGACTCTCAAATATTAGATAGCCAACTTAAAAAGAAAATGTAGAAAAAGGTCATGCAGATGGGAGACACATTTGAGGTAAAGTAAGATAGTGAAGACTAAACAGAAAAGACAACTTATAGCCAAATATAATTTGAACAGAACTTTCAAGAACATAGAAACCTGTAAAGGATTGAACATCAAACTGAAGTAGAATAAATAAATTACCATTTACTTGTTCCCCAGCTTGTTTGAAAAGATATGCAGCCTAACATAGTCAAAAACAAAATGTTACAAGGATAAAGACGCAACTTCAATCCAATGAGAGAAAACTAAAATCAAGGATAACATACTCGTATAGCTTGCGCATGTGCTCTAATCTTCCTTAAAACCTGTTTCTTCTCTTCTTCCTTTTTCAAGTCTAACGTGTATCTAAATCGACGAGATGCATTAAGCACTAGTGCAGCTTTCTACAAAAGAAAAAAAAGGAAGTCAAATACTATTCAGTACCTACGAGAATTATCACATTCTAAGTAGTAAAGAGAAAAGGAGAAACCCAAACATAACATAGAAAGCTGAGAAAACAGAATACATATGACACCAAGAGTTGTCAAGTGGTAGGATATAGTTGGGTTTGGGATGGGATAATTAATCCAGGTTGAAAAAATTTAGTATCATCTTTGTTTGAGTCATTATGGACTTCATCAGGGTTAAAAATGTGTTCTTTTAAGTTCATATTAGCGAATTTCACTCAGTCTTATTTGTTCAGGTTTAAATAATTATGTATTCCAGTTAATTCAGGTTCAGGTTGCTTCTGGTTCAAACTTGGTAAATGTATACCGTAGGTTGTTTAGGTAATTTTGGATTCTTGTTAGTTCAAGTTCAAGTTGCTTCTGGCTTAAACGGGGAAGGTTTACATTGTTCATGTTGTTTGTGTAATCTTGGATTTTAGTTGATTCAAGTTCAGATTATTTGGGATCAAATTGGGTTCAATTGTATTGTTAACATTTCTCGATCAAATTAGGAGAGTTTGAGCATGTTATTTGGGTTGGTTCAACTTTGCAGCTCTAAAGATACTCGGAATATAGATAGAAGGGAAAGCAACCATTCCCAAGCCACCAAGTCACAACGGCCACTAGGAACTAGGAGAGTAGGGTATTTGGCAAGCATGCTCAAGCCACAAGTCACAACTGTCACCACAAATCACCAAGTTGCACCTGTTTACTTAGAAAAATATTTTCCATCGTTGGTCTCCACTTGTTCTCTACTTTTGATCAATGAATTAAGGTATTTGACAACCTTCTTTCAGCATTAAGAAAACTTGAACTGAAAAATAATCTAAAACAGTTGTCTAGTTCAGAAAATTAGAAAAGCATGGGATTCCAATTTTCATCATTTACCCTATTTTGCTGAGAATGTGGGTAGTGGAAAAGCATAGATGCAAGATGGAGAATCCATTCCAAAACTAAGAGTGAGCAAGAGTCCAAAGTTATATCAGGAGAAAATCTGTCATTGACACTTGTTACTGCACAACTATTTCACTTGCCATCTAAAGCAAGACTAAAAGGAAAATTTATTAGATAAACCCTACTCAACAGTGATTCATGGTAGGTGATTTTATCTCTTTCCTACATGGTGGGTAGTTATTTGGAAGTTACCTTGAGATGCATGAATCTCATTGGATGAACCATAGATGACACGATGAACAAGGTTCATCTAATAATTTTTCGACTAAAAGGTTTGTTTAGATACAGAAGTAACAAACATTTTTAAAATTTAAATAATAAAATAAAAAAATAGAATAATTATGTTATATGTTGGTGATGCATGGTAATCAAACATAATGCTTTATATCATTTCCTTTTGCTTTCAAATTAAGCAAAAAGAAAAGAAAACTGGAAAGCAAAGAGAAAAGGCAACAAATCGAAAGCAAGCCAGTGAAGCAATCAAAACACAGATCTGTAATTCTAGACAGGTGAGACCCATCTGTATTTTCATGAACAGGAATGGAGAAAACCAAATTAAAATTTCCGAAATAAGAGTAAAAATGACGGGTAAGTAACAAAAATGAAAGAAATTCAAGGGTAGAGTAAAAAAAATCAAATTAGAATATTTGTAGTTCAGTTTCCTCTTGATTCATTTGCGTGAACCCAAAAAAAAATGCACGATTAACCCTCGATAATAGTTGTTCGTCTCTAATCCTCCTTAAATTAGTAATCCAAACCGTCAAAATTGAAGGCAAAGAATAATACACTAGATTCAGAATATAAAATAAAAATTAACTAAGGCACTTAATACAGCAAATAAAATTAAAGAGAGAGTTTAGGGCATTACCCTCCAGCGGCGGAGGCGGTCAATAGGAGCATTCTTAGTGCTCGGGATGTAAAAAGGATCAGGGGAAAGCTCATGATCTTCGTCATCGGAGTAAGCGGAGCGGCTGCTTCCGGCCTCCACGTCATTAGGCCGCCGGTACGGCGACCCCTTGAATATGTTACTCATAACTCTGTTTATGTCGCAGGAGAGATGCCACAGTCACTCAATTTCTCAGCAAAACTATTAACAACTTTCATTCAAACACCAACTTTCTTCTCTTCTCTCAAGCTCCGGTATCGATTTTTTCTCTGAAATAGATGGATTTTTCAGAAGTCCAAAACTAATTTGAAGAAATTTTATTTCAGAAAACTTACACCGCTCAACCACTAAACTTAGTTTCAACGTTTCAGCACTTCCAGATGTGATGTGATGGCCTTTGAAAAAATAAAGCAAAGTGATTAACGTTTTTTACATCATTTTCCTCTCTCTTTTTCCCGGAAAAAAAGAAAGCAACCGACGAAGAAACCAAGTTCACACTTACAGAAACAATTAATTATGCAAATAAATGCTCTAAAATAATATTTTAAAAATAAAACAAAAAAATAGAATTATAATAATTAATACTGATCTGACAAATAACAAAGGCAATCTTTGATTTCTGCACAGATAACCGTTTTCTTATCTATAAACTTCAACCGACGCTCCTTTTATGCATTAAACACAAGCAAGAATCATCGAACAACGGCATTTTTTATCATCAAAAACCGAAAATAAATTAATAAAAAACTAAGAAGAATTAGAAATGTCGATTTCGTTTTATGAAATTCTAAAACTGTACCTTCGCTAGTGTTTTCTGGCCTTCTTCTCCGTAAGAAACTTCCGAATTCTATTCATTTTGTTTCTACTTTCTCCTTCACCTTAGGCTTTCGGCTTTTCGGTTGCTTTTTCCTGTTGTTATTTGAAATTTGAATGCAACAGTTTCTCTGCCTTCAATTATAAACTAACTTTTTATGCTTTGAACCAAATACAGATATGGAAAAACTTCGATCCACAACCTTTTATTCGTAGGGATTAAAATTATAATTTAGAGTTGAAGAGTTGAAGGTTTAAGATTTAGGTTTACTTGGATAGAGTTGTTGAAAAGTTAGGTTAGATGGAGAAGTCATCGTTTTAGAAACAGTAAATTCGAAATTTTCTAACAATTACGTTCGATGTCAAATTTAATGAAAAAACGAGATGAAACGAGTAAAAAATAAAATGTTCGGTGAAATTTTTTTATTAAAAATAAATGGCATAAATATAATTTTAGCTCTTAACGTTTATAATTTTTGTCGTTTTGATTTTTATTTTTTTTTTGGATAAATTTAGTTCTTAACCTATATATTTTTGACAAATAACTTATTTTTTAACCATTATGATAATTGGACCGTTAAAAATTTAACGATGATGATATGTTATATGCATATAATAATATATTTTAAATGACATGACATCTAACCTATAAAATACATATATATATATATGAAACATAATTTTATTCCAATATAAAATATAAAACAATTAAAATTCAAAAAAATATTAAAAATTAATTGATTCTAAAATAAAAGGTTATTAAACATTCTCAACCTTAATTAATTGATTAATTTTTTAAGATAAGATTTTAATTCTATCGTAGTTAGGGTTGATGAAAATTATAAACGTTAAGGGTTAAAATTATCTTTATACCAAAATAAATTCAAAATTTGAGATGAACATAACCTTATAAAATGTAAGAATTATGATTTAAGATTTAAAGTTATTATAAAGTTATAAATTTATGTAAAATTTATTTTATATGTATTAAATTTTATTATATATAAAAGTATATATTATTTTAAATTAGATTTCTCTAGCAAATGAATTTTTTTTAATAAAATTTATTATTAGCATGAATTATTTTATGTTAGTGGTTGAAGGTTTTAATATATAGTTAAGAATTTAGGTTTTAATATATAAACGTAAATTTTACCCAAAACTCAAAATTTAGCCGCACCGATAAACTCAAAATACATACAGATTTTTGGCAAAATCGAGGGAATAATCCAATTAAATTTTAAATTTTAAAATATTAAAAAATTTCATCCATATTTAACAAAAATAGATATTTTTTACAATATACTAGGACTATGTCATTTACACATGATATTATGTGTAAGTTGCCGTTTACATATGACGTTATATGCAAGTCGTTATTTACATATGATGTTGTGCCATGAAAATAAGCTAAGAGAGATCCGTATAGCATAACTCAGCTGAACAAAATGAGTATTAAAACCACAACGTTATTTACAAGTGACGTTAATGGTGGATGCACCTATACAATAGGTTGGGCTTAGGTGCACCTTAAACTTTTTAAAATTTTATAGCATAACGTCATGCAATGATGGATCTAAAAAAAATTGAACGTAAAAATATATAAACGTAAATGAACGAACATATATAATATATTTAATATTTTGTATCAATTTGATTAATTTAACTAATTAACTGATTTTAAACCGAATTAATCAATAATTAAAATTTAAAAAAATCTTAATCATTAGACTGAACTTAAAATTTAATTGGTTAATCAATTTGTTTTGGTTCGATCGGTTAGTTCAGTTTAACAGAATAATGAACACTCTGGCCTATGAGAAGGAAGTTTTTAATGAATCATATAAAATAAGACTTCTCAACTGGAGTAACTCAAAATTTTTTGACTCAACTTGACTTGATCTAATACTCACCCCTAGACATGTGTGAATGAACATAAATGAACGGATTATCGAACATTCACGAACATAAATAAAACGAATGAACCTTTTCATGTTCGTTCGTTTAATTAAACGAAAGAAAAATCTTATTAATGTTCGTTCGTTTAATTAAACGAAAGAAAAATTTTGTTAACATTCGTTCGTTTAATAAATAAAAAATATATAAACAAACTTCTCGCTAAACGGTTCACTGAACGTTCAATTCGTTTAGAGCCTTACGATCCGATCGACGTTGATTAACATTCAAATTAAAATATCTAAATTATTTTATATTTTATATAATTTTATAAAATTATTCACAAGAAATGGAACTAGGGCTGTAAACGAACCGAACGTTCGGTGAACCGTTCGTGAACCGTTTGGCGGGAAGTTTGTTTATGTTCGTTTATTTATTAAATGAACGAACATGAATAAGATTTTTCATTCGTTTAGTTAAACGAACGAACATGAACAAAGGGCTCGTTCGTTCATTTATGTTCGTGAACGTTCGGTAATATGCTCATTTATGTTCATTTATGTTCGTTCGTTTATATTTGTTCATTTATATTCGTTTAAATTTATTCACATATATCTATAAGGGTGAGCATTAGATCAAGTAAGTCGAGTCAAAAAATTTTGAGTTATCGAGTTGAGAAGTTTTACTTTATGGCTCGTTAAAAACTTTCTTGTTATAGGCTATGGGTGTTCATTGTTCTGTTAAACCGAGTTATTGAATCGAACCAAAACAAAACTAGTTAATCAGTTAAATTTTAGGTTTCATCTAATAATTAAGAGTTTTTCAAAATTTTAATTATCGATTAATTTGGTTTAAAATCAGTTGATTAACTTAATTAATCGAATTAATCCAAAATATTAAATATTTAGCATATTATATATGTTATTTATGTTCGTTCGTTTAAATGATAAACGAACGAACATAACAAGCTACAATCCTTAACGAACGAACACGAACAAGAAAAATTGTGTTCGTTTATGTTCATGTCCGTTAATTTATTCAGTTAAAGTTAAACGAACGAACGAACATGAACACACCTTTATTCGTATTCGTTCGGTTCGTTTACGGTCCTAAATATAACGTAATGATTCAATTGCTCAAGAAAAAAACAAAGGACTATGTAATTAGACGTTGAGGGTATTTTTTATTTTATACCAAAATTTAAAAGGATTAATATAAATTTATTTGATCTGATTAACGGTGAAGTAAATAAAAATTAATGACTGTATCTAAATTTTAAATAAAAACAATATATAAACTTAATGTCAAAGAACATTAATTACAACATATAATTAGATTTAGAAGTAAAACAAATCTAAATAATAATAATAATAATAATAATAATAATAATAATAATAATAATAATATAAAAAATACAAATTACACATAATGAAATTTAAACTAGAACCAAATCTTTATATTTGTTACCGTAATTATAAAAAAATTAAGGTTATTTTCGCGCAGTTGTTGAAAAAATAGAGTTGGATGAAAATTTTAAATCAATTATTAATTTTTTTATAATATTTAAAGTTTATATATTCCTTAAAATTTTATATATATTTATTCTTAAATATAATTTTAAATCCGTCGCTAACTGCGCCCGATGATCTTTAAATCGCTCATAAATTAAGGAAATTTGGAGCGCGTAACTCATTATATCCGGTCGGTGGAGTCGACACGGCGTGCAGCATGGGTCTATAAATATGACGCCGCACATGCGTGGCCGGACAGCCAACCCATGCGGATGTCTAAAAAGCATTAATGGATATATGATTTAGTTATTTAGATTCAATTTTAAAGTTTTAAATAAATTTCTGTTTAATTTTGAGTATATAAAAATAATTAAATAATATATTGATCTTTTATTTATCTTTATAGTTTTCGGATTTTATTATTACAAATATAAACGGATTTATATTACATATTTAATGTTTGGTGAATGAATCTTTCTTTTATATGTATAAGGTTTCGAATTCGAAACTTAAATAATATTAAGTTATTTTTCACTAGAATCAATCTCGTTAATAAATAATAATATTACATTAATATTTTAAACTATTTTCACTATTTATATATAATTATAAAATATTAAAAATTAGATAGTTAACAATAATTTTCAAAATATTAAATGAAGAAATTACGTAGAACCAATAAAAAAGGATAAGGAGTCTAGACCTTTCCAAGAAGGATTTTTTAATTAATTATTTTATATTTTTAAGTTAACCCCAGCCGGTTGTATAATATTCTTTTTCATCCCATAAATATTATTTTTATTAAATTTTAATTTTAATTATATTAAATATTTTAAATAATTAAATTTTATAAAAATATATATTAAAAATCTAATTGATTTCAGGTTTTAAAATATACTCCATAATAAAAGTTAATCTTCATAGGAATAAAAAAGTACTCAATAACCTTGTCCTTTTCTTTCGCTAATTGATAATATATTCTGAATTTCTTTTTTTAAAATTTATTACTATTCAAAAATATAAATAAATTATTTGATTAAAATATTATTATTAATAGATCATTAGTAAGAATCCAATGAGTTGATTCAATAGAAAAATATGTATCTTAAGAGTACAAATAAATTATTTGATTAAAATATTATTATTAATAAAACAATGTGTCATATAAATAAATTATTTGTCCCCGTCTTTCAACTCGACCCGACCTGATCAGGACGTTTTTTTTAAAATCGAGTTTGAGTTGGGTTTATTCAGATTTTTTATTAAAATATCGGGGACAGATTATGATTTTATATCGGGTCGGGTCCAAACGAGAATAAAAAAATTAAGATCAGATCAAAAGACTTAAGTTTCAGGGCGGGATCGAAGCGATCAAAACCCAATCCGATTTGTTGTCATCCCTAAAAATAATAACGTTAATTAATATAATAATATTTTTAACCCTTAAAACTTATATAACATATTAATTTGGTACTAATTTTAAAATTTTAATACATTTAACTATTTGCATTATCTCACTCTATGTTTTCCCCTAAATTATTTGTGGTTCTCCCATAAATATTATATTATTTTCTTAAAATAAGACTTAATAGTTAAAAATTACTTAATTTATATTTTTTTAGTTAGATGTTTTATATATTTTTTCGTCATTTTGTTGTCTAACATTTTACTCCCGATTCAAATTAGATTTTCGTTAATGACTGTTAAAAAATTCTTTTTAACAAATTATAATATGAAACATTGTTTTATTATTTTTTTAAATTACTTTAAAATTATATACTTCTTAAAATTTCTAAAATTTTAATTTCTTAAACAAACTCTCAAATCACGTCTTCTTTATTGTTCGACATACTTATACATCGATAATTTAACATTCATTACTTAAATATCGTGTATCTCACTATTCAACGTCCGACCCTTTAAATAAATAGTTTGTATTCTTTTTTATTCGTTAAAAATCAAATGTTTTTATTCCATTCTTGCAAATTACAGTTTTGGGCAAAGTCCTTTGGATATCAATATGTATATTCACCAAAGTATTCAAATCTTAATGTTCACCAAAGTCTCTAGTCTTAAACTTTTGGCAACGAATATGAACAAGGAACTGATTCTACAATAATTTCAAAATTATTGTACTAAAGGGGAAAAAATAGAATTATCTTTTCTCAAATGTCAACATTTCATTGAATTTTATTGTACTAAAAGGTAATTTCAAAAATATGAACAAGGAATTGATTCTAGAATAATTTCAAAAATATTGTACTAAAAGGGAAAAGATAGAATTATCTTTTCTCAAATGTCAACATTTCATTTCATTTTATGGAAATTAAAATCGTACGTAAATCATCTGTCTTTTTTATTGTATCTTAATTAGTGTTCATACTTTAAAATAGTGAGTTTAGGGTTTAGGGTTTAGAGTTTAGGGTTAGTAGTTGTGATTAGGATTTAAGGTTTAGGGTTTAGGGTTTAAGGTTAGTAGATGTGATTAGGATTTAAGGTTTAGGATTTAGGATGTAGAAATTAGGGTTAGAGTTTAGAATTCAATTTTTAATAATTAAGGTTAATGTTTAAAATTCCATTAGGGGACAGAGAATTTTCACTCCCTAAAATCTACATCGCTTGATAAATACTCATCTTAGGTATTCGGTTTCGATTACTAGGGGTGTTCATGGTAGGTTAACCGTACCGTTTAATTTAAACGGTCGATTAATCGTTATAACGATTATTAAATTTTGTTAACCGTAACCTAACCATTAAAAACGATTAACCATAACGATTAACTGTTAAGATGTGGTTAACCAACGATTTAATTATAGGTTAACCTGTAGCCTAATATAATTTTTTTCACGTGTTCATTACTTTTTATAGAGTAATATAATTATTTCTAAGATAAATAATATATTTAAATATTCATAAAAATATTTAAATAAATATATAATCAGTTATATCATAATTAAAAAATACTTACATACTATAAAGTTTAACACAAGACAATACACACAAGCTTCATAATATTTTAAAATTTAAAAAGTTTACAACACATAATATTGTTATTGCATTTGTTTAGAATATATAATTCATTCTATAAAAAAAATCTGTATATATATATTTAAAATATCTATATATTCATTTATTATTTTATGTTTTAACTTCGTATCTTATTTATATTTAATATTTATTTATTTGTATGTAATTATGCCTTATTTAATAATTGAAAATAGTAAACTAACCTAAAAATGAAAGGACATGATTGAAATGTTACTATTTTATCAAGGGTATTTTTATCCTAAATATCCGGAATTTCTAAATACCTAAGAAAAGCAAGGGAATGAGATTCCCGAAATAAACACAAAAACACGCTACTGTTGATAATCATTTTTCCGGATTGATGGGAACGAAAACAAATCAAACATGAAAATAAGATTCCAGAATGTTGCATTACTATTGAGAATATTGTATTCTGCGATTCAAACACACCCTTTAAGTATTCAAACATACAAGTCATATGAATAACTTCAAATTGTAAATTTTAATTGGGCTTGTTGGGCTCTCAATTGGGCAAATGGCCCACATCAAACATATTATAAACAACCAACGGTGAGGATTAAAATGGGGTGAAGGCTTGATTACCTGATTGGAAATTTGATGAGTTATTTACTTATTTTTGGTAATTTATCCATTTTATCTAAATTTGGTTGGATTTTAAAAATATTTTTTAAAATTGTAAAATTATAAAAATAAATCCGGCATATCTTTTAAAAATGTATAAATATCGTATTTGATTAGGAAAATTTTATAACGTGCATCGAATATTGTTAAACACCACTAACCATGAAAATTGTTGAACACCATTAAACTAATTAATAAAAATTAAAAATCTTAAGGACTCAGCATATAATTAATAAATATTTAAAATAAAATTTTAATTAAATTATTTTTTTACAGGAAAAACTATATGGATGGTCACCCAACTATCACTCTTTTCTTGTGTTGGTCACCTAACTATTTTTTTTTTCATCAAAATCACATTAAAATTTCATTTTGTAATATTTTTTTCATCGACTGTTAAATATTTAACGAAGACTATGATATGGTATGGTTTAATAATAATTTTAGTCCTTAAATTATTATATTATATTAAATTAATCCAAATAAAAAATAAATCATCAAATGTTTTAATGTTTTAAATTTCATTTTATAATATTTTTTCATCGACTGTTAATTATTATATTATGATATATATATGTTTGTATGACATGTCAATATCATTAAATTTTTAACGGTTTAAATTTATGAAAAAAATATAGATTAAAAGTTAAATTTATCCCAAAAAATAAAGACCAAAATAATAAAATTATAAACGTTAAGGGTTAAAATTATCTTTATGTCATTGGTTTATTAAAAGTATTATGTTTTAATACATAATATTAATTAAAAATATTGCACTGGATCTCAATAAAAAATAATATTTACTTTCCTTCTAAGAAATAAAAGAAAATGACTAAATAAGGAAAGAATAAAAGAATTACCATTCAGTCGATTAAAAATGGAAATAATTGATATTTTAAGAAAGTAAAATATTATATAAGGATATGTATAGATTTTCTTAAAAAAGTAAGGATTTGGTATATATTTAATTTTTTATAAAATACCTAAAAGTTCTGGTATATATTTAAAAATTGATATCAAAATTTTTATAATTTAACAATTTTAATACAATCTTATTTTAGTTTCATTTTAACATGTTTTACGTTAGAAAAACTCGTTTGAAAAGACACTCATCAATTATCGGACGATAAATAACTTCAAATAACGTAAAAAAGTTATATAATAATGTAGGTCGTTGTTACGTGTAAAAGTACTTCGCAATTGCGTGCAAGTGTACACGTTCAAGTTATAGTATAAAAAGTATCGTATCCACAGAGATTGATGTTTCTTCCAAACTTTAATTTCTTGCACTAAAAAATAAAGACACAATTGTTTGATAGAATTAATATTAAAATTAAATAACAAAACAAATAAGTAAAATAGATTAGAACAATCGATGAGAGAGGCGTGGCTAGGTTATTCTGAATTATGAATGACTGTCGAAAGATTTCTTCTTCGTGAATGGATGCTCGCATCACCCTACTTGCCGAAGCAATTGGGCTCAATCGATTGCTTATGGCATTTCTCCAAATTGTTAGTTTGTAGATTGTTTGTACAATGGTGCAATGTTGGGCCTATCCTTATGAGTAAAAAGGGTAATAAAATCAATACTTTTGAACACTCATCAGTCGTAATAGTAGTATCATGTAAATAAATATCTGAATTTATAGAATGACACGTTAATAAAAAAATATTTTTTTTAAATTATATAAAATATAAAATATATTTTTTTAACCTATCATTATGTTAAATCATTTTAATTTATAATAGTCAATTGCCTAACAATTATCATTAATATATGGATTATTCTAAATCAAAATAAAATATTAAAATTTAAATTATTTCAAAAAATCAAAATAATTATACAATTAATTTTTTTGATATTATTCCATTTTTTATCGTAATTAATATATGCTATAATTCGATATTATTAAACATGGTAAGAAAATTAAGATATTAATTCCAGAGATTTGTAGGGAAACGGAAATTGATACTACTACTACTAATAAAATAAAATCGTAGGGATTTGATTTTCTTAAATATACGAGTAATTAATTTCTTTAAATTATTTCATGGAAAAAATCTTGGAATTATTTAGTCATTAATTTGCGGGTTATAAATAATCCAAATTTATCCAAACTCATCGTCTTCAACCAGAGAATCTGAAAAGATGAGTGAAAATTTCGAATCAAAATTCACAGTTTACGTGGTATTATGTTGGATTCTCGCCGCTTTCGGCGGCCTGATGTTTGGTTACGACATCGGAATCTCAGGTAATGTCGGAAATTCAAAATTTTCTCACAGAAATCAGTAGGAAAAAAAAAAAACTCGTTTTCAGGAGCTTGTTTGTGTCTTGTACTTGCAGGTGGAGTGACAGCCATGGATGATTTCTTGATTAAATTCTTCCCCAAAGTCCATGAAAGAAAGCTGCATGCAAAGGAGGATAATTACTGCAAATACGACGATCAGAAACTTCAGCTGTTTACGTCGTCACTGTACCTAGCTGCGCTGGTTTTTAGCTTTTTCGCTTCGAAAATTTGCTCCAAATACGGTCGGAAACCGACAATTCTACTGGCTTCTTTGTTTTTCCTCGCCGGAGCTGGCTTGAGTGCCGGTGCTGAGTACATGTGGATGCTTATTGTCGGCCGTGTGCTACTTGGCGTTGGCGTTGGCTTCGGAAATGAGGTTTGATCCGATAGAAATTATGCATATTGTATGTATATTCGATTGCATTGATACTTAATGATATCAATTACGCAGGCGGTTCCGTTGTTCTTGTCGGAGATAGCTCCGGTCCAGCATCGCGGTGCCGTCAATATTCTGTTCCAACTATTCGTTACCATCGGGATATTAATTGCGAATCTTGTGAACTATGTTACGTCGAAAATGCACCCGTACGGATGGAGAGTGTCATTAGGGCTTGCTGGTCTGCCGGCTTCCATATTATTTATCGGTTCCGTGATCATCACCGAGACACCGGCGAGCCTTGTCGAGCGTGGAAACGAGGATTTGGGACGTACGATGTTGCGGAAGATTAGGGGTGTCGAGGATGTTGAGGCTGAGTTCCAGCAAATCGTGGCTGCTACGGAAGTTGCCAAGGGTGTGAAACATCCTTTTAAGGAACTCATGAAACGTAGCAGCAGGCCCCCTTTGGTTATTGCCGTGATGCTACAAATTTTCCAACAGTTCACAGGGATCAATGCCATCATGTTTTACGCTCCCGTCTTGTTCCAAACCGTCGGATTCAAGAACGACGCATCGTTGTTGTCGTCTGTCATAACCGGACTCGTGAACGTTTTTAGTACCCTGGTCTCGGTATTTTCGGTTGATAAGTTCGGTAGGAGGATACTACTTCTCCAAGCCTGTGTCCAGATGTTTATAAGCCAGGTTTGCATCAGTTTTTAAGACATGTATAATGTATGTCCTAATCTTTCACCACTTATATATGTTACATCTGCAGACTACAATTGGAGTAATTCTGTACCTTCACCTGCACGCAACTGATACATTAACGAAACCGCAAGCGGTTATCGTCACGGTACTGGTGTGTCTCTACGTAATGGCTTTTGCTTGGTCATGGGGTCCTCTTGGTTGGCTGATTCCGAGCGAAACGTTTCCTCTCGAGACGAGAACAGCCGGATTTGCATTCGCCGTTAGCTCCAACATGCTTTGCACCTTCATCATAGCTCAAGCATTCTTGTCCATGTTGTGTCACATGCGCGCGGTTATATTCTTCTTTTTTGCCGGATGGATACTTGCCATGGGAGTCTTCGTGCTGTTCTTATTACCGGAGACGAAGAATGTTCCGATTGACGCCATGGCCGACACGGTCTGGAAGAAACATCCTGTCTGGAAAAAGTTCATGTGATGAACATTGAAGCTGAGATGGTATATGACACCAAGATTAGGGTAGTCAAGTTATTATTCCTTTTAGGATAATTTTATAAACATTTTCCATTACAATGTTTTAATTACTCAAATTTTATGATCACATGTATTGTGGTTGTACCATGTTTTTTTTTTTAGAAAAAAATGTTTAAATTCTACTTCAAGATGTTTTCTATTGATTTATGTTTTGTTTTAAGGGTAATTATTTTAATTTTAAAGTTTAGTAAGGATTTTATTTAGGTTTAAAGGTTAATTACAGCCGTTTTGAAAATTTTAAATTTTAATCTTAAATCTTAAAAATTAAAACATTATTAAAAATAAAAGATTTTCACTGCCTGTATATTAAAAATAAAAGATAGAAGGATAATTGGCGAATTTACATCAATATTGTTTTTGGATTTTTTTATTTCAAATGTATTGTTTGAACAATATTAATTTCAAGAATATTGTGATTTAATGTTAAAATTGAAAGTCCGGATACTTTCAATTCATCTTCAAACAATAAAGTATTAAAATAATATTTTTTTTTAAACTGTATACTGTTTGAAGACGGATTGCTTGCAACCCGTATTTAAATAATAAACGAATAAAATATTAATTTATTGTTCAAAGACTGATCGAAAACTCAGAGTCTTTCAATTTATGGAAATAAAGAGATGCAAACAATATTATTAGAATTAAAAATTCCTACAACATATTGCTTTAAAAATACCAGGGATAATTATTACATGTACAAAACGCTTAGTTTTAGTGTCTTAATTTTATAAAATTTTATTTAAAAAAAGTAATAATTTTAATGTTTAGAGATTTTGTTTAATGTTTAAATGTTTAAAATAATAATTTTGAATTTATGAATTATTGATAGAATTTTGAGTTTAATATTAAAATTTAAGATTTATAGATTAAAATTTAAAACTTTTAATATATTTCTTTAAACTTTAAATCCTAACTATGAACCATAAATTGTAATCTATTGACTAAAATTCTTAAACTCTAAACCAGTTATTGGTTTTGTAATAATATGAATTTGAAAAGTGAAACCAAGTTTTATAAAGTTTTTAAAAGGTAAATTAAAATTTAATTCGATTCGATTCAGTTCAACACAATATTTTTTATATATAAATTATATTTATAAAATTGTTTCAATTAAGTCATTTTGTTATTTTAACCATATCAAATAATTTACACTAATAATAATTGGGCAATTATTCATAATTTAGAGAAAAAATTTTATTTATAGTTTAAGATTTAGGATTTAAATATAATATTTTTTAAATTTATAGATTATTATAAAATTAAAAATTATAATTTAAAATACAAATCTCTAATTATATTATATTAAAACCTAATCTCTAAATTATAAATTTAAATTTATAAATACCTACTTTAAAATCAATGCTAAATCTTAAACTCAAACCTAATACCGATGAAAACTTTAATAATCTATAATAATTTCTCATTTAAATACCCAAAAATAGTTTAGAGGTGGGTATTTTGTTAGACCCGATCATACTATATCAGATTTTTAAGTCGGATTAAGTTTTTATTGAGGGAAATATCGTATCGGATTTTAAGTCGGATTAATTTTTTATTCGGCTCGACCCAACTATGAACTAATTATCTAATTTTTCTTAAATTTTTAGGTATATTTATAATAATATTTCTCTATCTTTATTTTTTATAATTTGGTCTTTAAAAATAAATTTTTTATTTATAATTTAGTCTCTAAAATTATTTTTTTATAATTAAGTCCCTAAAATTATTTTTTAAAAATGAGATCATAATCGAATTTAAAATATTTATTTTTAGATAAATCGATTTTTAAAAAAAACATTAAAATTTAAAATATTTATATTCAGTCAGATTCGGATGAACTAAAAACCGGACCCGTATATCTCCAGAAAATACCTTCAAGTTCTGTTTCTCTAATAGCTGACTTTCTTCTTGCAAAAGCCTTGAGGATCCAAAGTCCAAACATCAAAGTCCAACCAGTTTGCTTCTTCTACCCCAACTTCATACACAGTATTTTCAATCAACCCAAATGCTGGGGTTGAAAATTGCAGCGCCTCAACCATTGATTCATTTCAACAAATGAAAAGACCGAGCTTCAACAATCTCTAGAAGAAAATCCATGTCTTTTCCATCAGACTTCTCTCGTTCTTCTTCTTCATCTTCCCTTCCTAAAACCCCACCTCTCCAATCACTACTCAAACGAGGCTTCACCCCCACACTCAAATCCATCAACCAACTCCTCCTCTTCCTCTCTTCCTCACGAAGATTCAACGCCGTTATCCATCTCTACTCCCAGTTAGAATCTAACAGAATCAATGGCGATTCTCAAACTCACTCAATCCTCACTCGGTCTCTCCTCAAATTGCACAAATTCGAAGAAGTCGAGCATTTCATCAATACCCAGATTTCAAAATCTTCCGATTTCCCTAGATATCGGTTTTGGGATTCTTTAATTCAAGGATTTGGGAATATCCAGAACAATCCAGAAAAGGGTCTTTTGCTGTTAAAGGATTGGTTGAGGAATTCTGGTACATTGCCTTCTTCTTTTACGTTTTGTTCGTTGATTCATAGTTTTGTATCTCTAGGGAATGTGGATAGAGCAATTGAGGTTTTGGAGTTGATGGTAGGTGATAAAGTTAGATACCCTTTTGATAATTTTGTTTGTAGTTCAGTCATTGCTGGTTTTTGTAAGTCTGGGAAACCTGATGTCGCGCTTGGATTTTTCAGAAATTGTGTAAAGTCAGGAGCTTTAAGGCCTAATGTTATTACTTATACGGCTCTGTTAAATGCTTTTAATCTGTTGGGTAGATTTGATGAGGCTTGTGATTTGGTTTCTGGTATTGAAAAAGAAGGGCTGGTTTTGGATGCTGTTCTTTATAGCTGTTGGATTTTGGGGTACTTTAGAAATGGGTGTTTAATGGAGGCTTTGAGAAAGCATAGAGAGATGGTGGAAAGAGGCATTAAACCGGATACTGTAAGCTACACTATTCTTGTGGATGGATTTTCGAAGGAAGGCAGCGCTGAAAAGGCTGTTGGGTTTCTGAATAAGATGTTGAAAGATGGAGTGATGCCCAATGCGATTACTTATACGGCAATCATGTTAGGATTTTGTAAGGAAGGGAAATTGGAGAAGGCGTTTACATTGTTCAAGGAAGTTCAAGATATGGGGATTGAAGTGGATGAGTATATGTATGCAACGCTGATTGATGGAGCTTGTCGGAAAGGTGATTTTGATTGTGTCTTCCATCTGTTGGATGAAATGGAGAAGAAGGGGATTAAACCGAGTGTTGTTACTTATAACATAGTCATAAACGGTCTGTGTAAGATCGGGAGGACATCTGAAGCAGATAATGTATTCAAAGAGGTAGGTGGTGATATTATATCGTACAGTACTCTGTTGCATGGTTACACTGAACAAGGGAATGTGAAAGGGATTTTTGAGATGAAGGGAAAATTGGAAGAATCAGGGCTTCGTATGGATGTCGTTGCATGTAACGTACTTATCAAAGCGCTATTTATGGTTGGTGCATTTGAAGATGCTGGTGCACTCTACCAAGCAATGCCAGAAATGGATTTGAATGCAGATTCAATTACTTTTTGCACAATGATTGATGGCTATTGTAAAGCGGGTAGAATAGAGGAGGCACTTGAGGTATTTGATGAGTATAGGATGTCGTTAGTTTCTTCTGTTGCTTGCTATAATTGCATGATTAGTGGGCTATGCAAAGCGGGAATGGTTGATATGGCCATTGAGGTGATTATTGAACTTGGTGAGAAAGGTTTGGTTTTGGACATGGGCATCTCCATGATGTTGATCCGGGCAGCTTTTGCTCAAACAGGAGCAGCAGGAGTTATGAATTTAGTTTACAAACTTGAGAATTTTGGGTCAAAAGCTTACAATAGTTTATGTGATGATGCTATCAGTTTCTTGTGTAAAAGAGGTTTCGTTGGAGCTGCAAGTGAAGTGTACACTGTGATGAGGAGGAAGGGTCTAATATTGATGAAAAGTTCCTATAATCTGCTATTAGGATTAGAAAAGCTTATTTATGGTGGGAAAACGTCTCTAGTTGGTCCTTTTCTTAATTTATTCCTAAAAGAGTATGGCCTTGTTGAGCCTTTTTTTGGCAAGATTTTGGCACATTACTTGTGTCTTAAGAATATGGACATTGCACTAGGGTTCCTCAAGAAAATGAAGGAGTTAGTATCAACAGTCATTTTGCCTCCCTTAGTTTTGAAAAGCCTTGTGAAGGAGGGTAGGTTATTGGATGCACATAAACTTGCCTTAGAAGCCAGCGAAAGTTTCCCTGCCATGGATGTGGTTGATTACTCTATCCTGGTTCATTCCCTTTGCAAGGAAGGATACCCTAATCAAGCCTTAGATCTTTGTGCTTTTGCTAAAACTAAGGGGATTACTCCCAACATTGTCACATACAATTCAGTCATAAACGGATTGTGTCGTCAGGGATGTCTCATTGAAGCACTCCGACTATTTGACTCATTAGAAAGAATTGGATTGGTTCCCTCCATAGTAACATATGCGACACTAATTGACAATTTATGTAAGCAAGGCTTACTGCTAGAAGCCAAAAATTTATTTGATGCTATGATTGGCAAGGGATGTAAACCAAATGTACGTGTATATAATTCATTCATTGACAATTACTGTAAGTTTGGTCTAATAGATGAAGCTTTGAAGCTTCTATCTGATCTGGAGATCAAGGGTATTAAGCCTGATGATTTCACTGTCAGCGCTCTGATTTATGGCTACTGTAAGAAGGGTGACATGGAAGGTGCTCTTATATTCTATTCTGAGTTCAAAATGAAAGGTGTATCTCCTGATTTCTTGGGTTATGTTCACATGGTACGAGGTCTTTGTGCAAAAGGAAGGATGGAAGAGGCAAGGAATATCTTGATAGAAATGCTTCAGACAAAATCCATTGTAGAACTGATAAATAACATTGATACCAAGAACGAGTCAGAGTCGATAGAAAGTTTTCTTGTATTCTTATGTGAGCAAGGAAGTATCCTAGAAGCTATGGTTGTTCTTAATGCAATTGCATCTATACTCTTTCCTAGTCAAAAGTGGTCTAACATCGAACATGATTCTCAAGCACCAAATAATGGTGTGAAGAGTGAAGGTCCGTCTGCAGTCTCTACAGTGTCAGTGGGATCCAACAAAATATCCAGTTTACATTGTGCAACACATGGCCCACAGAAAATACATAAGTTAGTGGAAGATTATGATGTTGGAAAAGATGAATCTCAATTTCGTAACTTTGGCTTGTACTATTCGTTACTTAGTTCACTCTGTTCAAAAGGGGAGCTGCACAAAGTGAATAAAATTATGAATGAAATGCTTTCAAGTTCGCAGGGAGACCTGTAGTCAAATTACTGATATTTTGGTTTCAGTTACTAAAATGTAGACCTCCCTCTGCCCCTGATATAAAGACAGGAACGAGCTAAAGCCAAACAATATAATGCTATATAAAACTTCTTCTAATCTTAAAGAAGGTAATTTGCTTCTTTATTCTGCATTTTATATATGACGTATTGCCACTTTGCCTGTCATGTATTTATTATTTGCCTCCCTGTGTATGAATGCACATGTACTAGAATGTTTTCTAAGAGAGAAAATGTTATTTTTATGTGCAGCTCTGCCTGTTTTCCGTTACACTTGTCTGTTATGAAGATTTTCATGTATATGGAGAACCTTTGGACTATCATATCCCTGTATTCATAGGCGAAAGATATGGATGCTGGACGCGGGAACTTCTAGAAAACTTAAAAGTCGAAGCAACATAGACATCAGGTAATAAGGGGAGAAGCTGGTTTTGTTTCGGAGTAGTCTACCTACTTTAACTGAAGCAATTAGATACTTTAGATGCTTTCTTCAGGTTTATCATCATCATCATAAATCATCATTATCATGTTCTTCAAACCCATTGATAATGATAATTGCATATGTAGGTTTGATGTCAACAGTGGGGCAGATATGAGAACCATAGGTCTTACCTGTATAAGAAAATGGAGAGCATTTTCATTATAGTATTACTTAAAAGCTGCTTGCTATATGAAGCCTATTTGTGAATCAAACAGTACATGAATCTCTTCTGGTTGATCCGATAAAGTATGACTTGCCTATGAGCTACATGATATGAAGTTAAAGGAATTTTCTAGAATATATAAATTTGAGATCAAGTTAGATGTTTTTTTTCTACTGAACATCGACTCTTAGGTTCGACCTGGTAATTTCCTCCGCTTCCCCTCATTTCCTTATACTGTTTGACAAGGGCGGAAAAACTGATATTCATACATGTGAAATGACTGGATTTCATCATTGTTATGATCTGTATTATGTTATGAGTATCTGTTATTATACTTTGTTGAAGTTTGGTGCAAATGAGAATTTGTGTTCTTGTTTATTACAGCTGGGTTCAGATGGCAAAAATTGCATTGCTGATGAGCATTACTTGCTGACCTTTTTCCATGTAAGAATCATACTCTGGAACCATGTTTCCTGTTTTTTTTCACTTGTGCGTTTTAATTACTGTACCCTCAGAAGGTCAATCCCTGTGATGTTGCAAACCACACCACCTGTCAATTACACATGTTGATTGGTCTGCAAGAAAGTGGCATTCGGAATCATGTTCGGCTCCGGGATGATACAGATGAGCATCTGAAGAATAATACGGTACATGTCCGTATGACTTGTAATTTTTCAAGCAATCCCATCACAATAACAACTTGTCACTTTGTTCTTGATGCTAATGAGCATGAGGTGGTAAGGTCGTTAAGAAAACATAAATTTGTCTTCCACCACAAAAATGGCAAAGTGGCAGCAACACTAGACAACTTACCACCTTGGCTTTTTACGGATAAGCTTGGAATTTGTGGTTCATGTATGATGATGATGATGAATTCTTGCATGATTTGTCCTTTTAGAATACCATAGTAGACCGGGTTTTTATGAGTTGGTAAAATTACTAGATTCTTAACCAATTTTAGCAGGGAAATTCTATCCAGAGACCCAACATAAATTGGTGAGGCCCCTAATTCCTGACTACGGATTCTTTGTCCGGATTAGAACTATGTTGGAAGCTAACGGCTTTCTAGCAGCGCATCCTTCTGGACGGGTAATTTCTTGTCAAACCCCCACCCCACATTTGTGTCATTGATGCTTATTATAGTACACACACATGCATGCATGTACGTACCTACATTCATGTTAGAAGTAATACTTGGAGATTCATTTTCTTGTAGAAGTTGGAAAACAAGAGTGAAGTGCTGCACTTTCTTTTTTTTTTTGGTCGAGTCCACCATAGTGTTTCTTTTTCCAATTTTTTGCTGATTTGGATGTTAGGTCTACTATTAGCAATGAGTTCAAATATAAATGTTAACATTCAATATTCGAATTTGCTTCTCACTATGTCCAATATTGTACTAAAGTCGGGTCCAAAAGAGTTCTTTTTTGTTGAATACTAAGCCTTATATTTCCAGAAAAGATTGCATCATGTTTTGCAACTTTTACAGAAACAAAGTGAATCCCCCAATGTTCTTTCACATATATGATTATGTATCAATGGTACAAGGGGGTGGGGGATTATCCGTCTCGAAGTCGAAAGGACACAACCCTAACAACTAGCTAACCTCTGGCCATGTTCGATTGTCGTCCCTGCTGCTTTTCCGGTTACCCTTGCATGTAAGAATAGTGGTTGCAAAACTTGACTGATTTACAAATGTATAGATCTATATGTAAAACCGAGATGGAACAAAAGGATCGAGGAAATACGATCAATCTGACCAAAGAATTCATTCAAAAATTTAGGAGTGTCACCAATTTGTCCAAGGTTTCTGGGTAGAGTTTCCTTGCAAACAGGAAACATGGTCGTCTAATACCGTTCCACAGGCAAGGTTGTAGCAGCTCATCACCCTGTAACATGGACGGACTAATGTAAACACCTCTGTTCGGAATTCGGTAAACTAATGTACCCTGAAAGCACCGGAAAATGCATACCTTGTCGTTACTTGTTATATGGGTCTTTTGGTCGAGCGTCTGCGAAAACATACGTCGAAACTGGTAAGAATACATGAAACTATAGTACAAAAAATAACTACACATTCAGCATAATACATTAGCCGTTCTAAGTTACAACTTTTGCTCCCTTAGCATCATGACCAAAGAGATGAGCATGCTTACCATAATATTCCTTAGAAGCTCGTAGGTAACATCCTGAGTCCTATAGGATTTCGGGTGCCATTTTCTCTCGGACCAGTCGACGTGTGTTACCGACCAGTTTGCAATACCGCCAGGATCGATCAACTGGATGGGTGCGAAAAGGAAAACACATTAGAAGAAGGCAAAAGTGAGAAGGATGAAACATGGCGCAGACTGCAGAGTGTGATTCTCACACTGAAAAAGGTTGGCAAGTAATGCTCGTCGGCAATGCAGTTTTTGCCATCCAAACCTGGCTGTAAACATGAACGATCGAGTGTCATTGACACGAACTCAGGTCGGATTCCATCATTCTGTGCCATTGTCAAAACGAAAACATATTACAGTAAATCAAAATAACATTTCAGGGTCAAATTCACCTTGCAGTAATCCCGAAACCTCGAGTAGTAAAGACTGTCAGCCATAACTATCAGAGCATGCTGCCGCGTCATTGTGAACCACTGCATGAAATTCAAGGATTTAGACTTGCCGTAACAAGACACTGTATAAGTTTGCTTAAGGTCTGCTGAATGCTGAAATATTTTCATAATAAGAAGACTTCATTGATGGAAGACTCGAACAAACTGGGTAAAGGAAACAGAAAAAACATTAAAATGAAATCATTGGATTAACAGATTTTAATGGTCGAGATTAAAATCTTTAAATTAAAGATAATTCACTTATATTTCTGTTCCTATAAAAATCTTATTACTTACTACTAGTCTCAACCATTGATTTTCCTTAGTTGTCAACGGATCCTAACCATATATATATATATATATGCATGTGTGGGTGCGTGCGGGGTGCTAATATGACAAAGTTTAGGCCACTAACAGTGATGCAGCCCCTTCATACTGTCACAAGCTGAGTTCATGATGGTAAAGTTCAGTCACATGTTCCAACCACGATTCAGATTGATCTGTCGTAATACATATAAATCTAAATATCAATGGTATTTATATTATCAATTAAGACATACCTGTGAACCTTTTCTGAAGTCTCTCTCTTCTACTTCCGGTAACATGCGTGCAGAATACCTGCCATTTCCATGTGGCCCAGGGTCCACAAAGCTGACAAACAACGTTTGAGAAGATACATTCCAAACATGAGAAACGGCTCAAGTGGTCCATAATGCATGTGTGCATGTGTAATACTCCATCGTTTCACTTACCAATCAACAAAACTCATATTAGCATGCATCAGATAATTGTAGACATAATCAAAATTGTGAATTGGTACACAACTGCAATGTCACCGTAAATAATTCAGATTTGATAATTGTGTAAGTGAAAACAAATTTAGGGTTTTGTGGGTTTTTTTAATGAGACCAACTATTTCACCTGTCAGAGAGTAAAACAAAATGTTCATTGTCAGGATCTTTTAGAGCATATGCCAACAGCCGTCTCTCTGCATCAACCATGTTAAATGCTCCCCATTGAACCTGCAAATTCAGTGTCAATAAATAAATTAAATACTTGACTAATCTAAACCGAGTACTGTGGAGGCTTATCGTGAGGATGACTCTCTCAAGTCCCGACTCAATTTATTCAATTTGCGTCATGATTGAAATATCTGACTTTACGTAAGCGATTCAGTGTCTCATTTCGTTGAACCAATTGTTTGTTGGTAAAGCTCAACCACAAATTTTGATATTAAAAAAACGCAATGAAACCGACTCGAATGACATTGTAAGCACAGAGTGTACCTTGCATCCTTGAGAACACTGACTCAAATGACATAGTAAGTTTTGTAATAACGTTGTTGGGTTTATATTCCAATGGTTTTCCAAACAACAAAAGAAGTAGGACTTTGAATTAGGACAGACCGCAGAAACATAGAATGAGACAGACTCTTGCTATTGCATACAAGGATGCAGTACAGTCCTCCCTTTTCCATCTGATTTTATACTAAAATTAAGTAAACTATTAGGCCTTCTGTTGGAACCATCATAAAGTCCACAGTGAATGAATTACTGTATATTTTTCTAACAAGCATTACATAACCAGAAAATCTAAGAAACATACCGCGGAACTGCGGATTTCCCGGTTAAGGAAGTAGCGGCTCTCATGCACTGGTTTTTCTTTTGATGCATGGACATAAACAGAAAATCTTCCCTCATGTCCCTGCCAGGAAAATTGAGCAATTTTTTTGTTATCAAGATAAACAGTCCCTCATACAAATAGACTATTTTATTTTACTTCCAAATCTGATGTAGACCTGATATTGTTCTTAATTCCCATCTTAAGGTTACAAATAACAAAAATTGTCACTTTCTTCAGATAATGATCATTTATTAACAAACCATACATGCAAAATGCATCCTTATGCAACATAAACAACACCAAGGTGTGAGAAACCTCAAAATGTGAATATCATTGTACTCTAGTAGAAATTTTGCCATTTTGACATGTATCAAAACTTTGAAAGGCAGCAAAACAATTCCAGGAAAAAAATCCAACCCTGTTATACAAGAACAATCCTTTGATTGAATTTCTTCCCAATATATCTATCAGTTCATGGAAGCCAAGTTCAAGGAAAATGGTCATGATCATGAAATTTAATGGAAAAGAAAAAAAATCCATGAAGCATATGAAGACAGATCATGAAATGTAACACAAACTAGCAGTCAGAAAAGAAATAACTCACACGGAAGAACATATCCCAAAGCTTCTCGAATGGCAGTGATCCAGGAGTTAAGAACATGAATGCAATTTTAGGATTTTTCGATTGGACCTTAGGCATATTCAAAATATCCCTAACCACAACCCTTGATATAATCTCCTCATCTGTAAATTCCCTTTTTGGAGCCGGAGGAAGCCAGTTACCAAGGACCTTGCAACCTCTAGAAGAAAATACATAACATGCAACATTGCCATTCAACGGATAGAGATAAGCACAAAGTAGAAGAAGGCTAACAAAAGACACAGTCAGAATAATCCAGATCGGTCTCTTCAAGGGAGATCGATGGCGAGATCCCGGAAAGCTCTTGATATCACCCCTGCTACCTAGTCGCCACCCCTTCGCTTCCTTCATCTAGTACAAACAGAACAGCTATAGTGGTTTGTCCTTTGTTTCCAGTTTCCTCCTCAAGCTAACAAATTAGTATCCAACAACAGATTCTTCAACAGATCAACGTAATGTGATCTGGAAAATGAAACCATAGGTGAAGAAAGTGTTACAATACTTAGCTTGTAACACAAGCATCAATCATGTCTGAAAAACAAATCTCAACTACAAAGGTCAACTTCAACACCAAGGAAAATCTGATCAAACCCTGAACCTTAAAAGCTTCAAACATGGAATAATTATACTTTAAGAAAAGAAAAACCGACCAAACGTTTTCAGAATAAATTAGAAACAGAAAACAAAAATCACCTTCAATCTGTTATTGCTGGGAAATTCAAACGGCTCAATACCAAACCGTTTCCTTTTTCAACATATTCAAAACAAGCAGAAACGTCAAAAGATTTGAATTTCCCCATCTAATAAAAGCCAAACACAAGCAACTTTCAATTGTTTTTATTAGAAATATGGAGAAAAAGACGACCCAAATAGAAGACCACGCTGATTCATCCAACCTACCAAAGCTAAGACGACCCGTTCAAATCCAACTAAACATGAATCAATTGTAACATTCAATTTCTCTACTTATTCAAATCCGAAAACAAACAATTCAACACCAAATTGTCGAATGAATGAATGAAACAATGTATTTCCCTGAAGAAAACGAGAGAGTCAGCAAAGTTACCTGAGAAACTGAAGAAGAAAACAGAAGATATCTCAAAAACCCAGAATTCAAAAGACCCAAAGAAAAAAGGGCAATGAAGATCTAAACGAAAGGCCGAGCATCAAACCAGAACCAAATACCAAGAGATTTGCATACATATATATATATATATATATATATATATATAGAAATGGATCAATCTCTGCATATAAAAAGGATTAAAACAGCAATAATCTAGAGATTTGACGATGTTAATATATCTAAATTCTTTGTTTCTGGGATTTTTATACTGTCTCTGTCTGGTTCGTGAAAGAACAAGAGAGAAGGGAGCTGGCGGGGTGGAGTTTTTTTGCTAATTTCCAAACGGAAAACAGAGCCGGCGTTTTATTTTAATGCAGCGTGCTTCTATTATGGGATCAGATGTCTACGACTAGTCGCATCATAAGCGCGTGCAAGACACGGCAGCGTTGCCTTTGCAGTTGAGCCCTTCCTTTTCGGGCTTAAATACGTTGATTTTAGATTTTGTATTTATTTATTGGGTAAATTACCCCAGTGACCATCCAACTAATTGAATATATTTATTTTGATCACTCAGTTAAAGAATTTGTCAATCAGGTTACTCAACTTTGAAACTCTACCTATTTGAGCCACCGCAGTTAAAATTTAACAGAAAAAGTTAATGGTGATGACGTGGTTGTTAATTAAAATTCATAAAATTACACATTTGATCTCTCTAATTTATTTATTATTTTAATTTAATTCTAATTTTAAATTAATAAATAAAATTAATCATCCAATCTCGTGTTATCACCATCAGATTTTATTTTTATTACCTGGTTAGTAAGAAGGAAAGGAAGAAATAAAAGAAAGATTTAAGCTTGGGGAATTTGAACCACGTAAATAGTATGGAAAACATGCATGCTAATCATTGGGCCAAGCTCTCCATTATGGAGTATTATTGTAGCATAATATATTTAAAGTAAACTACCCAGTGATCACCCAATTAATTGAGTACGAATATTTTTGAACGAAAACATGGATCTAGGGCTGTACACATAGATGAATACAATTTTAAAAGGTTCGAATACAATTTTAATAAAAAATAAAAACATAATTAATATTAAATATATGAATAAAAATATTCAAATAAAAATTATAAATATTTAAATAAAAAATATACGAATAAAAATATTCGTATAATAAATTCAAATAAAAATATTCTTATAATAAATATACTAATAATGGAGCAGAACAATAGAAATCTATGACGTCGTATCATAATCAATCCAATCGACACTTGTCCTATCGGTATAAAATAGGGCATGCAATTAGAGGGAATGCCCATTCCCCAACTTGGAAACAATTAGCCCCCAACCAAGAATTAGTCTTACACACTAATCCTTGAACTTGGTAACTTTTCAAATTTAGTCAACAACCTTGGATTTCATAAAGATGTGATCATGTTGTACTATATAATATTAGACCATATCATCACCTGGATTTTTTTAAAATATAAAGTTATGTTTATTTTTTTAGATTTTGTAATATTTAAAAATCTTTAGACGAGGATACGATATAATCTTAACTAAACTTTGATGATTTAAAATTTTGGGATCAAAATTCAAAAGCTGATAAGTTTCGAGATTAATGTGGCATAGAAAAAAGGTAAAATATTCATAGACCGACGGTAAAAATAAAAAATCTCTCCGACTATCTTAATTTTAAGATTTAAAGATATAATTTAGAGGTTAGATTTTTAAATGTTTGAGTTTTGAATTTAGGGTTTAAAAATTAAGACAATATAATTAATGATTTATGTTTTAACTTATAAACCCTAAATTCTGATCCTAAACTTTAAATTTTAATAACTCGTAAATTCAAAATTCACACATTAAAACCCTAAAAATGAGTCCTTAAATGAAATGTTCGAATCCTAAAATTATAATATTTATTAAAAATTATTTTATCGTCCGTAATGAAATAATTATCTTAAGTAATAATGAGCCGATGGCAAACGACACCATGCGCTACAATCGCGCGTGAAACTATCTTTCTCCTTGGTTTCAAATTTAAAACATCTAAATAACGACTTAAATTAAGTTATCAAGTTTCAATAAAAAATACATGGAACTGGTTATTATATCTCGTTCTATCATTCGATGAGTTGTAAATGAGTTTTCTATTTTTTATTTTAAAAAAAGATTAATTGTGAATGTAATAACTAAATATCAATTTATTTGACACGATTTGATTGAATCGAATTTTTTAAAAAAAAATTGAGTTTCTATTAAGGATGATTTTGGATCGAGTTCAAATATCCAATTCAACCCAAAATTAATAACATAATTTCTATATTTTAAATATTCACAACAATGTTTTCTCTTAATAAAGTGTACAGATATATTCTTGACTGAATTGGCCGTCGAATTGACATCCATTTACGAGCAATTGTTATTGAGGAACCAAATGGCTGAAATATTTTCGCATGCACAGAGATATATACGTTAATTTAATCATCCAATAATTATATATATAACTAATTAAAATTTAGATCCTAACCTTAATTATATATACGTTAAAAAATATATTTTATTACTCAAATTTTATTTTATTCTTTTAATTAAATCAAATTATAAAATTTAAATTCAGTTCAACTATCTTTTCAAATTTACTATAAATATTTTGTAATATTATAATACTAAGAATTTTAATTTAAATAATTTTTTTATTATCATACACAATACACATATTTCTTCGTATTGAAAGAATACGTACTATTTATTATGTTTGCATACGTATGTTGACAATATATATATATATATATAATCGAGTAGCATAGTATAAAATTCTCTAATTTTTACATATTTTTAGATTATTGGATATTAAAACAGACGACTCAGGTTAATAGTCATTTATGTGAAGAATATCACTTAAAAAAATTAATCTGAATTATCTACTTAATTCATCCAACAATCTAAAAAACATGTAAAACTTAAAAGAGTTTTAAGTTGTGCTTGTCAAACAGAATGAAGAAAGGCAACACAAATCAAATATTTTCGCATCTAGTCTAGTCAAATAATTCGTTTTTTTCGAGTCAATTTTTTTGCACACCTATCTATGTGTACCATCCAGGTCTCTAAGCAGCTCATTGCTATTAGCAATAAGATTAGCAAAATGTGAAGTTTTCATGGGAAACATGACAATCATTAGAAGGAAAAAGCTAAAATGTGCCAACAAAAGGTATCATAAGAATTTAAAAACTTAGTAGGAGATGACACTTACTGTGGATGCTTCGTTTCGGATTCTAAACGTTCACTTTCTTTCTTGAAGAACTCGAATTCCTGGAGGAGCGTCGCCAGCTTCGTCGCATTCTCTTCTTGAATATGAGACGGAACTTTTTCTTGATATCCCGATGCACTGATGATCTTCTTCAACTTCTCCTGCTGCCTGTTAAAAAAAATACGATCCCGTGAGTTCCGACAACTATCGCTATATTACCGGACTATGTTACTCAGAAATCAAATGTTAGGTCGGATATAAATGTGTCCGACACGAATGCATTCATTTTGGTCTATCTCCGTGCCCAAAAGAAATGAAGAGTTGGAAAGTACTTACTTCAGTATTTCATCCATCTTAGTTTTGATCTTCTCGCGTTCTGCTTCTGCATTTAGGGCTCCTTGAACCTTAAGATAAACTTTAAGGTTTTCGTTAACGTTTTCAACAGCGCATCCGGGTGGAGCATCGTCTACATCACTCAGTAGAACCTGGAGAATGGTAGTTTGAAAACATTAAAAAATCAAACTCGAACACTAATCGGAAATTCAGAATTGGAATTTGATTATATCCATGTTTAAATAAGCCGTAATACCTTGAAAGATGATAAAGTGGCAAGGGTTACGATCTCTAATTCACTGGATCTCATGATTTTTGCCACTTCATCATTTTGACAGAATGCAAAAGCAGGTAACCTGAAACAAAATGAATCGATGCAATAGAATTAGTTAAACCGACGCTGTCAGTTTCTTCTTCGAATATAGATATAATGCTTCATATATGAACCTTTCATTCTTCTGCTTAGCAAGCAGCTCAGCTCGAAGTGACCGAAGAGACCTCACTGTCGACTCTACAAGGTCCATTTCATATTCCACCCTTTCATCTGTCCAGCTCTGCAAAGGGGAGAAAACATAACAACGATTGCAGAAAACAAAGTTAAATGTTGAATTTGAACATTTTTTGTTAGGTTATCATGCTTTTTCGGTTTTCAGGATAATCGAACCAAGATGTATTACCCGAAGGAAACTGGAACTTACCTCTACTGGTGATGGGTATTCGCATATCATTATAGATTCTTTCTTTGTGTGGCTCTTTACTCCTGGAAGGCGCTGCCACAGTTCTTCGGTAACAAATGGCATAAACGGATGAAGCAAACGGAGGCCAGTTTCCAAACATGTCCAGAGAGTGTCTTGTGCAAATTTCCTTTCAGAGGAAAAGGCTGATTTATCACCAGCAAAGTAAGGCTTGGTGGCTTCGATGAAAATGTCGCAGAACTGATACTGCCACCAAGAATAGACACTGGTGGTTGCATCTGAGAATTCATATGAATTTAATGACAATACAGTCTTTGATATAGCCTTGTTCAACACTGACAGTATCCAGCGACAACTGAAAGGCATTGCCTCGGGGTTTATGGATGATGGAGGCGTATAGTCATCTGGAAGTTTGCTTATGGCAAAACGAACAGCATTCCATAATTTGTTGCACCATTGGCGATATCCAACAACTCGTTGGATATCCAAGTTAATTTTATCCGACTGAAACAAAAAAAAAAAACGGCTGAGAACTGAAGGAACAAGTTTAACGAGTGTTGAGTGGTATATTAAAAAAAAGAATAAGCATGTAGAAAGCAACCTGTGCTGTGTAGGAAACAAGAGCAAACCGGAGAGCATCGGCACCACATTCAGCAATGCCGTTAGGGAAATCTTTCCGCTGCCCTTCTTTGGCAGTGGCCAGCTCATTAGGATCCAAGTTACCCCCTTCGAGCCTCTTATGAAGACCTTCAAGTGATATCCCATTTATCACCTCAAGAGGATCAATTACATTTCCCAGAGACTTCGACATCTTACGGCCATGTGCATCTCGGATCATGGGATGCAAGTAAACCTGAAGGAAGAAAATCATCAAGGGTCAATAGAGAAACTAAAGCAATATCACAAGGGCGATGTATATAATTTAGGACAAAGATTGCACTCACCTTACTGAACGGTACATCACCTCCCAATATAATTCCCAACATAACCATCCGAGCGACCCAAAAGAAGAGAATATCATGCCCAGTTTCGAGGACTGATGTTGGATAAAATGCTTTTAGATCAGCTGTATCATCAGGCCATCCCAACACAGATAAAGGAAAAAGACCAGACGAAAACCAGGTGTCAAGTACATCAGGATCTTGAGACATATTGAACTTCTTCCCAGTATATTTCTTCTTAGCTTCTGCCAGAGCCTGTTCCTCATCTCTCGCAACTATCCAGTGATCATTGTAAGCACCAAGCTCCTTCTGTTCATCATCTTCGAGTGTAACATACCATGCAGGAATACGGTGACCCCACCAAAGCTGCCTCGAAATACACCAATCACGGATATTGTCAAGCCACCTGCAACATTTGGAATGTCTCACTTAAAGTGAAGCCACAAAACAATTGATGGAAACCAACAAGACTCATTAACCTAAAAGCAATGGCTTCCATCGTCTTTTTTCTTTATTTAATGAAAAAGTTCAGGCTTTTGCTTAATCACATCAATCTAAGTCAAATATAAGAATCTGACAACACCCAACATAAAAAATAGTTACAATACTCAAGCAAGGTCATTATTCAACAACAGAATGGCAGAAAGTACAAGAAAATGAGCACCTTTTCCATTCTGCAGTATACTGCTTTGGAATGAACTCAAGCTTCCTGTTTTGGTCATCCATAGCTGCATCAAGAGCCTGTTTTGCCATGTTACTGCAGTTAACATACCACTGGGGCTTTATCATTGGCTCCACTACATCATTGCTTCTTGAACAAAGGCCAAGGCGCATCTCATTGTTTTGAGCTCCTCTATACAATTTCTGATGATGAAGGAATAAGTTAATGAATTTAAGATCATGGACGGATGAAAATTAGAAATCATTTCAATGTCAAAAAAATAATATATAAAAATGTGCAAAAGGCACAATATGTCAAGGACTCTTCATGCATTCAAATTGTGATCCTAAGAAGAGCACAATTATGAAATATCATCACGTGCAGATCCAGTATACTGTGAAAAGACCTTGAAGTTTGGGGATAGAGCATTCGGATTTTAAAACAAATGAAGGCAGGTTTAATTTTGCTACATACATAGATGGGTGGAAGGGGGCGAAACACATCCATATCAAGAAATTTAACTATCTATACCACAGCAGCAAAGAAAATTACACTTAACATAATTTGCGTGATCTCACAGTGAAAATAAGGCTTCCTAGATGCATATCAATAAAATTAAATACCTTCTTCTGCAATGCATCAATCACAGCCTCACGAGCCTTAAATCGTGGCATTCCAGCAAAATCTGCCCCACCATTGCTATTTATTTTCCCATCATCAGTGAAAATGTTAATAAATTCAAGATTATGGCGCTTTCCCACCTCAAAATCATTAGGATCATGAGCTGGTGTTATCTGTGCAACATTCAAGGCAATGACACGAAAAATAAACAAACAAGGAAAGGCGGACAGTTACAGGATCTCAAAATCTATGATAGAACTCTTACCTTTACTGCACCAGTTCCAAAACTTGGATCAACTAGAATTGCATCACAAATTATTGGAAGTTTTCTGCCGTTGAAAGGATGAATTGCAAATTTCCCATGCAGATGACTATACCTCTTGTCTTCTGGATGAATAGCTATAGCTGTATCACCAAGCATTGTTTCCACCCTTGTAGTGGCAACAACAATTTCACCCAAATCACCTTCCAGAGGGTAAGCGAATGATGTTAATACTCCAAACTCCACTGGTTTTTCATAACTAGGTACCTTTAACAAAGTCCTTTCTTTGATGTCGGTATAATCTACCTAGAAACATGGAGCTACTTCAAAATATGATTCAGAAGATGCAAAAACAAACAGTTACACAAAAGATCGACTTACCTCTATATCAGAGATAGCAGTTCGCAAGACGCAGTCCCAATTGACTAATCGTAAATCCCTGTAATTGCATGGAGAAAATAATAAGTATTTAATTAGAAAAGAAAAAAAGATTATGTTAACATGTACACAATATACCTATAAATAAGACCCTCCTTATAAAGCCGATTGAAAGCCTCCGTCACAGCCTTTGATCTCTTCTCATCCATTGTAAAGCACTGGAGAAGTAAACAAAATAAATATCATGAATATGAAAAAAACAGCAAGAAAGATGTCAAGCTGATAATAACACAGCTAAAGATAAATTTAACTATAGAGCCATTAGCCAATGTAAGGAGCTTAAAGGGTACCATTTATATTTTACCTCGCGCGACCAATCAAGGGAGGCACCCAAGCGTCGTAGTTGTCCCAGAATGGTACCACCATACTCATCCTTCCACTTCCAAACCTAATAAGAGCAGCATCAATAGAAAAACATGAGATATAATATTTGCAAAACAAATCAATAAGCTCCATCTTAATTTCAGAGTTAAACTTGGAGAAACATGGTTTCGGAGTTGAAACTCACTTCCTTTACGAACTCTTCACGACCGACATCATGTCTGGTTAAGTGTCTTTCCCGCATTATCTTTTTCTCTACAACCACCTGAAAATTTCAGACATTAGAGCAACTTCAAGCGACACTTGTCTATGAAAAACCAAAGGCAAAAGATAGAGTAACTTAAATGCAACACCAAATATAACAAAATGAAACTATTCTTTAACTGATCCAAATAAATACTAAAGGAACTCAACCTGTGTAGCTATCCCAGCATGATCCATCCCAGGTACCCACAATGTATTATACCCAGACATTCTTCTCCAACGAATGATAGTGTCCTGCAAGCAGTAAAATTTAAACATAAACGAAATTCAACATAAGTCGGTGAGCAAATATGGCGGCATTAGCATTATACTACACAACCTGTATGGCACCAGTGAGTGCATGGCCAATGTGTAGGGCCCCAGTCACATTTGGTGGAGGAAGAACCTGTAAAATCAGTCAAGTTATTTAAGAACCACAAATTTAGGGGGTAGAAAAAAGGTGAAGACAAAGTGTGAAATCCAGTCTGAGTCGTACAATCACAAACGGTGGTTTCGAGCTGCTTGCATCAGCTTGAAAAAAACTAGATTTCTCCCACCAATCATACCATCTAAACACACAGATGCAAAAATTAAATAAAAATTTAACCTTAAACCATATTGAATCTACTAATCAAGTGAACTTTTTCAACACTTACGACTTCTCCACGGCAGCTGGACTATATTGTTTAGCCATCTGACTAGAGAGTCTTTTCTTCTCTCCTGAAGGAGTCTCTGGATCCACAAAATCCTCCGGATTATCATCATCAGCTTCTCGCTTGGCACTTTTCTTTGCACTCTTTTTGGGTGCATTCGATCCTTGTTGTGCCTGTGTAAAATTACAGCAAAACACACACTGATTTTAACATAGCTAAAATCAAATAAAACAAATTACATCTAGCTAACCATATAAGCTTGGTGTATCGAGCATTTTATCATCCAAAACTATCAAATGTGTAAAATTCTCAATCACAAATACGCTTTTTATTAACTCATCATGTTAATCATTCTTAAACACGTTTATTAAACCGTGTCTATGTCATATTTTAGTAAAGTATCCAAAATTGTGAAATCTAAACCTAATTACATAAACAGATTCGCAAGTTCTTAATCAGATTCTCCGTTACGGTTACCTTAAGCTTAGCTGCCTCAGCTTTTTCTAAGGCCTTGAGTTTCTTCAATTCCTTCTCCCTCGCCTATAAAAGAAGAGGTAAATCACTAAATCTAAGTAAACAATAAACAAATCCATGCTTTTAGAAATGATTAAAGTAAAATAGAGAAAATATTGGAAAGAAAATAAAGTAACCTTCTCTTCTTTCTTCTTCTTTCGTTCGAGCTCTTCTTCAGTCAAAGGCTTCGTATCCAGTTGCTGAGACTGCAGAGATTCAATCCAAAAAGTTGAAAAAGAAAATATAAAATCAATGAAATAATAGAGAAAATATTGATGAAAATCAATGGAAGAGGGAGGCAACCATGGCTGCCGGCGGCGTTGATGCGATAGAGGAAACAACAGAGCTGCGTCCAATACAGCGGGTCTGAGCTACGAGGGCCTGCGCTTGTTTTGTGAGGGTTTTTGCTTTGTGGTTTAGACTGGTAAAAGCCGAAAGATAAAACATAGAAACAAATGGAATAAATTGTAGCGTTTCCTTTTCATATCAAGTGGTATAATTTTTTTGGTAAAAAATTGTATTTTTTAAAAGGATTAATTAGTAGAAAAGTCAATTTTATTTTTATCATTATAAATTTAATCATTAATTTTAAAAATTATCAATAAAGTCCTTTATATTTTTAGTTATAAACTTTTAGACAACGAAAACGTTTATTGTTAAAAGCTGGTTGATATAATAATAAAAAAAATATTTAAATAGTTATTAAATTATTATTTTAATATAATTTTATCTCTAATTTGGTTTTAAAATTTTAAAAAATTTATCTTTTTAAAAAAATTATCTTTTTGATCTAGAAAGAGATCTCGTAAGAGTTATTCGAGTCTAATTTTATAATTTAAATATTTTTTAATTGTATTTATAAAATTAAGATTCAAGTTTAAAAATTTATGTCAAGTAAAAAAATAAAATTTTCAAATCGAATTTTATTTGACATATTTAATATCATACACTCTCCAAAAACCTAAGACGAATGGTTTGTTAATAGGGTGTTTAAATGTTCGATTTGGTTAATAATTGAATCAAAATATTTAAGATCATATTAATCGAGGTTTTGAATATTTTAAGATCATTAACTGAATTAATTTATTTTAAAAAATCAAATGAACTTTGGTTATGTTAATTCGATAATTTTTTTAATTAAATTGATTTTAATTTAATAAATTTATTTTTTTAAAATAGGAGAAAACAATTGTATAACGATATAAAACCTAAAGAACGAAATAGATAAAAAAAATAATTCAGAGGATAAATTTAAAAAATAAATATAGTCTAGAGAAAGTATATTAAGCCTAAAAAAATATTTTTATTCAAAATAATAATTCGAGACTTCAAGTAACAATAAATTGGAAATGATTTTTTTGTTAGATAATTATTATTCATAGTTTTTATTTTTTGGGGTAAACTGCAATGAAGGTCACTTAATTATGAGTATAATTATATTTGGATCACTTAATTATTGAAAGTTATATTTAGGTCACTCATTTACAGGTAAAGTTACATTTGCGTCACCCAGTTATCAAAAGTTACATTTAGATCATTTAATTACGGTAAGGTTACATTTGGGTCGCTCTTCATATTTTAAAAAAAGTTTATTAATTCGGGTACTAGATTAATTAATGATTTCAAATAAAGTACTCTAATGTTAACTAGGGTATACAAGTGATTTAGAAGAAAAAACGACCAAATTGATGTACTTTTTCAAATATGAAGGTTGACCCAAATATGACTTTACTTATAATTGAGTGACTCAAATGTAACCTTTAATAATTGGGTGACGCAAATGTAACTTTACCTGTAAATGAGTGACCTAAATGTAACTTTCAATAATTAAGTGATCCAAATATAATTATACTCATAATTAAGTGACCTTTATTGCAGTTTACCCTTATTTTTTTCTGGATTGTATTTAATATTGGATTTCAAAAAATTACGAGTCATTGGATTTGGATTTAAAATTAAAAATATATTAAATATCATTTAATTAATCTATTTCGAACCAAAATAATTAATGATCTTATTTTTAAAAAAATAATCGTAGTCAAATACTTAATTAATCAAATAATCAGACTAAAATTTGATTAAAGCAGCTGTTTTATTAAAATAAAAAAAATATTATTCTAAAATTAAATGTTAAGATTCGAACAAAGAGTCAAGTATTAAGATATTTAATTTAACTTGTTCAATAATTAAAATTGTTCGAACCCAACTCGATAATAAACAAACCAAATCTAAATTTTCTTTCTTAATTCGATTAATTCGAGGTTATAATTGTCACATCTACACATTTTTGTTTCTTCTAAAAAAGAGAACAATTTGTCTTATCATTAATCGGAGGAATATAGAAATTAATATTACATTGCTCCCCAAGTACAGGCAATTGTTTAATCTCATGCAGCTCATGATCTCGAATTATTATCTTAATGTACTTGCACAATTCTTGTTCATCACGTCTGATATGTGTTAGTTCAGCAAGTTTTTTAGTATTAATGCAACATTTCAGCGACGGATCGGAATCTCGACCGATTAAGAAGGGCCAACACGGTGATAATAAGTCGAGAACATCGAAATACGAATACGGAGCATGATAAGGTGTTGACGGGGAAGCTTTGTCATTTAAGAGGGTCGGGTTGGACGACGTTGAGCCACTAAGCTCACGACTGGCGGATGCTATCGATGTCGTAATACCGGACCCGATTAGGAAGATGAGTAGGGCTAGAAACTTGACCGAGGAACACATGGTGGGTATTGGCTAATCAATTTTATTCACTTATTGTTGTTTATGGATATATATACAAGGAATGCCGAAGTAGAAGCCTAAAACAAAGCCAAACTAGCTAGAAATAGTGCAGAGAAATTGCAACCAGGCCAGCCTAAAAGACCGCAGCATCGCACGGGCAACGATTGCCGTATTCAACGCCGAACCCGAACACACGGATAATCTGCGACACCAGTTACCGCACATCGCTGCAGTCCTGCTATTTTCAGGGGCTAAGAGAGACCTTAACGAAGCATTCCAATATGAACCGCGAATCAATCTCGACTATCTGACAACTCTTCCCGATCCACTCCGCCTCAACGAAAATTTCGATCGCGATACTCATCGCATGCAGCACCCTGTAATTCCTCTATACCCTTCTAAGGGACCAGGAAATAGGGCCTGAATAACTCCCTCCTTTGATCTAAGGACATCTCCCACACCAGCTGCACCATCCCAAGCACCCTCCAACATTAAGTTTTACATATCCAAAATTAGGAGGTAGCCATCCAATTTCATCATAATTAGTGTGACGTATATAAAGTTCTACGTAGGATAGGGAGGGGTAATCGTTTCCCACCCTCGAATCTCACATTCACTCTAAACTTTGGGTGTACATCGTTTGGAGTGATCGTACTAACCTTCGTAGGATAACCGCCTAAAATAACGAATACACACATCGGGACGAATTGTCTTTAAGATAATAGTTTCCATACGACAACACGATTTATTCATTATTCATGTTCGTTTATTATCATTTCTTATAAGTGCTACGTTCTGTTTTACCGTCTATTTAATTAACGCACATCAAATAGATAATCTCATTAGTAACAAGTATTTCATCAAATATCTGTTTACTATTGAAGAAAGCGCACTGATTTTAGCTTAAGATTTAGGGTAATTTAGCAAGTACAAGAGAATAAAACAAATTAAAAATAGTTTAAAGGATATATTGAAAAAATAAATATAGTTTATGGGTAAAAATATATTAGTTTTTTTAAAAAAATCTCATTTATTGATTTATATTTAGAAACATGATTATCATTGTATAATTATCGACAGAGGTATTTAGAAAATGAAAAATTTTAACTAAAAAATAACATGGGAGAATTATTCGATAATAAACTCAAAAATTATTTAAAAAGATTAATATAAATTATATTTATAATCACTCGATTATTAATTAAATTAAAGTTTGATCTAGAAAAGGCATAATAAAATGTTTTGAACGTAGAATCTTGTACGCTAAGGTTAGTGGAAAATCTTAATATGTAGAATTTTTTAAATTTAGAAATTAACAATATAGGTTTTAAGATTTATGATTTTTGAATTTTAGAAATCAGATAAATAAAATGTGTAAATTGTAGCTTATATCATAATAGAAATCATCTATCACGTTTTCGTGCTTTTGTTTATGTCTCACACTAAATTGTTAGGCTTATGTTTAGTGTTAGGGTATAGAAAATTTGAGGTACTAGGGGTGAACAAAATTCGCATCGACTCAAAAAAATTTAAATTTTTAATCAATTCAGGGAAAAAAAGCTCAAGTTGTTCTAACTCGACTAGAAATTACATAAATTCGACTTGATTCAAAAATTCAAATAAAGTTTGAGTTATAAATAAAATTTTAAATAACTTGAATAACTCAAAATTTTTTGTAATTAGTGAATTGATTTTTAAATTTGAGTCAGTCCCTTAATTTTTATGATATATATTAATATAAAAAATATGAAGAAATATAACACATTCATTATAAAACTAAAATTGATTTTGATATAAAAATTATGATAAAGGACTATTTTATAATAAATTTTTAAGTCCCTAAGTCAAACTTTTTGTTTTCAAGTCAAACCAAGAACTTTAAAATAATTTTCTAAGTGTTTTTACACGAGAGTATCGATACCCCTAGAACAGGTATCGATATCGCCTCTTATTTTTCAGAAAATGTTCTTAATCAAATAATAAGTATCGATACCAGCATTGATACCTTTTTGCACCAAAACATTACTGCCAACACCTGTTTTGAACCAGGTATCGAACCAGTATGTAATTTTTAAATATTTTAAAATTATAAGGGCATGTTTCGGTACCAGTATCGATACCCCAAAAATCCTAACGACTATTTTAGCATTAAACGAGTCTACTGTTGGTGGTAGTTAAAGCTTTAAATGGTGGTTAACATGTTTCGAAACCAATATCGATACCAGTCTTCACAGTTTATAATTGGTATCGAAAAATAGTTCGATACACCCCTATTAAATGCATAACAGCTCTTTCTGTTTATGGCCTGTTTCGAAACAAGTACCCCGAGTATCGATACCGAAACCTGCAAAAGTGCATTTATTGTGGAAAGATGAAGCTCCAACGTATTTATTTCAATTCCCAACAACCTCAACGGTTAGAAATCAATGAGAGGGTATAAATTGAAGCATTTGAAGCAGCATTAACAATTATTGATCCTCAAACAACATCCAAGCACACAAATCCAACTCCAAAGCACCTCATTGTATATCTTGACTCTCAACTCCTATTTTTCATTTTTGATTCATTGTAATTGAGTTTGGGGAGAATTATTCTGTAATTGGGTAGAAAATTTGCTTGTTTGTAAAGGTTATCCATTGAACCTAGAAAAATGTTGAATTCTTAGTGAATTGTTTTTAAAATCCTTAGTGGGAGCTAAGGTAGTGGATGTAAAGCTTGTTTCGAAGCTTGAACCATTATAAATTATTTGTTCTTCATTTTTCAATTTTTACCGAAAATCTTCCATCAATTTTTTAAATAGCCAATTCACTCACCTCTTGGCCAATTTCTTAGATCGATCAACTCAACACATATATGAAAACATATGATAATATATATATATGTGTATCTTATACGATTAAAATAGTTATTTAAATTGAAATCAAACTATAATTAGGGGTGAGCGTTTGAGCGTGTCGAGTCGAGTCAAAAAATTTCTAATTATTCGAGTTGAGTCATCATATTTTACAACTTGAACTTTTTAATTTTTTTAAGTCAATTCGATTTTAGCGAGTTTGAGTCGCTTTGATTTTTTGAGTTTATGTACAAAATTTAATTGTACTATTTATAATACTATAGTATAGTTTGATTTTAATTTAAACGTTTTTTTATTTATATCTATATATTTCTTCATGTAATTTTTTACATGTATAAATAAGATTTTGAATTATTATTATTGTTATTATCATCATCATCAAATAGTTTAGGTATGAATATGTCATTTCATTAAATTACATGTTTCGCTAAAATCATTCTTCTTATCTAGGTAAGGCCAAGATTAGACCAAAATAATAATAAACTAAATATTATTATTAAATATAAAAACTAAAAAATATGAAATAAATGGCATAATATAAAATATATAAATAAAAATTATATTAAAAAAATTTAGAAAGTGACCGGATTATAAAGAAAAAAATTTAAAGGGGTGAAAAGAAAAAAGAAGGGACTAAATATAAAATTACAGGGGGTTAAATGTGCACTTAATCTCTTTAATTATTAAATTTTTTGAGTTAATTGATTTTTATTTTACAACCTGAACTTTATTTGAAATTTTTTCAAGTCGACTTGAGTTTATGAAATTTTGAGTCGAGTCAAAACGAGTTGTGTTTTTCGCCTCGAGTCAAGTTAAAAAATTTGGTTTTCGAGTCGAGCCGAGTTTTGCTCATCCCTAACTATAATATAACATGATAAATAATTACAATTACATTGATATAGGATCTCAAAAACTCAACTCGAATTGAATTTTATAAACTTGAATCGAATAAAAAAAATTAAATAAAGTTTGAGATAAAATATGATGTTTTAACTTAAATAACTCAAAAATTTTAACTCGACTTAACTCTATAGAACGTTCACCTCTATAAAGTAAGACATGTTTTTTAGAAGGCATAAAGATAATTTTAACCCTTAACATTTATAATTTTTATCGTTTTGGCCTTTATTTTTTTCGTGATAAATTTAACCCTTAACCTATATATTTTTTACAAATAACTTATTTCTTAACTACCATGATAACTAAACCGTTAAAAATTTAACAATGATAACATGTCATATACATATGATAATATATTTTAAATAACATGACATCTAACTTATCAAATACATACATATATATAATATATATTATTTTAATATAAAATTGTAATAACCGTTTTTGTCCGGGATCAAACAAACCCTTAACAAATCCCTAAACCAAAATCCCTAATCCAAAACCCTAAACCATACCCATAAAATCCATAATGTTTAAATAAACCATTAATTAAAGAAAAAATATGATTAATATTAATAATCCAAAATCCAAAAAAATTATTATACATATAATAAATAAAAAGTCCACGTTATTAAAGTCTATAGTCCAAAATACATTGACCATATACTAACCAAATCTGTCTAGCCCAATATTCCCAGGCCCGATACAACAACCAAATCTTTAACCAATAGCCCATTTACATTAAACCCATTTCCTAATTATACCCAAACCCACACAACAATTAAACCCAAACCAATATCCAACCCATTTCCCTTATCCGATAACCATCAAACCAAATACCCAAAACCCGGTTCATAACCCGGAAACCTTTCCCCTCGCATTCATCTTCTGGGATTCCAGAAGCATCTGAAGACAAACGGTTCGACTGCCCAGCGTCCACCCATCTGCCCGGCCGCCGACGATCAACAACAGATCAATGCCACGATGCTTCGTCAGCAACTTCTCCACTAACTGGTCCCCTTTTCTCCTTCGAATCGAACCAAATTGGGGAAGAGGCAATGGTCCCCCTTTGTCCTCTCGTACAACACCAGCAATGCAAACAGACGAGACAAAGCAACAAACAAAATCAGAGGAATAATCAGTCCTTTTTATTATTTTATTTCATGTAAAATTCGGCTATAAAGCCTGAATCGAATCAGAAATGTAGGAGGACGGGAACTTTCAGAAAATCAATACAAGGTGATTATTCGACAAAACGGCGCCGTTTTGATCTCTCAACCCGCGTGGTGACCCGATCCAGGGGAAGGATCCGCGCATTCATAGGTTTAGGGTTAATTGTGTAGTTGGTCCCTGGAATTCCGGGACGTTTGATTTATGGGCATGGTTTAATCCCTGTTTTAGTCCACCGAATCTGTTTTTCCTTTTCATTTTTGTCCATTATCGTTTTATTTCTGTTTTAAATTAACCCCACGTTCTTTTTTTAATTTTAGCCCCTAATTTTGTTCTTTTTATTTTCCTTGACTTTTGAACCCTTTAATTATCAATTAAATTTAGTAAATTAACCTTTTTTAATTTTCCTTCTTTTTATATTTCATTTAGTTACTGTTTTAAATATATTAAATTTAGGCTAATTTTCAATAATTATTTCATTTTTTCCCTTTATATACTCATATTTCCATTAGCTTTTTATTTCTATTTTTTAACTTCCTTTTTTTATATATTATATATCGTACTAATATGTTATATTTTATATTTATGATAAACGTATTGCTATGTGTACTACATCTAATATATTTATTAATTATATAAATATCACTATTTTGTTATTATCATTCTGACTAATTTTATCATTTATTTCTTTTTCCTTTGATAAAATACCATGACTTTCTATTTACCTTATATATATTAAGTTATTATGTTTTAGTTGTGGTTACATATTGTATATAATTTTTGTTATATTACATTACACAGTATTATTTTGGGATACCTAGGAACACAATATTTTTAATTTTAAAATTACCATTTTCACACAATATTTCCTAAAATATTTCGACTAAAGAAGGTATTTAGTCATTATTCTACACTGCAAAATGCCTAGGAACACAATTCCTTTTTGCCTATAAAAAAGATTTCCCATCAAATTTATTGAAAATTAAACAAAATTAAAAACAAAAAGCTGAGAATTTTAGAGACAAAAAATGATGAAATTCTTACAAGTATTTTGTATTCTTGCCATCCTTCTCCTATTCACCTCAGGTACTATTTTTTTCTTAAAACTAAGCATTTTTTTAATATGTATTTGTCTTTATACTTATTAATATCTGATTTATTAATTGATTTATTCGGCTTGTAGGATCTAGTGGTGTACAAATTCGGATATGGATCCTATCTGATCCGAAATTTTGGATAATCAAAAATTTTGATCACCTAAATTGTTATGTGTCTTATTTGAAAAAAATTGGATATCCAAATTTATGAATTATTATATATCTATTTTAATTTGACGGTCCTATTCATAAAAATTTTAGGTTTTTGAATATTACAATCAACAATTATTGAATATAACAAGATTTTTATCCATGAAAATTTTAATTTTTTATATATAACAAATAAAAATATCTAATATAACAATATTTATATCTATAAAAAAAATTGAATTTTCTGAATATTGGATAATCGGATATCCGATCCTAATTTAAAATACATATCCATATCCGATTCGAAATTTTGGGATACCCAATCAGAAAAATAAAATTCGAATTATCTATTCTAAATTTTGAATCGGGTTAATAGATAATTGGATCGGTTAGATTGGATATTTTTACACACCCCTATTGGTACCTTCTCACCACTAGTATGTCCATATGAAAGGATGGGTAAGTTCAAATTTTTAAAATCTACGTATTTTGTTTTGATTTTTTAAAATTTTATGAATTAATCTTTAAATTTATTAAATTTTTATGATCTGTGTCCGCCCGAATTTTTGATTTTTTTATGATTTGTATCTATTTTAAGAAATATTTTAATTTATACCTACCCTCACAAATATTTTTGGATCCGCCACTACTTCTCACTCGAATTTATTCTATTCAAAACGTCATAATTCGAATCTCTACCTTTATTTCAAGACGTAAGGTCTCATCTCACTCGAATAACTTATCTATAACGATAAACCCATAATTCCGAATTAACTAATCAGAATTTCACTTTTGCTTTGCGAAAACACAGCTAAAACGACCGCCGACGGTGTTTCGTTACCGCTGCAGAGCGGCAAAGAATGCAATATCGGCATGGGACCCTGCAGCGAGCATTGTAATGACGATTGTTGTAAACAGAATTGTTACATTCAACACCCAGCGGCTGCGCAACCTTATGGCGTTTGCACTAATATTCCTGGTATTCCTTCTTCCAGACAATGTGTTGGCTTCTGGAAATGTTAGGGAAAAAATATGTTGAGCATTTGCTTGAATTTACTATTTATATTAAAATAAAAACTGATGTTGGTTGATGGATTGTTATTAAATATTTCGAAGTATTTATATTCTTTTTTGAAAATATTTTTTACGATCAAGTTGTATATGTTCGGACAGTGACGGATCCAAAAATTTATTTGAGAGTGGGTACATATACAATTTTAAAATTTTAGGGAGGACATAAACTTCAAAATATTATAAAAATATAAGGTTTAATTCATAAAAAAATATAAAAATATGTGAATTTTCAAAAATTCAGGGTGGGCCGTGCCCATCGGATCTGCCACTGTGCTCAAAAGTAAAAAGGTTTTAAATGATAATTAACCAAAAAATGAGTAAAGTACATCAATGGTTACTAAACTATTTCCGAAAATAAAATAGCAATTAAACTTTTAAAAGTTATAAAATGATAATTAAACTTTATGTTTTGTTATAAAATGGTAAGTGTATTGTTAACCTCCATTGAAAAGGTTATGGTTGTTAAAATCTTTTGTATAATAACATATTTAGTCATTTATAGTTAAATATTTAATTAATTTAGTTATAATTCGAAATTTATGGATTAATTTAGAATAAAGGTCATAGTTTAAGATTGAATTTGAAATGTCTAAAAATTTATAGATTAATTTAGAATAAAAGATTATAATTTAAGGATGAAATTAAAATATTTAAAAATTTGAAGTATTAATTTAAAATAAAAATTATAATTTAAAAATGTATGATACATTTATTTTTTGAACAAACAAGTTATCTAGAGATTAAGCTTAATATCAATTTCAGGTGTACGAATTGGAGCAAGGTTCAATTTTCTTTTATTTTTTAAAAAATAATACCCAAATTTACCTAAATTTTCAATTCTTTAAACTTAATCCATAATTTTTAAAAATCATTCAAATCCCTAATTTTAAAAACTAATAAGTTTTTTAACGACCTCTGTCAAGGGGAGGATCGTTATAAAAATATAAAATAATTAAAATTAAAATAAAATATTAAAAAATTAATTAATTATAAAATAAAATGCTACTAAACATTTTCAACCCTACCTACGATAGAATTGATAGGTTAAATATCATGTCATTTAAAATATATTACCATATGCATATGACATGTCATCATCGTTAAACTTTTAACGACTCAACTACCATGGTAGCTAAAAAATAAGTTATTTGTCAAAATTATATAGGTTAAGGGCTAAATTTATCCCAAAAAAGAATAAGGGTCAAAATAATAAAAATTATACTAAAATTATCTCTATACCTTTTTAAAATTTAAAATTTAAAATTATAACTTAAAATTTAATATTAAATATCGAATATAACTCAATTTTGAATTCTATTAATTTATTATACTAATTCAGTATTTATAAATACTATAGAATAAATAGTTTGTACAATTTATGTCGATGTAACAAATCTTCTTTTCTTTTATACATTTTGTTTTATATGCAAATTGTGAGAGATTATTAGGTGAATCATGTTCATCACGTCATTCATGGTTTAAGCAATCAGGACCGTTGATTTTTAAATAATCACCTAATAACTACTATCCACTAAGTACATGTAAGAAAGAGGTGATGATTAATTGGGACCATAAATGACGTGATGAACAAGGTTCACCTAATAATTTTTTGGGTTCTCATTTATTTTTAATTTTAAAATTACCATTTTCACGCAATATTTCCTAAAATATTTCGACTAAATAAGGTAGTTAATCATTATTCTAAACTGCACGTAGGTTTATTTCTTTAAAATGCCTAGGAACAAAATTCTATTTTGCCTATAAAAAGAATTTCCATCAAATTTATTGAAAATTAAACAAAATTAAAAACAAAAAGCTGAGAATTTTAGAGAAAAAAAAATATGAAATTCTTACAAGTATTTTGTATTCTTGCCATCCTTCTCCTATTCACCTCAGGTATTATTTTTTCATTAAAACTAAGCATTTTTTGAACCTGTATGTGTTTTTATACTTATTGATATCTGATTTATTAATTGATTTATTCGGTTTGTGGGACCTATGGGTGTACAAATTCGGATATGGATCCTATCCGATCCGAAATTTCGGATAACCAAAAATTCTGATCACCTAAATAGTTATTCGTATCTGATTTGAAAAATTGGATATCCAAATTTATAAATTATTATTATATATTTTAATTTAGCGGTCCTATTCATAAAAATTTTAGGTTTTCGAATATAACAATCAACGATTATTGAATATAACAAGATTTTTATCCATGAAGAATTTTAATTTTTTATATATAACAAATAAAAATATTTAATATAACAATATTTATATCTATAAAAAAATTGAAATTTCTGGATATCGGATAATCGGATATCCGATCCTAATTTAAAATACATATTTATATCCAATTTGAAATTTTTGGATACCCAATTCGAATTATCCAAAAAATAAATTTTGAATTGTGTATTCGAAATTTTGAATCGGGTCAATGAATAATCGAACCGGTCATATTGGATATTTTTGCACACCCCTAGTGAGACCTCACCACTAGTGTGTCCATATGAACGGATGGGTGAGTTGAAATTTTTAAAATCTACGTATTTTGTTTTGATTTTTTAAAATTTTATAAATTAATCTTTAAATTTATTAATTTTTTATGATTTGTGTCCACCCAAATTTTTAACTTTTTATGATTTGTATCTATCCTAAGAAATATTTTAATTTATACTCACCCTCACAAATATTTTTGGATCCGCCACTACTTCTCACTCGAATTTATTCTATTCAAAACGTCATAATTCAAATCACTACCTTTATTTCAGGACCTAACGTCTCATCTCACTCGAACAACTTAGCTATAACGATAAACCCACAATTCCGAATTAACTAACTAGAATTTCACTTTTGCTTTGCGAAAACACAGCTAAAACGACCGTCTACGGTGTTCCGTTACCGCGGCAGAGCAACAAACAATGCAATGTCGGCATCGGACCCTGCAGTCAGTCTTGCAGTGACGATTGTTGTAACCGGAATTGTAATGATCAACACACATCGGTTGAGCAACCGTATGGCGTTTGCACCGATGTTCCTGGTGTTCCTTCTCCAAGACAATGTGTTTGCTTCTGGCAATGTTAGGGAAAAAACATGTTGAGCATTTGCTTGAATTTACTATTTATATTGAAATAAAAATTGATGTTGGTTGATGGATTGTTATTAAATATTTCGAATTATTTATATTCTTCTTTGAAAATATTTTTTCCGAGATAGAATTACGATGAAACTATGGAATGGATCAAGTTGTATATGTTCGGACAGTGACGGATCCAAAAATTTATTTGAAAGTGGGTACATATATAATTTCGAAATTTTAGGGAGGACATAAACTTCAAAATATTATAAAAATATAAGGTTTAATTCATAAAAAAAATATAAAAATATGTGAATTTTCAAAAAATCAGATGCTCATCGGATCTGCCACTATGCTCAAAAGTAAAAAGGTTCTAAATGATAATTAACCAAAAAAATGTGTAAAGTATATCAATGGTCACTAAACTATTTCCGAAAATAAAATAGCAATTAAACTTTTAAAAGTTATAAAATGATAATTAAACTTTATGTTTTGTTATAAAAAGGTAAGTGTATTGTTAACCTCCATTGAAAAGGTTACATGGTTGTTAAAATCTTTTGTATAATAACATATTAAGTCATTTATAGTTAAATATTTAATTAATTTAGTCATAATTTGAAATTTATGGATTAATTTATAATAAAGGTCATAGTTTAAGATTGAATTTAGAATGTCTAAAAATATAGAATAAAGATTATAGTTTAAGGATGAAATTAAAATATTTAAAAATTTTAAATATTAATTTAAAATAAAAATTATAATTTAAAAATGTATGATACAATTATTTTTTTGAGCAAACAAGTTATCTAGAGATTAAGCTTAATATCAATTTCAGGTGTACAAAGGTTCAATTTTCTTTTATTTTTTAAAAAATAAATCCGATTTCGACTCAGTTCGGGTCGTACAAATTACCCTTGTTTTCACTTAAAATTAAATTTTTAAATATAATTATACATTAATATCTATACTTTTATAATTTAAATATTTTATGTACGATCTTAATAAATATAGTGTTTCACCTATTAGATCAATTGGTTGTTGATATTATAGACCTATTAGTTTACTATAAGTAATTAAAATATAATACAACAAAATAATATGTATCATAGACCGATAAAATAGAAGAAAATAGTCTTGATACACAAGTTTATGCAAATTTTAGTTTATACATGTCTTTCAGTTTTAGTTTTTAGAGATTTAAGTTAAAATTTAAAGATTTAATATGTAGGACATAAATTTTAAGGTTTATCATTAGATTTTAAAGTATAAGATTTAATTTTTACGATATTAAAATTAGACATTTAAGGTTTAACTTTTACGAACTTCTATCGGGTGTCGTCGTCTTTGAACTCTTCCTACTGCTATACATTACATAGTGGTTCCACTATATTCACAGGGGCTGGGATCCTAACTTCCCCCGATGATCACGAGCTTGTCGAGAGACAACTGGATATCATAAGGGTATGTTTTATGTTTAATTGTTTCGAGCATTATGGTTCACTTTGGGTTCGGATATTTCAGTTTTTTAGTTGATTCTAACATCTAACAACTAATATTTATTTTCTTGTAATTTAATTTATTGTACTTTATTTTTTGTATTTAAATTATGCAATTTAATTTTTCATATTTATTTTTCTTGTAATTTATTTTATGCGATTTAATTTTTCGTAATTTAATTTCTTGCATATATACTTGTTGTAACTTAAATTCTTGCACCTTTAATTTTTTTTTTATTTATTTATGCTTGTAAATATTTGTATATTTGAATCATTTATTCAACATTCGACACCCCATCAAATCAATGAACCTAATAATTCAAGCGTCTTTATTCGGTCGTAACGGGCCCGTCTTTCAACGTATTGGTGACGATGTATGCGTTGTCTTCGAATAGAAACACGGTAAAAATAAAATAGATTTCGAATATTTAAACAAACCATAAATTAAGTCACTTTAATTCGGAAAATTTAAAATTAATTAAGCGATAATTTGATAAAGGTGTCAATTTTTGGGTGGTTTTAAACGCTAATCTCGTTTTAAATCATAACCGATTCTCAAATCTTTTTTTAGAATCTCTGATTTTAACGGAGTTCGGTCTATCAAAGTGACCGGTGGCGACTCCGATCTTTTTAAAAATAAATTATGTTTTCATTTTCAAAATAAACCCTAATTCTTTTATTTTTAAACCCTAAATTTTTTATTCTAAACCTCATTCTTTAATTCTTTAAAATCCTAATTTTTAACAAGGCCTCTGATTATTTTTAATGTCCCAAATTCAGCCATTTTTCTCTAAATTCTCAAATTTTCAAATAATACCCAATTTTACCTAAATTTCCAATTCTTTAAACTTAATCCATAATTTTTTAAAATCGTTCAAATTTCTAATTTTAAAAACAAATAAGTTTTTTAACGACCTCTGTCAAGGGGAGATCGTTATAAAAATATAAAATAATTAAAATTAAAATAAAATATTAAAAAAATAATTAATTATAAAATAAAATGCTACTAAACATTCTCAATCCTACCTACGATAGAATTGATAGGTTAAATACCATTTCATTTAAAATATATTACCATATGCATATGACATGTCATCATCGTTAAACTTTTAACGACTCAACTATCATGGTAGCTAAAAAATAAGTTATTTGTCAAAATGATATAGGTTGAGGGCTAAATTTATCCAAAAAAGAATAAGGGTCAAAATAATAAAAATTATACTAAAATTATCTCTATACCTTTTTAGAATTTAAAATTTAAAATTACAACTTAAAATTTAATATTAAATATCGAATATAACTCAATTTTGAATTCTATTAATTTATTATACTAATTCATTATTTATAAATACTATAGAATAAATAGTTTGTACAATTTATGTCGATGTAACAAATCTACTTTTCTTTTATACATTTTGTTTTATATGCAAATTGTGAGAGATTATTAGGTGAATCATGTTCATCACGTCATTCATGGTTTAAGCAATCAGGACCGTTGATTTTTAAATAATCAACTAATAACTACTATCCACTAAGTACATGTAAGAAAGAGGTGATGATTAATTGGGACCATAGATGACATAATGAACAAGGTTCACCTAATAATTTTTCGGGTTCTCATTTATTTTTAATTTTAAAATTACCATTTTCACACAATATTTCCTAAAATATTTCGACTAAATAAGGTATTTAATCATTATTCTACACTGCACGTAGGTTTATTTCCTTAAAATGCCTAGGAACACAATTCTATTTTGCCTATAAAAAGAATTTCCATCAAATTTATTGAAAATTAAACAAAATTAAAAACAAAAAGCTGAGAATTTTAGAGACAAAAAAAATATGAAATTCTTACAAGTATTTTGTATTCTTGCCATCCTTCTCCTATTCACCTCAGGTACTATTTTTTCATTAAAATTAAGCATTTTTTGAACCTGTATGTGTTTTTATACTTATTGATATCTGATTTATTAATTGATTTATTCGGCTTGTGGGATCTAGGGGTGTACAAATTCGAGTATGGATCCTATCCGAAATTTTGGATAACCAAAAATTTTGATCACCTAAATAGTTATTCGTATCTGATTTGAAATTATTATTATATATTTTAATTTGACGGTCTTATTCATAAAAATTTTAGGTTTTCGAATATATCAATCAACGATTATTGAATATAACAAGATTTTTATCCATGAAAATTTTAATTTTTTATATATAACAAATAAAAATATCTAATATAACAATATTTATATCTATAAAAAAATTGAATTTTCTGGATATCGGATAATCGGATATCCGATCTTAATTTAAAATACATATTTATATCCGATTCGAAATTTCTGGATACCCAATTCGAATTATCCAAAAATTAAATTTTGAATTGTGTATCCGAAATTTTGAATCGGGTCAATGGATAATCAGATCGGTCAGATTGAATATTTTTGCACACCCCTAGTGAGACCTTCTCACCACTAGTGTGTCCATATGAAAGGATGGGTGAGTTGAAATTTTTAAAATCTACATATTTTGTATTGATTTTTTAAAACTTTATGAATTAATCTTTAAATTTATTAATTTTTTTATGATTTGTGTCCACCCAAATTTTTAATTTTTTTACGATTTGTATCTATCCTAAGAAATATTTTAATTTATACCCACCCTCACAAATATTTTTGGATCCGCCACTACTTCTCACTCGAATTTATTCTATTCAAAACGTCATAATTCAAATCTCTACCTTTATTTCAAGACCTAAGGTCTCATCTCACTCGAACAACTTAGCTATAACGATAAACCCACAATTCCGAATTAACTAACTAGAATTTCACTTTTGCTTTGCGAAAACACAGCTAAAACGACCGTCTACGGTGTTCCGTTACCGCGGCAGAGCAACAAACAATGCAATGTCGGCATCGGACCCTGCAGTCAGTATTGCAATGACGCTTGTTGTGACCGGAATTGTAATGATCAACACACATCGGTTGAGCAACCGTATGGCGTTTGCACCGATATCCCTGGTGTTCCTTCTTCAAGACAATGTGTTTGCTTCTGGCAATGTTAGGGAAAAAACATGTTGAGCATTTGCTTGAATTTACTATTTATATTGAAATAAAAATTGATTTTGGTTGATGGATTGTTATTAAATATTTCGAAGTATTTATATTCTTCTTTGAAAATATTTTTTACGACGAAACTATGGAATGGATCGAGTTGTATATGTTTGGACAGTGACGGATCCAAAAATTTATTTGAGAGTGGGTACATATATAATTTTAAAATTTTAGGATGGACATAAACTTCAAAATATTATAAAAATATAAGGTTTAAATCATAAAAAAAATATAAAAATATGTGAATTTTCAAAAATTCAGGGCGGGCCGTGCTCACCAGATCTGTCACTAAACTATTTCCGAAAATAAAATAGCAATTAAACTTTTAAAAGTTATAGAATGATAATTAAACTTTATGTTTTGTTATAAAATGGTAAGTGTATTGTTAACCTCCGTCAAAGAGGTTACATGGTTGTTAAAATCTTTTGTATAATAACATATTTAGTCATTTGTAGTTAAACATTTAATTAATTGAGTCATAATTCGAAATTTATGGATTAATTTATAATAAAGGTCATAGTTTAAGATTGAATTTAGAATGTCTAAAAATTTAGAGATCAATTTAAAATAAAGATTATAGTTTAAGGATGAAATTAAAATATTTAAAAATTTTAAATATTAATTTAAAATAAAAATTATAATTTAGAAATGTATGATACCTTTATTTTTTTGAACAAACAAGTTATCTAGGAAAAATTATGTCATGGGTCAGTCCCACCACGTGTCTATGGGACCGACCAATGATAACTACCCACTTCATTAACTTTTCCATGTCATATTTTTTCCCAAGTGAATCTTCACTTTAAAAATTAAAAAATAATGAGATTGATGATTATCATTGGTCGGTCCCATGGATGACGTCTAAATAATACTCAAATTCAACCATTTTTCTTTAAATTCCCAAATTTTCAAATAATACCCAATTTTACCCAAATTTCCAATTCTTTAAACTTAATCCATAATTTTTCAAAATCATTTAAATCCCTAATTTCAAAAACAAATAAAATTTTTAACGACCTCTGTCGAGGGGAGGATCGTTATAAAAATATAAAATAATTAAAATTAAAATAAAATATTAAAAAATTAATTATAAAATAAAATAAAATGCTACTAAACATTCTCAACCCTACCTACGATAGAATTGATAGGTTAAATGTCATGTCATCTAAAATATATTACCATATGCATATGACATGTCATCATCGTTAAACTTTTAACGGCTCAACTATCATGGTAGCTAAAAGATAAGTTATTTGTTAAAATGATATAGGTTAAGGGTTAAATTTATCCAAAAAAAGAATAATGGCAAAAATGATAAAAATTAATAAACGTTAAGGGTTAAAATTATTTTTATACCTTTTTAGAATTTAAAATTTAAAACTACAACTTAAAATTTAATATTTAAATATCGAATATAACTCAATTTTGAATTCTATTAATTTATTATACTAATTCAGTATTTATAAATACTATAGAATAAGTAGCTTGTACAATCGTTTTATGTGGATGTAACAAATCTTCTTTTCTTTTATACATTTTGTTTTATATGTAAATTGAGAGAGATTATTAGGTAAATCATGTTCACCACGTTATTTATGATCTAAACAATCAAGATCGTTGATTTTTAAATAATCACCTAATAACTACTATCCATTAAGTACATGTAGGAAAGAAGTGATGATTAATCGGACCATGGATGACGTGATGAACAAGGTTCACCTAATAATTTTTTACAAATTGGATTCTCATTTATTTTTAATTTTAAAATTACCATTTTCACACAATATTTCCTAAAATATTTCGACTAAATAAGGTATTTAATCATTATTCTACACTGCACGTAGGGTTATTTCTTTAAAATGCCTCGGAACACAATTCTTTTTTGCCTATAAAAAGATTTTCCATCAAATTATTGAAAATTAAACAAAATTAAAAACAAAAAAGCTGAGAATTTTAGAGGGAAAAAAGTTATGAAATTCTTACAAGTATTTTGTATTCTTGCCATCCTTCTCGTATTCACCTCAGGTACTATTTTTTCATTAAAATAAAGCATTTTTTAACCTGTATGTGTTTTTATACTTATTGATATCTGATTTTTTAATTGATTTATTTGGCTTGTGGGACCTAGGGGTGTACAAATTCGGATATGGATCCTATCCGATCCGAAATTTCGGATAACCAAAAATTCTGATCACCTAAATAGTTATTCGTATCTGATTTGAAAAAATTGGATATCCAAATTTATGAATTATTATATATATATTTTAATTTAGCGGTCCTATTCATAAAAATTTTAGGTTTTCGAATATAATAATCAACGATTATTGAATATAACAAGATTTTTATCCATGAAAAGTTTTAATTTTTTATATATAACAAATAAAAATATCTAATATAACAATATTTATATCTATAAAAAATTGAATTTTCTGTATATCGGATAATCGGATATCCGATCCAAATTTAAAATACATATTTATATCTGATTCGAAATTTTCGGATACCCAATTCGAATTATCCAAAAAATAAATTTTGAATTGTGTATCCGAAAATTTGAATCAGGTCAATGGATTGAATCGGTCATATTGGATATTTTTGCACACCCCTAGTGAGACCTTCTCACCACTAGTGTGTCCATATGAACGGATAGGTGAGTTGAAATTTTTAAAATCTGCGTATTTTGTTTTGATTTTTTAAAATTTTATAAATTAATCTTTAAATTTATTAATTTTTTATGATTTGTGTCCACCCAAATTTTTAATTTTTTTTTATGATTTGTATCTATCCTAAGAAATATTTTAATTTATACCCACCCTTACAAATATTTTTGGATCTGCCACTACTTCTCACTCGAATTTATTCTATTCAAAACGTCATAATTCAAATCTCTACCTTTATTTCAGGACCTAACGTCTCATCTCACTCGAACAACTTAGCTATAACGATAAACCCATAATTCCGAATTAACTAACTAGAATTTCACTTTTGCTTTGCGAAAACACAGCTAAAACGACCGTCGACGGTGTTCCGTTACCGCGGCAGAGCAACAAACAATGCAATGTCGGCATCGGACCCTGCAGTCAGTACTGCAATGACGATTGTTGTAACCGGAATTGTATTGATCAACACCCATCGGTTGAGCAACCGTATGGCATTTGCATGGATGTTCCTGGTGTTCCTTCAAGACATTGTGTTTGCTTCTGGCTATGTTTGTAAAAAAACATGTTGGGCATTTTCTTGAATTTACTATTTATACTGAAATAAAATTTGATCTTGGTTGATGGATTGTTATTAAATTTTTCGAATTATTTATATTCTTCTTTGAAAACATTTTTTTCGAGATAGAATTACGAAGAAACTATAGAATGGATCAAGTTGTATATGTTCGGACAGTGACGGATCCAAAAATTTATTTGAGAGTGGGTACATATACAATTTCAAAATTTTAAGAAGACCATAAACTTCAAAATATTATAAAAATATAAGGTTTAATTCATAAAAAATATAAAAATATGTGAATTTTTAAAAATTCAGGGTGGGCCATACTCACCGGATCTGCCACTGTGCTCGAAAGTAAAAAGGTTCTAAATGATAATTAACCAAAAAAATGTGTAAAGTACATCAATGGTCACTAAACTATTTCCAAAAATAAAATAACAATTAAACTTTTAAAAGTTATAAAATGATAATTAAACTTTATGTTTTGTTATAAAATGGTAAGTGTATTGTTAAATGGTTGTTAAAATCTTTTGTATAATAACATATTTAGTCATTTGTAGTTAAACATTTAATTAATTTAGTAATTATTCGAAGTTTATGGATTAATTTAGAATGAAGATCATAGTTTAAGATTGAATTTGGAATGTCTAAAAATTTAGAGATCAATTTAGAATAAAGATTATAATTTAAGGATGAAATTAAAATATTTAAAAATTTGAAGTATTAATTTAAAATAAAAATTATAATTTAAAAATGTAAGATACAATTATTTTTTTGAACAAACAATTATCTAGAGATTAAACTTAATATAAATTTCAGGTGTACGAATTGGAGCAAGGTTCAATTTTCTTTTATTTTTTGAAAAATAAATCCGACTTCGACTCAGTTCGGCCCGTACAAATTACCCTTATTTTCACTTAAAATTAAATTATTAAATATAATTATACATTAATATCTATACTTTTATAATTTAAATATTTTATGTACGATTAATAAATATAGTGCTTCACCTATTAAACCAATTGATTATTGATATTATAGACTTATTAGTTTACTATAAGTAATTAAAATATAATAGAACAAAATAATATGTATCATGGACCGATAAAATAAAGGAAAATAGATTTGATACACAAGTTTATGTAAATTTTAGTTTATACATGCCTTTTAATTTTAGGTTTTAGAGATTTAAGTTAAAATTTAAAGATTTAATGTGGACATAAATTTTAAGGTTTATTATTAGATTTTAGAGTTTAAGATTTAATTTTTAAGGTATTAGGATTAGACATTTAAGGTTTAATTTTTACGACTTATATACGAAAGATTATATAATTTTTAAACACATTATATCGAAATATAACCTTAAAATAAATATAAAATATATTGTTTTTAAAAATCCAGCATGAATACTTAGAATTTAGTTCAACGTGGACTAAACAAATCTAGGGATGATAATTTGATACGTCCCTATCAGGTCCGACTCAATCGGGCAGTTTTTTATTTAAAAAATTGATTTTGGATCGGGCCGAAGATAAAAAAATATTAAGATCAAATTGAACCGGATCAAAAAAAATTAAATTTTAAATCAAAATCAAACAACAAAAAACCCGACCTAACCTACTCGATCCGTTTCCTTTCCTAAACAAGTCCCATGTATACTTTGCGTTTGCCTTTGCCTTAAAGAAATTAGAATCCAACTTTATTTAGTCTTGGCCACCCTATCCGGAGTTGGCGGTGGTGGTCGGTGTTGGCGGCGCTGCCCCGGCGGGTGTGGTTGGACTTGGACCAATACGATGCCGACCAAGACAGGAATTTGTGTTTCCACTTCTTATTCTCTTGTTCAAAACCATAATTACAGTTATACCCTTATGCACCCTTTAAAGTAATGTGAGAAGAAAAGGAGAATGAAAAGATTCCTCTAGAAAAAAAAAAGTATCACAAGATTAAGACACCTAATAAAATCTTGGGTAAAGTTCACATATGGTGATTAAATTATGAAAAAAAATCTATTTAGATATTTATTTTTAAATATTATAAAATAATCATTGATTTTTTAATATTTCTTATAAAATAAACATTGAGCGTAAAAATTATCTGTCACTTTTTCGTGTTTTTAAAAAAAATTAAAAAAAATAATTTTTAACCATAACACTTATTTTCTATATCCTACACCCTACACCCTAAAAATATACCTTACTTAAAATCCCTTAAATCTTAACCACAATCCCTAACCTTAAACCCTAAACCCTCTAATTTAAAACAGGAGCATAGAAGGATGCATGAGAAAGAAGCAGATGATTTTCACCCAACATAGAGTCGTTAAATATCACGGAGGTAAGTGATGTGGAAGTTGAAAACTTTTGTATAAGAACAGATTTAATCTTTCATATTTACGCATTCAATCAAGTTAGTTTTAATTTAAAATTCTAAATAAACTTAACCATTGTTATTTATATATTTTATTAATTTGCTTTTATTTTTAATTAAAAATAGTTTGATATAATTATTTATATTTTCTAATTAAAAATGGGACTAAATTGATAAAATATGAAAATAACAAGGATTAAATTTATTAACAATCATGTGATCCCTTAATAGCATTTAAAGCTTTAGTGACCATTTTATAATAAAAAATAAAGTTTAATAATTATTTTATAAAATTTAAAAGTTAGGTGACCAAAATGAATAATTAGTGACCATCTTAAATTTTGAACCGAACCATGCTACAGACCTAGTTTTGATGAGTGAGTGAGAATTTTCTGGGAGAGATTTTTCATGTATACAATGTTTTAAACCTAATACCCTACTTAAACGGGACCAAATTGATTACCACTAAGACTAAACCCTATCGATATATTAAATTTTATATTAATTGTATTATAATTATAATTATTTGAATATGTATTATATGTGTTGTAACTATAATTAAACTTAAAAATCAAATTAAAATTAAATAACTAAAATGATAAATCTAAATAAATCTCATTTAAAATGATTCAAAATAAAATTATTCAAAAATATTGACTCCAACTCTATGAATTAAATCTGTCGCATAAGCATTCATAAGTAAAATGCTAAATTTAAATAAACCTAATTAAATCCAAGGACATTCTAATTTAAAATATTTTAAAAATACATATATATTTAATTTATTTGATTAACATCAATAACATAAACAAATCTTAATTATTTATATGCATTGACATAATTTTCTTTAACCATTTAATTATACAATTAAATTTTAATATTAAAATAATATTATTTTTAATTTAATGACATAAATCATATTAATTTATTGTTCAACGGTATATAATGTAATTTATCATTTTTACGTAAAACGTTAATACAATATTTTTAAAGGATAATTATTTTATATACCGAGAATATAAATAATATTTTTTTACGAACGTTTTAATGTCAAGATTAAAGATTAAGAATTTAACTTTAGGATTTAAAATTAACACATTACAATTAAAATTAGAATTTAAGGTTTAAATTTAATATTTATAGATTAAAATCTAAATCTTTAATTGTATTATCATAAAACTCTAAAATATAAACTATAAATTCTAACCCTATACACTAAATTTTAATCGCAACCCTTCGATTCTAAATCCTTAAACATAAATATATAACTTTTGAACCTTAAAATTATCGTGCTTATAATGTTTTATCGAATATTATTTTTTTAAAATTATAAAATTAATTTATTTTAAAACTAATAAATGGGTCTTCTATTATTAAAGCTACTTGTTAATCAAATTTTTATAAAAAAACTCAAAGTACTAGTCATGTTCTTACCGAACACGAAGATTCTAAGACATCAACTGTAATAAAAACATCAAAGATCTTTGTAAAAACGATTAAAAAGCCTGAAAAAAGGCAATAACCCTTTTAATCCTTTTTAATTTTTCTATATTCCATTTTCAATGTTTGTTTTTACTTTGGAAAAAATCCATGGAAATACTCTGCTACCACTGTACTTTTTAACCCATCTTTAAATATTTCTGCTTGCATTGTTAATTATTAATTAATTAATTAATTAATTAATTGATTTTGAGTATATTTTTACAGAGAAATTGTTTGGGTTTTCCATTAATGATAAGCACGACTGGCAGTCATCATTCCTTTTCAATTCCCTCACCCCCCCTTTCCTCTCTTTTGTTCCTTTCTCTCTCTTAACTTTTTCCCTCTCTACAAATTCTTGCTTTGTTTCGCTGTCTAAAGCTTCCATTCCTATTCTATTTTCCCTCTTTTCCATTTTTTTCACTCTCAAAACAGTCTTATATTGCTTTTTTCTCTGATTTTCTTTAGTTTTTTGGATCTGGGTTCTGCTTGCTTTTAGATTCCCATCTTCAAAGTCTTCAACTTCAACGCCGGGTAATTGTTTTTTAAATCATTTTTTAAGTTTTTTGTTGGGTTTTGGTATCTGGGTCTTTTGAATTACAGTTCAATCTGATGAATTCAAGAAGATGTAGTGGCTTGAAGTGTGTGTTTTCTGGATTGTGGAGTTTTTATAATTTTGATTGTTTCTTTTTTGTGCTATGCCTTTGTTCTTGGTGTTTAAAGATGTGATCTATTGGGTTTTATGTCTGATTTTTTGCTGAGTTGGAACTGGTTTTAGGGGAACATGATTTTAGCTATGTTTTTTTGGTTCTATGTGGATTTTCAATAAAATATGGTCTTTTTGTCATTTTCATGGCATTGAATTTAGATATATGGGGAACTGTAAAATCTAAAACAAAGTGATGGAAGGTTGTATTTCCAAACAATTTAGATTTTTTTCTGGGTATTGTAAACATGGATCTAGCAGGAATTGACAGCTAAACAAATAGTCTTCTTTAGAAAATGGAACCTGTGAGAGTCTTAAGCTTGGTCTTAGCTGATCTATTTAGCTGATATGTTTGCAGTTTTAAGAATTTGTCTTCGAGTCAATTATATTCGAATGCTAACTAGGTTGAAATTAGCTCTATTGTTTAAAATGCGACTAAGAATATCGAAGAGAACAGATTAGGAGAAGAAAAAACAGGGTTTATAGGCAGTTAGAAGTTGGGATTACGAGTCTGCGTTGTCCGAACTCGTTCTAACTTTTTAAGATTTAATTTTTGACACTCTTACCAGCTAGTAGCTATTTTGTGTCTCTAATGAAGAATTTTGTAGATGTTTCTCCTTTATCAGGAAAAAGAAAAAAGAAGGAAAGAACAATGAAGCTACATGCTTGCCCTTTCCTCGCAATTGCCCTCGATTTTTTTACAGGAGTTGTGAAGATGTAAAACAATGATAGATTATGCACATTTAAGAATTGGCTTTTACTTAATGAATAACTAATATAAATACAGATTCCAAATGTAACTCATGCTTAAAATTTTTCTTCCAAAATCATGTTCAAATCATATGTATGAAGCTCGGATGTGACGGGGTATCTGGTTACTAAAAACTTCGCTTCCAACATAATTAGGAATTTAGTGTAGTCTGGTTACTTGGTTGATTTTTCTATTCAATAATTTTGATCACTTTTTCAGTAGCAATACCATGAAGAGTGTGGTGAGAGAGTTCCTTTTTTCGTTTCTTTAGATTATCTTGCTGCAGTAATATATTTATGTATTTCATACTCGATTAATGGTGTCGGTTATGTTTCAGGTTAAATCTATTACTTTCCTCAAGCTCAAGACCCAGAAGATCAAAACATAAATTTAAAGCTGCATAAGAAGTATGGCTGTTTCCATGAGAGATTTAGATTCGGCTTTTCAGGGAGCCGGACAAAAAGCGTATCCTTAACTTTTTGAAACTTGCAATCATCCTGATTGTTTACTGTTATTCAGATTGATAGTCAAAATAATTTTTTTAATAGTAATTTATGTTGTATGTATAGTCTAGGGTGACAAAAAAATTGTTAGCAATCTGCTGCAGTTTTAATCTCGGGTATATCTGCTTTTGAGTTGCTCTTCTTTGTGAACTATTCTCCTTAACAATGTGAAGTGGAATTGAGATCTGGCGCATTGAAAACTTCCGTCCGGTTCCGGTTTCGAAGTCATCTTATGGCAAATTTTTCACAGGCGATTCCTATGTTATTTTGAAGGCAAGTTATTTTGTTGAGAAACATCGTATTAGATTTTAGATATTACACCCTTCTATCAGTGCCGAAAATTTGATGCCTGTGGACTTGTTTTTATTTTTTAATGCAACACTAAAAGGCAATGGTAATGGAGAAAACTGTTTGTTGGGGGCTTTTAATGATAAACTTTGCCAGGTTTTAAGTGTTTGGATGATATTCTCATTTCATTTCAACTGCGGTTATTCATAAAAACTGAGTACTCGTATTCTACTTGAGTATACTTTTAGTTTGAGGCTATAAGATGCATCAAACTTTTACTTCTCGGATTAATGTTCTTTAATATTACTATTTTTTTCTTGGTTCAGACAACTGCCTTAAAAAGTGGTGCCTTGCGTCACGATATCCACTACTGGCTTGGTAAAGATACATCCCAGGTAAAACCTTGTTCTCACAAACATCTTTTTTCTTGTTCAACTCCTAACACTTCAGTAAGTATAGATTGAATTCTGAAATTAAAAACAGATACTAGATCAATTTTGTGACCACAACTTGTTTAACATAGGATGAAGCAGGTGTTGCTGCAGTCAAGACTGTTGAACTTGATGCTGCCCTTGGAGGGCGTGCTGTTCAATATCGTGAAGTTCAGGGCCATGAAACTGAGAAGTTTCTTTCCTATTTTAAGCCATGTATCATACCCCAGGAAGGTGGAATAGCATCTGGATTCAAACATGTTCAGGAAGAGGAACATAAGATACGTTTGTTTGTCTGTAGAGGCAAACACGTTGTCCATGTAAAAGAGGCAAGTATTTCGGCTTCATTTATCTTCTAAGGACTAACAATGCTCATTCTTGAGTGTGGTTCAGTACTTTTCTTTCAAGAAGCTGATGACATGTGTCATATGGCAGGTTCCATTTGCTCGATCCTCACTTAATCATGATGACATCTTTATACTGGATACGAAGTCTAAAATATTTCAATTTAACGGTTCCAATTCATCCATTCAAGAGAGAGCAAAAGCCCTAGAAGTTGTCCAATACATCAAAGATACTTATCATGATGGGAAATGTGAGGTAGCTGCCATTGGTGAGTAAACTGACAGATACAGTTCATGAAGGAAGGGGAGAATAAGATAAATGGAGTGAGCTGATAACTGTATATAAACTAATAAATTCTATCTTATTACTCAATGCAGAGGATGGAAAGTTGATGGCTGATGCTGAAACTGGAGAATTTTGGGGATTCTTTGGTGGCTTTGCTCCACTTCCAAGGAAGACTGCTGGTAATGAGGATAGACTTGTTGAGTCTCATCCAGCCAAGCTACTTAGGTAAATTTTTATTCTTGGTTTTGGGATGGTGATATGGTCAATCGACGTTTGGTTGATTACCTCCAGAAATGCAATTTTTGCATTTGGTAAAGGACCTTTTGGTTCCTATGATTTTGTAATTTGAAAAATGCTCTCACTCGAATATGTTTGCTTTTCAAGTGTTGAGAAGGGGCAGGCAAAGCCTGTTGATACTGATTCCTTGACAAGGGAGTTGTTGGACACAAATAACTGTTATATTTTAGATTGTGGGTTAGAAGTGTTTGTATGGATGGGAAGAAATACTTCTCTTGATGAAAGAAAAAGCGCAAGTGGAGCAGCTGAGGTAATAGCTTTCTAGGGTGATTTAGAACAACTTTTATTAGGATTTCTCATTCACTCCTTTTTCATTGTTGTTAACGAGCAGGAATTAATCCGTGGTTCTGATCGACCAAAATCCCAAATAATTCGTATTATTGAGGGGTTTGAGACTGTTTTATTCAAGTCGAAGTTTGAGTCCTGGCCCCAGACCACAAACGTTGCTGTTACCGAGGATGGTAGAAGCAAAGTTGCTGGTCAGTAACTGAAATAGCTTGCAATTTTGTTGTTTTTGTAGTTCGAATTGTCATTGCTTAATAATTTTACTATTGTAGCCATCAAATACTCATTATTTGTCAACTTGAATCATTATTATATTATATTTCAATGGTTTTTGTAGCACTTTTACGACGCCAAGGGCTGAATGTCAAGGGTCTAGCAAAAGCTGCTCCAGTGAAGGAAGAACCACAACCGCATATTGATTGCACTGGAAACTTGCAGGTATGTTAATACTTATGTTGTTTATGTATTTTTCTTCCTGTGTGCTAAATCTTTGTAGTTATCATGATCCTTTACTGCGATGCTTCCCGGACAGTGGAGTTAGAAATTTTATCTTGGGGGATGTTGCACTAACGTTAAAGTAATACATACTTGAATATGATTGAAGTTAAAAGTAAAAACTGAAAACAGTAAATTCAAATTTGAGTTAAAATTCATGATATGAGTTAAATGATCACATGCCAGTAGCGGATCTAAAAATTAAAAAATGAGGGTCCAAAATAATTTTTCTTCGAAATGTGTTTGCAAAAATATTTTTTTTTACCTTTACACATTGAATTAAAAGAAATTTAAGGAAGAAATTCCCAACTTAAACATGCTTTTGCAAAAATGGGGATGCAGATGCTCCCCTAGGGGATGCATGCATCCGCCACTATCACATGTAGAGATAGGCATGGGTCGGTTTTTCGGCCCTCCCGTACCGACCCGAACATTAACACCTTCCACCCGCCACCCGACCTGATTTTAGGGTGGAAGAAAAATCTGACCAGAGTTTTAAGCTACAAAACCTGACCTGGCCCGAGCTATTAAAAAATTAAAATTTTAGGGACTTAATTGTAAAAAATTAAAATTTTAGGTACCTAATTGTAAAAAATTCAATTTTAGTGACCTAATTGTATAAAATATATACAAGGAGAGATTATTATTGCAAATATCCCTAAAAATATATGAAAAAATTAAACTATTAATCTTGGGTCGAGTTGGATTTTTTTCTCCTGAAACCCAACCCGAAACCACTTTTGAAAAAAAAACGAGCCAACCCAACAAAATCCCGGATCTTTTACAAAAAAATCCGACTCGATCAGACCGGGTTGAGGTGGAATCTATCGGGTTGGGTCCTGTGCCCATCCCTAGTCACATGCATAAATATTTATAATATACAACTTACAAAAGGGCTACCTTTTGGTTTGGTTGTTAGACTAAAGATTTGCAGCCGTCCCAAGCTCTTGAAGAACAGTAGTAACTCTTAAGTGTTTCGTTTGTTCTGTCTTTAGACATGTTATCTTGAAGTTAATAGTTTCTTTTTGAAGGAAAATGAAGTTAGTAAATGTGTATGTCAAAATATGAATTGCTTACTATGTCAATGAAATTTTACATGGGGATTAAATTTTACCTATTGAGAAGTAGGGAATACGTCTTGTTGAATCTTCGAACTATAGGGAGAGAGGTGCCCCCCACCAGCTCCTTATATAGAAAATGTTGCTCTATGTTACAGTTAATGAGTGATACTGATATCATATTTCATGGAAAATTACTGTTAGCTTTGCACTGCTCTACGGGTTTGTTTGATGGACTGCTGTTAATGGGGAATCTCATTCATTCTATTATGCTAACTGTGATGCTGTGGACGAAATATATGTAGCAAATTGACTTTGGATTTTGAATCGAGTTTACTGATGACAGTATTGATTTGGTTGCACAGGTTTGGCGTGTGAATGGCCAGAAAAAAGTTCTCCTTCCAGCTTCTGATCAGTCAAAATTTTACAGTGGGGATTGCTATATTTTTCAATATTCTTATCCTGGAGAAGACAAAGAAGAGTATCTCATAGGAACATGGGTTGGAAAGCAGAGTGTTGAGGTGATTAAGTATACTTCGACTGTCTTGCCTCTCAATTCCCTAAACTTTTGATTGCCATAATGCTTTCACTTCTGGTGACAGTAACTATCCTTTGTCCAGAACAGGAACTGCTCATGTACCATGGATGTGAATTTTCATCTTACACCTATATATTATTTGCTATGTGTTTGACATTATCATGATACTTTTCTTACAATGCTTGTGTTAGGTTGTTACTTAACTGATCACGAGTTTCTGCTTTACAGGAAGAAAGAGTTTCTGCAGTCTCGTTAGCCACCAAAATGGTTGAAGCAATGAAGTTCCAGGCTACCCAGGTAGCTGTCTTGTAACTAGATCATTGTTCTTTTGCTTTATGTAATATGTTTCTATTTTCCTTCTGATGATATCTTAACTGATTAACAGGCTTGCATCCATGAAGGAAGTGAACCAATTCAATTCTTTTCTATCTTTCAGAGCTTTATTGTGTTTAAGGTCTGAAAATTTTTGATTCTTAACTCTTACTTCCTTCAATGGATACTCATGTCTTCGGGTTTTCCGTAGATGACTGGTTCGTTTATGTAAAATTTATCAGGGTGGTCTTAGTGAGGGATACAAGAATTATATTGCGGAGAAGGAAATCCCAGATAGCACATACACTGAAGATGGTCTTGCACTGTTTCGAGTACAAGGTTCTGGACCTGATAATATGCAATCTATACAAGTCGAAGCAGTATGTCCCAAGTTTCATCTACTATCTTTTTTTCTTACGAACTTGTTACATTATGATCCTGTTAGAACTAATTTTTATGGGAAGTGTAAAATCTCCATCTGACTACGGTCGAGTGCTTGTTTTTATTGTTTTTGGATTCGGAAAAGGTGAATGGACCGTATTTCTCCTTTTCCATGACCAGACAATGTAAAAACATGAGTTAGTTGCTAGTATAGATACAAAAAAATATAATATGTTCTTACGAACTTCTATCAGGTGGCGTCGTCTTTGAACTCTTCCTACTGCTATATATTACATAGTGGTTCCACTATATTCACATGGGCTGGGAACCTAACTTCCCCTGATGATCACGAGCTTGTCGAGAGACAACTGGATATCATAAGGGTATGTTTTATGTTTTGAACCCTTAATTGTTTCGAGCATTATGGTTCACTTTGGGTTCGGTTATTTGAGTTTTTTATTTGATTCTTTTACTTCTGGTTCTTGTTCATGTCTAATTGGCTTATGCTACCCTTATGATTCCCTCCAGCCTAACTTACAATCCAAGCCACAAAAAGAAGGATCAGAATCTGAACAGTTTTGGGAGTTACTCGGTGGAAAATCTGAATACCCGAGCCAAAAGATTGCAAGGGAACCTGAAGGTGATCCTCACCTATTCTCCTGCACGCTCTCGAAAGGTATTGGCGACTCTTTAGTGGTTACAACATTGTTCATGGTCTCTTAATTTTAGAAAAGAAAAATGTTTGTTCGTACTATAATTTTCTAATTCCTTGTCTTTCCTCGTTGTCATGTTTAATCGCAAATGGTACTGCAACCTGCAGGGAATCTTAAGGTGCGCATCTACATTTCTGCTACTTTCTAAACCTGCAGTATAAATCCGGGAAGTTCTAGGGTGAGACTGGTTAAAATAAGGCGGAACTGAAATTATTACAAAAATTTTTTGTATGAATTTTGGTATCGAGTTTTTTAGTATATACCGAATTTCTTACAAAAAGTTTAAAATTTCTGAAAGTGTAAGAATTTTGATACATACCGAATTTTTTACAAAAATTGTAAGAATTTCGGTATATACGGAAAAGTTGATACCGAAATTCATACAATTTTTGTAACAATTTCGGTTCCGTCTCATTTTCACCGGCTTTACAGTAGAAAAACCTGTATAAATCCATGTTAATGCGGTTTGAATTTTTACTTTTTCGTATGCGGGTTCTTAAAACATAACGGTTTTATCTAATATCTTCGTAACTTTTATATGTTCGATCCATACGCGGATACTGGATCATGCTAGTATACGTATAAATTTTAAGTATGCATAATTTCTATCATATCACAATGATACTTATGAAATAATGCTTTGAGCTTATGGGATTATATCCCCCCAAAGACAAAAAACTAAAATAAGGAAAATAAAACAATGCTGTACTTTATTTTCTTTTGTCTGCACTCTTTTTGCTTCGACTGAAAGTTCTTATGCAGGTGACGGAGATATATAACTTCACCCAAGATGATTTGATGACTGAAGATATATTCATACTAGATTGCCATTCGGATATCTTTGTCTGGGTCGGACAACAGGTCGATACCAAGAATAAATTGCAGGCCTTGACTATTGGCCAGGTAAGATGAACCGGTTAATATAGAAGGTGGACTGTTGTGAATCTCTATTTTTAAGGGTATAATTTTCATTATCAAGTATCAACAAATTACGGATGTCGTGTGCTACTACATATGCTTAAATCATAAAACTTAAGAACTAATGTAAATCGGTTTGTTCTTGTTTTTAAATTATCTTTTCGGAACTTGAATTAGTTTGTGGCAGATATGCCGGGGGTGTTCTTACTTTTCCTTTTGTTGTTGCTCAGAAATTTCTTGAGCAGGATGTTCTCTTAGAAAATTTATCCCGTGAAGCTCCGATCTACATAGTTATGGAAGGGAGCGAACCACCCTTCTTCACACGTTTTTTCACATGGGATTCTGCAAAGTCCGTGGTAAGCATATTTACTACTACACTGGAATTGCTCATGGTTGAGATCTTTTCTAGGATCTTAGTGTTTTTATTTTCTTGCAGATGCATGGGAACTCTTTTCAAAGGAAACTTACAATTGTGAAAACCGGGGGTACACCGGCAATTGATGTAAGACTTCACTTTAACATTTCAGAGTAGTTGAACATACAATGCTCTCGATATCGAGTGATCACGATTTATGTTGCAGAAGTATCCATGTCTAAGACTCGTGTCCAGAGCAAATTCTTATATTCAGCATTTTTTTAAAAATGAACATATTCGTATTCAACATTCACATGCAAACCGGAGTCTGAGTAACATAGCATGTGTGTATGTTTGTGCTCTTGTTACTACTTTAACAGTGTCTTTCGGCTTAATTTTCTGATTACCATCATGTTACATGTTTAGAAACCCAAGCGGAGAACACCGGCATCATATGGTGGAAGGTCTAGTAGTGTGCCAGACAGATCACAACGTTCGAGAAGCATGTCCTTCAGCCCTGAACGGGTTCGTGTGAGGGGAAGGTCTCCTGCGTTCAATGCTCTAGCAGCTGCATTTGAGAATCCTAATGGTAGAAATGTTTCTACTCCGCCACCCGTGGCTAAAAAACTATATCCAAAATCCATGACCCCAGATTCTGCGAAAAAGTCTGCAACTATAACAGCTCTTACTTCATCTTTCGAACGACCACCACCAGCTCGAGACACCATCATACCTAGATCTGTGAAAGGTATGTGTTCTCTGTGTTCCGAGATGAGTTTATGTTATTTTCATATTTGTACTGAAAATCGTATGTACGTATCGGTGAAGTGAGCCCGCCGACACCCAAATCAACACCAGAGCCTAACTCTAAGGAGAATTCCATGAGCAGCAAACTAGAATCCCTTACTATAAAAGAAGATGCAAAAGAGGATGAGGCTGAAGACGAGGAAGGCCTTCCGATATACCCTTATGAACGTCTCAAAATAACGTCAACCGATCCTGTTTCTGAAATAGATGTGACCAAGCGAGAGGTATGCTTTTAAGATAGTATCATGTTGTTCTAGTCATTTATGATTCTTTCATCTCCGAGACCCTTATACGGAAATACGCAGACGTACCTGTCATCCGAGGAGTTCAAGGAGAAATTTGGGATGAAAAAGGATGCATTCTATAAGTTGCCTAAGTGGAAACAAAACAAGCTAAAAATGGCTCTTCAACTGTTCTAAGCACCCCTTTGATTCATCTGCTATTGATTTACAGCCCCTGCAAATGAGAATGCAGGTGGACTAAAACATGCTTGCAAAATTGTCATCAAGTTTGCTATTTTATCTTAAATCGAATCGGCGAATCAGTCTAACAGCACACATTTTGTTCGGCTGCAGTGGGAAGAACCCGAACCTGTTTCTAGGGATCGAAAAAAGTGGGACAGCTTCAGTGCATATTTAGTTGCTTCTGCTCCCCTATGAAGCTTTTGGTTTTTTTGGTCATGGACAGACATATTTGGATTTCAACCTCTTTTTCCCTCATGTGGTTGTTTGGATGTCTAGAAAATTTTTCCTTTTTTTTCTTGGTTGTTTCTGGTTGAGTTAGCTTATTGGTATTCTTTATGGTTGTGAGGTTTGCATCTTTAACTCTTTTTTTTAATTTTTATTTTTTTTCCAAATTATTAAAAATAGAACAATTGTTGGGATCTTGCAAATGCAGACAATTTAGGTTGTAATTTTGTAAACTTTGAGGATGAAATGTTTGTACAGCAGAGTGTAAGAACCAAGAACTAGTGCTTTGTCTTTTGTTTTGGATAATAAAAGTGTGTTTTTAATAAACCTCATATATTCGATTCATTGGTCGAGTTGGTTAATTCGGATTTGATTTTGTAAAAATCCATGATAAGGTGATCTTTCAATCAATTTTTTCTATTTATAAAATCAAGATTCGAACTGTTAATATGGTTAGTGAAACATTCTAATTTTATTTGAATTTCTACTCAAATTTAATTATAAACATTTATAATGTGCTATAATACTAGTCATTTTTAATTTAAACGATTTTTTATAATCTTATTATATATATATGTATGGGTTAGGATTTTTTAGATCGTTAGATAAAAAAATAAATTTTTTTTTGAATTAGATAATAGTAATTACAGTAATTAATATCTGTTATTGAATATAATCTCTCCATTTGAGCTAGAGGGCTCGAACAAACGATCCAAAAATATAAAAAATTAAGAACTTTTATAACGTGTAAATAGATCCTAACACTATATATATACTTGACCCAAACTTGAAAATTGAGATATTCAACTCGACCTTGAAAATTGATGAATTAATGATTAAAAATTTTGAGTTATTTTAATTTAATTTTATATCTCAAATTGTATTTGAACTTTTTTGAGTCGATTTTATAAATTATCGGTCAAGTCACGTATTTTTCGCATCGAGTAAAATTAAATAAATCATTTTTCCGAATTCAGTAGAGTTTTTCCCGCCCCTAAATAATAATGACCGTTTTGTATCTTTTAAAAGGTTAATGGTGAAAAGATAAATTTATTAATACTTTAGTGACCATTTGTGTAGTTTATCCTAAATAAAAAGTGTAAGAGCGAAGAGTAAAGCAAAGCAACAAGATTGACACAGTTGAAATCCTCTGCCTTTCCACTGCTTAAATTCAACTGCCTTACAAGAAAGCGAATCAACAGGCTTTGATTTTTCTCTGAACTGGGCAACAATCTAGAATTCAACCAGTTTTTTTGAAATTTTCGTTAGTGCTATAACTTGGGCAGATATTCTATGTCGATCGAGAGAGTAGCTGTTGAGTTAACCAAAGGCGTTAACGGCCTCGAAAAAGTCATCCTCCGCGAGACTCGTGGCAGCTCCGCCGAGGTAATTTTGTTCTGGATCTGTTTAATCTGATCCGCGTGTTAGTTTTCTTTCATTTCATTGAATTTGTTTTTCCTTTCTTTTTTGCTGTTGTTGTTTTCCGTAGATCTTTGACTGTTTAACATTGTTTCTGGTTTCTTTTTTTAGGTTTATCTGTATGGAGGCCATGTGACATCTTGGAAAAATGAGAATGAAGAGGAGTTGATTTTCGTCAGTAGTAAGGTGCGTTTCGGTGACAGTAATCTTCTTGAGTAAAAATGATATAGAAGGTTTAAAATGTATTGTTAAAGTCCTTTGAATCGATGCTTCATTTAGACCTAATCTTTTTTTTTTTTTTTTTTTTTTTTATGAAATTATGTGTATATACTTTATTAATACATAGATGTGAGAAAGATGGAATCGCTTTTGAGTACTAGATTTAGGTGAAATACTTCATCCTCTAATGGATGCTGTTTTGCTTCCCATGTTGCCTTTGTCAACCTGTGATCGGTCTGTTTTGAGTGAGAGCAATTGCAAAAGTTAGACAGATTATGTGTTTTCTAGATTGTAAACCTTTCTGAACAATTTTGAGAACATAAATTGTTGATTCTTTCATTATTGCAATAACATGAACCCAAAGATTTATCTGCTCAGGAAAACAAGTTTAGAGTAATGCAATGTTTTAAAGAAATTGATTAAACTTGTGTTAATTTGTTTGAAACTCCTTATTCTATTATGAAATGAAGTACTTCAGATGTTTTTAGGAGAGAATACTGTTTAGTAACTTATTTTCTTTGCTGGTCCTTTTTGATCCATTCAGTGAACAATAAGGTAAACAAAAAGACGACTTTTTTTGGTTTTCTGAGATGTAAAATGTTAAATGACTTAAATTATTTAGGTGACTGTGATTAACAAGTAAAAGGAATTCATTCAATGACCAATAATGCAAATGCAAGTGTTTAAGAAGACAGCACTTGGAAGTTATGTGCATTTTTTTTCTAATGTACTAGATACATTTGTTCTGCAGGCATTGTTCAAGCCTCCAAAGCCAATTCGCGGAGGAATTCCTTTATGTTTCCCCCAAGTATGTGCAGATCTTCTATTGTCCTAGCTTGTTTAGACCATGATCATCCTGGTCACAAAAAACATGCTCTATGTTTGCAGTTTTCAAATCTTGGTCCTCTCGATTCGCATGGGTTTGCCAGAAATAAATTTTGGACCATTGACAGTGACCCACCTGTGTTACCAATAAACCCATCCATTAAATCTTACGTTGATTTGATCCTTAAATCTTCTGAAGAAGATATGAAGATTTGGCCTCACAGGTAGTATCATCTTGTAATCTTTTAATGTCAGTTCACAAAGAGAGATCCATATTCGAATCTTCACGACATTAACTTGTCTTGTTGGCTGTCTTCTGTCTCAGTTATGAGTTCCGTCTGAGGATAGCTTTGGGACCTGGAGGAGATCTAACATTAACATCTCGAATCAGGAATACTAATAGTGATGGGAAGCCGTTTACATTTACATTCGCATATCACACATATTTTTCTGTTTCTGATATCAGGTAGCTAACAGAATATGTTTTATGTTTTTATCTTTTTTGTGTCTGATATTACAATATATCTACAGATCTTGGAGTCAACTTTTTGACATGTATAGGTCACACTATCTTCTTCCTTGTCAAATTTGCATATCCCAGTTCATTAACATCAACAGTTGAGCGTTGACTGCTAAGCTATTCTACTTCATCATTATTAAGTTCTAACGAGTAAACTGACATTACTAGTGACGCCTGTCCTATTCCTAGCTCTAGTTTATGCCAGGGTCTAAAATTCTGTCTACTATTATGCAAGCATGTCTTCTGTTTGAGCAATTGGGCATGAATGTAGTTTGGGTTTTGTTTATTTGGTAGGTAAAGGAGGCGGGGAACAGTGTTTGTCCTTACCTAATCTACCCAACGTCCTTTGAATTGGTGTGTTCTATTGAATGATCCTTATTGCCATTTCCAGTAGTGAAAGTAGCAAATGTTCTTCTGCCTGCTTATCCAAAGCCACTTACTTTTCAATGATGAGTTTTCACACAATGCTTAGTGTCAATAACAGGGTTTATGATAGTGTAACAATAAAAATTCTTAGTTTTCACCCATAAAAAGAACATTTCTTAGGTTTAGATCACTCAAATAAAGTATTATTTTTCTTAATTTCTCTTTGGATATAAGTCTTATTTGCTTGTTTTCTTGGACCTTTATCTTGAAGTTTTATGTTCCAGAAGTCAACTTTGGGTACATAGAATCATATATTTTGTTCTTAAATTTAACTGATTTCTAATTATCTATATGGGTGCTAATGTAATTGGTGCTCTTATATCTTCTATTACTATTGCATTGCATCACAACCAGTAAAACTGATTCATGGTAGAATATGTTAGTCAATGTCTCAATGTTTGTCTGATGTCATGATCATACCAGTATTATTGAGCAGTAGCTCATATTATCAGGGTTTAAAAGAACCAAGTTCCTTGTATACAGTGAAGTTCGTGTCGAAGGATTAGAGACACTTGATTATCTGGATAATTTACAGAACAGGGAACGATTTACTGAACAGGGAGATGCGATTACATTTGAAGGAGAAGTGAGTTGATGATTGCTTTGCCCCTCAATTTGCTAAAACTTTAACTTGGTTTACCATTAACATATTCGGATTTCCGCTTAAAAGGTGGACAAGATATATCTCAGTACTCCTACAAAAATTGCAATTCTGGATCATGAAAAGAAGAGAACCTTTGTAGTTCGCAAAGATGGGCTCCCTGATGCTGGTGAGGTTTATTTTCTTCACCATATTTTTATTGATGTTTATGCTACATATATAGAGCCTGATATTATGTTTAAGACTTCTACAGTTCTACTTCATATTTGCGCGGACAGAGCTGGAAAAAATTTATCATGTTGTTCACTACTGTTTAATAGTGGAGCGTAAACCTATGAAAACCGTTTATGATAAAACTCGGGTTTGAGATTCTTATCAGCTCTTGCAGATATACGTGTTTCCTGGTAGTATTTGCGTATATGGAATGTGAAAAAAATCCACTAAAAAGTATCCTGAAATGCCTTCTCGTATATTAATATAGCTGTTCTTTTCTTTAATATTCTCATTTCTTTTGCATGCAGTGGTGTGGAATCCCTGGGATAAGAGGGCAAAGGCTATCGCGGATTTCGGAGATGATGAGTACAAGTATATGCTGTGTGTGGAGGCTGCTGCTATTGAGAAACCCATCACACTGAAACCCGGTGAGGAGTGGAGGGGGAGGCAAGAGCTTTCCACTGTTCCGTCCAGTTACTGCAGCGGCCAACTCGATCCTCAGAAAGTCCTCCAGGGTAGCTGAAGATCCCTTACTGTGGTCGATATATGTACAGGTAATCTTGCTTCTGTTGTCCGGAATTTCATTCCCATCCTAAAGTAGAAACAGAATCTTGCTTCAATGTTCGGTACATGTAGTCGTTGTCTTGCAATAATATAGTCGATAAATCCCTTTCATGTCGTTCTTTTAACGAATCTCGTTTCTATTTACGTTGCAGGTATCATGAGGCAAACATGTTGAGGATGAATCCTTGTTTTTTTGTTGGATTAATGAAATAAGGAGAGAGGTTAGTACATTGTTGAACAATGTTGTTTCTCTTATTGATTACATTGTTGGTTGTTTCAGCTATGGATGAGCTTTTATTTGTCTATGGGCTGTCTTTTGAGGTGCCTCATCAACTGCTCCCGTTTTGTAAGAACTTCAATTTTCAATTTGACTTGGATTATTTTATTTTATTACTATTTATTTTTATTCTCTTATTGTTTTTTTATATGGGGTGGAAAATATATAATATTAAAACACCACAATATTATTTTAAAATAAAATATATATTAAAATTAAATAAAAATGATATTTTGATATATGAACTTTGTATTCTATGGTAAAATTACGTGTTGGATGAAATGAAATTAATTTTTTGAAAATCCTATTAAAAATAAAAAATCGGAATAAATTATATTATGAATCATTATTCATGAGACCAATCAATCAAAAACATTCATTTAATTATTTTTTCTGAATCAATTTTACCAAGTGAAAATTTACTTGGTAAAAATTGTTTTTAAACTTAATTTATAATAAACATTAAAAAGATTTATTTAGTTGAAAAAAATAATTAAATAAATATTTTTAATTGATTGGTCTCATGGACAATGTGATAAAAATATCTATAATATAATTTCTTCGAAAGTTGCATTGAACAAAAATCATGAAAAAAATCAAGTGATGGAAAAATTATATCTTAAATATTTTTTACCAAGTCATTCGTGGTTTCAACCAATCAGATTCATTTATTTTATATATTTTAAGGTGAATCATCATCTCTTTCTTACGGGTAATTAGTTGATGGGTAATTATTATATAATTATTTAAATTGATGGAAAAATGCCGAATGGACCTTAAATCGAGCCTTGACATTTCTTAATAATGCCTTTCACCAGACAATGGGGCACTTCAATCCAGTCAAATCCTATTCACCTTCATTCCATTCATATCATTTAACAAATTTTCCTACCATTCAGCCATTGGCAAGTCAAAATCAGTTGTCCTCTCAGCTTATTTGGTTCAAAAGAAAACATCATACAAAAAAATTTCCAGGTTATCTCCAGTGTGCATGGAAAATTCTCTATCTCCTGAAAAATATGGCTCCAACAGTAGTGTTTACAAGATACTCTCTCACCAATTCTTACCATAGCCGTTAAAGGTAGTAAAATTCGACTCAATCGAATACTCCCCATTAAGAGTGAGTAAAACTCGACTCAACCGAATACTCCTCGTTAATAATCACAACTAATTATAATCAAGAAACAAGCTTAGTTTAGCATATTACCTCATCCCCTGGATAAGATATCATCCCTAACAACACAAAAGAAACAAATATATATATATACATGGGGATTCATAAATTTGAAACATAACTGCAGAAAAGTATGCACAATGCTAATCTGAATTCTTTGAATTTAATTTTCTTTTAGGGAAAGAAAATCTCTATGTTGCATTGACACGAATACAAAGATGGAGACGAAAAACAATAATTTTTAAAATTAAAGGGTACGGTAAAGATACGACAAATATAAAATAAATTCATATATATATGTATAATCATAAAAAATTATTAAATTTCTTAATAAATTAAAAAATCTAATTATTTATATATTTATTTACAAATTTTCTAAGAATATTTTTTAACTAGTATAATAATTAAAAAATAAAATATTAACATTCATTGTATTTAATAAGTTTAAAACTTTTTATATATAAAATTTAAGGATCAAATTGAGTCAAATTGATAGTTTGGGTTTCAATTAAAGTATTTAAGGACCAAATTGAATGTAAAACAAAACTTATAACACTTTCAAAAACCCTAAACAATTCGAATCCTACTTTGTAATATATTCAATAATAGAAATTTAAACCCCTGGCAAGCCGTTCTTTCTTCTTCTCCTTCCTTTGCCTACTCTGTTCTTTCCTATTCTGTTTTTAGAGAAAGTTTCATGTGACCAGATACGTCCTCAATGAGCGTTTGACCGTATATAGTAAGCGTTGAACATTGACCATATATAGTAAGCGCGGACCGTCCCCCCAGTCGTTCCCATACCGTCTCCATCCCGAAAACATATCAGGGACGTGGGGTGCCCTCAAAGTGCCGTCCCCGTGCTTCCTTAAAAAATCTCACCTCTCAGTTTTCTTTCTCCTTGTTTCTCGACTGTGTTTGTTCTTTTTGTCTAACATTGCACCATTGGCATCAAGAGGTAGTAAGGTACAAGGCTGTCGACCATCATTCTTACTTCCCATGGATTCGGAGTTCGACCATTTTCAATCCTTACCTAGTCAACCATTTTGCTTCTCAGATCATAGAAAAATGGCATTCCATGAGCAAGTAATAGTACTTTGTCGCCATTTTCGAAAATGACCAAAGGCCACACAGGTGGAGCAACCCCAAAACACTCGTGTTTACAGATATCAACCGAGTCCAAGATGATTTCATCATCCATTTATCAACATCAAGACCACTTCTCCCTAAGTTGCTATCAAACAAAGGCAACCTCCCATGACATATCAGTACTAAGCCTCTCGCCTAAAAAATCCGGCAATTCGATGACTTGGTGCTCCTCGGTGCAAAGATCAAAAGCAACAATGAGATCAAAATCGGCATCGAAGTTTTCAGAATTCATTGCAGACTCTGTAGAAACCTCCCAAATACAGGGCATTGTTAGATTAAAATCAGGTTCAAGGTTAGGAAGTGTGGGACTTCAATTAAAATTGTTTGGGTCGGGTTGATCTCGGATTTAAACAAAATACATACCACCCCACCACTGAAAAATTATCAAAATATGGAGTGAAATTATCAAGAGGCACTAAGTTCGGGTCAAATCAAAAGACATCATGTACTATGTTACTTGAATTTGAGTGCAAGTATCCAAACAATAGGGATATGCATTTGAAAGATATTTGACACCAAACCTAGAAGAATTCCATAAAAAATCTAATGTAAAACTCTCAACTTTAACCTTGTCGATAGGAAGAAATCGAAAAAAAATACTTGCATCTAATTATAAATAAAGGAAAATTCATGTCATGATTGTATAAATAAAACATTGTCATTTCATAATAATGAAATTCAACATACAAAGGATACTTAATTCCAAGTCAAATCATAATCACACTGAAACTAGAAACCTTAATTACATTCATAACAGTCAACAAAGAGTTCTTCCTGCAAACCATCAACCATTTGCAAGACAATCAGTTGTACTACAGGCAGCTTGTTTGGTTCAAAGGAAAGAAAAAGAAAACACCATCCAAAATCAGCCATTTTCCAGGCTCTCTCTATTGTGCATGGAAAATTCTCAGTCCCTTCCATAACCTGGAAAATATGGCTCTAACATTAGTGTTTACAAGATACTCTATCTAGGGGTGAGAATTCGATCGAGTCGAGTCAAAAAATTTCGAGTTATTCGAGTTGACTAGTCATATTTAAAACTCAAACTTTATTTGAAATTTTTTCGGTTTGAGTCGAGTTTTCGTGTTCCTATAAATATTTAATTATAATTATTTATCATGTTATGGTACGACTTGATTCTAATTTAAACAACTTTCTCTAATCATATAAGATATGCGTATATATTTTTTTCTTATACAATAATATTTCTTTATATTTTTATATATCAATGTATATATATCATAAAAAGTTGAGAGACTCATTTCAAACTTAAAAATAAATCCTTTAATTACTAAAAATTTCGAGTTATTCGAATTTCCATTTTACAACTCAAACTTTATTTGAATTATTTTTTGAGTCGAGTCTATAAAATTTCGAGTCGAGTCAAAACGAGTCGAGTATTTTCGCCTCGAGTCGAGTTATTCGGGTTTTTCGAGTCGAGTCGAGTTTTGCTCACCCCTAACTCCATCATCAATTCTTGCAGTAATTGCAACTAATACAATAAAGAAACAAGCTTAGTTTAGCATTTCATTACCTCATAAGTCATAATCCTTCTCTACTTATCACACCTGGTGAATCCTCTTGGACAAGATATCATCCCTAACAACACAAAAGAAACAAAAAGTTATACATGGGGATTCATATTGCATCATACAAGGAAAATGTGATATATACCAGCATAAAAGTATATGTACAATGCCAATCTGAATTCTTTGAATTAAATTCCTTTCGGGGAAAGAAAATCTCACCTCCCCGTGATCTTTCTCTTCCTTTTCCCACTATGTTGATTCTTGTTGTTGAACATTGCACCATTTCCATTAAGAGGTACAAGGCTCTCAACCATCATTTCTGCTTCAAATAGAGTTGAGACATCTTCAATCTCAATCTCTACCTTGTCAGCCTTTTTGCTATTCAGATCATAGAAAAACAGCATTCCACATACATGTAGTAATACTTTGTCACCCTTTTTGGAAAAGACCAAAGGTAATACATCTAGTCGAAGCGGAAAACACTCTTTCTTGACAGATATAAACTTAGTCCAAGATTCTTTCACCCCATATTCTTTCATGATCCATATATCAACAACACCAACTTCTCGATATGTTGCTATCAAACAAAGGCAACCTCCCATGGCATTTATATTCGTTTCGAGTTTCCCACCTAAACCATCCGGCAATTCAATGACACGGTATTCCTCGGTACCGAGATCAAAAGCAGCAATCCGATCAAAATCAGCATCAAAGTTTTCACAATCCGATATGGACTTTGTTGAAACCTCACAATGCAGGGCATTGTTAACGAGAACAGCAAACAATCTTGTTGTGTATTTAAGATAAAAAGGAAAGTCCTTTTTCCTCCTCCAACAGTTTGTCTTCAAGCTGTAAACCATAACTTCAGACTCTAAAAAATCAACGGTTAGACAAATACTTTGGACAATTCGAACCAATTTGTAGTCATCGGAAATGGGATCGTAGCCGAATCCATACCAAACGTGAGGTACAGAGAAAACCTCTGGTGTGAAGCTGAGTTCGTTGATTGGCAACACCTGTGATTTTCTCGTTGAGGGGTTCCACAGATATAATTCATCATTGCGCTTAAACAACCACATCTTGAACAACAGAGCCGGTACATTTGGACATTTAAACAAAGCCAACAAACCATTGCAAGAACCTATTACAATAAAGTCTCTACCTTCATCGGACTCGTCGCCTGGGAATTCGAGTCTTTGAGATGGTTTGAGTGAGTCCAAGTTGACTGAGAAGGTCTTGACGATGGGGAACCGATTTAGGAGAATAACAGAGAGATTGGTGCTGGTTTCGACGGAGTGAGAGAGGTGAAGCTTGATGAAACCTGAGTCGTCGATCAAAGAGCGCCATGACTTTGAAACGCACCTGAAACGGAGAAGATCTTTTACGCTCAAGCGGCGTAGTATTTCGCAGATAAGGTCGAGCGAGAGGATCTCCGATGCCATTACCGAATTCAGCGTTTAGGGTTTCAGATTGGGGAAGACAGCAAACAAGCAGCCGATGGTTTAAAGTAGGGATTCACCTGGTAAGGGTACACCTGTACTTATAAATTATAAAAAGGTGAGCTCATTTAATTATAAATAAAATTATATCTAAGTCATTTAATTATAAAAAAAATATATTTAAATTATTTATGAATAAAATTATATTTAAATTATTTTTATATTTAAAAAATAAATATCAATTTATGTATTGATTATACAATTTTAAAGATCTTATACAATTTATTTTATTAAAAATTTATCTTAATAAAAAAATATTATTAAATTATTTTGTTAAACAACATAATATTAAATATTTAAAAATCAAATATTGTCAATTTATCATTAAAAATAATTTTTTAATATTCTAAATTTTAGATAATTATTATATATAATATATTTATATTTTTATATAAAAATTTGTCTTTATGTAATTAAAAACTGAGTTCATTTTTATTTTTTATATATTTTAAAAAAATAATTTATTCATTTTTAAATATATTTTTATCTTTTTAATTTTAAATTTTGTCACCATTTTTTATAACACACAGGGTGGTATTTAAAATTTCTTTTTCCTAATTATTTTAGATATTTAATTAATTGTATTGTTATATTCACCTGCACATGAAAATACATGTGTTTTTATAAAAAAGTAAACGCAATCCTATATAATCTATTACTCATAACTCCTATTTTTAAAATAGATAAATATTAAATTCGAATCTTAAATTAAAGTTAGGTGAAGAAACAACGCAAAACAAATTCGAACCAATTAAATTAAAGTCTCAAAACATTGTATAAATTATCTAGTCTTATCAGTTAAAGGAATAGTTGTTCCTGAAATTTATAGGTTCGAGTACCAGTAATACCAGTACAATAATTGAGCAATTAATGTCTAATAATTAAAATTATACTCTAAAACATATACTACTATAATCACCGTAGCTAAATAAAAAAATCTCAAAACATTTGTTGTCTTGTTAATTTCACTGATCTTCATCTTCGCTTCTTGATCCCAAAAATCTCCTTCCAACAGTTTCAAAAGCACCAAAGAACAGAAACAATACAAACGTATCTAATCCACCTCCGACGCCGACTGCAACACTCGGACCGGGAGCAAAGAAGGAAAACGGTGACCACCCCCAGCCGCCGTAGAACGGCACACCGTAACCGTATCCATAGCCTCTGTCACCGTGCAAATCGGACTGAAGAATTAAATCGAGAATCAAGGGAAGGAAGAAACAGAGTAGAGAAAGCTGAGAAGAGAAGGGGGAGAGAAAACTGAGAATTCATTCATATTTCAGATGCCCAGTACAACGCAGAAACCCTATTTCAATATAGGAGACAAAACGCATCGTTTTAACAGAAATAAAAAAAAAGAACGAAACTCACCGTTTCATTAAACTTAAACAAAACAGAATTAACGATAATTAAAAATACTCCCCTTCCAACGGTCGATTCCAGTTTGCTTCCTTACATTGCTCCTCCCATCAAAGAATCCTTGTCCTCAAGGATTAAATTGAGGAAACCTTTGCTGCAGCTCATGGAGGACTTCCCAAGTGGCATCTTCAGGAAAAGTATTAGCTCATTCGACTAACACTTCTGTAATTGCCCGATTCCCCCTTCTCACCATTCTTCTCTCAATAATCCGGATTGGTTCCTTGCTTATACTCCCATCTGGATCAATAATTGGTAACTCGGATTGGCACATTCCAGACCTCACTCTTTTCTTCAGTTGAGATATGTGAAATACCGGGTGAACCTTAGATCCCACTGGCAGTTCTAGTCGATAAGCCACTTTCCCTACTCTTTCTATTACTTTGAAAGGTTCAAACCATTTGGGACAAAGTTTCTGACATATCCTTTTGGCCACTGTTTGTTGCCTATAAGGCTGAAGTTTCAAAAAGACCCAGTCTCCTTCTAATAGTTCACAATTTGTCCTTCCTCGATCTGCTTGGCTCTTCATTCTATCTTGGGCACGCTTCATGTGAAACTTCAGCATTTGAACTGCTGCTTCCCTCTGCTGCAAGCTTCTGTCTACTGCAGCCACCAAGAAATCGCCAGCAACATATGGTAAGTGAGTAGGAGGCACTTGTCCATACAATGCTTGATAAGGTGTCACTTGGATGGATGTGTGGAAGGTGGTGTTATACCATCATTCAGCCAAGTGAATCCACTTACCCCATTCCTTCGGTTTTTCTCCTGACATGCAGCGCAAATAAGTTTCTAAACATTGGTTCACCCTCTCCGTTTGTCCATCTAATTGTGGGTAATATGCAGTGGAAGAATTCACCATCACTCCCAATTTTTTCATTAACTCTTGCCAAAACAAGTTCATAAATATCCTATCTCTGTCACATACAATGTCATGTGGCAGTCCATGAAGCTTAAAGACATTCTCAAGATCTCTACAACGTCCTTCGAAAACCTTTTTTCTCGATTTAAATGGCATGCGATGCTCCCGAAAACTCTTTTTTTCAACTCAAATTGCTCTCTTTTCAACTTATACCATTTCTCCAAATCTCTCTCCTTCAACTTAACCTCTTCACATTGCTTCTCACATTGTTGTACAGCAAATTCAAGATCTCTACGTTGTTCTCCCCAAACCTTCTCTTTCATCTCAAACTTTGTCACGAATTTCAACCATTGTATCTCACAGTGAACATTCTTGCATTTTTCAGCAGTGGTCAATACATTACCATCAGCTACCATTACTTTAATTTGTTGTTTCTTGTCAACTAACCATTTCAACCTTCTAACCATGATCATGTTCAAGAAATTATCTGTTCTACCTGACAAATAAGGACTATTACCCCGCGTCCCTACAGGCAACATAGCCTCCACATGCCTTGCCAAATGAAACACATCAATTAAAGACTTTGGTTGCAATAATTTTATCATAGGACTAATCTCAATCCTAAGGTGTTGTTTAAATAGACTCAGAGTATAATCATCAGGCAATTCTACTTGGGTAAATAGGTGAATGAAATCCTCGTAATATTGTTCGACAGTGTTTGTTTGCCTTAAAGCTACTAAATCTGCAAAAGAATCTTCAAATCTGTCAGGAGTAAAACGCTCCTTTAACAATCTTAAGTATTGTTCCCAAGAATGTAAAGGTATACCTCGCATAGTTTTAGTAATAAACTGATGCCACTGTAATGCTTCCCCTTCGAGCTGCAACATCACCACTTGGACTTTAGTTACATCCAGAATCCTCTCTATTTCAAAATACTGCTCAATCTTATAGTACCAACTCTTGAAGTCCACACCATCAAACTTTGGGCACAATAACTTGTACTCAAAATTGTGAGTGTGTGAAAACTCATCCTGAACTGGGGTCTCAGTGTCTTCAACCTCAATCAAAGTCCCCAGTGGAGGATTTTGTGTTGGTCGATCCTCAACTGGCACTGAAATAGGCAAGGGTTCAGGATTCTTTGAAGACGTCTGAGGAGAACTCAAAACCCCTGTATGTTGATCTAACATTTCTCCAATATCGATTTTTTTGCCCAATACAATCTCCATCATCTTATGTAAATTAGCCAGCATCTCCGTCTGCATATCTTGAAATCGGGAATTGATATTCATCTCCAATCGATCAACCCTCTCTTGAAGCTTATCTGTAACTAATCGTCAATCTGGAATTTGCGCCTGAGGTGGAGCATCTGTATCAGCATTCTGCGCCGTCATTTTCGAGGATGTAACCTGAGCTCTGATGTCTTTGTCACAGTGCAAATCGGACTGAAGAATTAAATCGAGAATCAAGGGAAGGAAGAAACATAGTAGAGAAAGTTGAGAAAAGAAGGGGGAGAGAAAACTGAGAATTCATTCACATTTCAGATGCCCAGTACAACGCAGAAACCCTATTTCAATATAAGAGTCAAAACGCACCGTTTTAACAGAAATAAAAAAAAAAGAACGAAACTCACCGTTTCATTAAACTTAAACAAAACAGAATTAACGATAATTAAAAATACTCCCCTTCCAACGGTCGATTCCAGTTTGCTTCCTTACAGCCTCCAACTAGAGGTGGGGCGAACGGTGGGTTAATGTAAATGTTGGTCCTGGATAAAGATTCAGCTTAAGCATCAAACATAGTGGAGTTTCAAGATCAAAATTTGAGAAGTGTTTTACTAGGTCCAAATTTGCATTTTTCTAGAAGCATTCATATTCGATATATATCCGAATTTTGGTCGATTCAAGGAATTACATCTAGTAGGTCTTGCTTGGGATTCGAAACTTAATATTCGTAACCCTCTTATCCGAACTTCATCTAAAAGCTTTCAATAATAACAAACAATTTATGTCGAGTGTGTAAACGTTGGATATGGGTATGCTTTCGACAGAATAAAAATCATCTATCTTTTTGTCATGTATCATTTTATGTCTTCTTCAAAAAAAAATTAAAAATTAAATTTTAAACTCTAACCCTTATTTTTTAAAACCCTAAATCCTAAAAAATACACCCTATAATTAATTCCCTAAATCCTAACCTAAATCCTAACCACAACCCTAATCTTGAATCATAAATTTTAAACCCTAAATCTTTTAATTTAATAATAAAAGTACAAATTGAGACTAAAAAAGAGAGACATTAGCAGTGTGAAAGAGAAAAAAAAACAAGTGGATGCCATAACCAGTGACCTAAAACAAAATCAACATTACTAAATAGCTCAACCCAATGAATTACCTGGAATTACTGTTGGCTCTCGGAGATGAGCGAGGAACCGATGACCGGAATGCTTGACCGCCGACTCGACCGCCGGTTTTGGCAGCCGACGCGTCACCGACCAATCCAAGTGTCAACACCCCAGCCGCCAATGTCACTGTTGCTACGTCTGCTAACTGTTTCTCATTTTCCCTATGAAGAACAGTCCGACACAAAATGCATGTCTTCAAAAGAAAATTTCATTTAAATTGAAATTAATGTATTAAAGGGTTAATATTGGTTTAGTCCCTCAATTATACTGAAATTAAGATTTAATCTCTTAATTTACCATATTTTGATATAAATTGACAACTCTATTAAACAATAACATTAAAGTGATCAGGTAGATTGATTTTTTTACGATGAGTGAGAAAGCTCGACTCGAAAAAAAATAAATTTTTAATTCGACTCGATTCGAATCTCAATTCTAAAAATTCAACTTAACTCAAAAAACATTTAAAGAAAATTGGGTTATAAAATGAGACTCAAATAATTCAAAATTTTTAATAAATAATGGTTTGGTTTTCAATTCGAATTACTCAACTCTACCTGATATATGTATATTAAAAATAAAAGAATATGAAGAATTATATATATAATATAATATATTTATAGAAAATCATTTAAACTAGAATCAACTAATACCAAAATATTATAAACATTTATAATTAAATTTGAATAAAAATTAGCACGATTTGTTGACTAATTCAAATTTTTTTAACTTACTCAATCGAATAATACAAAAAATATTAGATTTTATTATTATTTGATCACACAACTTGAATAATTCGAAATCCAGTCAATCTATTGTCCCTCTACTAGCACAGCACCAACCAAAGATGTACCCAATTTCGACATACTAATATATATTATATTTTACCTTCAAAAAAAATAATATATATTATATTCAAAATAATAATAATATATATATATTATATTCTTTCAAAAAAGTAATATATATTATATTTTTGAGGAAATATTAATTTGAGTAAAGTTTTTCGATTATGTATTATATATATTATATTTTTTATGAAAAAATATTATTATTATTTTTTTAAATTTGAACTTATTTAGAAAAAAGAATTTATATAATAATAATAATAAGTGGTTAGAAAATTATATTAAAATAAATTTTAAAAAATGTTATCATTCATTATACTTTATAAATTAAAACTAGTATCGTTCATTATATTTTATAAATTAAAACTAATATTGTTCGTTACATTTTATAAATTACATAATTATTTTTTATATAATTTAAATATATTAAATAAATATTTTAAGAAAAACATATAAACTAATATTATGATTAAAATTTTAAATAAATATTTTATTTAATATTTTAAATTTTAAATAAATATTTTAAGAAAAACATATAAATCATTTCAATATAAATAAAAGACGTTAAAAATGGATAAAAATATAATATATTTTTCGATATTTTAGTTGAAATCTATTATATAAACTAATATTAAAAATAAATTTAAATTCACTTTTTTATAACATATAAATTTAAATTTACTTTTTTACTACTTATATTTTTGATAAATTAATAAAGTTATAGATAAAAAATTATTTTTTAAGAAATATTTAAATTTTATTTAAATTAAGATATAGATAATATATTTTTTAATTATTGGAATGTAAAATTTTAAAATTTTAAAATTGTATATAAGTTATGATAGATAATTTTATTTATGATTCAATCAATAATATTTTTTAGGTTCGTCGTTACCTATAAAATAAAATAATAGGTAAAATAAATAAAGTCAATAATATTTTATTTATCTAAAGATTTATATAATATATAAATTTTATAGTTTTACATTAAGTGGATCTTAATCCATTAAAAAAATATGGTAAATATATATATATACATATCATAATTGTAAAAAATCATTTAAATTAAAAACAAATAATATCACAATATTATAATATTAATATGAATTTAAACTCAAAACTCAAATAATTTAACTCAATTTTATATAATAATTAAATAAATTATAAAATATAAAAAAATAAAATGTTAAGAAAACCCAAATAATATCATACAGTATAAAAGTTCAATTACTAAAATGAATTATTAAAGGTAAAATAATTCATTCCCAAAAACAAAGTATATAAATCGTGAAAGGAATAATAAATAAAACCATATTCGAATTCAAATATTATAAAGTACCGACATCCAAATCCTTCGTCCCTAATACTTAAAAACAAGCAAGAAACTATGGAACATTACATGGCAGGAAATTCACACCACAGACAATGTTAGAATGTTTCAAAAAACACATTACTTTCTCCGTTCAACATCGTCGCCGTCCGTAAATGTTATCGAATCGCCGCCATTTTCCCGGTATCGGTTTCCGGTTTACTACACCGTGTAATGCTGCTGGATCGTATCAATGTCCAGCCCCTTCAGCTTCACAACAGACTCAACATGACCTTTGAGCGTATGGAGCTCTCGAAGCCTATAAAAACCGACATCGGACATCGGTAATTGGTAATTGTGACATGAAAATGAACAATGCTTATAGCCTATAGCGTGCTGTTGTTAGTGAATATGAATAGTATGTTAATGTTAATGTCTTACCTTGCAACCTCAGCTCGTCTCTTGGCCTGCTCCGCAATCTCCGATAGCTCGCGATAGCTGTTCTTCTCGTTGAAGAGATTTGATGTTTCCGGGGGTTGTAGCCCGTGCAATGTTCTTTGAGCAAGCGCCCATTGAGCTTCCCTCTCTTCTTTTCCATAGTCTTTCTTGGTGGTGAATGCCGTCTGTCACCGGGACCGAATTAGTACTACAACATATGAAAACGACTTATCGATATGCATAAATCACAGTATACGTACCTTGTTTTCGAGAAGGTTGAGCCAAGCTTTTCCGCTTAAGATGTATCGAATCGCGAACTTGATGATATCCAATGGAACATAGAAAACTATACTGTAAAGCCAAATGACACCAGCCCATCCCCAGCCAATTCCTTTAATCCTTGCAAAACCCCAGTTAGCATAGACAGCAATCAGAGTTGCAACCTGTCCGACACAGAGGATAGATTAATTCGATGTTTTAACAACTCGGAAACGATTTTCGGGATAAATGTATGTGTTCTTACCAGCTGTGCAATAATGAAGGCAGTGACTAATAGCAATCCGGGACGTTCGGCATACGACCAGCTGCGTGATCGAGTCACAAAGATCAAGGCCTGGCTCACAATGCTTACTTGCAAATACAATGCGCCCATCATCTCATGCTCTGAGCCCCTTAAAGACCTAACACTGAATTTATCCTGCATTCGTCGACATAATCTGGTATGAGACTAAATCGAAACCAAATATAAATCTATAAACTGCAAGTTTGCAACACTACTTACCGAAAAGAAGTCAGTATCATGGATGGCCCAGAAGAATATGACAGTCATCAATGCCAGATAGCCTCCGAGAACAATTCCGGTTGCAAAAATTTCCTTCAGTTTCCAGCTATCAGGTAGGGGAGATGGCTTGACTCGGTCCTTAGATATTGTCATGATAGTTCCTAGAGTAATATTCGATTCAATAGTTGTCAATACTCAAATTCGAGCCGGTTGAAGCATGGAAAAACAAGAACATGTGCAAGTTATGTGATGATCAACGTACCATCATTCAGAATGGCAATGATCAAAACCATGAATGGCGAAAAATCGAACTTCCAGATGAGAGCAATAAACAGAAATCCAAACTACAAAATCAGAAACAAAAGATCATATAAATGAATCGATACATGAAGGATACGTAATCTATAATTAATTCGTATAAAACCATTTTTATGTACTAACCACGATACGGATTGTGATCGAGACCGCGTAGATCTGGAAAAGTAAAAGTATAAGGTTATACATTGCTAAATATAGTGTATAAATCTTTAGAAACTTGCTTAAAGAGGAGATCAATTTACAGTATAGTTCTTCATCCTCTGGAAAATAGCTCTGCTAGTTAACACTGCACTGACAATAACACTAAGCCCCGGTTCTGTGAGAACAATGTCGGAAGCACTACGTGCAGCATCCGTAGCATCCGCCACTGCAATACCGATATCTGCCTTCTTTAAAGCAGGAGCATCGTTAACACCATCTCCAGTCATTCCACATATGTGCTTCCTCTCCTGCAACTTTTTCACAATTTCGTATTTATGCTCTGCAAGGCAAGTATCATAAGATGGAGTTAGGTTATTCGGAACTCGAAGACATATGAGGAGTTCCAATTTGCTGATAGTCAAGATGCAAAAGATAGTTACCTGGAAACACGCCGGCAAATCCATCAGCCTTCTCGATCAACTCCTCCACAGGAAGGGCTGCTATGTTTGCATCCTTGTCTTGGCCTAGCAAAGAAGCAGATGGATACATGTTGGTTCCCATTCCGAGTCTGCGGCCAGTCTCCTTTGCGATTGCAAGTTGATCACCAGTAATCATCTTGACATTCACACCAAGATGAAGAGCTTGGCGAATGGTTTCAGCACTGTCATGCCTCGGAGGATCGAACAGAGACAACAATCCAACAAATTGCCATGGAGCACCCGCACTTTCTTTTGATTTTTCAGGCACTTGCTGGAAAGTGGAGGGAAATTGCCAAGGGTAAGTGAACTTTCTAAAATTGAAATAACAAGAAAGTGATGTTCGGATAAAAAAACCTGTCGGGAAACAGCTAGCGACCGAAGCCCACGCTCGGCAAACTTGTCAATGATGGAATGAACCTTCTTCTTAAAATCTTCTTTTACATTGCAAAGGGCCAAGATCTGTTGATAGATATGATAGGATTATACAACACAAACTACACAAATTTCTGGTCATTGATGCATTGTATATACCAACAAAGAAAAGGGTTACCTGCTCAGGTGCACCTTTGCTAGCTCGATGCCAGTTGCCATTCGAATCAATGTATGTTATAGCAGTTCTCTTGTCTACGGGATTGAAAGGCAAGAAATGCACCTCTGTAATACTAGCTCTTGCCTGTACGTACAACATATTGAACATAAATAATCCTCTTCGATTATTGAATCATAATAGAGAAGAAAAATCTATGTACCTCCCTAGGGTCTGCAAGGGTTCCAACTATGGCAGCATCAATAGCATCTTGATTTTCAATTCTAGAAGCCCTTGCAGCAAGCAACAAGACGTGCTCCTTATCGACATCCTTTACAAACACCTCAATCAAGTTTTTATCAACAGTAAGCTTGTTGAGGGTCAATGTTCCCGTCTTATCACTACAAAGGACATCCATGCCAGCCATTTCTTCAATGGCAGTCATACGCTTGGTGATAGCACCCTGCTGAGACAGTCTATGGGAACCAATGGCCATGGTAACAGACAGAACAGTTGGCATAGCAATGGGAATACCACCAATCAAAAGAACCAAGAGATTGTCGATTCCATCCCTGTACTTGCGGTGTTGAATTGGATACATGACTATGATCTCGACCAACATACCGACAGCAATTGAACATATACAGAAGTTTCCAATAGCAGTGAGAACCTTTTGAAAGTGTCCTACTTGGTTGGTGCTGTCTACAAGGTGTGCAGCCTTCCCAAAGAAAGTATGCACACCGGTAGCGATAACAACAGCTTCGATTTCACCCTGTTTGCATGTTGAACCTGAGAAGACTTCTTGACCAGGATGCTTCGTCACTGGAAGGGATTCTCCAGTTAAGGCAGATTGATCAACCTTTAATGGATCACCTTCAAGAAGACGCGCATCAGCCGGGATGATATCTCCCAATTTAATGCTAATGATGTCTCCTGGAACAAGAATTGCTGCTTCTTGCTCACTCCACTTGCCATCCCTTAGCACCTGCATTTCACACCAAAATAAATTCAAGATCTATTCATTAGTTCAAAAATAAAAACACAACATTAACTCTTATCCATTACATCTTCATTATATTCGATTTCAAAATATTTATATCAACAAGAATGTATCATAATTACCTTAGTTTTGGGAGCAAGACCAGCCATAAGAGCAGCAGCTGCATTCCCAGCATTGTTTTCTTCAATGAAACTGATGGTAGAGTTAATGACTAGCAAACAAACGATACCAACAAAGTCTTGCCAATCCGGTGGCTTGCCCTCGCCGTTAGCCAAAGCAATAGCCATGATTGCAGCAGCTTCCATGACCCATGATAGAGGATTCCACATGAATCCCAAAAACTTGAGGATCTTGCTCTCCTGTTCATTTTAAAAGAATATGATCAAACATTATGTTATGATGAATGTTACTAAATATCAAGGAAATAAATCAAGAGGTATTGGTAAGAATAGTTATAAGACCTTTTTCTCTTCTAGCTTGTTGGGACCGAAAATCTGAAGCCTGCTGGCTCCCTCTTCTGAACTCAGTCCTTCTTTGGTACATTTTAGCTGCTCAAACACTTCCTCGATCGGGATTTTTTCCTATATACAAAGTGTGTATATTTTTAAAATTAAAAGGTAAATCTTTTAACGCTAAAATCCAAAATTTTAAACTACAAACTCTAGATTCAAAACAATAAAACTAAAACCCAACATTCTAAACTAAATTTCTAACGTATTCTACTTGTGTAAATTAAACATGGACAAAGCGTAAAATAGACATATTTTATTTAATGCATAAAATTTCATAAGCTTGTCAAACCTCTAACATTAAATCCCTAAATTTTAAACTTTAAACTCTAAATTTAAAATACTAAAAAGTTAAACTTAAAATTTCTAACACCTCAATTAAGTTTGTTTGTGTAAATTAAAATTTATAATGATATTACATTAAATTTTTTTTTTTCAAAATTCATTTTTTTCGGGAAAACTGAACATTGAGATTTCAATTTTTTACGTTAATGAAAGAAAAAGGTGGGATCTTTTAAATTGCTAAAGAGATAAAAAGGGAAAAGTGGTGAAGTACCTTAAAATTCCCAAAATAATAAAACAAACATCTCGCTTTCAAATGAAAACAGAAAAACACTTTATTCACTACAACGAAAAGATCAAAACGTAGCCAACTCTATCAACGTCATGTTTGGCTAAAGAGAAAATCAGAAAGAAAATTAAACATTATTTTCAATCGTAATTCAGTTAGATCTATTCAAAAGTCTACTTGCTGTAAATTAAACAAACTATTAAAACATTAATTAAACTAAATATGTTAAATTTCATAATCATTAAAAGTAATACTATTTGAGAAGAAAATAAGGAGAAAATCGTTTCTCCAGATTCAACGTACACAGCACATACGATGTCTGCGTTTATTTAAATTTAATTTTTCTCTCTTTTTTCCGAGAAAATCCGTTTATTATCTGACCTTATCTTTTTAAATTTTCTAGAAAATCATATTAAAAAAAATCTAGAAAATTAATATAGTTGGATCTAATAATTTTAAGTAGCATACAATTATATGGTAGAATTATCTTCTTAAAAACAATTTAACAAATAATAATAATATAAATACAATACGAATATATAAATTATATAATATGTTTAAAATTACATGAATATAACATAAAAACAGAATTTTATTTAATAATTAGATTACGGGAAAAAAATTTAGAATTATTGTAATTATGTTTATGTTAGAATTTGAGTGAATTTAAAATATATTTCCACACCTTCTCGGGAAAGTGACAGGGAAAATCCATTAAACTCGATTCTAGATCTCATTAAGCGGAAGAAAGCACGTTGACAAAACACAGAAGACGATTCATTTCATCAATGGAAAACAAAAAACCATAAAACATGCAAGGAAATTCAAATTAAAAATAAGAAAGCGGAAATAATTTTACCAGATCAACAGTTTCGTTCTTGATCTCTTCAAGGCTGATACCTTTATTGCTGGCCATCATTCAGTTTCCACGGCGATCTCCACCACCGTCAACGGCGGCTCAGTAAAAAAAGAGTGCTCGAACTCGAATAACGTGAAAACAAGTAAACAACAGAACAGAGGAATCAAAAACTCGTAGAATTACGAAACAAGTGACGAGAGATCATTAACTGATATTTTCAGATTCCCGAGAAACAAACAGAAAAGAAGAGTTTTTCCTTTTCTTCTCTGCGTAAGATTGATAGACTAAGCTTCTTATATACACTCAAAGGAGAGAAAGCTGAGACTTTGTATAATTCTATTTCAATTAAAATTAATATTATTGATATTTATTTTAATAAAAGCCTTTTCTATTTAAACTTATTATAATTATATTAAAATTGCTATATAATTGGATTTATATTAATTTTAATTAATTTAAACCATTGTATTTGGTCAATTGATTACTTGTTGGATTTTATTATTTATATATTTAAATTTTAAAAAATATATATTTAAAATATAGAATAAATTATTATATAGTTTAATATATTAATTATTATGATAATAAAAAAATTAAAAAATAATTTCAAATCATAATTAAAATCCAAATGATAAATTTTAATTAATTAAATTATTATAATAGTATAAATTTATACTATTATAAATTTATCACTTAATTATTATAACTATATCATTAATTGTTAAATTTAAAAAATACGATATGAGTTTAGTATAATTATATATTTTATTAATTTAATATTGATTTAGTATTGTCAATCAAGTAAATCTATCGCAAGCAAATAATATATTTTAGATAATTAAATTATGCTATAAAATAATGAGTTATTGTTAAATTATTATTATATTAAGAAAATAATATACTATTTTTACATTATTTCTTTCAAATTAAGTTTTGTACGCTTATAATTTTATATTTTACATAAATAATAAACAATAAATTATTAGGGATCGATTTATATCTAATACACTGATAGTATAAATTTTTAATTTTATAAGTGTCTTATATGTAGGATTTTTGGACTCGGTTTAAAGCGTAGGGTTTATATTTAGAGATAATGATTAAAATTTAGAGTTCGGGTTAAAGTTAGTACTTAAGATTTAAGTTTTGTGGTAATGTAGTAATGATTTAGATTTTAACATATAAATACTAAAATCTAACTCTAAACTATAAATCATTATCTCAATCACTAAATTCTAAACTATTAAACATAAACCCTAAACCTTAAACCGAATTTGTAAACCTTAACACTAAAACACTTATAAAAATTAAAAAATTTCACCGTTAGGGTATCAAATATCTTAAAAATAATTAATGAGAAAAAATTATTATCCATATCAAATAACTCTTCCTATACATTATTCTTTTACGATTTTACCTAAAAAAGAGGAAAAGAGAAGGGAGAACTCTAACAAAAGGAAGATAAATAATTAAAAAAATATACAAGAAAATAAAAATAAATTATCTGACCAATCGATCAGATGTGCTTATCTTTTTTTAAAAAAAAAATTATAATCATACTTTTTTTTTTGCATAGATTATTATTTTATGTCGTAGAGAGAAAAATCATATGTATAATTTTATTTTATAAGTTAAAATTTAAATCTTTAATTTTAAAATTTTAAACTCTATTACTAAGTTACGAAATTTAAATTTTTAACTCTAAATCTTAAATTTTAAACTTTAAATTATAAATTAAGTTTGAGAATAATTTTTTTATCTTCAATATATAATATATTTTTATTTTATATGATCTTTTTTAAATTACGTGCAGCCCCTTCCATGTTTCATTACCCATAAGAATAGGATCATGCCTTCACCAGTCCACTTGATATGAATATCTTACACCACTAGGACGCATTAGTTAAAATTAACAATGTAAATATAGAATCATGACTTCACCACTCCTGCATGTTATTATTTATCTATATATGAACAAAGTTAGATTATTTTCGGTTCGAGTAAATATAGAATCGATCAAATCGGTTTTTTGAATTATTTAATATAATTGATTGATTAATTATTATAATATCGATACTTGATATCAGGGTTCAAGTTTTGATAATACGATCATCAATCATTTTTACCAATAATCAGTTGATCTATCTGAGTGATACATTAAATTCTATAAACAATATTTAATAAGATTAGAAGAATCGTTCCATCAGGATGGAGTTAAAATTCAATATTGGAAGGGGCAATAATCTATTAAACCTTTAAATTTAAAATTAGGAGGGGCAAATTAGAAGAACTAAAAATATAATTATACCAAAAATCTAAGAGGGCAACAATCCCTCCCACATAAAACGTAGCATCATCCCTGATTTTCATAACGAGTCTTTGCAGTAATTGATACATAAATGAAGTATAATCATATTTTAGGTTTCGTTCGAGGATGCTTCTCAACTAATTTTTTGAGAAGCTTTGTCGAACATTCCGTTTTTTTTTCTTCTTACTTTGGCTCAATTTTTATTTTACTTTTGGTTTCAAACGTTGTTTTTAGAGAAACTAAAAATTCTTTAACGCAATTTCTTCGTTTAATCTTATGTTTCAACAACTCCGTCGAATAAAATCTAATTTTTTTAATATAAAAAAGTTCCCTATACTAATTTAAAATTTAAATTTTGTGACATTGAGCCCTTGGACCATCTTTATTAATTGAGCCATTCATAGGCTTTTGTTGAATTTTATCATTAATTAATTATAAAAAAATAAAATAACCTTTTTAGTCCTCTATGTTCACATGTGTTATCAAGTTGCCACTTAAAATATTCTAAACATAGATCAATTGGAAAATTTTATTATTAAATAATAATATTTTTATTTACTTTTAAAGGTCAAGGGTTAAATTAATAAATATATAAAACATGACTGTAAAATTATTTTATAATTTTTATAGCAGCCAAATCAGCAGTTCAATGAAAAATTGAATAAAAAATAGGGGATGAACTAAGATTTTCAAATTAAAAATAATACACATAATGTTAAAAAAAATTAAAGTGTGGGGATTAATTTTAAATTTTAAAATAACACAGGGTTCATGCCATATTTAAATTTACTAATAACAATTGAATTTTGATACACAATAAATTGAATAAAAAGGGTCGTTTTATATAAATTAAAAAATATTTATATAAAAAAAATATATCACATGAAGTTATACGGTATAATTTCTTTTAACGTTTTATACGTTTTTTGGATTGTTAGATGACTGAAACGGATGATTCAGATTAACAGTCGATTAAGTGAAGATTATCACTTAAAAATAATGACAGTCATCCGACGATCCAAACAATATAAAATTTTAAAAAAAATATATTATATAATATTAACTTATATATATTAATTTATCATTTTAAAACAGTATTATTTAATTAATTTAATAATCGATTAATCTATAAAATTAATTTAATAAGATATTTTACAAAAATAAAAATGATGACATTAAATGGACTATCATGCATCATGCATGATCTAATTAACTTTTGCTTCTTGCCTTTTATTCTATTTTAATTATTCTTTTATTGACTTTTGTATATTTTAAAGTTTAGAATTATATATAATAAAATTAAAATTAAATTAAATTGAGTTTTATATAAAATTTGTCCTACGCTCCAATCTAACTTAAAATATTTAATATAAAAATAAAAAACGTTATCATTAAGCTTTTGGACTGACATTTTATCTTGAATTTAATTATTTAAACACAAAATAACATTTATCTCTATCATTTCAGAAAAGAAAAAATATTAGTTAATTTAATAATATGAAATATTAAGTAAAAATAAATATTTGATTGAGATGAGTTAAATTATTTTAATTTTTAATTAAATCAAGTTAATAAAATTTATTTGATTTTTTAAATCAAATTATTTAATTTTTTTTATTCAAATTTAATTGTAAACTTTTACAAGGTAATGATATTATTTAGTTTCAATTTAAACGACTTTTTATAATTATTTACGATGCACGTATATATTTCTTCATAGTTTTTCATAAGTGGTATACGATACTAGATATAGTTAAGAGAATAAACTCAAATCATTTATTATTAAAAATTCGAGTTATTTGAATCTCATTTTTAAAAATTGAATCTAATTATAAAATTATAATTCAAATAATTAATTAAAAAATCTTAATCGATTTAAATTTTATTCACGTCTAATATCAAATTCTTTAAATAAAATGCAAGATCTAAACATTAATCTTATAAATAAAATAAATTAAGTTAGAAAGAGTGACATAACATAAAAAATTTAAAGTCCTTTAAAATTTTCTAAATTTAGAGAGAATAATAAATTAAATTATATATTTTTGAAGGGGTTAAAAATATTTTTAGGGACCATGGCCTTATCAGTCTCAGGTATATTATGCCCCTAGTTAGGCCATCCCATAATATAATATTTAATTATAATTAATTAATTAATTAATTATTAAACAAAATACTAATAATTGGTAAGTTGACATTAGGAAGAGAAACTCTTCCACAAACATCAAATGTCCCTATTTTTTTTAATTATTTCTCCTTTCAATTTAATTAAAAAGTAAATAAGATGGAATCTTAGTTAAGGATGCACATTTTATCAAGCTTTGATCGGATATTTTGATGAAAAATATAGAGTTTAGGTTAGGTTAGGTCGGATTTATTTTTAGAGTATAGTTGGGTTGGGTCGGAATCGGGATCAGGTTTAAGGTATAAAATATTTTATCCGATTCGATTTGAAATTAAATATATAATTTTTTTATAAATTTTTAAGGATATTTATAATAAAAGGAATTTATCTATATATATATATATTTTATAATTATGACTTTAAAATTAATTTTTTATTTATAACTTAGTCCTTAAAATTATAATTATTTATAATTAAGTCCCTTAAAATTATATTTTTACAATTTAATCCCTAAAATTATTTTTATAGGTCGGATTAGGGTTTGGTTTAGTATATTTATTTTTGGGTGTCGGATCAATTTTTTTTTAAATTCAAGTCAAAGTTTGGTTTAAGATGTCTGTATTTGAGTCGAGTTCGGGTGGGTTGAAACCCGACCCAAGCTCATCTCTAATCCTAGTGATTTAACTTTTTCAAAACCTAAAAACTCTCTTTAAATAATGGTGTGCATTATTCAGTTTTATCGAATTAATCGATCAAATCGAAATTATTTCAGTTAATTTGGTCAGTTAATTTTAAATAAATTCGGTTAATGATTAATTTCTTTTAAAGAAATTCGATTATCAGTTAATTCGGTTCAAAATCAATTAATTAACTAAATTAATTAAAATTATTATATATTAAATATTATATATTTTCTACGTCAAAAATTATCGTGCAGTTTAACATGTCGAATCTCACAATCTCTTAAATATTATAATAACAATGATATCAATCGAATTAGGACACGAACCTCTTGCACCCATCCAAAAATTAAGTGTGTATTAATGTTGTGTTTTATTTTTCTTTACAAATGTCAATTATTTTCATTTATTTCTCTCTCCCAAGCATGGGTTATGAGCTTGCACTCATGCTTGCTGCTGCTTAATTGTAAATTGAGAATATTTTATTTTTATTTTTTAGAAATAAAGTCAACATATGATAAAAAAATGTGTGGCCAAGTGGATTAATTATATTATTATAATTATTAATAGTATATTTATTATAATTATTGATGACGTTCAATGATTATATAATAAATTAATCCATCATGTTTCATTGTGTTTTAAAGAGAAAAGGAACAATTATTCTCTGAATTTTTAATATAAAAATCATATAAAATTTATTTTATATTATTTTTATTTTAAATTAAAATTTTAAATCTAACCATAAACAATGGTAGTTCAAGACATGTATAATAGGAACGACCGCACTCTCCGTATATGACCCGAAAAATCCAAAATAATTAAGTTAAATTATTACGAGAGCATGAACTATCTTGTTTCAGTGGTTAAGAAAACTGTTGTTTTTAAAATATTATTGTACTTTAATTATTTGAATTGTGTTAAACTATAATATGCGTATAATAATTGACTCATCCCTATCCTTTAACCCTAAATAGAATTTTTAAACCCTAAATCTAATCGATTTATATAATTTTTTTGGAGGAATTAAAACAAATCTAATGAATTTTTTTTGATGTAAAAACGAATGCAACTGCGAGCCTCGTTAAAAACATTTCTAAACCTAATTGGAGGAAAAGAGTATTCGTAGTAGCATTATACAAACTTAATCAAATACTTAAAACCCATAAACATCACGCTAAACCTGCGGACTTGTCCCAATCAAGTAAAATCCGAACTGCATTAGGTGATTCCAAGAACACCCGTACCAAATCCTCAGTATTTCGCATGATCTTAGCCAACATGTTTGCTACACCATTAGCCTCTCTTCCCCCATGCACAATCTTAATGTCCCAAGCACGTATAAGCAGCCCACTAATCGTAAAATGTATTATCAAAGCACTGTTCGATAAAATTGTTGAAAACTGGGTTGGACGGAGAAGTCATGTTTTGAAAACAACAACAAATTCCGATTTCTCCAACAATTGTATTTGAGATCGAATCTAATAGAGAAACATGATAAAACAATGCAAGAATTAAGACGTTCGATAAAAAAATTCGTTCGATAATTAAAATTATCCCAAAAATTTTATCGAACGGAACCTAAATATTATATACAATAAAAAAATATTTTATTCTTTAAAAATAACATTATTAACCATGATAATTACAATCAATTATTCATAAATCAATTAATTATAAACCTTTGTATCATGATTGAGCCATATAACTTAAAAGTCAACTTTTACATAATTATTAATTTATTATTGGCATCATCAACATGAGCTTATCCAACACACATAACATGCTATCTACTTATAAATTTATTAATCATTGCTAATTAAAAATTATTACTTATAAACATAATTTTTTATATGACTATAAATATTTAATTAATCGATATATTAGAAAATATATTTAATCGATTAGTCAAATTGTTATATTTTTTTCGTATTTTTAAGTGATAATTTTAGATTTATTAAGATTTTAGGAGCATACATTCATTCCCCTAAAGTTTTTTTTCAAACTAGCTCAGATTTAGATTTAAATTAATATTTGTTAAAAAATGATAAATTGATCAAATTCAGGTATTACAGGGGTCTATTATACTGAAAATTTTTCGATTCAATTTCCTCTGTTCATAATGTCGTAATTCAAATTAATGATTATTAATTTTCTCATTCTACTAAATTAACTGAATTTTGAAATAAAAAATTGATTGGACATTAATTGATCAGTGTTATTATTATAATTATTTTTACGAATAGTAATATTATTATTTTTAAGTAAATAAAAATATATTATTATATTCTTATAATAAAATTTAAATTTACATAAAATAGAATAATATAAATATTTTTAATCATTAAACTAATTAATAAATTTCATATTATTATTATTATTATTATTAAAAAGCAAAAACATTCAAAAACCTGACATTGATTAAATATTTAGCATCCCAGTGAGAAATACAATTTGATCTTTTCCCAAGCATATTAATTTTTTTTGTCCAAGTTGGATCATTGGACCATTTTTTAAATAGTTTTTTTTATTCTTATAATAAAATTAATAGCACAATACTAAATTTAATTTAGTTTGATTAGTATTATCACTAATATAAAATATAAAAATTATAAAATTAAATATATTTAAATATTTAATATTTTTTATTTAAAATTAAAGAAAGGTCTAAATAATCTAGACATTATATAAAAAATTAACAATATAGTAGGATAATGGTCGGTGACATTATTTTAACAAAAATAAATATTAATAATTAATTAGTTTAACTAGATAAGATAATAAATTCTTTAAATAATATTAGATATTTAAAATTTGATATTATAAATAAAGAAATTGGGTTAAAAAATTACTCTTATAATAATTTTTATAGTTACTGATTCAGATTAATCATTTAATAAATTGTATATTAATAATTATTAAAAAAACCAATAGCATAATAAAAAGGTTTTAAATGTAATTGACAACTTGTACTATTTAATACTAATTTACTAAACTTCAAAAGAATCTTGTGCTGGATGGGATAAGTTAATAAATAACTTATTGGAGGATTTTTTTTAATTGCAATTATAGGTTACGTCAAATTCATTTTGTTTAAAAAATATTTTTTTTACTAAATATATGTATGATATAATATTTTGAAAATAAAAATACATTTTAATTGCAAACAAGAGAATATTTTAATTACTCATTTAATTTTTATTCATATGGTTTGTTAATTTAATAAGATTATCACTTATAAAATAACTCATCTTTTAAGAGGAAATTATATTACGAAACTTGTTCATTAAGTTATCTGTGATTTAAGTAATCAGGTTCGTTCATCTTTAAGTAACTATCTAATAATTATTCACTCACTAATTACATATAGGAGAGAAGTAATGATTCACTTTAGAAAAAGAGATGATTGGAGAAATTATATTATGAACCCTTTCTACCATGTCATTCGTGATCCCAACTAATCAGATTCATCCATCTCATTTTTTTCAAGGTGAATCATCACCTTGCACCTTTCTTTACAAACAAATTTAACTACATCGACATATGAATAACAAAAATTGGTCAAATTATTAAAAGTTCATTGATAACCGAAAATCATAATCGAACATTGTAAGATCAAACTATCCACGAACATAAATATATCATAAAGGTATGCATAAACGTACTACAAGATAGAAATACCATAAATATAAATATAAATTAGAAGAAAAACCGAAACATAAGAGAAAATAGTAATCGAATATAAAAAACCAATGAAAATGAATATCAGTGGTTGATGATCAATACCTTATAATCAGAAAAGATCGATAATTTAATATAATTAGTTTTATTATAGGGATAACACTTCCACATTAATTTTATTAATCAAGAAAGGTTTACGGTCTAATATAATTGGGTACTACAAAGACGCATTATAGAAATGATATTCTCAATTTAATTTATATCATTCACTAATGGTAGTTTTTAACGAGTACAATAGGAGCGACTGCACATGGCACTTTAAAAAAGAGAGTTTCTAAAATTTTGATAAATTAGATTAATTAGATATGTTAATCTCGAAATTCATTATAAAATTTTTTAAAAATATTCTTAAGAAAGATAAGTTATTATTAAAACGTTATAATTATTTTCTATATGCGATAATTGATTATTCTTATTATTGTTGCTTCTATAGAATCAGTGAAATTCTTGATAGACACAATAATAACGATCTCACATGGCCCCCTGAAAAGGATAATTGTTTTTAAAGTCACATTTTTAAAATTAACGTGGACTGTGGACAATTACTTTTAAGGATCGTATTTTAATAAATTATATAGAATCTCTAAAATTTTTAAATCGTTCGTATCATTTATAATGTTAAAATTCGAACTCTTAACTACGAATCCAACCAAAATTGGACCTAAAACATAGATTTCTTTTGATACATGGAATCTATGTGTAGGTCTCCTTTGACTTTGATAATTTTCTTCACATCGAGCTGTTATAAGAACTGAAACATATACATAGGCCAATGTGTATGTACCAACATTTCCTTCTCCCCAAAGCCAATTAGCCAAACCCCCTCCATTTCTAAACCTCACGTAACTTCATCAATGGCGGACACTATCTTCCTCGATAAACCAGTTTTACTTCACCAGTCAAACAAGCTAATTACACTTCAGCTGATCAGCAACATCTTTTCTGCTCAACGATTCGCCTTCTTTTCTCCTAAGATTCCACTTCAAAAAACCTCACCGGAAAGTTCTTTTCAAGACACCCAATCACGTTGATTAGCTCCTCCGAATTGTTTGGATAACCGCAGGAAACCTTGCTGGAGATTGGGTAAGAGCTCTTTTGTTGTTTCAGTGTCTAGTTTCTTGCGTTGGGGTTAGCTATCTTCAATTCCATGTAATTGCATTGAAACTGTTTGATTTTATTCCTGAGAGGAATTTTTGCTTGATGTTCGAGCTTATACTGTTATACGACTGTTCTGCATTGACTAAAGGTAACCTCCATGTTTGGGATAATGAAGGGGATTGGCCTTTTTACTACTTTTAATCATTTATAATGTGATGCTTGATGTTCATGGAAGATGGGTTGGTCTTGGAATAAGATTTTAGAACTTTTGAATGGTTATGAGAATAAAAAGACTTGAGTTTGATGAGTTTACTTGTACTACTTTGTTATCAGCTAGGGGGAGAGAAGGATTGTAGAATGCACAAGTGTTCTTTGGTGGATTGAAGTTCCATACAGTCAATTCCGACTTGAACTCGATCTCGTTATCACAAAATTTGTATTTGAACATGAGAATTGACTCAATCTGAAATCAATTCGACTTGCTTAATTGTCAAGTCTACCTATAATGACTTTTCTCCAAGTAGCTACTGTGAGGATTTAACAATTTTTGAGGCAATGTGTCACACAGTTCGCATCGACTTATAAGTTATTATCTGTTTTGATTCATTATTTGACAGGGATATCGACTCAACTACGTGGTCGATGCGGGATTCACATATAGCTGCAACGCCAAATGCTGTTTGAAATGCCTACAGGAAAGCCGGAAAGGAAGACAAAGGCTTTGAGACGGTTCCATAGTATGTGCCTGTAACACTGTACTGAGGAGATGATAAGGGAGACCCTGCAAAACGAACGTAAGTCTGTTGATAATGCTCAGAATTAATACTAGCATACACATAACATTGGACATGCTCGGACTAATATCCGAATCCGACACTACTACTTGAACTGAATTGACATAGTTTCGAACTACTACTTGAATCAGTATATGGTTTTACCGGTCAGCTTAATTTCCTTGATGCGCCACGGATGTAACATCGATGTTTTGATGTCAATAGTTGCTCATGTTTTCATCATGTTAAGTTTACTTCTCATCATTCTCGTCGCAGCTACACAAGGATTAGGGTATCGACATTGTTTAACATTTACAAACATTTTTGTTGCAGGAGAAGGATGATGTAAAAGTAAAAGATATGTCGAGCAAAATACAGAGTGTGTAATTGTCCCGGTAACGAAAAAAAATCAGACATCGTTTTTTCTCAAACTGGTTTGTATTTGTAATGTGTATGTTTCGAATTTTAATTTGCAGTGGATTTTTCGGTTAATGCAGAACTTGCACCGAGTGAGAATGGTTGATGCAGCAGAAAGACATCCGGATTCGCGAAGGGAACTTAGTTGAATTCTCGGGATCGGACACCGGTTTGTATGTGATTCTCTTCCTTCTGCTAAAGTAGCTAACTTAGCTTGTTTTCGTGTATTAGCCAGTAGGGTTGGAATTGTGTAATCTCCTTTTACTAAAGTCAATATCTAGGCATTGAGATTGCTGTAAACTGTGGGGGATTTACTGGCGTTATATCATTAAAAGCATTATTTTTCTGCTCAAGTTTTCTCATTCCTATGTATCGGTATATATGCTTACGATCAATCAAGAAAAGATGATCTTATTTTATTCGGACTGAGATGACCGGAAATGCGAACAAAATGGAGAATAGACACACATTAAGACTTAAGAGATCACACACACCAGAGAACATCCAGTCTTGCAACACAGTCTCGTATGCATTCCTCCGGTGGTGTTACCGAAATAACCGAACCCAAAATTAGTTAAATCCAATACCAAGAATGATAATATATATATATATACACATACACATATTATACATACATGAAAGGACAATAGAATTCTGGTATTCTTACATGATCATAACAGTCACAAAAGCAGCAAATGGCAACATGTAAAATATCATTGTGACTGCCTAAATGAAAATTGTTGTGGGTCTAAAGAATTATTGCTGGCATCAACCCGATCCTTGATATAGTCTGCAATCCAAAATGAGCCTTCATGTCAATGCCAAAGCTTCATGCAAAAGCCTGCCGGTACGACAGATGATCCCTTGCTCGAGATACAATCGGAGAATGTGTCCACGAGCTGCTCCGCGAGAGATGCTGGATCTTTGATGAATATATCAACAAAGATCTTCACGATCTTCACCTCCTGTGGGGTTGCTCTTAAGCTGTACCAGGTAAGGAATTTCTGCCTGAAGTTCTTCTCAATATGTCCCTTGCATTCTAACCATCTGATCACCTTCACGTAATGCTCGAATTCTGTATCTGAGAGACCGTTTTCCATACAGTCTTCATCTTGCCTTTCTCCGGTTTTCTTCCTTGAGGTGCTTCCATCTTGAGGATCTTCTCCTTTCCCGGCCACATTCTCAATGCCTTTGTTGACGGATTTTGATGTCCCACTTCTACCTTGTTCGGTTTTAATTGTTTCCGTTCTGCAGGGAGTAATGGGCAATCGAGCTTCCGAGCATCTGACAAACGGCAAACGCTTTTTACCAGTCTCAACCGGGGCATCAGAGTCATTATCGCTGCTTGTCACCTCGGTTATCCGGTCCTCCGACATGTGCTTTTCCTCAGCATTTAGTGTCTCAACATCAACTATAGAGCCAACTATCTCCATCTCGCATTCCTCACCCGAGATCGGAACTGCTTCCGCAGGAATTCCATCTTCACCAAGGACAGTGCAGTTGATGGCACTTTTCAATGGACTCGTGGAAACAATTTTACCATGTCCTTGGAATATACGAGTTATATATATCCTGAAATTTTAAAATTTCTTATATGTCTGTCCTCGAATATTTTTATGGGTCCATCATTGGTCGTTGATATTCTTTTCAAAATTTATGTTTTATCATCGACTCTAAATATTAATTCCATCTCTAATAAAATGATAATTATACCTCTAAATTTGATTTATTATTTTTAAGATTTTATCATTTAAATTAATGAAATTAAGTAATAACTCTTATTTTCATAATTTCATAATTTTCAAAATATTTTAATTTTAAAATTATTAGAATTAATCCTTAATTCACTTAATTATGATGATTTAATTATCATTTAAGAGTCATATATTTTACATTTTAATCCATTCAATTTTAATGTCTTTAAATTATCATTATAATGTCGTTTACCCAATTTTATTTACTTCAAAAATTAAAATGAAATAATAATAATAATTAAATATGTAAATAAAATATTTCTATATTTCTTATTTTTTAAAAAATATTTCACATATATATTTAAATTGTTCCAAATATCTCAAAATTTAATTAAATTTTATATTTTCCCTCCTAATTGCCTCAAATATATACAAGAACAAAGACTCCCTCCAAAACCCTCAGAGGCTCTTTCAATGGCGAATTTCGAAGCTCCATCGTTCTCTCTCGGGCTCGATCTCGATCTCGACGCCGATTTGGAGCCCCGATTACCGGCCGACGAACAGCTCGGACCTATATTAGCCCCGAATCCTTCTGCGAGCTTCAACACCCTCGAAGACGATGCTGAAGACCTCGAGTCTCAACAAGTTATGGACTCGGATCCGGATACTCGACCCGACCCTCCTCGTGTCTTAAAGCGATTGCGTCGTGCCGCCGATCAGTCTTCGGCAACAAAGAAAGAATCAGAAAAGTCAATACCTATGAATGATGAGGACGAGGAGATTGAAGAGTTCTCTTCTTCACGGGAAACATATGGTAAAATCTTTTAAAATTTATTTAGCTGATTTGGATGATATGATTGTTAGTATGAGTGAAAAAGCACTGGAGCTGGAGCATTAACAGCTAAAACAACTTGAACTCAGTTCATCTGATAATGTGAATTAGATGATGTTTAAGTTATTGCTTTAATTGGGGTATAGTCTGTCGAACTATAAATATGATTTTAGTCAAGTAATTTTAGAGCTATGTTACTTGTGCAGATGGTGATTGTTGTATACATATATGTGTTTGATATGGGCATTCGAGCCTTTGAAGTTTTTTTGATGTATTTGGAAGATTATACTCCTATACCCATGTTTGAATTATGTTGGACATGGTATTTTAAGGAAAACAAAAGGGATTAGATAACTTAGTTTTGAAGCATGAATGTTCAATGTTTATTTGGGTTCCAGTCTTTGTTTTAAATCAGTAATTTGTGCATGTGTTCCCTGCTTCTGTACTCAGATTGTTGCCTGAGTTTATAAATTTTTATCTTTGTTGGCAGATGTTGATTCTTCAACAAAGTATCATTCTGTATGTAGCAGTTCCAAGGTCCCATTGAAGAGATTCGGGCTTTTAACCAGTCAATCATCTAGCCAATCAAGTTCAAGGAAAAAGGAAGAATTGGTTACCCCAGTTTCTGCAAATTTAAAGGCCAGACATGATGGGTTGCCATTTCCAAAGTTAACTATCAGCCCTCTTCGAAGATTCCAATTGCTTGACTCTGATTCTGATGATCCCTCAGACAACGAGGATACAGGGAAACAAGATCATAAAATTGATTCACTGTCTAAGGAACAAAAATCTGTAGCCACTGATGAAAAGATAAAGACACCCTTTAGTAAACTTCAGAATGAGGATTTGTGGAAAGACTTCTCTGTAATGAATAGTTCTCGTGTTCAAACACCTGCATTCGATGAGGTATGTAAAGAATATTTTCAATCTTTGAATGATAAGAATGCTTCTCAGAAACTTGGGAACAACAAGGGTGTTTCTCAGAAACACGAGAGTCAAAAGGTGCAGAAACTACAGGATTTAGATGGTGACCCCTTGCCCCCAGCACCTTGCTACTTTTTCCATGCCGATCCAAGGGTCCAGAAATTAGTCCGCAGTCGCTTACCCTTCTTTACCCCCTTGAGCATGGTCAACAGCGGACAACATCAACGACCTAATGTCTCAGTTATGGATTTTACGTGAGTAGCTTTTATATGCATTGTTTTTTTCTATATCAAACTTCACTTTGTTTACTATCTTTATATAACATCACTGCAGGAGTCAATTCAGCAAAGGAGAATCATCGAAACAGAGAGGAGCTCAAAAAGCTAGTGGCAAGGCTGGCTCAACAAGTAGAAGAAACAAATCAAAGAAACCAAATGCTGAAAATGGTGCATTTGAAGGATGGGTAAATCCGAAAAGCAGTGGAGCTATTACGAAGAATGCTGGGAAGAGAAGAGTTCATGCTAGCGGCAGCCAATCTGCTGGCCACTGGTATACATCACCTGAGGGGAGGAAGGTATGTTGAAACTCTTACCACTTCATTTTTTATTGAGCTTTTTCCAACACATCAATGCATAACTATAAATGTGTAGCCCATGCATTTATGAATACCATTCATTTTCAATTCTACTTTGGAAATTTGGTACCATTTTCTTTTCTGTTGTAAATAGTATGGATGAATTTACTGCAGTATTTTGGTTTTGATAAATGTAAATCTGTGAGAAAGGGGCCATGGCGGCCGTAGATGCAACGGAAGATGATATTTTTCAAAGAGAACAAAGTGTTTCTCTGTATTTTCTTATTATTCTTCTATATCAAATGATTACAGAATAAGCCTTTAAATAGGCTAAAATAGAGTTTTAATATGACTAAAATTATACTTTATCTCTAATTTAAATAATATTTACTTCTAATTTAAATAAGACTTCTAATAAATCTAAACTATTAATTAGGATAAACTCTAATTAGATATTAAATAAAAACTCTTAACACTCCTCGTTATTTTAGACTTCTCTTCAAGCTTTAACACATCTTGGATAACTAACACTCCCCTTCAAGCTGGTGAACAAACGTAGTAAAGCACCAGCTTGGATCTTGGATGTGATGCCCTACTCTTTTTTCCTTCTGTTGTTTCTTCAAAAAAAAATACTCCCTGTTCTCGGGTTAGGAGTCCTTGATTTAGATGCTCCAGCACGCGGTTCTTGATTAAAAGATTTGAGTTGAATGATGTACAATGTGATCAAAAGAAACTACACTTCCCCTCAAGCTGATAGTTACACAGACTAAAGTTTCAGCTTGGATCTTTGATGTAGAATTCTTAAAGAATATTATTTAGTTTTCAAAGCTAAACTATAACTTTTTCACCCAATTCACGGGAACTCATTTTCATCCAATTTCTAAGAACTCAAAGAAAAATCCAATTCATCGTATAATCTATCAGATCTAAGCCGGAAAACAACATAGAAGTTGCGCCAGAAATGTCGAGCGACAGCGACGACGAAGACGAGCTCCTTCAAAGAGCATTGAAGGAGCAATCCCAACGGGATCTGAATTACCAGAAACCGTCTTCCTCCAATTCGCGTAAACCGGTGGTGAACTTCGTTCAACCGCCGAAAACGGGTGGCTACAAGGATCAGAAGGGTTCGGCTTCACCGGCGCCGAAGAAGCCGACGGGGAGGAAGATGTCAATGGACGAAGACGAGGATTCGGAAGTGGAGATGTTGAGCATTTCGAGTGGGGATGAGGATGAGGGAAAAGATCTAAAGGGAGGAGTCGGAGGGAGACCTGGAGGGAGGCCAATGAAAGATGACGATGGAGTATGGGATGGAGAAGAGCCAGATACATGGAAACGTGTGAATGAAGCCGAGCTTGATCGTATGGTTCGCGCGATGAGAGAGACCAGAACAGCTCCGGTGGCACAGAAGTTCGAGCACAAAGCAGCCGCACCAGTGGGGAGAGTGCTTACAACTCGGCAATCGTTCCCTCGTGGCATGGAATATGTTGATCCACTTGGACGGGGGATAATAGACAACAAGACCTTGAGGTTGATCACTGAATCATCTGAAAGCAGTCAAAGCACTCATTCTGAGAAAGATCTGATCGATAGCAACCTCCGTGAGAAGTTGATGTATTTCTCTGAAAATTTTGATGCAAAGTTGTTTCTTTCCCGAATACACCGAGATACACCTACAACAGCCTTGGAGGATGGAGCTCTTGCTCTAAAAACGGATCTCCAAGGGAGGACTCAACAGAGGAAACAATTGGTTAAAGATAATTTTGACTGCTTTGTTTCATGCAAAACCACTATTGATGATATCGAGTCCAAACTGAAGCGAATTGAGGAAGATCCTGAAGGTTCTGGGACAGCTCACTTGTATAACTGTATGCAAGGAGTATGTTCACAGGCAGAACGTGCCTTCGAGCCTCTATTTGAGAGACAGGCTCAAGCTGATAGTTACACAGACTAAAGTTTCAGCTTGGATCTTTGATGTAGAATTCTTAAAGAATATTATTTAGTTTTCAAAGCTAAACTATAACTTTTTCATCTATCTTTTTGGATGGATAGCTAAGATAGAACTAAATAGTTTTAAGGCTAAACTATAACCTTTTCACCTATCTTTTTGGATGATTGGCTAAGATAGAACCAAATATTTTTAAGGCTAAACTATAACCTTTTCTTCTATCTTTTGAAACGGATGGTTAAGATAGAACCAAATAGTTTTTAAGGCTAAACTATAACCTTTTTTTCCTATTTTTTGGAACTGATGGCCAAGATAGAACCAAATAGTTTTTAAGGTTAAACTGTAACCTTTTCATCTATCTTTTTAATTGGCTAAGATAGATCTATTAAATAAAGAACCAACAAAATTAAGCGAGTAGAAATTTCACCAGAGATGTAAGATTTTCATGAGGGAGAAGCCAATGAACGAGTGTGGTCTAATGATAGCAGCGGAAAAAAATTATCTGTTTCTGAAAAATTAAATCATCGATTTGCTTCTGATTACAAATGGCAACAATGGTGACAACATCAAAACCATTATTGGCTCATGATACCATGTGAGAAAGGGGCCATGGTGGCCGTAGATGCAACGGAAGATGATATTTTTCAAAGAGAACAAAGTGTTTCTCTGTATTTTCTTATTATTCTTCTATATCAAATAATTACAGAATAAGCCTTTAAATAGGCTAAAATAGAGTTTTAATATGACTAAAATTATACTTTATCTCTAATTTAAATAATATTTACTTCTAATTTAAATAAGACTTCTAATAAATCTAAACTATTAATTAGGATAAACTCTAATTAGATATTAAATAAAAACTCTTAACACTCCTCGTTATTTTAGACTTCTCTTCAAGCTTTAACACATCTTGGATAACTAACAAAATCTTATTGTAATCTTCTCTTATGCTGCAGGTTTATGTTAACAGGACTGGTCAGGAATTGTCAGGTCAAATGGCCTATAGGCAGTATCGGAAGGTAACATTTCGAAACAGTTTTACTTTTCTGAAATTTAAGCCTCTAGCCTGCCCTTTGCTTAACTCTACCATCAAGTAGGCCAAGGCCTATTTAGGATTTGATGAGGAACTAAAGAGGTGTATCTTGAAGTTTATGCAACAATTAAAAAGGTTGAACTATATGTCAACCTCTAGTTTTTGGTTCAACCGATTAGTTCATTTCAACGAGCTTTTGAATATTGCTTTTAGTGTTAAAGAAATATTAACTATAGTGAATAATTAACAAAGCTAATGTTATGTCATAATTGTAGTCATAAACTGGATTTTATTGCTTAAATCTGTCTTTTTGCTGATTAATTTAATGAGCAGTTTCATACTGGTTAAACAGCCGATTCTTAGTCTAATGAGATGATTTGATTCATTTAACAACTTTGGTATCCTAGTTAACTCCATTTTTTTGCAACAGGAGAGTGGAGGTGGCTTTAGGAAGTCGAAAAAGAAAAGCAACGCGAAGAAGAAGAGAGGATGAACAAGGCCATTAATTGTCTTCATTCCCAATCTATTTTTTCTTTTTGTGTGTAAATGTTTAACATACTAACATGTTTCAATTGTGTTTTCTACTTGGTTTTCTTGTTTGTCCCTTCACTGATATGGTAATGCAGTTCTATATGTTACTTCCTCTACAATTCAATTTAATTAGAAAAGACCCCATTCTTACATTCTGTTTAGCATTGATTTTGAAAATCACTTTAGGGTACGAAAACACTTGGACAGCACTTAGAATTGTGAATGTGGAATCCGGATTTTCTAGCTTTTGCGTTTGGGGATGCTGGTTGCGGTGTCTCATACACAACCATGTGCCCTGCAAGTAATTAATCTGGTCAATGCACTGCATGCAGACTGGTGTAAGTAATCCTTACTTCTTGTATGCTAACATAATATATATATATATATATATATATGTATATATAACAGTCATGTGCACTGCATGCAAGTTGGTGCAAATAGTTTTTAATCAAAATTTATATTGGTTGCTTAAAAATATTTAGAATTGTTTTATATATCAAAATATTACTGATGAGGTAATTTTTTATTATAATTTAAGTCAATATTTTTTATGTGGCATAATGTTAATGAATTTTAAAATCACCATGTCTAAAATAAAATGTTATATAAGTATAGACTTTAGCTGTATACAAGATCTTGTTGACTTTTTTTGGTTCCTTGAATTGGTTGACTTGAAGCTGGATATAAACATGTACCAAATTCAAATCTCTACATTAGTTGTTTGTTTCTTGAGAAAAAAATGGGGTTTGTTTTCCTGGTATTGTTGTTAATGTTGCATCTTTCATGGAGTTTGTCTTCCTCTATTCCTCCTCCATCCCCTCATTTATGTCTCCCGAACCAGAGAGCTGCTTTGCTCCAACTGAAAAACTCCATTATTATATCTGAATTCTGTGGGGATGATTACTATAATATTTACCCCAAGACAGAGTCTTGGAACATCAGCATTGATTGTTGTTCATGGGAGGGAGTAAAATGTGACAATGTCGTTGGTCATGTAATCAGCATCGATCTCAGTCATAGTTGCATTACCGGTCCTCTCTTTGCAAGTGCAAACAACAGCTTCTTTCACCTTCAAAGCCTTCAGTGGCTTGACGTGAGCTACAATGACATAAATGGCTCTCTCAGCGGCCTTTTTCACTTGCATGGACTCCGACGTCTCAACCTTGCTTACAACCATTTCGGTAGCACTGTCCTGCCGGAGTTATTCACTCAATTGGTGAGTTTAACCCATCTTAATCTCTCTGTTTCTGGGTTCAATGGTGTAATCCCATATCAAATTAGCCTTTTGTCGAATTTGGTTTCACTTGATCTCTCTTCTCAATCTACTCCCAACTTTACGTTTCATGGCCATGGCCAAGATTTCGAGATGCTTGCAACAAACTTAACCAAATTAAGAACCCTAGTACTTGACACTGTACTTATGTCTGATGTTGCACTTCCTTCCTTCCTAAACCTGTCTTCATCCCTACAACATTTGAGTCTTAGATTATGTGGTTTAAATGGGGAATTTCCAGCTCGAGTTTTTCAGTTTCCGAACCTCAAACATATAGATTTAGGCTCGAATCCCCCAGACAAATTGGAGTAGTGGCCTTGAGTTGTTAGACCTTTCTGATTGTGGTGGTTTCAGAGGGTCTATTCCACCATCATTTAGAGATCTAACTCAACTTGTTTACATGGATTTATCCGGAAATTCGCTTCGAGGACAGATTCCAGATGTCTTTGAGAACCTTACCAGATTAACTTCTTTGAGATTTTCTTCCTGCAATTTGAGTGGTCCACTTCCAATAACCATACTCAACCTAACACAACTTACCACTCTGAATTTGTCACATAATCACTTGGAAGGTCCCTTTCTGAATCATGTTAATGGTTGGCTGTTTACTCTGCCATCTATGCTGCATTTAGACCTCAGTCATAACAAACTAGCCGGTCCCATAGATCAAATTCAGATGCCTTCTGTCCAGCATTTTGATTTGGGTTATAATGATTTTGATGGTCCATTTCCCCCTTCTGTTTTTGATCTTGTCAACCTTACTTCCCTTCGTTTGTCATTGAACAACTTGAGTGGTGTCATCGAGCCGGATATGCTTTTGAAACTCACCAGTCTTGAATTTCTTGATCTTTCAAATAATAGTTTATTATCATTAGGAACAAGCAGCAATGATGTGAACTATTTCTTCCCTTGGATTCAAACTGTTCTGTTATCTGGTTGTAGCATAAATCAGTTCCCGAGTTTCTTTCGAACATCCTATGTAGAGGTTTTAGATCTGTCCTATAACAACATTTCTGGTGGAATTTCCAAATGGGATGCTCAAGGGTGGGAAAGTCTGCAAGTGTTGAACCTTTCTCATAACTTTCTGAGCACCTTGGAGCAAATTCCAGGACAGACACTGCAAATTCTCGACCTTCGTTCCAACTTGCTTCAAGGGCCAATTCTCTCAACTTGCTTGAATCAACGGTTGCACTTGCGTTTGCTATTAATTTCAGAGAATAAATTGACAGGAAACATCCCTTCTTCTATCTGCAATTGCAGTTCACTTGAAATTCTAGACCTGGCCAAAAACAGTTTGAGTGGAACTATTCCTCAATGTCTTGGAAATTTCAGCTATCATCTGCAGTTCATAAATTTGCAGATGAATAACTTGTATGGCAAGATTCCCGACTCTTTCGAGAATAATTCTTTGAGCCATGTTTTCCTCAATGACAATCGATTCGAAGGATTAGTACCACCATCTTTGGCTAACTCTACTAAGTTGAAAGTCTTAGACTTAGGGAACAAGTTAACTGATAGGTTCTCCCCTTGGTTAGCTTCAATTCCAAGTCTGGAAGTTCTTATCTTGAGATATAATAGATTTCATGGACCATTGCCTCATTCCCTAGCTTCATACAACTTCTCGGCATTGAGAATGATTGATCTGTCCGGAAATCGGTTTACCGGCCCCTTGCCAACTAACCTCTTCCGAAGTTTGAGAGCAATGAGGGAGAAGCCTAAAGGGAGACCTTTAGATTTACCATTTCTCAGATATGAGGGTGGCTTCTATATCCCAGAGTTTTACCAAATTTCTGTGAAAATAACAACGAAAAAGTTGGATATTGAATTGACGAAGACCGCATCCCTTTTCGTATCTATGGATTTGTCAAACAACCAATTTCAAGGACTAGTTCCTGAGGAAGTTGGACAACTTCATTCCCTGCAAATGCTCAACGTGTCTGGCAACAACTTCACCGGTCCTATCCCGACATCGTTCGGGAATTTGGTAGCACTTGAATCATTGGATCTTTCATCAAACAAGTTCAGTGGCATGATTCCTTCTCAAATGACAAAGCTCACATTTCTTGAAGTGTTGAATCTGTCAGAAAACAATCTTGTTGGACCAATTCCCCATGGGAATCAATTTGGTACCTTCGATAATGATTCCTACAGAGGTAACTTGGGATTGTGTGGATTACCATTGTCCAAGCAATGCAACAACCATGGGGAGGCCGAGCCACCAGCACCATCGGTGACGGAACATGAGGATTCTCAAGTACCCAAATTCTGGCAAGTGGTACTGATGGCCTATGGAAGTGGAGTGGTGCTAGGACTGAGCCTTGGTTGCATTGTGTTCACAACAGGAAGACCATGGTGGTTTGTTAGCCCGGTCGAGAGACATTTGCAATACCGATTCACAAATTACATCCGAAGAAAGAAACTAGCATAGTACCGAGGCCCGAGGTGAGCAATGAAACCAACAATTATTTCAGAAGTTTCATATTTGTAATCTAATATTTAAGTTCTGAAGATTCAGCTTGTTCAGTCTCCTTGGAAGAAATCAATAAACCGGGGAGATGCTGTTAATTTAGCAGATGGCTGTACTTATTTGTCGAGGAGGATCCGATGTTACGAATGCTGTAATCTGAATATGTTCAAGTACTGCATAGACTAAAACATTTTATCCCTGCTGATTTCTTCTGTAATCTAAATATGTTCTAGTATTGCACAAACTCATGCCTACTCCTTGTTGAAGTGTTGATTCCTTCTCAAATGACTAAGTTGATGTTTCTTGAAGTGTTGAATCGTTCGAAAAAACGATCTTGTTGGACCGGTTCCACATGGGAACCAATTCGATACCTTCGATAATCAGTCCTACATCGGTAACTTGGGATTGTGTGGCATACCATTGTCCAAGCAATGCCTGCACCATTGATGGTGGAACATGAGGATTCTCAAGTACCCTATTTCCGGACAGTGGTAACAATGGGGTATGGAAATGGAGTGGTGCTAGGACTGAGCCTTGGTTACATTGTGTTTACGACCATCGTGGTTCGTTAGAATGGTCGAGAGAGATTAACCATACAAATTCATAAACCGGAAGAAACCGGCTACCGAACCCGGTCCAACATTGTTCCAAGGTGAGCATTGGAACTAACAAGTATTTCAAATGTTTATGTTATCTGCAATTTTCCAGCTGACTGATCACCATGAGCAGAATCTGAGCATGTTGAACATTTCATACAACTTTCGTACCACTTTCGAGCAAAATTTTCCAGGAAAAAAGTTGAACATTTTCAAACATTGTTCCGACTTGCTTCGATGGACAATTCTCTCGACATGTTCAAATCGTCGAGCACCAAATCTCTCCTTGTTCCATGAGTGTTCTTAGTTTCATAGAATAAATTGACAGGAACTGTCACTTCTATTTGCAATTGGATTACACTTGAATTCAGGACATGTATAAAAAATAGTTTGATCTAAAAAAAGAAGCCATTTGGACCAGCCTAAGATCATTTGGAGGCTTAAAGTTGGTCCGAAGGTCGGATACGGGTCGATCCGAATAATCCATTTGACTTTTCTTTTAAAATAAATGAGTTTTAGGGTGCTTTTAAGTCTTTGTACTTCTGAAAATATCAATTAAATTCTGAATTTTTTATACTCAGTTAAAATGTTTATACTTAAGAAATTAAATCAATTAAACTCTCGAAATGATAAAATAAATTAATTAAACACTTTAATATTTTTTACCAATAAATCTTAACATTTTTTTATATTATTATCACGTAAAACAATACAATTTGATGATATATATTTGGAAAATATTTCAAATATTTTTTAATTCTTTTAAATAAAATATATATTTTTAAAATGCCAAGCGATCATATTAATACTTAATTTTAATGAAAGTATAAATTAATGAAATTTCATAACATAAATAATTAATTGAATGTAAAAAGAGTTTAAAATTTTAATTATTTTTTTAAAAAAATACAAAACATACGGCAATTTCATTTTCACCAAACTTATATTCCTTGCTAAGCCATAGTTAGTGAAATCCCATCCCCTAGTAATTCAATCTAGGTCTTCAAAACGCAGAGTTTTTGACTAGAAACGTATAATTTTTATCTTGGACTTTTAAAGTAATTTGATTATGGATTTATTAATAAATATAATGAGTGGTTTTAATAAGAAAATGATGATATTTATTTTAAGGTATTTAAATTAGAAGAATTTTATTTGTAAGGTGTATATATATTTTTTTATGTAAAAAGGAATGCAACTACGAGCCTCGTTAAGGTGTATATATTTTCTTAAAGTATTAAGAAAAAGTACGAACAAATATTGTTTTATAAATATAAATAATTATAATTATTAAATTATTTTGAATTAGGACCATATTAATAAATTGTAAAAAAAAAATTAGGATTAAATTGTTAGTATACCGAACAACATCAATGATTTTGTCTAGGGGTGTAAATGAGCCGAGTCGAGTTCGAGTAGTGCTAAGCTCGGCTCGACTCGTTAATATTTTGAGTCGAGTTCGAGCTTGAGGAATTTTAAACGAGCCTAAAAAATCTGAGCTCGGCTCGACTCATTTAGAACTCGAGTCGAGTTCGAGCATAAAGATAATTTTAACCCTTAACGTTTATAATTTTTATCGTTTTGGCCCTAATTCTTTTTTTAGGATAAATTTAGCCTTTAACCTACATCTTTTTGATAAATAACTTATTTTTTAACTACCATGATAATTGGACCGTTAAAAAATTTAATGATGATGACTTGTCATATGCATATGATAATATATTTTAAATGACATAGCATCTAACTTATCAAATATATATGTGAAATATAATTTTATTTCAATATAAAATATAAAACAATTAAAATTCAAATAAAATATTAAAAATTAATTAATTCTAAAATAAAATGCTACTAAATATTCTCAACCCTAACTACGATAGAATCCAAATCATATCTTAAAAAATATCAACGCAGTTCGAATTAATTAATTTTTTAAGATAAAGATTTTGATTCTATCGTAGTTAGGGTTGAAAATGTTTAGTAGCATTTTATTTTAGAATTAATTATTTTTTTATATTTTATTTAAATTTTAATTGTTTTATTTTTTATATTAGAATAAATTTATATTTCATATATATATATTTGATAGGTTTGATGCTATGTCATTTAAAATATATTATCATATGCATATAACATGTTATCATTGTTAGATTTTTAATGGTCCAGTTATCATTATAGTTAAAAAAATAAGTTATTTATCAAAAAGATATAGGTTAAGCGCTAAATTTATCCAAAAAAAAGACCAAAACGATAAAAAATTATAAATGTTAAGGGTTAAAATTATCTTTCTGCCTTATATATATATAGTATTATACATTTCATATTTCCATATATAGTATCATTTTATATATAATATAAATTATATATAGAATATATCCTATATATAGTATAAGTTTTATATTTTCATTTTTGAAAGTATTAAATTATATTGGTAATATTTTTTTATTTTTAAATCAAATGTATTGAAGTGGATGATTTGGATGATACTTATGTGTAAATATGATATGGAAAAAATATATTGTGTATTATTTTAATTGGTTGGGACCATATCCTAGGTGGTGGAAAGGGTTTATGTAATAATTTCTCCTAAGATGAGCTCTTTTGGGTTTGGTTGAGATCTTGTAATAAATACGATACCTGCAGTTTTTATTAAGATTTGGGTAATAAACTATGTACAACTTGTAATAATTTATTTACCTATAAAAATTCTCACCATTTTTGTAACAAATAAAATTTTCTTGTAGTAAAATAGGTATGTACCTAAATCTTTATATTGTAATATTTTATGAATATATCATTTTCATTATAATTATTATAATTATTTATGTACAAACCTCGTAATGATCTATGTATAAATCGGCTACCAGTTGAATAGGTCAACCTTAAGTTAACCTTATTTTAACGGTTTCACCCTAGAATCAATCACCCTCAGCTGATATTATAGTAAGAAGCACTAAAATTTTTAAAATAAAATCCAAGATTCAAATCTAAATATAAATATAATAATTGAGTTAAGAAGATAACTCGTATATTTAACTTTTGTCTATTTGAATTCTTAAATTCTAAATCTTTATTTAAATATTTTAAACTAAACTATAAATTTAAACTTACAATTTTCTAAATTAAATCGACCTAAAATAAATTAATTATAAAAAATTTATACACCTCGTTATCTGAGCTCTAAAATATAAATTCTAAATCTCCATTCGACGTACCTGTTAAAACATGTTAGGCGAAAAATTTGTGTTCGGAGAAAAACCAAATTTTTTTATTTTTCAAAAGTAATATTTAAGATCAAAATTGATAAAAAGGTTGAACAAAAATAGAAAAAAAATTAAGTATTCGATAAAAATTCTCGAAAGTTGGGTGAAAAAGTAACATTGAACAAAACCTAAATCTATAATCATACGACCTAAAACTAAACTCTAGACTAAATTAATATATCAATAATATATTAAGTAATATAATATTTCGATAATCTTATTTTCTGATAATTTTATATTTCGTAAACCAAATGACTTCTTAAACTCTAAAATATTCGATTGGGTAAAGTAAGAAGCACGTGAATTTCTACCCCCAGATGAAGCCAGTATCGATGGGTAGAATCTTGTTATATGTTTGTTGCGGGACTGTTCATTTTCTCACCAACCAAACAAAACAGCAAGCTAGAAAAAGGGCAAAGTCCAAATCCTAGAGGCAGAGCGAAACTCTAAACAAGATGGGACTTATCAAGTCAGCCATGACCGACGCCCTTCTAACTTCCATGTGGATCTTTGCCATGCCCTTTCTCAGGATTTTCACCATCCAGATATCCGCTTCCCTCGGCGTTCAAGCCCTCCCTCTGGCCGTATTCTTCATCACCACCATCGTGGTCACCACCATGATGTTTGTTTTCACCTTGATCGGCAACGTTCTGGGTGGCGCCAGCTTCAATCCCACGGCCTCCCTCGCCTTCTACGCCGCCGGTCTCAACAAGGACATGTCCCCCTTTGCGATGGCCGTGCGTTTTCCAGCGCAGGCCGCCGGTGGAGTGATGGGTGTGAAGGCGATTCTGGGGTTTCTCCCGAGGGAATTAACGGAAACCATGAAAGGACCTTCTTTGAAAGTTGATTTGCAGACTGGGTTTTTGGCTGAAGGGCTGTTGACTTTCGGACTGTGTCTTGCTCTTTTCGTGATTATGTTTAGGGGTCCTAAGAATCCTTTGGTGAAGCTCTTGTTAATGGCGGCGACAACCGTGGGATGCGTCGGGAAGGGGGCGAAGTACACCGGACCATCCCTGAACCCTGCCAATGCATTTGGGTGGGCATATGTCAACAATTGGCACAATTCATGGGAACTTTATTATGTGTATTGGTTAGGTCCTTTGACAGGGGCAACTCTGGCTGCTTGGGCTTTCAGATTCTTGCTTTCTCCTTCACCAGCATCAGACAAGGAGAAAAAGGCTTGATTTTTATGTAAAATTGTCACTTTCCCCCCAATAAAAACACACCCTTTTTCCCATTTTACTTGATTTGAGCTTATTCATGATATTGGGATTGTCTTGTTCTTGATCTTTAGCACAGAATTTAGTTGTGGTTTAGATGATACACATTAGTAACTGTGTCTAAACTGTGTTTCCGCTCCATTTCTATGGCTCAGGAAAATAAAAACCTAAGTTGTTTGCAGTTCCATGATGCTAGAGAATCTGTGTTGTTTGCAATTCCATACTCTTATGATGGATAGTATTGATTTTCACATTCAATGAATTGCTATGAAATGTTCTCATGTCGTCGTTTCCTTAACTTGGTTGCTTCTTTGTTGAGAAAAAATGGGAAGGCTCTGCTTGGTGTTGATGTTGATGTTGATGCAGATTGCTGTTCATGGGAGGGAGTCCAATGCAGCAAGGATTTTGGTTATGTAATCAGCATCGGTCTTAGTCTCAGTTGCCGAGCCGGTTTTCTGTTGGCAAGGGCAAACTACATCTCCTTTCACCTTTGCAGCCTTCAATGGCTTGACTTCCAACCATCTCAATGTCTCTCTTGTTGAGAACACCAGCAACATGTTTCACTTTCATGGACTCAAATGGCTCAACCTTGCCTGGGAAGCTGAAGGCTATTCTGTTTTGAGTATCCATGCTCTACCCAATTCTCCATTTTCAGCCTAACCAGATTCCGCAGTGGAAATGAGACCGAGTGATGATACTGACATGGCAACAATGTTCCAGTTACAAGTAGAATCCCTTGCACCAGCACCACCAGCATCCTTGTTCCATCCTCGATCTGTTCATCCAATTTCTTATAACACAAATCATAAGCTCAGTAGGTTGAATAGGTTAAAAAGGTTCTCACCATATGGAAAATTGGAAATTTATATCTATGCTCTAACCATAAATTTTCTTTGTTTCTTACCTCTGTTGAGAAAAAATGGGAAGGGTTTTGTCTGATATTGGTGTTCATGTTACATCTTTCATGGAGTTTGTCTTCCTCTGTTCCTCCTCCATCCTCTACTCTGTCTACCAGTCCCACACCTGAGACCTGCTTTGCTCGAATTTAAAGACACCAATTCTTTTGACTGTCAATATGCTTCTGATTACATCAGGACAGAGTCTTGGAACAAAAGCATTGATTGTTGTTCATGGCAAGGACTCGAATGCGACAACCTCGATGGGCTTGTGATTGGCATCGATCTTAGTCGCAATCGCCTTGCCGGTTCTATCCATGCAAACAACAGTTTCTTTCACCTGCACAGCCTTCAGTTGCTTGACCTGAGCTTCAACTCCCTCTATGGCACTCCTCTTGAGAGCACCACCAGCCTTCAGTTGCCGGTTATCTCATCCTTGCGACATCGGTTCTCATGACACAATATCACCGGAGTTGTTTAGTACGAAGGAATCCCGATATCACAATTCTAAAACAGGAAGTTCCGAATTCGTATCTGTCATATATTCCAGTCTTGAGATGTGCAAACAGCATGACCATAATCTGTCCCAATACCGGCCTAACTCGATGTGTCTCACCTACATACTTCAAGTGAATCAAATGTCACCATCTTGGCCCTATGAAGCTCCAAATGGTAACATTCATAGCTCATTTCGAACATCCAGTTTCCGAAACGTCCTACCAATTAACCTTTTCACTAGAGAACTGTACTTTTCGGGTTCATCACGGCAGAAGGTGCCGCCGCAGAGTCGAGGAACGTCTGCTTCTCTCAGAAGCATCAAAATTTTCCTCCTTCATCCTCAAATCCTCACCAGCAACAGCTACAGAGATTGTTGGGAGGTCTTTACAAAGAGGATTAGTTGATAGATTAGTGAGATGGTTCAGCAGTAAGCATTCACCCATGGATGAATATGTAGTGATTTGTTTGATCTTGGAGTAATGACAGTACATAATATTTACCCCAACATGTTCGATTGACAAATTATTTATCGATAATCTTCGATACATTTTCACAAGATTCAAATCTAATTTAAAAATTATCGATACTGTCATATCTATTTAACGAAACAATCTTCAAAATTATTGATTTTACTTATTATTTTGATATTATCCGTTAAAAAATTAAAGGAGTGATGAACTGATAACGTAACAGTTAGCGGAATCTTATAAAATACACATGTAATCCTTATTATTTATCCATTATATCGATATGGTCTTAATTTTAATTTAATTCTTTAAAATTAATCAATCAATCAGATAACGATGCATGTCATCACTCGATTGAATAAATTTATTTTAATTTATTTTATTTAATATTTAATATATTTTTCCTCCAATAAGGTTGATTATAAATGAACATATCTCTGTTAATTATAAACATGTAAATTAAATAATGAACCGAACATACGTCTATTGATTATAAACAGGTAAATTAAACAGCGAATCGAATATACCTCGTGTTATTTTGTTTGTTAAACGAACATAAAAAAAATTATACCTGTTTATTTAACTTAATAAACGAATATAAACAAACATTATACGTATGATTCATAAACGGTTCATCAAATTATATATTCATTTGCACCCCTAGTGTCAACCAACTCCCGAATCCCTTAAGGCTTAAATGACTAATAACAATGACATCTATAATATTTAATTCGAATTAATCGATTAATAAATTGAATACTAATAATTATAGGAAAAAACTTAAATACACAAGTCGCTTAAATTTTAGTTTACACAAATCTTTCAATTTTTAAAGTTAAGATTTTAATTTAGGTATTAAAAATTAAAATTACTATTTAAATTTACGATAATTTAATTTTTAAAATTAAAATTTTATAATGAAAATATATAAATTTATCTAAAATTAATTTTATATAACTTATATATCAAAATTTTACTATAATTATATATATAGAAAAAGTTTCGCCCATTTAAGAGAACAACTCTCCGAATTACCAGCAATCAATAACTGTTCACACCCGTGGTCGAGTACGGCTTTTAAAATAATAATAAAAAATAAAATTATATTTATTGTCACTCAACTATTATGATTTTCCGATTTTGGTCTCGAACTATTTCTTTTTCAAAATTATCCCTCCCATTAAATAGTTTTCTTATTTCAGTCTTTCACCGTGGTCGAGTACGACTTTTATTATTTTTCTCCTGCGACGATTATTTGTAAAAGGCTTTTGATCTCTCCACTATTACTATTTTCTGCTTTAGTTCTCCAACTAAGGGTTTAAAAAACGGTCCGTTATGGCTATAACGACCATTATTTAATAGTAACGCTGCTATTCTATATCGTTATTCATAAAAATAATGGTGAGATTTAAATTCGTACCATTAAAGGTTAATAACGGTCGTTATTTAACGGATAATGGTCGGTAACGGCAATAATAATCCGTTATTGTCGTTATTGTACCGTTATTTTAAAAAATACCCATAATAAGTTATGCGAGTTTTAAAAAATTCACGACCATGACTCCCGAATGACCACGATAGCAACCGTTATGTCCGCAACCACGATGCGACCGAAAACGCTTTTTAAATCCCTGTCTCCAACTATTAATTCTCAGTAATTTCGTTAGACTTTTAACAGCAGGACCAAAACAAGAAAATTATCTAATGAGAGGGATAATTTTGATAAAAAAATAGTTAGAGGACCAAAACAGAAAAATAATCATAATTGGGTGACCACAAATGTAGCTTTCCCTAAATAATAATAGATAGTAAAAAAAGGAAAACAGAATTCCACGTATGAAACGAACGAGAATTACCCGCGCAATTGCTTCGCTCTCACATTTATATATCGCTCTCACTCTTCTGAAATCTGATTTTGATTTATTAGTTTCGGCCATGACTACTTTAAGCAAGATCAAATCTGTTGATTTCTACAGGTTTGTACGAAATCTCTCATTTCTCCGATTCGATTCATCGCATTATGTTAATTTTTTGTTAAAACTTTATGATCGTTGTTGCGAGTAATTTGTGTTAGATTTCTTTATGATTTAAGCATGAAAATAAGACTGAATGAATCTCTGTTGATCTGTTTATGTTGAGGATTTTATTTTATCGGTGTTGGAAAACGGAAACCGTGATCTGTTAGCTTCGTATGATTATCCGTTTGAATAGATTCGACGAATTCTTGTTTGGTTGCTAGGGATAGTAGGGTGGCGAATGAGCTAAAATTGTAGTTTAAGGATATTGAGGTTTTAAGACTATGGTTGCCGTTGAGGACTTGAATTTCAGCTTTAAAATGGTGTAAATTGTGCAGTGAAATGAAATCTAGCTTCGGATTTGAAATTCCTGTTTTTATTCCTTGAGAGAATATAAACATATTGAATTTTAACTAATTTAAAAATGCATTTCATATAGGAATCTAAATCTAAAATTTCAATTTCACGTTCCCAGTCGTAGCATAAGTCATCTGCTGAAATTCTTCTTTTTTTTTGGGTGGTGTTGAGGGTATTTGTATGGTTTGGTAAATGTCAGTGTCATGGGAATATGATTTTTATCAATTATTCTTTTCTTTCTCTCTGCAGGAAAATCCCTAGAGATTTGACAGAGGCATCGATATTGGGTGCATGGTTATCCATAATAGCTGCAGTGTCTATGATCTTTTTATTTGGAATGGTAGGCAGCGTTTCTATTATTCTAACTTCTTGATTTGACCTGATTGGGGTGTCGGTTGATTTTTCATCCAACAGCATTTATCTGACATTTTTCTATCTTAGTAGTCGTATACCATTACCCTTCATTTCTCTGATAATAATTACAGGATTCATTGTAGTTGAGGAGGGAATTTTAATTTAATTATTGCACTTATTTTTTTTTAATATAAGGTATAGTAATTTTAATTCTTAATTTATGATATTTGTTATAGTACATGTAAAGTCCAATTTTTTTGAATCTGACTTTGAATAGGAATGTTCCAAAAATACTCCTACCGTAATATCAAAAATGGTCTAAAGTCGAATTATATTGTACCCGTCTTTAAGGGTATTTCTGAAAAGTTTAAAGTCAGATTTAACTGAATCTGACTTTACATACATTATAACAGATGTCATAAATTAGAAATTACAGTGTATTGCATCATATGTTAAGAAAATAGGTGCAATATTTAAGTCAAAATTCCGTTTAGGAATGAAACTACTACCTTGCAGTGAAAGCTGCGTTCCAATTCACCCATTATAATTCGTGGCATATATTTTGCAGGAATTGAATAATTATTTAACAGTCAGCACCTCGACATCTGTTATTGTTGATAATAGTTCTGATGGGGACTTCTTACGCATAGATTTTAACATCAGGTGCCTTTATTTTCTGCACCATTGTTATCATCTGATGTTCTCATTTGGTTGTAATGCCTTTACTTAGTTAAAGTCTTCAAGTTTTATATGGCCGTGTCTCAGCATACAATCTTGATCTTTGATTTTGAAGTAAGAGTTGTTATTGGTTTTTCTTTTCTTTGCAATTTCCTTTACAGATGCATCATCCTTGTGTCATTTATTAAAGACAATAGGAATAAGTTCAGTTAATCTTTCTCCTGTAAATGTTAGCCTTGAACCGGCATCATGTTGCCTGTCATAATATTTCTAAACTCATGTTTAAAATGTTAAAGAGAATGAAAGGAATAGGCTGACTATATCTATTAGTATGTATATACTATATGTGAATGTGCATTTACATGGACGATTCTATGCATGGATTGTGATAATAACTTTTTGCTACTAATATATACAATGTCCAAGTGAACTTCGCGTCAAATTAGAAACAGAGTCCTTTCCACTTTGTATATATACACGTGGTTGTAAAACCTTTTTTTTTCATAGATTCATGGACAGTGTGCTGGGGTTTAGTTGCTCGAAATGTATAGAATTCCAGGTGTCAACTGTCAAGAACATGATCTCAGATCTCATGTTTGGTCTCAATTTAAATTAGCAGGAAAAGACTTGTAATATTCTTGCTTGATAGCTAATGAACTATAACATTACATTATATTCCGGTGCGTAGGGTACTTTATGCTGCTTGCGATTTCTGTACAGATTTTTTGTAAGCATTGGCTTTATGTTGCTAAATGTCCATCTACAATCAGTTAAACATTAACCATACATGTTTCAATAAGCTTATATCAGTTTTCTTCAAAACTCATAGGTTGCTACATTTTCAGTGATCCTAATGTCTTTTATTTCTTCAATATCCTTTAACATCGTTCAAGCTTTACTTTTAATGATAGATAATTAGGTCTGCTGACGATTCCTATTGATCTCCAGTTTTCCAGCACTCTCATGTGAATTTGCATCAGTTGATGTGAGTGATGTCTTGGGAACTGTAAGTATCTATCATGAGATGTGTTTCATCTGCTTAATTTTATTGAAAAGGAAAACTTATGTTTCTGTTTTTCATTAAATCTTATAAGAGATGTATCTTCCCTTGCTCTAAAATGTTTTACTAACTGGGAGTTTTAGTAATGCACTTGAAAGTTCAATGCCTGGCATAGAGTTTGTCAGGAAATTCTTGGATTAGCTATATCCTTGTTCGGTATATTTCTCCAAAACTTATATCATATAATATTTTCATGCTAAAGAAATTGAAACGTACCACACGTCTATGCCTGAGTATTGTGTTAATATTTTCCTGTCAACCCATACCTCATTTTTCAAGTCGCCTGAGTGTTTTTCCTCTATGGCATTTCAACATGTAAATCTCTCTGGTCCAAATGAATAAATATGTGCATTATGTTTACAGAATAGGTTGAATATAACAAAAACAATTCGAAAGTTCACTATCGATCCAGATTTAAGGCGAACAGGTGCCGAGTATAATTCTGTACCTGTTCCAGATGTCATTCAGCATGGAGCGGAAGTTGATGATGAAGCTGTTGAGGGTTCCAAATCATTGAACGGTGATAACTTTGACAGGCTTGCACATGAGTAAGTTGACTGCAAAAATTGCAAGCCGTTTAATTTACCTGTTACATTCCCGCTTTGGTGCTTTCTTTGTTAAATGCCACTCTTGGTGATACCTCTATTTACTTGTTTTCGATGGTCTTTCTTGCAGGTATCCAATTTTGGTCGTCAATTTTTTTGCTCCTTGGTGCTATTGGAGTACTCGCCTGGTAATCTACTACTAGTATACATGATCTTTGTCTTGAAGTGTTTGCTGAAAGCATTACTGTTAGCTCTTCAGCTGTGCAAAGGAATCATTCATAACTAATGTTATATAATATGCTGATATAGTTGCAAATCTTCTGTTTTAAGTAACTAATTTTGTGACTTACTTTTATACTATGACCATCTATATTGATTTTCTTTTGGGGGATAAGTAAGAGAAACCAAAGGTTTGTGTTTTGTAGAGCTTTGTTCTTGTTCCTTTTTTGAATTATTTTATATTGAGCTTGAAGCTGTGCCTTTTTAGCACTTTGAGCTTGGTGTCTTCTGACTCATCAGTTGCCTTGCTACGTTACTTTGGTTTCAGAGACCATCGTGGGAGAAAGCTGCAAAGATAATGCGAGAAAGGTCTGAGTACACATCGTTTGCTCCCCTTGGAATCAATGTGTAAATAGTTTCTTGATTAAGGAATGAATTTTGCACCCTTATGATTTTCACAGATATAATCCAGAAACGGATGGGCGTATTCTTTTGGCAAAGGTTGATTGCACCCGAGATTTTGACTTGTGTTCAAGGTATTTCTTTGTTTGACACTATCGTTTTAGAATATGATTGTCATTATTTGATAACGCTGTCTTGCTTCTAAATTCTAATATAGAATTACTTCAAATGTTGCATAGTCTTCATGTCTTTGCTACAAGTTAAATCATTTCTCTTTTATATCTTTCTTTCATTGTTTTTTACTTACTGTTGCACTCCTTGGTTTATGTTCTTTTCCTTACAGACATCACATTCAAGGGTATCCATCCATTCGCATCTTTCGTAAAGGCAGTGATTTGAGGTAAAAGAACATTATATTCGGACATGTGAAGCTTGTATCTCTTATGGTTTCAGACATGTTTTTAACCTTCCATGTTCATTAGGCATCAAACGAGAAGATGATTTTTATTTCTTCTAGGCTGTTTAATGCCGCTTAACCTTGTGTATGCAGATTTTCTTTTCTGTCTAACTTGTATGTATTTCAGGGACGACAACGGCGAACACTCTCACGAATATTATTACGGAGATCGTGATACAGAAGCATTGGTTAAGGTACACTTCAACTTTGTTTTAAAATGGCCATTCACATATACAGAACATATTTGAAATCATGGTTAGATAGAGGTGTCTGCATGACCCAAGGTGATTGTCTGTTTCTTCCAGGCAATGGAAGAATTGGTTTCACCTATTCCACTGAAGAACCAGAAGCTGGCTTTAGCACCATTGACAGGAGGATGTAGAATCGAAGGATACGTGCGTGTAAAGAAGGTGATAAATACGAATCATTTACGTTTACTCTCGAGATAAACAAAAATTGTTAGTTATGTTATTCCTTTAATCTCTAAGTATGCAGATGCTGAATTGTTTTTCCTTTACACCTTATACTGAGAAGTACTACATTTGTGTTCCACTTTGCAGATTCCAGGCAACCTTGTCATTTCTGCTCGCTCAGGAGCCCATTCTTTTGATTCTTCTCTAATGAACATGTCTCATGTCATAACCCATCTTTCCTTTGGCAAAACAATTTCACCCCAAGTACTGAGTGATGTGAAGCGACTGATACCTTATCTCGGTCGAAGCCACGACAAGTTGAACGGCCGATCATTCATTAATCACCGGGATCTAGACGCTAATGTTACTGTAAGTTCATTCTTTCATTTTTATTTTCTGTTCAATGGCATATTTTTCCTTTGAAGCACCATTGTTTAGACCACGAATGCTACTCAAAGTAATCAATTGCTTGAGGAAGATATGCTTAGACCTTGATCGACAATGACACCATTGAAAGTTACGGTATTTCTTGCTGAATAGAAATCATTTATTTCTTGTGACCTTGAATATATCCAGTACTAAGAAAAATTGAGTTTACAGTTATAATTTAAGTTTACCGTTTATAGCTTATTTTTTAAAGTTTAGTATTTATAATTTAAAATTAGATTTAGAGTATAGAGTTTAATATTTTTAGTATTGAGATATATATAGGGACACCAAAAAGGTAGAGAATTTTTATTTGGCAGTTGATACAATAGGAAACCTTGTGAAAGGGTATAAAATAAGAGTAACATTCGATCGGTTCAAGCCGTAAAAAAATTTGAATTGGTAGAATAGATAAGTTTTATTTTATAACTCAAGCTTTATTTGATTTTTAGTTTAGTTGTTTAAGTTTGAGTTCAAATTTAATTATAAATATTTTTAATGTTATTGTACTAATTAGTTCTAATTTAAGTGATTTTCTATAACCATATACAATATACGTATATTTCTTCATATGCGATACACATATATGACATAAAGTTGGAAACTCAACTCGATCTTTAAAATTGATCCACTGATTATTAAAAGTTTAGAACTATTCGAATTTTATTTTATAACTCAAACTTTATTTAATTTTTTTATTGACTCGAATTTGTGAAATTATGATTTGAGATGAGTAAATTTTCTTTAGATTAAGTCAAAAATATTTATTTTTCCAAAGTCGAATTTTTTCCCTTTATAAAATTTCTAAGATTCTCCCCCCAAAATAACACATTTAAACATACAAGTTCATAATCTTACTTGCTTTATTTTTTCTTTTCAGATTGAGCATTACCTTCAAGTAGTGAAAACAGAGGTGGTTACAAGAATATATTCTCAGGAAAGTTCAGTACTGGAGGATTACGAGTACACGGCACACAGCAGTTTATCTCAAAGTGTAAACATACCTGTTGCGAAATTTCATTTCGAGTTATCTCCGATGCAGGTTATTCTACAAATTGATTAATTACATTTACTCAAGTTTACCTTTAATACTTCTTGTTTTTCATAAATCGAACTTTTTTTCCTCTTCTTTTCCCCTCAGGTTCTAATAATTGAAAACCCAAAATCATTCTCACACTTTCTCACTAATCTCTGCGCTATAATTGGAGGCGTCTTCACGGTTAGTATCTTACTCTTGTGTTTAGGGATGTAAAGGATTGAAGGCACTCAATTTAAGTATGTTTAGTTATGATCTGGATATTCAAATGTGATTATGATCTAGATAGATTTAAATTTTAGTAGATTCTAAAATAACGATATATTTGAGCTTTTCTCGTAAATAAAGAAAACATAATCGAAAAAAAGAAAAATCGTAGGATTAAAAAACTCAAATATGATATTATATTAGAGTCTAAAATAATTAGATCATAATTGAATTTGAATATTTTAATACTCAACTCAAATAAATCATAAGCCTAATTAAACTTGTATTTTTAGTTAATATTAGACTTAGGTTTGACACTAGATTACTTCATTAACTTCTATCCTTGCGTGTGCATGGATGTTAAAAGTATCCGTGTCCATAGTTATATGCTATAGTCATGTTGTCCCATATCGAACCTATTGAATAATCATAATAGTAAAAGATAGTAATGTTATTCATAAGTAATTTAGGTTTAAATATTATAATTTATAAGGTATATTCCTAAAATATTAAATAAAAATAGATATTATAGTATTGGTAAATTTTTGTCATAATTAGCGATTGAAGTTTTACATAGTTCACTTGATTGAGGTTGAAGTTTTGATTGTTTAAATTTAACTTGATTTGATTGCAGTTTTTAGAGTCAGTTTGTTATTATTTTTAAAAGTACAGTAAAAAATTATTTTGGAAAATATATTTTAAAATTAGTTTAATTTTATATGTTCGGCATTAATTTTGACCTCAAAATCACTTTAGAACCGGAAATAATATTTTTTTTAAAAAAAATATTAAAAATACAGATAATTCTATCCTAGGCAGCTATTTACTTTTCTTTAATTTTCCTTTACTAGATCCTTATATTTTTTCTTCACCCATCTCCTCCTCTGTTTTCAGGTTGCTGGTATTTTGGATTCAATTTTTTACAACACCATAAGGATGATGAAAAAAATAGATTTAGGAAAACATATTTGAAAGGCAGGCAGAGGGGGGGGGGAAGACAATTTATATTCTTCTGTAAGTAATTGTACTAAGGGATAATTCTACGGAAAACACAGTCAAAACGTCCTCGTTTTTGCAGATAAAATGAAACCATAGAATTATCTTCTCTTTGTAGTGGAATATACTATTGGAAATAATTTCATTTTAGCTTCAACTTTTGCTGTTAATTTAAAATTCAGATTAATATGGTTTTATGTTATTTCAAAAGCTTGTTTAGATAATTTATACAATTTTTATTAATAAATTTTATATGAAGAAAAGGAAAAAAGAAAAACTCTAAAAAAATACTATTTAAATTTATTAAAAACTCAAATATACAAGAATTACTATTTAAATTTATTAGAGTTTAATCATCTCATCGATTAATTAGATTTATATTAAATCATTATAAATAACTGATTTAAAATCAATAAATCAGAATATGTCAAGATAATTTTACGATAAATATTATATACTATTATGCTCTATTAATTATGTGTATTGCTATATTTTTATTAATTATTTTAATTAGTTTTGACGTCATAGGGATTAAAAACGTTATTATTATATATTTAAGGTAATTTACACGAATGATAATTAAATGGAGTTGGGCTATGTCTAGAGTGTCCTTGAAGGTGGATTCAATTGCTTAATATGGAGTTTAATAGATTCTTTTAATTTGATAATCAAACTTTTAATTATTTTAATGTTATTATTAAATTTTTAGTTTTGTTCATCAATGATTTGTTATCAATTGTTAAAAGAATAACACGACAGTTAAAATAATCATTTTTATATATTAAAGTTAAATTAACCCATTGATTTAGTTTAAAATTATTCATCAAATAATCGTTAATTGATCTAATTAAAATAATTTAAGTTAAATTAATTATTTTTGAGTTAATATAAAATTATTTTTATTATACGAACATGAAAGACTAAATATAATAATATAAAATATTTTAATTATAATGTTATACTTTTAATATCGTTAACAGGTTAGAAATCAATTTAAATTAAAACAAAAAGTTTAATGATAACGTTAAAATAATTGAAAATGTAATTGTCAAACTAAATAATTTATCAAAGATTAATTATTATTCATATATTTTATTTAAAAATCAAAAGAATATAATACAAAATTTATTTTTAAATTTTATTTTAAAAAAAATAATAACGCTTTCAGTCTCAATGTTTTCGTAAATAAATTGATAATATATTATAATACACATGATTTGATTAATAGTATATTGGATGCATAATATTTATTGTAGAATCGTATAATATTATATTAATTTTTATAATTAAGTACTACCGGATGTTTAGTATTATTGAGTATGAGTAAATAAAATTTAATTTTTTAATTTGATTAAAAAATTAAATAAATTTTAAATTATAAAATAGACTCTCAAATAATTCAAAATTTATAATAAGTAGTAAATTGTTTTTAAAATTAAGTTAAAATATTTAATTTTACATGATACATATATATTATATACGAGAAAAATAAATATATATACATAATACATATATGATTATAAAAAAATGTTTAAATTAAAATTAATTAGTATCATAATAAATTAATAATATAAATATTTTTAATTAAATTTAAATAAAAACTTGAATAATTCAACTTTTTGATTTGAATTTTAGGAGTGATCAAAATTTCAGTTAGTTAAATTAAGTGATCAAACAAAAATTTACTTATTCTGTGGGTTAATTTTAAATTAAATTGCTTAATGATTAATAATTTTTTTAAAAAAAATCAGTCGATTAATGTTCAATAAAATAATCTGATAAATAAAAATCTAAAAGTTAAATTTAACCAATTAATCAAATTGATTATCTAAACACGTCTATTAAATTTCATAAATTTAACTCAAATTTAAAAATATAAATTATCACCAATAAAAATATTTTAGTGTCATTAAATTAAGTACATGAAAAATAAAATTGGTAGTTAAGACAAAAAGTTGAGAAACAAGAAAGGAAGGCTAAATGAAATAAGCGGATAACACGGCATTGAAGGGTCCTACATTTGCGCGTCAGGAAATAGATCACGGCTGCCACCAGAAACGCCGCCGCCACCACCACCGCCAGCAGCAGCACCACCAACTCCGACACCCAAACAAACCCATGATTAACCCCAGAAATTAGTTTTTTGAAAAGAAAATATATGATTTTTAATTTTTGGTTCTTTGAAGAACTTGACTTGGCTGGACCCCAAGTTTTCTGAACCTTCTCCTTCACTTCCATTGATTTTACTTTCTGGGTATTTATTCTTACCTTCAAAGGTTCCAGATTTTGGTGGTGCTGCAGCAAAAAGTAAAAAAAAAAAAAAAACATTTTTTTAATTTTGTTTTATGTTTTATTGGTAAATGTGGGGAGCTCTTGGAGAACCTGCTGATTCTTATTATGCAGTCCGGCCTGAATTTGCTGATGATGTTCCTAGAACCAGATTTAAGATCAAGGTTGGTTGGTTTGTTTTTATTGAAAATTTGGATATTTTTTAAACAAAACGTACATTTTCTCTTGCTTTATTATTGGTTCTAATTCGATTGAATTTTAGCTTAGCTGAATTTGTTCAATAGAAGTGTGTTCTCATTCTGATCTGATCTTGAATTTATACATATGTAAAAATGGTGCTGTCAAATGTTTTAGGCAATGGACTTGATGTAGATTGTGGTTTATTGTATGATCAGTTCTTTGTCAAGCTCTGTTACATGGATTTCTTTGTTGTACTCTTGTCTGAATGTGGTTAAGATCCTCCAAATATATGGGGAAAAAATAGAAAATAAATGGAGAATACTTGTGTTGGACATACCAGTATACCACACTCATCTCAAGTTGATAGCATTGAGAAGAAGTTCGGTAATCGGTCCACCCTTTCTCCGCTTCGATCCGTCCATCATTGATCATATGGTTTGTTTGAAATGGGTATTAATTAGAGGTGAAAATGGAAAATTGACTTGCAGAATAGACAAAAGTATATTGATTGTTATTTTTGTTCATGTTGAATTACTATGGCTATTAATGGAGTAATTTTAACTAAAAGAATGAATTAAGAGAAGTTTATAGTATCAAACAAAAAAACATATAAGTATGATAATTTATATAAAATTATATCTTTAATTATAGAATTTAATAAGCATATCTATATATGGTGTAGTAGTATCTAATTTTTGGATCCTTTCTTCGCAAGTTCAAAATTGAGTCAAACATGCACATACGGTGTTGACTACCGATACCGTTGTCCGTTTAACTTAGTTGTCAAGTCAATTTGCTTCATAGCTAAAATTTATGCTTCCTTTCAAAAGAACATTTTTTTTTTATCTTTGTTGATTTTGTAAATGAAGTTGAGTTCTGCGATAATTGTAAAAAGGAAAATGGTTCTTTGATTCGATGAAGATGTTTTTCTGGTTTATTTGCTTGTGCAGCCTGGTAAAACTCTAAGTGCGAGAAAATGGCAAGCTGCATTTTCTCCAGATGGACGTCTGGATATCGGAAAAACTCTTCGTAGAATCCAACGTGGGGTAAGTGCATATTTGTGTTTTAAAAAGATTGATTGTTCTTGGAAGTAAATTTCATTTGCTTATATATTTAAATTTCCAAAGTAATCCATTTGAAATCTTGGCCATACAAAGCTGGCTCAAACACTACATAGAGGATCTGGTTGCTCGTTTTGACTAGCACTGTTTCCACCTACAGTTTAATTTTTCAGCTGGTCTTGGTTGCAGTCAATGAATAGAAATATTCTAGTAAACAAAATACGAATTCAAATGTAGGTTTTTGCCCCTTTTGTTTTTAAAAAATAGGAATAATTGGTGCATATATCAAATATCGTAATTGCCGAGCTTGCTAAGGAGATAGTCTATCTATCGATGCGGAATAACAGAAACAAATACATAAATATGTGTCCTGTGTAATTTATGTATCAATCATGCTTGGAAGCATGATGTATGTCATGTCTATTATTTATAACCTTACGTAGAAGAGCATATGCATAGTATTTAGTTGTGTTAGGCTATGTTTTTGTGTACATGTACATATCTATGCTTATTTGCTTTTTCCTTTATCTGTTGCCATTATTTTTCTTTTGTTTGCAAACATAGGGGATCCATCCATCAATTAGGGGAGAAGTTTGGGAGTTTCTGCTTGGCTGTTACGATCCCGAGAGCACATTTGATGAAAGGGATCAAATACGGAAGCATCGAAGGTATTCCAGTGTTCCCATCCTGTATCAGTTTTCTGTTGGGGCCGCTTTCCTCATTGGGGGATCATGCTGAGTGTTGTTTTCTCACTTCAATCCTTAGGGTCCAATATGCTAGATGGAAGAACGAATGTCGTGAAATCTTTCCCGTCATTGGAAGTGGCAAATATATCACAGCACCTGTCATCACGGATGATGGCCAGCCCATTCAAGACCCTTTAGTGCTTTTAGAGACAATTCCAGGCAAGTTATTGGAACTGTACCTTTTTTCTTCTAAACAGTAGTCGCTGAAAGTGAAGTAAACCAGGCTCTAATACCTGATCGATTATTCAGGTACAGATGCTAATAATGCTGACATGGTGAACAAGCTACTTCCTCATGGTCCTTTTGATAAGAAAGTAATCCAGTGGTTGCTTACATTACATCAAATAGGTTGTTTATTGTTTTAGACTTCAAATGAATGCCCTGCTTTCATTTGTTGCTTTCTTCTCTTAGTCGTGATTGTGTTTCTCATATTCATGTTTCTGTCAGGTCTTGATGTTATTCGCACCGACAGGACTTTAGTATTCTATGAGAAACAAGAGAATTTGTCAAAACTTTGGGATATTCTCTCCGTTTATGCCTGGATAGATACGGATGTTGGCTATGGTCAAGGCGAGTTATTTCTTTTATAAAACAATGATTATAGGTTCTATTTGTTGACTACCTTACTCGATCAAACCTTGGGTTTATTTATTCATTTTCCTTGAAATGCCATTAATTTAGCCATTTTGTATTGTTCTTTAAAATGTGACCACAGTTTATAAATTAAGGAAAAAGTTTTATCAGCTAGAGTTCGTTCACTTCATAATTCAAGACAAAGTTGCTCTAACTTTTCATTTCTTTAAAGTATCCTGTCTGATGCATATCTGGACACGGGTATAGCCATATAGGTATATGACCTCCAAGGATCCACCGGATACATATTAAAAAATCGACCTTTGTCTGGCACTCACACCCAAGTTCATGTAACATAGCTTAGTAGGTCTTTCTTTATATAGTGGTCTGTAAATTTAATAGCTGTAAAGCTCATTTACTGTAATCTTCATTCGTTCTACCTTGAGTTATATAACAAAGGGAATAATAATGATTTTATATCTACATTGTAATCAAATACTATTTCCGAGAGTTAAATTCAATTATAATGTTGAGCAGGAATGAGTGATCTTTGCTCTCCATTGATTCTTCTTTTTGAAGATGAAGCTGATGCATTTTGGTGCTTTGAGCGTCTTATGCGCAGATTGGTACGTTTACTTTCATTTTAGTTTATCACAAAAATCATGGCAGCATGATGCTTATCTTTCCATGTGCACTAGGTCTATTTCGAGTATCTTTTCTAATATATAAAGTTCACTTTATTATGATCACATGACTCTTGACTTTTTATACTCCATTTCCTTTTCTAAGATTTTCTTTCATCTTTGTTACGAACTTCTTATGATTTATGTTCCTATTTTAAATCTTAAAGCGAGGAAATTTCAGATGCACCAAGAATTCTGTTGGGGTAGAGACACAACTTGGTTATTTAGCCGCAGTGACTCAAGTTATTGATCCGAAACTTCATCACCATTTTGGTATGAAATGAAATTTCTTTCTTTCATTCTCTAATTTTACTATACATTGTGCTTTCTTCAGCTCTATTTTTCAAGTATAAATGTCCTACGGATATCTTGACATGGATCTAAGGAAATGATACTTTAAGGATTCTCCAAATGCCCGGAAATCTTGAAAAAGATAGAACATTCCTATGTCAGGCGAATATCCATATTCATCGGTCACACCTAAGTTTGAGTAACATAGCTCTCTTCGAACATTTTGGTAGGAACATAACTTATGTTTCTCTCTTATATTGTTGTACAGAAACATTGGGTGGAGGTAACTATGTCTTTGCTTTCCGGATGTTGATGGTTTTGTTTCGCCGAGAGTTCTCGTTTTGTGATTCATTGTACTTGTGGGAGGTACGGTACGTTCAACATTTCTGATGCTAATGAATGATTGTAATGAAGCGTTTAGATGCATATTTTATTGAAGAAAAATCACTCCCCGAACTTCGTTCTTGAATCTGTAATACAATTGGTTTCCGGGGAATAAAGCTAAAGGATCGAGATAGGGTCCTATGAATTTTATTGATAAACAATTACATAAATGTTCCATTGTGCCATGTTGAGCACTCTTTTGTGATTTCTACAACTATCACAAATCAGTTCCTGTGTTTACGAAATCCATACTTCTGTGTTTTGGCATTCTTCACAAGAATTTTACTCTTAAAGTCACTTTGTATTGTTACCTAAACATTCCACAGATGATGTGGGCTCTCGAATACGATCCGGACTTGTTCTCTATGTATGAAGAACCTGGATCAAAGACAGCCAAGACTGTAGGTTCTAATAAAGGGAAACTGAAATCAACACGTCAGTGCGGGAAGTACGAGAGAGAAAATATGAAAACCAAAAGCTCTGATGCTCCGCTCCCGATCTCTGTTTTCCTTGTTGCTAGTGTCTTAAAAGATAAGAGCTCAAAGCTACTGCATGAAGCTCGGGGCCTCGATGACGTAGTTAAGGTGAGCTTAATGAAAAAAACACCATTATGCATTGGACCTTCCAAAACCATGAAACATGAGCGACATGGCATGAACACACGAACATGTCGAAATTTATAAAAAAAAAAAAACTATCATACACTGTCTTAATGCTTTTACCTGTCTTGTTTTCATTTTTTTATCAGATCCTAAATGACATGACTGGAAATCTGGATGCGAAGAAAGCTTGCATTGGGGCATTAAAACTTCATAAAAAATATTTGAAAAAGGTATCGTCTTCTTTTCATTCTTCCATCAGTTCCTTAAGTTTCTTATACCCATCTTCGGATACGTATCGAGAGAGTCTAGAATTCAATTATGCATGTCCATGCCATTGCTAAACTATTCATTCATGTGTAGCATTCATTGCTAAGATTTAGGATCATGGTTTCATTCCTATGTCTGAATATACGTCGGACGCAGACATCGTAGTAGAGAAAATGCAGAGTCCAGATAACATAACGTCATGACCTAAATGATTCATTTCTAAGATTTCTTCAAGGAAACTCTTTTGCAGATAACTCCATGAACTCTTTCATTTCATGTGTTGACCTCAGGCCAAGAAGACATAACATGAATTTATCGAGAACTCAATGAAGATTATTCTCTTTTTCACGTCCCATTGCTACGACTTCATGATGAACCCTGTTTCGGGTATTATCGATCTTCGTATACGAATCTGTTGTGTTGTATTTGGTTTATATCTTTGTGTGTTTATGATCATTCAATTCTCAGTGAAATACAGAAGAAAATAGACGATCATGTATAAGTTCTTCACACCCTTTTCTTAGTTAAAGGATCTTTGGAGATTATTTCTTCGCAGCCGTATTTCGCATATATCGAGCATGGATGTCGAATGAAATCACAAGTATTTCGAACAAAAATAGCTTGGAAGTAAGATTGGAGCATAATTTCTCTTAAACCAGACTGGATAGACAATCACATATTATCACAATTTCATTCCTCTAAAATACATTGACAGAAAGCAATTTTCAGTTCTAAAAATCCTAATGAAGATTCTTTCAAAGTAAAACTATCAACAGAGAATTGCATTAACAAAAGATATGAATTTTATGAAACAAAAAATGAAGGAATCTTCAATATTCAACTACTATTTGCACATGATGAGCAGAAGAGGGGAAAATCAACAATGAACATGAAATGCCATCCAATACCAAAGGCAGGTCTCAGTTGTAGTTCTTTATGTTACCTTCATAAAAGAACTACCATTGAGTTTGAACCCATTTCTTCTGGTACCTAAGGTGTATTCTTTTATCTAAAATTCCCAGCACGGCTTCGCATTTTGATCGACTACCAACATGACATCGACTGAGCGAAAAAGTGGAAGTTCGATCTCACCACCGACATAATCTATAGCATGTATGTCTTGGTAGTATGTTTCAGCATACAATTAACTCTCATCATCAGAACTAGAACTAGAATCGTTCCTCCTTCGTTCAGCAATTGCGGAGAAAAGCTTCTGATGAGGATCGGGGGAAGTTGGTGCAAAACGGGAATCGGAGGAAGATGATGATGCGTTGGACTCCTGCTTTTTATGTGCTTTTACTGGTTTCGGGGCATCTCTAACTTCTTTGCAAACCTTATCCAAAATTATCAAAAAGTCACGTATGATGACGAACAAGCGTAAGCCCTCATCCTTGTGTGCGTTACCATGAAAATAATTGCCGGTGCTCTTCACCAATGCCATTATTCTTTTCTCTTCCTCGACCAATGATGTGACATCAACCTCTGCATTCTGAACAAAACTCTTTAAGGTTTCATGAAAACCACTTTCTTCCCTTGAATTGTTCATCTCCGAATTCAAGAAATTCCGTGCTTTTAAGAGTCCATGGCCAAGTTTGGCAGTGGTTCCTGTTAAGGTTTCAGCATCTATAGCTGCTGCTTTCTTGACATTTTCAAGTTCACTACTCAAACGGGAAACCACCTGAAGACCAAGGCTATGGTAGTGCTCTTCCGTGTCTGGGAGAACATCCTCAAAGTCGATGGAACTTTTGCTTTCTCTTGCAACACGGGCAGCTTTCATGCCTTCAGTGCGTATAATTTCTTGGACGACAAAGTGCAATAGAGTGGTCTTGCCATCTACTCCTTTAACATCTGATAACTTCAAAAGCGTGTCGAGCTTGAAAGCTTGTGCACCACCACGGAACGTCCCATCATTCATGCGATTTCCGGTTTTAAGAACAGCTTCTAAAAGCTTGAGGAATAAGCGGCTACTTCTTAGTTCCTTGCAAGCAACCTGCCAAAATAGTAAAGACAGGATTCGAATGAATAAAACATATATTTTGTTGACTGTCCAAAAAAATTCAAGAAGTTTTCGACCTAAGTGTAGGTCGTGGTCCATGCAAATCATGCAAATTAAAATTAATGACCCACCTCTAATGTTTCAAAGGATTCTCTTGTGGAAGTAACCTCCTCATAAAGAGAGCACATATAAATCAGGGTTTCCATTCGTTTAAAAGCAAAAGGGATGTCAACCAAGACTTTCAAGATACGCTCGGCAGGGCCGAGTTGGGAAATTTCACCATTGAACATTCTAAGTTTGAGTTCTTCATCTGCTGTCGGGGCCATCTTCAATAAATTTTGAAGGAGTTCAACAGGGAGCTCATTTCCTGATATTTAAAACAACAGGTAAGAATATCATAATCGAAAACTTAATACATCAGTATTACGTTTTTTATGTCAGGAAAAACGGAAGGCAATGTAGCTATTTGGTTGTTAACAATCTCATGCTTTTAAACAAGTCTTATGATTGCAATCATCTGAATATTTTTCTTTACAGAAATGATTAGAGAAAGCATAGAACAGCTTGGTTAGTAGGTTCACTTCATTTTCCTCCTTGACCTAAAATCAGATAGAGCGGGAGGAAAACTATTCTACCACATATGGTTATCTTCACCGGAATACAAATGTTTGGCATTCTTCCGGTGTAAGGATAGGATTAGTCATGGTAGATATATAACAAACTGTAACTATGACTCTTTTCCAAGCTGTACAACGCATGGGAAAAAAAAAAGAATCAGCTAAGAGAGAAAGTAGCAAATCATATACAAAATTTCCCCATTCCATAGAAGGTCATTTTTAGCAAATCAGCCAAGTAAATGATGTGACTCAAACTCAATTCATGGTTAGTTGTCAAAATTGTCCACCTGTTGCTGAAAGCCAAGAATATTATAATTACTGGTGGAAATGGTAGTAGTCATAATTGCTAAGCATGCTCTGCTGATGGGAGTGTATGCCACACAATCATTAGTCTGGAGCATGGATAAAATATGTTTCTCACAAGCACTTATTTGAAAGGACAAATAAGATGGAGGAAATCACCTTCACGAAGAGCATCACAAACTTCTTCTGTTGTCACATTCAACGCCCGCAAAAGGATTGCTAAATTTTGAGCCTTCTTGGGATCAAGGAGTTGAATATACTTACGCACAGATTCCTGGGTAGAGGTCTCTTTCTTTTTATCATTTTTGTTCTTGTCAATGGCTGCATACCCAAACAGTGTTTCTATCATCTCCTCATTGAACCTGCAAAAGTAATAGTATAAATGTATGCCATCCTGATCCATTGGCATAAAGAGCAAAGGAAAAACAATAAAAGAACTTTTACATACTGGAATGATCCAGATTTAATCTGATTCCAGACCATCGAATGTTCAGGGTTTGCTGCAACTTTATCCCAGAAAAATGGCTTCAGTTTAGCTTTAGGAGCATTGCCATCGACTGCTGAGTCAGATCCTTCACCAGAGATAGCATTCGACGTTCGTTGTGGTCCGCTTGGTGGTCGAGGCACTTTGGAACCCATAGGCATTGGTGGTGGTGGCCTGGGAGGCCCGAGAGCAGTACCTGGGGGAGGTGGTGGCGGGCGAGGACCAGGTTTGGCACCAGGAGGCATAGGTGGAGGAGGTCGAGGGGCCATAGTGGCAGAGGGAGGTGGCACAGGAGGTGGTGCAGGACTGGTTCTAATGGGGGCAGGAGGTGGTGTGGGACTAGTTCTAATGGGGGGGGGGAGGTGGTGCAGGACTGGTTCTAATGGGGGCAGGAGGTGGTGCAAGACTGGTTCTAACGGGGGCAGGAGGTGGTGGACTGGCTCTAATTGGGGCAGGAGGTTCAGGAGGAAGAGGATCTGCTCTGTATGGAGAAGGCTTCAAAGGTGGTAATCCAGGTCGGGAAGCACCAACCCTTCCTGGAGGCAGTGGTAGCAGTGGCTTAGTATTGCCTGATATACCAGAAGATTCGGCTGAGAATTTGGTGGCAGCAGCAACAGCCCCGAATGACGATTTCCCATCGAAGGGGGGCTGTTGGGCATTAGATTGATTATAAACATTCCCATTAGTTGAGGCCTTTTTATGTAGGCTCGATTCATTTCCAAATGATTGATGACCTATCTTCTCTTCTTTATTTGTTCCAAAATCATATGCATGAGAAGAACCTGAAAAAAGAAAAAAAATGTTTCGATCAATAACCTTCCGAAAGTTTCTGGAAAATAACGGTCTGTGGGGAAAGTATATACCACCGGAGAATTCATTTAAGCTTAAACTGAGAAGGGGCCTGTCATCATTTTGTTTAGCTGAAGTACCTCTACGACAGCAAAACAAGAACAACAACGCTGCAACAACAGATGCTACTACTGCAGTCACAACACAAGCAATAATAATTGTTCTTCTGTTATCAGTCCCCTTGTATCTTGGGTCCATGTTGTTGGCTGGACTTATATTGTTTGGAAGATCGTTTATCGGAGCTGCAGTTTCATTAGAAGGTGTAGGGAAAAAAGGGGGCAAAGGTGCCGGACTTTCTGGACTCAAACGAGGAGATTCAGAATTAGGAGAAGGGGCGGGAGCCGGGGATGGTCCTAAGTTCGAGGCAGGGGGTATGGCAATGCTCTCGGTAGCCAAAGCCCTTCTAGGAGCTTCATGCCAGTGAAACAATGACTCGAAATATCTGTTGTACCAAGCCTTAAAGCCACCATCTTCTCCAGATACTTGGAATAGAAGATTATTCTTTCTTATGCAGTCAAAAAGAGCTTGTTTTAACTCGGGATGGAGAACGCTAATCATTTTTTGAACACTTTCTCCCTCTGATGAGTAACTTTTCGTAGTAATATCATAGGTTGTACGGGGTGTTTGCCCAAGAAGATATAAATTCGGATCTTCAAAAGCTTCGTTTAAATCATTCAAATCTTGTCTGCAACTTATCCATAACAACTCAGCCTGCATGTAAACAATTGAATAAATTTAAACAAGGTTGCAGCAAAGAGAAAGTAGGCTTTTTCTCCTACACCATAAACCTTTTGTACGATGATCATAACATCGAATGTCATTTTCACTAATTGATGCAACCAATATTCGATATTCATGTCATCGTCATCCAAAAATGATAAGCTATAAAACATAATCAAACAGCATGATTTAAGAAAATTCAGAGTGCACCTAATGCCTCTTCTACTTCTCAAAAGTTTAATATGCACCAATGTGGCTCCAACCCATATTTTTTCTTAAAGTACCAATTCCCGAAACCCATGCTCAACGCATATTAGAACATAGGTACAGGAGTATGACCATTCAAAGACACCTCAAATACATTAAAAACTTATAAAGAAATGGACACACCTGTGTCAAACACTAACACAATACGAATAACAAAGGTATGCACCATCTATCAATGCATACAAGCTAACAGTATCATGAAAATCTCTCTAGTTCCAGAAAATATTTAAATGCATTAACATCTAATACAGTAATACTCCCACATATTTCGACCTCTATGTTGGTTTTCATTTTCCCAACTTACAAACATAAGCCTCGATGAAAACCTACATGGAAATTACTAATACCACTTCAATTAATCTCTAAGTAACCATTGAAAGATCGAGTTGAATGCTGAAATACGGTTCAAAGATATTCCCAAGGTTCCATTAAACGTGCTATCATCTAGTTCAACCTAACAATAAAAAGGATAAAGCATAGTTTTCGAATACAAACTATTAGCTAATAAACAAATCTATAATTGTTTTCATTCCATAAAATGATATTATTCAAGCAAATCAACTGCAGCCAGTGAACATTAATGTAAATACTAACAATCAATTAAGCATATCAAGATTCAAGAGCAAAGAAGCAAAGCAATCTACTTTACCAGATTCTCATTAATCTCCCCAGTTGCTGGATCTACTAATTGGTTAAGAAATGCTTCTTCTTCTCCAAATTTACTGTAATCTAAGCTTGAAGTCAATGATACACAAAGCAGAGCTACCAAAATCACCAAACTAATTGTTCTCAAGACACCCATCTTTTCCTTATATAATCAACATCAGCACAGGCACACACAAAATGATTCTTTAAAACACTAACCAAAACCCTACCAAGTTCTATCATCCACATTCATGCTTTAAAACCTTTGGCACCAACTAGATTCAGAATATCCTTCACAGGAAAACCCTTGAAATCTGCTTGAAAACAGTCAGATTCTGCTAAAGTACTGATCAAGACTCAGACCAAACAAAACCCAGAATTTATCCTCCTCTGAAACCCGAAAAGATGGATCAAAATCGAACTTTGAAACCAAAAAAGCAAAACCCAGAAAGCAGAAAGGAAGTATACGCTGAATAGAGATGAAAAAAGAACCTGAAAAGACGAAAACAAAAGGCAATGAATTTCAAATCTTTCTCTTGTTTAGTAATCGAAAGACCAGATTATGTGAACACATGGAACCGGGTAAAGATTTGACCTTTTTTAGTATGGAATTTATGACCGAATCATATATAATGAATGGCAGCTCATTGGGGAGAAGAAAATGCATAGAAAAGACTTACACGGCATGTAAAGGAGTTACTTTTGCAGGTTAATTCTTACAAATTAGTTGATAAAATAGATTAATTTTAATAATCTATTATTTTTATTATAAACAAATTTATTTTAAGGTTAATTATATATTTAATATTTTATTTATTTTTTAAAATAGTATTTAACCTTATATTTTATTTTATTTTGATATTCTAATATTAAAAATTAATTATATGTTAATAAAGAAAAAGAAAATTACACGTAATAATATATTATATTTTTTCTAGTCAGTATATTATTTCGATTAAAATCATAAAAAATATACGGCATGATGATTAAGAGAATAAAATTACATGATAATATGTCATACGTGATTTTTATCTATATTTTTCGATTGTGTAGAGAAAAAAAGAGATTAAAATCCCCCTTGATTAGATCATATACAACAGGTGACGTAGCGGTATAAATTGTTTCTCTCACAGGTCTTCCACGACTGGATCTAATCAATACATCCGCAACTCTATTTTGATCACCACTGATTTTGCAAAATCTAACATCCTAATCTAAATTGATCATTATATTATTAAATTTTAAATGATAATATACCAAAATAAAAATAAAACATAACGTTAGATATTATTTTATCAAAAATATATAAGAAAAAAGTACGAAAACAAAAAATAGATACCAAATATATAATTATCTCCATATTTTTTATTATATTTAATTTAAATATTTTCCAAATCTTATTTGAATTGAATGTTAAGAAAATAATTATGTGAATAATGGAATTATTAATTATGTTTTTAATCCTTACATTTAGAAAGAATATTGATTTTCAAGGGGAACTGTAATTATTCTAAATTTTAAAAAAAATAAAAAAAAATATTAAAAAAATGCCCCCCTTTTTGGAAATATTACAATTTCAAATAAAATTTATGAAAATAAAGTACGTTAAGTTATATTTTAAGATCTACGATAAAAGTTATAATATAAGAAGAAGTCATTATTTATTGATGACGTTTTCGTCGAAAAGATCATCTTTAAGTAAAAATTTCTCCCATTCCGATAACGATTGTATAACTTCTTTTATAAAACTTAAAATATATCTTAAAACATTTTATTTTTGTTTTTTAAAATATTAAAATTATTTATAATATTTATCCAAAGTAATCTAGAAAATGGGTTGAAGAGTTTTTATTATCTAAACCATATATTATAACTTCAAAAAACAATAAAATACTGAGAATGAGGAAATTGTCAAAAGTTGACCTTTAGCACCTTCGGATGACAAATGGAAAGGAATTCAGCAGACAAAACATGACCCAGTAAAAACTACGCGTTACACCAGTATTTTATATTAAGATTTGTAAATTTAATTTAATTTAGAAAAGAATAATTTTTCCAAGTCGACGGTGATTCTATATTTTGATGGATAAGTCTATCACGTACGTCGAAAAACATTGAATATAATTAATGTTAAACATCGTTGAACATTATTAAATTAATTAATAAAGATTAAAAAATTTTAATCATTAAATAATTATATGTTAAGTCTAGCATTCTTTTATTAATTGCATGTTGAGTCTTTAAAATTTTTAGTCTTTGTTAATTAATTTAATAATATTCAACGATGTTTAACATTAATAATGTTTAGCGGTGTTCGACGTCCGTTACAAAATTTTCCTATTTGATACGCTTAAAATGTATGAATTTTGTTTTTTAATAGTGTTATTTTTAATTTTTAATTTTAATTTTTATTTTTAATAATATATTTTGTCATTGTATTAAATTCTTATTGATATAATATAGGGATTTTAATTTAATTTTATAAATTTATATCAGAAATTATAAAAACTAGCTTAATCATTAAATAAGTGTCAATTATAAATTTTTATAAATGTTTAAAATATTTTTTTATATCCAAACAAGTAACTAACATTTTATTCAAATACAAGTAAATAATTTATTCGATTATTTATGTTAATTTATTCATTTATTTATGTTCATAAACATTCTATGTTTTGTTTGTTTATGCTCATTTGTTAATATTAATTTAAATTTATTCACATGTATCTGTAAATATTATTTTATATTTATTAATAGTTTTTTAAATAGTCATTTATCAATTAATTAACTAAAATAAACAAATTAATTCAAAACATTAAATATTTAATATAGTATATATCTTTATTTTTATTTATTTATATTCATTTGTTTTTGTTTATAGTCAATTGTTATATTAATAAATCATAAACAAACACAAACAAATAATACTTTTTAATAAATAAATATAAACAAAAAATTTATTCATTTGTTCGATTAAAATTAAACAAACAAAAATAAACATTCTCTTTCGTGTTCATTTTCGGACCTAAATTTATAAGACCCATAAATTATTGAATTAAATATTAAATAATCAACACAAAAAAACATAAATTAGAATAAGTTTAATTGAAACATTAAACGTAATATTTATGTATTATATGTAATATCGGATAATTAATTTCCCATTATACAAACTAAAATTAGAATAAATCCGCAAAAATAATTTTTGATGAATAAAAAAAATTAATTTACTTAAAAAATAAAATTTAATTCTTTTTCAATTTCAAAATTCAAACACATAATGATCATCACGATTCAAATAAAAACTAATTAAATCTGCAAAATTGGAACGAACAGCAAAATATTAAATGAACTAAATACAAGAAAATGGTTCATAATTTGATTGATATTCAAGTTAATCTGAAAAAAAAAATACTAACGTAGTAGCTATGGACTGAACTGCAAATTCCCAGAAAAGATACTAACGGAACAACAACCGAAAGCCAAAATCAGCGAGAGAGGGAAGGAAAGAGATGATAATGGCTTTGGATAAAGTTAAACTCATCTGGTTTGTTAATCATCATCGGCACCGGAAGCTTTGGAGGTACCGGTTTTTTTGGGGAGGAGGAGGTTGTGGATGTTGGGCATTACACCGCCGTTGGCAATCGTCACATCGCCGAGCAGTTTGCTCAGCTCTTCGTCATTCCGTACAGCGAGCTGGATGTGGCGGGGAACAATTCGGGTCTTCTTGTTGTCTCTCGCGGCATTTCCAGCTAACTCAAGAACCTAAAAACACAATTTTAAATAAGATTAGAAAAAAATTACAAATAAAATTCACTGCGATTTCCAGGTAAATCAGAACCCTAATTTATCCAATTTTAGGGATAAAGTTAAATCGGATCTGTTTGGGGAAAGCAAACCTAATTTCGAGTCTAAGAAAGAGGAAATATAGTGAAAATTAACAAAAAAAAAAAGTGGATTCCATGACGAACCCTAATTTCATGCAGATTCATGCCTGATTTAAAAACATATGTTCACTTTCAGAATACATTTAATTGCAGAAACCTTGAAATTAACAGTGTAGATTTTTAGATTAAAATTGTTGATAGGATATCGAAATCTATAAAACAAATTTTCTAACATTTCAAGGAATAACAATAGAGATTCGGAATTAGGTTTACAGAAAGTTATTGTACCTCGGCGGCAAGATATTCAAGAACGGCGGCGAGGTAAACCGGAGCTCCAGCTCCGACACGCTCAGCGTATTTTCCAGCCTTGAGGAACCGAGCGATACGACCTACTGGGAACTGAAGCCCGGCCTTACTACTCCTCGATGTCGCCTTCTTCGACGCTCCGGATCCGAGAGTTTTGCCCCGACCGGCCATTTTGTACCCGAAAAGAACAAGTAAAGAAAGAGATACTGAAAAATGGAGCGTTAGGAGGAGAAATAGAATTATAGAGAGAGGAGAGTCTGAAGAAACTATCCAATGGGAAGAAAGCACGCGGATAACGAATAACAACCGTTGGATGGCGGTTAAACATTTAAATGGACGGTTTGGATCTGAAAACCGAACACCGTTTCTGTCTTTTTATTATTTCCGTTAAAAGGAGGGAAAATTCAGTTTTTGTCCTTTCAAGTTAGAATTCAATGGACTGTATGTTATGACGGAAACGCCCTTGAGATTTGAGAATATCCAAATTTGTATAGCTGGATAATTGCGTAAAATGATAAGTGATAGCTGATTATATAAATTAAGGAATACTTAAATTAAGGAATTATAATATATTTTCTTACTAAATAGAGATATTTAAATTTTTAAAATAAAGATTAAGATTTAAAATTATATAAGATAAAGTAATGTATGAGTTTTTTTTATTATTCAATCAATTAATAAATATCTATTAATTGATTATATTAATTAATTATAAAAAAATATTTGATAAAATTAATTAAAATTATCTATATATTTGAATAAATAAAATATTTGATGTTTATTCTAAAATACCCCAGTTTAATCATAATATTTGTAAATTATGTGCATTATTAAAGAATTAATAATATCTATGAATAAATATTACCTTATAATTATTTTTTACTATTAAAATGAGAATATTTTGTTATTATTTCTTTTATTGTTAATGGTAATATAATTTTATATTATTTGTCGATCACCAAAGACATTTTATTTTTTATTTTTTTGGCGAAAGTTTTTAGGGACTGAAGTCACGATCTTATACGATTTTGAAAATTTTTAATTTTATTGTTGAATATCTCAAAGTTATTAAAAAATTTAGTTAAATCTTAAAAAAAACTTATTTTTTTTTCTTAATCTTTATTTATAGAGAAAGTGTTGAATATCTCTGTCATTTGACATTGATCGCTCAATCACTTTGCTAGCATCACTGATACTCGAACTCGTGATCTCAAAGAACATCAATCACTTGAGCATGTTTGTGTAAAATAATTATACGAACGTAACAAATATTTTTTAAAATTAGCTACTGTGGGAATAAGCAATATCTGTTCTAGAGTATATTTTCAAGCATTGAACATTGACCCCTTATATATTATGCTAAAATTACTGTTTTTTAAACCTGTGACCTCCAAAAACAACCATTGATCAAATATTAGCTCATATATATTAATGGGAAAATATAGTATATAAATATCAAAATGTATGAATTTTTCAATGTCACCTCTGTAAAAAAACAAAACAAAGGAGTTACCTAAAATCTCCCACTGATAGTTCCCTTTGTAAATTCAGGTATTAATCCTCTGAAAAAAGTACAAGTAACCCATATCCTTGGGTGGATTGATGGAAGCACCAACCTTATCATCATTGAAGATCACCCATCGACCATCTTTAAGGATGTGAGAAACATAATGGCCACACTGGGTAGAGGTTCCGATGTGGCTCACCATCCCGAAAAGACGATATCCTACCAGGAACCAAACATGGAAACGGGGAAGGAGTCAAGAAAGCAGGTAAGTGGGGAAGACATAAAAAGAAGACAGAAGAGACTCACTCCCTCCTCCGTCAGGCAGTCCTGTGTTCACTGGAGTAGGTGTGCTGTTGCTTGATGTATTCATCATGCCCATAGCTGATGCAGCACATAAATTGGGATTGTTAAATATCCAATCTGTCGCTCTTTCAATGTCGCCGCACTGTAAAAATGTACATTCATCCGTGATTAAGAATTTCCAGAGCAAAAGAAAAAAGATCAAGGAACCATAGTTTTCAAATCGGCAGAAGAAATGAAATGCCGCAAAGAGTTTACCGATGCCATCAATGCCATTCGAGCAACTTCTTCTTGAAAACCAAAAGAAACCAAAGTATCAACTGTTGATTGGTCAATAGCTGTTTCACCACCATTTGCACCATGGGTGATAGGGGAATCTATATCTGAAAAGATACATCAATGATTATCATGTGGATACAAAGTCTATCAGTCGATTTAACAGCAGTAAAATGCGAAATTCCGATACCTGGATCATCCATATGTGAAAGCAACCAGTTCATGGCCTCTTCCACACCAGCATTTGAAGTGTTTATGGCAGCTTTCTGACAATGAAGCTGGTTAAACCCCATTGAGGCAAGCTGGGCAACAATTGCTTCATTGGCCACGGGCTGACTTGATTCAGCCTCACCGTCAGGAGCTATGCAGTAGAAATAACAGATGCCAAGAGAAAGAATATACAAAACAATGCTTTTTTACACCATCAACTTCTCAATTCAATTATAAATTATGGAATCCATTAATTCACATACCAGCCTCTGGCAACAGTTCTTCTCCGGGTTGAAGGCCTTTGCTGCGCATATGGTTTATATCTATGATGTCAGGAACATCTATGTAGACATCTGAATGGACAACATACATAATGAATATCAATTCAAAGTAACATGCAATGTGCAATGTAAGTAGCAACGTCACGTCAACATACCGAGCTTTTTAGGCACCCAGCCTGCCTCCATGACAAACTTCCTCATGTGCAATACCAAATAATCGGGGAATGAAGTTAAACCAGCAGTCCTGTCGTGTAAAATACAAAAGGAGAAACAATAAGTCAGCAAACCCTAAACGATGTTAACAAAAGAATACTCCAGGATTGCCAGTCCACAATCTTTGATTAAAACACCATCAGTTAACTATATTGTTATCATTTTTTTTGAATGAGAACTATTGTCTTATCTTGGATCTTTGATTAAAACACCATCAGTTTAACTATATTGTTATCATTTGTTTTTGAATGAGAACTATCGTCTTATCTTGGATCCTTCTTCAATAGTGTACATAAACTAAGGGCTTACAACCCCATTAAAGAACACAAATCTTACTTGACAGCAGTCGTCTTAGCCTTCAATGCAGAGCTATAGAAATCAGGTATCTCCTCTGGAGCTGCAAAGTTTGCTAAGCATGCTTCTAGAGGTACCCTTGGACGAACAATTTCATCGCTGGATCTGTAAAACAAGGCAACCTAAGAAAAGGGTCTACGTAAGGCTAAAATTACCATATAAGATCATTGGAACTTACACATCCTTCCCTTCTGACATGTTTTCAGCTTTGATTTTGTTAAAAACCTCCAGTTCTTCTGATTTCTCAGAGAATAAGTGTCATTAGAATTTAATTTTAAATAAAAAAGATATATAAATGAAATACGAACACAAAACTTATAAATACATGTAGAAATCAGAACTTACGTTTATTAGTAGCTTCATGCAGCGGAATATTCAAAGAAAGAATGTAGTCAAGCCTTTTATTATAAGCAACCTTCCCAGATGAACACAAGATGCGCTCTTCAACACCGAATTTGAAACTCCTGGAGGGATCCAATTCAGGGTTCGCAGCATTAGAACGTTCAACTTGGTCAAGAAAATGAAGGAAGAACTCCAGGGCATCCTACAGAGAATTCAAGTGTACATATAAGTAACTGCCAGCTACGTATAGGGAACATTATGAGCCCCAAGCCAAGACCGAACCTACTGTGAAATGAGTGGATTATCTCACAGAATCCCGTAAAAGAACCATTTTTCAGATTTACTGGAAATATGGCAAATTCAAGTTGATGCTAGAAACCAAATAATATTTTCAAAGTAGAACTAGAATAATCAGCTACCTGCTGTCTCATGGTAGAAAACTCAGGATGGCTGGCTGCAATAACTGCTTTGAACATGCGAGGAGGAATCCCTTCTTGTTTCTAATATTTTCAAAAGGTTGACAATTGAAAATAAGTTAACAGGCGACTGTCATGATTGTTCAAACATAGAATGCAAAAATGATAAAAAAAAAAAACTGATAATACAAGACAAAGACTCGTTTAAGCATATTTAAGCAGCATAGCACAAATTCTATAAATAAACACCTAAATCCATGCACCTATGCTTCACCAGAAATTTCAGGTTGCATATATACTTATATCATAATAGACTTGGCGAATGCGTGATATCGTCTAAGAATATCCAAGATCAGTATATACAGTAGGAAGCTTACAGCATCTTTTACTGGAGGTGTAGCAGTTCCACCTTTCTAGAAGATAAAAAATATCAATTAATTCATTGATCAGAAAAAGGCAACTTTATTAAGAAAATCAGATTGATACGGTTACAGTACCTCCGATGCTGGAAGAGAATATTTACCAGAGAGCAATCCATGTGCCAGTTTTGTTCTGTCACACAACCAGAAGACAGTGAGGCAAAAGAACATCAAACTACGTATTATATACAAAGCAGAACAACCACACAACATAATAAGAAAATCATTTGTATGTTGTAATAAAATAACATATAGGACCACCAAACCATCTTTGTCAAAAAAGATGGCAACAAAACACCATCATAACCATAATTACATGGAATGCGGAACGGTCCAGTACGAAGAACGAAACAGGAACACTGATTGCAATTTGTTTGGAACAAAATTCAATAGGGTAGTCATTCTTAAGTAACTATGATCATAACTACTAACATTGCGGGAACCATTTTAACACATAACATATTGAAACAAGGAATTAGTAACAAGAAAAATTTAACTTACAACTGCATATTGAGGTCTACAGTTGGATCAGCTGGAGCTGTCTCAAAAGCCATTTTTAAGCTTTGGTTCAGATAATATCTGATTGCATAATCAAAGAAAAAAAGGAGAGGCAAATAAGGATGGAGAATTCAAAATTAAACTGTAAAAAAAAAAATTAAAATGAATTCACAACATTAGCTATATAACTTACCGTCTATGAAATGACTGCGTTGAAAACACCACTTGCATGGTTGCTGCCATGTAGCAGCTACATAAGAACAAATTTAGGTAATCAGAAACATCAAATTACTATATTGTTACTGGCAGTCTTAGCCCTAATCATAATCAACGTTACCTGTTTCCAAGATTCACAAGACCTGTATAACCTGGTCCAAAAATCGGTTCCATATCCTGCCCGCTTTCTTGAATTCTATCCCAATCAAAGTTGGTATTCTGGTCAAGCTCCCTTTCAGCAGTTGTCATTTCAGTCTGGAAACAGTTGTAGATTACAATTTCTACTCAGTTCATTTTTAGTGAAAGTCATGATTCAAAATGTAATAAACAAGCTAACCTTTTGCAATGATGAGAAATCAATACCAAAATATGCCAAATGTTGCGCTAGAAGTGGGTCTATAACACTCTCATCCTCTGGGTAAGAGAAAACATCTGTTCTGCCACAATAAGTTACCCATGGTAAGTTCTGAAAATGTCAACACCAAAGATAAAAAGAAACATAAGCACCATATTGCATTTCAGACTCATCAGTGCCAAAAGCCACAGTTTCAATACAAAGATACCTAGGTTGAAAGCATCGGAACTGAGCAGAAAGAGTTTACAATAATGGTGGAACAATCAAAACTTACTAAAATGACACTAGAAACAAATACATATAGACATTGGAATACAAGGAAGCATTACCCGCAGCTTCAAGATCTGAAGTAATTGTCCCGAGCTTTACAGCTAGAGGATAGCCAGTCTCTTTGAAGTGCTCAACGGCATGGTCATTACCACCAGTTCCATCCCAATTTCTCCTCCCACAAAGGATCATTCCATCAGTAAGATTTAGCCATAGATTGTCTCTTTTATCACACTTAGCACATTTCCAACCAGATGGAGGAATAACAACATCACCAGTTTGCCGCAAATCCATTGCATATGCACTTCTTTGCTTCTTATCAGCTCTCCAGGCTGCAACTTGCTCTTTCCGTTCAGCACCCTCAGCCATTAAAATTGTATCAACTGCCAACCTTACCTACACTATCGTATGGGATAAACAAGTCCAATTCTTTTCCAAGATGACGAATTTGTACATTTAGTTGAAATTATTTAAGAATAAGATGGAGACAAATCATACCTTCTCAGGCAATTCCACAGAAGGAAAAGGAAGAGTTGCATAGCTTGGCAAAATGACTATATTGCGAGCTTCTTCATATTCCGGTTCATTGTTGTCAAATCCACCATCAATACCTATAAATAAAATTGCATAGATTAATCAATAATCACAACAGCTGGTACTAAGGCAATACAACCCTTCAAAAAATAAACATTTGAACCTTCAAAACTTTGACTTGTATCGATTTGTAGTTTCACATGGGTTCCACATGCTTATACATGGATAAATTTGATAACATCTGTAAACACTACTTATACTTTAACTCAGAATCAAAGAAATTAAAAACACCAGCCCGAGGCGTACATTGCTTAATGGTCTCAACTCAGAAGGTAAGACATGATTATGTATTTGACATAAGCATTTTCATTGTTCCCCTTATATTTGGAGCCCAAGAACATTATAGCAAACATCTATGCATTGAGATCTCATAAAACACAACCTACATGACTAATATATAAAAATTAAATGCAAAACAAAATAGGAATCACTCAGTTTCAGGGTTATCAAGGGCATTCAATATGCACTCAAGGTGCTAGAACAACACGAATAACACAAAAAAGGCTTGATGGTATCTATACATTGCCAACACGAACAACACTATTTTATGTTCACTAGCAGCAAATAATAAGAACTCAAAACTGAATTAAGTGTAAGGATAAGAATATTGTAAAAGTACCAATAGCCAAAAGTGTGGGTTTCTTCAAAGGCCTATCTTCTGAAACCAACTTTCTTGTTTGCTTAATATGCAGATACACAGGATTTCCAGTCTTCTCATAATTCCAACCTACATGATCTTTCCCAAATGCTAGAAACGTATTCATATCAACAAACAACCCCCCTTCTGACCTCTGCAAAAAAAAAAAAATCAACCTCATTTAAGAGTTCTTGAAACAAAATTTGAAAGAAAGAAAAAAGACTTTAAAAACATGGAAATGAAACAAATTAGTAAAAGCCCCGAGCTTTAACTAACTTTCTCGGAACCCAAACAATAGACAAGCAAAACAAAGTCGAAACAATCAAAAGTCAGAACAGCCTATCAACATACTGTTTTCAGTTAAAACTACACACAAGAAATCCAGCAGTTTCTTGAGAAACAAACAGATAACTGTCGAGAAATATATATAATAAACAGAGTAAAGAGTACCGGAGTATCGAAGGAAATGCAGCATTCTTGCTTGTATATACGATTGGTGGGTTCGGGTATCCTAACCCGAGAGAGATTGGATCGGAGCAGCTCCATAGGGTTTATCTCCTCCATTTCTTTGGTTTAGGTTTTAAAGAGAGGAAAAGGGGAAAGAGTTTTGCCCTAAAGTTGAAGCAAATTCAGGGATTCGCCTAAAGATTGATTCTTTTTCTGTTTTAATTGGGAGAGAGAAAGAGGGTGACTGAGTGTGCTTTTGAAGCAAAGGGTCTTTGCGGAGTCCCTTCAAAACTCCATAAACAAAGAAGAAGAAAATAATACTATTATTAAAACTTACCATAAAAATATATTATTTTTAATTCATTTTTATAGTAATCTAAATTTTACACCCAAAATTTTAAATATTAAAAATCCTTAATTTCTAAAGTAAGATTTTAATATACGAATGTAAAATTAATTATATATATTTATTATAACACTCTCGATTCAGATATCATATTGGATCGAAAATTAAAAAATTTATATTCTAAAATTTCGCTTCACAAAAGTATAGTATCCAAATTCAATTGCTCAATACATAAATTCAATCATTTAAATAACATAAAATCCAAATAGTTAAAAAGGTAAACAAAGCTTTATTAATACAAATCGATAAAAGCACTCGACACAAACCCAATATCAAATAAGAATTAAAAAGTATATATATATGGTCTTATAAGTATATAACCCAATACATCTAGTAATTGTACTTTAACGATAGGTCAATGTCAAAAATTCAACTCTTAATGGTATTCCTCTGATCCACGCCCCCACTTAACAACCTGCGAACGGAAACAACGATTCCAAATGTTGAACTAACAAAGCTTAGTAGATACATCACCACTCGATCAATTATCGCACATTTCATGAATAAAGCAAAACAACATCTGTGATAGCATGCAAGATGGATATGCCACTATCATAACCACCTAAAAATATGGTGTCATTAATATATACTATAACACATCGCATATACATAGAAGATACAAGCATAAGGTAGTGAGGTTCATGTTCACACGTCATCTGGATCCTTAATCTACGCTCGGGATAACACATCGAACATCTTCGAATGAGGTCCGTGTCCATACAACATCGGGATCCTCCATTCGTGAGTCTTCAAGGTGTTGCAACACTTATTCTTGGGTATCTGAATCCCACCAATCAAGAACTCAACACGCTAAGTAACCTATCAACACACAATAAGGCTCGTAGCTAGCATACAACACCAATGATCCACCAACGATCCTTATAGGTTTCTATTACACACTTACGTCACCTAAAATTTATTGAGTCCTTAGTCAATTATTTCATATTCGGGGTTAAATTATTAATATCTCACTTTTAATATTTATTGTATGCCTTAAGAGGCCTCCAAGACATTCTTCTCGAATTATAGAGCCCTGAACTTAAGCACTAATTTTTTAGGCATATTGCCCAACAAGTATTGATACGTCTTATGAGGGTATCGGCACATCACTCCGTATCGATATGTACCCAAGTCATATCGATACGTTATTTAGGTTTGAACAACCAAGGTTTTCTTCTCGTACCTATACGCACAACCCTGTATTTGGTATCGATCATCGGTACTCAAAACTCTCGTATCGATTCTTAATCATACTAATACACCTATAAGGTGTACCAATACGCCTAAACACTAATGAGCAATACAACAGTAGTACCGATATGCTTCTCTATGTATCGATACTCGCAAATATTACTAAAATTTGAAATAAGCAATGGATATCGATACACTCGCCCGCGTACCGATACGTCCTTCATAACCAGACCTCCAATGTACGCTAGCATACTAATACGCCCCAACCGTATCAGTATGTGTGCCCAGAAATACAATTATGATTATTTAATATAACCCTAATACCCTTCCGAATCTCCGACATATGAACTCTTATTCGAGTAAAATATGTTATTAATTCCAACAAGATTTCATATGGGAACATAGTTTTCTCATAAAAAAAAGACAACATTTTTGGTCACCGTGTAATGAAACTCATTCCAACCATTTCTTTTTCACAAATCATCAGGCAATTGGAAGCATTGGGAACCAAAAATTTGTTGAGAGATGTTTTGAACAAAGACAGCAATGGAACACTTGTTGCTATTGAAACCATCCCATAGAGTGAAAGTGACCGTGACCGAGAGTGTCTTCATGGCAGATATGTCGTCGACGGTACAAAGTTTCTTAAGTTTTCGGACGACGAAATCGTTGTAAAGCACTTTACCTTTGTTCTCGCCGGAAAGACACTCGTTCATTAATCCGCTCTCGTATAACGCCACCATTACGTTGTCGACGTTGTTGTCGACCTTATACCTCAAAGTCCCAGTTAGGGTTACTTCCAAGGTCTCTGATGTTGGCCTCTGGAAATTAGCCTGTTACATAATCATCGGTATCTAACTTGTTAATTGACTAATTCAGATTGAATATCATAAAAGTTCATTATAAAACAATTGTACCACAAGAAATCACCCCAATTTGTTCAATTGATAAAGTTAAGATTCGAATCGTTAATCTTATTTAAATTATCTATTTCATTATCCTATTATATCAATCAATTATCGATAACACTTATATAATAAATACTATTTTGCTAATATATAAAGTTTTAGAATTTGGAGGATGTTTAGTGAAATTAACCCTAAAGAAATCAAACCCAAAAAAAATGGGGAAATAATCAAAATGGACCTTGAATTTTGGAGCAGGGAACCTGGGGGCATTCGCAATGATGGATAACAAAGCATCTTCTTCATCAGCCGGACAATGAGCCCTACCCTGAACCACCACCTGAGGCGTAACCACGCCGTCGAGTTTCAGCGCATCGACGTACGCCTTCTGCCTTACATTCCAGTTGTCGGAGGCGTAAGGGTCTTTCCATCCCGTGTGGTCGACGTGGTAAGACAATGCCACCACCGGCACATCCAGCTGAAAATCTCCCCTCACCAGCCTCGACAACAACAGCTCCGCCACCGGAGCTTTCGAGCATCCCTGGGACGAGAACAACTCCACGAGGACAGGCCCGTCAGCCGGAGGCGTTACCGATGCATCGACAATCGATGCACTGCCTTTTCCGTACCCACACGCCGAACACTTGCCTAAACAGGTGAAGAGACGACGACCCATGTCGACGGTGGTGGTGATGGTCGTCTCCTTCTCCGGTTTAACGGCGGCCGACCATTTCACGACGAGAGGGGAAGAGATTGGAGGATCAAAACGTATGTGTATATAGTTATCTATGTGTGATCTATGGGTGTTATTTAGTACAAAAATAATGGAAAAAACAATACAGGGTTTTATCTGAGAGGAGATGAAAAAGAGAAAGATTTTATTTTGGTAACTTCAAAGTGTGGTTGGGAGGAAAACATGGAGATGAAGATGTCAACTTTCTTTTTTCTATTCTTGATCGGGTTGGTTTTTTATTATATCTATATTAGGGATAAATCGTTGTTGTTATTAAAGGTTACGGGTTCGAGCACCAGCGATGTCAGCAGAGTGATTGAACAATCAATGTCAAATGATGGAGATTATATTCTAGAACAGATGCTACTGTTAACATTATTAGCTTGTTAAAAAGATTAAGAGTTGTTGTTAGGGTTTACGGAATTAAGCAGGGATGTTTAAAATTACCCGATCCGATGACCCGAAACAAAAATATTGGATAATTCTCGAAATAAATTATCTGGCCGGGCCAGATAGCCGACCCGAGAATTAGTGGGTTGGGTTTGGGCCGAAAATTTTTAATTCTCGAATACCCGACCCGACTAGTTTTATTATATATATTTTTGTTTTAGATTTATTTAATACTTATACCTAAAATTAAATTTAAATCTCTAAATTACTTTTATGTTTGTATTATATACTTTTAAGTTTTAAAAATTTTAAATATATTTTTATTAATTTACTAATATAGAAAGAAAAAAACAGAATTAATACTTTTAACGTCATTTTAGTGATAAAATTTAATAAATATAGATGTATATATAAATCCAAATATTCTAAAATTAACTTTAAAGAACTCGTTTTTATGTTTGGTTATGTATTATAAAATTATAAAATTTATATATTTAATATGTAATATTTAAATTTTAAAATAAAAAATAAATAAAATAATAATTATGACCTTGATACCCGTTATCTGATTAGCCGGATACTCATTTTACGAGTACCCGATAACTAATACCCGATTTAAATGGGCTAAGACACGGGTTAATTTTTTATGACCCGAAAAATCAGGTATCCGATAATGAATACCCTAAAATTAAGGGTATGATTTAGTGTTTAGAATGTGAAAATTTAAATTAAGCTTCAAAATTTGATTTTTAAAAAATTTAATAAGGACATGGAAGGGGATATAATTCGGGGTGGAAGATTAACGTTGCTTGTTTTAGTCTTACTATGCTAAAATCTAAGGTTTATTATATATATTAAAATATTTCATACTCTGACGCCGGAAATCTGTTTCGTAAACTGTTTCTAATGTTATCATGTGTCTTATTTAAGGATTAATACTTAAAATTATTTAGATATAAAATTTAGTATTTAAATTTAAGATATTGATATTTAGAGTAAAAATAAGGTCGTTAGTGGAATTATTTTATGCCTCAACCTAAAAATTTGTTATACGAGTGAGTTCTAATGTTGTCATGTGTCATATTTAAGGCTTAACGTATAAGATTATAAATTTATAATTTATGATTTGAATTTAATATTTAATATTTTAAATTTAAATATTATTATTATTTAGGGTAAAAATATGATTGATTGTTGATTTAAGATTTAAATTTAAAATTTTAAGGCGTATAACGTACTAAAACACTGATTATAAAATTAAAAAAATCATTATCAATATATCAAAAAAAATTATACAACGGGCGTAGAACATCATTAACACTGAACACTATTAAATTAATTAATAAAATTTAAAATTTTTAGGACATAACATACGGTTAATAAAAAGAGTGATAGACTCAACATATAATTAATTATTGTAGTTTGAGTCCTTGAAATTTTTAATTTTTATTAATTAATTTAATAATATTCAACTGTGTTCAGTACTAATGGTGTTTAATGATATTTAATGCCCGTTATAAATTCATCCATCAAAAATCAAGTTTTGCTAATAATTAGTTGATTGTATTTATAACCAAGATAAGAAGTCACATAATTATAAAAAAATATATAAAGAGGACGTATTATTACAAATATCTCTAAAATATATATATAAAATATATTATTAATCTCGAGACAATCAAATATTTTTTATTCTAAACTTAAACTCGATTTACACTTACTTTTAGTAGAAATTAGATCCGAAGTGAACCCGAATTTTATATTAAGCCTAAAAACATCACTAATTTGGCATTTTTTCTGTTGCTTATATATATATTATATAATTTGGCGGCAACTTATGCCTTTTTGGTAGCAAAAGAATGGGAAAATAAAAATTCACCGAATTTTACAAAAACATTCCCACTCCTCAATCGAGCGCGTATGTTCCACTCTTATACTATTTCGAAAATTTAAATTTAATCTCGAGGAATTAAATATTTATATTATATACTAAAAAACTTCGTCCTTTTATTTTTGATTCAACATTGATTTTATTATTATGATATAACAAATAACAAATTAAATAAATTTAAATATTTAACATCTTTTAATATTTTTTGACAAATGCTATAAATTTTTATTAAATCCATAAAAATTATAATTACATTGATTTTAAAAATTGAATTTAATAATCTAAACATTTTACGATAAAAAACAAAGAAAATAAAATTCTTATAAAATTAAGCATACTGATAAATGTCTCTACCCAAAAGAGACGCATAAAGGAAGAATGAGTTGTAGACGATCTAAACTGTCATGTAAATAATATCATTACCCAGAACTGATTTCATCGGCAAACAACCATCAACCGAGTAAGATATAACTTTTCAAAAGACCACCGATAAAAAACATAAATCAGAAACTAGCGCCGATTGAATCAAACCACAAGAGCAAATAAATCAAACCACCGGCAAACAATAATCGATCGCTAGGGTATGCTGAAACGTGTCACAAGAACATATGAATCAAACCACAAAACGAAAAACATGTCACAAAAAGACAGAAGAAAACGTGTCACAATGACAGAAATAACGTGTTATAAAAGCATAGATTCTTATTAAAATTAAAAATAAAAATAATAGATTTATAAATCCGGTAATCGACAACTAATACTAAGATTAATTATCGACCACCGATTAAAGGGACAAATCAAAGTAAAAAATGATTAAAAACAAAAAAAAAATTAAGAAGGAATTAAAGTTTCCTCCAAAATAGTCTTTCTCATTCTAATTCTCGAAATATTATATTTACTGTTGTATTTTAAATATCAAATTCAATTGAATCCGATTGTAATTTTTTCAAAAATTCCTTAAAATGTCCGAAGTCAATACCTTTTGGATCAATTTTAAAAGTATTTTAATAATTTATAGTTTAAAATTAAATTCTTATGAATTCAACTTTTTAGAGTATCACAGTAACTATACTAATTCAAAAACATAAAATGAAATAGGCCATACTTTTAAAAAATCATATCACAGTATATTTTTTTTTTCAGATTCAAATGGTAGATAAGGGGAAATCGATAAAAACCAATCTGATACGCTTAAATTGAAGTCATTTCGTATATTATGTTTGACAAAAAAAAAATAAGCATATATGGTAACTTTTCAAGATAATCTTCTATTATCGTTCAAAGGATAAAACATTTTACCCATAATTTTTATGGTTTATGTGTTCATTGAGATCTTATATATATATATATATATATATATATATATATATATTCGGATCTGTGTGGGGTAGGGCTTGTAGGTTAGTTTTAGGGGTGTGCATTATACGATTTTAACCGAATTAACCGATCGAATCAAAATTATTTCGGTTAATTTAGTCAGTTATTTTTTGGTAAATTCGATTAACGAATAATTTTTTTTAAAAATTTCGATTATCGGTTAATTTGGTTCGAAATCGTTTAATTAACTAAAATTATTATATATTATATATATTTATTTTTAGTCATTTAATTTTTAAAAAATTATAAAATATTTATTAAATTTTTTATACTATAAAATGATCACTAAATTTTGTATTAAATTAATATAAAATAAAAAGTTTAGTGACTAAAAATCATTTTAGCATACTTTAGTGACCTATTATGTAATTTAACCATAATTTATAATAAATTTCAGATAATTCAGTTAATTCAACTAATTAACTGAAATAATTTCGGTTCAGTTAATTCGTTTAGGTTACCAGTTAAAATTTTAAAAAGTTCGATTAATTCAGTTCGGTCATCGACCGAAATAACCAAATGTACACCCCTAGTTACTTTTGATTATATATGTATTTTGTGTGAAATGATTCATTTTGGATGAATAAAATTAAGGTATAGAGCTAAAAAAAATTCTAACATTTCATTAAATAATTATTTTAATTTTAATTTTTTAAATAATTTAACCTTTAATATTTTATTTTGGGTCAAAGGTATTACACCAGTCAAAAAATAATTTTATAAAACTATATAAAATAAAAAAAGATTTTTATGTTGATCTATCATTTTATCAAGTCATTTTAAACTATTTAACGTCAGTTTTTTTAATAATCTTTATTTGTATACGAATTATTTTGACCTAAAATAAAATATCAAAAATATTTTAAAGATTTTGTACCGCGTTCGTTTTATTTGTAGCGGGGATGTACATAAATTTGATGGATAGTAACAGGTATGGGTGTAAAAAGTCATACCCGTTGTTGGTAAATGATATATTTGAGACTTTACCTGTAATATATATGTCATACCTTGGAGCTTTATCTATTGCAGTTCGTGAATGAAGCTTAGAGGGTGGGATAATATTTTTTAAAGGATAATGTCAAGAGAAAGTGACATGTCCTTAACACGATTTTACCATAATACTTTAAATATACATCATTTTTTTTATTTTCTTAATATTTTGTGGAGTGTAATATTTCACTAAAACTGTCGAAAATTTAATTGATTTAATTAGATAATATATATTTTTAAGTTAAAATAAAAAATCTAAAATTTAATATTATAAATATAACGAATTAAATTAAAATAATCAAAATGATAAATAATTACACTTTTCAGCCTAAATTAATAGGCTTGTAAACGATATATCAATGATAATAATAAATATTTAACAAAATAACACATTAATATATACACAAGTAAATTGATATTTTTGATAAATAAGGAAAAAACTCAATCTAATTCTTCTCTCGAAATATATAAGAGTTAACTACGTCACGTATCTCAGAATTATATCATTGTTTTTAAATTAGACCTTAAATTTTTAAATATTTTAATTCATCCTCAAATTATGATTTTTTTTAAAATTTTATCCTTAAATTATCAATATATATTAATCCTATCAAATATTAATGAAACTGTTATAAATATTATTAACTATCATGAAAAACTGTATATTATGTAAGAATATAATATGATAGAAACGCAGATTTAAGGATGAAATTAAAATATTCAAAAATTTTAAGATTAATTTTAAATAAGGATTAAAAATTTAAAAATAAAAATAAATATTTAAAAATTTAAATACAAATTTATAGTATAATTATAATATTTAAAAATTAAAAATTAATTTAAAAATATCATAATTTTTATATAATATTTATCTACTTTGATTTGAGTTTGACCCCACAAGCTCAACAACTTAATCCTAATTTTCCAATTAAAATTTTCATGCAATCACGCCCTTTCAACGCGCGTGAAAATCAGAATATATATATTTTTCTTAAAACCTTAACCCTAAGTCTCCTTCTTCTGAAAAAGAAAACCCCCAAAACTTTGAACTACGCGAACACTTTGATTCTTCTCTTGCTCTGAAATCGATTTACTTCAAGGGTTTCGCTTCGTTTTCGATTTCCGACTCAGCGTATTCCCTGGTGAGTTAAGTATCGAGTTCAAACGATTTGTATCTATCTGCAAATATCATTGTTTTATTGAAGCACACAATTGGGAAAAAAAGAACTGGAATATGGATTATTAGTTGAATGCCCATTTGCCTAAATCTTTCCGATTGATAGTTTTTGATATTATTTTTGGGGAGGTTTTGGTCATGCAATTAACTCCGACCTCGGTTTCTTCGTCGAAACGGAGGGATTTTGGGAAAAAGACTGGTGCTAGGCTTCAAACGAAGCGTAAGAGATTAGATGCAATATGCGAGGATGAGTATAATAGGAACCATGGAGAAGGAGGGAGTAAGGGGGATGGTGTTGATGGGTCGAATAATGTGGATTTGGAGCTCCGTAGGAGCTCACGGGTCAGGAGAGCGCCTGTTATTTTGGATGTGTCACCTATGCCTCCGAAGAAGAGGCAGAAGGTTGGGAAGAGTGGGAGGTCAAGTCGGGGGAAGAGAAGGTTAGGAAGTGTAAAGGAGGAGGAGGAGGAAGAGGAACGGATGAGGAAGGTACAGACTCTGGGGAGTTGGACATCAAGGTTGAGGACAAGGAGAAGGAAATCGAGTTTTAAAGCAGTGGAGGAGAGAAATTTTTTAAGTAAGAGGAAGCTCTTTGAGGATATAGGTGGGAATGAGGAGGAAGAGGAGGATAATAAGGATGAAACTGAAGAGGAAGAGGAGGATAATAAGGATGAAACTGAGGAGGAAGAAGATGATGATGATGATGAAAAGGAGGATGAGGAAGACGAAAAGGAAGAGGAGGGTGAAAAGGATGATGGGGAAATTATGGTTCTTAAATACAAGAGGCTGGGGAGGATTAAAGCTGCGAGTGGTTCAGAGAGTAAAGAGAAGGTTGAGATTTGTGAAAGAGAATTGGGAAAAGAAGAAATTAAAGGTGATGGAGTAGTGGATGGTGAACCTGTTTTAGAAAGTGAAAAGAGTCATGAAAACTGTAGGGAGGATGAGGTTGTGGAGGATACACCTGTTTTAGAGAGTGAATTCAGTCACAGAAATGAGGAGAGGTTGGATGGAAATCTGTTTGAGGTGGTTGAAGAAGAAGATAGAGAAGTTTCAAATTGTGTACAGTCGGAGGAAGGTTGCATTGGGCATGGAAATTCTAAGGTAACTGAATCAATTGAAAGACTGGAGCAAAGGGAAAACCGAGTTCAAGAGTTGGAATGTCAGAATGGAGGAGCAAACAGAGAAGATGTTGTAGAATTATATGATGTTCCAGAGGAATTTGAAGATGGTGATTCCCGTGCTGCAATAGATAATGTGTTGTTGAAGGTTTCTGCAAAAGATATGAAGGTAGAGGAGTCAAATCAAGCAACTGCTGACACAATTAGCAAGCCACGAATCAAACAAGGGAGAAGGTGTGGTTTGTGTGGTGGTGCGACTGATGGCAAACCCCCAAAGAAGCTGGTCCATGATGCAGGTGATAGTGAAAATGAAGCCTACAGCTCTTCAGCTTCTGAGGAACCTAACTATGATATTTGGGATGGGTTTGGTGATGAACCTGGGTGGCTTGGTCGTCTCCTGGGTCCTATAAATGACCGTTATGGAATTGCTCGAATCTGGGTTCATCAACAGTGTGCTGTATGGAGTCCTGAGGTGAGCTTTATTTCCCCCTCTTTTTGAGCTTTACTTATTAATTGCAGTTTTCCTGATATTTATGAACATGTAGGTGATTTTATTCCACTCCCATGAATGTATGCATTTAAACATGTTATGCTTACTTGATCAATAATTGTTTCCTCCTCAGTGAGCTATAGGATTTTGTAAGCATTTCGGAACCACTATTGGTAGTGTAGCTTGAGTTGGGCTTTCGATACAACATAGTCACGTCTTCTACCATAGCTTGTCCACTTACAGTTTCTTTTGCAAATCTTCCCCTTGTAACTATATTCACCTTTCTGTACACACGCATGCATATCCCTATTTTCTGATGTTATTTTTTGTAGGTTTATTTTGCTGGATTGGGGCACCTAAAAAATGTTAGGGCAGCACTTTATAGAGGAAGAGCATTAAAATGCACCAGATGTGGGAGGCCAGGAGCAACAATTGGGTGTCGTGTTGACCGGTGTCCAAAAACATACCATTTGGTATGTTTCTTGATATCTTTTGTCCAAATAAGGCTCCTTCAATACATCCTTCTGAGTTCCACAGTTTCATTTTTTGTTTGAGAAATATGAAGATGTTCTTGTTACTTTCTTATTTGTGATATTATATTTTTTGCAGCCTTGTGCAAGGGCTAATGGCTGTATCTTTGATCATCGCAAATTTCTAATAGCCTGCACTGATCATCGACATCTCTTTCAACCTCAAGGTATTCAATATTTAGCCAAGATAAAGAAAATGAAAGCTAAGAAAATGAAGTTGGAAATGAGGAAGGTATCAAATGATGCATGGCGAAAGGATATTGAAGCAGAAGAAAAATGGTTGGAGCATTGTGGTGAGGATGAAGAGTTCTTGAAACGTGAGGGCAAGAGACTTCATCGAGATTTGTTAAGAATAGCACCTGTCTATATTGGAGGTTCAGAGTCTGATGGTGGGAAATCTTTTGAGGGTTGGGAATCTGTTGCTGGCTTGCAGGATGTTATCCAATGCATGAAGGAAGTCGTTATCTTACCACTGTTGTATCCTGAGTTCTTTGATAATCTGGGGCTTACACCACCCAGAGGTGTCCTTTTGCATGGCTATCCCGGAACCGGTAAAACTCTTGTAGTGCGAGCATTGATTGGTGCTTGTGCTCGTGGGGATAAGCGGATTGCATATTTTGCCCGCAAAGGTGCCGACTGTTTAGGGAAATATGTTGGTGATGCTGAACGTCAGCTGAGGCTCTTGTTCCAGGTTGCTGAGAGATGTCCACCTTCAATTATATTCTTTGATGAGATAGATGGCTTAGCACCTAGACGGACAAGGCAGCAAGATCAGACACATAGTTCAGTTGTGTCCACACTGCTTGCTCTGTTGGATGGTTTAAAGTCCCGGGGCTCAGTGGTGGTAATAGGTGCAACTAATCGCCCTGATGCTGTTGATCCTGCTTTGAGAAGGCCAGGAAGATTTGATCGAGAAATTTATTTTCCACTGCCATCAATGGAAGACAGGGCTGCGATCCTTGAACTTCATACTAGAAAATGGCCAAAACCAATTACTGGATCTATGCTGAAATGGGTTGCAAGAAAGACAGTAGGGTTTGCTGGTGCAGATTTACAGGCCCTTTGTACTCAAGCAGCTGTTATTGCTCTGAAGAGAAATTTTCCTTTGCAGGAAATGTTGTCTGCTGCTGAAGAGAAAATTCCGGGTGCTAAACGTGTTCCTCTTCCTACTGTCAGAGTTGAAGAAAGGGATTGGGTGGAAGCTTTGTCATGTTCTCCACCTCTTCCTACACATCTCATTCCTTGTTTGTTAGAACCCTTATCCACATTGCTTGTTTCTCTTCATTTGGATGAGCGCCTCTGGTTGCCACCCCTTATTTCTAAAGCTGGTGCTATGATTGAGAGTGTGATTGTTTCCACATTGCATGAAAAGAGACTGCCCAAGGTTCATTGGTGGTCACATGTTCGGGATCTTCTTCAGGAAGGAGAGGTTGTTAAGCAGATAGAGAGAAGGCTATCATGTGCTGGAATGCTAATTGGAGAGACTAGCTTTGCTGATTATGATGCTTTTGTAGGTGATATTAGTGATGATGTTGGGAAGTTTGGACGTCCAATGTTGCATAATGGCACTGCGTATTCTAGTTTGTCACAAAATACCTATTTGATTTCAACAAGGAAAATGGGGTTTCGAATATTAATTGCTGGCTGTCCAAGGTCTGGCCAAAAGCATCTTGCTTCTTGTCTTCTTCACTGTTTTGTTGGGAATGTTGAAATACAAAAAGTTGATTTAGCAACAATTGCACAAGAAGGGCATGGTGACTTAATTCAAGGAGTAACTGAAATTTTGAGTATGTTCCTTGTACTTTGTCATTAAGTTCTAAGCAGCATTTGTTCTTTGTACCTGTTAACTTTTTAACTAATATGTGATGCTAACCTCTACCCTTTTACATGTGTTTCTCCACCCCCTTTTTGCCATATATGGTTCTTGGATCATGGTTTAGGCTGCTTTGTGATTCTGCAATCTAGGAATATTTCTTTATTGTTCTTTTCCTCCCGTAACAAATAGCTTATTGGCTTGTAAGGGATTTCCTGAGCATGGATGATAACTATTCACCTTCTCGTGTCATCCTTTCTGCTTTTCATTCTATCTTTTCACACCATGTGTTTCAGCTTGAAAACAAATTCTTTTGTGAATGTTAGACTACAGGGTTACTTGATCTAACTCATTGGGAAATCCTTACTATTGAAATTCAATGTCAGTGAAATGTGCAAGCATGGGATCAAATATAGTGTTTATGCCAAGAATAGATTTGTGGGCTGTAGAGACCGTTAATGAAGTTTCCGAGGAATGCATATCATCTTCAGTATTACATCGAGCACCAATGGAGGAAGATGAATCCTCCGAGCAGCAATCTGAGTTTGCAGAAACAGCTGCTGTTCAAAGAGTCTCACATGCCTGGAGCTCATTTGTTGAGCATGTGGAATCTATTTGTGTGTCTACATCCTTGATAATTGTGGTATGAGTTGCTTTGATTGCTTGTTTTCTTTTCAAGGTCTAGTAGTTTATTTTGTTGTTTGAGTAGCTACACTCTACTTGTGGAGCTTTGAAATGAAAGTAGTTTTTGCTTTGTTGGATATCTGATTTTTATTTGTATTTTCTTCTAGAGTTCCTTGGGTTGCTTTGATTTGGCTAGTTTCCAACGGAACATACAAGCACTTGTTTGACTTTGTTTAAATCTAAGTCCTGAGAAATGCATTTCTATCTAGTAAAATTTCTTCAGTTTGACAGTATAGGTTATTTAATAGTTACTGATTATCATTCTTTTTGTAAAAGGAGTTGGAAAGTTGACTTACATGCATTTGAGAAAGCAATAATATAGCTTCTTTTCCTCTAAAAATGATGTTAATGGATTGACTGATCAAACTAAAGTACAAACACTCGGAAAATGGTGCTTGAAACTTCATGCCGTGTTCCTTTCACTTGATTTAGGACATATTCAAAATCAATTGTTATAAACGTGTTGGTATTTTAGTATGATCCTTATTCAATCATATTTTTCTCTTAATATTCAACCCCTCTTTTTTGTCCTTGCTCTTGTTTAGCATGTCTAAATCTTAATGCTTCTCAATCTCCAAACAGGCTACTTCAGAAGTTCCCCAAACGGAACTCCCGGATAAAGTAAGGGAATTTTTTAAGAGTGATCTACCAAGTTCCAGTCAGAAGACTACATTAGAGCGCACAGTACCCAGATTCACTGTGCATCTTGGCAAGAATTTCAACTGTGACATGGTTATCAAACTCTCTGCTGCAGAGCTGTCAAGGGATATCCTTCAATCGTTTGTTCATTTAATTCATCAAAAATCTCATGTCCATGAAGATTCCAAAAGAAAAAAATCTGTCCAAATCCGCGCAGCTGCAGAAAATTATAATACATCTCATGATATGGCCTGTGGTGTTGGTTTACAATCTTGTGGTGATTTGTCTGTCCCAGTTCCAACAGAGTCGGCACCACCAGCCAATGTTAGAAATTTGAAGGGCAAATCAAGCTTGATGCTGGCAATATCCTCATTTGGCTATCAAATTTTGCGCTGTCCTCATTTTGCAGAGCTTTGTTGGGTGACATCAAAACTTAAAGAGGGTCCTTCTGCAGAAATAGGTGGCCCTTGGAAGGGATGGCCATTCAACTCTTGTATCATTCGTCCCACCAACTCGTCGGACAAGGCAACTGTTGCTAGTGGCTCCGGAAACATTAAAAGCAAAGAGAAATTTGGATTGGTCAGAGGTCTGGTTGCAGTTGGTTTAACAGCATACAGAGGCTTATATGCATCACTAAGAGAAGTTTCCTCTGAGGTGCGGAAGGTTCTTGAGCTACTAGTTGGGTGGATTAATGCTAAAGTTAGCACTGGAAAAGACAGATTTCAGTATGTTCATATTCTGTCTCAAGTTGCTTATTTGGAAGATATGGTTAACGGCTGGGTTTATTTGCTGCAGAGGTACACTATTATCGTTACTTTAATATGTTTGGGTTCATATATGCGTATAGATTATAGTCTAACAAGAGATTTATTTATATGCAGTTTAGATCAAGATCTTCAAATAAAAGTAGCAAGTCCCAATCCATATGCTTTGGGATCTCAAGTTAATTATTCTTCACATGTGAATGGTATGGATGGATCAAGAAGTTACCCTGAATCCAAAGGTCTGGGTGCAAACACCAAGGAATCTGCTGTGCAAAATACTGGTTTCATTGATTTAAACAAGAAGGATGACAACGAGGAAGAAATTGGACTTTTTGAAGAAGCTGCGCAGGGGATAGGCATCAGTGGTAATACTAATTCAGAGGAGCATCTTAATTCTTCTCCGGCCAACCAACCAACTGCTTGTGTAAATGAGCAGAATGCGAGAAATAGTCCGCATGTATCGGTAAGTACTAAAAGTCATATGGTTGAGGGAGAATTAATTGCTCAAAATATATATTCCATTGACTTGAACAAGATGGATGCTAGTTGTGCTCCTAGTCACGAGGGAGATGTTGCTGCTGTGGAAGAAGCTGTAGTGAATTTAAGTCTCTGTGATAATACTATTTCACCAGAGCATCATAACTGTTCTGTGGCCAATGATATGGTTTGTGTAGATGAGCAGAACAGGACTATGCCTGGACCAAGTGGTTCAGTAAGTACTGAAAATCATATGCTTGTGGGAGATCCTCGGTCTTCAGAACAATGTAATGGATTTGCACCAAGCAAAAATTTTCTTTTTGAGAATGGATTTTGTAGTTCAGATGAGCTGAACGGCGTCAAGTTCTCTGGTTCTGGAAAAGTTTGCAGTCAGATTAATGCTTCTGAAACGATCACTATCACATCTGAACTTGGAAAGCCTGAAGATCATGAACACGAAAGAGATGGTTCTGGAAAAGTTTGCAGTCAGATTAATGCTTCTGAAACGATCACTATCACATCTGAACTTGGAAAGCCTGAAGATCATGAACACGAAAGAGATCCCAGTTTCGCTTCAAATGGAACTGCTCTTCCAGCTGAATCCGGAGTTACATGCTTTTACCGTTGCTGCTCTGGCTGCCTATATACCCTCCTTAGTTTGATGCAAAAGCTTCTGCTTAAGCAATGGAAATCAGATGATGACAGTTTGACAGTAGATGATGTTTATGACACAGTTGCATTGTTGTCTATGGATCTTCTTTCAACTGTCAGGAAAGTTTATGCTACTGGATGCAGCAAGAATAAATTTGATGAAAACCCGAGAAATGAAAATCATGGAAAGTTACCAAACCATCTAGAATGGAGTAGATGCCATTGCAAAATCTCAGAAGATAGTTTAGTTATTCCAACACAATGTAGCTGTCACACTGTAGGCACCACTTCTCCAAACATTCAAGTCGTCTTGGATCCAGAATTTGTCTACAGAGATGGAGTGATGGTTCCGGTAGATTCTAGCAAAGAAGTTTCGTTTCATTGTAAATTTGATACGTTGTGCCTATGCTCTCTTATAGAGTCACTCTCAATGACAAAACAGCTTTCCGAATGATTTCGGTTCTTTTACAGTACCAAGGAAGGAGCATTACCCTATATCTTATCTTCTCCCCCGAGGCATACTCGACTGGAAGGGTCATTTACTTTGTTTCCTACTTGAATTGCTTCCCCAAATTTTGTTTCTCCTGGGAAGAAGCTAACCTCTATACCATGTAAATATCATCCAAGGTTACTGCAGCTCTGAGTACTGTAAGTATGTTTTCTCATAGCCATCACATAATGATATTTTCGTATGGAAGTTTTTCATTGTGGTGGTTGTTACTTGTTATTTTGGTGCATTCGTTTTCTTTTCGCGAATTATATTCTTTGATATATATATACTCTTGTTAAGTAGTGCGATTTTCGAGCTCGAAGTTTTGGAATCATTGTTGCCTGCAAAATGTTCATAATATTTAGGTTGATTTAGCTGTGGTATGGAACTGTTTTTGATTTGAATTTTACTTTTTACTATAGTTTGATTTGAGATGACTATCGAATAGGCTGACCTTGTTCGAGTAAGCTTATTGACTTGGTAAACGTGAGTTCCAAGTATCAAGTTCGGAAAAAAATTTGATACACAGGTCCTGTAAACTTTACACGTACTTTTTAGTTTAGGGGTTTAGTTCGTAGAGCTTAGAATTTAAGGTTACTCTTTATAAATTAAGATTTAAAGTTTAGAATTTAATGTTAAGAATTTAGGTTTTGGGGGTTGAATTAGACTTTTTTAAAGTTTAAGGATTCATTTGAGAACATTTGCAACTCATTCTAATATCTCATGCGTTAAAGATAATCTGTTTATGAGATACCTGTAATAAATCGGAACTTGAACTCCTCAAAATGTCATTAAGTGAAACTTTAATGAGACAAAATAAATTTTGAGTGTAAATTTGGACTAATATGGGGGACTTAAAGGTCATTTTAAGTGATCCAAATATAAACTTATTTATTTTTGAGTGTCTCAAATGTAATTTTTAAAAATTAAGTGACCAAATTAAGTGACCAAAGTGTCGCCATACTCATAAACCAAACAAAACCAATTTACCCAAAAGTGACTTGAATGCAACGACCCAAAACTTGAATTAAATTAAATTGAACCGAATTCTAGTTGAACATAAATGGACCTAAATTGATTTTATCCGAATCGATAATAACCTAAATCAAAGATAACTCGAAATAAAGAAAAAATATTAAAAAATAATAAAATGTGAATTGTTGTATAATTTACCAAAAAACAAATATATATACTATACAAAGTTATATACAAGGTATAAAAATGTACTCGAAAACTCGATAATAATCAATCCATTTTAGTTATACTGACTTAATTCAAAATCAGTGGCTCCAAAAATATCCGAAAGTGAACTAAATAGAAAATCAATCAACTCGATCTGATACTTAAATAAAATCATCAGAAATAAAATAACCTGAATCAAAATAAATCAAACTAAACTTAAACGAATAACCTGTTTATTACCTCTACAATCATAATCGAATGATATGAATAATAATTTACCCGAAAAATGAATGGTGGATCACGTGACCCACCAAGTACCTCAATAGATTCGCTCAATCATTCTCGCAATTGTTACTATGATATTCGTGGTGTGTTTTCTTCCCTTTTTCCTATTATTATTATTATTATTATTATTATTATTATTATTATTATTATACCATTGTTGTGTTGTTATTATTGATATATCCTTATTTAACATTCAACGTTGAAATAAAACCTTGATTATACAATTGCTTTCATATTATACATTCTCTTGCTATAGAATCAAACCAGAAGGACAGGGAGTTTCCAGCTAATGACTACAGACTGATGATTAGAGTTTATTTGATAAGATCCTATCGTCGGACACCTCCCCGGGTTTGCCCCAGCAGAGACAAAACCGTGGCAGCGATATGCTTCGAACTCAGCCCCGCCTCTTCGATCTGATCGGTTTGAGATCCATGCTCTATGTATCTATCTGGTAGTATCATTGGCCTCCACTGCAACAATTAACAGGAACATTAGAACATGTGTAGTATCATAGACTAAGTCTATATAATGGATGCTAGGGTTACCTTAAGCTTGCCGTCGAGTAGTCCGTTCAGGCACAAGAAATGAGAAACATGGGTGCTGAACCCTCCGATCGATCCTTCCTCGGCAGAGATTAATATATCGTGTTCAAGAGCTAGAAGTCTCAGTAAATCTCCGTCAATTGGCTTGCAAAATCGAGCATCTGCCACAGTTGCAGAGACGCCGAGCATGTGTAGCTGCTCTGCAGCTTTCATACAACTTTGGACTATTGTTCCATACCCCAAAATCGCCACCCTGCCACTTCCTTCTCTTAGTATTCTCCCCTTTCCGATCTGATCATGTTCAAAATTCGGGTTAAGAGTTTTGGATAGGTATTGTCCACTTTGACAATTAGTGTGGCCATTGGCAACTAAAAGAATTTTGTGCGTTGAAATTGCTGTACCACTAAAGGTGTTCCTTTGTTGTTTGGTGGGAGAACGGAACCAATACCATTGCCTCTGGGGTACCTAAAGCAGCTCGGACGATCATCGATGGCGGCTGCTGTTGCCACCATGTTCATCAGCTCAGTCTCATTTGAAGGTGCCATCACCACCATGTTCGGCAAACATGCCATAAAAGTAGTGTCAAACACACCGCAATGAGTCGGTCCATCTGCACCAACCAGACCGGCCCTGTCTATCGCAAATCTCACCGGTAGCTTTTGAAGATCAACGTCATGAGCAACCTTCAATCAAAAAACTCATTGTTATTATGAGCTTTTAAGCACTAAATCACACCATCGATCTGGAATTAGCTTATAAAACAAATTACCTGATCGAATCCTCGTTGTAGAAATGAAGAGTAAATGGCACAAAATGGTTTGAGCCCTTCAGAAGCTAAACCAGCAGCAAACGTAACGGCATGTTGTTCGGCTATGCCGACATCGAAACATCGATCTGGGAATTGTTTTTGGAACAAATTAAGCCCTGTTCCTCCTCCCATGGCAGCATGGATTCCCACTATTTTATCATCTTTTTCTGCTTCAGCTATTAAAGACTCTGCAAAATACCGAGTATATGAACATGTTCCCGACTTGCCCTTCATTTGTTTCCCGGACCTGGGATCGAATTTCACAACCCCTGAAACCAGAACAAAAATCTATGATGGCCGGACCTTTCATTTTTTCTTAGAACACTTATTTTAGATGCAACGACAGTCGTTTCGTGTCGGACAACATAGTGTGGAATCATACATACCATGCATTTTATCCGGTGCAGTCTCAGCCGGGGCATAGCCTTTTCCCTTCTCGGTAATGACATGAATGAGAACGGGCCCTGGGGCTGGCATTGATCTAATTTCATTCAACACATAGACAAGGTCTTCAACATTATGACCATCAATGGGACCAATGTAGTATAATCCTAGTTCTTCGAAGAGGCTAGCCCCGGAACCACCAGCAATTCCTCGCATGCAGGAATTGAATTTGGCGGCGATTTCATGTGTTTGCCCTCCAATTTGCTTCGTAATGTCCTGTGAATATGTCGAACCAACTTAAATAAGTTAGTATAACACATAGTTATCATAGGGAATTATTGGGGTTCCAAGGGTTAAATTTTGACACCTTTGCAGCTTTGCGTAGTTGGTGAAATTCCCTGCTTGAATGCAGCTTTGTCAAAGCTTTGCTAAGAGCCCCGACTGGAGGAGCCGGACCGTCGACTGTGGCGGTCGGCAAGGAGACTTGCTTGTTATCGTTCAAGATGATGATGAGATTCGAGTCGAGATAACCAGCATTGTTCATTGCTTCATATGCCATTCCAGCAGTCATTGCTCCATCACCTATTACTGCAACTACATGATTGTTCTTCCCCAACAAATCTCTTCCAACTGCCATCCCTGGGAAAAATCAATAAATCATTGGATTTATCGTAATAACGATAACTATTACGACCGATACATATGACGGAAAGCTTCGAACTACTAAGTCGTACCTAAACCAGCTGAAATGCTAGTAGAACTATGGCCAGCTCCAAAGGCATCATGAATGCTCTCTTCCCTTTTCGGAAACCCCGATAATCCGCATGTCTGTCGAATCGAATGCATTCTCGATCTTCTACCGGTTAAAATCTTATGAGGGTAGGCCTATAAACACCAAAATTCAGTAAGTAAACTGATCATACATGAATCAAACTACATGTATGTAACAACATACAACATAATGTTAGTACCTGATGGCCAACATCCCAAATGATCTTATCATCGGGAGTGTCGAAAACACGGTGAAGTGCAACTGTTAGCTCCGCCACCCCAAGGCTTGAACTGAGATGCCCTCCGGTTTTCGACACCGTGTAAACCAGCTCCTCTCGCAGTTCATCAGCCAACTTACCAAGCTCCTATAGTTTATTTTATGGAAAAAGTAAACACAATGAATTAATTTGTATATTTCTATAATCAGAATAATTTAGTACACTAATCGGAAATTCAAATAACGGTCCATTATTACAATAATAGTCGTTATGTATCGGGGCCCACCATTGATTATATAAGGGTAAAAATATCTCCAACACTGTTATCGTAAAAAATAACGAGCAGCAATAACCGTAATACATCAATTATTGTTCGTAATTGAGATAAATATCATGATTAAAAATACGAGCACAACTGTAATTTAAATCCGTGACTACGATGATACCTGTATGGAAAGATTCTTCAAATGAATGGGGTGGTTTATGGTATCAAGAAGAGGAGTGGAAGGCTTTTCTCCTGAGAAATTAAGGAATCTCTTGATTTGGCTCGTGTGTTGAACTCGTTTGCTTGCATTCCCTGTTTCCAACTGTGCTACTGCAACTCCATTGAAGCCACACTGCAATATAACAATACCAGCACACCATGTGAATGATTAAATTCATGAATGAAAACATGGGTGTTTTTGGTGTTCAAAGACAGACCCTGCGCTGGTGTAAAGGAAGAAGTGTTGTTCTGAGAAGGGAAGAAGCCATTGCCGAGTTATCTGATTAAGCAACTCAGATGTTGAAGATTGCAGTTGTGAGGGTTTTGGTGAAATCTGGGGGGAAATGGGTGCCATGGAAGGGTGGATTTATAGGCTCAAGGACTCGGCTTAACCGGTGATATCCATGGTATTTCGGTTCGGACGAGAATATTATTAAATTAATTAATAAAGATTAAAAATTTTTAAAAAAATAATATATAATTATTAATTATGTCGAGTCTATCATTTTTTAGTAACTGTATACTGAGTTTTTGATATTTTTAATTTTTATTAATTAATTTGATGATGTTCAACGATATTCAACATTGTTTGACGTTCATCGTAAATTTTTTTAATCATACACTTTAATAATTTTTTTATCACCGGATCATTATCTTTTTTTAAATATAATATTATTGTTTATGTATCTTAAGATTTTTATTTTTTAGACATAAGATTAATGTTTCATTTTTTTTCAGGTGTAATATTTTTTCTTCACTTAATCTCGTGATTTTCTTATTACGAGTCAATTACACTCGTAACAGATCACTTGTCACAGTTGTTCACTATGTCTACTATACTCACGATTATTGACATTAAATCAAACAACTAAAGAATCGCTTTGATATCACTTATTATAAAATTATTATTTTCTTCCGTATTTTGAGTATGATTTAGATACCTTCAAATATTTTTCTCTATTTATTTATTTAATTGTATGATGTTTTTTACATGATTTTTAATAATATTTTAATTTTATATTTTTAAAATTTATCTAATATTCTTTTTATATTTATTGTGCTCCTACTTTATAATTTTAAAAATTTTATTTTTTTATTTTTATTTTCATACTATGTTTAAATATTTGTACAACGCAGATGATATCCCTTTCCCTTGAAAAGTCTTTGAGCTTGTATAACTAGAACTTGTCTTCCACGTGAAAAACCTTGGAGAAGATGAATATAACGAGTCTACAAGATTATCCCCTCCCCCCCCCACTATCATTGTTTGCTCAGTCAAGATTTAGCTATGTTTAAATTGAATTCGAATCCATACGTATGTGGACGGAGTCAAAAATTTATATTCTAAAGTGATATTAATATTTTATTAAATAAATATTAAATTTATTTGGATAAAACTTGTTTGTTCTCTTAATATATTTTTTATTATACTTATCTTAAAAAAAATTAAACGACACAACTGATAATATTTTGGATTGTTCTGTTGATTTTCAGGGCTTTACTTTGATTAATCTAGACTAATTCACGTCGCACATTTAGTTTCAATGGGTGAGTCTTTTTTATGCACAACGTCTCAAATCCAAGATTTACTTAAACAAAAACAAACTATTTATCACTTGAACCAATCCCGAACACTAACAATGATATAATATTTTTAAATGATTAGAATTAGCACATTTTTAATGCAAGCTCAAGGTATGTCTTACACAATAACAATTAATAATATCCATAAAGACATCCTTTTGTCATGGTTGATGATACGAAGAGCACTATGAAAATGGATAAGCTGCAGTTTCTCTTGAAGTTCCATTGTTAATATTGCAGATCGTGGATCACGTTTTCTTAATTTTGGAGAAAAATATTGATAATATTAATAAAATATATTTAATGTTCAACCGAATTATTATTTTGATTTATATTTTTTTAAAGTGATTTAATTTTTAATGGTTTTTAGAGTTAAAATAGTCGTTTTGCGGATGAAAATTATTAGTCAATTAACAATAAATAATTTAAAATGATATGAAAAACCTATATGACAATATGCGTCGCGATAATAGTGTCATATAGTTAAATATGATAACTTTATAGAGTAACATATCAATCAAAAATTAATTTTATAAAATTGTATAAAATATAATTTTTTTTCTTGACATATCATTTTGTCATGTCGTTTTTTAGCGTCAGTTGATTAACAATTTTCATTTATAGAGAGATCATTTTAACCCAAAATAAAACGTTAAAGATAAATTGCTTCAAAAAATAGTATCGTATAATTAAATATGGTCCGTCCATGCCAATATATTAAATATAACCCCTTAAACATTATTGTTTTGACTTATAAACACTAAAATCTAACCCCTAAATTTTGAATTTTAACTATTTAAACTTAAACCACTAATCCATACGTCTTAAATTGAATCCATAAGCCCTAGAACTAAAGCACTTGCGAAAACTTTTTGTTTTCATCATCTATGTATGAAATAAACAATGAGATTATGAGTAAATATTCGATCAAGTTGAGTTTAAAAAATTAAGTTAATTGAGTTGACGGATTTTAATTTTGATTTTTTAATAAAATCGAGTTTATTAAATTCAAGGCGAGTCAAGTTCAAGTTTTTGTATAAATTAAACATGTTTTTCGTTATAAGAGAAATTATGTCATGGATCATTCCCGTCACGTCATCTATGAGACCAACCAATCAAATATATCTATTTAATTAATTTTTATATTTTTTTTATCAAGTGAATCTATTTTTGAATTTAATTTACAGTAAAGATTAGTAAAGATTAACTTGGTAAAAAAATAATGTATAAAAATTAATTAAATAAATATATTTGATTAAATGATCTTATGGATGACATAACGAAAAAAAACCCTAATATAATTTTTTAAATATTATGAGTATCATGTCTTTATCTAACATCAAAATGTATCATGATTCTCATACTATTATGAAGATCATGTCTTAATCTAACGTCACTAACACTGTAAATATATAACGAGACATTTAAAAATATCTCAATATTGCATTACACGATAATATCTTTATTTAATTTTTAAATTTAAATAAATTCACTCACACATCAAACTTTGATATATATAATTAATACAATAAAATTCATAAAAAATATTTTTATAATATAAAAATAAAATAATCAATATTTCATGTTGACATTTTAAATATGATAATTCAAACTTTATTACTGTATCATTACCCTCAATTTGTCGGTTGATTCAATAACACAATACAAAAGTCAATCAAACAAATATGAGCCACACGAAATATCATAAAATCTAGAGTACTATTAAATGCAAGACATAAGTCAATCAAACAAATGTAAATCACATAAAATCTATAGTATTATTAAATGTAATAAAAATAAGATTATATTTCGATATACAAATCGTGTAAAATAAATTTTATATAATTTTTATATATAAAATTTAAAGCCCTAACCTAATATCTTAATTTTAAACTATAATTTATAACTTTAAATCTTAAATTAAATAATTAACTCTTAAATTCGATAAGCACGTGTAAACTTACTTTACAGGAGCTGTGATAAACTTGCATGTAACTTAGATTTTTTTTTAATTATAGAATGCACGTTAAAAATTTAAAAAATTTTGAGGACTTAATGATAATTTTTTAATAAAAATAAAGAATTAATTAAAAATTTAAGAGTTTAATAAAATTTTAGCTATTTGTGGAACTTAATTAAAAATGTTTAAGATTTAATTAGAATTTTTTAAAAAATTGAGGGGTCTATTTAAAATTTTTAAAATATTTTAGGGGATAATTCAAATTTCTCTGAACTTTAGGGGTGCCAAGGCACCCTCTTGTTTTTTCATCCACCCCTCAATGTAAGTGAATCAATCTTGAAGAAAGTAAATTTTTATTTATGTTTATTCGTTTAGATTTAAATTTGTTCGCGTTCATTAATAATTTATATGTTCGTGTTAGTTTATTTAAAAAAAAATAAGTGTGTTCATATTTCTTTGTTTAATATTTACAGGTATTCGTTTATGTTTCTCGTATATTTTTTTACCTGAAAGGTATGATTTTATTAGAAGAAAAATCATAAATCCAGACATCATCTTTAGATTTTTTTAGTTATGTGAATATAGAGAGATAGTATCAAGTTACAAATATAAGACTTTTAAAGTTTTACATATTTTTTTGTATTGTTGGATGGTTGAAACACATGGGCTAAGTGATAATCTTTACATAATCGACTAATAATCTGAATCATTCGTTTTAATCAATCAACGATCCAAAAATGTATATAAAACTTAAAAGTTTTACATTGTATAACTTGATCTTATCCATATATATTTGGTGCACGAATCTCTTGATCGATATTTTTATATATATAAGGCCTGAACTCGAGACTTACTTAAGCGATACTAAATTACTTACCACTTAAACCAATTTCGTTGATTGATTATATATATATATATATATATATATATATATATCGGAAATACTTATAATTTTATTTATTCATTTTACTAATCGGTTATAATTATATTTATAAAAATAAATTAATTATATATGTATAGATAAAACAACTCAATTTTTTTATGATTTTTTTTGAAATAAGGTATTCACATGCTGTTCATTAAAATAGATGTTTCGTTCTCATCGTGAGAGGTTGAACCCTAACTATATTAGGGAGGGTTAATGTGGACATATCTTATAAATAAAATGATTTGAATTTGAGTCAATAGGATAAATTAGGGGCGATAACGAGCTTAACCTAGTTTGAGCTTAGTCAAACACGACTCGATTCAAAAATAATTTTAATTGGATTCGTCTCAGATTCGAATCTCGTCAGGCTCGATTCAAAATGAGAAAATTTGTTATAATTATTTTCTATAAAAGATGATCTCTCGTCAAAACCTCTTTCATAATCAACACTAAAATAAAATTCAAAAAAAGGCAAAAAATAGATTAAGTTTTGTGTTTTATTATTTATTTATTATTAATAGTAATATTTTTTTTTATTATTTTTTATATTTTTATAAATTTATTTTGGTGAATTTTCAATTTATTTTAATTAATTTATTTATAGTTGATTTTTCTTAATTTGTTTTTATTGTTTTTCATTAAAGAAATTATTTTTAGTGCATTATTTTAAGTATGTTTATGAGCTCGACTTGGACGACTTGTTAAGGTCTCGAGTTAAGTCCAAGTCGAGTTCACTTGAGCAAAACTTTGGTCGAACCGATCCTGAATAGCTCATCAGCTGGTCAAGATCATTATCACCCTTAGGATAAACATCATCCTAAATGTCACATTAGGCCTCAAGCCTAAACTCATTACCATAAAATTTTGATCTATTTTAACCTATTTCACAATCTAGTTTCATAAAAACCATTTATTTCAACAACTTAAACATAGATAAATATTTGAGAACGTTTACACATGAACTTCATTTAAAATTATATTATAAAAATATTTGACTCACGTTAAAATGTAAAATACGAGTTACAATATAAAATTATAAGATCCTACAAATATATAGCTTAAATAAATCTAAGTATTATACCCTTGATGAGGCAATGATGAAATCTTACTCCTATGATATTCTTCCAATGCAATGCGTCAACCTACTAGCTTGCGAACAAAAATTAACAATTTTAAACGTTAAGCTAACAAGCTTGAAAAGTGCATAAAAATCCTAATTTTTATATTACTTTCCCACTCAAATATTGTTAATAAAGGACAAAATTAAGTAGAACATTGGACAATTCCGCATATTTTTCATATTCTAGCATCCCAACACTAATTTCATGAATTTATCTATTATTTGTCATAAAACAGATACAATTGATGGTTTTCTTTCTTAGACAGGAAATTACTTCACAGTTCTGAAAATATCTACAAACTGTCATAAAAAACGATATAAACATATAAAATTATAGACGTTTTCTTATAAAAACACGTATTCTGATGATCGCTATACAAATATTTATAAATTTTAAATTATTCGAATTAATCCAATTACATCCATTTATCTACCAAATCAATTTTAACATAATTTCTCCTCAGCCCTAACTTCATAGAATTCAAGTTTGGAAGTTGAACCACGAGTTTCATGCCCCAAACACTCCTTGAAACACGTGGTTGTCCATGTCATTAAGACAATAACATAAACGATTCTAGATCCGTGACAGATAGTGTTTGATCTCTCTCCACCACAAATTTCATATCATACGGTCCATGTTTCAATGAAACGACCCCATGACCCCATGACACAAACATAGATAATTAATGAATTTCATTCAACCACTACATTTTATATACATATAATATTATATTCGATTGCTTCTAGCATATTTGACTAATTGATAAAGTTGTTATTTTTAGTTTTATATTTTTTTAGCCTATGAATTCAAAATCTATTAGGAGCGTTCATTTTTTTAAGTCTATTTTCTCTCTACTCCTGTCCCTGAGGTGGACATTGGGCAACGGCACAAGATTCACCCCTATCAAGGGGTCATCGTTTATTATTAGGAGCAATTTTAATAATAGTTTAAATTTTTTAATATCTATTTTTAAGATTTATTTTTTTAATATTTGTTATTAGAGGTTACTAATTTTTAGTAAGACCATAAAATGAGGTATGATTAAGGACAAAAAAATATTCAATAAGTTAAGTAATTTTTATAGTGCAAATAGGAGAATGTCAATATGTCATAGGTACATAGTGTTATCCTTAAAATTTTTGATTTTTTTAAATAAAGAACACATCTATAAGTAGAATTTTTCTTCTCAAAAAATCGTCATTTGCAGGTGGAGCCACCTGCATTATAGCTTTTAGCCTAAATTACAAAAATAAACTTTAAACATCCCATTTTTTTAAATAAAATCTCTAAGTAGCTTATATATTCAGGGTGCAAATCGTCTACCCTTCCTCATGCCTCCATTATGCCTCCATTTTAAATTAGAGGGTTTAGGGTTTTAGTTTAGGGGTTTTGGTTAGGGTTTAGGAAATTAAGGGTAAGGTGTATTTTTTAGGTATAGGTTTTAGGGTTTAAGATATAGAAATAAGGGTTATGGTTTAAAATTTATTTTTTTATTAAATTTTCAAAAGAGACATAAAAAGAAACACATAAAAGAAGTAAAAAATTTTTGCTCATATATTCAACGAAACCCAAAATACAACACGTGCTTGGGATATGATAAGATGTTAAGATCCAACCTTGAATGTGGCTATAGGCAAGAACAAACCCGTAATTCTCGTATAAATGATGTAAACTATCAAAAAATTATATTAAAAATGTAGAGAGTATAAAATTATAAAAAGTTTAAGGTGTGTAAAATTAGTTTTGTAATAGTAAATACAAAAAACATAAAATATAAATAAATTTAAAAATTTTAGAAAGTACGACTGTCCCAATACACCTTAACTTCGTCTCTAGTTATGTGTATGTGCATGGACACAAAACGAAACAAAACGAAACGAGGAATACCAATACTCGAAGGATGTAATATAACACTACTTAAAATTTAGTCATTTTTTGGTGTTTATATTTATATCTCATAATAAATTAGGTTTAAAATTTAATATTTAAAATTAAGATTAAAGTTTAAAGAGTTAGAATATAATATATTTTTAAAATTAGTATTTAAGATTTAAAATCTAAAATTTAAAATTTTAAAATTATCTTTTCTATATTTTAATATAGAAAAAGACATTGAAACTCAAATTAAACGGCCCAAGTATCTAATGCTTTACTATACTCAAAATACCACAATTCATAATGCATTAGGAGTGTATTCGGTTCGGTTCAATTTTTTATCAAAATATGAATCGAACCGTAATTTGCGGGGGGGGGGGGGGGGGGTGTTTAAAAAATCGAAACCGCATGGTAAAAAAACTGAAAAACCAAAAATCGAATTTTGCGGTTCGGTTCGGTTAAAACCCGCGGTTTAAACGTTTTTTTTATTTTTTAAAAAAAGTCAGCCCAAAACAAATAAAATATTTATTAGACCCTTTAACATCAATTTATTTTGTCGTTAACATTAAGTATCGAAAAACTTAGACGTCGGAATAATTCATGAGAATACATGTGATAATGTAGAGAAGTTTTAAGGTGAGGCATGTTAAAATATCGAAGATATGAGGTATTGGAATAATATATTCGAAGACGTGTTTAAAAAATTAATTGTTTTAATTAACTTTAAAACAAGTTAAAGATACAAATTTAAGTACTTATTTCAGTAAAAAAAAATTAAGTATCTATTTCAGTTAAAAAAAATAGGTAACTATTTCAACTAAAAAATGAGACTTTAAAAATCTATCGTAAAAAAGAGACATAATTTGAACACTTATTTTATAGTTAGGTCTTTTAGGTTTGGATTTTTTCTTATATGTCCTCTATCGAACCAAATCGAAATGGAGAGAAAATATGGAGGAGTTGGGTGTAATTTGGAGCAGTGGTAAAAGATATGAGTAAAATTACAAAAAATTAAAATAATTTAAAATCGTGTTTATATTATTTTTTTAATATACATGTCTGTTTTAAAGTTTATATTCGGGATGATATGTTGCTGCTTCCTCTAATAATATCGTCTATAAAGTTTAAAATTATATTTTTTTTATTTACTGATAATTATTCGATTTGCTTTTATTTTGATTATTCTATCATTAAATACTTAATATTATTATAAGTGTAAACAATTGTCTTTCAAAAATTATAAAATGACCTAAAACTTTATTTTTTTGTAAAATTAGGTTCAAATTTCTTTCGAACTTTTAACAATAAAATATCTTTTTTAAATCCTAACAATAAAAAGGTGAAGGAGAAAACGAGCTATATATCATAATTTCACATTGATTAAACGACAAATATTATAGATTAGAGTGATTTAAGGTTTCACGAGTTTTGAATTTTGATTTAGCTTCGTAAGTTCGAAAGTGATTTTAAAAACATCCAAAACCGATAGAACGATAAAAGACAATGAGACGGGTTCGTAATAAGTGTCTTGATTGGTTGAAGAAGACACCAAATAATGATAAGTATTAAATTGAATTTTTTTAAAGTTTAGTGACCAAAACAAGAGTGAGATCAAAGTTGAGTGATAAACTTGCCTTTTACCCTGTTTTATAGTTTTGATGAATCAGCCGATGACGTGCGTCACGCCAAAAAACTGACGTCACCGTCTAATAAAAAAGCATAAACATGTCTTAAATGACGTGGCAAATGCCGTCGTACGGTGGAGATTTAATCTCGGAGCTCCAGCCGTTAAACTAAAGTAACAACAAAAATCCAATCCACTAGAAATTATTCACTGCATCACGTTCCACCGTACAATCACTTTTGATCAGATATCTATCCCTCAGATCAACCGCCAAAAAACCCTCCATCAACATTTTCTCCAATCATTGACCGACTACACTGTGTTTACCGTGAACCAGCCGTAAAGGATCCTTTCTCGAAAATCCCCCTCAGCCTATGAGTCGCCAGAGTAGACCGGTCTTCCTCCCAAACTCGTTAAACTTTCCTCGTATTTTCTCAGGTTTTTCCTCCTTTATTTTCGGATTTTCCCTTTTTGTTTGTTTATTTGTTTTCTGCTGTTAAATTGTGAGAGTAATTGTTATAGTAATAGTAAGAACCTGATTTTTGCTGATATTGATGTTTTTTCTCTTCAATTTTACTTCGTTTTTGGTGTTTAACTGGGGAATTGTGTGGTTTTAACTGTTGAGTAGTGTGAATTTGAAGTTCAATGATTTCAATTTTAACCGGTGATTTTGTTTTGGGTGTTGATGTGTTTTGTCTGTGCAGATCTGGGAAAACTAGGGTTTTGGAATTTGGTACTCGGAGAATGCAAACCAGAGGGAAGAGGAGTTTGGAAGGAGATGAGAATCAGCAGCCAGGGACAAAACGCCCCGCTTTAGCCAGGTATTTTTCTCCTTTTTGTGTGTCTATGTGTAATTGTTTATTTGTATTTTAGTCAAGGATGATCTTACTGCAAGTTTCTAGGAAGTAAAAAGAAACTATTGATATCAAACCAAAATGAGTTATTAAGCTTATAAGGTTTTTGACTTTTTGTGATTTGGTTGTGTGATGCACTTGGGGAGTTTAAATCCTTATTTTCTACCTGTATGGGCTTAGCAATTTTTTTCTGAAATTATATTTATGTGATATGCAGTGTAATTGTAGAAGCTCTAAAGGTGGATAGTTTGCAGAAACTTTGCTCATCTTTGGAACCCATTCTCCGTCGAGTTGTAAGCTCTATTTCCTAGTGTTTTTCATTCTTTGCAATCAATTCTTCTGTTGTGGAGAATTTGAGGGAACTGTTAATGTATGTGTGATCAGTTTATCTGCGTTTTTATTTTGTATATTGGGTTGGTTATAGTAGTCTTGAATAGAACTTTTGATGGTCCCTGGTTTCATTTAATAATTAATACTATCTTTAAGCATGGTAATCCCTTTTGGGATATTACTTGTACTTCCTCTCTCCCTTACCCTTTCGAGAAAGTTAATGATATGGACAATATTTACGACTGAATTCCTTGCTTTAACTATAACTGATCGCTTGTCCATTCTTATGTGCCAATCTCTGGATGTGATGGTGTGTTTTAAGGGCTTTCATATCTTAAACACTCATGAAAAGAGCATCTGAGGTGTAGACACTATCTTGCCTGCATCCATGTAACTTAAATGTTCACTGTTTGTGTTGTAATTTTGTTGGATAATACTAAAATGATAATTTTCTGTGTATTCTATCATTTTGCCCTTTGGATTATGTTCTTTTCCTTGTGTTTCCTTGCTTATGTCTGCTTGACACTTTTGCAGGTAAGTGAAGAGGTGGAAAGAGCTTTGGCAAAATTAGGCCCTCCTAGACTTGGTGGAAGGTAAAATATTTCTCTGATCATTACGGTTGTAAAGGCAATTTATGCTCTATTCTGTTGTCTTAACTTTTTGTGTGTGTAAACATAAGGGATCCACTTACACCTAGCATAAAACTGAGTTCTACACCCTTTTTTTTACCATTGATTGCAATTTAATTAATGGTTAAGATTAAAACAAATTTTAGTTAAAAATGAATTGATATTTTCATTCCCTTTTGCCATTACCATCTTCCTTGATGTTTTTTCGGGGTACAAATAAGTAAATAAAAGCCACCACCATGCCACAATGCACATATCTACCACAGCTGCAATTTTTAAAAAAAACAGCTCTCTTGCATTGCCGACATTATCAAGGTTCATTTTTTCTCACCCTCCTTGCTTGGTTCTTCACATCACCAAAATCCACTGCATTTCACATTCTGAGTCTCTGTCTCATCTTTCAAAGCTTAAATGCCAAATTTACACCACCCTTCTGCAATTCACTCCATTCCTTCCTAACCTCGCACTTGTCCTTCATTATCCTACAATTGAAGAAACCTACTGGGATGTGGTCCTCACTCCAACTCTCATGATAGCAAAAATAACTTAAACATGATCCAAAATATAACCCCCTTACCCCATCAGAACAAGGCCTCTAATTTTAGTTCCTTCATTAACCAACAATTGAAGAAACCTACTGGGATGCGGCCCTCACTCCAACTCTCATGATAGCAAAAATAACTGAAACATTATCCAAAATATAACCCCTTTACCCCATCAGAACAAGGCCTCTAATTTTAGTCATCCCAAGAGTGTCGATTAGGGAATCAATCAAAGTGACCCGTCACTCCAAATCCAAGTGAATTTGTTGCTACACATAAAGGAAGATCCAACAATTCTAACAGATCAAAAAACTCATTGACGTGAAGAACAATATTTAGTTTTCAATTGCAAATGAAGATAAGAAAATGTCCCAAAATCTTAGTGTAAAGAGTTAAAAGGGAATTAACTGAAAATTTCAAATTTGTATAAAAAAGGAAGATGGTCATGGTAAAAAGGAAAGAAGTATCTGGTCATTTTTAAGTAAATATGTTTTAATCTTAACCATAGATTTTATTTCGATCAATGGTCAAAAAAATTATAAAACTTAGTTATACACTGGGTGTAAGTGGATCCCTGCCCCTAAATAATATTTCAATTGAAGATGGATGATGATCCATATTAGCTGGTGTTTCATGCCCAATGATTATGGTTTAATCAACAATAACCTTATATTTGGCATTGTTCCCTTCACCTTTTGTTAGTCTGGATTCCTATTCTTAAACAATGGCAAATCATTAAGGTAAGTTTGAGGTCTGAGAAAGGTCAAACCTTATGTGATAAAGGAACTACTTTCCTATCAATTGATGTATCTTACAGTAGGTGGATAATATTCATTCCTGAACTTCTGGATTTTAATAATTGCTAGTTATGATGCGAATTCCACTATTCCAAAATGGTTTAGCATTGTGCATTATAATGTGAACATCATGTTAAACGTTTTTGGTCTTTTGTTACTACTAGTTTTAGCAATTTCTTGTGGAATTATAGGTACTTTGCTTACTGTTAATGAACTATGAATGTTGACAACAGTTTTTGCTAATTCTAATATTTTTGTGTTTGGTATTGTCTGATAAATAGTTGATGTTTAAGAACATTGTGCATGGGAATTGAACTGCTTGCCTCTTGATATACTTGATCATCATTAACTCATCGATAGAAATGAGTGAACCCATACAATAAGCTTGTTTTGGTAATAATTCTTATTATGTTTTTGGCTGGTTGATTTGTATTGTACTTTCTTTAAATTAAGTACTTTTTAATCCATTTTGGTGTAGTTGATTATTTACAAGAACCACCTCTTCAGTTTTAAGGTTCCTATTGTCTCAATGTCTCCCTACTTTTCTTTATTCCTCTTTTCCTGCAACACGATTTCTTATATGGATGAACTTATACTTTTGGTTTTTAGGTCTTCTCCGAAACAAATTGAAGGTCCAGATGGAAGGAGCTTACAGCTCCACTTCAAGTCCAGGTTATCTCTTCCCCTTTTCACTGGAGGAAAAGTTGAAGGAGAGCAGGGTGCTGCTATCCATGTTGTTCTAGTTGACAGTAAGAGTGGACATGTTGTAACAACTGGACCTGAGGCCTCTGTTAAGCTAGATGTTGTTGTGCTTGAAGGTGATTTCAACAATGAAGATGATGAAGACTGGACACAAGAAGAATTTGATAGCCATGTAGTAAAAGAGCGTGAAGGAAAAAGACCACTGCTGACTGGTGACTTGCAGGTGACACTCAAAGAAGGTGTAGGGACACTAGGAGATCTCATTTTTACTGACAACTCAAGTTGGATAAGAAGCAGGAAATTTAGACTTGGCCTGAAGGTTGCTTCTGGATATTGTGAGGGAATACGTGTACGGGAAGCGAAAACGGAGGCTTTTACTGTGAAGGATCACAGAGGGGAATGTGAGTTCATACTTTATACTATATCTAATTTTTCATCTGTGGATTTGTAGGGGGGAAATTAATTGAGTTGCATGACAGTGTATAAGAAGCACTATCCACCGGCATTGACTGATGAAGTATGGAGATTGGAAAAGATTGGGAAAGACGGGTCATTCCATAAGAAGCTTAACAGTAATGGAATATTCACTGTTGAAGACTTTTTACGGCTTGCGGTCAAGGATCAACAAAAGTTACGAAATGTGAGTTTGGATTTTGGTTCTGAAATCAAAATGCTCTCTTGCAACTGTTCTAACATTTTTTTCTATGTATGTAGATTCTTGGAAGTGGCATGTCAAATAAGATGTGGGAAACTCTCTTAGATCATGCAAAGACTTGTGTGCTGAGTGGAAAGTTTTATGTTTACTATACTGATGATACAAGAGATGTCGGTGTTGTCTTCAATAACATCTACGAGCTGAATGGCCTTATTTCCGGGGAACAGTATTTACCTGCTGATACTCTCTCTGATAATCAAAAGGTGGGTACGATATATGCTGTTTTCACCCGTCAGTGAAATGCTGCATCTCTGGTACTTTTTTACTTTTCAGACCTTACCACATGAGATTTGTTAGCAGCAATGTTACCTATGCTTGCCAGGTGGTTCGATTTTCTTCCTAATGTAGTTTATTTTTTTATTTTTTTTTTCGTTTTGAGTTGAAGCTTGAATAACTAGTTTCAGTAGTTTAACAAAGGGAGCAAAAAAATCTGCAGGTACATGTAGATACGCTGGTGAAGAAAGCCTATGACAATTGGAATCAAGTCATAGAGTATGATGGCAAGTCACTGGTGAACTTCAAGCAAAATAGGAGGTCGAGTGCCCGAAATGAACTTCATGTGGATATGATAAACTACCCTAATACATTAGATCATCAGTTGCAGTTGCCGAGGTTGCCGGTTGCTGTTCCTACAGAGCAAGTGCACTCAACCCCACAAGTTGGAGGTAAGCATTATGATTACTTTCACGTTTTAGCTTTAAATGATTCATCTTTTCAGCCATATATAGCATAGCTTAATCTTTCCACATTTTTATAAATATCGTTTTGTTGATTGTGTGCTTCCCCTTTTCCGTGGTACGAGATAGAAGATTAACATGCCTATGAATTAAGTTAAATGGAACCGTGTCGTATAACAAAACTTTAAAAATGGATCAACACATTGTAAAAGAAGCATCTGATCTAGCAACTGCTGGCATTTGGTTAACTTAATTTCTTTCTTTCGGTTACCCCAGGGTTTAACAATAATCAGTCAAGCAGATACACAGGACAATCTGAGCTTGTGAATTCGAATTCTCGTAGTCAATTTGACAGCATACAGTTTTTGCCATATGACCAGCTGGTTAACAATTCGCATCAACCACAAAGCTCAAGAACTGCTGATAACAATGCTGTTGGGCTGGCTCTTGGTCCTCGACAGTCATCTGCCTTGGGATACCATAATGCTGGATCTTCTACGCAGCCATCAAATGTTAATCCTTTCGAAGATTGGACGAACAACAGGGATAGAGGAGTTGAGGACTTATTCTCGGAGGAAGAGATTCGTCTCAGAAGTCATGAAATGCTCGAGAACGAAGATATGCAGCATCTTCTCCGTCTATTCAGCATGGGAGGTCATCATGCTTCCGTGACTGAAGATGGTGGGTTTGGATTCCCAAATTACATGCCATCCCCAATGATAAACTTTGTGGACGAAGATCGTTCACGCCCCGGAAAAGCTGTTGTTGGATGGCTAAAGATTAAGGCAGCAATGAGATGGGGTTTCTTTATCCGGAAGAAAGCTGCCGAGAGACGGGCACAAATAGTTGAGTTAGAAGAGGAGGAAGAAGAATAGCTATCCACAAATCGTACAAGCTGCAAGCCTCGCATGTCTTACGATGGTTTCGGAATCTTCTAACACCACCACCAATACCAGACATACACCGATCGTCTTCGCATGAAGTTATCGGTGTCATCTCTGGTACAGTTTCCTGTATAGTAAGCTGTCTATCGATAATGTACACCTTTCTATTTGAGAGGCTAAATTTGCTTTTTTTAAAGTTCAAATTTCCCCTCCATTGTTGACTGATTCTTGTAATGCATTAGCTGTGAGTTGATGCAGAAAACTACTTGCTTTTAGTGTGGTTTCGATGGAGAAAACGATGGGTTTAATTATGCCTTAGTCCCTCTACTTTTACCATTTCAATATATAATCATTGATTTGAAATTTGTAAAATTATTTCTTAGGTCCCTCAATTTTGCAATTTGATAAATTGATCCTTAAAATATTAAAAAGTTTGGTGTATTCATCCCAACAGCCACCACCGAACTGACAGCCGTTGTTGCGCCGTTCCCATCGCTTTGTCAGTTAGGAGAAAGCACCGCCGGAGTAGATATGGCATTGGCAATGAGGCAGAGAAAATGCAAGATGTAGAGTCCTTTGATAAAGTTAACTAGCTTGGAAACATAATTTTTGACTTTTAGTTGGAAAAAAATAATTTTTATTAAAACTTAAAATAATATCTAAAAGTGTAATTTCATATATTTTTAAATTATTAAATTAAGGTAAATAAATAGTTAAGATTTTTTAAATAAATTTCTCATTTATTATATAATTTAATCACATCCATTCAATTTTTTTTCATTTAAAACTTAAAATATAAAATTTTTAAATTTTATATAATATAAGATGACTGCATCTCTTATTACATTTATAAATATATTTGACACTTTGAAATTTTATTTAATAAATTCAAAAACTAATTTCCTACTATTTTTAGCACTGAAAATATAATTGTCAAACCCAAATTTTTTGAGCGGATATATTTAATGTCAAAAATTCTACAATGGACATCGAATATTACTGAATATCATTAATATTAAATATTGTTAAATATCATTAAATTAATTAATAAAAATTAAAAATTTTAAAGATTTAATATATAATTAATAAAAGAGTGATAGATTCAGTATATAATTAATAATTGTGTGTTGAATCCTTAAAATTTTTAATATTTATTAATTAATTTAAAAATATTCAACATTATTTAATGTTAGTGTCGTTTAACGATATTTAACGCCCGTTATAAACTCATCATCCGTTATTTATATAGATATGATATTTTGTACTGATGTGTTTGTGTTTTATCTGCTAACCGGCCGACATGTAATTAAGTGGATATGCATTTCACCAAACAGCAACTCTGTTGCCCATTTGGAGCTTATTGGACACGTGCCAGAATAGATCGAGAGGAAAAATTATATTAGAAATATAGAAAGCGTAAAATTAAAAAATTTTAGTCTGTATAAAATTAAGTTATCAATAAAAATATAAAATATATATATAAATATAAAAAATTTTAAGAGGTGCGATTGTACCCTCGAACACCCCTAAACCTATCCCTATCCCTGCATGTTTTGTGTGTTAGCCAGCTGACCTCGGAGTTGGTGTCGATACGTCCACCAAACAAGACCTACATGGGCCACGCTCATACCTACTTTGGACTTGGGGTTAATTTGATTCATCAACACTTTTATATAACCAGGTTAATAAAAAGGAGGAAATTTGGTTAACTAAATAAACACTTTATGAAAAAACAAAAATCTTTTATTTTTTAGATGTTTTTATGTATATTCTATTTTTTAAAAAATTGGGTTTATAGTTTATAATTAATATTTAAAATTAAAATTTAGAATTATAATTAAAAAAAAAGTATAGGTAGTTTTTTAGATTTTAATATTTTTAGTACAATCCAGCTGCTCCTTTCTAACCTTATCTCTTTGTTTTTCCCTTACATAATTCTCCACCGACTTCTCAGGCAGTCAACCTTCATGTCTCACGACTTCATTTGGTAAACCATCAAATCAAATAGGATGAAAAATTATTTTTTTAAAAAGTTACTTTTATTAAGGATAAAATTTTAGATTCCATACTTTATAATAAAATATATTATTAGTATCAATGACGATCGGTCGAAATAGTAAACAGTTTGATTCCGCTTAAATAAATTTTAGGTTTGAGATGTTGTGTATTTAAAAAATCTCTGTTGGGAGACTCACTCACCAAAACTAAGTGTGTGATGCGGGTCAATCCGGATTAATCAAGATGAGTCCCTAAAAAACGAAAGAGTAATAAAAAATATATTATTAATAATATAAAATGTATAATATTAAAAAATGTCTTTAATATTGGTTTATAAAAGGATAAAGTTTTATTTATAAACACTCAAAATTAATATAAAATAATTAATATTTAATGCATTGACAATAAATTTTTTAATTTAGATGATCAAAATATAACAAAACCTAAACTAAAAAATTACTAGCGAAGATTATCCATGTTATATTTATAGTATTTGATTAATCTCAAGATTTTATTTATTGAACACTTAAAATGAATATTAAAATAGTTAATATTTGATTAATCTCATATATATGAAAATTTATTAAATAAATCTTGTTTATCACGTTATTTATGATCTCATTTAATAAAAAAATTATTTTATTTTAATTTTAAGACGAATAGATAGACCATGAATAATATAATGAATATGATTATTTAATAATTTTTTATAGATATATTTATTTAAATTTTAAAATTTAAAATATAAAACCTTAATCCTTAAACACTAAATTTAAACCCTAAAACATAAGATCATAAATTATAAAACTTAAATTTTAAAATAAATATGTTTGTATAAACCAAAGTTTACACCGATCATGCATTAAGCATTTACGTTAAAAGATTAACATATGACTACGGATGACACGTGGTGGAGACCTGAGGGGCCACGAGCCTATGGCCTCTCTTAAATTCTAAGTTTAAAATCTAACCCCAAAAAATTAAAAATTTATATTCTACTATAGATTAAAAAAATTAATTATTTTTTTAATAAATTGAACTTTATTCATTCAAGAATACCTAAAAAAACACTTTACAAAATATTAACCACCCTCATCCCTCACCTATCCTATCCGAAAGAGCTATTCACATATCCCTCATCTCATCGTTATACTTCGATCAAAATTTTTAAAACAATAATTAATTAATTTGAGTCTAACATCTTTTTTTATGAACCAAAAGATCTTCAATACTAGCCTTTATGTTTCTATATACTCTACGGTTGTGTTCAGTAAAAAAAACATATAAATTTAAATATTTTAAAACATTAATTTACCTCTTAAATTTATTATCGAGTTCCGTCACCAAATATAACCCTAAACTTCTCCATCATTGCATGAAAACATCCGTCTGAACTGAGCCATTTTTCCCGGTAGATGTCCTTGTTAACATCCCAACAGCTTTGTTATGTAACCAACTCATTAAGACAGTACCTTACACAGCTGGAGAATAAAACGACAGAAGCAATAGTATTACAGTAAGAGAGAAATGGTTTTAATATATCTCAAAAATCACATCAAACAACATGTATAGGACAAGTTGAATTAATTATAAATTAAAAAAAGTATATATTTAGACTTTATTTAGTAAAGCTGTTGTATAAAAAAATTAAATTAAAAAAATAATTTTCAATTTTTTTAACGATTACGTTTAAGATTAAATCTGATTAAAAAAAATAAAATAACCTTAAAAACTACACCTAACAAAAATTTTAATATCTTAATTATCTTCGAGTTATTATTTTAGTATCCTAACTATTATTTTATAAAAAATAATAATTATAGTATTAGAATAGTACAGAATATTACTTAAGATATTAAATTTATAGTATTCTTTTTTTTACTAGTTTTTGGTCATCATCCCCTTAGTTTTGACCTTATCTCGTCAACTAATACGACAATGATTCTCTAATTAACCTTGGTTTTAGTGGAACGGATTATCGTGTTTTGCCTTAAACAAGCTGAAGCCTGTCGAGCAACAACTAGATGGTTCGGCCGCCTGTTATATTCTGACCAAACAACTCTAGATGCACTCTAATTAATATAGATATTTAATTAAGAAGATGAGTTAAATTTTATTTAAAGTTTTTAAATTAAATGTAATTATAAATATTTATAATATTATTGGTTAGTTTAATTTAAATAGTTTATATCAACACTCACAAAACATAGGGTATTTTTTTTTATATATTTGTATGGATTATATAGTGTAAAATTGAGAGATTTTATTAATTATTAAAAACTTTAAAATATTTAATTTTATATTATAATTTAAATTTTATTTATTTTTTCTAATTATATTTACGAAATTATAAGTTTAATCACGATAAATAATTTTTATATTAAATTAATAAAAAAATTTAGATGAGTCGAATTTTGAATGTAATCGAACATAGAAAGGCGGCACCAAACCCATTAAAGAATCCATGCATGGATGGAACCAGACAACAGCCGTCGGTATCATTAGATTTGGACCAGTTCTTATCTTTCATTTAAACTAATTGAATTCCACAGCTGTCTACAACTTTGTCCACTCAACACCCGGCGGAAACCACCCACTAGGAACCTTACAAACACCGTCTTCCTCCACAATTTATACCAACCCAAAGCACACCATGACACAACATCAAAAACAAACATTAAAAAAAACATGAAGATTTCTTTGTTAATCTCTGTCGTAATCAGCTTTGTAGTGGTTGTTTCAGCTGCCAACTTCAACCAAGACATAGCTGTTACATGGGGAGATGGCCGGGGAAAGATTCTGGACAACGGACAGCTTCTAACTCTCACGCTCGACAAATTCTCCGGATCAGGTTTCCAATCAAAAAACGAGTATCTGTTTGGGAAGATCGACATGAACATCAAGCTGGTTCCGGGAAACTCTGCCGGAACTGTTACAACTTATTACGTAAGTGGTTTGTAATGAAATGGAACTGTGATTTGTCATTTGCCTGTTGTTGTTGAAACTGAATGAACTGTGTTTCCTGAACAGCTTCGTTCTCAAGGGACGACTTGGGATGAAATAGACTTCGAGTTCTTGGGGAACCTCTCCGGAGATCCATACACGGTGCACACGAATGTGTATTGCGGCGGAAAAGGCGACCGGGAGCAGCAGTTCCGCCTCTGGTTTGACCCGACCAAAGATTTCCATACTTACTCTCTGCTCTGGAACCCTCAACGTATCATGTAAGGTTACAACTCACACGGATTGTGTGTATGTGTTTTGTACAGAACTACAGATTATTTTCCTGGTCTAATTTCTTTTCGATGTTCATAGCTTCACCGTCGACGGAACTCCGATCAGAGAGTTCAAGAACCTGGAATCGATCGGCGTTCCATTCCCGAAGAGTCAGCCGATGAGGGTCTACTCGAGTCTTTGGAACGCCGACGATTGGGCGACTCGGGGTGGACTGATTAAGACGGACTGGAGTCAAGCCCCGTTCACTGCTTCTTACAGGAACTACAAAGCCGATGCTTGTGTCTGGTCCTCCGGCAAGTCTTCGTGTTCCGGTTCTCCGAGTACATGGTGGTCGCAGGAGTTGGATATCGGCAACCAACGTCGGCTCCGGTGGGTGCAGAAGAATTACATGATTTACAACTATTGTACCGATACCAAGCGTTTCCCTCAGGGAGTTCCCAAGGAATGCAGGGCTCGTTAACTGCAGACTGATGGGAAGGTTGTTTAAAGAGTAATGTATTGTATTGTTTTGTTTGATTTATGTTCTTTACGACAGGGAACCAAAGATCAATAATGTAATAATGTTATATTTGGAGTATTAAAATAGTACTTTTGGCATAATTTTGTGTTTATTATTGAATTCAAAACATTGGAGAGTGATTTCGATAAAAAAAATGATATTTATTTTAAAAAATTTAAATTTTTTATAAAATAGATGTGTATTATTAAAATGTTAAAATATTTTAAAATAAATATTATATAGGGTACAAATCGTTCATCTTTTTCTCAAGCATTTATTTGTGTTTTCGTTTTAAATTAGAGAATTAAGGGTTTAGGGTTGTGGTTAGGGTTTAGAGAATTAGGAGTAGATGTATTTTTTAGGGTGTAAGATTTAGGGTTTAGGATATAAAAAACTCAAGATTAGAGTTTAAAATTTAACTTTTAAAAAAATTTTAAATAATATATAATAAAAAAACATATAATTTTTACTCATCTCATTATCTTTAAATTATTAAAAAAATATCGAATTTTAGTATGTATAATATATGCAAGAAGAAAAGCGGGTAGATTTCTTGTTTGGTCTCTCTAGAAACTTTAAATTCATATCATTATTTAACCAAATAACAGGAAAAATATTTCGTATAATTAATGACCACGAATAACAAATAAGTAGATTATATTTTCGTTATTTCATATAATTTTTAAATTTTTTAATTTAATATATCTCATTAATAATAATTATTGTTTGATTTACTAGATCAATAATAATTTAATATTTTGAATATTAATTATAAAATTTTTGACACAATTTTATGTTTTTTATTGAATTCCAAAAACTTTGACAAGGATATTTAAGTACAAAATATTTACTCAAATATAATATTTAAGTTTCTGAAATAAGATATAAATGATTTTAATTCCCTAAAAATATTCTACCCGTCCCATCAAGGCTAAAAGCTTTCCTTCATTGGCTATCCCTCCACAAGATCTCAATCCACCAATCTGTCTAAAGGAAAGCGACGACTGTTATTCATCATTTATAAAAATTTTCATATTAATGAAGATGAAATTTTAGATAATTTATCGATTTTTAGGTAAATAAATGATCTAGCAGAATTACAAGGATTACCTGATATATCATTTCTCTTGATAGGGTCTAAAATTGAGACTTTATCATTCCATCCTTTTTCTTAGGTTCCGGAACGAAGCAGATTTTGATCTTCTCTGGGCAAGTTTGTTTTGATGCGATATCAAGCAACATGCGTTCTTGGATCTCTTCTAAAAGAATTTTACCAATTGTCTACGGTATCCGAAGATGAAGGTGCAGTTGTGTTGAAATGGTTATTAGTCTTCTTTGACAATGAAGTTTGATAAACGGTTTAAATGATTATATTTTTACAATTAATTATGTCTTTAATGATAAATTTAGGGTGTTTAAAACAAAGTTTTTATGTGATTTCTGTACAGGAAAATATGCTTAAAATGATGAAAATTTGTAATTTTTCCATAGAATAAATTTGTGCATGAAAAATTTCATGTGGCATCACGTCAACGAGCTTTTAGAAGATGACATCAATAACGAAGATAGTTAATCCACACAGACGATAGCTTATCCACTAGACTGATAGTTTATCAACTTGAATTTGAATTAAGGATATTATCTTTTAGGATTTATTTCTTATATTTAATTTAAATTATAATTTTAGGGGTAGTTTTTGAGAAAATATCACAAAATTTATACTTTAGTGTCATTTTCCTAAAAGTGCCGTTATATATGTCTTTTGTGTCGTTTCAGGAAAAACACCACTAAAACCATATTTTATAACCCGTAACAAGTGGCACTATATGTCACTTGCTTAACTACCTAAGCTAAGATTGATCTTGTTGTTTAGCTGCCTTGGGCCCCTTTTATTTTATGGTTTTGTTAAGATTAAATATTAATATTAAACCAACTTAGCTACCGTTTCTCTATATGAAAATAATTGGCGTCTGTTCGAATTCAGAAGAAACTTAGAAGGTTCTGAACCTCCTCCCCCAATAACCCTTATCAGCCTTTAGATCTGAGCCATCGCTCGACAGTGTTCGTCACCGCCCTCCTTGGTCTGTTCATCACCGTGGCCCCGATCACGCTTAGGTCACCACTCCCTGTAAGATATTGTCGTTCTTTGTAGAGAGCGAGATAAAGTTTCGACGAACCTAGGTCAATTTTGCCTCTATTTTTCCATCGATTTTGGTTGTCTTTGTCATCATTAGATCAGTTTGACAACCTAAGCGTTGGATTGGCGAGATCTCATGTTCCAACCATCGTCAAATCATGTGCAAAGATCACTTTATTTGCTAATGTCAAAGTCCCTCACTGATCAGGGTGGTAAAATCTTTGAATTAGTTCTTTCACTCTTATTGTTGATCCTCCATACTTATATCTTTAATCTTGTTGTTCAGCTTTTGTTTAATTTAAATTTGAGTTAAGGTACGTCGACTGATACAAGGTAAAAGTTCATGATACACAAACTTTGAAGATTCCTTAACATACAAATAAAGCAAAAACAATAAGGTAGTTTTGAAGGAGATTTCTACTTTCTATTCACAATGGTTTTGATGGAATTCAATGGGAAGATTCTTTCTTATATGTCATTAAATAGATAAATATTATTGAACCAGGATCATGTAATAATTTTTCCAACGTAGACACACTTTGAAGTATGTAATTATTTCATGCACAAGCGCCTGTGAAAATTTTGTTGACACAAATATTTTAGTTTTAGTGTTTAGGGATTCTGTTTAGATTTAAGGGTCGAGAAGTTTAAGTACAATAGTTTTGAATTTAAGTGTTGTTGATAGAATTTTAAATTTAAAGTTTATAAGTTAAACCCTAAGTCATTAACTATGTTACCCTAAAATCTAGACTCTAACTAGACTTTAAATTTTAAGTATAAACCCTAAATTTTGAATTGTTATACTAAACCCCTAAACTAAAATATGAAACCCTAAATTAATACATTTATAGAAATAAAAAATTAACGTCTGTGTATCAAATAATAATATTTATATTATACGTAACGTTTTGCCGGTGCTTTCTTGTTGCATGTTTTTTGTGTTAGCCAGCCGCCTCGGAGTTGGTGTCGATACGTCCACCAAACAAGACCTACATGGGCCATGCTACACACGATCTCCTGTCTACTTTGGAGTCGTCGGTCGGGTGTAATCGATTCGTGAACAGTTCGTATATTATTATTTTTAAATTAATAAATTAAAATTAATGTTTTTATTATCATTATTTATTAAATTTATGAGTGTGTACAATATTATCATAAATTATATATATTGGATTGATTTATGTTTGCAAAAATATTTTATTTAATATATTTGCGACAATAATCAAAAACTTCTGCAGAAGATAAAAAACTTTTTACTCTTTTCGTGTACCTATATATATCTTATATTAAAAAAAAAAATTAAAGTCTATAATTAATATTTAAGATTAAAATTTAGAATTAAAATTTAATATTTAATATTTTTTATAAATACTTTTAAATTTTATTAAATTCATAAAAAAATTATAACTCTAATGTGTCTGAGAAATAAAATAATTAGTTTAAACAACCTAAAAGTTCTTACAAATGAAAAATAAAGAAAATAAAAACTTTTATAAAGATAAGCGTACCAACAAAATTCAAAAGTTTCATGAATCTTCTTATCTTTGTCCAAACGAGACACATAAAGAAGGAATAAGTTGTACGCGATATTCCAAACTATTATATAAAAATATCACTAACTAAGACTGATTTTATCAACAAACAACAATCAATCAAGTGGGGATATAACTTTCTAAATAAACATCGATAAAAACATAAATAAAAAATTAACATTAATTGAATCTATACGTAAACAATAATCGATCGATAAAGTATGTTGAAACATGTCATAAAGATAGATAAATCAAATCATAAATAAAAACAGAAAAATATTCTATAAAACAGAAATTTTTGTCCCTTTCCTGTCTTCCTATTACTCCTTGTGCATCCAGCTGCTCCTTTCTAACCTTATCTCTTTGTTTTTCCCTTACATAATTCTCCACCGACTTCTCAGGCAGTCAACCTTCATGTCCCATGGCTTCTTTTGGTAAGCCAATAGGATGAAAAAATAATTTTTTTAAAAAAGAAAAAGAAAATTATTAAGGATAAAATTTTAGATTCTATATTTTACAACAAAATATATTATTAATAATATTAATAATTTATAATATTAAAAAATATTTTTAATAATTAATTGAATTGTTATTGGATTATGAATATAACCATAGGTAGCGGAGATAGAGCTTGTTTTAAGTTTAAATCACTCTAAAATTTTGTGTATAATTTTTTCTTTATTTTAGCGCCCATCAAAATTTAAACTTATCAATTCATTTTTTCTTGGCCATCTTTACTCGATTGATTATCTCAATACTCTTTAAATCTATTATCAAGTTTCGTTATCGAATATAACCCTACACAGCTGGAGACTAAAAAGACAGAATCAATAGTACTGGAAGAGAGAAATGGTTTTTAATATATCTAAAAAATCACATCAAGCAACATGTAGCGTACAAGCTGAATTAATTATATATTTAGACTTTATTTAGTAAGGCTGTTAGAAAATTCGGTTGAATAAAAAAATTAAATTACAAAAAAAAATCAATTTTAGTTTTTTAATGCTTGTGTTTATGATCAAATCTGATAAAAAAATATAATAAATAATATAAAATTTAAGACGTTAAATAAAAAATCGTTTAATAATAAAAAAATAACCCTAAAAACATTACTTAAGATATTAAATTTGTCGTATTCACTTATACTAAATTTTGGTACTCATCCCCTTAGTTTTGACCTTATCCTGATTCGTGTCCACCACTGTAAGAAGTGTCTATATTTAATCAAATTAACGAATCATGTTTTTCTAATTTAAATTATATAAGAAATAAATTAAATTTAATTATTTAAATTTTCATTTAAGTTTAATTATAAAAAATTATAATATTATTAATTAATTTCAATTTAAATAGTGTTATATTAAATACTTACAAAACACACGGTATATAAATAGATTCTATATTTTCGTATCTTATATAATATGAAATTGAAAGATTTTACTATCTATTAAAACTTTTCTTTATAATTTAAGTATTATTTATATTTTTAATTTTTTATAAAGTTATAAATCACAAATAAAAATTTTATATTAAATTATTATTTTTTAATTTGAATCGAATTTTGAATGTAATCGAACATAGAAAGGCGGCACCAAACCCATTAAAGAATTCATGCATGGATGGAACCAAACAACAGCCGTCGGTATCATTAGATTTGGACCAGTTCCTCTCTCATTTAAACTAGTTGAATTCCACAGCTGTCTACAACTTTGTCCACTCAACACCCGGCGGAAACCACCCACTAGGAACCTTACAAACACCGTCTTCCTCCACTATTTATACCAACCCAAAACACACCATGACACAGCATCAAAAACAAACATTAAAAAAACATGAAGATTTCTTTGTTAATCTCAGTCTTAATTAGCTTTGTAGTGGTTGTTTCAGCTGCCAACTTCAACCAAGACATAGCTGTTACATGGGGAGATGGCCGGGGAAAGATTCTGGACAACGGACAGCTTCTAACTCTCACGCTCGACAAATTCTCCGGATCAGGTTTCCAATCAAAAAACGAGTATCTGTTTGGGAAGATCGACATGAACATCAAGCTGGTTCCGGGAAACTCTGCCGGAACAGTTACAACTTATTACGTAAGTGGTTTGTAATGAAATGGAACTGTGATTTGTCATTTGTCTGTTGTTGTTGAAACTGAATGAACTGTGTTTCCTGAACAGCTTCGTTCTCAAGGGACGACTTGGGATGAAATAGACTTCGAGTTCTTGGGGAACCTCTCCGGAGATCCATACACGGTGCACACGAATGTGTATTGCGGCGGAAAAGGCGACCGGGAGCAGCAGTTCCGCCTCTGGTTTGACCCGACCAAAGATTTCCATACTTACTCTCTGCTCTGGAACCCTCAACGTATCATGTAAGGTTACAACTCACACGGATTGTGTGTATGTGTTTTGTACAGAACTACAGATTATTTTCCTGGTCTAATTTCTTTTCGATGTTCATAGCTTCACCGTCGACGGAACTCCGATCAGAGAGTTCAAGAACCTGGAATCGATCGGCGTTCCATTCCCGAAGAGTCAGCCGATGAGGGTCTACTCGAGTCTTTGGAACGCCGACGATTGGGCGACTCGGGGTGGACTGATTAAGACGGACTGGAGTCAAGCCCCGTTCACTGCTTCTTACAGGAACTACAAAGCCGATGCTTGTGTCTGGTCCTCCGGCAAGTCTTCGTGTTCCGGTTCTCCGAGTACATGGTGGTCGCAGGAGTTGGATATCGGCAGCCAACAGAGACTCCGGTGGGTGCAGAAGAATTACATGATTTACAACTATTGTACCGATACCCAGCGTTTCCCTCAGGGAGTTCCCAAGGAATGCAGGGTTCGTTAACAGCATAAGGATGTGAAGGTTGTTTAAAGAGTAATGTATTGTTTTTGTTTTGTTTGATTTACTGCTTTAGACTTTAAATTTTTTTAGTTTAAATATGAAAGGTCATATAAATTTTTATATAATTTATGTATAAAATATAAATATTATTTTTAATATATTTTTATAATACTCAAATTTAGATATTTTAATTATCTCATAATAATTTAAAACATGAATAAGTATGCACAAATCTTTTTGTTTTAAATGTAAGGAGTTTAGTTCTGAGTTTAAAATTTAATTTTTAGAATTTTAAATTAAAAACTTTATAATTTAAATTTTATATTATCGATATATAAGTTTGTGTAAAATTTATTTTATGTATATTTGTAGTATTCAATTGGGCTCAAATGGAAAGGTTTAACCCACATTATTGGCCCAATATGATTTGGTGTTAGAATGGCAAAGAAAAGCCTATAATTTCTACATTTCCTTTACCATTACTCAAATATCACTTAAACGTAAACATAAATATATTTTAAGTATATTTTATAAGAAATATATTAATTTTAATAAATAAGTTTATAAATAAATTTGTTCGTGAATATAAATCAACAATATATCTGTCTAAACCCAAAAATTAATGCATGATTAGTTAATAAGTATGTTATGAGTCTAGCATCTTAATTCTGCAATCAGAAAAAGTGATTGAGATTTTTTTAGTAGGGGTGCATTCAGTTCGGTCTCGGTTTAATTTGATAAGCTATTTTAGTAATTATCGATTTTTGGTTTAATTCGGTAAGCTATTTTAATAACTATCGGTTTTTGGTTCGATTGACTTCGGTTTTCGATTTTTTCATATTAACCTTAGGTTTTAAAATTTGTATTTTATCTTGATAAAATAACTTTATTTTATGACTTTTAAACATTAAAAGATAAATATTTTAAAGATATTTTTTATAAATATTTATTAAAAATTTATTTTTTAAGTAAAAAATAAAAATATATTTATAGTATTTTAAGTATAAAATATATATTTTCTATTTTATAAAAATAATTAAAAAATTAAATTAGGTTTAATTCGGTTAACCGCGGTTAACCACAGTCATCAATTTATGACCTGTAATACTTTAGTCCGATTTAATTTTACGGTTAATCATACTCAGCCATATTATTTAGAGTGGTCTAGAACATTCTATTAGATAATTACTTTATAACCGACCGTCAACGATTATTCATTGTATATATATCGATTGGTCTGTTATAGAGATATTACAGTCATTTTAATAAAAGTTACTAAGAATATCGTCTCTTGTTCTTTTCTACATGTCCCCTCTAATCTTACAAAATAATTCGATGGACGCTTTATTTATTTATATATTTATTCCACTTAAATATTATCAATTATTTTTGGGTTAATGTACTTTTTCCCCAAAATTATATCTAATTTTTCAATTTAACACCTAAATTATAATGGATAATAATTGATTTGAATTCAATTATATATTTACTTTTTCTCTATGTCCCCTCTATTTATAATGTCAAAATTTAAACTTTCTATTTCACTTAAGATCTTAGTGTTTCATTCCAGTAAACTAATTCAGATCGGATATAGTAGAGTTTCTTTAAGAACGTGACTCTCTCAATCCAATTTATTCTATTTGTAACGTCAAATTTGAATCCTTACTTAAAAAATTTAGTATTTTATATCACTAAATTAATTAAATTTTTGGGAGAGATCTTTTCTTTTCACACTAAATTTAATATATTTTTAAGAAGAAATGATAAATTATGAGGAAGATAAAGATCCCTAATGATAAATAACTACTTACCTAATGAGATCCCTAAGGGTTCCGACCCGATCGGGACAAATTTTTTATTTAAAAAACCAAGTTTAGATTCGGATTAAGTGATTAAAAAATAAAGTCGGGTCGGGTTTGGATCGATTTGGGGTAAAAATTCTTTGATCCGATCTGATCTGGTATATTTATGTATTTTTATATATAATATTTAATATTTTTATTATTTTTTCGGGTCATGTCAAATTTATTCAAAATTTTTATTAAAATATCGAGATCGAGTTATGATTTTTATAATAACGAGTCGAGATCGGATTGAAAAACTTAAGTTTCGGGTTGGGAACGAGACGACCAAAAACCCGATCGACCCGTTGTCATCCCTGTCACACACTCTAGAAGAAAAATATAAGATTTAAAGCTTGGGAAATGCATCACATTTAAAGGGTAAAATGACCTTCACAATAATTTTTTTGGTTTAATCATTGATATATGTTTCATTATTCAGTAGTCTAGATTAAATTTTATCTAGATTTAATATGTGAATGATTTCTCGATCTAATTTTCTTATTTACAATGTTAAAATTTAAACTTAAGATCATATTTAAGGGACCTAACACCTTATTCTATTATATTAATTAGATGTTAATAACATTCATAGTCAGTGACGAATGCAAATACAGCCAAGGATGGACACGTGCTCACCCTGAAAATTTAAAACTTTATACATTTGACTTTAATTTTTGAAATTTTTATGAATTAGTCCTTAAATTTTTAAAATTTTGATAATTGTGCCCACCCTAAAATTTTAAGATTTTTATGACTTATCTTAAAAAAAAAATGATTTGTATTCACTCTCATATATATTTCTGGATCCACCACTGTTCACGATACTTATTCATAAAATAAAAAAAATAATTAATTTGATTCTATTTATTTATTTATCAAAAATGTGTTTGAACATAAGATGCGTGCATGTCCTTTCTTTCCTGTAATGTTAAAAGCTTGTTACTGTTTTTGTCACTTTGGAAACTTTGTTTAGCCAGGCACTTAGAAAGTTGACAACAACTAGGTTTTAAATTATTGCTAGCAAAGTTATTATTGAGATGTAAACATTTTGAGTATTAATTCGATTGATATAATTGTTATTATAAATGATAAATTTAAAATCGATTTTATATAATAAAAATTAATTTATAAAAAAATATTTTATTCATAAAATTGATAAGAATTGTAACTTAAAATATTCTCTAAGTCAAATTCTTAGACATCAAAGATTTTCTAAGTATTTGGCACTAAAAATAGTCAAATTGGTCCAAGAGTATCTATAAGTCTTAGGTTGTATCGATACCGTTTTTATATATTGGGAAATGTTTTTACTTGTGATGGCTATAGGTATCGATATACGTGTAGTCGTAATCGTATGTCATTTAAATTTGAGAATTATTTTTTTTTACGAGTAACGGTACGACTTTATGTGTACCGGTACGAGGTGTTAAAATTTTTTGTATCTTTTGTAAATTGTAATTAATATTCGATTGTTGTCTGTCAGTTTTTGTTAGAATCGTAATTTTAAAAATTAGTTATTTGTACCGATATGATCATTAGGCGTATTGATACATTCTTTTGTTCACAACTTGTCGGGATTTCAGTGAGTAAGACGGGTGTTGATACGATATGGACTGTATCAATATATTCTTTAAAATACATACTCTCATATCGATATGGCTTCATGTGTATCGATATCTTTTGCTTTAAATACTATTTTTTTTTATGAAAGATACAGATACAAGTACTCACGTACCTATACTCAGGGTCAACAGACAAAATTTATTAAAAAAAAATAAAACCCAACAACTATAATTAATATACCTTCTATTTAAACGGTTAAAAATCAATAAAATATATAAAAATAAATCCCAAAGTTTCAACAACTAAGTTAAAAAGCATTCAAACACATCCAACAATCTTTAAACTTTTATTGCCAAAAACTAAGGTAACAGATATAAACCTTATTAAAAAGGTTAACCCACGCTAAAATTATTGTATCTCATTTTTATTTTTTAAATTATTTTTATTAATTTTTAAATTATCAATTCAGTCTCTCTTAATCATTCGTCGTTGATCGATCATTTCAACAACAAACTTTATCAAAAGATAAATTTGAATGTTCTTAAACATATATCATCCTTGATTAATTAGTATGATGGGTTTTAGGTAATTTATGCATTGTATTAGAAAATATTATTTAAAATGAAATTTAGTTTTTTTTATATAAAATTGTCTTTTTGAAAATATGAGTAAATCTTTTACCTCTTTATCATATATCCATCTATGCCTCCTGTTAAAATTTTTTTAAAAATTAAATTTTAAACCATAACTCTTATTTTCTATATCCTAAACCCTAAATTCTTCATCCTAAAAAATACATCATACCTTTAATTCCCTAAACCGTAACCAAAACCCCTAACCTAGAATCCCAAACCCTATACCCTAAACCCTTTAATTTGAAACGAAGGCACGAATGGAGGCATGAGAAAGAGGTAGACGATTTGCACCCTGAAAATACATGTATATACATATAATCTGTTCACACAATACAAGAAACTTTAAGTTTTAGTAAAATTAATGACTGAAATTAATAGTAGGATATGTAAAATTTACCGACAATTTTTAAGTTTTTGACAAGCAATTTTCACTCACAAGCATTTATCATCATAAAACCAAAAGTTATTATTTCATACGCAGACAATAAAAATATTCAACAAATAAATCTATTTTAATATTATCTAATATATTTAAATAATTTTAAATTTTATAAACTTTAAACCTTAAATTTAAATATCTGAACCTAAATATAATACATTACATCATCATATCATATACTATGAAATTCTTTTTCACTAATTGTATACAATGTTGTGGAGAAAAAGTTTACTTCTTCTATGCCAAATTATCCTAACTATCTTCAACTTTATCAATATTTTCAACCCAATAAGATTGAGTCTATATGTCTTAGGGATACCCTAGATTAACTCTAAACTGGGATTAATTAACTTAAAAGGACAATGTGGTTGGACCCACTTGACATACCTTACGTCTGAACTTGTCCTGCCCAAAATCTGATGTCAATAGAAAGTTTGATTAAAAACATCAAATCAAGAGAAAAGAAGTTATTACATAAATTTGGTCTTACATTATCTCAAACTAATTGCCCTGAGCACTTTCCCTAAATGGACACTTAATTATTGATATTAGATTACTTGCATTTATACAATTGGCCTTTGCTCCTTTCATCTTTCTCATTACAATTTTTTTTTTATTTCGTTAGATATGTATAATGTTTAGAGATTTTATTTAAAAATTATAATTTTAAAATTATTTTAAAATATAAATTAAAAACTATAATGCAGATAGAAAAATAATATCTCGATTTGAAAAAAAATACCAAATGTAAGTAATGTTTTTTATTTTTAAAATATTTTTTAAAATCTATAAAAATAACGCCACGTGCACTATATGAATTGATATAAAATCTAAAATATAAACGAGGATTCTTTATATTTTAGAATGATTTGTTAAAAAAAATCCAATTTCCTCGTCTCCAAATCCTTCATATTTTATGTATTTAAAAAGGGTGTTTGATAATTTTAAAAATTAACAGGGTTTAGGGTATTCAATCAGGGACAATAAATCTATAAAATTCTAGGAATGAGATATTTAAAAAATTTTGAGGAGATAAAAATAGTTTTTTAATAAAAATATATAAAATTTAAAATTATATACGTATTTTAAATTTTTAAGAAGACATCTTCTTGTCACCTTAGTCGATTTCTATAGCAATTTTTTTCTATTAGTAACTAAAAATTCTTCTCCCTAACCTTATAATGGTCATAAAAATGTATTCAACTCGAAATATATTTTTAGGAGTGTGATATAAATAAGTTGGATTTAAAATAAATAAGTTTAAAATTATAATAAAACACAATTTAATTCAAATTTTCTTAAAATCAATATAATAAGTGTGGATGGAAATTTATTATCCAAATGGTTAAAATTCATAATTATTTTCTTGTTTCATTGCCATTAGATTAAAAAAATTTAGTGACATCCTTCTATTACTATTTTTTACTTTAATTTGATCAGTTTTAGTTGTAATATTTTATAAATTTTAAAATTTTAATCATATTTTAAACGGTATAATAACAATATAATAAATTTATAGAGACATGAAAACATAAAATTACATGGAGATAAATTGTGAAAAATATCAGAATGCATTATGACTTCTATAACTATTTTGATCAATTTTTTTATTAATTGATAATTGAATCGGATACGATAATCATAAAAAATCGAATAGTCATTAGTTTTATAATTATAATAAATATAATACGATTACCAAGTGTAATTTCATAGCCTTAGAGACAAGTCAAGGTGGCTAAACTCATCTTGAACATCTTCATGCCGGTATCCCATGGACCAAGAACCAACCCCTTCCCTAGGGCCATAGTTCACATCTCTCCCCCCGTAGTTCATTTCTTCGGCAAACCTCCCGGCTCGACCGTATCGTTCGAAAGGCACGATGGACGGCTGCATACGTTTAGCATGGCTCGAACTGCCAACAACAGACGACCCCGAGTAGTCCGAACTCGATCCACCGTGAACTCGACCCGACGAGCTCATCTCACGGCTTTTCTTTGCTAGGGTTCGCTCGAGCTTGTGCGCATTCTGATGTCCGCCGAGCGCTTGTGAACTAAAGAACTTCCTCCGGCAGTAATTACAGGAAAAGATTTTCTTCTCGGTGGGGCTGTTGGACGAAGAAGAAGACGTCTCGAGGACGAGTTCTAGGTTAATTTGATTGCTGGGTAGGCTTAAACGAAGTGAAGTATTGGGTTGGTGATCCATAATATAAGTTCTCGAGGTAGCTTTAATGGCGGATGAAGAAGAAGAAGAAGAAGAAGAAGAAGAAGAAGAAGACCTGTGATGGTTCAAAATGAAGAAAGATTGTTGGTTTTGAGTTGAGAGTTGGATCGTTCAAGTGTTCTAACTTATAAGAGGATTGGAAACTGGAAAGGTTTCCCTGTTACCTAGAAATAGTGAGTCTAGTGAGCGAGGTAGAGAGCTGGTCCCCCACTGAGTCACTGAGTTGAGTTATGTTCAGATATCTATGGTGGCATCAAAGTGTTGTCGCCTCCATTAACGGCAGCTTTATAATCTTTTGTCGGCCTAGGGAAATCATTGTCATGATTTTATACCATACAAAATACACGTATCTGTACAGAATACTGGGCATTCTAGATACAAATATTTTAATTAAGGTTAAATCTTTAAATTTTAATATTATTAATAGACTAAATTAAGTTATGTAAATCGTTTTTATAATAGATTTTTGCGATATTCGATACAGATTAATTGGTTAATAGATTAAATATTAATTCGGCTATTAAATAATTTAGTATCCATAAGCTTATACTTTATACTCTTTCAACACATAACGACTTTTCTCCAATATCTGTGGAGGGTTAAATTTGTTCATATATCTCGTGAAACAAATATAGTTACCGATACGATGTCTAAACAATTTTTTCAAGATAATTATGATATATGTTTATTTTTTTCCTCCTAATGACGTTTTAACTTTATTACATAATAATATTGATGCTAGTATTATAAACATAAATTAATTGATCGATAAAATTTTATCTCGTATTATAAAAAAATTATATATATTTGTATAGTGTTAAGAAATGAAGTTGGCATGTTTACATTTAGGGTCAACACTGAAGTTACAAAATGGAAGCCAAAGTTGAATTATAAAATTTTTAAAATATCAAAGGGTAAATGTTACTCAATTAATTAATGATATTTATTTTGTTTATCGAATTATTGAATTTGTCGATTAAATTATTTAATTTATTAAATTGATTTGTTTTGGTCACAGCCGTTAAAATTCTAACGGAAAAGGTAACATGTTATTTTATTTCAATAAATTATGAGGATTAAATGTATAATTTTACATATATTACTTAACTGATACGTCACCTTCTCTATTAGAATTTTAATAGCGGTGACCAAAATAGATCAATTTAATAAATTGGGTGATTTGATTGACGAATTCGATAATTTGGTGAACAAAATAGGTATTTCAATTAATTGTGTGGCCACCGAAATAGTTTACATAATTTCAAAATACAACTTTATTATCGCAAGCTTTTATGTTTTGGGGAAAAATCAATTAAGTTTATAAATTTTTTTTTTGCATTAATTTCAGTATTTGAATCAAGAAATTTAATCAATTAGGTTCTTGAACTAGAAAAATTAAATCAATTAAATTATTTAACTAATTTTGACTATGAAATTTTAATAACTTTTTTAGATATTACTCACACTTGATACAATTAGTGGTGACAATCGAGCTATTCGGATTGAGTTTGAGTCAAGTTAATTTTTGATTCAAATTGTTTTTGGTTTAGGTCAGATCAAGTCTGATTTGAGTTTAGTTTGGGTCTATGTTATTTTGGATCGGGTAAGATTAATATCAGATCTATTGATTTTTAGGTCAAATCAATATCAATTTGATTTACTTTTTTCATGTCGAGTATATATCAGATCAATACCAAACCAGTTTCTTTTCGATTCGAGTCAAGGCGAGCCGTAACAAAAAGGCATTAAGAGCCTATCTAAACGCTTGTAACAAAATCAAAAGTTTGGCTTTGAAATTGACTTTAAAAATATTTATGGGTTATTGGTTTAACTTAAAACTATTGTTTGACTTTTCAAGTAAGAACTTAAAAATTTATTTCAAATAAGTTCTTTTACTTTTTTGTTATATCAAAATCAAATTTAGTTTTACAGAGAAAATGATATCAATTTTATAATTTTATTTTTTAAAATAAAATTATTTTTTTAGTTTTTTCATAACAAAATTATAAAAAAAAACATATCAAACTATAGTTGGATGATTAATTTTTTAATGATGTTACCTTAAAGTACTAACATAATAAAATTTTAGGCAATAATTTTAATAAGAATAATAAATACCTATTTCAAAAAATTATAGTTTAGATATCTATTTCTGAGTTAAGAATATATTTGGATAGATATTTTTTTAACTATTTATATCCGACTCATTAATTGACTATTCTAAATCGAATTTTATAAAAATCCTATATGGAGAGACCCTTCAATCCAGTTTTCTTCATTCACAATTCAAAGATTCAAAGTCTTAACTTTATTTAAAGAATCTAATATCTCATCTTATTGGATCAATTTTTTATATATATATTTTAACATATTTCAATTATTAATTTGATGGTATCATATTATTATTATTCAATTATGGTTGTCTGTCATTATCATAGTGATTAAACTAAAAACGCAAGCTAAGCTGGGTGATTAAGACTGAACATCCGAACATGAAAACAGACAGCAGTTTTGATATATCCTAAACTGCACTGAAACAACCGAACAAGATTAGGCATTGGGATAATTGTTCCACTCGCCACGTCACTCATTAACCTGACATATTTGCTAATTGGTGTAATGTTCTTTGATTTCATTATTAATTCCATGTTAAAAATCTCATTCAAACAGTGGGGATGCATGTGCTAGTTGGTTGGGCACAAATCTACCCTAATTTTTTAAATTTACATGCTATTTTTAATTTTTTAAAATTTTATAAGTTAATCCTTAAATTTTTTAAATATTATGAGTTATGCTCACTCTAAAATTTTAAAATTTCATGTGCGAACACCTTCAAATATATTTTGGATCCGCCACTGTGTTTTAATATTACCTTAGTTTTTCTAGTACCTTAAACTTGGAAACCTCAAGCACGTGTAGCTAGGGGTGTGCATAAAAATTTGATCCGATTGATTAGATCCGTTGATCTGATCTGAAATTTTAAATATTCGAATTATTTTTATTTTTTGAATAATTCGGATCATATATGGTTAGTGGTTTCACTTTTGGATCGGATATCTGATTATCCAATATAAGAAATTTCAAATTTTTTATAGGTATGAATTGTTGATTGTTATATTCAATAATTTATTGATTGTTATATTCGAAATATTATTTTATTAATTGAAATTTTGTAAATTATAAAACAATTATTAAACTTATCAAATTATTATAAAATGATTATTACACGTTATAAAATAATAATAAATTTAGATAAATTTAAGGCCATTTTATAATAGTTAGATATATTTTAATAATTATTTTATAATAATTTGATAAATTCAATCACTAACTTATAATAATTCGATAAATATAATAATTCATTTATATATATATTGAAATTTTAACAGTAAAAAAATCGATTTTGTTTGATTTATTAACCATTTGAATATATTTAACCCTAATTAAATAAATTATTTTATTAGATTTTGATTATTGTGGGAGCATAATCTTGCAGGTCAGCTATGGAACATTAATTCTCTTTATAATTATTTAAATGACTCCGAATAAATAAATAATATTTTAATAAAATTATAATATCTTAATTTATATGATGTGTAGTCTTTAAATTATATAATTATTTAATTTTATGTTAGATATATAAAGTGTTTAGAGTTTTATTTAAAAAAAAATTTTAATATTTATTTTGAAATTTAGGCCAAAAACAAAAATACATAAAAAAAACATCACGTGTAAATGACGATTTGGGAGAAAGATTTCACATGTGATTGACGTTCTCCATTTTTTAATATATATATTTAGGGACAATGTCATGTGTAAGGGTGTGCATTCGGTTCGATTAATTCGGTTAACCGATCAAACCGAAATTATTTTGGTTAATTTAATCTATTAATTTTTGGTAAATTCGGTTAACGGTTAATTTTTAAAATATTATAAAATGTTCATCAATTTTTTATATTATAAAATATCACTAAATTTTGTACTAAATTAATATAAAATAAAAATTTAGTGACTAAAAATTTATTTTAGCTTAATTTAGTGATCTATTATGTAATTTAACTAAAATTTATAATAAATTTCGGTTAATTCGGTTAAAAAAATTTGATTCGGTTAACGGTTAAGATTTTAAAAATTTCGATTAATTCGGTTTTGGTTAATTCGGTTCGGTCACCGATCGAATTAACTGAATGCTCACCCCTAGTCATGTGCACATGGTGTTCTGTCATGTGTATTGTGAAAAATGATTTAGAATCTAAAATATAGTTGAAAATTTTAAAAATTTAATATTTAAATTTTTAAGGATAACATCATGTGCACATGATGTTCTGTCATGTGTATTGCGAAAATATAGTTGGAAATTCTCTATATTACAAAATTTAATATAAAACTAGATTATTCTCAAAATGTTTCCATCATTTATATTATTCTAAATAAATACATAATTTTTGGGATAGAAATTTAATTTAGGGTTTAGAGTTTTTTAAGTTTGGTTTTTTAATTTAAAAGTTTAGGGTTCTTGGTAAAAGTATTTAGGGTTAAAAGTTTATATTTTATTTTTAAAGTATAAATGTGTTAATTTGTGTAATTTTTTTACACAAAATATTTATCAAAAAATTTCAATCTTTTAAAAGTTACTTAGTTGAATAAGGAACTAACATTTTCATATATACTCAAATAAGGACTTGGCCTTTCAAAATATCAAATAATGAGTAAATGTTTAACATCTTTTAAATCTAAGGGATCTCATTTCAGTATGCTCGAAAATATTATATACTATTTGATCAGATTCGAGAATATTAAATTTTTATTTGAGTATATTTAAAAATTATTCTTATTTAATATCGATTTGGTATTGCTTAATTGAATATTTATTTTGGTTTCTATTTTTTTTGAATTAATTTAATTTCTAACATTTCATTTTGGATCAAAATGATATCTTTTCGGATGAAGATTATCGAACCTACATAACAGTGCAAGTCGCAGTATTATATAAACAAATATGTTGACTTTATATAATGACACATTAGTCATTTTTTATAAAATTGTACAAAATAAAAAATATTTTTTGTTTTGATATGTTATTGTGTCAAGTTATTTATTGTTAGTTGACTAACTGTTCTCATTCGTATAAGAATCATTTTAACCCCAAATAAAACGTTAAAAGTTAAATTTGTGAGATCCACTGATTGACCTAGTGGTCAAGAATGCTCATCTTATCCCTTATTTTTTCATCATATTTGACCTCAAACACAGTTATTAGAGAAGCTAAAATTTGTTGCTTCTTCTGGAATACATTTTTTATTAACCTGTAACACCTCAAATTTGCGCCTAAAAGTTTAGAGGCCGGTTTAGAGGTTCAGTGGACCGGTTTCGTCGATTTAGCCTAGTTCAGGATTAAATGCTTAAAATACGTAAACCGACGAAACCGGTCCACTGGACCTCTAAACCAACCTCTAAACTTCGAAGCTCAAATTTAGGATGTTACATTGTTGAAACTATATTCTGTAAACTGTTAAATAGTTTGTTACTTTTGGTTTATAGTTAGTTAAATGGTTAGCATTGTTTGATGTACTATAAATAGATATTGGTGGTGTATTGAAAATATACGGATGAATGAATTCATTTCTTTAACATACATAACTTTTCAATAACTTTATCGAACGAAACTTAAAATATGTTATTTAAAAAATAAAAGGATAAATATATAATTTTTCACACGTAACATCCTACTATTCGAGGTCTAATACAAATTGAACACATTTAAACATGACATCAAATAATTGCTTGCGTTCAACAACTTTGTCTAAATACTTTCCAATTTTTAGAAATAATTGCACTAATAAATCAATATTTGATTAAAATTTAATCCGAAAATTAATTGTGGGGTTGAGAATCCTAATGATGTACGTAAGACAAATGAAATCCATCTTTAAGACAACCTTTGATCTTGTCTGTCATTTTTAAGTCCAACTAATCAATATCTTATCTCAATTCCAAAAGCTCTTCTCAATTTGAAGATACCTCGAATTTACATTCAGTTCCATAATCAACCTTCTTTCTTCCTTAAAAATAAATGTGTTTAGAGATATACTGATTGACATAGTGGTCAAGGATGCTCGTCCCGTCTTATCTTGTATAAATTTGAATTTCGGTATAAAAAATATATAATCTCTATTTAATAAAAAAATACATGTGCTTCCTATTATCATGTAAATATATGTAGACAAAGTCAGAATTTTGAATTAAGAGATAAAATATAAATGTTTAAAAGGGGTAAATTTATAAATAAATTAAAATTTTTAAAAATTTAAATATAAAGACAAAAAATGAAGGTGAGAGGTAGGGATGATAATGAGCCTGATCGCTTGTTAGCTACTCGATTTGGCTCAGTCAAAGCTTGCCTCAATTCGGGTTCGGATTTGACTCGAGACCTTAACGAGCCAAGTCGAGCCTACCATGCTCAGCTTGAAAAGTTTGTGAACATGCTTAGAATAATTATATTATATATATATATATATATATATGCTACAGATACACTAAAAGTAATTTCTTTAGAAAAACAAAAGCAATAAAATAGGAGAAATCCATTAAAAATAAATTAACTAAAATAAACTGAGCACTTTATTTTTCATTTCCTGATATTAAATTTTGTTTCGGTGTTTATTATGAAAAGGGTTTTTAAAAAGGCTTTATCTTTTATAAAAAATATTATTATAAAAAATTGTCTATTTTGAGTCGAGCATAACCTAACGAGACCGAGACGAGCTTCAAGCCGAGCCTAATAATTTTGTTTCCGAGCCGAACCTGAGCCTAAAATTTTAAGCCCAATGTAATCAATGTTCAGACTTGTCCCAACTCGTTATCATCCCTAGTAAAAGATAATTTTCCCTCCTCACCCCATTTAGTTTTGTCACCGTAAATATATATTTTGATATCGGTGTTTGATACCTAAACTTTAGTTAAAATAAACATAGTGTTAGGCAAATTATTCGTGAATTGTTCGTATAACGTTTGTTTATTAAGTTAAATAAGCGAATATGAATAAAATTGCAATGTTTATTTAATAAACAAATTAACTCGAACAAATTCCTTTTTCGACTCATTTACCTAGTTCCCTTTTTCTTTTTGTTTTTATATATTTTAAATATTGATAAAGATAGATGCTAAATTGAACACGGTGTAAACTTTGAAATTCAGACTATGAACCTTAAGGAGCTCAAGGACTAGTACTGATTAGACCTGGTAAACTTGATCCGAGAACCGAAAATAAAACCGATTTATCCGAATCGAAACCCGATTGAATCCGAACAAGATAATTCTAACGTGATCCGAAACCGATCTAAATTCTAAAAGAACCGATATAGACCCGTAATCGATTTGACCCAAACCAATTTTCACCCAAACTGAAAGCAACCTGAAATTAACTTGCTCTAAACCGATCTAAACTGAACATCAATTTGATTCCCATAATTTTTCTTGTATTGATGTGAACTATTCATTTATGGAATAAAATAATTATTAGGATCATTATCAAGTTGGTCCTTATATTTTTTTCTTCTTTTCACTTTTATCCTCAAACAAATAAAAAAAATATTTTTACAAGAATATATGATTAATTCTATATATAATATATACGATTAGATTCATACTCCAGTCTAACTCTAATCAAATTAACCCGAAAATTCAAAGATTGACCCTATCCAAACTGATCCGAACGACCCGATATGGACCCAATTCGAAAACATTTGATTTGATATTGACCTGACCCAAAAATAATCGATCCGATATTGACCCGAATCACTGATTCGATATCCGAATTGACTCGAATTATCATATAACTGAATTAAAACTGAAACCCGAATTGACCCAAATCGAATTTAAACCGAATGCAAACAAACCCGAAATGAACCGAACCGAACGACCCGTTTGTCACCTCTAGTAGTGATGCAATTTCATCATTTTAATGGAACTAAACAAACGTGTTAGTAAATATATAAATAAACATGTTCATGAATGTCAAACGTATATGGCCGTGAACGCTAAACGAACAAACACCTTCAAAAATAAATAAATGAATATGAATACAACATTAAAAATTTAAACGAACATGAATCAAACATTAACATCTTCAAAATTAAATAAACGAACACAAACTGAATTTTGTTCATTCAAGCGACTCATTTATACCCGTAAACATTGCTCATCAAAAAGGTAAAATTGCACTTCACTCCAAAAAAAATAAGAAATTACAAATTGGTATAATTGTAAAACTACACTTTAACCTTTGAAAAAAAATAACTACACTTTAACCGCAAAAAATATCTATACTTCAATTTTAGTCACCATAAAAAGTTTTATTGCCGAATGAACTCCACCATATATTTGTTAAGAGGGTCTTTTCACCTCAAAGTTTATTTTTTTAATAAAAAAGGTTTCGTTATCGGGTTATAATTTATCACGGTCACAGATATAACAACAAAAATAGAAAAAACGTACGCCAGACTGTTCTTTAGGTGAGAATGAAAAGTGGGTTTTTTTACCAATGACAACATATGTGGTACATACAAAAGAGTAACACAATTTGACCCAATTGGAACATCATCGGATGTTGGAAAGCCTAGGTGTCGGCATTAAGGGCTGTTTCAATGGGTGTGTGGGGATGGCATTGCGAAAGATGAATCCCTGTCTTCTTTTTCTGACCAAAATCTCTCCTTGTAGGAAAGCACTCATGTTCTGTAAGTGGGTTGATGATAGGCAGATCAGCAGGCGGATTCAAAAAAATATTTAAAGGTGAACACGTATAAAATTTTAAAAATTCAGGGTGGGCATAATTCATAAATAAATAAAAAAATTAAGGGTTAACTCATAAAATTTAAAAAATTAAAGATTCAAGGTGAGCCTGTACGCACCTTTTATTGTACATACATCCGCCATTGGGCAGATGCAAAACAAACCCACTTTCCTTGTCTTGTTTCATATATGAGGATAGGAATGAACCCAGAATTTCATGTAAGGGGCGTACACTATTAAAAGAGGGTGTAAACTATAAAGAAGTTATATTAAAAATACAAAAAATGCAAAATTAAAAGAGTTTAGGGGTGTAAAATTATATTATCAATAGAAAGTACAAAGAAAATATATTGAATATAAGAGAATTTGAAAATTTTAGGGGTGTAAAATTAGATTATCAATAAAAGTTACAAAAAATGTATACAAAATATAAGAGAATTTAATAATTTTAGGGATGCATCTGCACCCTCCAACACCCCCTAGATCTATCTCTGTAAATAGGGTCCGTCGTCGATTGGATGAACAAGGACGATTCTTAGTGCGATAATTTGATGGTTAACTAAAAGTTTTGAAAATTTTAAGGATTTAATAAGAATTTTTTTTTAAATTCAAATGGGAGTCTTAATGAAAACTTTAACAATTTGAGTAACTTAATTAAAAAACATTGAAATTAAGATTTACTTAAAATTTTTAACAAATTTAAAAGGGTCTAATTAAAATTTTTAAAACGAGCGATGTAACACCATTAATGTGATATATTGTTGGGCTTATAAGAATAATTTTAAGAATTATTAAAATTTATCAAAAATTAATAAAATTTAAAAGTATATTATGTTAATGGTATTTAATGATGTACGTCGTCTATTCTAAGCTCATTTTATCTTACTTTCTTCGCATTCGCCACGTATATTTATTTTTTATTCAATATTTCATCGATTTAATCTTATCACAAACTTTTCGGACCATAATAAATTATTTTAAAATTTAAGTCCAATTTAAGACATAAAATACAAATACCAATTTATTTATTTATTTATATCAAAATCATATATGTACAAGGTGAATGAGCTGTCAATATCTTATTGAGCTATTATATTTTTATAATTCGAACAGCAAGCATGAAAACCTGGACTTCCACATGAATAATGGGACAATAATTATCTGTTTGTCTGTTTTCATGTTGTTAATAGAGATTTATTATCTTGTTCGACTGAATAATTATTTTAATTTTTTTAAAAATAATTTATTTTTTATTTTAGATTAAAATATTTGTTTTTAAATAAAAATATTAAAAAAATTAACATTAAATAATTTAGAATGACTTGATAAAATAATAAATTAATATAAAAAATTATATTTTATAATTTTATAAAATTATTTTTCTGAGTGATGTAACGTTTTTCCAAGTTAACAAATTTGCGTATGTCAGTTTTTATTATCATATATATTTAATATTTATCGTGTCATTTTAATCTATTTATCATCAATTTCTCAAGTTACCTTAGTTGTATTTGTAATTTTACAGAATTATTAATTTACTATATTTAAGGGATTATAAATTTATACAAGAATCTTCTAAAAAAATATTATTTTATTAATTTATATTTTGGGTTAAAGTTGGAACCGAAAAAATTTATCATTTTAGAGCTTTTTAATTTATCAAATATTAATTTATAGTAATTATGCGGTATATATACCTCATAAGAATAATTGCAATCAAATACAAAAATTATTCTCTAGGGTTACTTAAACTTTTTAAAGTTCACATATTCGTCTTTAATTTTTAAAATTTTATAAATTAATTCTTAATTTTTTTTAATATTTATGATTTGTGTTCACTCTGAAATTTTAAAATTTTATGTGTTCATCCTCAAATATTTTTTTAGATCCGCCACTAAATGTTACTATGTCAATGCTATATCAGTGAAGGCTTGACACATCATTTACAGTTAGTTAACTAATAATTTACATTAAGAAAAAAATTATTTTAATTTAAAATAAAACATCAAATATTAAAAGTTTTTATAAAAATACAGACTAAAATAACTATACAATCGAATATTAATATTTTTTATATATAAAAAAGGTAAGAATGAGCTATAACTACAATTGAAGCCACATAATAACAAAATAAAGAGAATGGTAGCTAAAGTGGTGGTTAAGTGATGTATGAGCGGATCAAAAAAAAAAAAAAAAGTGATGTATGAGTTGGATGATGTGAACATATTTCCTTCCCATTAATTCATTCACTTATTAAACTAAAACCTTTTTTCTTTAATTCCTAGTATTTATTAACTTATCTTCATCACTAATTTATTAAAACCAAGTTCTAATCTTTGTTTACGATCGCGGACAGAGTTAGAATTTGAGTTAAGAGATAAAATATAAATATATAAAATATATCAAACTTTTCAAGCTAAGTTTAAAACCTAAACCCGACACCAACCTAAACCCTAAACTCAATTCAAAAAATAATATAGATATCGAACCAAATTGGATCAAATATTTTAAACCCTAAACCCGACACCAACCTTAAAAGTTTTAAATATTACCCGCCCGCCACGTCTTAAAACTCGATTTTAATATTAAAAAACCTATCATGAACGAGTCGAATTAAAACAAGACCCGGATATTATTATTATTGTCCCTAATTTTTGTGCTTCAAAAATTATAATTATTAATTTACCAATTTTCATATTTTTACTTTATATAATCTATATTAATTAATACGATGGATTGATTATATTTATTTCATTAATTATCATTTGCGATCTATTTTTTGTAGATATAGTGTACATTAGTATTTGTTCTAGAATATACTCTTAACTAATGGATATTGATCACTCAATCGCTGTGTTGTCATTACTGGTGCTCGAACTCGTAACCTCCAGGAACAATAATCGTTCCTTTAGTCGATGAAATTAAATGATTCGTGCATCATTTGCAATCTAGCTAGAAAATCGGGTTGAGTAAAAAATTCGCGTTTAAAGAAAAGTATTAAATTTTAATTTTTATAATAATTGAGTTTGAGACAATTTAATAGAAAAACTAGATAAAATAACACAAAAATTAAGATATTTGATAAAATATCTTTATTCGGTTATTAAAAATAATCTTAAAAGCTACATCAACGCCTCGTACTTACTTTTATCGAGTTTCTATCGTCTGAATCTACTCCCTTTTCTAATTTAACAGAATCAACCATTAGATTAAAACACGTCAGCCAAAGACCAATGAATCAGACATGGAGAGATTGGTTGGTTCTCTTAGAAATATAAAGTTTGGCTAAACCATACCTGATAGAACCTCATGCTCTCTGAACCACACCTGAGGAAATAAAATTATATTTAATAAACATTAATTATTATTAAATTTCTGTAAAAAAAATTGATTACTAATAGGAGTTTTCAAAAAAAAAAAAACGCATAATTTAAGGCCAAAAGAAGATCAACGATTTTTAATATTAGATTTATCTGGATGATTTATTATTGTATGATTAAAAATTTTAAAAAATAATATTTAAATGTCACTCGGTTATTTGATTAATCGATAATTTTTTAGTTTGAATGATTTCGTGTATTACGATTTGTGTAATAAATCATGTACAACTTTTAGTAATTTATGTACCTATTAAATTTTTATTTTTTTTATAATAAATTATGTTTTCTTGTAGTAAAATAGGTATGTACCTAAAAGATTACCCTAAAATGAGTTCTTTAGGTTTGAGTGAGATCTTGTAATAAATACGGTACTTACCGTTTTTATTATGATTTGTGTAATAAACTATGTACAACTTGTAGTAATTTATGTATCTACTAAAATTATTAACAATTTTTTAATAAATTATGTTTTTTTAGTAAAATATGTATGTACCCAAATACTTACATTAAGAATAACTCTTTTGGGTTTGGGTGAGATCTTGTAATAAATACGGTACCTATCGTTTTTATTACTGTTTAATAAACCATGTAAAAATTATAGTAATTTATGTACCTAATAAATTTTTTATCATTTTTGTAATAAATTAAATTTTCTTGTAGTAAAATAGGTATGTACATAAATCTTTATATCGTAATATTTTATGTATATACCATTTTCATTATAATTATTGTGATTATTTAGGTACAAACCTCGTAATAAAGTATATACAAACTGGTTACCTATTGAACAGATCAACCTTAAATTAATCTTATTTTAATGATTTCATCCTAGAATAACCCATTATTAATATGATATTTTGGGCCAAATTTTATAAGAAGACATTGTACTATGTTATTTATTTAAGGTAATCATTTTATATAACTTTGTACTTTTTAAAACCTATTTTTAATCTTGAGATCATTTTCCCATTATTTTCACTAATTAATTTAAAAGTATTGGTTTATTTTATATATAAAAAAATCGAATCATAGAATTGCTCTTATTATAAACGTCTATAATTATTTATTTAAATTAGTCAATTAATATATTATATATCGGTATAAATTTTATTTTATATAAATAAATTTATTTTAGGGTTTAAAATTTTAATTTAAAGTTTAAAATTTAAAATTTTAGGGTCTAATATTAAAAATTTAAACTTTAAGTTTTAAAGCATTAATAAAAATGATTATGAATTTACATATTTTAATAAATATTTTGACACAAAACTAGAGTTATTTAAATGATAGAGTAAAATTAGAATAGACTTTGGAATAAAAGAATTTCCATACCTTTATAATATAAATATTATTAATCTCATACCCAAAAATATCAAATGAAGTTAAATCTAATATTTTCATAAAAAATTTTATACTAAATAAAAAATTTATTTAACTCGTTAGAATCTCATACCATAATAAATCAAGTGAGATTTATATATTATCAAATAATGTTTATTTTAAAAGATTTTAGTTCGAATAATTTTATCCGTAAGATTTATATATTATCAAATAATTTTAAAAAATATAAACAAATATTCTCTTATAATCATCTTTATGCTATTTAAGAAAAATACAAGGTTAAAACTGATAAACTCACAATAAAAGAACTAATTTCGAAAGGAATATATAGAACAAGGACCATTTATGGAATTTGACATATATATTTTATATAAACTTTAATATGAATTAAAAACTGGGAAAAGGGGTAAAAGAGACGGGAAAGAAGAATAAGAGAAATCCTTTCTAAGTCTCTTCTTCTTCTTCTTCCCTTCTCTCTCTTCTTCGGCTTAGCAAGGAAGAGAAAAGGGAAGCCATCAAAGGAAAGAGAAGAAGAAAAAAACACCCTTTTCTGCAAATCTCTTGGTTGTATTTTTTACAATTTTATTTCGGATTTTAAGCTGTTGAAGAAGAAGAAGAAGATGGTTGCAAGCAGTTTTGATTTGTGGAAAAAAGATGCTTTCTTTTCTGCAGCAGAAGAGGTTCAAGAATCTGCTGATATGTATGCTTTATTTTTTTTTGCAGTTGCTTTTTTCAATTTCATATAATTAAAGCTCCCATCTTTTCTGTGAAGTGAAAATTTTAATGGAGATTTTGTAATTCATAATGTTATGAATCGATTACGTAATAAGGGTTTTGTGTATATTACAAGTTTAAGCTTCAAACATTTCTGAAAATCAAGTTTTTTTGAAGTATTTCCATGGCTTCTGTTGTTTTCCAGAATGGAATCTGCATATAGGGTGTGGATCAAAGAGAAGAGTAAAGGGATAGAAACTGAGGATTCTGCTCAACTTTGTAGAGAATTGCAAACTGCTTTAGGCACTGCTAAATGGCAGGTATGTATTTCGGATTTTCGGTACCTGAACTAGTCACATTTTAAGGCATTTATGTTGTTGTTACTCTGGATTTAGTCCTTGCACTAGTCACATTTTAAGGCATCTATGTTGTTGTTACTCGGGTTTTAGTCGTGCGGGTGTGTGTCCGATGTGTATGTTGTTGTCCGGATCATTGCATTGCACCATATTCATATATAAATTTTGGATGTGAGTTCAGTTGGAAGAGTTTGAGAGAGCAATAAGATTGATCCATGGACATCGTACCGATGATATTACAGCAACTAGGCACAAACAATTCGTTGCCGCTCTCAAGAGTCAGATTTTTCGTGTAGAAGCAGCATTTAAAGAAGCATTTTCTGAGGAGGGGAAGCAGCCCCTTCGGTGGGTTAATTTGGATGAAGAAGAGAGTGATGATTTAGCAATCTTCCTTTCCGGAACTTCTTCAACCTTGCCAGCCTCTGCCAAGAACACTCCTTCGGAGAATTGCCATATGAGAAAAGCGGCAGATTCTGATTTTGACGCTACTTGTAATGGGGATACGTCTGTAGTGAAAATTGCTAAAGATTCTAGTAACGATGCCGAGTGTGTCATTGATGTAGAAGACGGTGAAACTTCCGGAATGGCAGATGATGCAAGTTGTGGACAAGAGAAAACAACTGGTACAAGGAAAACATGGAGTTCACCAAATTTTGGTGCACTGAGAATTGTTATTGCTGATGAATATGATAATAGAAGCCAAATCAGGTCAGGCGTCGAGTCCGCACCTAAAGAAAAAGGATCGAAGCATTTCTTCCTTAAGCAGAGGTGTGGAGATCTTCCTCCGTCCAGAGGTGCTTTTAATTTATTCTATCAGGTAAAGAACTAGAGGAGGGTCATCATTTACATTATTTCTTTTTCATACAGATTTTATGCCTTGCTACATATTATTTGTATGATCAACATCTTGTTCACGAATATTTGCTTACCGAGGGAACCTAATAAACGTAATATATCGCAGCGCTCTGGATGGATCGGTGGGTTATTACGACATCTGCAAAGTCCAGTACACTTGCAGTTTAGTTGCTCACTGCAACTTACATTTGCTTTGCTGATAGCTATTTTTCTTATTGGTGAGTTTTTTCTCTGTCAATTCCGGGGGGATTAAAAGACGACAAATTCACATTTTAAACAACGGCCAACTGAGCTATCTTTATACATGTTTTTGCTTAAAGCCAATGTGAATTTTGTGAATGTAGTTTAGTGTCGATTATAGTGTCGGTACGATCGAACTGCAACAATCAGGGTCCATTGATTTTGCATTATTGTGGGAAACTTGCTTATTGTTCTTTTAACAACACCCTGCAGTGCCGTTTGTGCTTTATGCGAGTTGAGGGCAAGTAGCTGCTATGTGCTATTGATCAAGACACAGAGGTAAATCTTTCTCCTCAGAGTACAGTGACTCTTTACTCGGTTTAGCAACTCGTATTTCATATCTGCAGTACCATTTGTACAGTCGAAATGCATCGATGAAACTCAATTTAGAACAACTTCGATCTTTTAATAACTGCGAGTTCATGGTACCATTTTTTGCTGGAAGAAATGCATTAATCGAATGTGTGCACACACAAATACTTCTTAGACTAGTATTTCATCCTAGTTCCGTCCTTACTACATGATATTTGACTGCTATTTTTCGGTTTTGCATCTCCCTTGCTGATATATATTGCCATAAAATGTGATAAATGCAACATGACTGCAATTTAAGTCCCTGCTTTTAGGTATTCTAAGTGTGATCGGTGAAATCTTTTCGTAGGACCATTCGTGATTTCGGAGTAATATTCTTGTTTCATATGGCATGTCCCAAAAGGTTGGAAGCATAGTTATTAGTTGTTTCCCTTCAGGTGTTGGATCTGTTTCCACAGGCTTCGGATTCCCGTCGGTAGTGAAGATCGCGAGCTTGAATCTCTTTCCCTTCAGTTTCCCTTCGATATGAAACTTCGTCTCGAGCTTGATCAGACAAACGATTTGTTGCCATTTCATTGCTACACAGTAAATGCATTGTTGGTCTTACATGCAATCATGAGTATAGTATAGTATAGTATAGTATAGTATAGTATAGTATAGTATAGTATAGTATAGTATAGTATAGTATAGTATAGTATAGTATAGTATAGTATAGTATAGTATAGTATAGTATAGTATAGTATAGTATAGTATAGTATAGTATAGTATAGTATAGTATAGTATAGTATAGTATAGTATAGTATAGTATAGTATAGTATAGTATAGTATAGTATAGTATAGTATAGTATAGTATAGTATAGTATAGTATAGTATAGTATAGTATAGTATAGTATAGTATAGTATAGTATAGTATAGTATAGTATAGTATAGTATAGTATAGTATAGTATAGTATAGTATAGTATAGTATAGTATAGTATAGTATAGTATAGTATAGTATAGTATAGTATAGTATAGTATAGTATAGTATAGTATAGTATAGTATAGTATAGTATAGTATAGTATAGTATAGTATAGTATAGTATAGTATAGTATAGTATAGTATAGTATAGTATAGTATAGTATAGTATAGTATAGTATAGTATAGTATAGTATAGTATAGTATAGTATAGTATAGTATAGTATAGTATAGTATAGTATAGTATAGTATAGTATAGTATAGTATAGTATAGTATAGTATAGTATAGTATAGTATAGTATAGTATAGTATAGTATAGTATAGTATAGTATAGTATAGTATAGTATAGTATAGTATAGTATAGTATAGTATAGTATAGTATAGTATAGTATAGTATAGTATAGTATAGTATAGTATAGTATAGTATAGTATAGTATAGTATAGTATAGTATAGTATAGTATAGTATAGTATAGTATAGTATAGTATAGTATAGTATAGTATAGTATAGTATAGTATAGTATAGTATAGTATAGTATAGTATAGTATAGTATAGTATAGTATAGTATAGTATAGTATAGTATAGTATAGTATAGTATAGTATAGTATAGTATAGTATAGTATAGTATAGTATAGTATAGTATAGTATAGTATAGTATAGTATAGTATAGTATAGTATAGTATAGTATAGTATAGTATAGTATAGTATAGTATAGTATAGTATAGTATAGTATAGTATAGTATAGTATAGTATAGTATAGTATAGTATAGTATAGTATAGTATAGTATAGTATAGTATAGTATAGTATAGTATAGTATAGTATAGTATAGTATAGTATAGTATAGTATAGTATAGTATAGTATAGTATAGTATAGTATAGTATAGTATAGTATAGTATAGTATAGTATAGTATAGTATAGTATAGTATAGTATAGTATAGTATAGTATAGTATAGTATAGTATAGTATAAGAAGGATTGTGAATTGTAGCATTATGAGCTTCACCCTACCCCTTTGTAAAGAATGACATTTTCTGCAAATTATTATTCGAAAGGCATGTTTTCTTCACCTGTGAACGTCGTAGCTTCGAACTCGGTGATCTAGTGAATGAATAGAACATGAAATTCAACGTATTAAACTTAGTGATATATGCGAATAAAACATGAAATTCAATGGTCGAATTATTAAAATATTAATATTTTCATGGTGAATACCATGAAAATTAACGAAATCATTATATTAAAGGCAGTCGGGTATCGCTTAAGTAAATCTTAAGTTTGAGGCATTGTGTATATATATATCTTTTTGAATTTATTCATCAAATTTAAATGTATATGCAGGTTGGTCTAAACTAGTTAAGATAAAATCCTAAAAATTAAAAAAAGATAAATTTTAAAATTATAACCCTGATTGGTAAATAACGTTTTGAGTTCATTTATAATGAATTATAATAATGATGAAATCTTTAATTTTTAAAAAAAATTATTAATATGAGTTTTTTTTTTAAATTAGAAGTTTTGACATAAGAGAGGCTCTTTTACTTTTAATAATTACTAAAAATCTCTAAATAACTTAAATTTAATACTTAAACAACTCACATATACTTTTGAAGCAAAACATAATCTCGTAGTTGATTTAAATAATTATTTTTTTTCATGTATAATATTAATACATATATTTCAAATATCATTTAAATTTAATAGTTATTTAAATTATTTAATATATAAATCATTCGAATTTTATAATATAATTAACACTAATATATACAAAATATTGATAACTAATAAATTATACGTCATTTTACTTGTTTATATAATTAAATAATTATCAATTAATTTTATCAAATACTTTCGTATAATCGACTAATATAATTAGCCAGATAAAACATTCTACAATTTTCAACCTTGCGATTCAAGCATAGTAAAATTATTAAAATACCCTTCCACTCTCAAAAAATTAGAGCGGTAAAAAATTAACATAAAAATGCAATAAATCGTAATTAATCCTCTTAATCTCGGTGTTAATTATGAGGCTTGAGGCAGGTAAAACGACGACGTTACAGCAACGCTAGTATAATCCCTGCAACTCAACGCTTTCAACAAGGACCAAGAAGAAGAACACTTGTCGGAGCTCCGGTTGTTATCAGCCACCTTTTTCCCGTCATCGGAAAACATAACCGAAGGATTCCGACGGAACTGCCGGGTTTTTATATCTTGAAGCTCCATCTCCGGCGGAAACTTAACCGATCCGAACATGAAAACATACCACCTTGGCTTAACCACCTTCTTAGGCGAAACCTCGGATTGGCCGGAGGTTTTCGTCGATGAAACCCTCTCCTCCGTTCCCAAACGGTGAAGCTTCTGCTTTTGATAACCCAAAGAACGACTGATCCTAAGCGGAGCGTCGCTGTTTTTGGTGGAGCTGCTGCTACGTAACTCGGAAAGCGACTCGGATCGTTTGCGTAAGACACGGTCTTTCCGGCTCGTTTTCTCTACGAATGGAACGAGTATACCCCCGGAGATTATGTCATCTGCTGGACACATATCGGAACCGTTTTCTTCGTTTCGAAACTCGAAGAATTCGAAGGCGGTTTCGGGTGTCGATTTTCGGGTTCGGGTATGATTCGGATTTTGAAACGGATCATTTCTAGGGTTTGTATTTGTATCTGTTTGATCCAAGGGAAGGTCACAGAGAGAAAGTGCTTCTTCTTCTTCTTCACCTGGTTGGTCTTGACGAAGAACTTGGATATTATTAGTAATGTCTCCTCCCATGGTTTTTTTCTTTTCATGTGCTTGAGAAGAACCCCAAAGATTTTAATAAGACAATATATAGAAGAAAGTAGATTAAGGTTTCGTTTGTCGTTATTATTGAACTCTTGATTTGGGTAGGGGTGTTTAATCTGTCGGTTCGATTAATTAATTGAGCTGTCATTTTTTTTATATTAATCGTTATAAATTATTAATAAATATTAAAAATTTTGATGATTATTTTTTAATTTAATAAATTTAATTATTATTTTATATTAATTTTATAAATTTTAATGGTCATTTTATAATTTTTAAAAGTTTAACGATTAAAAATAAATATATAAAAATATATAATATATAATATATAAAAAATTAGGTTAATTCAGTTAATTAATCGATAACTAAAATTTTAAAAATCATTAACTGTTAACTAATTCAATCTAAAATTAACCGACCGATTAATCGAAAAAATTTTGATTCAGTCAGTTAATTCATTCAACCGAAATTTTGAATACCCTTAAATTTAGGTTAAAAATAGTATTCGGAGAAAAATTAAAAATTTTAATTTTCTTAAAGTTATGTTTAATAAAAAAATAATGAAAAAGTTGAGTTGGTGAGGACTAAAAATTAGATATTCGATGAAATTTTTTAAAAGTTAGATAAAGAAATAACATCGAACAGATCTAAAACTTAGAATGATATTTTATGTAAAAATTGTTAAATTTATGGTTTGAAGTTTTATATTTAATGTTTAGAATTTAAGATTTAGGATTAAGATTTTGATACTTAAATTTTAAAGAAAGGTTGTGTAATAATCTTTTATACGGCTTATTTATCAAAATATAACCCATTTTGTATAGAAAAAACTTTTATTTGCATGATGCATAAACTTTAGTTTGCGCAAGCTCTTTTAGTTTTAGGGTTTAAAATTAAATTTTAGGTATTATGTCTTAAAGTTTAAGAGTTAAAATTAGTATTTAAAATTTATGATATATTATTTAGAGTTTTGAATTAATAATTTTGGGTTTTGGATTTTATAACGTAAATATGCATGTTTTTGTAAAATAAATTTTACACACATTTATTTAAATTTTTTACCATATAAATATGTATATTTACTTTTTAGAAATTAAAATATAAAAATATTTATGTAAATATTTTTTAAAAAAATAAGTTTAATCTAGAGTTTAACAGTTTAATATATAATTTAAGAGTTTAAAATTTTAAATTAGAGTCTAAAATTAAAATTCAATGATTATAATTTAAGGGCTATAGGTTAAGATTTTAGGGTTTAAAATCAAAGATTCATATTTTATATTATGTGATTTAAATAAACATTTTATGGAAAAAAGAAATATGTAATTCCTAAACTCTATCGTTTATACCTTAAATCTCAAACTAAATATATAATTTCTATTTGATTTATTGTGGTATGAAATTTTCAAAGAGTTAAATTGGGTTTTCATGAAATTAGTATAAAATATTTAATAAAAATATCAGAATTGATCGTGCTTGATTTATTTGGGTATGAGATCAATAATATTTATATTATAATAATATAAAAATTCTCGTACCCTAAAATTTATTCTCATCGCACTATAAAAATTTTAACTACGCCACCGATAAAATTAATTTAATAATCCAAAGCTTACATAATAGGTTTATTAAATTATTTTTATATTAATTATTAGTTGATTAATAAGGTAGATATGAATAATTATATTAAAAAATTCAAAAGAAAAGTAATAGTAAGAGGAGGCTAATGTTGTTGTTTTGATATTTTCCTTCTATTAAAGATAAAAACTATGTGTTTTTCTCTTTTATATATATATAATGCTATTTGTCCAATTGTATCTTCTAGATGACATGTAGAAGTAAAACAAATGAAGAGCAGGACGAGCAGTGACGAATCTAAAAAATATTTAAAGATAAATATATATATATAATTTTAAAATTTCAGGACACAACTCATAAATATTAAAAAATTAAAGATTAATTCATAAAATTTTAAAAATTTATAAATAAATATATAAATTTTAAAAAATTTACGATAAATCTAGACCCACCTTATCATCCATATACATCCGTCACCGATGACAAGGAAAAGAATCTTGAAAAAACAAATACTGACATAGGGAAGAAGTTAGAGAGCATAGGAAGATAAGAAAATGAAGTTTAATATTTTAATTTTTAAAATATACATTTTTAGTTATATCGATAATTTCTAGAGTCAGTTTGTTAAAAAATTTAATTTTTTTCTAAAATATTGATGGATATATATAAAAAAAAGTCAAGGGATCAAGTTGTAATAAATAATAAGTTCGATGATTAAATATTGTTTTATTTATTTATTTATTGTTTAAGATATAAATTACAAATACGAACTAAGTATAATTTAAAAGAATTTAACTTTTCTTATTGAAAAATTTTATTCATCCAAAACCGAATCATAATCCTTAGACATTTAAAAATAATAATATAAAAAAAACAACAATAAATCATGTTTTAAGGTTAAAAGGGTAATTTACTATAAGATTATTTTAATAATTAACATTTTAAAATAATCGTAATCCTTATTAATCTTTGATGATTAAAAGATAAGATATGTTCATATATATTTTTTAATATTTTGATACAGATATATACAAGGGTGTATTTATCGTAGGTTACGGTAGGCCACTTGGCCTATCAAAAAATAGGTAAATTTTATTAGAGGTTATTCAATTATTTATAAAATTATGATTGGATCACTCGACTATTAAAAATTATAATTAGGTCACTCAATTAAAGTTTCAGTTATTATTAGATCACTCTCCGTTAAAATAGAAACGAACATCTAACAAGATTTGGTAGAATTACAATTTTAATATTACAATTTATATATTTTACCAATTTAATACTAATTCAAAATAATTAAAAATATATAATTTTTAATATTTAAAAAGAGATCAATTTAATTATTTTTCTCCTAAATCGCATGCATACATTCGTTAACACTAAAGTATTTTTTTAAATCATTAATTAACTTGAATCTTGATGCATAAATTTATAAATATAAATATATTTATAATTATTTTTTAGTATTAGATTTATATTTAGCATCTATATTAAAATTAAAATTATTAAAATCTATTTAAAATTATTTTTGAAAACCTTCATTTTAGTTATTTTTGCCTTGTAATTTTTAGGAAAGTTAAAATTTTCGGATTATTATAGAGTTTTTTAACGACTTCAATATAGTTTTATAAAAATCCTTATGTAATTTATAAAAAAAAAAACGTGTTAATTTCTTTTTTAAACACGAGTTTTTCATGCCAGTTATGGATATCTTAAATTGATGATTTATTTAATTTAATTTATTTTTATATACGATTTTATTTATTATTTATGAGTAAACTATCAAAATTAAATTTTTAAATCCACCTCTAAATACATATATTCTAAATAAAATTACTTAAATTTAAATCTCTCTATTTTTTAATTAAAATCTTCATTAAATCCTCAAACTCAAAATCTTTTAAATGTATGTGCTCTGGGGTGGTGGGTGAGTCAACAAGTTGTCACCTTTATCATCAAGAACTAGGATATTAGATAAAATTTATAATAAATTTTGGTTAATTTGGTTAATTCGGCTAATTAATCGAAATAATTTTGATTGGATTAATTCGGCTAACAGAAATTCAGTTCGATTAACGGTTAAAATTTTAAAAATTTCGATTAATTCAACTTTAATTAATTCGATTCGATCACCGACCGAATTAACCAATGCACACCCCTATATTAGACTTAAATTAAAAAGAAATCAAACTATATAATTTTAAATTTTGTGTGTAAAGTAATTTTTTAAACAAATATTTTAAATTTTAATATTATAATTTTACGCGTTTGAAAGTTAACTATTAATAAACCATTTATTAATAAATATAGTATAAATCCCCAGATCTATGAAAAATTATATTATAGGTCGTCCCACCACGTCATCTATGGGACCGATCAATAAAAATTGTCCACCTCATTATTTTTTAATTTTGCAAGTGAAGATTCACTTGGAAAAAATTATGACATGGAAAAATTGATGAAATGGACAGTTTTTATTGGTTGGTCCCATGGACAGATGGTGAGACTGACCCATGATATAATTTTTCCAGATCTACACTGATATTCTATTTGTTTGATCGTTTATTTTATTTTAATATGAAATATAAAACAATTAAAATTCAAATAAAATATTAAAAAATGATTAATTCTAAAATAAAATATTATTAAACATTCTTAACCCTAATTACGATAGAATTAAAATCCTACCTAAAAAAATAATTAATTTCGAACTGTGTTCATATTTTTTTAAGATAGGACTTTGATTCTATCATAGTTAGAGTTGAGAATGTTTAATAGCATTTTATTTTAGAATTAATTAATTTTTAAAATTTTATTTGAATTTTAATTATTTTATATTTTATATTAGAATAAAATTACATTTCATATATATATATTTGATAGGTTAGATGCATGCCATTTAAAATATATTATCATATCCATATGACATGTCATCATTTTTAGATTTTTAACGGTCCAGTTATCATATTAGTTAAAAAATAAGTTATTTGTTAAAAAGATATAGGTTAAGGGCTAAATTTATCCAAAAAAAAAAAGAATAAGGACCAAAACGACAAAAAATTATAAACGTTAAGAGTTAACATTATCTGTATGCCTTTTAAGAACTAATATTTTTATCATGTGTCACGTTTTGATTAGATAATAATTTTTAAAAGGACCTAACACCTAAAATTATAACGGTTAAAATTTTAGGTGCCTACATTTACAAAAATATTTTACACCTAATTTTCAAAAAAAAATGTAAAATTTAAAAATTATTATAAAATAATATCTATTCATATATTATTCTTAAACCCTTAAATAATAATTCGGTTTATGTGAGTAAGTCGTTCTTGTAATGCAGTGGTATATAAATTAACGAAATTGACGAAAGACTTTCTTATAGATTACTATAGTACTAGGTTCATGGAACCTCCTTTAGATATTATTAATGTGTTGCATAGCGACGTGGGTACTGTTTGATTTTATTATATATTTTAAATTTCTGTGCTTTGGTCGATTGTTGTACTGAAATAAATATTTTTTACTTGTCTTGCAGGCCGGCCATGTGTGGTTCACAATCGACATCTAGCATATGATGCCAAACTTTTGTTCCATCTTGTTTCTTGTTTGCCCCCGAAACCGGATTTTGATGCTTTTCCCCTTATAGATGATTGGTCGAGTGTATTACTCGGTTTTAGTGGAATTAATCGATTGAATTAAAATTATATTGATTAATTTAGTCGGTTAATTTTAAATAAATTCGGTTAATGATTATTTTTTTTAAAAAAAATCGGTTATTGATTAATTCAGTTTGAAATCAATTAATAAGTCAAATTAACCAAATTAATTAAAATTATTATATATTAAATATTATATTATATATATTTATTTTTAGTTATCTAACTTTTTAAAAATTATAAAATATTCATTACTTTTTTATATTATAAAATGATTGTTAAATTTTTCTTAAATTAACGTAAAATAAAAGTTTAGTGATTAAAAATTATTTTAAAATAATTTAGTGATCTATTATGTAATTTAATTAAAATTTATAATAAATTTCAGTTACTTTGGTTAACTCAACTAATTAACTGAAATAATTTCGGTTCAGTTAATTCAGTTAAAGATAATTCGATTCAATTAACGATTAAATTTTTAACCAAATGCACACCACTAATCTTACGTTATTCACTTAGACAAGGATGGTTTAAAATATGTGCAATAATATAGAGAAGATAAAGAAAAATGTTAACTTAATTTGACCCGGCCCGTCGTACTTCAATCTAACTCGAATCGATAGAGGATCAAGTTATTATAAAAATAAAATCATGTTGGGTGAAGGTCAAGTTTAGAGTAAAAATTCCCCTACCCAACCTAATATATTTATATATTTTTATATAATATTTAATATTTTTATTAATTTTTTTCGGATCGGGTCAAATTTAATTAGATTTTTTTATTATTATTTCAGGTCCGGTCAAAAAAAATATATGTTAAGATCGAATCGGGATTGAGACAAATATTTTAATTTTTGGATCAGAATCATAGCGGTCAAAACCCACTCTAATCTAACCCGTTGTCATCACCGAAAGTTTTTAAAAGATGTTGATCGAAACCTTGATTTAATTAAAATTTGATATCCTATTATGATATTATCAGCACAAAATTTATTCATATTTATTAATATTGTAATAATTGTTTTTAGATAAAATTAGTCTTGGTTGTTACCGTTATAATTGTTCTTTTTTCCAACAAAATGTAATAAAGATAAAATTTTAATATACAAGCCTTGTAAAATTAATTTTATACAATTATATATATTTATATTATATAAAATCTAGATTTTAATAAAAATAAATAAATTTTATGTCTTAAGATCTAAACTCTAAATTACATATCTAACCCATATAACTAAAAAAACCAAGGTTTAAAGATAACTTTAACCCTTAACGTTTATAATTTTTATCATTTTTGTCTTTATTCTTTTTTTGGGATAATTTTAACCCTTAATCTCTATCTTTTTTACAAATATCTTATTTTTAATTAGCTTGATGTCTGGACCGTTAAAAATTTAACGATGTTGATATGTCATATGCATATGATAATATATTTTAAATGACATAACATCTAATCTATCAAATACATATGTAGAATATAATTTTATTCTAATATAAAATATAAAACAATTAAAATTCAAATGAAATATTAAAAATTAATTAATTTAAAATAAAAGATTACTAAACATTGTCAACCCTAACTACAATAAAATCAAAATTTTATCTTAAAAAATTAATTAATTTTAATTGTTTTATATTTTATATTAGAATAAAATTATATTTTACCTATATATATTTAATAAGTTAGATGTCATCTCATTTAAAATATATTATCATATGCATATGACATGTCATTATCATTAAATTTTAACGGTCCAATCATCAAGTTAGTTAAAACCCCTTTGTATCGGCACTATTTTAGCAAATAAATACTATACAAGTGTCATTTATCAACTATTTCAACCAAAATAAAATATTAAATTCTTTAAATAAGATTAAGATTTGAATTTAAATATTTTGAATAAAATAAATTAGGTTAAAAAAGTTTTTCTATCATAGACTTTTATAATATTCGACTAAATGAGTAATGTGTTAAATACCGATAGTTATATATATATATATAAAAACTATTTCCCTTTCGATTCGATATGATGCGCAACAAATTCGATTCTCACTGCCTTTTTCGCCAAAACAATACAACCTTGGCTTCTGTATGTATAGTTTTATTAATAGATATATGTAAAGCAATTTCTCTTCTTTATGTATTTTCATGGTGTAATCATCACCATACATCGCGGAGATACCTGCCGGTAGTTTGCAGATTTTTCACCATGCTCTCAGCCTTGGAGCTGTCTAGACATCCCTGAAATAAACAAAGTTTGGTGCACGGAATTATCGAAACAGGAAATTTATTATATATTCGAGTTCCGAGGTTATAATATTAACAGAAAACAGAAACTGGATATCAGTTTTTTCTAGCATCGGAATGTGAAGTTTTAAAAGTTGTAGACTTACAGTAACGTTTTGTTTAATCAGATTGCCTTCAAAAATGGCGGTCGGTAATTATTGATATCGGTGATTAGAGTCTCGGATTCGAGCGTAATGAACATACCTGCTCTTGCAAAATAGTGTGTAGAGTTCGATGCACATCTCTAGCCATGCCCTTGGCATCACCACATACATATAGGTAACCCCCCTGGGAAATCATGTTCCAGATGTCTGATGCCTGGAAATAACGCGGAAATGTGCTTAGAGGTTCGAAATTAAGGCTGAAATGCACTCATGATGGTAGGTGAAACATGTCCAGTACCTTCTCCATCATCTTCTGTTGCACATATTCCTTGGTAGGCCCCTCGCGAGAAAAGGCAACCACAAGATCAGAAAGTGCGCCGTTGTCGACAAAGTGGTTGAGCTCGTCTTCATAAATGTAATCCTGGACATGAGAGAATTATGTAATTAATTTAAAAATGTATCCCTAAACCCAACAGGGACGGAGATATAAAACTTATCATGGAGCCGGAAAGCGCATGACTTACCATTTTCCTATTCCTGCAACCGAAGAACAATACCGATGGACCTAGATCAGCTCCAGCTTCTTTCAAGGCAAGTCTTTCCTGAAAAAGAAAATATGAATAATTAGTTTACAATATTCGCTCCGCATGACGAGCATTGAAAAGGTGATAGAACTTACCTGAAGGAATCCCCGGAAAGGAGCCAATCCAGTACCAGGGCCGATCATAATAATCGGCACTTTAGTGTCTGAAGGAAGTTTGAAGTTTGACTGCCTGACAAAAATAGGAGCCCAGCTGCAGTCATGGTTTTGCTCTGATGGCATGGAATTCTGAAAGAAAGGGGATAAATGGGGATGAAGATTATATTAATACTATTATTCAATGAAAAAGACGTGTGAAATACAACGGAGACAATAAGCATCAAAGCATCGCAACCAGGAATTAGATATCATTATCTTCCCAAAATTTTCATCTAAGTTGAAAAAGGAAACATGGTCTGAGTACCTTCATCCAAGTTGAACAAACTCCTTTGTGAATACGACCTGTTGGTGTCTTCTCATAAACCAAAGCACAAGTTACATGAATTCTAGATGGTGCCATCCTGTGAAGCATAAATATAGATGGTAAATATGTTCACATACATTTTAAAATATTAGAGCTAGAATAAAAACATCAAATTGAATATGGCAGAAGTGTTCCTAAATGAGATATCCATAATGCTATCGACTTAATCATCTATTAAACATTTTTTTCACCTTGGAGAGGAAGAGATGGAATAGTATCTAGGCTGCAACCGTGGGGCAACAGCTGCAAAAAAGACACCAAGTGGAGGCCTGGCTGAAGGAAATTCAGCCATGACCTCAAGAAGGCTTCTCTGACTTGCAACAATCCATTGTGCATATTCATCCTGTATAAATGTCAGAAGGTGCATCAGCTTACAAATAATCCGCAAATTGGGGAATTGAACTATAATATAAATTGACTCCTCAAACCTTTCCCGCAGGCGATGCAAGGTGTTTTAATTGATCAGCTTCAGTATGATCATAGGCATAAGCAGCCAAAGCAAGTAAGGCAGACTGCGAGTTGCATGCATTAAAGAATTAGCTTCTTTATTCAATGAAACAGAAAGAAGAGCTCATGATATATTGAAAACAACAAAATAATCTAACCTTTTTTGGTGAGCTCAAAAGATCAGCATATCTTGTTAGTGTTGTCCTTAGAGTGCAAGGTGGGAAAGGAGGAGGCAAAGAACTTCCATCAAGTGGAGTGCCATCCTTGTTATCAGCATGAACAGAGAAATAGGTGTCTGGTGATAGCCCCAACAATCTCAATGCTTCCTCTACATCTTCGTCTAGATTCTCACAGTACACACAAACATGATCGCCTGTTTCATATCTGAAAAGGAAGACAATAATAAGTAGGTAAAGTTCTCTATGATGTTAAAAAGAAAAGTTGAAATTAGCTGTACTCAGCATCTGTTTTAAAATGAGGACATGAGAAAAGAAGTGGTAGTCATAATTGCAACAACAACAAATCACCAACACAGTTACTAAAATATTTACAAAAGCAACTTACGAAAGTCCAGTGCCTGCAATGTCAAATTCAAGATGGGTACAAGAACGATCTGACGCAGGAGTATGAAGCTCCTTCCTCACAACCACATTAGACCTTTTAAGTTAGAAACAAATAAACATGTTAGGTTTCATCAAAGAAAAATTTTAAAAAATGCCACCAGGATATCTGAAAATACTATTCTTGTATACCTGCATGGATGCTGAACATCATAAATAGTATGGCCATTTGCATTGCTCCAGTTTTTATCCTCAACAGGTGCATTTTCAGGATCATAAATTACAACGCGGTATTCCAAAATAGAAGCAGTGTATGGAGTGGAAACAGTTGTTGCATCATCTTCATCACGCAAAAGCTGATCCAACTCAGGCCACACTAATTCACGCCTAGAAGAGGAAGATGGTTCAATAAAGGGTAAAGGTAAAAGAAGGGAACAAAATTTTTTATTCAAACAGATAAGGGTTTCTTAATACCAAGCTGTAAAGTCATCTTCAATGCACTGGTCATCATCTCCCTGACCCACAGCAACTAGGCGCTTTGCTCCTGCAAAAATAAAGGATAATGTTAGCCCATAGATTCGAAAGTGGTGAAAATTTGATGACACTATATATGAACCAACTATAAAACAATCAGTTCATAAGGGGGAGATAAAGAACAATTAAGAGCATACCCTGCTCTGTAAGGATGTCATCAACCACCTTTGCAATCTTGTTAAAATGTTCATATTGTCTGTTACCAAGTCCAAAAATTCCGTACTTCATGTTCTGAAGCCATTCTCCCCGCTCTTTTCCCTAAATACCCAATCACATTCAATAATTCAATAACAGCTAATTAAAAAAATTCTACTACAACGGAAACTATCATAACTTTGCTAAAGAAAATAACTCAGTATCATCATTGACCAACCATAGTTGATATTTACCTCAGTGAACCATTTATAGAACCTAGCTGCATTATCAGTAGGCTCACCATCTCCATATCTAAAGGTTCACCAAATTAAGCAATCAGCAAAACAAGTTCTCAAAAATATATACATATACACATAAGCACAGCATTACAAACATAGTATTAAATTGCGGTCATGGCTTAGGGTTGCTGCGACACCACAACAGCATTTAAAAGGGTAGGCAACTGCAAATCCGCAATTTAGTACTATGATTTGAATACAAAATATAAAAGTATAATCATTAAAAAAATGAAAATGATTCAAAATAACTCACGTGGCTAAGAAGAAAAGGACCAAGCTCTCTTTCTTCAACTTCTCCTCGTATTCAGCATCATCGGCCGCATAATCATCCTATTCATAGTACCAAAAAAGGTTCGACGGTTAAAATCACCAATTTGAGATAGAAACTTTAAGCAACAAAAGAATGAGCTCAAAATTAAACTGACCAAATCTATAATTTTAAACGTCGTCTTATCATAGCGTGCTTTTGCCTCCTCAACTAGAGCCTGAGTCACAGCAAAAGAAAATCATGATCAAGAAAAAATAAATCAATTAACAAAATTAAAGAGAAGAAATTATATATAAACGGAATGGAACCTTGGCAAAGCCTTCGGCGGTACCGGTTTGCGTGCCGAATAATACGGTGACTTTCTTCTTGTCATCCTCAACTTCAGCATCGCGATTTTTAACGATCAGAGGCTGAGGAGGAACTGTTGGCATAGATTTCTGAGAACCGGATCTACGCCAGATTAAAACAACGATGCAGGTGAGGAGCACGACAATTGAGGTAGTTAAAATCGTAACGAGCTCTTTGTTGTCAAGTAGGATGGTGGCAATCTCGGCATCGGAGGCGCTGGAAGGGTCCATTTTTGCCTTGATCAACGCTGAAACCAGATCGAACGGCGAAACTTTCATTGAACCTGAAGGCGGTGACGACGGAGGCTCCATTTGTTTTTTGAAAAATGAGCGGCGTTGTGAGTTTGGTGGTAGTTGAGAGTTGGTGATGGAGACCGGAGAGGAGGCGGGTTAAAAAGGGTGGCAATGGGCCAAACAGGAAAGCCAGAAAAGGAAAGGAATAAATGTGTTTGGCTGGTTTATTTTGTTTTTATAATATTACCTACTTTGGTTGATTAGGAATAAAATGTTTTTAATTAATAAATACTATAAATCTTATTTTAAAAAATAAATTTAATTAACATGAGTTAATCTAAAGCGGAAACTGGTAAGTAATTTAATTTCATCTAAATATAAGATATATATATATAAAAATCAACTCCGATTGGAAGGGGAGTACCTGAGCGATCACTCAATGATCCTAAATATAATTATTTATATTTTTTTAATTTTAATTTTTATAATTTATTAAATAAATTAATTAATTTAATGGTTTAAATTAATTTATTTTCTAGATATATAAATAAATAAATAAATAAATCTAACAATAAAAATAATGTGTTTGAAATATTAAATTAATTATTTAAACTAATGAATAAAAATTATTTTTCCGTGTCATTTTTATGTCAAATACTAAAAAATAAATCTATGTCTTAACCTTAAATTCTAAATCATAAATTCTAAACTCTACACCAATACCTTAAACTTTAATCTTAAATCATAATTCTAAATTCTAAACTTAATATTTTTTATTGTTGGTGCATAAATAAGATACCGAAAAGGGAGATTCATTTCTAGTGAGAAATTCATTCACCAACGTTAAGACAATCCTGCAGAAAATTTTTAGTGAGAGATTAATTCACCAAAATAAATGTGTCGCGTAGGTTGGTTCGGATTAATTAAGATGAAGCTTTAAAAATCGAAAGTGCAATAAAAAGGGAGAATTTTTAAAACTAAAATCATTTTTAAATTTCTTTTATTGTCTTTTAGTTTTCTAAAACTTTGCTCTGATTAATTTGAATAAATATGTATCACACTTTTAATTTTGATAAATAAATTTTTTAATATTATTTTTATATCAAACTGCTTATAACTTAAACTAATTACGTTAATAATTTAATAATTTTATATATAAAATAAAGATATTTTTTACCCCTCTCACCCTTAAATAAGTTCGATTTACATTATTTTTCTAATAAAAAAACATTATATCACTAATAAGCACATGATTCCCCTTCCTATTTTACTTTATTTTTTCGTGTTTTTTAGGTAATAAATTTGAATTTATTAAAATGTTTTAATTGTGTTTTAGAATTAAGATTATATTTAAAATTTATTAAAACACCAAACAAACTGAAACCAACGGTTACCAACCAAGGCTTGTCCCCCACCTAACACCAGAGTAAATTTCTAAAATACCCTTTCCATGACTGCGGTATTTCATTACTTCCTCACGTTTTCGTATATAGTATTTATATTAATGTATTATGTACGTATATACATGAGACAATTATTGCATACTTTATAGTATTTGTGTTCGATACGTATTCATGTTAATGTGTTATATACGTTATATATGAGAAAATTAGTTCATACTCAATAGATAGAATCTATTTTAACAACTATTATAAAACTTTTATTTTCCAATAGAAATGTAACGGATAATATAGATATATGTAATGACTCGAATATCGGGTTAGTAAATCGAATATTAAATTAAGTATTTAGATATATACCGTAAATGAAAATCAAAATGTTATTTATATATTCTATAAACATTTAATTTATAAGTTGGTTTCTTGGTCTCACAAGAAACTCAACTACAATGATGATGATTATTATTATTTAAAATTTAGTTAATAGTGATTACAGTAGTATTTGTTCTAGAATATAATTTTCATCATTTGACATAGATCGTTCAATCACTTTGCTGGCATCACTGGTGCTCAAAACCGTGACCTTTAGGAACAACAACCGTTCCTTTAACTATTTAGGCTAAAGGGCTCGTGCAAAATAATTATTAAGATTGAAGTCGTAACGAAGTTTGAGAGTAATAAATCTTATATTGTTAAAATATAAATATGTTTAAAGAAATGTAAATAAATGAAATTATATATTTATTATAATAAAAATAAAATATAAATTAAATCAAACCGAAATTTGACTTTGTTGAGACATGCACGAACGCAGTTTCTTTAAGATAGATTTTCGGTCATTCTTATGGTGTTTGAGTTCGTTGATCGTCTGTGTCTCAAGATACAACAACAGTGACGCAACTAAAAAGATCACGAATGTAGTCTTGTCTTTCCGCTATCATCGAAAACACTATGGAAAATTTAGAGAATTTTGAAAAATTTTGAGTTGAGCAAAATCAAAGGAATAACATTCTATTTATAGGGGAATGAGGGAGGTCAAATATGGGGAAATTTTTTTTAAAATATTTCCTTAAATCTGATTTAATTCAAAATCTTTACTTTAATACAATATTTAATCGGATATATTTCCATGAATCGTATGTATTACCTATTTAATATTTGAATTAAAAAATATAAATTATTCTTTTAAATTTGGAATATTAAAATTGATATGTCAACATATGAGTTATGGTTGTAAATGTGTCATATAGTAGAATAAGATTGTATTAAATAATTATTCAAATTTCTACCTTTAGTCATTCAAAATATGAATCAAAATTACTATTTCTTCACATTTTTTCAACAATCCCCACACGATTGAAATTGATAATTTTATTAAAAATATTTTGACTCAATATGATGATGTATTTTATGTTCAATAACTGCATAGGATAGGTAGGTTTCCTACTTTTAACCATCCTTTGTGAAAATATATTCACTTTACTAGCTAATCAATAGATGTGATGTCCTTGAATTGTGCAGCTATTTGTTAAACAATGATCTTTCTGAATAGAAATTTTATTAAAATTTTTTTAACTCAACATGGTGATGGGTTTTATGGCTAATAACTGCATAGGATAGGTAGATTTCCTCTTTTTAACTTCCTATGTGAAAATATATTTACTTTACTAGCCAATCAATAGACGGATGTCCTTGAATTGATAACTATTTGTATAAACGATGATATATTTCATACAATTATCTCTCTAACAAGAGCTTTTGTTCACATAGTTATCCTTATATAGTCGTGAACATTGTCTGGTCTATAAGAGTTTTAAAAGAACTATGCCTAACAGCTTCTTGAAGCGGTCTCACTTTTCTCTTATATAGGTGACTTATGTACTCGACTTACCAAAGCACACAATAGTCATTAAAACTTTGCTTAGTCTATACCACTTATATCGTAGGAACGGACCTGAGAGAAGAACTCCCACAATGACCATATAAGTATACGCAATTAAATTGTCCCTTTAAACCTAGGTCTTAGGATCTTCAGTTAGTTAGGTAGAGTTTTTCTCCACATAGCACCTTAAATTTTTCTGGGCTTTATTCTCATTCCTTTCGATGTTTTCTCAATTTGATCTAGATTTAACTCTTTAGTTAGTGGATCTATAATATTATCCTTTGATTTTATCATATCAGTAGAGATAACTTTATTTGAGAACATTTGTCTAACGATATTATATCAATGGCACATATGTTTTGATTTATCGTTGCTCATAAATCTCTATGCTCTACCAATAAATATTGTTTGCACATAAGATATATATATATATATATATATTTCTTCATATGTAACAATATTTCTTTATATTTTTTATATATCAATACATATATTATAAAAATTTGAGAGACTCGTATTAAACTTAAAAATAAATCATCCGATTATTAAAAATTTTGAGTTATTTAAGTTGTTCGAATTTCTATTTTATAACTTAAATTTTATTTAAAAATTTTTCGAGTTAATTCGAGTTTATAAAATTTTGATTCAAATTAAAATGATTTGATTTTTTAATCGGTTTTATTCAACCCTATTTTAACTGTATGTATATATATATATAATTTATATTAAAAATAATAAAAAATAAAATTAATCAAATTCGATTATATTTATAAAAATAATAATAAATTAAAATTAATCAAATTATTTAAATTTTCTAAAATACTATACGGGCTTATTAACTCTGGGCTGTTCATTTTGACCCCAAACAAGCCCAAACCCTAAGATATTCCAAAAACGCCGCCGCCTGAGTTTTCTTCTCCGTTCCCGGTCAAGAGGAAGAAAAGAATCGTCGCTTTTCATGCAAACAGCCAATAAAACGTTGCCTCGTAAACAAACTCAACTGAGTCCGCCACGTGAACGGGCATCTCCGCGATTTCTATCGTAAAATCAAACTTCAGAAGTCAAAACCCTAATCGTTATCATCATTATCATACTGTATTAGACGGCTCTCAGATTTGTCTTTTAAGCTTGAAAATTCGGTCAGATACATCTCTTTCGCTTTATTTGCTTCACGTCTCATTCATTTTTGTTTTAATTTTTTTAAAATTTGAGTTAAATATCGATTATAAGCAGAAATCTGGTATAGATTTTGATTTTGATTTTGAATTGTTGATTTAAATTTCTGTTTTTGATTTTTGGTATTGGAAAGAGAAGGGATTGGATATCGGTGATGTTGGGCGCTTTAAGGAGAAAAGTTGCGATTGGAGGCTCATCTTCTTCGGTTAGATCTTTGTAAATCTAATCTGTTTTTGAAATTTGTATTTGTTTCGACTAATTGAAATCTTTAAAAAAATTTCAGGTATTAGGGAAGTCATTGCAAGCAATTCGGCCGGGTATTTCAGCGTCTAGAGCTTCTGCCAGTGCTGGAGAAGAGGTAAACAATTGAGTTGAAAATGAACTGGATTTGGTAATTCATGCTTGTAATTCATTTTGAATTTTATATGTAACTGATGCTGGAGATGCTTGATTTGTTTAGTTTCTTTTTCTCCGTAATACGTTGATATAAAGTAAAAAGCTGGTAGAGAAGTGCAAGATCAGCTTTGCTTTTTAGTTGTTTTTTTGTATGATGTTGAATTTGAAAATGGAATTGCAATTCAAACTTAGTTTTGAAGATAAAAATCATGTATTTTGTCTTTAGTTTATTAATTATTTTTATGTGTTGCTATTTTCACTTCTGGAATCCAAGACTAAGCAGTAAATGCCATGGTCACGGTATTTTCATCTTCTCAAAAATATTTGTTGTACACATATTCGTATCCGACATTCATCCCCATGTCCGATAATGTAGAGTAAAAGCAATAGTTCAATTGATGCTTTTGGGTTTTTACATCCATTTTGGATTTTAATCATCCATTAGCTAATTTTCTCATGGGATTTGAATCTCGTGTGTTTGAACAGATTCTATTACTTCAGCCTAGAAGAATTGACCATATCCGTAACTTCTCTCATCTCATTCTCCCGGGTAAATCTTTGGGATGGTTTTGTTTTCATTTTGGAAAAGTTTTGTTGGTTTCCTCTGTTATTAATGAAAATCTTTTCATGGTTATTCAGGTTATTCTGTTGGTTTAACAAAGACCAGGTTAGTTTGTTCTAAACTTTTTAATGCGCATAAAAGGTAGGAGCTCTACTGTTACTCAATTATCTTTACTTGGGACTGTGAGCATACATGCTTACTACTGGATTAATCTGATGATTCATATCTAATTGCTGTATCTAACTTAAATAGAAGGTCCATTTCAATGCAAACTAGTTCTTGTTTATCACTAAATTAGGTTAGGGCAATTAGAAAAGGAGATCTATGCTCATATATATATATACAAATTTAAATCAACTTGCTGCTTCTCAACACTTCTTTCCTCTAACAGCTTTTCTTATATACAGGGATGCCATTTCAAGCATTTCATCAGAAACTATCTTGCAAAAGTCATGCAGGGCTTTCTCTTCTGGAGATGGTAAGATATTGATTAGTGTCCTTAATGATATATCTTTTGCCCAATTAGTACTAGATCAGGTGACATGTGAAGCTAATAGTTTTAGTTTAGAATTCTTATAATGAAAAAATGTGAAGTCGATAGTACGAAAAATTTTGGCTGTAATTTAGTTATATAATGATTTGGAGGAGAAAGTCTGTTGTATTGGACCTGCATCTCCTCTTTTTTTGGCACTTTTAGTGCCTTTTTAAATTGCATATATTGAGTAATAGGTGTCTGCTTGAAAATAACTGCACATTCCTTTTTATTTCATTATCATGTTTAATTTAAAAATTTGACTTCACAATTTATTTGTGAAGGGGATCTGGTTGATGCTGTTGTCCCTTTTATGGGAGAATCAATTAGTGATGGCACTTTGGCAACATTCTTGAAAAGTATGTTTCCGACTACTGTAATTTCCATTGATCACTCTGCCATGCTTGTTTTCTTTTTTTTTTTTGGTTTGTTTTGAACATCTTGTTTTCATTGTTTTAAGTACTTGATCGTGGATATTTGTGAATTGAATTTTTGAGAGCAGAACCCGGTGATTCAGTAGCAGCTGATGAACCAATTGCTCAAATAGAAACAGATAAGGTACTATTCTTAGCCTTCTCTTTTCTTGAAAAGATGTAGGTTTATACCCCTAATTCTGCAGTGTGTATTTTCATCAGGTAACAATTGATGTTGTCAGCCCCCAAGCTGGTGTGCTACAAGAGGTAACTTATCAACAAATTTGGATCTACAGGTTTCATATGTATGAATTCACTAGTCTAGCGTGTTGGTCTTTCCTACCTTCTCATTCTGGGAACTAGGGGAGTGATCTGGGCCCTGAACTATAATGTTTTTCCAGTACATAGCAAAGGAAGGAGATACTGTGGAACCAGGTACCAAGATTGCTATCATCTCAAAGTCTGCTGAAGGTGTAGCACCTGCTGCTCCTGCCGAAAGGAAATCAGAAAAAGCTGCTTCTGAGCCATCTCCTCCACCTGAAACTGTAAAGGAGGAGAAGCCAAAAGCTAAGGCTGAAGCTTCTCCTGCTGTGGAGAAGCCTAAACCCCCTTCTACACCACCTCCAAAACGAACTGCTACCGAACCTGTACTTCCACCCAAGGAAAGAGAAAGAAGAGTAAGTCATTCATTTTCTGATTGTATGATGTCATGTTATAACCTGCAACTCACATCCAAATTATACCTTTGGTGAAATGTTAGCATCATAGAAAACAATCCTGAATGTATGATGTCATGTTACAGGTTCCTATGACAAGGCTTAGGAAACGGGTTGCTACACGACTGAAAGATTCGCAGAATACTTTTGCTATGTTAACAACATTCAACGAAGTCGACATGTGAGTTCATTCTCCCCATGTATTTTAGTTCTCTGTATCAAGGCATACTGATTTCCCCGTGTTACTTGATTTTGTGGATCATTTGTCTACTTAGCTATTGGTTTTCTTTTTCAACACAAATTATCTGTGAATTTGATGTGAGCAATTTTTAAAGGCTATGGTGTATTGATCATAAATCTGGCTCCATAGATTTCTTTTCTTTTCTTAATGATATGCTGCATATCGCAGGACTAACTTGATGAAGCTCCGATCTGATTACAAGGATGCTTTTGTTGAGAAACATGGTGTCAAGTTGGGATTTATGTCTGGATTTGTTAAAGTATGAGATGATATTTTCTTTAAAGGCTTACATATGCATTCATGGCCTGCCTGAACTAAAACTTTGCTTTCTATTTTTTCCCTTACCATCCCTCTATTTTATTGTTTCAGGCTGCCGTTAGTGCACTTCAGCATCAGCCTATTGTAAATGCTGTAATCGACGGGGATGATATTATTTATAGAGATTATGTTGATATCAGCATTGCCGTTGGTACCCCAAAGGTAATCTGTTTTCTTGATTTTCTTGCTTTAACTTTCATTTGCCAAATTGCAATTTAGCCCTTAAAATAACTTGCCGAAACAACATTTCCACTGCTAAAATTTGAAGAAATTTATAAAGCTGAGGTTTTATGCATGTAAAAATGGATTGAAACTAAAATTCTCCGGCGAAGTGGAAGCATTTGTGAAAGTTGAAATGAGTAATCGATAGGTCCAAAACTGTCCTTTGACAATTACAGGACACTATATAGACTTATTCAAGGTTTTTCTTAGGTTGTTACAACTTTTTATTCTTCTTGAAGTACTCGTCCAACACTTGTATCGGACCTATATCACAATTCACGACATAGGTATGGGTACATAACATGAACCTTCTAGGACCCGGTAATATGTGAAAAAACTTGGAGAAATTGGATGTACCTGTGTGGTTGTGTCCTACACATGTCCATGTCCGAGTAGCAAAGTTTTTTTATTTGTTTCCTTATTTACTTAAGATGTTTTCTCATTTTGTTCCTTTATCTTTCCTGCTAGGGGCTTGTCGTTCCGGTAGTCCGTGATGCTGACAAGATGAATTTTGCTGAGATAGAGAAAACAATCAACGGCCTTGCAAAGAAAGCCACCGAGGGGACCATCTCAATTGATGAAATGGCCGGAGGCTCGTTTACGATATCCAACGGTGGTGTTTATGGTAGTCTGCTGAGTACCCCCATTATCAACCCTCCTCAGGTTCGTGGTTTCAAACTAAACTGCATGCCCTTACACATGCTCGTATATGTACGAATGAATGTTCCATACACACGACTTATTCACATCGTATGAGGTGTTTGATCATTTCCGAATCAGTCGTTTTTAGCTTTTTTCTTGCGAGCAGAATGAAAACCTTACATTTAAACATTTTTTTTTCTTTTTACAGTCAGCTATCTTGGGTATGCACTCGATCGTGTCCCGACCAATGGTTGTTGGAGGTAACGTAGTGCCAAGACCAATGATGTACATTGCACTCACTTATGACCATCGGCTGATCGATGGAAGAGAAGCAGTCTTCTTCTTGCGACGTATCAAGGACGTTATCGAAGACCCTCGCAGGCTGTTACTCAATGTCTGAAGGCCTAAATAACATCTTCTGTGATCATTGTCATGCACAAAGACTATCTAAATGAACGATGAATAAAATGCCTGAAGTTTAAAGGGTTTTGTTTGTTGATTCGCCCTTAAACGAGTTCCGAAATCGCGGCTGGCCATGGTTGAACTGTATTCGAGTTTTCCGATGTCTTGCAATATGCTGTTTTTTCTATTTTTATACCGAGTTGTTTACCGTTCTGGTGTAGAAAAGGTGGGTGTGGTACCACTGCTGGTTTAGTGTATTATTCATAAAATCAAAATTTGTCGCACTTTAAATGTGAAAAATCAGATTCGGGTCATTCAATTTTTTTTAAAAATAATGTCTGATTTAAATAAAAAATAGATAATATTCATCTTAAGAGGTTTGGGTTTAATTACTTTGTCTACGTGGTGTATATGTAATTATCTGATAAACATTGGTCCGTTCCCAAAATCGTACTCATTTATTTACTTGTAAATATTATCATTTTATACTAAGTTACAAAATTATTTAGCCTCAATGGTTAAAGGACGGTTGTTGTTTTTAGAGGTTACGGATTTGAGCACCAGTGATGTCAGCACTGTGATTGAGTTGGACTATTATCTAATAGTTGAGAGTATACTCTATAACAAATATTATTATAATTACTGTAGCTAATTTAAAAAATAATTAAATGGCTGAATTTGATATTATCTCTTATGTTAATGTGATATGTCATCAATTTAATTGAAGATAATAATTGGATAAAAGTTGTCTATCTTTTTATTATGTTTTTTTTATTTTTTATTTTAAAATAATAAATTTAGGGTTTAAGGTTTAAAGTTAGGGGTTATAGTTAAAATTTAGTGAATTAGGAATATGATATATTTTTAATGTTTAAGGTTCATAATGTAAAAATTAGGATTAGAAGTTATAATTTAATTTTCAAATATTTTTGTAAATAAAATATAAAAAAATATAATTAAGAGATAAAAAAATTTTATTCGTAATAATCATATAACCATAATATTATAAATCGATAATGTTAGATTTATGATCACATTATAACTTTTCAAACATTTGTGATTAAGATATAAAAGTGATCAATTTTTGTAGTTTGTCCAAATTTTAATTAAAATATTTCTTACTATTATTTAGAGAGAGAGAGAGCGCTCCTTTTTCTTCCTAGAGAGAGAAAGATCTGTTTTTCTTCTGACACTTTCCTTCCTTCCCTATCAACGATTTATTCAAATCAAAGCGACTTTTCAAATTGCAGAAAATTCTAGGAAAATAAATTATATATATTCTATTTAAATAAATATATTTATATTTTTAAGTCAAATATTTAAAATTTAAACCTTATAAGTATGAGTCTTTTAGCCTAAGTGATTAAAGGAACGATTGTTATTTTTAGAGGTTATAAATTCGAACACCAATGATATTAGCAGAGTGATTGAGTGATTAAAATGCTTATAAGATTTTTAACACTATTGTAACACTATAATTGATTTAGAAAAAATACTTATAAGATTTTTTTTTGAGTTAGGGATTTTAATAAAAGACTTATCATGACTTATTATTTTTGATAATTATAAAAAAAATCTCTAAATAAAATGAATGTGAATAATTAATAAAATTTAAAAAATAATTTTATAGATAAAAAATAATATATAAATTAATAAATATGAATTTAATATTTGATAAAATTATATTTAAAATGTATTTTTATAAATAGAAAACAGTATATAAATCTAAATTTAATAAGTTTAAAAAATATAATTTCACAAATTCAAAAATTTATATGTACATCTTTCATATATGTTCAGTATTGATATTAAAAAATATTTTTATAATTTAATTAATAATAATAATAAATATAAAATTTTAATAATTAATAAATTATTCAACTAAATATTAAATATGATTATATAATTATATATTATTCTATTTATTTAAATAATTAAATAATTATAAATTAATAAATAATTTTATCAAACAATTTTATATAATCAATTAATACAATTAATTAATAAAAGCAAATACCATCAATTATCCATAAATAATTAATGTAATTCATTATTTATTATTATTATACGTTAACTATTTTTTTTTATATTCTGATTTGTTATTTTTATAATTCTCTTTAATTTTTATAATTCCCCACATGACATGTCCGGTCACGTCAACACAAATTTCATTTTTTTAAAAAAAATTTAAGACAATTTTAATTTAAAATTCTTTAATTTTTATTTACTTTTCCCAAATTTGAAATGGTTTATTGTAGGGGTGAATAAAAACAAATTTTTATTTCACTTACGAAAAATATTCAACTCGTAATTTCAAATAAAATTTCAAATAATTTAAATTTTTTAATAATTAATTGATTGATTTTCAAATAAGATTTAGTCATCAACGTATAAAAATACTAAGAAATATATCTATATTATATATGATTTATAAAATTATTTAAATTGAAATTAATTAATATCATAATATTATAAATGTTGTCAATTAAATTTGAACAGAAGCTCGAACCAACTCAACTCAAATTTTATAATCACAACTTAAAACATTTTTAGTAAAGTTTGAGTCATGAAATAGACTAGTCAACATGAACGAAACTAGAATTCAAGGGTCTAGGGTTAATTATACCATTTTAAATTATACCAAAAAATTCGTAGAATAGTAACCGAGTAAAAATCCTCTACTTTTTTATCATGCCTCCATGTCTCCGATTAAAATTTTTTAAAAAAATGAATTTTAAACCATAACCCTTATTTTCTATATTTTAAATTTTAAACTTTACCCCTAAAAAGTACACATACTCTTAATTTCTAAAACTTTTAACCTAAAACCCTACACCCTAAACCCTCTAGTTTGAAACGAATGCACGAATAGAGGCATGAGAAAGAGGTAGACGATTTGCACCCATAGTAACCCTCCCTTAAGCGAGTAAAAATCCTCTACATCTTTTACTATGCCTCTATTCATGCCTCTTGTTAAAAAATTCTAAAAAAATAAATTTTAAACCCTAACCCTTATTTTCTATATCTTAAACTCTAAATTCTACCCCTAAAAAATACACCATACCCCTAATTCCTTAAACCTTAACCAAAACCCCTAACCTAAAACCATAAACCCTGTACCCTAAGCCCTCTAATTTAAAACGGATACACGAATAGAGGCATGAAAAAGAGATAGACGATTTACACCCCTTAAGCTTAATAGTTTCGTTCACATAATCGACTCGATTAATTCGGAAAATTTTCTTGTATTTTTGTCTAATAAAAGCTTCTACACTTCGTTTACTTTTTCAAACCACGCCATGGCGACCATTCCCTGATTTGAATCTTCCATGTTCACCAACCTCTCTCAAAAGTCTCCTCAACCAAACCCTAGCTAATACTATATAACGACATGCACACACAACGCGTAAAATGCAGTTTTCTTACATATATAGGAAACAACAATGGGTGAAACTGATGTGAAGCTCTTAGGTTCATGTCTGAGTCCGTTCGCATCGAGGGTGAGAATCGCCCTGCGACTCAAATCAGTAAACCACGAGTTCATACAGGAAAATCTATTGGGACCCAAGAGTGAGCTGCTTCTAAAATCAAACCCAGTTTTCAAGAAAATCCCAGTACTCATCCATGGCGAAAACACCATCTGCGAGTCTCTAATCATACTCCAATACATTGATGAAGTTTGGCCAAATGCCCCATCCATTCTCCCTTCCGATGCCGGTGAACGAGCCGAGTCTAAGTTCTGGGCTTTCTATGTCGACGACAAGGTTTGTTTTGTGCAGAAAATACTGGTCTTGCCGTCTTGCTTTCTGTATTGAGGCGAGTAAAAAGTTTGTCTTGCTTTCTTATGTTTGTTTTTTATTGTTATAGTTGGTTCCCGCCTTGATATCGGCGTTGATCGCCGAGTCGGAGGATGCAAAGAAGGCGGCGACGGGGATACTAAAAGGAGGGATGGTGCTGTTGGAGGGAGCTTTGAGGAAGTTGAGCAAAGGGAAAGCTTTCTTTGGTGGGGATAATGTTGGGTTCCTTGACATCGCGCTCGGTCCGATCTTTATTTTGATCGGATTGAGCGCGAAGTTCACGGGGGTCGAGTTGCTTACCGAAGCCGAGACCCCGTCGTTGCTCCGATGGACTCATAGCTTATCCTGTGATGCAGCTGTGAAAGGTCTGTTGCCTGAGCCAGAGAAGTTTGCAGAGTTTGCTGTGAAGCTTAGGCCAATCTTGAGAGCTAGGTTTTCTAGCAAGTAATGGATTAATAGGGATAAATTTCTAGGTACAATGTTTCACATATTTGTTACTTTAGTCCGTATTTTTTTAGAATTATTTTATTTTAAAGTATATAAATCATCGTTAAATTATTTTTAATAATATAAAATAGTCTAACATAATAATTATTAAATTTTAGTTTTTAGACGTAAAAATTATAAAAATATGTAAATCAAGGGAGTGAAGAATGCATCTAAAATGACTATCCGGGTCCTAATTGGCCTCGGAGCATGCCATGATTGAAAGGGCACCACAGCCACCGTTGAGAACCACAACCTTCCCATCGGAGTTTTCTTCGACGGTCACTGAAACACCCTCCATGAATTCCCGAGCAACCATCTTCTCCACCATGTCGACATCGACAAGTCTAACGTCTCTTCTCGATAGCTCCGTTGCTCGAGCCGTATCCTTCTTCCATCACCCTCTCTCGAAACCTTTCGGTGCCCCCTACCTAATGTATTGGTCCAACAGCTCTGCAGCATCCATCAAGGCATAGTCTTCGTATCATAGTTTGTGGTAAATCTCATAATGCTCTTTCCAACCTAACAAAGTTCGCATGGTTCCTTGTACAAATGGTTCATGAAGCTTGATCGCCGGAGCCGGGAATTTCTCGATATGCTCGTTGTATTAATCAAGTGTCGTAGCTCCATTACAGTGCAAGTCTGCAACTGCATCAAGTCAAGCTAGAAGAAGAAGAAGAAATCAGTGAAATCCCAAGAAACTTTTGTGTTGCGAGTTGATCCTTGCGTAACAAGTAACCAGTAGCAACACTAACCTTATAATTTATTCAAGGGGTTGTTGGCTTAGTGGTAAGAGTGTTTCACTCTTCCCACCAAACTTTGGGTTTGAGTCCCATTCAAGCAAAAATAATTGCTATTAATTTTCTCTTCTGGTCCCTTGTCATCGAGTAAAAATCTTATGTTTTTATTATGCTTTCATCCATACTTGTTGAAATTAGAAGGTTTCGGGTTCAAGGTTAAGGATTATGGTTATGATTTAGAGAATTAAAAGTAGAATGTATTTTTCAGTGTGTCGGGTTTACGATTTATGATATATAAAATAAGGGTTATAGTTTAAAATTCAATTTTTTAGAAATTTTCAACGGAAGACGTGGATGAAAGCACAATAAAACGGCAGAGTATTTTTACTCCTTGTCATCGCCTGATAAAAAATACGTTTATTAAATTAAATAAAAATATTTAAATTCATCCAATAAGATAATAATACTTGTCATTACTTGGCTAAATATTTAAATTTATTTTAAATTAGATTTAAGACTAAATTCATCCCACAACGATGATTAAATTATTCCATGTTATCTAACTATAACACGACACAGTTTATTTTATTTTTTAAATTTTTAAAAAATGTAAACTTAAAAAAATTATAAGGTTTTAACTTTTTCAACAAGCTTTCAAATCAGGTGTTTTTTTATCGTTCGATATTCTTCATACGTCAGCGATTTACAGTTCATTACCTAAACGTTGGGTACTTCATCATTCAACATTTTTACCTTTTAGACGTCGGTAAAAAGCCCATTCAGTCTTTTTTATTATTTTTAAATATTCAACGAAACAATCAACGATTTATTCGTAGATTTTTGACGATAGGATGATGAGATTTTCAATCGTGGAGGGATGACGAAGACAAGGATAATCAGTGATGGTGAAAAGAAAAATTTTAGGGGTTAGGATTTGAATTTAGGAATTCTAGAGAAATTAAAAATTATAAGATTTTTTAAATAAAATAAAAATATCAAAATATATCATGTCATATTTTTATAACGAATATCCTTTAAAGTTCGTCACGAAAATATTTAATTTGAGTTATAAAATGTTAGAGATTAAATTGAAAAAAATGTTAAACAACAAATTTAAAAAATATGAATTAAATATTTTTTTTTACTATTAAACCAAAAATAAAAAAAAATATTAAACTTTATTTTTATTATAAAATAATCAACTTAAATTAAATAAATGATATTTTTTTTCCTGCAAATGTGCCGAATCCATGGAATACACAGCCTCTCATAATCCTAAGTTAAACAAATGATATGTTACACGTGACAAACATCTACACCGATCCTCCACGAGGTGGCAAACTATGGAAATTCCAATTCATTGGGTCAAGAAACAAAAATGTTGGCATTCTTCTTCACTCTCCACTTTCTGTTTGTTTCCAGGAATCGGTGGAAGTTTGATCCTTCGTCATAGAAATCTTCAAGTTCAGAGTTTATTTTTTATTTCTTATCCATTTGATCGATCAACGTTTCTGGGTTTGCATTCAAACAAACGTTTAAAACTTCCAGATTCGAAACTGTAAGCTTATATCAATTTCTTTTTCTACTTTGTAATTATGGGAAATGGATATTTCATGGATATTTTCTCCATTGTTAACAATTCATTTCGTATTTCCCTGTTTGAAGAATGTCAGATTTTGGGTCCCGTTTCGATGGATGAAAATGAAAAAAAAGGGTATTCCTTAGATGATCAATGCCTGATAGAATTAGCTAAAATTTCATTGTTTTGATGAGAATAAATGTTCTTTTTTTATTGCAGGGGGTGTTTATGTTGTCTTAAAGTCCATTAGATTAGCTGGTATAGTAATAAGAGCAATGCAGAAGGAACATGGCTCTGCACCAACTACACCTACTTCCGCCCGAGGACCAACGACACCTACTTCTGGCCGAGTTCGGCATCGGAACGTTCCAATGAGGTATGCATTGGTACATGAATATATGTCTCGTTAAGATATTGATCTAGTTTCAGTAAGTTGTTATGTTACCCGGGCTTTGGTGTATACTTAATTTCGATATCCGGAGGATCCTACATATGTTCGAACATATGTTGGACACAGTTGTAGAGTAGGGGCTTTAGAGAAAATGAAGAGTCTTGGCGACACTGATAAGTAGTACAGTAGCAATGAATGGACATCAAGGTTTATTCCCTTTTTGTGACTTGCCCACTATATCGTTTAATTTTGTATTATGAATTTTCTCAACTTAATTGACATTTGAACATCTATGGAACATTTAGATGTGCACGCCCGATATGCAATTTGTTAAGTGTCATTTTCAAATGGTGAAAGGGTGATTGTGTTCTTTGATGTCAGTTTAATTACGAGATTAGCAAGGCGAATGGAGATGATTTGCTCATCAATGATCACAACAAATATCGATCAATGTGGATTCGTTCATGTTCATCGATGTGGATGCTGGGGGGCTTCCTCTTGACTGTCTATTTGGGGCACCTTTATATTTTGGCAATGGTTGTTGTTATCCAAATATTCATGGCAAGTGAGCTCTTCCATCTACTCAGAAGAGCTCATGAAGATAAACACCTGCCGGGGTTCAGGATCTTGAACTGGTAAGAAAAATTGTAACTCAAACTCATTATTGTGGTAGCACCTAGTCAACTGATATTTCTGGTGGAACTTCATGTCCATGCAGGCACTTTTACTTCACAGCTATGCTGTTTGTATACGGTCGCATTCTCAGTCACCAGCTTGTGAACACAGTAACTTCGGATAAAATTTTCTATAGGCTTGTTAGTAAGCTCATCAAGTATCAGATGGTTATTTGTTATTTCTCATACATAGCAGGTTAGTATTTATTTTCCCTCCGAAAATAAGCAATGCTCACACATTCTTTCTGCATTTAAGCCCATTAACAAATTTTTCATTTTAATGGTCTTAATTCCAATTATGATGGAGTCGATTAGTTTGTCTGGTTGTCTTGAACTTTAAGTTCCATAGGGTTCGACTTGATTTGTGAATTGTGATAAGTCTTAAGTTGCTTTTATCTTCATTCCCTTACTATCTGACTGATCTGTAGAGGAGCAGTTAGCTTGTTGAGCTTTGAATCTTACATTCTCCACCAATTGAGAAGGTTTCAATTTTGTTTCGGATTCAGGTTTCATGTGGTTCATTCTTACACTAAAGAAGAAGATGTATAAATATCAATTTGGGCAGTTTGCATGGACGCACATGATTCTCATCGTTGTCTTCACTCAGTCCGCATTTACCGTGGCCAACATTTTTGAAGGCATCTTTTGGTAACAAGCAAACCTCATTAAATTGTTTGTATAAAATACTTTTTCCTGTTACTGAAATCGAAACAAGCCATGGATTTTTTGCAGGTTCCTTCTCCCCGCATCACTAATTGCTGTCATTGATGTTGCCGCGTATTTCTTTGGTTTCTTTTTCGGTAGAACTCCTTTGATCAAGCTATCTCCCAAGAAAACATGGGAGGGTTTCATTGGGGCATCAGTTGCAACTATGATCTCAGCATTCGTGGTAAGAGTTTTTACACTGTTTTTGACTCGAGTCTTTTAACTTTCTCATTTTTTTATAGAATTGAAAATATAAAGATTCATTACTCATGTTTCCTTTGTGCATGTTAGTTTGATGCTGCTACATGATTTAGGGAATATAAAACCCGGTCAGTTTAATCTAGTACTTTGATGATCTGAAGGTAACTGGTGTGAATGATCATCAACTGAAAACAAAATTTCGTAAATGTTCCAAAGCCTATAAGATCGAAGGGAGATAGATTGAACCTTTGAACAACTTTTCATTCCATGATATATCAGTATTGTTTACTAGGGATCCATCAACATAATTTCTTGTCTTTTATGCAGCTTGCAAATGTCTTTGGTCAATATCAATGGCTGACATGTCCAAGAAAGGTAACTCATCATGGAATGCATTCATTTTTAAACAAAAATGGCGACCACTATTATGATAATGCCCATATGACTTAAATGCATGCAGGATTTATCAACTGGTTGGCTTCACTGTGATCCCGGTCCACTTTTTAAGCCGGAGTATTATCCTTTGCCGGGATGGATTTCTGGATGGGTGGTGAGGGATCCAGAAATGGCAGAATTCGACTCTATTTGAATTCTATTATATAAATGTTTCTTAGTTATCCACCTTTGCCAGTTTTATTTACTTTTAGTAACATGTTGCAGTTGCCCTGGAAAGAGATTGCAATTTTGCCAGTTCAGTGGCATGCTTTGTGCCTAAGCTTATTCGCGTCGATTATTGCACCATTCGGAGGCTTCTTTGCAAGTGGCTTCAAGAGAGCTTTTAAGATTAAGGTGCAACACTTTGTTTATTGTTTTGCTGTTCGAAAATGTGAAGAAAAAAGGGGCATTTAATGGACTTTGTCATACCCGTTCCGACTTTCTTGATCAACCCTTTCCCGGATGATGCAGGATTTTGGCGATAGTATACCTGGACATGGAGGATTTACCGACAGAATGGATTGCCAGGTAAGCTGCTAGTTATATGACTAGATTTCCGGCAAGTTCGCTATGCAACGGCTTAAATATCTGTATATCTGTTTCCAGATGGTAATGGCTGTTTTTGCATACATCTATCATCAGTCATTCATTGTTCCCCAGGACTATACGGTCGAGATGATTATGAATGAGGTAACCCCTTCTATCTTCTCATTGTATCCGGGAATTTTTCGAAACATACCATTCCCGTTTGTTCTTTCTTATTTCCGGGAACATGGCGGATCTTCTCGTATTGAAACTTGAATACGATCTTGTGATTTTCTATTGTGTTCTCTAGATATTACGCAGCCTTACATTGGAGGAGCAGCAAATTCTATATACCAAGTTAGGGCAAATGTTGCATGAGAGAATGCTGGAACTTTAATTTCCTGCTTTGAGAACTTATTGGATTGAAGGAGAACGTTGTCCACTTTTTCCGTCACGGACGATGGTAAGTCCGACTTGATTATCTCTTATACTCGTATGATCCGCATCTTCTCCTTCGTCACACGGATTTAGTATTCAATGAAAGTAAATAGAGGTTTCAGGGTTAGTTTGAGTTAGTGTTATTGGACCAATGATTAGAATGGATCTAGTACTGTTTATAATGCTAATGCAGCGGTCGGAAAATGCAGTTTCCGATCATCGGACGCGGCATATTTTATCGAAAACCTTAAATCATGATCATATTTCCCTTGCAACCATAAGAATTATAGTCATTATAACTTGGGTTTTAGGGATAGATTATTGTAGGAATGTAAGATTTTATGTTGATTTCTCCATTATTACTATAAGAACTTATATAGTGAGGAAATTCTAGGTAAAGCTATAAATTCGATATCGAACTCTAAACATAAATCGTAAAACGAACATAAAAATCCATAATTCAAGTACTTTTAAGCTTTGAACTATGTCCAGAAACAATGGTGAAAATATAATTTTTTTTAATTATACTTTATACGTAAATGTATTTTAATAATTGAATGAAAATGGAGTTGGATGGGTACTTTACCAGAACTTTGCTTTAAAAAAATAATTTTTATAAAAAATTATAATTCCATTCGAATAGAGTCGAGGTAAAAAAATAATTTTTTGAGTCTAATCGAATAAAACATACATTTACTTATAATGTATATACTATACATTGGAATAACTATCAAAACGATTGAAAATTATAATTATAAAAAAATGTGGTCGATTACTTGGTTAAAATTATATTAATCGATGGAACTAAAATTTATTTTGTTTAATTAGATATTTATCGGTTAATCAGCAATATAGTATAAAAATAGAATAAAACATGTTATATATTTACTTATAATGTAATATAATATAAAAATAAATCAAAATAAGAGCTGATTAATTAGATAATAATAAAATAAATTATTCGTTCACTTTAACTCCGGGTTTCTCGGTTCAAATCGAATTTGGACAAATTAAATTTGAATTGTTTTCGGTTTAGATTATTTTACGAGTCTGTGTTGATTTTGGTTCGGGTGAAATGAGTATGTATTTCTTTCGACTCAATTGAAATTCGGGTTGGTTTTAATTTAATTTGGTTTATTTTATGTTAGAATAAGGAGAGTTTTTTTTTCAAATCTAATATAAGTATTTAAATATTACAGTACTAATTGATTTTATTTTAAACAACCATTTTTTTCATATCCGCTATATTTATATTATATAAAATTGAGAGTCTCGACTTAAGTTTAAAAAGTGATCTATTAATTATTAAATTATTTAAATTATTTAAATTTTATTTTATAATTTAAATAAAGTTTTAGGTGAAGTCAAATCAAATTTTTAAAAATTATGATTGAAATTGAATTTTCTTATATATTATATTTTGAAGTTACAAATATACAAGTAAAGTGCATATAATATATATTAAAAATCTTTTAAATGTATTTCACTCTAATACCAATAACTAAGGTACGGCGGATATGGAAAATAGAGGGTGGTGGTAAAAAAATATTTTATATAAAAATAGTAAAAATATTATAAAAAAGAAATTATATCACGAGTTATTTTCGTCTGACTGACTAATAAAATTTATTTATTTAATTATTTTTTTATTTTATTTTTTACTAATTAAATTTTCTTTTAGTAAAAACAGTTTTTAAACTTAATTTACAGTAAATATTAGTGAAGATTTATTTGATAGAAAAAACGAGATAAAAAATTAATTAAATGGATGTATTTACTTAGTTTAGACGTGATAAGATTAACACAAGATATAATTTCTCGATATAAAGGGAATATTGCCAAATATGAAAACCCCGAAAATCAATATTAACCAAATCAAAAACTGATAAATTATAAAATTAATTTACCGAATCAAACCGAACCATATACACACCTAATAATAAACCAAGTTGAGAAAAGTTAACAAGTTCCAAAATTAACATGGACCCCAAAAGTGGTATCAATATGGCACAAATTGCAAAGCACAAGGACTAATGTGTACCAAAAAAAGTTTTTAAGGACCCAAATTGAGAAACTCTTATCTCAAAAAAGAAAGAAAGATATGGCTAGTTTAAGTGGCGAATGGAAATCCAACAAACAAAGTGGCAGCCTCCTAAAATCCACATAACAAAAGGCATAAAACCATGTCCCATGCTCTTTACCAAAGGAAAAGGACAGAATGCCCTAAAAATCACATAAAAAGGCAGGGAGAGGACCACAAACATGGTACTATCTATTTATGGTTGCCCACTATAAAAGTAGCCCTAGTAAGACGTATACGGTTTACTCGTGGTTAACACGAGTAAACCGTATAGTATCCGATATCTCACATCTGAATCTGAGTAACATAAGAATAGCCATTGAGAACATATATTCGAAAAACATATCTAGGATGGAAACTGATGCAGCATGTGGTAACAATTATATTTAAACGGAATGGTCCGAGTTATCGATCACATAAAATGGCATGGAGATGATGTTATCATGTTCGGCAATCGGCATATATGACACAAGATGAGAGATGTCGAATGCGTTCAAGGAAACCTTATCCGAAAAAGAAAAAACATGTACAAAAAGAGAGATGTGCCTAGTGAAGAAAACAAAATCAATCCCTCTAAGGTTTCACACTTATAACTTGAACAGAAACACATTACAATCTAAGAGAAAAACTATCCCGGGTAAGGTAATGCGAAGAAAACGTGAAGTTCAAGAAGAAGAAGCAACCCTGCCAGGCATTCCGGCAGCCGAAAAAGTTATATAAAGAAAAACCGGAAAAAATATCAATGACCTATTGTTTGACGTGACACTACCGGTACAGTTTTTCGACAATGATTCCGGAGTATATATCCCGCAATCCGATTGTACACCTCACTCAAATGCCAAGAAAGGAATCTAAAACGTTCGCTACTAAAATAAAATAGAACAAAAAAATCAAATCGAATCGGATCTCAAACCTTACAGAAAACCCCTTGTAAACTGCTTGCTTCGAATGTATTATCAAATCAACAACCCTCGTTAGTGCTATATGATCAATTCATTCCCCCTACATAATAGCTTCTGATATCCAAATAACAGATCTCTTAGGTAGCAATTCCTGCATATGAAACAAACAAATAGGCGAATTAACGAAAAGGAAGCAAGCCGACGGCATTCCCCTCACAAGGTCTAACATATGAGCATATATAAAATGCAGTAAGTTCCCGACTGATTTCTTCCGAGTTATTAACCATATTATCAAGTTCATAGGGGTGCCAAAAGAAGCAAGTTCTGTCATGGTAGGTTGGATACAGTGACCGACACCGACGGACTCTGTCATGGTACCACAAGAAGAGTACATTTAGTTGGCTTTACTTAGGGGAGGTGAAATTAGACATGAAAAATGACTACAGATCATTTTCGGAATCCTTTCGAATCAATTAGGCACAACAAGTAGGATCTCCATCTCGAAAATAAAACAAATTTGAAAAAGAAGAAAAGGGTATGATCTCCATTATGAAATCAGAACTCTATGAAACTAAAAAGATTGTTCCATCTTATACTAATAACTTTATCTTTACTCTTCGACTTTCTCTGCTAATCAGATGCATAAAAAGTTTCGAGAAATAGTACCCAACATTATAGACACCAAAGCTATAGGTTCCAAACATCAATAAACTATGACTGCAATTATGTTGCAGGACAAGGATTTGTTTCCATCCATGTGAATCTAGAGTTGTTGTAACTTAAATTCATAAGCTATTTCCAAAGGGTCCACTTCAAGAAACTAAAGTGAATATTACCTCTATTGGTCTGTCTACTAGAAGCATTGTAACTTCCAACATAATCCTCAGATGATCTTGCAGCAACTTCTGAGGATATATTGCCAAGTCCATACCCGAATGAGCCAGAACCATCCAAGTCAGGAGTTGCAGACCTCCAAGTTGGGTCACCATAAACTGAACCACCACGGTAAAGATCCCCATAGGACCTCTCAAAATTACCAGTTGATCCAGCAAATGTCGGTGGTGGAGCGGCAACAGTGCCACTGTTTCTTCCATATCCTGCCCTTGCAAAACCAATGCTATCATCAGTACTCACATAACCAAAATTCCCACTGGCGTAACCAGAAGCATTACCTCCACTTTGTATAGGGGGAGAAGGACTCCAATTAGCCTCACTATTTCCCAAAGAACCGAAATTCTCACTTGCTGTCCCCAAGTAGCCACCGGGAACAGAAGCATTTGTAGGATTGCTAAGGCCTCTATTTCCCCAGACATTACGAGTAGGAGAGCTCAAACTAGAATAATTTCTTCCACTCCCAACACCATAGCCAATAGGAGTGTTATACCTGGTTGGATTTCCACTATAATAGGGGCTAATAATCCGCCCATACCCCAGACTGTTGCCAAAGTTGGAACTCATACCATAGCTTGGGTTCATTGCTTGTTCCATATTCATACCAATTCCATAGCCGGTGGTGTTAAACGGAGGATACCCCGTTCGACCACTAGTAAGAGGATTAAACCTACCATCCATCCTGACTCCGAACCCTCCTAGAGGACTTAGATTATATCCCTGAGCATAATTATTGAGGATGTTGGCACCCCTACTCAAACCATAATTATATCCTAAAACAGAGCTACGACCGGGGCCTGGAGATAGTTCTTTAGGGACTGCCCTCTTGACCTCAACCAGTTTCCCGTTGAGTTCATGAAATGTTTTATAAAGAACTCTGTCTACTGCTTCCTCTGAATCATAAGTGATGAAGCCGAACCCTCTCGGCCTCTGCGTGATATGATCATACATTACTACAACATCAGTGATTGTACCAAACTGATCAAAGTAGTTCTTGAAGTCACTCTCAGTGACTGTAGACGCTAAACCTCCCACGAAAATCTTTTTCGTGCGACCAGGAACCGGAGATCCAGTGATGCCACCGATGTTCCTGTTTAAAATGTTTTGGTCATCCCTAGGGACAGCCTTCTTTGCCTCAACCTGAAAAATTGATGAGCCAACAAGTTCAATCAAACAATTGCATAGCATTTTCTGTCCCTTCCTAACAATTCGATAGAAATCGACTTAGACAAAAATCATGTCAAATCAATGCCCGAAAATAGTTCAAATTCATCTAATTGAAGAAAAATAACATCTTTCTCTCTAGACATTTGTTTGTAGTATTTAGACTAAAACCAACATACATAACCATAATCAAGGATCTCACCGTACGACCATCGATCATATGCTTATCCATAATAACCCTCTCGGCAACAGCAGGATCAGCAAAGACAACGAAACCAAAGCCACGGGCACGACCGGTGACACGGTCTCTCATTATCATTGCCTCCACCACTTCTCCATACTTCCTGAAATACTCCTTGAGACGTTCCTCATCAGTGTCCCAAGATATCCCACCAATGAAGAGTTTACCAAGATCTGATTCCATCTTTCCTGCAATCATCAAATGACCATTTTCAAATCTAAAAATCTAAACTTTTCTCGGCGCAATTCGATTCAAAGATCAAACATTCAAATTCAATCAGAACTCTAACAAGTAACAACAACAACAACAATTCAGTAAACGGAAATCTTGGACAACTTAAAAAAGCAAAACATGAATGATCAGAACATCAGCAGCAGCTAAAACCGATCCATCAACAGATCGAAATGTGAACAATAACAACAAGCAAACAGCAATACCAAACGGAAACAACACACCTTTCGATATGAAGTATAGACAGAATCCGATCAAAGACAAACTGGGTAGCTGTCAAATCCAAGCTAGGATCATCCGACAAGCTTCATCCACCGATCAGAAAACAACCCAAAATTCCTGAAAATGGAAAACAACGAAAATTGAGACCAAACTATGCAGATCAAGACAAAGGGAAAACAAAAAAGGTGGAAAATATGAGGAAACAGAGAAGAAAGGGTGGGGAAATCTACCATATTGGAAGCAACCCAAATTAGAAAAATGGGAAATAAATCAAGATCGGAGATGAGAAATGATGATGGCAATGGAAACAGAGAAGAAGGCTATGTCCATTTCATTTTTATTTACTATTTATTTTTCTTTAAAAAGCTTTTGTTCTCCCTTCACCTCTCGTTCTCTCTTTCCTCCCTTGTCTCTTTTCTATCCTCAATTAAAAATCAAAAGAAACGGAATTCGAGGAGCAAGCTAGACACAGAAGATAGAATATATATAATGGAGAATGCAAAGGCTCTGGTGTAAGAATATTTGGAGCTTGCCTCATTAAGAGTAATGGCAGGAGAAAGTGATGTTTTTTCTTTATCCAAAATAAGAAATAAATCTCAGACATAAAAAATTATTTATCCCGACATAAAGTGTAGGGACTAATTTGAAAACTTATTAAGTTTAATATGAAAATCAACTGGACTAATCTAAAATGTACGAAGAATAATTGGACTTGAAACATATTTTGACCTTTTAAGCTTGAATTATAAACATGAGTTGTTATTGATATTAAATTAGGAGTGCATAGGAAGAAACATCAAAGTCAGCCAGCTAAATGGTGCAAAATATGTTTCATAACCCGAAAAATTTTTGATATACAAATCGTATAAATTTTAAATTTAAAATTAAGAAGATTTAAAGCTAAAGATTTATGTTATAAAATTTAAAAAATTAATATTATGTGGTATTAAAATAAATTTTAAAAATAAATATGATACGATATAATAATTATTTTTATTTTTAAAATTTATATATTCTATCAATTTGATCGCAGTTTAAAAGTAATTCAATAAATTTAAGCTTTTATGTGTAAAAAATATTTATTTGTTCGATAGCTGAAATATGTAATATCTCGATAAATACAATCACTTTATTGTTGGACAGTTAATAGACTAAAAATAAGTGTATTATGATCTTACTTTAATATTAGACAACCAATTAAAATAAATTAAAATTTTTAAAATTTTTAAAATTGTAATTATTTTTATTCATAGCAAGGTTTAATTTTTATACAAACAAGAACATTATCTTAAGATAGATTTTTATTTATCTTCCAACTTTATAATATTAAAAGGTTGCCTTTGTTGGTGGATGATCTAAGAGCCTAATGTAAGTAATTATGACTTGGGATCTTATATTTAATATTTTGAATAAGTATATAAATTTATATAATTTAAATTTTATATTAGTATATAAATAGATAAAAACTTAGAGAAGACGATGATATCTTTCGTAAAACGGTTTTTAATATAATATCTAATATTTTTTATCATTAGAAAGATCGTCAAATAGCACAAATTATTTAGTCTCAATGGTTAAATAAATAATTATTGTTCTTAAAAGTCACAGGTTCGAGCACTAATAGTGTCAATATGGTGAGCAATCAATGTTCAATAACTGAAAGTATACACTAAAATAAAATACTATTATCAGGGATAAAACTATGGCTTGTGACCGGCGCCTTTATCTCTTCAATAGCACTTATTGAGTTAGATTGTACCTACACAAATTAAAATCATTTTGTCAAGCCAAACATAGATCATCATAAATTACCCATAGTTCAGCTTGGATTACATTTGAGATGCTAATACTGCGGCTAATAGTGACAAAACTATCGCAGAATAAACCGTCAATAGTGAAAAAGCCCAACGATAAATCAACTGGACCATCCATATTAAGGAAGATCCAACATATAGGAGGAGAAACCTATTGAACCATGATATAGAAAGATAAAATAGTTGACTCCGGCTTAATGATTTCGTTATTTTTTTGTCAATTGGTTCAATTTGTCAAAAATATAAAAGTTCAAGGGCCAAAAGAGACAAAGAAAATATAAGGACCAAAATGAGTTTTTCAAAAGGTTTGAGAACCAAAAGTGTTATTAGACCCAAATAAAAGGATGGGATTTTTTTTCGAAAAACGAAGGAAAATATATAATATAGTACTCACTTTTTTTTTTTTTAAATTCCCCCATAAAAAAATAAAAATAGAAAAAATACCTTTCACAATTATTATTTTTATTTGATTTTTCTCTGTGCAAAACCAGAGAAATTGATGAGAAGAAGAAAAAGGAAAGATGGCGTGCAAGTGTGGAGGCTACTACTACACTTTGAACGCAAAACCCAGCTTCGATCGCGACTTATCCAAAACGCGAAAGTTTCTTCTCCGGAACGCCTCGGTGGTCCGCATGTTCACCGCCGGCTTCTTCCGCAGTAAATGGCGATTCATTGCCGGTAAACGCCGCATCTTGAGGTCGGTGCCTGATATTTTCATCATTTCTTTCTTTCCTGTTTGATTGCCGAGAAAACTTACAAAAACGAAAATTTCTGTATCCGTACTTATTTTTTGTGCCTAATGTTGTTAGTTTTAATAATCTATATTAGCTGATTGTAAGCATTTGTTTGACGAGAAAATATAGTTTTTTTCCTATCTTAGAGCTGTACATTGGAGTTATTCAGTTAATATCTCGTTGGCTGTTAAATAAGAGAACAAGGGAAATCGTTGAATTTGATAAAAATCGAAATCAGTTTTGTTAGAGTTGAAATATTAAATTGAGTGATTTTTTAAAAATTTATTTAAATCAGAAGAGAGAAATGTTAACGCCTCAATTCTAACAACGGAAATTAGAAGAAAACACTTGGCAAATTGTAGATTGTAGTGCTATATTATCAAATTTTGAATTATTAATGCCACTTTTGACTGTTAGACATGTAGATAGTAAATTAGAAACAGTATACTGTTTTCTTTGTATAGTGAAGTAAGCAAGTGCGTTTGTTGTGGCTTAAATTTTTCTGAGTTCTATGATACTTCTTATTCCTTTTAATTTTCATGGTAAAGGACTGTTCTGTTCATGAAAGTTCCTGCTTAGGTTGTGTTGATTGCAGTGATGGAATATTACTTCTCGGACTTAAATATTTAAAATTTTAAGGCTGCCTTTTTTTCTTTAGTTGAATTACATGCTATTCCCTGATGTGGAACTGCTATCTTGCAGCATGGATGCTCGAGAGAAATCAAGATCCGCGATATTGGAATCGTCAAAAGATAAGAGGGTGCCTATTTTTGTAATGATGCCTGTGGATATATTCACTATTGATGCCTCTGGTTGTCCAAGAATTAGAAAGTAAGGTTTTGATATACATTTGCTTGATTATCAATATATTTTATCGTTCAGCTTTCCTAAAAGAGAGTATACTCATTGTCTGCCTAATAATTGTCCAATTTAGGGGGAAAATAACCACCTCATTTGATAGGATCTAACTTCTTTCTTTTGACACCTTAAGTCTTGGATATTATGCCTTGTTTTATTTTAAAAAATAAGATGGTTTTTATTTTGGTATTTGTTGTTTCAGGCTCAAGGCCTTAACTGTATCTCTAAAAGCACTCAAGTTGGCAGGTGTTCATGGAATAGGAGTTGAAGTCTGGTGGGGAATAGTGGAGCGTTTTTCTCCTTTTGACTACAATTGGTCTCTGTATGAAGAAATTTTTAAATTGGTAACTGATTCAGGACTGAAGTTGCATGTTGCTTTGTCCTTTCACTCAAATATTCACTCATCTAATGGGAAAGGACGTGTGAGTCTTCCACTGTGGATTTTGGAGGTGTGCCATTTACCTGTTATCTGCTATGTAGTTCTCACTTTGTTATAATTGCATGGTTGATTTGCTAAGGTTTTATTTTGGTGCAACCTATTAGTCTGTTAGGATTCTTGCCATCCTATCCGCAGAGTGATTATTAAGTTTGGATGGCAAAACTGTAAGATTATATATATATATATATATATAAGGCTAGTAGGAATTTGAGTTAGGATCTATTACTTAGAGATAATTTTAGTAGAATTAAAAGTCTAAAGTAATTAGGATTTCTAATCCTATTCAAAGTCCTATTCTAAAGCCTATAAAAAGGCATTAGCTTGTGTAAACAAATTCATTCAACAACAGAAAATCAATTAAATTTTCTTTTTTTCTATATTATTTTATTTTTCCATAAAGTTGGAAGTTGATTTTCTACAAAACAGCTATTTTTTTTCTCAACCACTAATCCCATTTTCTAGGTGATCTACTTTTTTTATCGTCTATGTAAGACTGCTTTTATATTTCCCATTACGTGAGCTGCTCCAGTGAAAAGGTTATGAGATGAGAAATATACAAAGAGTACCTTATTTCTAATTTACATTATGGTACTGCTAACCTATACCTTTTCTTATTGCTCTTAGATTGGTGATGTAAATAAAGATATATACTATATAGATCAACATGGGTTCTCCAACAATGATTATCTCACGCTAGGAGTGGATCATGTTCCTCTGTTATCTGGACGGACTGCCCTCCAGTGTTATGAAGATTTCATGTTTAGTTTTGTTAACAAATTTGATTCCTTTATTGGAAGTGTGATTGAAGAAATAAGCATTGGTCTTGGTCCTTCGGGAGAACTTAGGTACTTTATGGTTCTTATGTCATTCTTTCTTTTTCATTCAAACTGTCAAGTTCTTGTTGAAACATGATATGAAGTCATTGCATGATTTTCTTAGTGCAGATATCCTGCTCATCCTTTTGGTGATGGTAGATGGAAATTTCCTGGCATTGGTGAATTCCAGTGTTATGATAAGTACATGTAGGCATGAACCTTTTCCGTCCTATGATACAAACTCAGGTGTTTTAGTATTCTCAAGATGGTGTTACTTACAGGATGGAGGACTTAAAGATGGCTGCATGCCGAGAAGGAAAGCCTCAATGGGGGGACAAAGGGCCACAGAATGCTGGGTGTTACAACAGCGTTCCAACAGAGGTGCCCTTTTTTGAAGAGGGAAAGGAGAGTTTTCTATCTGATTATGGTCGTTTCTTCCTGGTACCATGCTTTATCTGTATTATTTGCATACCAGATATCCTTACATTGTGCAGATTAACATCAACAGCAATTATGTACCGGTATTACATGTACTGCTACTATACATCAACTTATAGGACTCAAAACCATCTATTTGAACTTAATGCATCGACAAGATATTTGAAATATAGAAGTCTGGTACTGGGTTTCTTAATGGTCATATTGAGAGGTTATTTATGATCGTTACTGCTTTTTTAATTTTGTAAGAAGTTAACTAAAATGGTAATATATGGGGTAGAGCTCCTTCTGGTTGGAATAGTTTCCTTATCAACAGCTATCAAATTTTTCAGAAATTCTCACATGTTGCTTTATGCCATGGTTTCTCGTAGTCATATACTCATAGGTATGTATTTATTGAGAAATTATGTTTTTCTAATAACTTCATTCTTTCAGAAATCCAATGTGCAAAGCCTTACCTCACATTAAACATGATTATTGAAACAAACTTAGTCAGATTTTACAAACCAGAATTTGGAATGATCTTTTGCAGGAATGGTACAGTGGTAAGCTGATTTGCCATGCAGATTCCATTCTTGCAAAGGCAGCAAAGATACTGAAAAAATACCAAGAAAATGAGCAAACTTCTGTTATGTTGGTGGCTAAAATTGGTGGAATTTATTGGTGGTACCAGACTCTATCACACCCAGCTGAACTTACTGCTGGTTACTACAACACTGCTCTCAGAGATGGTTATGATCCAGTCGTCTCAGTGTTGTCTCGCCATGGGGCTGCTTTGCATATTCCGTGAGAAATCCTCACTATCTAGTTCATTTTTTACCTTTTCTTCTCATCCTATATAGGATTCCGTTTGGTTGGTTTCCTTCTCGGAAACTTCCACTACAATGCATTATTCATTTAATGAGTGAAATTGTTTTGGTGCAATATTTGGGGTGAACTGATACTTGCCTACAAAATAGAGTGGACTGATTAATTGATATACAAGGCTGTTGATCTCCTTATTCTTCCTGAAGTTTCAGTTCTTTAACTTAACTTGCAGCTGCTTAGAGATGATGGACAATGAAATCCCACCAACCTATCTTTGCAGTCCTGAAGGATTACTGAAACAGGCATGAGTTTTGTTTAATGAAAAAAATTGTGATTTTAGTCAATGCAAGTTTGCTTAAATCTGCAAACAGTACTGTTCCTTTACCTGGTTTTATTTAGATTAAAGAAGTTTATGTAGTAATGCATTTTGGTGTTTCCTTTTATACCTACTGTGACCTGTCAATTCATGTATTCCTCTTGTTGTGTCCATATAATCTGTCATGTCATAATCATGTTTAAGGTATTTTATATTTATATAAATTTTGATACTCTAATAATTCTTTTTATATAGATTTTAAGACATCCGTGTATTTGTTTTGCATTCATGTTATTTTTTTCATGTGTTTTTTCCTCACACTTTAGTTATTTCAGTGTCATGTCTAATATTTCAACTTATTTTACCATCTCTTATTGACTTTTTTGTGTCATTTTTTTTAACTGACTCATGGTTATTTAAAATTTATTATTGATAAAAATATAAAAATATATATTTTAAAATTTTCTAATCGAGTAGATTACTAGATTTTAAATGTATATTTTATAAAATTTAATTGTTTAAAATATTTAATATAATTGTAGTCAAAGTTTAAAAAAATGACTTTCAAAAGTCAATAAAAGACAATATTTATGGAATGGAGGGAGTACTATTTTTCAGTTAATCTTTCCAAGACTTGAGAATATGTTTACAATTATTCTACTCCCAAAATTTTCTAACAAGTGAACCTGAAGTACTATTTTTCTCATACTTCAGTTATTCTTAAGGCTTAATCTCTTCCTTGCAGTATAATATTTGATAGATATAGAGAAAACTTCTGGTTGCATGTTATAATTAAGTTTAAATGTAGTTTCTCTTTTTCTGAGACCTAATTTCTTTGACTTTCTGACTTTCAATGTAGATGCAGTCTGCTTCAAAGAAAAGGATAGTTAACTTGATTGGAAGAAATACAACCGAACGACTTGACAAGGTAAATACCATTCTATCTTAACAGACTCTTGGCTAACTTTAGCTTAATTATAAGATTTGGTGATTTAATTCTTTTTCCGGTAATGATCAATATGGTACTTGTGATAGCTTTTAACTCTCAGGTTCTTAGTTAGTCTTATAGCTTTCTCTAGTTTAGTCCTTTTTCTTTTTCCGGTTCCTTTTAACTTTTTTTTCCTAGTATTTTCTTCACTAGAATAACTCATTATTCATATTTGCTCTCTTGGACTCTTTTAAATTCTCGCAGACTGGGCTATGGAAAATTCGTTCAAACTGTTACAATCCCCAAGCAGAAGTTGTAAGATCCTTTACTTTTTTCAGAATGAGTGATGGTATATTTAGGGTTGAAAATTGGAATAACTTTGTACCTTTTGTCAGAATGATGAACACCGATCTGTAATTTACTGTTTCAACTGTCTTACCATTTTACTAAGTTCATTAAGATATCCCCGCCCTTCATTTTTTCCGTCTAGGGGACGGGAAAATCACCGAAGCTTTTGTTTCCTTGTCATATAACTAGTTTATACATCCTTCTGTCATAGGTTTTTCTAACATGAGGCTTTAAAATGAGGCTAAAAAGGGGCGCAACCTAAACTCTTACAAAAATTGTAAGAATTTTGGTTGCGTCTCATTTTAAGGCACCTCATCTTAGAATTTCCCGTTTGTCATTCATGTTCAGCTTTGAAATTTTTAGATGTTGGAAAATAAATCCATGAATTATCAAAAGTTCCATTCTAACTGTGTTAGTACTTAGTATAGGTACATTTCAGTATAGAAACTTGTCTCCTTTGAAGAATAGTTTTCTAGTACTACGAAGATATCCGACATTTACATAAATAGAAAGTATGGTGTCACTGCTAGTATAGCAAACATTTAGGGTAGATAAACTTGTCCTGTCTGAAGAATTGTTTTGTGTTACAAACATATTCCCTTTGCTAATGATTGTCGGGTTGGCAGTTCTACCCGTTGTATAGGTGAATGCTATCTACACTTCTCCGAAACATGCCTCAACCCAAGAAATCGTAAGCATTTGTGACTTGCATATTATTTTCATCTAGGAACTTGTCATCATGATCCATAAGTATGATTTTACAGTATTGTAGCTTATGGTTTATTTTTATTAGAGATTGTTTCACGATGTTGAACCTTACGCGTCGGCAATATGCCCGTCATATTGCCAGGGTGCAGTGATCAGTCAGCCAAATTTCCAGATAATGTCTACAGATATATAGCATGATTAAAATACTTGCATTACGGACATGGCTGTGCAGGGTCTGTCATTTCGATATCTCATCGTCTTCCGTCTAAGTTGATCAGGAATTGTTAATGTGTTGTTTTGTAGCACAACCATTAGATCCGAACATTTCTATTTCGACTCACTTGAATACTTATCCCTAATTTTGTAGTTAACAGACTTGCATCACACTACTTTAGGAGTAGATTATACACAAACACACCACCCTAACACATTTTTTCATGAGGATTTGAGTATTTTTTTTTCTCAATTTTTCTTGCTTGGTCTGAAAATTGATATGTGAGATTACTCGATGAATTCTTTTGTTGTTTTATTTAAATGTTATATAAAAGTATAAAAAATAGAAGCTTATGCTTTTTTTTAGATAGGTGTCTAAAGTATTTTTCGGGCCAAACAGGTATCTAAAATGGATGCCCGATGTAAATGTCTGTTAAAAAAAATTTGATAGCCAATAAAAATATGACATTTGACGATAATGTTTTCTGATTTTCAAAAAATAATAAATTAAAATTTTAGAAATATCTTAAATTTTTAAATAATCAGAAAATAGTAATAAAATACCTAACCACGAATTCACTACTATCATCGATGTTGGTTGCATTTTTGGCGATGGATTGAAGCACCCTCCCCTCATAAAATGGCTCACACCTTGTTCATCATTTGTTATGTTATTGTTCGTCACAAATTATTCGAATGAACCATTTGATGTTTTTGACATTCTGTATGACGTTAATCTATTTTCAACGATGAGGTGATGGGATAAATGATCATGATGGTCTAACGATAAAGGTGGTGGGTGATAGCGTGGTAATCGACGAAAAAATTAGGCCAAATTGAGATTTAGGTTTTCGGGTGTTGTGATTTTAAATTTTGGGTCTCTTTAGTTTTATTAATTTTTATTTATTTTTAAATATAATTAGAAATTTAAGAAGTCGATATGAGTCAGTGAAAATTAACTGACGTTGAGGATGAACACCTATTTGAATAATGTTAAAATCGTTAAGCATATATTTGACCTAAAAATACTTTGGATACTTATCTAAAAAACATAATTTAAATACTTATCACTTAAGCTAAAAATAAAAATATGTTTTGGTACATAATTATTGTAGAAATATTTGTTTTATATAATAATTAAAAAATAATTATTGTGCTCGATTCGTTGATAATATATTTGTTTTATATAATATAATTTAATATATTAGTCAAGCAACAAATATTTGTTTTATATAATCAATTAAAGTTTCAAATTAATCGTTAAAAATTTTTGTTGCTTGACTCGATTCGTTGCTCGTTAAAATTGTGCTCGACTCGTAATTGTTAAAATATTTTGTTGTTCAACTCGATTCGTTGCTCGTTAAGCTCATTAAAAAACTTACCTTATTTTTAACTAAAAGTAAAATTTAATAATACCACATGAGACTTAATATTAACTTAAATTAATAAATTTAACCAAAAATATTAAAGAGTGTATAAAATATTTTTAAAGTCTAAATTCAAAAGTAACATTCCATAAATACACCAAACTAACATATGAAAATTAAAGTAACAATTCACACATTAATAATTATTATTTAAATTTAATTTTTGAATTAAACTATTTTAAAGTAATTATTAAAAAAGATTTTAAAAAATTAATAAGCTCCTTGCGAATTTTTCGAGTCAAGTTAGACTTTACTCGATTCAACTTGTTAAGGTATCGAGTCGATTTTAAGTTCGAGTCGAACTAATCTGAATTAAGTATTTATCAAGTTTTAACCGAGTCAAATTCGAGCAACTCACGAGCTACTCAACTCATTGAGCACCTCTAATTACTAACCATAAAAGAATAATAATATGGTGTTACACTAGAGATTAAATCTAAATGACGTTAAAAATAAATGAATTCAGTTGTTTCTGCGCGACCGTTCAAAGTCTCACCTTCTACTATTATAATTTTATAGAATTTTTTATTATTTTAATTATATTTACGTTGTTTTTTTAACAAAACAATAAAAATAATACGTTAATAATTTTTAATTGTACTTTTAATAATTTATTAATAAATATTAAATTAACTATTCAAATAATAGAATATATTATCATTCTATAAAAAAATTGTTTTTTAGTTCTTACTCGATATCTGAAAATGTCGGAGACGATTCTGAATGAATTTATACATTAGATACGATTGAAATAAATCTTAGTTCTTATAATTGAAATTTTGAAAAGGAGGATGAAAATGATATATATATATATATATTAATTGTTATTGAATTTTTATTAAATTCATAAAAATTATTATAATTATAATGTATTCGAAAAAATAAAAAAAATTAAAAAAATAAAATATTTTTTATGGAGATAAGCATACCGTCAGGCAGAGTGTTTCGCTATCCAGAATTGATTATATCGGTACACAACCATCAACCGAGTGAGGATCTAACCATCAATGACCACCGACAAAATCATAATAAAAAACTAACACCGAATCAAATCTCTGCAACAATCGGCTGTTAGAGTATGCTGAATCACACGACAAGGACAGATAAAATAAACCACAAAATAAAAACAAAAAACGTGTCACAAGGATAGAAGAAACGCTTGCCATAAAAGCATAAATTCTTATTAATATATAAGAAATAAAAGAACAAAAAGAACAAATTCGTCGGTCGACAACTAATATAAAATTAGTTGCAGACCACCGATTAGAAAACAACAAAGATGAAGAGCGACGATAACAGAAAGAGAAAACCCTCATTTTTCCTAGGATGAAAATGATATTTATTTGTACTCGTAATTGTGATTTTTAATCATATTTTATAATAATTTTTTGAATAATTTTAAGATAATTATAATATAATTTATGCTCATATTTTTTTTAATTATTTGATAATGTATACACATTATAAATAAAATTGTCCGAGTTTGAGTGTTATAGTCCTATTTTTTATTTGGACGACTCATCTGGGTTCCATATTTTATAACAATTAATTCTAATAATAATTATTCGAATATATATTATACGCACCTACAAAGTCGACTGTACTTAAAGAGCGAGTATTTGATTGATTCAAGTCGAAAAATTGAATTAACCGAGTTGATGAATCTACTTAAAACTTCTATGATTTTTTTTTCAAAATAAGTTGTTCGACTTTCGGTTTAAATTTAATTATAAATATTTATAATGTTACGATATTAATTGATTCTAATTTAAATAATTTTTATAATCATATATGATATACATATATAATTCTTTATATATTTTTTCATATCCAACATCCATGTATCAAGAAGACTTCAGTAATTCAATTCAAACTTAAAAATCGATCTGCTAATTACTAAAAAATTGAGTTATTCGGATCTCATTTTATAATTTAAATTTTATTTAAATATTTTAAGTCAAATTATAAAACTACATATCGAGTCAAGTCAAACTCTAGTCACTCTAACTATACTTGTATTCTTGTATATATATATATATATATAGGGGGGGTGTTTTCAAAATTTTAATACACACCGTAAAATTTATTTTAGGATTTTCAAACTATAAATATGGGTGTGAATTATTCGATTTTAACCGAATTAATCATAATCAAATTCTACTATATAATTTTAATTAAATTCTTATAAGAACTCAAAAATTAGACTCGTCAACTCGAATAATTCAAAAAAAAATTGGCTCGACTCGATTGAAGGCTCACCCTTACGGACTATATTAACTGAAATAATTTTGGTTCGGTTAATTCAGTTATAAATAATTCGATCCGGTTAATTCATTTATAGATAATTTGGTTGGATTAATGATTAAAGTTAAAAATTTTGATTAATTCGATTATAGCTAATTTAGTTCGGTCACCGATTAAATTAACCGAATACACATCTTAACTATAAAACATAAATCTTAAACTATAAATTTTAAATCCTAAAATTAATATATTTGTGTAAACTAAACTTTATGCATCTTCTGCATTAAAGTTTTTTCCATATACTCCTACTAAATGATTTTTAAGGGTCCACAACCCACCTGTAACTCCCGGTAGGGTCAAGAGCAATCTCCAATGATCGAGGTTGGTGTGACCGGCAATAGTGGGTTCCTAGTTTAAAACGCCGGTTTCCCAAGTGTGTCGAGCACTATAAAACCCCCTTCCTTTCTAAGGTCACAGTACCCATTCGAAGGACTCATAACAAAATCTTTACTATTTTTCAGTTTATTTTCTTTGGAGAGACGAAATCATGGAACGTGCTGAGGGATTCAATCGTCTTCACAACATGGCAAAATCAAGTTCTGGTAAACCTCCAACTCCATTTTTAATGACACGATTAAAATATATAGTTATATAAAATATTATATTTTCGATCTTATTTTCCGACGGAGTTCAAAGCTTAAAAGTATCTCGATCATTGTTTTTATATGCTTTTCTGTTTTCGTTTTTACTGTTTATATTTAAAGTTCAAGATTTTTGTCATTGCTTCGTCTAAGATTTTCTCGCCATATGTTATAGTAACGGTTGGTTTATTTATTCATTTTCTTCTTCACAACTAATTTTTGACATAATTGTATATTTATATAAAAATATTATATTTTCGCCGTCGTTTTTCGACGGAGTTCAAAGCTTAAAAGTATCTCGATCATTGTTTTTATATGTTTTTTTGTGTTCGTTTTACTGTTTATGTTTAAAGTTCGAGATTTCTGTCATTGCTTTATCTAAGATTTTCTCGTAATATGTTATAGTAACGGTTAGTTCATTTATTCGTTTTCTTCTTCGCAACTAATTTTTAACATAATTGTAAAAAATTTAGAGTTGACGATAGAGCTAGGATTTGGGGTTGATAAGCAAAACAAAAATATTTGAAAATAGTAAAAAAAAAATCATAAATATCCTAAATGTTTCTTTAAAAAATCGTAGAAGATCAAAGCTAACAATTTTTGGGAATTGAGGCAAAACATAAATATTTGAAAGTGATAGGATAAATTCATAAATAATCTAATTATTTTAAAAAAATTATAATAGACAAAAAGATTAAAAAAAAAATTATTGATCGGGAGGGGCAATTGTTGCTCCCGCAATCCGTACAGTTTCGTCACTGTAGAGATATTAAGATATTTTTGTGTTCCGATTTTAGATTTTTTTTTTGTAAACGATGATGATGTTTTGAATTCCACGAATGAGATTAAAAATTGTTTCGTCTATTTATTTAGTTTGTTTTTAATCATACGAAGATATGTTACGATTTTTTAATCATATATACATATAGGGTAAGTAGACACGTAACGATTTCTTGTTTTAAATACCAAATAAGGATATATATCAGTTTTTTATTTTTAATTTTTAATCTTATCTGTCTATTTAATTCGCTTAATGATTATAAATTAGTATATATTGCATACAAGATTCGAAGGAAATGTGTATATATTTTTATTCTAAAATATATTTTTTTTATATTAATTAATTTAATAGATAATATTAATATTGAAAAAAGATGTCAAAGTCTGTGGAATGAGGAATGAGAAAAATGATTGACTTTGAAGCTCCCTAAAAATAAAAAAATATTAGTTGAATTATTTTTATTATGTCAATTGTGTCTCAATCAATTAGATTTGTCTATCCTACTTTTTCAAAGGTGAGTCATTATTTATATATATATAATTAGTGAATGGTTAGTTATTAGATAATTATTTAAAGATGAACGGATCTAATTGCTTGAATCACGAATGACATGATGAACATAGTTCATTTAATAATTTTTCCCAAAAATCTAAACAGTAAAGTTCGGGGCCACTGACGGATCATGAAAAATATTTCAGAGTAGACACGTATAAAGTTATAAAATTTTAGGGTCGCACAACTCATAAATTTTTTTAAAAAATTAAGGATTAATTCATAAAATTTTAAAAAATAAAGGCAAATATATGGATTTTAAAAAGTTCAGATGAGCTGGACCTACGCTTAAAGTGGATCCGCCATTGTTTGGGGCCCATAGTTTCATGATCTCATTGGCCAGTTTCTCTAAAAAGTGGGACCCATTGAGCCACTTAGGATTTTCCACGTGTAAAGAAAACTGGTAAATGCTGTCAAACTATTATTTTAAGATTATTTTTATATTTACCTTTAATATTTTTTTAATTTTCTATTATTAATAATATCGAGATATTATTTCAAACTTTCAGAATTATCAGTCCAAAAACCAGCACTATTATTTTTTAATTAAAATAAATTATCATTTTTTCTTTAATTTTAGGTTCGAGTATCTTTCGGCACGGTAACCTTTCGAATTTGAACTCCAACAACATCTGCATCGACAACTCCAACAATGTCCGCACCATGCCACCGGGGGTACGTGAACAAGATCGATTCATGCCGATAGCCAACGTGACCCGCATTATGCGTAACATGCTCCCTCCCTACGCCAAAATCTCCGACGACGCCAAAGAAGCCATCCAAGAATGTGTCTCGGAGTTTATCAGTTTTATCACCGGAGAAGCCAACGAGCATTGCCAACTTGAGCACCGCAAGACCGTCACTGCCGAGGACTTGCTTTGTGCCATGGGAAAGTTAGGATTCGACGACTATGTCGAGATCCTCACCGTTTTCTTGAACCGGTACAGGGAGGCCGAGAATAACATGACTCCCCTGCGTGGCGAATTCATTTTGAAGCGTGGGATTGACCAAGGAACAATGGTGATGCCACGGCCACCTTTGAACAACCCAGCTTTCCAGGCGGGATTTCGCCCGGGGATTCCGGATGCTGCCACCATTGCGGGTGGATACAATCAAGATGCTTCGGGTGCTGCCACCAGCGCCGGATCATCTTCGCAGGTTTCGAAAAACAACTCCGATCCATATGGTTAGTTCAAATGAGCAAGATGTAATAAAAAGACAAGCAAATGAAATTTGAATAAACAAATAAACATGATATTAAAGCAGCAATAATTTAGTGATATTTTCTTCTTGCTTAATGTTTTCAGTGGTATGGTTAAAAAGAAACAATAATATTCTTCTTGGTGTGTGTTTTTAAAACTTCGAACTCGTGTAGTTGAGTATTTCGGGTTATTGAATGAACCAGATTCGAATATTTTTTTAAAATATGCTATATTTGCTTGTCTTTGTAGAAAATATGTAACCTTGCAACTTCCTTTCAAGATTTCTACCAAAATCTTAAGGATACTCTCAAAGATAAAACTACAAATTTAAGAAATTTAGACAAAATTTGCAAGGCAAATATATTTACACAATTAAACTCTCACCCAAATAACACTTAAAAGAAAAAAAATAAACAAAGATGAATCACTAGTGTTCTTATAATAAAAAATAAACTTTAAAGCTCGAATAAAAAAAATTCTTTTTGCTTGATTGTTGGTATGGACTTTCTTATCGTTCTTCAATCATTTGGAGAGACCATAAGATTGATAATTATCAAGAAGAGGGTAAATTGATCTTTTAAAATTGAAGGGAGCAAATTGAAGATTTAAGGATTTATAGTAGTTCAAGCTTCAAACAAGCTCTACATCCACTACCTTAGCTCTCACTAAGGATTTTCAATCAACCTTCACTAAAGAATGTTCTCTTTTCTAGGTTAAGGAGGCAACCATTACAGCAAGTCAATATTTTTATCCAAATATTGACTCAATACTCATTTGGCTATAAGGAAAATAAATTGAGAATTTTGAATTTCTCTCACAAGATAAATATTGCCCAATTACAGATAAACACTCCCAAACTCAAAAATAAAAATTACATTGAAGAATACTTTGAGTTGAGTGCAGAAAATTTGGCAATGAAGTGATTGGATTTGGATTAATTGCTTGGATTATGCTTGGAGGTTCAATAGTTGTTGTTTGAGCTTTAGAGACTTATATTTATATCTTCTCATTGAATTCTAATCATTTGGGTATCAATATAATCGTTGATAGACTTTTTTTCTGCCATAAATGTATTTTTACAACCTATTGTATCAATATATGAAACCCCTGTATTGAAACGGTGCTAAAAAAGACAGTTGTTATGTGCATTTAATAGGGGTGTGTTTATACGCTTAACAACTGTATCGAAACGAATAGCCTTTAAAATAGGATCGTATCAAAACAGATTTGATCTATATCGAAATATTTTTAAACTATCAAAACATGTATCAAAATGCCTCTAAGGCGTATCGAAATGGTATAACCAACTTTTAAAATTTTGATTCTCAATAATTGACAAGAAATGATCGAAAAACTAAATGCTTGATTTTTGAAAGTTTAACTCACTGTATCAAAATGAGCAGGTGTTGTATCGAAACGTTTTGGTAAAATATTCAGTTTAAATACAAACCGTATCGAAACAGCCAAACGCTTTCTTTCTGTTTTGAAACCAAAAATTACAGTTTCAAAATGTATAAAAATGGCCAAAGGCTGTATCTAAACACCTTAATAATTTAACCTTTGAAATTCCTGTTGTATCGAAACACCCAAGGAGTGTATCGAAACGCTTAGGATAAATTCTATGTTTTGGCTTTGAAAAACACATAGAGAAGTAATTGATGGGTTAATTTTTTACTTAGTGAAATATTTTAACTTTTCAATTAATTCATAAACTTAAAAAATTATTTGCAAAATAGTCTTTTTACAGTTTTTTATGTATATCAAAATCAAATATAGGTTTTATAACTATTGGAAAAAGGACCAAATTGAAGAAAAGTGAAGTTAAAGTGAAAAAACGGAAAGAAAAAGATAAAATAATTTGTTTACGGACTTAATTGAAACCAAAACTAAAATTCGAGAGGGGTAAAATGGGGATTTGACCATCAAAATCCTATTAAAATTGAATTTGAGGACGAAATTGCAAAACGATACAATTATTGGAGAACTGCAGCAGGGGTTTATGAAAGATATAAACCATTTTTAAAGTTTTAAAATTCTATAAAAGATAATTACAAATCAAACCCCAAACTCTGAAATTTTAAGCACCAAACCTAGAAACGAATAATATTCATCGTGTTCTTCCACTTTTTCAGAAACGTCAAGAACATTGCCGAGAAATTCAAAAAAACATCATGCTGGACACCCGACGAGTTCGAAGTCACCCTAAAAACCTTTCTTTTTTTTTCAAGAACTAAACCTTAATCTATCTTTGGTTTAAAAAATAACTATCTCTTCGCAAAACGGAACTGAAGAAAAACTCTTTTCTGAATCTGAAGGAGGAACAATTTCAGACCCCTTTTCTTTTGACTCACTCAATCAGTAATGTTGTCACGAGTTTATTGTCGAGCAAAGGGAAATGAACCATAAATTAAAGATAAAACATTTCTTACTCTTTTTTCTTTTGATTTTTGCATGAAAAAATAAAAATTTAGATTCAGATACCTCAAAGTATTCTTTTTTTATTGATTTTCAAATGTGGGAAAAAACCTTATATTTTTTTTGTTTCGGTTTTTATAACCAAGAATTACATAAAATGAGAAAATGAAAAGAAATCAGATTTTTTCTATTGGTTGCTTTTGTTTTGTTTTGGCCGAATTCATGTATTGATTTTAACTGTTGACTCTGAATAGTCTGATATATCGTATGTTTGTTCTTGGTGCCTCTGATTTTTGCTGAAATTCCCTGGATATTTGTTGAAAATTACTACGTCGTTCTGATATTTTGTTCGTTTATTGCATGTACTGACGGACGAGATGGACCACCAATGACGTAGTCGACGCGGGAGTTGCGATAACCGAAGAGTCGATCTAGGCAAATAAAGGAGCGCGTGTGCGCGCACGATCGGTCGCGCATGAGATGCGTAGAGATCCAGAAGGCTCTTTTTGATTAATCTCGGCCGTTAGATCAATTTTTGATCTAACGATTCTGGTACGGTTGCATATAGAATAAAGATGGAATTAGGGTTTAAATTTATCAGACTTGAGTTTGATGGCTTGTTTATACTCATGATCTATTCGGGTTCATTAGATAAACTTCGAGTTCAACTCTGTGATCGTCTAGTTGAGTATTTCGAGTTATTGAATGAACCAAATTCGAATATTCTAACACAATCCATAGCTCACATATGGCTAAGAAATTGGACTTGTTGCATTTCTATAAATGAAAACAAAACACTCCATCAATGGTAAATAATGTTTCTTTTGATCAACAATGGTCTTTTACAGATACGAATCGAAGGTTATTAACCTGATCGGTTAGTCGATGTCATTTGTCATCGAATTTGAGGTACAGATTCTGTTTCCGGATATAATCGATCACTTCATCTACAATCAAATATTTTATAGACAACCCTCTTGAAATGCATTCCCTGAAACAAAAATGAAGGAAACAAGGGGAACTCCATCAAAACTAGACTCGAAAATGAAGTTGAATGTATCTTTTAGTAGTCTAATAGACCTAAAAGTACTTCTGGTCACCTCAATCTAGTTGAACTGATTTGGTTCGGGACAAGTTCATCGACGATTTTAATGTTATCCTGAAAGAAACAGAAGGCAAATGTGCCGAAATCAGTGATTTAGGCCTTTATACTGAAAGAAACCAGCACCTATGACTTCTGGGGCTCAAGTTCATTTCCAGAGTGGATCAAGATTCAAATATCAAGGATAAAGACCGGGAACTAACCCGGTTTTCGTTCAAAATCTCGTCACCGCTGATGATTTTTTCCAAATCTTGTCCTTCTCTACGAATGCAAACCACACCGTAATCTTTGCATATAGCTCTAACCTGAAATTTGTGCAAAATCCAAGTTTGGTACCTTCATATATTATGCCAAGTATGCTCAACATATTATATTTAGACAGAACAATATGGCCTTAACGTTCCTATCGTCCTTTAACACCGATACCACAAAGAAACTAGCTAGCACATACCTGCTCGGGGATCCAAAACCCGGGAATGCTGAAAGATTGAAGTAAATCAGAACCGCAAACAAGCATGACTTTTAGGGATTCTGCAAAGAGACAAGTACCGTTGGTGAACTTGTCCCAAACCAAACTAGTTCAACTAGATTGAGGTAAACAGCGTTAGTTTTAGAGCTATTAGAGTCCTGAAGGATAATTTGACTTCGTTTTCGAGTCTAGTTTTGAGGAGTACCCTTCATTTTTGTTCCAGGGAATGCATTTCAAGACGATTGTCTATAAAATATTCGACTGTAGACTAAATGATTGAATCTAGTCTTTCAGTAAAATCAAGTGTCTATCAAATTATGGCATTGGTGGTATAAGTTGCCGGTTACATACCCTTACGTACCAGTCCACCCTCGATCAAGAAGCTCTTGACTCGATCGATAACAGTTAGAGAGCGCTGAAAAGAGCTTTGTTTTGCCTGTAAAAGAGAATGATGTTGAAATAAAGAACACTAAGCACTTGAAAAGGCAAATGCAACAGATATCCCTCATAATACTCGGGTTCTCCAACAAATTCACAAAATGAAATCCAGAGAAAGAAAACTAGTACCTCCCAAGGATCAACCATGATAAAATCGGAACTTTTGCAGGCCAGATTACACATCTCGACACGATGTTCAGCAGCAATAAGACCCTGCATCATCATCATCAATCAAAGCTACTCAAACTGAACTAAATAAATAGCACACACAATTATCTATTTCCATTATCCTCTAATCAACTCATTTCCTGGATTACTATTCTATGAACCGGCAATCGAATACTATTTAATCGAGTCAAACGAATCAAGAAACAAAAATTTATAATAAAATCTCTAAATTCTACTCTTAACAATTGAGTTTTCGGATATTAATCATATGCAATAGTCATTGAATTCAATCAAATCCAATCAAATCATTTACCATTTCTGCAGAATCAAATGAATCAAACCTTTTCTACCATTAATAATTCAGTAAATTAAGAACAGAAAAACCAACCCTTTTCTTGTAAGCATCATTTACAGGAGACATATATGCTCCTATAACACAAAACCCATTTGAATTCAACGCATCTCGAGCCAGTTCTAAGCATAAAAAATTCCAGAAACAAATCAAAACCCATGAAAAGTGAAGAGAAGAAACAAGTGAAGAAACTTACCAAACATGCGTAAGTGCATCAAAGTTGGAGGATTGAAGCTTCCTGTAGCTACTAAAACTACATATATTTTGTTCTCACTTTGATTAAATTAAAAAAAAAAAGGAAATCAAAATGTGGTGAAACTAGATCATTCGAACTGAAAAAAGAAATTAAAATTTATAAAAAGCAGAAGAGAATGATCTTACTTGGTTGTTGTTGATGGTAGAGATAGTTTATCCAAAGGCAATGAGATTTCCATTTCTATATGAACAAAAATTCATAGGGAGAGACGATGTATAAAAGAAGAGTGGGGGAGTATTGGCGACCCAATATTTGGGGAAATTTGAATTACACTATTTAAATTTTATAAACTTTTTAAATAGATCCTCTCAAATTTGTTATAAATAAGAGTGTACATTCGGTTTAATTTGGTCGGTGATCAAACTGAATTAACTATAATCGAATTAACCAAAAATTTTAAAATTTTATTCGTTAATCGAATCGAATTAATTATTTTTGAATTAACCAAAATTTATTATAAAATTTAAATAAATTACACAATAGGTTATTAAATTATGCTAAAATAATTTTTACTCACTAAACTTTTAGTTTATGCTAATTTGATAAAAATTTAATAAATATTTTATAATAAATAAAAAATAATATTTATTTTATAATTTTTAAAATATAATGACAAAAAATAAACATAATATATATAATACTTAATATATAATAATTTTAATTAATTCGAGTAATTAATAATTTTAAATCAAATTAAGTAATAATTAAATTTTTTAAAAAATAATTATTAACAAAATTTATTTGAAATTAACCGATCAAAAGTAATTTGATTACAATAGAATAATACACTCCTAATTAAAATGTCTTGGTCTTAATTTTTCTTAATGTTTTTAACTAAACCCCTTCTAAACTGTTAAAATTTTTGTTAAGTCTCTTAATATTTGCCTACAAACTCCTACTTTAAACCCAATCTTCCTTTCCCTTAAACGTCAGAACTAACGCCGTTTATCCATTCTCCTGTCTCCTTCAGTTCACATTCTCTTCCTCCCAAGAACATTTCACTTCTTCTTCCGATCTCTCTCTCAAAGTTCCAGTTTTTCTCTCTAAAAAACACTCTTATCTCTCTCTAGAAGTCATGTCGGTATGTAATCTTTGTTTATTCCTTTTATTTTCTGTTTAAATTTGTTAAAAACGAAGGTTTTACTTCCTTGTTTGACTTGATTTCTTTTCTCTTTTTTATGGATTTAAGCTTTTGTCTGTTTACATTCGTATCTTCCTGGGGTTTTAATTCTGGGTTTCTACTGTTTTAAAGTTATTGATTTTGATTTTTCTGATGACCAAAGTTTCCTTTTTTGTCATGTTGGTATTGTTTTCTTTGATGAGTATTGCTTGAAGCTGGTTTTGAGATTTTTCTTTGATAAGTTCATTACATGATTTTGTAGCTAATAAATTTATCTAGATGGATGATTTACATTGATTCAAATGAGATGCACTAGCAAATGGGTGATTGTTTTGGCATTGTTTTAGAATCTTGGTCCTAATGAGAACATTGGTGTATCTTTCTTGTGAATTGTGTAGTATTTGACATCTTAATTTGTAAATGGAAACTTGATTTGGATGTTATGATTCTTGTTCATGTTCTGAAGCAGATGCCAGATGGATCTTTTGTGTCAATTTGTTCATATTCGATTGATGGGCACCGAGTAATCGGAGTTCTTTCTGTTGGATAACTAGTTTTGTTTATAACACTGTTAGCCTTAACTTTACTAAGGTTGAAGATAGTCTAGCTAATCTTCTGAAGAACTCTACTGATTTGAGTAGCTGAATTTTAGAAGATAATGTTGTCACTTTCCTTCCATAGAAAATAGATGAAAGTGCTCCAAGCAATGTGCAAGATACTGGTGATCAAAGCATTGCTGTTTCTGTGGCTGGTTGTCCGTGATAATTCTTCAGCCCGATCACGCTCTTCATTTTATCTGACTAAGTTCTAGCACCTCACACAATTAGAATACCTGCAAGTAAATAAGACATGGTCCCTTGATTCTTGTTCTAGGTTGCAGAAGGGGCAGACCTCTTCAATGATTAATCACTGTCGAAGAAGGTTGTCTATGGTAGGAAGTTTACCTAGGATTGTCATCCACGCAATGGTGGGCTTACAAGGAACGGAAAATTTATGCCTTGTTCCCTTGGTCTAATAGCATTCCAAACTGTAGCAATTAGATTCTTTGTGGGGTTTATCACAATGTTTATTTCGACAGATGTGCAGAATGCTTAAATTTCCATGGCTTGATATTGTTTTGATTGCTAGATTACATCAATTCAAGTTCATTTTTTTGGCATATTCATTTTTATAATCTTGTTTCATGATAAGCTTTTTACAGCGTCTGGTTGTGGTATTAAATCAACAAAGCCGTATGCTTTTATGTGGTCTTTTTTCGGTTCACTTTGGACATGATTAATCTTATCTCCCACTTCGGTCATGAGAATTTTACTTCTCCATTTGCCCAACAGGAGGATAAGGGTCGCCCATTGCCAAAATTTGGTGAATGGGATGTCAATGATCCTGCATCAGCTGAGGGATTCACCGTGATCTTTAACAAGGCAAGGGATGAGAAGAAAACAGGTGGCAAATCTGAGTCACCAGCAAAGGCCGATCCTGCTGTTAAGCCTGGAGCCGATGTCAGCAAACCCCAGCCTGTAAGCAATCTTTCAATAATTTACCTTGTGCTCACCATCCGGATGCATGCATTAGACAATGTTGGTAGCCTATTATTTCGATGCTGCTTCGATGTATGCATTAGATTTCTCTTATGATGTGCTGTTTTTTCTCAGAAAAAATGGTTTTGCTGCTTTCAAGCCCCGGCTGCGGAACCGTAATGGAATCCTGTCTGTATTAGAGCCTCCACAAGTATGTTCATTACACTTCCCCATGTATTCTTAAAGAGATAGGATCTATACAGTTGGGATATGCTCTTCTGATTTTTCTTTGGTGTGAAATTCAATTATGGTGGAAAGAAGCAAAAAACACAAACACTTGTTGTATCTATATGTTTTGATTTGGTGGGTCATTATTAGAAGCAAAGTCATTTCTTCTTTTTTACCTTCTCTTTGTTATAACTTATAACCTTTAAAGCTTTTTGTATGACATTTTCTTTCTTTAATAGAATGGTTGGCTATGTTGCTCGGTATCTTCATTTTTATTAAGGTATCGGAGTTTGGACAGTTGTGTCCAACACTTGGATGTTGTGATTAAAGTTCTAGATCCTTCGATTACATGAAAAACTTGAAAATAATCGCATCTGACACTCACATTCAAGTTGAGTAACATATTGACAGGTTTGTATTAAAGTTCTCATGCTATATCTGAGTCATTCAAGAGAAAAATGCAGAAAAAATGAATAAGAAGTCGAACTTTGTCGCCGGATCTCATCGTCACTAGTCACATTATTCAAGAGCAGAACTTGAACTATGCTGATGTTCTGAATCGACCGTCAGGTAAAACCTTTGGCTTTCCCAGTATGGTACAAGCTCTCAACTTGATAGGGGACTTAAAATTAGGTCACTACATGAGGATCCCTCTGAAATTGAAGTTCATCATACGGTTGAAGAGAAAAAGGAAAGACAATTGGCGATTTCGGTATGTCGAATTCCTTTATTTAACATGAAATTTGGTCCTACATGTGAACATTTACATTGGCTTTTTGGAAGTATAGTTGCTTCAACTGGCTACTTTGCAACAACATGGTGGTTACTATTGAGCCTCGAGCACACATGTGAATCTTCATTAAGAATGTTCACAAACTACAGCAACTACCCACAGATAAATTGGTTCTTTCTGATTGGTTTACTCGCTCCAGTTCTGGTCTGGGGTCTGTTGCACAAATTCCCAGAGAAAAAATGGACCGGGTTAATACGTATGCCGACGAGCATCGGAGCTTTGCAGGCTATGCCATCAGTTAAAGCTGTTTAAGATTTTACTTGGGGAAGTTCATAATCAGTACAAGGGGGATGGTGGACTAAATATACTTACATTTTATCTGCTGCTTTGGATGCTGATATTGCCTCCATCGAAATGTTTCTTTGCTTGGTTCTTCAATCCGATGCAATCAACGGTCCAAATTGACGGGGTCATGATTCCACGACATCCGAGATTGTGTCTGTTTACGTTCTATGTTCGACCGTTAATACAATCCATCATTTTGATATAATACTATAAACAGATGAAAATGCAGATTTATACAACATTTTTACTGTCTAACAACAGTAATCTAGAATGAATAAATTAATAAATAAATTTGAAAGACAAAGATAAATAAAAGCCCAAGGCAATTCATATTCTTGGCATGTTCATCCTGTTATATAGTTAATATTTTTATTTAAAAAGCACTTCATTAAAACAAGGGCAAGCAGGCATAGAATGGAAAGCATGTGGTCTACCAGCCAAGACTCTTCCCCCTCAGTATATAGGCAAGCAATTGGTCCCTCACAGTTGATTCACTTCATTTCTCTACCTACTTATATACAACAGCTACAATGGAAACTCGAAAAGAGGGTGAAATCGAGGACATGCCGATGCCATTGTCGTCTCCAACAATGGGGTCTATGCAGATCGCAGGTAGCAATGGTTTTGGTCATAACATTGAGTTCATGTCACAGGCTTACCTTAGAAACCGATACTCCGAGATCGATATCGAGGACTACACTGTGTATGCTGATAAGGATCACCCTCTCCCTATATTTCTTAAGGTAGTTTAATTTCTCGGGTTTTCTTCGATTTGTTTGAGGCTTATCAATATTAACTTATGTTATGATCCCGGTTTCGTATACCAAGTTTGAAGATGTGGAATACAAGGTTCGAAGTCACCAACCTGCCTCGATCAACCCGGTGAGAACAGTGGTATCGAAGTTAGCCTTGCAACTGAACTTGGAACAAGATAAGTACAAGGAGATCCTTAAAGGTATAACGGGAAGCACCGGCCCCGGTGAGATCCTTGCTTTGATGGGTCCTTCTGGTAGTGGCAAAACAACCTTGTTAAAGATAGTAGGTGGAAGATTGACAGATAATGTTAAAGGAAACATAACGTACAATGACATTCCTTACAGTCCGGCACTTAAAAGAAGGTTAGGCAAGTTTTTATTGAAGCTTTTTTCCAACATTCAATCGACTTCGAGTGTCCTGTATTTTTTGCAGGATTGGATTCGTGACACAGGACGATATACTGCTCCCGCAACTAACGGTGGAAGAAACCTTAGTTTTTTCGGCATTTCTGAGACTTCCTAGTGACATGAGCTTGCAACAAAAGTATGCAAAAGTTGAGATGATTATGAAGGAGCTAGGCCTTGAAAGGTATGAACAACTATAAACCACAGGGATTTTACCTTTCGTTCTAACCGTTGCATAACCGCAGATGTCGTCGCATGAGAATTGGGGGAGGATTGGTCAAAGGAATATCCGGAGGAGAAAGGAAAAGAACTAGCATTGGTTATGAAATTCTCGTTGATCCGTCATTATTGTTGCTCGACGAACCGACTTCCGGTCTCGATTCTACTTCAGCCAATAAACTTATTCATATTCTTCAAGGAGTTGCAAAGGTATCCTAATTGACCAAAATCTGTACAAAGTGCACTATTCCTATATAGGAAATGAGTAGAGATTGTGGTTGATGATATACAGGCAGGGAGAACTGTGATCACAACAATTCACCAGCCATCGAGCCGAATGTTTCACATGTTTGATAAGCTTCTTCTGATATCAGAAGGCTACCCTATTTACTCCGGGAAGGCAAGAGACTGCATGGAGTATTTCTCGTCATTGCGATTCATCCCGGAAATTGCAATGAATCCAGCTGAGTTCTTGCTCGATTTAGCGACCGGACAAGTCAATGACATAACTCTTCCTGAAGATCTAGTGGCATCTCAAGGAACAATCGATTCCGAAAGGGCTGTAATCAAAGTATAAACTGTTTTTGAACTCTAACAATATAGTGGATACTTAATCCCTTTCTTTATCCCTCTCAAAACACTTTTTCTTTACATTTATCAGTATCTTCAACTCAAGTATAAAACTCATCTGGAACCAAAGGAAAAGGAAGAGAATCACCGAAGTACCAAGGCGCCGCAACATCTTCAAATGGCTATTCAAGTAAAGAAGGACTGGACAATAACTTGGTGGGAGCAGTTCATGATAATAATGAAGAGAACCTTTCGAGAGAGACGGCGGGATTACTTTGATAAACTGAGATTACTACAGTCATTAGGAGTTTCAGTCTTGCTAGGCCTTCTATGGTGGAAATCGAGTGCCGCAACCGAGGCTCAACTGAGGGATCAAGTAAAATTTCTCAAACTTCATTTTACAAAATCTGAGTCCTTATGAATCTGCATTTCACTCTTCTGTTTTCAGATTGGTCTGCTATTCTACATCTGCATCTTTTGGACATCCTCGTCGATCTTTGGAGCGGTATATGTTTTCCCTTTCGAAAAAGTCTATTTGGTGAAAGAACGGAAAGCCGACATGTACAGGTTAAGTGTATACTATGTTTGCAGCACTCTGTGTGACATGGTGGCACATGTTTTGTATCCTACATCATTCATGTTGATTGTCTACTTCATGGCTGGTTTCAAGAGAACAGTCGTTTGCTTCTTCCTCACGTTATTTACCATCCTACTGATAGCTATTATAAGCCAAGTAAGTCGAGCAATTCCGGATACTCGACTTCCTTTGCTTTTAAGACTCAAATACTCTTCTTCCACTAACGCAATCTTCGACTTCACGAATGAACGAAAAAACTAGGGAGCAGGCGAGCTATTCGGAGCTGCAGTTTTGAGCATTAAAAGGGCTGGGATGATGGCCTCTCTAGTGTTGATGTTGTTTCTTCTCACAGGAGGTTACTATGTCCAGGTACCTAAAACGACTGCGAAAATTGCTTTCGAATCTTAATCGGACGAGTTCAGTAAAGAAATTTGTTCTGATCTTGCAGCATATGCCGAAATTTATGCGGTGGATGAAGTACTTATCGTTCATGTACTATGGCTTTAGGCTTCTGGTGAAGGTGCAGTACTCTGGAGACCAGTTGTATGAATGTCAAAGCCAAGGAGGCTGTCGTGCTCTGCAAACTTCGCCTTCGTTCGACACGGTTAACCTCGACGGAGGCTTGCAGGAAGTATGGATTTTACTCGCCATGGCGCTCGGCTACCGGGTGTGTGCTTACGTTTGCCTGCGCAAGAGAATCAGTTCATGCCATATTTGAGCAGAATCTGCATTGTTTATAAATATATGTAACAAAAGAAAGAAGAAAGCTTTGAGGGGGCTTTGGTTACTCCCTCCCTCTTACCTTATGAATTTCATGCATGTGCAAAGGTTATAATATAATGTTGCCATTAAATTTTGGCTTAATTGTAAAAAAAATCAAATTATCTGACTTTGATTTTACTTTTAATTTTCTCAAATTAAAAAAATAATAATTCAATACAGGTGTTTTTTTTATATAAATATAGAGTTTTAGGGTTTAAAATTTAATTTATTTAAGATTTAAAATTTAGAATTTTAAATGTTTAATTTTTTTTCCGAAGAGTAATATAATATGTTCTAAAGTTTAGAATATAATAACATTGAAAGATGAGTCTACAATGGGTGTCCAACATCGTTGAACACCACTAATGTTAAATACTATTGAAAATTATTATATTAATTAATAAAGATTAAAAATTTTAATGACTCAACATACAATTATTATATGTTGAGTCTATTACTCTTTTATTAATTATATACTTAGTCCTTGATATTTTTAATTTTTATTAATTAATTTAATAATGTTTAACGCAATTAAACATTAATAATATTCAATAATGTCTCATGCCCATTGTAAAATTTTCCTAACATTGAAAGCAAGGTAGGGACATGAGGTTTTCATCCAACATTAACCGTTGATCGTCAATTAATTGACAGTTTTCATCCAACAAAATTTAGACCAAATTAAAACATTGAGAATTATTTATTTTGTAAAGGAGTAAAAATCAAATAATAAAACATGTAAACGTTAGGGACATATTTTGTATTTTTGCCATTTATACACTTAATTATGATTTATGTAAATCATGGTTGAGTGTAGGTGTATCCATTAGGGTGGACAAAAAATTGATTATCTGGTCCCATAATCGGTTAGATTTAATAGATTTTTATCCGATATTAATTTTGATGGGATCTAGACTAGATCTAAAATTTAGGTTCCGTACATAACCGGGACTAAATTATCTCTCTTATTGATTACTCCAATTTATTTAATTACTTGTTCTATTTATTTTATTTAAATCAATTCTATAAATTATTTGTGTCTTTATTTTTAGTGCAAGAAATTAGATTCCAACAGAATGAACATCAATCCCTGTAGAGACGATAATTATCTATAATATTATTTAAAACGTATACACTTACACGTATTGCGAAGCACTTAAAACACGCAGCAATAGTTTTGAACCTAAATTTGTGTTTTAATTATTTGGATTCAGTTGATTTGAGTTAATAAATCTTCTTTTAAATTTAAAAATGTTTTTAAAAGTTTGGGTTCGGGTTCAACCTCAAGCCTGGCAAAAATAAGATGTTCCGTCTCATCCGAAGGGCAAATCTAACGACCTGGTAACATTCAATGTAAACAACAGTGCACTCCTCGGTGAAGCCACAGGACTCGCGTTGAACACACTGGGTTTTGGTCGGGGAGGTCACTTTGCTTGGTGGGTTGGAAGTCTTGAAACTTGAAATTGCCATGACATGACTTAGAATTAGGGTTAAATTAAAATAAATATAAATTTAAAATTTAATTATATAATTATATTAATTTATATTAAATATATAATTTTTAAGTCGTGGATTAGTTTATAATTTATGATAATCGAGAATCACAAAAGATAATTGAAACATAGTTGAAAGATCATTTATGTAATTTTCTCATAATTAATGTAAAAGAAGGATCGAAATGATAAAACTTATACTATAAATAATAAGAATTTGAACTTTAAATTATTAATTTTTATGTTTGATAATGTATAATAATTTTTTAAAATTTAAGTGTTTAATATGATATTTTTAATTTCAAAATAAAAATAAAAAAAATATGAGTTAGGTACTTATTACCCGATTAACTGAATACCCAAACTTTACGATTTAAATAACAATACTCAATTCAAATGAATCAATATAAAAAAATAATCGAATATCCAATAACAAAAGCTCTAATTAAAACTAGGGGTGAGTATTCGATCGAGTTGAGTCGAGTCGTGTCAAAAAATTTCGAGTTATTCGAGTTGACGAGTCATATTTTACAACTCAAACTTTATTTAAAATTTTTTCGGTTCGAGTCGAGTCGAATCGAATCGAGTTTTCGAGTTCCTATAAATATTTATTTGTAATTAATTATTATGTTATAGTATAATATGATTTCAATTAAACGACTTTCTCTAATCATTTAAGATGTTTATCTATATATTTTTTCATATGTAACGATATTTATTTATATTTTTATATATCAATGTATATATATCATAAAAAATTGATAGACTCGTCTTAAACTTAAAAATTAATCATTTAATTATTAAAAATTTCGAGTTATTCGAGTTATTTGAATTTTCATTTTACAACTCGAACTTTATTTAAAATTTTTTGAATTGAGTCGAGTCTATAAAATTTCGAGTCGAATCAAAATGAGTCGAGTATTTTCGTCTCGAATCGAATTATTCGATTTTTTCAAGTCGAGTCGAGTTTTACTCGTCCCTAATTAAAACAACAGAATAAAAAAAGAATAACCCAGATCCAGAATCTCAAAACTAGATATCTGTGGATTTCTTCACCAATTTTCTCTTACTTTCTTGGATTTTCTTTCTTTCTAGATATACCCAAAAGAAGCGGAAAAAAGGTATTGAATTTGGTCTTTTTTGAAGTTATAAAGCCCCAAAGGCCCAAATTTTCCTCTTCACTTTCCAATTTTCCAAGTCACACCCATCAATCAGATTTCTTCTTCTTCTTCAGTGCTGTTCCTCTCAGAAAAAATTATTTCTTTTTCACTCAGATCCTTCGTTTCTGCAAAAGAAATAAATACCCAAATCTTATTTTCTTGTAAAAAGTTCATACAAAACCCAAAATTCCTTTGATTTCTCCTGTATCTTCGTCTTCCATGTGAGATGGCTTCGACAGGGAACCCAAATCAAGCCATCCCATTTGATGTGCAGAGTTTCTTCAAACCCACAGTTTCCAACCCGTCGAATTCAAACCCTCAGCCGCAAAATCCTTCGCCGACGCCGTTTCCTTCACCGTCTCCTTACCCTTCACCGTCTCCTCCATTCTTTCACCCACAGTATCATCAATTCTACATGCCACCGTCGTCCTCAACCCATTCTAATTACCAAGATGCCAAATCCGCTTCCTTCCCTTCTCCTCCTCTCAGCCCTTACAATGCGGGCAACCAAATTCTCGCCCTTATCAACTCTTCCCCTCAAAACCCTGATTTCCCACCTCCGAATCAGCCACCAAAGCTGCAACCACCGCCTCACGCTCAGTTTTTGGGGTCTGGGGGTCCTACTGTGGGGCCTTCGAGGGTGATGAGCTGTAAATTGCCTAGAGGAAGGCGGTTATCTGGCGCTCAGGTGGCGTACGATATCGATACGAGGCTTTCCGGCGAGGTTCAGCCTCAGCTTGAGGTTACTCCAATAACCAAGTATGGGTCTGATCCTCAGCTGGTGCTGGGAAGGCAGATTGCTGTTAATAAGTCTTATATTTGTTATGGTTTGAAAGGAGGCAGTATTAGGATTCTTAATTTAAACACTGCATTGAGGTCTTTGTTTCGCGGGCACACGCAGGTTTATCTCTTTAGCTTTATGAACTCTTCATTTTTCTAGTTGTATATTGGATTGAAATGAATGTCTTTGTAGAATATAGTTTAGAGGTTCAGGGTATTAATGTGCTTGAATAAAGACTTTGGATTTTTTATGATAAATGGTGAAATAAATGTGCATTTTTAGTTCTGGAATGTCAAGCTTTGGGTGCATAAGTACTGTTTTGGGATCATTATGATTGTCTATTTGTCAAAATGATCATCTTATGTTCTCTCAGAGGATCACAGACATGACTTTCTTTGTCTTATGTTCTCTCAGAGGATCACAGATATGACTTTCTTTGCTGAGGATGTTCATCTTTTGGCTAGGTATGTGTCTTTCTTTAATCAGTAACTTAACTTCTTTGTATTCTCCTTTTGATTCTTTGTTATACATTTTTCTTCAGTGTGAGTCTAGAGGGAAGGGTATTTGTTTGGAAGATATCTGAAGGCCCAGATGAGGAAGATAAGCCACAGATTACAGGGAAGATAGTTATTGCTGTTCAGATATTAGGCGAAGAAGAATATATGCATCCGCGTGTTTGTTGGCATCGGCACAAACAAGTAATGCAGCTTTTTTAATGTTCATCCATATTTAGAGGGTTATTGTTACTTTTTTTTCTCTTTGTTGCCAATGGTATCACAATCTCATTTTTCAGGAAGTTTTGGTGGCTGCGATTGGAAAACACATTCTGAGAATCGATACTATGAAAGTTGGGAAGAATGAAGTTTACTCAACTGATGCACCTTCACCTCTCCAATGTCCTATTGACAAGTTGATCGATGGGATTCAGTTGGTTGGTAAACATGATGGAGAAGTTACTGATGTTTCAATGTGTCAATGGATGATTACCCGTTTAGTTTCTGCTTCTACAGATGGAACGGTTTGTATTTTCTTGTCATCTTGTTATATTGATTTGTTGATATCTATGTGGTCTCTCACTCTCTGTATTCCGTTTTGGTGTAGTCATGGAACTATCTTGGTTTCTTGTTGTTTAGTGCTGGAATTTTATGTTGAATACCTGGATAACTGTGGTTATGTCAAGGATTCTGTATTTACAAGCTTATGTTATGCAACAGATAAAGATATGGGATGACCGCAAGGCAGTGCCACTAACAGTGTTGAGACCACATGATGGGAAACCTGTTTATTCGGCTACATTTTTAACTGCACCTCACCGACCTGATCATATCATACTCATAACAGGGGTAATGGTTTCCATGTTCTTTTGTGTACGTGTGTGTCTGCAACTCTGCATCATGTTTCTGCCTATTGTTATTCACCGACTTGTTCATATAAAGTTCATAGTTGTTCATATTCTTATGATCTGTTTGATAGCATAGAAGTATGTGCATTTTACCTTTTGACTTCAGTCTGTTTTAAATTTAAGGACTCTGTTTATGGTTTACTTTACATTTGAGAATCTTGTTATTCTGACAGATATCCGTATATATGATTTTTCATATTATACTTCTTTGATAAAATTTTCCCAGGGTCCCCTAAATCAAGAAATCAAAGTTTGGACTTCTGCAAGTGAAGAGGGTTGGCTACTTCCAAGCAATACTGAAAAATGGACTTGCACCCAGACATTAGACTTGAAGAGCTCTGCTGAACCTCAAACAGAGGACGCTTTCTTCAACCAAGTTGTTGCATTATCTCAAGCTGGCCTTTTCTTACTTGCAAATGCTAAGAGAAATGCTATATATGCTGTACACTTAGAATATGGTTCTTTTCCAGCTGCATCACACATGGATTACATAGCCGAGTTCACCGTCACTATGCCCATATTAAGTTTTACTGGGACAAATGATCCTCCTGATGAACATATTGTTAAAATATATTGTGTTCAGACACAGGCTATCCAACAGTATGCTTTGGAATTATGCCAGTGTATCCCACCACCACTGGAAAATATTGGCTTAGAGAAATCAGATTCGAGCGTTTCACGTGATGCTGCCAACACTGAAGGCTGTGATTCTTTTGATCCATCTGGAAACAAACCTTCTGAGTTACCACTTTATACTTCAGTTCCCAAACCAAGTAAACGAGTAAATAGCTTTGAAAATTTAAGTGCAGTGAGCTATCCTTCAAGCCAACATTCTACCACTGACGCAAACGCCGCACAAGAGTTGAATACTTCTAATTTTGATCCTAAATCAGCTTCTGCTTTGGCATCAACAGCATGTGATGCTGATATCGGTTGCGTTGCATCACCTCCAGCACTTCCTCCTAGTCCTAGGTTGTCTAGGAAGCACTCTGGTTTTCATAACCATGAGCAGACTTCCCAGCATGGCGACCATGTTGGAAACCAACTGGCTGTGGATTTTGCAGTTGACAGACAAATGGACACTGTTCGATCAAATTTGTCTGGTATGCATTCATCGGAAGACGGTTCAAGGAATGATGACAAGAAAATAATATCAGATGAGAAATCTAGTGCTTACAACCCACCTATCATTTTCAAGCATCCAACTCATCTTGTGACCCCTTCTGAGATATTGATGGCTGCAACATCTTCTGAAACTACTAATGTCAATGAGGGAAAGAGTGAGGGTGAGGTGCATATTCAAGATGTTGTTGTCAATAGTGATGCACGCAATGCTGAGTTGGAGGTAAAAGTGGTGGGTGAAACAAGATCATCTCAGAACAATGAGTTTGATTCCCATGGAGGCTCCCAAAATCAGAATTTCGAAAATAGGGAGAAATTCTTTTGCTCTCAGGCTTCAGATCTTGGTCTTCAGATTACGAGAGAGAGCTCTGCAATGTCAAGGGATGCTTACGTTGTTGATGAATCTCAGCAAGCAGATGGTATTGGTGCATCAGGGTCACATGTAAAGTCTAATGTTGGTGAGGAAGAAAACGATGATTCCAGAAAAGATCTGTCTGGAAAAGTTTCGGAATCAGCCATGCCTTCTACACAACAACAATCACCAGCACCGGGTGGAAAAGGGAAAAAAATTAAAGGGAAAAGTTCTCAGGCATCTGCTCACTCTTCTCCTTCAAGTGCTTTTAATTCTGTAGATTCTTCCACTGAACCAGGAGCTAATTCCAATCTCCCCTCTGCGGCTGCTGCATATCCTCAATTCGCGGCTATGCAAGAGATGCTTAATCAGGTGATCGCTATAGGCAGAAATAAAATAAAAATAAAATAAAATGGTCACACCTGTATGCATCTGTGTTGTATGTGCATTTCTTCTGTGTGTTAATAGTTAAATTTGCTGGGAATGGTGTAGGTACATGAAAGTACTATCCTTGAGTATCCTCAAATAGTCTTCCATGTTTTCAGCTGTGTTTATAATCATTGATCGTATCATGATTTTGGATAAAAATCAAGCCAGGTTCCTTTATTCATTTATATAAAAGTTCACATAGTTAACTCAATATGTTCACATATTGTCCCACATATGTATTTTGCCTAGCCTTGCGTTATCTTGATTTTCTAAATTAAAGTGGTTTAAAGCTTTTTGCTGCACAATATATCATATATGGTGTCTTGACCGTGATTTCCATCATTTTACAGCTAATTACTACACAAAAGGAAATGCAGAAACAAATATCAAATATTGTGAACGCCCAGGTTACAAAAGAAGGCAAAAGGGTTGAGGCTGCTCTTGGGAAGGGCATCGAGAAAGCCGTTAAGGCCAACACTGATGCCCTATGGGCTCGTTTCCAAGAAGAGAACGCAAAACGTGAGAAGCTTCTACGAGAACAGACACAGCAGATAACAAGCCTGATCACCAATTTTATGAACAAGGATTTGGCAGTAATGTTGGACAAAGTAATCAAGAAGGAGTTAGCTGGAGTTGGACCAGCTGTAGTTCGTGCCATTACTCCAGCAATAGAGAAAACTGTTACTTCAGCAATCAATGAGTCTTTCCAGGTTAGACTTCTGAAAATCTAGTTCTTTTCCTAAAAAGCTGTCTTAGTGGGATCTAACAAGTGCTTTCCATGACAGAGAGGGGTTGGGGATAAAGCAGTGAATCAACTAGAAAAATCTGTTAATTCGAAAATAGAAGCTATTGTTGCCAGACAAATTCAAGCACAGTTTCAAACTTCTGGCAAGCAAGCTCTCCAGGTATGCAAACGATCACTACATTTTGGTGATAGCTCAAAAAGTATATTTCCGTTCTCTTGTTATATGATCAAATTATTGACATTCTGTATGTTCCAGGCAATTTCAGGTTATTAATTTATCATTGGTTGCTTTTCTCGTTGTAGGAGGCTTTGAGGACTAGTGTGGAAGCTTTAGTGGTGCCTGCCTTTGAGATTTCGTGCAAAGCCTTGTTTGAGCAAGTAGAAGCTGCATTTCAGAAAGGGATGGTTGAGCATACGAATGCTGCTCAGCAGCAGTTAGACTCTGCAAATTCTTCTTTGGCAATTACATTAAGGGTATATGTCCTGTGTCTTATTTACTTATTTCACTCAAAGACTGGTAATTCATGTTCTTTTTCCAAGATTTATTACATTTCGTGCATTAGATGTTGAAACTAAGAATTATTATTGGTGTGTATTTTTTGGCGATTTGAGGTATAATAATATTCATTAGAGCAGTGCAATACTATTTGTTGCTATAGAGCTCTTGTTTGATAATTTTTTAAAGATTGTTGTTTTATATTTTCCTTTGTAATCTCTCGTAAGTCCTAATTGCAGGACACCATAAATTCTGTGTCATCGATTGCTAAAACCTTGAGTGGGGAATTTGCTGAAGGACAAAGGAAAATATTATCCCTTGCAGCTGCTGGAGCCAACTCAAATGCTGCCACTTCGTTGGTGTCTCAACTCAGCAATGGACCTTTAGGCACTCTGCATGACAAGGTAAGTTTGTTTTTCCCATTTTCTTTGGTTTCACTGCGAGAAACGAATGCTCCATTAAATGTGAATCACCAAAGTCAAATCTAGCTGTTAGGTATGACTTCTTAAACGAATTTCATCCGTGTCGTGCCTCAGGTTGTTGTGCCCATGGATCCAACGAAAGAGCTATCAAAATTATTATCCGAAGGCAAATATGAGGAAGCTTTCACAATTGCCCTGCAAAGAAGCGACCTCTCTATTGTTGCTTGGGTCTGTTCACAGGTAAGATGATATGGAGTCTAAGGTGTCTCGAAATTTCACTTGAAATTCTGGTTAAAGTCCTCGCATTATAAAAAAACCATTCATTTCTCTTCATACTAGGTTGATCTTCGTACGATTCTGTCGACCAATCCTTTTCCCTTGAGCCAAGGAGTCCTGCTCTCCCTCCTGCAGCAGTTGGCATGCGACATCAACAAGGACACACCACGGAAACTCACATGGATGGTAGACGTAGCCACGGCTATCAACCCGGGCGACCAAATGATTGCAATGCACGTGCGACCAATCTTTCAGGAAGTCTACAAGAGAGTGCACGAATTAAGTAGCTCACCATTGCTTACCGGTGCCGAACATGCGAGCATCCGTGCCCTCATTTACGTCATCAACTATGTTCTAATGACATGTAAATGATGATGAACAAGTTTCTGATTGTTTTCCTGTAAGGAGTGAAGGACCCTTTGACATTACAGGACATCTGGGGTCCTGTTTTTGTTTGTTATCCATAGATGTTTTGAACTGTACGAATTAAAGAAAGTATTTCTCAGCAAAAATAGGGAATAATGAAATGGTCCCAATGCTCCCGAGCTTCCTGACAAAGGTTAGGGAATGAGTGAGGGTGTCGGACTCTGCTCCCGAGCTTGACAAATGGGAGATCTCCGACAATACAATCTATATGAACAGAAGTGTCACAATGGTTGAACCAGTTCAGTTCCATTTCTTCTTCACACATAGCAGAAAAGAGTTCATCCGAATTGGAACTGTTAGGGTCGGAATTTGCTTTGTACCAAGCTGAATGCATTTAAAATCCAGAGCGTAACGGCAGCAAACCGCATGGAAGGTCCCCCAATGAGTCCGACGCAAGAAATGACTGCATATTATGTGCGAGTTATTAACTATTTGATTAAAAATTAATGGTAAATTATTTTATAATAATTCGATTTAGAAGAGAAAATCAAGGGAATATGGAAGTGATTAGTGTTAAATAAATAATTAATGTGATCAAATTGAGAAAACCTAAACTACAAAAGGACATAAACTGAATTAACCCTTAAACCGAACATGTCTTGGGTATTCGAACATTCCATTCTCACACATAAAGTGACAAACCTTTATAACAATGATCCAAACAAGGATGAAAATCGGTTTTAGGTTAAGGGTTTTAGGGTTTAGAGAATTAGGAGTATGATGTATTTTTTAGGGTGTAAGGTTTAGGATTTAAGATATAGAAAATAAGGGTTTAGGATTCAAATCAATTTTTTTAAAAAATTCAAAGAGGCATGAAATGAGGCACAGAAAAGAAGCTGAGGATTTTTGTTCTCCAAACAAACCCGGAGTTTGCATCTTCTTCCATCATGTTTGTAGCTAAATCCATGCTGGTATGTTTGTAGCTAAATCCATGCTGGTAAACCGACAAGGTCACGATGCATACAAGATTTTATATTAAATGTACGAACTTTTATATTTATCAAATTATGAAAAATAAAAACTTTACGGGTTTGAAATTAGATTACATCCGAATCGATGATGTGAATCATCATCTTTGATCCTATACGTATACCATGTGTATACGGTTACCACCCCAGAGAACCAGGCCCGTACAGACAGCTTTACAACATCACTATCAACCCACTCCATGGCTGATGATGGCAAAGGGCAATTCAACAATTACTGAGTTGGTTTGGTTCCAGAAACATTTTCTAAAAGCTGGTTTAACAATCCGAACTAAAATGATTTGCAGACTAAAGTGCTCGACTAGAGAAAGTCGTTCACGTCGTCGGATGATGCCGACAGATTGGTAAGCCAACAGAGCTCCTAAGTTCCAACGTCCAATGTTGAAGTTACAGTTCAAAATTTGGTACTATCTTGATCTAGGTGCAAATAGAAATGGAGAAGTAATACTGCAATTCATAATAATTTCAACTTACATTTTCGAGTCGAGAATCGACAGGATAATAGAAAGAACAAGCAGTGCTGAAATGCTCATTTATATATGAGAAACATAATGTTCCTATTTCTTTCTCTTTTCTTTTTTTTCTCAGAACTGAAAAAGAAAATTTTACATCTGTGGTCCAAGGGGCAGCCTACTCATTAGTTGCTGGTATACTGATGCGTTGTTGGATAGATCCAAACCAGGTTCAGACATCGGCTCCATCTTTGCTTCTCCTTTCAGAAACCTGAAACTCATTTCATTACTCTGGTGTTGGCGAGCCATATATGGATGAATAGGTAGAACCGGAAGCTTCGGTTGGCCGGGGCCTAAGCCGGCCATTGCCAAATTAGCCAGACCTGGTTGATTCATTCCAAAGGAGAAGCCGGGAGAAGGACCCAGTTGTTGCCTTACGGGTAAGGTGAATGGACTGAATGATGTGGGTATAACCATGCTGTTGTGAAGTTGTGATGGCTCCGGCCTGTGGGCATGGGTTTGGACGGAAGAAGTTAAGGCGGTTGTTGTGTTGGAAGTAGCGGAATTGACATGACTGCTATTACGAGCGGCCGGGACATCATGATTATGCTTTCCTTCGTAAGTAGTAATTACAGATTTAAGGTCATGTGATGCCCTCTCCACATGCTTCCTCACCGTGCAGCCGACACTAGTGCACTTGTAGTAACTCCTGCATTGAAACAATGGCAAATGATTTTCTGCATTATATTTGCAGTCGATAACAGTAAACTGCTATACGAACGAACGATGACTGAAGGAGAAAAAAAACCTTGGATTTGGATTTCCTTTCACTACTTTCTGGCCATATTTGCGCCACCGATATCCATCGTCCAGGATATCCACCTCACTGGTCGTCTGGACCACAACTCTCGGCTCACGAATAGCTCGTGAGGCTCCACTCATTTCTGTTGCATAAGCTTCAATTTTCCTGATACAAAACAAGAAAACATTCACATAGTGATCTCAATAGCAACATTATTTAAACAGTTCCTGAGATGTAAACCTTCTCTTTGACTCAGATTCATCTCCTTCACCGTCGTAACCTAATGAGACACTGCCATGTGTTCCCCGATCGTCGTCATCTTCATCATTAGAGAAAGTAGATGAGACGTCTACTGCATCAGCGCCGGATTCAATGCGAGTAATATTTGGGGCCTGTCCATTGCCATTCTCAGGAGATATTGTTGCAGACGATGTCATCTCAATGTGATCATGTGTCCAATCCTGAGGAGCAGCAACTGTTCCTTTCTGTGCAGTTGCCCAAACATGGTCACCATCCGTGCCATTCTGAAGGCCAATATGTTCAGGGAGTTCAAGTTGCATGTCACTTGGTAGGTTGGACGATCCAATGGATGATCTGCGGTTGGGTGGAGGCTTGGGATGGTTATGAGCTCCCTTGTATATGATCTCCGTTATGTGACCTTCATGCGAGCGTTCCACTTTCTTCTTAACTTGACAAGTTGGATGTGTGCACTTATAATAACTACGAGGATACTCACTTCCTTTTACTTGTTTTTGTCCATATTTTCTCCAATTATATCCGTCCTCGGATGGCGCACCACCAACACCACCAGCCTCTCCACTAACTCTTTGTTCTCCTTCATCCTGTGGCTCATCAAGAGGCAGTGAATGTTCAACACTCCCACCGACAGGATCAAAGACCCTTTGATCTGCGGAGTTATTACTCCCAGTATCCTTTTCCGTTGATGATCGAGAGAAATCTCCCTGAAGGCTGAACATGTTGCTGCTTTGTGGGTGGAGTTTCCTCGGGTCTACACTTTGAGATGCATGAGAACACTCAGACTGAACCGACGCTTCAGTATTAGGAAAGGACTGCTGAGGAAGACTGGCCGGATTAACCTGCATTCAGGAGGAAAATTCAATAATACTCACCCGGTCGAATTTCAATAGAAGCGGGAACGAATGTGAATAACATTGTGCGTTCCAAAGAAAGACCATTTTATTCCACAGCATACTTACTTTACTCATTGCACCAAGGAAAAAAGACGAACTCGGTTCCGCGGCAGGCTTGAATGCAAACGACGCATTGACGTCTTCAAAATAATTATCTTCACTTTTATCATGAGACTCGGGGTTGCAGCTCCTATCATTATCATTAGGAATGAAAGTGAATTTTCCAGTAGTTGGGGATGGCTGTGCCTGCAGCAATAAATGAGATATTCATATGAAACACAACTCCAATAAACAAAAGAAAGAACATATAAAATTCGAGATAGATTTTCTGGTTGCAAATGCCATCAATGTTGATTAATCCAAACAGACCAAGACAATGGCCACTTTATCGTATTTGAAAGCAAACTTACCAACGAATTTGAAACAAAAACCGGAGATTCTAACAACGTTGTAGGGCTGAGACCAGGAGGTATTGTCAAGTAAGGAGAACTAATGTCAGGATTAAGTGAAGGATCGGCAGGCCTGATGCTTTCAGTATTCAATCTCGGAGCATTAAATCCAGCTCTGGCTGCCATCCTTTCCACCAGACCTCCCCGTGAGCTCGATTTTTGCTCAAACATCGACTGCGATGCATTCGTTGGTTCACCACCATGGGGAACACCCTTGTTGTCACCATTCTCAGCTGTCATCATCTGTCTAAATCCCAGAGAGAATCCCTCGGTTTTATTCTCAGCAGGAGCTTTAGAGGACAGTTTAGAACCAACATCATCCCCTAACATATCTGAGAAATAAGTCCTCGGACTCGGGGTAGGAAGTATCCAATCTCCGATGATAGAAACATTATCATCAATACCAGCCATGACAATTCCTAGCCTTGGCTCAAAGTCAATCCGTTTCGGAATGCAATCGATCGAGTTCCTGAAAGATTAACAAAAAAGACAAATATATCAAAAGAACAACAGGAAATATCTTTCAAGAACAAAACCGCAGTAATTTGCTCCCGAATCAATAGCAGAGAGTAACCCTCGATCGAATGCTAAATTAACTAAAAATTAAAACCTTCCAATTCAGAGGGGGTCTTTTGCCTGCAACAGTAAAAAGAAGATGAAAGTGAAAGCTTCACATTCACTCCTTAACTTCCCCAAAGTGAATATATATCTATATATCTATATAGATATTAGGTCTATGTGATTATTATACCTATGCTTTTAAACCTTTCTCAAACCAAACCAAAAGGAAATTTATAGAAAAATGGAAATGTCTCCATTTTTGTTCATGTTTTTACCCTTTTTTGCTTTTGTTTTTTAACAACAAGAACCCTAAATTAGGCAAACAAAAAACCCCAAATTTGAATAACATATCTTAAAGTAAAAGTAATCAAATTCAGAATCAAACCCATTTCTTTGAATGGTGTTCCCCACAAAGATCTAATTATAGAGGACTTTAAATCATACCAAGTTTAAGATTAAAACAAAAACAATTAGCATCAAAATTTGGTAAGATTTTAAGCAAAAACATGGATCATAAACAATTCCAAACACAGAATGTATGTTCAAAATCTGCAGAAAAAGCTATGACATGATGACATTATTTAAACCAAAAAAAGGAGATTAAAGCTGATTAGAGGAAAGAGAGCAAAATGATTACCTGATTGATTAAAGAATCAAAGCTAATGAAGACAGAGCCATGATGAGCAGCAAGAAGAACAAAATCCCAAATCTTCAATCAGATTTTTCACGGGATTTTGAAAAGAAACAAAGGGTGTTAAGAAAAAAAACGTTTCTTTACTTTGTGCTGGATTTTCTGGGGAAAAAGAAAGAAAATTTGGGTTCAAAATCTGTAAGAAAAAAAATATTTTCTTGTAATGAAAATGATGAGGAAAAAAGGAGATGATATTGGTAATGGTGGTGGACCTGTAAAAAAATGGAATCTTTGAAGAAAAGGGAAATAAATTAATTAAAGGGTTAATTATCGTAGAAGTTATTTATATTTATAATTCGAAAATATAAGTGATTTTATTGATTTATTTTTAAAATAAGTGATTAATTTTATACTGCGCTCAAATATAAATGACTTCTATAATAATTAATTCTTAATAAAAATAATTGAAAATTAAAAATTAATTAATTAAAAAACAATGAAGGGGAAAAGGTTGAGATTTTTAAATTATTTTTAATTAATTATAATTAGTGTGTAATTAGTTTGTACTAATTCTTGTTTTTGGAGTGGTGGGGGTCTAAAGGTTGTTTTTTTCAGCTTTGGAACAGAAAGAGAAATTGACTAAAGTGGGTCCCACCACAATTTCTCTGTCTCTTTCTCGGCTCCGTTGATTGAGGAGCCAGCTAAGCCAAGCCGGCTAGACGTTGGAGTATATGGCTTGTTCAGCTGAGCTGTTGTTGTGCCTTAATTAGAAAATAATTTTGTTTTATTTGATTTAATTAAAGATAAATTAAGTGCCTAACACCTGTTAATTGTAGCCTTAGAAGCATGGAAGATGTTATAACGGCTTCTTTGATCTTGCCACTTGGCAGGTGCCCCTTAATTTTTGCCTATTTGCAGATAAGGACAAACATAAAATAATATAAAAAACAATTAAAATATGTAATAATAAAATTAAATAATTAAAACATTGGATTAGCAGGCAAGGGATCCCATTGTCGGAGCTTCCAAGGATGATTTGGTGATATTAATTTAGTTTAGAGTAAATAGTGTCATTTTTAAGTAATAATTTTGTTATCAAATTTAAATTTTATAATAAATAAATTATTTTATTATTAAAATTAAGAATAATTTTAATCTCAAATGGATACATTTTATTACTTAGTCATAATTAAAAATAATTCAATAATTTAACTATCTATAATTAATAGTTTTAACGGTAAAATGCCTGACTATTTGTATACAGGGGTGTGCAACTGTGTATTATTCGATTTTAACTAAATTAACTGATCGAACTAAAATTATTTTGGTTAATTCGGTCAATTAAATTTTGGTAAATTTAATTAACGTATTTTTTTGATAATTCGATTATCAATTAATTCGATTCAAAATCGGTTAACTAACCGAATTAATTGAATTAATCAAAATTATATATTAAACATTATATATATTTATTTTTAATCATTTAGCTTTTTAAAAAAATATAAAATGTTCATTAAATTTTTATGTTATAAAATGGTCACTAAATTTTGTATTAAATTAGTATAAAATAAAAGTTCAATGATTAAAAAATTATTTTAGCATAATTTTCGGCTAATTAACCCAAATAATTTCGATTTGATTAATCGGTTAAAAAATTGGTTCGATTAACGTTTAAGTTTTAAATTTTTGAATAATTCAATTTTGATTAATTCGATTTGACCACCGATCGAATTACTCGAATGTATACCCTATAAATTGTATTCGACATTAAAGGTCATAATATTTATATTTTATACTCCGTCAATTATTTAATAGTAAAATGATTATTTCTATTGATATAAAATATCACAAAATTTATTGACTATCACTAAACAGTCATTATATGATATAAAATATTGTTATAATTTATTAATTTAATAACTTTATAATTTTTTCATCAAATTTAATAATTATTTTATAATTTTTATTTTGACTAACATAATTCTTTATTAAATCTTTTCATTCAACTTAAAATTAAATAAGTTATTAAAGTAATTTTAAAATATTTTAATAGTGATATGAAATAAGGGTATGAATTAAATATTAAACTAATTTTAAAATATTTTAATCTAATTTTTAAAGTATCATCATCGTATTAATTTAAATTGTTTTGTTAATATAATTATTAATTTAATTATTAGGTATGGATTTAAATTTAAATGAAATATATTTAAATATACAGATTAAAATGTTTTAAAACAGTATATGTATAAAGTTATATAAAATACACCAATACTGTATTTTAAATTTAAATTATTATATGGATTAAATTTTTATTCGATTGGTAGTATTATTACGAAAAAAAATAACACATGGTTTGTGAAAATATTAAACCTTAGTTTATATAAGATTTTTAGTTTCTGTATTAATGATTTTAGTGTTTAAAATTTAAAGATTTAAAACATATTATTTAAGGTATAAAATTTAGAATTTATTTTTTAAGATTAAAGAATAAAACTTTTGAATCTGGGTTTTATATTTTAAATTTTCTCCCTTTATTGTTAGAATATATATATGAATATTTATATATCTAGACTTATTAATTTTAATTTTATTTTTTTATTTTTACTGTTAATTACACTATTTATAGGTTATAAATTTTCATTAATTTATAATATTTTAATATTTTTTATTGATTTAAATAAGGTTAAAAAAATCGTTGTAGATGATGTTTAAACCTAAATCATCATCTACAGGTAACAATTTTATCCTACACTACAATTTTTATTATAAATTTTAAAATATCCTTTATTTTTTAAAATATTAAAATTATTTATCATATTTATTAAAATTAGTCATGTTTCCAGTGGATTAATATTTTCTAAAATAATATATTTAAATCCTTGATGAAAATACTCTTTCTAGGCTTTGGTCAAAATTGAAGTTTGACCATCTATTTTTCAGTTTCCGAGGTTTCCTAATTAACAAACCCAAACCCATGTTTCTGTCAGAAATTTAATAAAGCAATAAACAAATATTTTTAAAATAAAGACAGGAATTGTGACAGGGTATGGACCGACAGACGGGATGCGGATCAGTGCAGGAGGATAAAATTATTCCATCTCATCTAATTTAATCTAAGACGTCTCATTCTTCATTGATATTTTTTTAATTTTAAAAATCAAGATGAACGGTAAGGACGAAGTCAAAATTGAACTACGAGAGAAACGATTTAATTAAATTTTAAAAATAATTAAATCATGTAAAAATTAATAGACTTTAAGTTTAATTTTATAAATTTTAAAATTAAAAGATCTTAAAAATAATCATACCAGTATCAAAGTTCAATTTCATTAATTTTAGATTATTGGGTACTAAAAATAATAAATCATAAAAAATTTAAGAGAAATAAAAAAAAAAACTTAATTACAATAATTTTAAAAATACGAAGACTTAAAATATAAGTAACCCTAAATTTGGGAGGGGAAATTATCCCTCCCACGATACACAATGGGACTTGAAAATTATGAAGTTAGGTCAGGACGAATTCAATTATATACTTAAAATTTATTAACTCGACTTGTTTTGATATATTTTATTTATTTTACATAAATATCACTATATATTAAGTTATATTTTATTTTGGGGTTTGTTCTTAGCGTAAGATTTTATTAGAATTTTAATCCATTTTATTCAAGTTTATTCTTTTAAATATATAATTTAAGAGACGAATCTATCCTTCCCTTTGCCTTTTGGGATGAATTTTTTATTCCCGACGCATGGATTGTTGGTCTCTATAAGTACATCAGTCAGATTCCCGACCTAAGCAATTCTTAGACCTCAACAAAGAAGATGATGAAAATAGGACACGAAGTGACCAAAAACTCACATTTCCAAGCTTATTGACACAAACAAATTCAGTAGCACAGCTTCATCGTATCCCGACTCAAATCGTTCGAAAAGAAAGGAAGTTTTGGTCTAAATCCCACACAGAAAAGAAAAAACAAATATCTACATAAATAGAAAGGTATTCCTCCAACCCTAAACAGGTCAGTATCTTCCACAACTGTGTTCAATAGTATGCTTTTCGAGGATTGTTCTGCAAAATATATATACCAACACGATTCGAGATCAATTCAAGAACAAAATGGTATCCATCTACTTATATGAATCATAAAGGAAGAGATTTAAGTACCAGGGGATTGGGTCTGTATCGATAGCCAAGCATCGTTCGCTTCTTGTATTGCTCGTATATGTCATCTTCTGGGGTCACTTCTCCAGGATTATGAGCACCGACACCCAAATTGTTCATCTTCACGTCGCCAGCCATGATTGGATCTGAAATACCATTCCTCAAACTCCCTAAACCATCACCTGTAAACCATGCAGAAAGGAATTAAACTCCTTCCTTTGGGGGGAACACAGACCATTCCAGAAAAGCATATAAAAATAAAGACAAATCACCTTCTTTCCAACCCATTTTCGACAAGAGTTTATGCCCAACATTATCAGCTTGGATCTTTGCCTTCTGTGCAGTCTCCTTTGCAGACTTTTGTGCAGCAGCATCATTGCAGGCAGACAAGAACTTTTCAAGCTCTTCCTGTGGGATATAATCGCCCATGTGATGACCTTTCTTCACAGGAGCAGCTAAGCCAAAAGAAAGAGAGAAATGTGTTTTAGAAGGGGGGAAAAACAGAGAACACACATACACACATTTCAATCAGGATAAAGATTCACCTTGAAGGGAAGGAGGTGGTGGCATCTCATCTTTGGATTGCTTAGGTGCTCTCATCTTCTCTTCCTGAGCAGCTTTCTTCATGTAAAACTCCATCATAGCGATAGGATCAGCACCTGATGGTGCACTGGATGAGCCTGAACCTTAGAAAAGCAAACATCAGGCAAACAAAAATGTCCATTGCTAATGTCTCTTGATATCAATACATAATTGCGAGTCAATAATACTCTGATTGTTTATATCAAATTACACTCTAGAAGGATGATTTATCATTAACCAACAATCATAGGCGTAGAATAGCCAAAAAAATATAACAGTTACTATTAAAACCCAATAACAAGACAATAGCACTTTCAGATTATTTTAAAAAATCAGTCAACAGCCTTTAAACAGACAAATGGACATAGAGTAGACATTTGAAGCATATGCTGAAGAAATGAAAGAATGATATTTTTCTACTCAAAGAACTTGATAATCCTAGTCATTGCAAACCAAGGAAAGCCAAATGTCATTGATCCAATAAAAAAATTAACAGCAAATATCGCATCATCACCTGCTCTTCCTACTGAAGTGGCCGAAGCATCATTGTCATATAAAGCAGAGGCAGGTGTTTGATAACTTGATTGTCGTTGAACTGCCCTAATGGAGCTGGTTGTGGATTTGGAAACTGAAATGCATGTACCATAAACCGTCTCATTACATCATAATAGTTAACACTTCAAATATTCAACAATCTTAAATTTATTAAGATTTAATAAATTGAACATGACCGAGAACTTCATTATTCATTACAAAGCAAAGTCATTTTCGAGCCTAATCGAACATAACCGAGAACTTCATTATTCATTATCTGGTGTAGAACAGAAAACTGAAAGCCAAGAAAGAAATAATAGAAAGTGGGGAAACAGTTTGAAGTTAGAGCATACTGATCGTTGCCAAACAGTTCATATGTGACAGAATGGTCAAGTGGGAAAAAGCGACTAACCACTTTGAGGAGTGTGTTGTTCCTTGTTCTCTGAAAGAGCTTTTTCCTCTTCAGCAAGCCGGTATGCATAGTATTTGTAATCTGAACAACTCTCATCGAAAAGAAACCTGAACACAGTAATATATCAAATACACAACATGGAGATGCAAAAGCAAAAAGAATGCACTCATGGATACAGAGTATATTGAACAGAAAAGATGATGCGAAATGAACATACTTGAAAGGTGTGTCTCCAGGGTTTTTTTGACGAGTAATATGTTCAAACTGCCTTCCATTTTTGGCAACAAAACTAGCTAGTTTGTCAGCAACTTTCTTCACAGTGGGATCGCTTGGGGAAGGTGGTGCTGCATATCACTTATAAAACTGATTAATACCAAGTGCATCAAGAAGAGAATGCAAATTACTCTTGTAGCAGGCGTGCCACATATTCCAAATCTTTCATTGAACATCTCTTTCCACCAATGTTGATTGGTAACTAAGATATAAGCTGCATTCATGAGACAAGAAATATTCAAGAATGTTTGGCCCTCTTCATCTACCACTTTAAGATCAGAGAAGATGGCCAGATGACTTCATAGATCACAGCAGTTTATGAAGGGGACTATTTAACCTAGACACCATTAAATGTTTCTTCATGATAAGACAAAAACAATAAATTTTATCTAGACGACTAGAGCTCTATTAAATTCGGCTAGACATATCCAGAAACAAAATAAACAAGTAAATAAAACATTCATAAGCCCCCATTGTAGTTGAAAATGCATCTGACAGGCAACCTAAGCATGTAAAATCCCGAGTACCAACCATCACTAACAGCAACACAACAATAAAAAACAGTAATTACCAACATCCACTTGTTTTGAAGCCTGTTCAGAGGCATCTGCTCGAGCCAATTTTTGCTTTTTAATTTGTTTTTCATCCACCGACTTCCCTGCATCCTGCTCCTCTTCATCCTCATCTGCATCCAACTTAACAGGGGGTGCCACAAGCTTCGATTTCTGTTTCAAGCTGAAGGCAAGTTTGCCTCCGGAAGGAGTTTGGGCAATCTTGCGTTCGGTGGCTACTTTATTAAAAGAAAAGGAAGTCTTGACGGCTGAAGACCCTTTTACAACAATGGGTGGTTTAGATTCCTCTAATGCTGCAGATGCCTTTTCTTTGTCATCCTTCTGTTTTTGAAGCTGTTTAAACCTCTCCATGAAGGAACCATCATTAACAAAGAGGCTAGATGGCACTCCTTTCTCCATTGGCAAAGAGAAGCCAAACAACACTTAAAACGCTATTCACGGGAAGAAGTCACCGCTGGACAAGTAAAAGCTTCCAAGATATTTAGATGTTGCAGTAGGTCTTAACGATTGACCATTATAACAACGCATGGTATTACTATATCACACACGAGAAGGAAAAAAAACCAAAATAAGCTCAACAGTTAAACATAAAAGAGAACAATAAATTCGCATAGCCGACATCGAAATAGGATTGATTACAATTTACAATCATCAGCTGATCAATCGGATTCTCCTAAAACATAACCCTAAATAGAAAACCGAACCTAAGCAGATAACAAATAACAACACAATAGATTCAGATTTATGAAGAACGGGAACCATCGTGTACGATCGGAATGGAAATCCGATGGCTTCCATCGGATTCGGAATAAGTGAAACTTAAAGGAAAGGGAACAGTACCGGAAGCGACAAATCGACGGCGGCAGAACCGCTGCGAGAGAAATAGGCAAAGCAGGAAAAAAAAAACACAGGCAAAGATAGATCATAGATGGATTGCTTACCTGAAGAGAAGAAGATATCGTGGTTTTCTAGTTTCAATCTGAGCCTTCTTTTTTTTTTTTCAAATCGGAAAATGAGAGAAATTTTGCCTTCAAGTCGGTTAGGTTTGGAGAAAAAGGAAATATTTTTTTTTTGTATTTATATATTAATGGTTTGATTGATGGATATTACCGATTAATCCTGTCTCAAACTCAATTAAATTGATATTAATTTTTTTGTTACTGATTGATTAGGGATTTAGGGTATATATTATTAAGTTTTAATTAAATTAATTAATCACTTAATTATTTTTTATTAATTCCATCACTTAATTTTATATAGATTTATTTAATAATTATTTTTTTAAATTTAATCGTCGATTATTGTTATTTAATTATTTTTTTAAATTAATTAAAATTATTATATATTGAATAATATATTATATATATTTAATTTTAATTATTTAATTTTTAAATTAATTATTTTATAATAATTTAAATCTAATATAGTAATGTATAAATAAAACTATAACAAATGTTATTTAATTATATGTATAGTTATATTTATGTCATCTAATGATTTAAAGTTATACTTGAGTTACTCAATTATGTGTAAAACTATATTTAGATCATTTAATTATTAAAAGTTATATTTTAGTCACTGAATTATAAGTAAATTTATAATTGGATTACCTTTTATATTTAAAAAATACATCATTTTGGTCATTTTTTTCAAATTACTTTTATATATTCGTTAATATTAAAATATTTTTTTTAAAATCATTAATTAATCTAATATACAAATTATTAATTTTTAAAAATATAAAATATAATCTAAATACCTTATCTATAATTAAGTAATTTAAATATAATTTTTATTAATTAAGTGACTTAAATATAATCTAACTTATAATTGAGTTACTTTCATCTTAGTTTGCCCTAATCTATTCTTAACCTTTAAAAATTTCCGTACCTCTTCTCTGGTAGACAAACAAGCTTGCCTTCAAGTTTCATATTGACCGGGAAATTAAATCAAGGTAATTTTCAAACCCTAAACCTAACTTTAACTTCGATTTATACTTTGAGGCATGAGAGAGATTTTCAGTAATCTGCTCTCTGCATCTGCATCTGGATCTGCATCACTCTTATATAATTGATTTGCGGCCGCGATCCATTGCTAGTGAGGCCGTTAGCGACGGCGCTACGCCTCCGCTATTTGAAACTACTTCTCACTGTTTCTCTGCTAAATCCATTAAGGTTTCTCCCCTTTTGGTTTACAATTTCTGGTTTATTTATTTATTTCTGGTTATAGTGCCCGGAAGGAGTTGCATTTGCAAGGGTAAAGAACCTACAATATGGTAACTTTCACTCTCTCTTAGAATTTCCCCTTAAGGGATGGTTGGTTTGTTTTAATCTTGAAAATAGTAACTTGCAATGGATTATTATGTTTTTCAGTCAGGAAGGAAAGAAACAGTCTTGGATTTGGCTAAGTTTGTAGACAAAGGTGTTCAGGTCAAGCTCACTGGTGGTAGACAAGGTATGTTGCTAAGCTTCCAGTTTCTCTTCTTTTATTATTAAATGATTGAATGCGTAATCGAGATTTGAATTTTATGTTGAATTAAGATTATGAGTGGTGCTAAAGAATTGCCACACACATGTGTAAGTGTGAATATTATCCGACACACAGCGACTTGGCTACGAGAGGTGAAGCAGGGCAAGAGGTGGCCCTCACCCTAAGGGGTGTTAGGTTATCCAACATCGGTTCACTCGTAAAAGAACTTTACATTGTGCTTAACACATCTAAAGATCCTACTCAAACGGTTTCCTACTCAAGGATTCTATGCCTGAAAAAAAAGAAGATAAGAAATAATCTTAGCCATTTATTACCATCGTCCAACGGTCCAAAATTAGAGTAAAACTTTTTAAGTTTTACAGCCCATATATATATAATTTGACACCATGGATCTAATGTTATCTCATCGAGTAACAGTACTTACCGGGCTCTAATGCCATGCATTGTGACATGTCATGTGCTCTGGATGTTTTTACTTTGGAGGTTATTTTATATTTCCCGTGATTTGTTTGATTGAGTTGGTTTATCATCTATTTCATGAGCCTTTTTTTCTGTTTCAGTCACAGGGACTCTAAAAGGATATGACCAGCTTCTAAATCTTGTCCTGGATGAAGCTGTAGAATTTCTTCGAGGTAATTTCCTCTGGCGCATTGTAAACATGCTTATTGGTGTCGTATAACACATCTTTGTAGATTTTGAACTATATTATTTTATGAATGCCGGACACCTTGTTTTTCTGATGTCCCCATGTTTACTCTACATTGAAAAAGAAAGTTTGATCATACTTGTATTGAACACGTACCCTCATCTTACACTAGTAAGGGTAGCATAGGTTCAATGCTTGTATTTCCCTTGTTTTCTTCACATGAATTATTTATCTTGTCTACTGTCAATTCTCTCATACCACAAAGAAGCGTATCCTTCTTTTGCTGTCCAGTATAAATGAAAAAAAAGGTAGTAGGATATGCTGCTGATTTAGTTTCCCTCTTAAATTAAAAATTTCAATTTGCATCGTCATTGTTGCATACTACCGTTTAATTAGCTTCAAGTGCACTCGGGAAAAGATCATGGAAGCCTGTTCCATAAATTTCATATAGAGCTTGTAATATGGAAGTGTATGCTTTATGGATAATCTCTAAACATGTAATCTGGATGGCCTGTGTACAGAATTGAACTTATAGGCAACTTTTTATAGCAAATTTTTATGTCAGTTGTTAGTTGATTGTTACTCTCAATATGCCGAAACTTTCTGTTCTCTAGTTCTATTTGTGGTATAAGCAATTAAGAGTGTGAACAGTTGCAAACTGAAACTTGAAATTACCGGGAGGGTTCGGTTTCTGCCTTCTTTTCGTTCTTAAATTGCTTTATATATATACTGGAAACAAAAACTTGATTTGCTTTACTATGTATGGATTCTCCGCAGACCAGGATGATCCATTGAAGACTACTGATCAAACTAGACGTCTTGGCTTGATAGTATGTTCTTTCTTCCCTACCCTTCCCCTCTGCTTTCCTGAATCTATGACTTAGAATAATTTGGATGTTTACATGTCTAAACTGTTTTCTCGTGGAAACCCCTTGAGAAACGTAAGTGTTGAGATGATTGTCGTTCGGTATAGGTATCAAATTTCCAATCGGGACAATAATTTCAGCATCAACAAGATTGTCTAAATTTTGTCTAAGTTGCAGAGTCCTCGCTACAAACACCATATAGCATTTGAAGTTGAACAATACATCCATTCTTTGATGCAGGTTTGTAGGGGCACGGCGGTTATGCTGGTCTCGCCAACTGATGGCACAGATGAGATTGCCAATCCTTTCACCCAGCCAGATGGAGCCTAATCCGACCTGTCCTTGAAATGTCAGTATGCCATTCCTTTGCTCTTTTTATGCTCATGTTTGTATATCTTGCAAACTATCAACTACCAAACCTCCAAATAACATTATTCGAAGCACCGTAGCTGCTAGTATAGTATCAAGGTGTTCTCTTTCTTTGCATTTAGCTTAATTTAAATCATCGTTTAATCGAATCATCGAAGACACCATCGATGAATGTGTTAGAATGAATGTCCGACTTCCGGATTTGTTGTGTTAGTTCCTTGGGTGGCTTGTATTTGCTATGTTGCATGCTTCTGTTACGTATTTTTACAAGTTTTGGACAATGAGCATAATTCAATTTCTGGACATGCATTTTTTGTCACTTGTAATGAAGAGAGAACATAAAACAATGTCGATAAGGTCAGAAACGGTGCTAAGATTTAGGGTTAAGGGATAAAATATAAATGTTTGAAAGTGAAGGGTAAATTTAAAACTAAACCAATTTTTGAAACAATTTATCTAGGATCAAAGTGAAAAAGTAAATTTTCTCGAGTTTGGGAGGGCCTCCGCCTCGCCCTTCTGTCCTTGGATATGGTATTGATATCTCATTTAATTTTTATTTTTAATTTTTATATAAAAATTGATATATTACAAAATTGTATTATATTAATTTTAGATTTTTAAATCATTGGATAATGTTGTTAAAATCATTATGGTAATGATTTAATTATTGGATATAAAATACAATAATTTTTTGGGTAAACTACCTTATGACTACCCGTCGTGATATTTATTTCGGCCACCAAACTAAAGAATTTGTCAATTAAGTCACTCAACTTTTAAACCCTATCTATTTTGATCTCTTGACATGTGTTAACCTTTTAAATTTTTCTTTCATTCGATTGTAACACGTGTCTTCTCTTGGTATGTGTCACAATCCTATTGGATAAAAATAAAAATTAGTTACCCAATCTAATGATGACATGTGTCATCAATTTATTGGGTGCTTAATTTTATTTATTAACTTAAAATTAGGTTTAAATAAAATATTTTATCCATTTTAAAATATTTTTAACATTATTAAACAAAACTCGTTCAAAAGTTCGGATGGTATACTAAAGAAATTCAATCTTTAGAATCATTTCATCAATTTTTTAAAAATATTTTTAAAAAACAATCTAAAAGTTTAGAATCTGAGGAGAATAATAAAATTAAAAAATGTCAGATTCCTAAATCAAATGCAAAATTTACCCAAAATAATCCTTCAAAATTTTCCAGGAAAACAAACAAACGGGAAGATTGGATTATCTTCTTCACCTTCAACAATCTGGAAGTCAATATTTCGATTGAATCTTCTTTTTTTTTTTGAAACGATCTTTGAGATCAGACATCCACATCCAAAGCTAGCTAAAATTTCCAGGTAGAAAGATGGAGAAAATATATTTAATTTAATTTAATACTTGATGAAAAAAACATGAAAATTCAGACTTTGATTATCTTCGCCGCTTTAACCACGGGATTCTCCCTCGCGATCGCCTCGCGTCCCACCGCCTTGTAATCGTAACTGCAATCGTGACGATCCGAATACCGGTGATCCGCGCAGAAGAGTTCGCCGCACCGACAGCGAAACCCGGTCAAACCGACCCGCTTTTTACAACCGGAGCAACGATTCACCGACTTCTTCTCCGTACCCGCGATCCGTAAAAACGCCGTCGTTTTAGGCGGGGAACAATCGGATCGCTTGTTTAACGAACGGGACAACGTGGATCTCGACGTTTGGGAAGTAGTAACCGCTGCGGATGAGACGGCGGGGGTTGCGGTGTCGTTGAAACAGTTTTGACAGAGGTTGTTAGTGGCCGGATTTCCTATAACCCCGCAGTTGTTGACGCAGAGCGTCATGGTTTCGGGTACCTTGAACTCGGTTTCTTCCTTCTCGGTTCTTTGGGCCATTTTTTCCTACGAAGGAAACCGATGAACGATGGAAAGAAATAGAAGAAAGAGGGGAAAGGAAAGAGAGAAAAATGGAGGTTTGGGCTTTGGGGAGAAATGGAAGGATTTGAAGGAATTGAGAGGTCGCTAATGGCGATGGAATTTGGACCTCAGAGTAGTAACCTCTTTATATATATATATTTTACACAACAACTTGTATTTAGGTAGAAATGGAAAAATTATATTATGGGTCAGTGTCACTATGTGTCCATGGGACCGACCAATGATAACTACTCGCTTTATCAATTTTTTCATGTCATATTTTTTTAATGTGAATTTTCACTTTAAAAATTAAAAAATAATGAGGTGGATGATTATCATTGGTCGGTCCCATGGATGACGTGGTGGGACTGACCCATAATATAATTTCTCGTAGAAATGACAATTTAACTCGTAATCGTTGAGTTTCAATTCGATTCGATCTGATAGGAGTAAATTTTTATAAAAAAGTAGATTCGTATCGAATAATTAAAAAATAAAATTGAATCAAGCTTAGGATAAAGATTTTCCGATATAAATATATTTTTATATTTTATATTTAATATTTTATTATTTTTAGGGGAGAAGATTGAGTCGGGTTTAGTTGGGTTAGGTCAAAAAAAAAATATATTAAGATTGGGTCAGGTCAGGGTTGAACAAATATTTTAGTTTTTGAGATGGGATCGGGACTAAAAAAACACGCTCTGATCTGACACATTATTATATTCAGGAATAAACACTTTATTTGATCTGATCGGGTTGGACCAAAATAACACACCATCAAAAAATAATTTTAGAAAACTATTTTAACTAATGTATCATTCTATGAAGTTATCATATTTTTTATGACATTGTTAAGTTAGTGTGCACTATCATATTAGTTTGTTAAATCATTTCACACAGTTTAATGTTAGTTGACTAATATTTTCCATATACAAATAAACTATTTTAATTGAAATAGAATATTAAAAATTAAAATATTTAAAAATATAAATTAAAATAATTATTTAATAAAACATAGATATTTTTAACATTATAGTTTATAATTTTGTCAATTTTGGTGATAAAATTCTCTAATATTACATGACATGACATAACATAATATTATAGTGTCACATCATGTTGTATTGAACATTGTACTTGATGATGCAATTAATGAATAATGATAGGTACTCTTTTCATTCTAGAGGTCGGTATTATCTTTAATGTTGACTATAGAGAGATTTTTTAACGAGACATTTTTATTTTTTTTAAATACAAGTCAAAAATTAATATGAACACGAAATAAGTTTTAGGATCAAATTGAGAAAAGTCATTAAGTTTAGGGATCAAATATTATATTATCCCTAAATCTACGTCGGTCTATGCTTTTCATATTGAGCGACACGTTAAAATACCATACAAATCACGAGGAAAATGTGGTCCCTTCAAAATTGAATAAAGAAATCAAATTTAATTTAAAATAAATTATACAGATAGTTTTTATAGTATTGGGTTGGTATCAAAATAACTATAATACTTTAAAAACGTTAATATATCGATTAATTATTAAAATAATATTAAAATAACTACTAATCATTAAAAATTAATAGATTAATAATATAATAATTAAAAATTAAATTATATAATTCAATTTTATTCTTTATAATTTATATATTTTTTAATTTAGTTTTAATTTTATTATAATAAAATAATATAATTATTTAGTTCGGTGATGAGACGTTTCTTAAAATAATTATCCGGTGATTCGCAGTTGACATTTCAACTTACTCCTAATTACACGTGTCTCAAAATAATTTTATTATAATCAAATTTAATTTAATTTTCCCAGTTGCCATTTCATTTGTCTCAAGGAGAGCAACTGTCTCAACACCACCCACAGGATCACAACTCAGAGAGACAATCTCAACCGTTCATTTTTTATATGGTATTTTTGTTAAAGTTAAAAATATTCGACCCGACAGGTTGACCTATAACCAATAATATAGTTTTTTTATATATTTTTAGAGATATTTATAATAATAATTTGTTTATATATTTTTAAAAAATATATATTTTAATTTTAAGGTTTAAAATTTTAGGTTAGGGTTTATAAATTTATAGGGTATTGGGTAAATTTAAGGTTACGATTAAAATTTAGAATTTAAGGTTTAAGGTTTAAGTTTTACAGCATTAGAGTTAAGAATTTAAGATTTAGATTTTATAACTTAAATATAAAGGGTTTGCACGTTTTTTACACGGTTTGTGTATCAAAATATAATTTTTTTAAAAATTAAACTTTTAAAATCATTTTTTTATAATTAAGTACATAAAATATATATTTTTACAATTAAACGAGTTAATCGAGTTCATATTGAGATATATAATTTTTTTAATTGGATCGACTAAAATTCTGACTCTAATTTTATCCATCCCTAATTTTATGTTTAACGTATGAGATAATATCAATTTTTGGTTCAAAAAGCTTAATTGTTTTTTTTATCATTCAAATAATATTTTTTTTTTATATATTTTAATCGAATTTTTAGTTCGGTTATTTTTTACAGCTTATATATAATTTTATAAAGTTAATATATTTAACTTTTCATTGAATTGTGTAGTTGATTATATCTTTTTCTTTATTTTTATTGATATAATTTTATGTTCGGGTTGTCTTAGGTTTGTGTTCAATCGATTTAACTAAAATTTAAATTGGTTTCAATTCGGTTTATTTTGGTTTTGGATCAAATTTTGGGTCATCATGTTTGAGTCAATTTTGAGTCTTGATTCGGGTTTTAGGTCAAATTTGTCATGTCTATTCGGATTCTAACTTTGCGAATGAAGCAACTGAACTGAGAGGGTCACCCATAATAAAATTTTGTAGTACCCAAACTAAATTAGTCCACCAATAAATTAAATATGAGTAGTTAAAAAAATGCTTAACTCAGAAATAAGTGTCTAAACTATACATTTATCAAAAAAAAAATATAGTTTAGGTACCTATTTATTAGTTAAACAATTTTTTAACAGTGTTACCTACATTAACGGAATAAAGTTTTAGGCATATATTTCAGCCCAAAAAATATTAGGCATTTATTTTAAGAAAATATATAATTGGTGCACTTATTTTAACAAAAAAAATTATTAAACACTTATTTTAGAAAATTATAGAATTTAGACATTTATTTCTCAGTTAAGTCTTAAAGAAACATAATAACCTATATTTAGGCTTATAGGCATTTAGTTTTATCTAGCCTATTAATTTATTATTTAATTATTTTTTAATGTATGAAATTAAAGATTGATTATATATCAAACTCGTAGGGTGCTTTTTAATGGTAACAAATAATATATTTTATTTATATGATTTGAGTTTGAACATTATATATACGCACTGTTATATTTTAAAAAATTTCAAAGTTTGAATTTAAATTTACTAATTAAAAAAAACAATATAATTTATTAATACATTCAACACCGGTTACTTTTCTATATAAATATTTAATAATAAAATAATATTATTTTAAATAAATTTAATTTATAAAATATATAATATTTATAAGGGTAAACTATTTCAGTGATCATCCAACTAATTAAAAATACTTATTTTGACCACACAACTAATAAACTCGTCAATCAGATCATCCAACTTTTAAACCTTACCTATTTGTGTCAACGTCGTTAAAATCCTAACGGAAAAGATTAACGATAACAGAAAAAGTTAACGAAGGTGACATGTCAATTAATTAAAATCTATAAAATTATATATTTAATCCCTATAATTTATTTATTATTTTAATTTAATCATCACCGTTAACCGACTAAATATACTTGCTCTCAAATATTATATTTTAATTGGCCAAATCTCATAAATATTATCGTTTGATTTTTTTCTCATATTACCGTACTTGTAAAATTATTTCCCGAATTATTATACTTTGAACAATACCGGTGATGTCATATTCATTTAAATACGACCATGGACAGTGGTCAGATTTAAAAAAAATAAAACATTGTTCAAAGTCTGAGCCTCTCGTAAGTTGCAACAGAATTTAGTGTTTTTTTTTTTGAATTTTTTACTATTTAAACTCTGAGCCTCTTGGTGCAGACTTTATTTTTTTAATATAAAAAACAAATTATTATTTAAAGTTAATTTTTAATAATTCGATTTTACTTTTATGGTATAATCAATAATATTTTAAAAATAACATTTAAAGAAAAATAAACTCAAACAACAATAATATTTTTTAGATTTTTCCCATTTTGGATTGCATTATTTGTATTAAAAAGATCAAATTCGTCGTAGAGGGACTAATTTCATCAAGAATAAACATTAGAGGGACTTGATAAAATATTTAACAAAAAATGTCCCATTCACAGTCGATACATATATGAATCGAAAACGCACATAAATTTTGTTTGCTTCATCTTCCCCATTCCGATCCTTACAAAACTTCCTCTTTTATCTCATTTTAACCCACAAAATCCTCCTCTCACGATCGGGGGATTCCCATTGGCCATGAAACCCATCTCTCTCGCAGGCACCTCAATCCTATCACGCGCCGCCACGTCCCTCGCATTTCCTCCGCCGTTCCCTCCTTTTCACGTTCCTTGCAAAGCGCCTGGAGCTAGGGTTTCTGGAATAGTAGAACTATCGGTTCTTTTTTCTTTTTTTTAATCGGTAGAGGTTAGATTAGGGTTTCGAAGAGGAAATCGACGAAGATGGGCAGCGTGGATCGAGTTGATGATTTGACATTTAAAGTTAATTTTAGCGGAGATGGAGCAGCCAGGTTGAAGGATAGAGTCATGGAAAAACTCAAGGAGTTTATGGGCGACTACACTGATGATACTCTCGTGGTACTCTTTTTCACCCTTTTTTTAATTTTCCGATTTATATTTATTTTCCTTTGTTTATATAAATGTATGGAATTTGGAAGGTTTTTTACCCTCTGAATCGTTGCATTAGTCATATCGTTGTTTCTGCATTTTGGTTTGTTTTTTATTCAATTTGGTAATGGTGGCATGTTTTTGAGCGATATTTGCAGAATTTGAAATCTTTAAAAATACTCATGTCTGTTCCTTTTTAATGTTCTATCTTCGTATGAAGAGTTTGTGGCATGGTTAAAGGAAAGGATTGGGAAGAAAATGAAGAATTAAAAGGCATCATGGTCCTCAATGTTTTGCTTGAGTTTTCATGATTATGTAGATTTTCAGTTCTAAGATTGTTTGAATGATGTGGTTTTTTAATATTTTCTATAATGATGTATCTCGCCTTAGTTTTACTTTGATTAGAATTCTTGAACTTTCAGTATTTGATGTTCTGATTACATTCAATCTCTGAGATAGTCGGCATACACAATTTACCAAATCTAATAGAAAATGTGAAAGATAAGATATTCCAGTTGGTGTCTAATCCTGTTCTCTCATTGATTTGATTGGCAGGAATATGTGATTGTCTTATTGAGAAATGGCAGACGTAAAGATGAAGCGATGAATGAGCTGAATGTTTTTCTTGGGGATGACAGCCATTCTTTTGTCACCTGGTATTTAAATTATTTTTCCAACTCTCTGTTTTGGAAAATCAGTGCTTATATAAACATAGTTGTCAGTTTTATATATATATATATATATATATATATATATATATATATATACATATATATATATATATTAGTGTGTATGGATATGATAATCTTATTTTGTTTTTGAACAGGTTGTGGGATCATTTGGCTTCAAATTTGGATCTGTATGTTCCTTCTCAGGAAACTCATGTTGAAGGAGCCAGAAAAACTGCATCGGGGAACCAGTCTATTGGTCCCGGTTCTCACCAGTTGGATACTGATTCTGAAAGAGTAAAGACTACTAAGGTTTCCAGGAACAGGCACAACAGGGAGTGGAAGGGACTAGTTAGGGATGCAGCTGAACCACCACCTCTTCGGAGCTCTGAAATCGGTAGTATACGTTTTGAAGAAAAATCCAGTTGTAAAGTAAGCCGTGGACAATCTACCTCTCCTCGTCCTACTCAGAAGAAAAGGAATAGACATGATGAGCGACAGTCTATGAAGGTTTGAATTTCTAGGACTATGATACATATTCTTTTCTAGTTGATGACCATTGGCTAGAATTAAGAGCATATTGTTCTCATTTAAGTGGACAAAATATACCCTTATGGAAATGATTTGGAACTGATGGTATAGGGGTAAATTTCTTAATTATCCTAAGGGTCACATATTAATCATTAATTACTATTAATTTTTGCTCCAACAATATTTCAGAAGGTTTGTTTCTTCATGAAATAGTTTTGTGTAAATTGTCTAGAGTTTGATGTTGTGTCAACTGTAAAATGTCTATGTTTTTTTGTTCATTTTGCCGTGGTCATCTGATCCATGGTTGAACTCCTTTGTAGAGGGAAGCAGTTTCTCAGATGAACATTGATGCCCCTAGACGGCTGCTTCAGTTTGCTGTGCGAGATGCAGTTGGAACTTTGAGGACACCTGTTGCTGCCAAGGAACCATCACCCAAGCGCCTTAGATCAGTTGTTTCAACATCTTCGGGAGATTTGCGAGTTCGTCCTCGGAGAATTCAGTCTGTTGCAAGAGTGCCAAATCCAATGGCGACAATGATCAAGGCTGTTGCAGAAGCTGCTGAAGATGTGACAAAGATAAAAATTGCTGGAAGTGTGTTTGACAGGCTTGGTCCTGGAACAGATGTTTTGGAGACCCATGACCTACGTCCAGAATTCAGAGAATCTCTTCATGAGGATGAAGAATATGAAGATCTTGACCAACCTTTTGAGAATACTCGTTCGGCATATTATCAAAGAGATGAGTATGGTGGTCAACATGCTGGTAACATAACTGCTTTTGAAAGTGGAACTGGGTTGGCTTCAGAGTCTCTGTCTGACAATGAATGGTATGATGATGTTGATGTTTTTGGCCATGGTGTTATGGGTGTGTCTCGTACTGGTACATCAAGTGGAAATAAGCGTGATAACTCAGTTATGGTGCAATACAATGTAGCTAAGGATGATGAAATCTTGCAAACAAGGAACAAAGATCAGATTCAAAATCAATCTACTATAGCAGCAAATTCTCGTAAGATAGTTAACATTTCTGTCAATGTAAATACCTGGAAACCACCTCATTATCAAGAGCCGAGGGAGGTTTTAGAATTGGAGAGACGGAAATCTCTTTTAGAGAGTGAAGCATCTGCTAACAAGTCTAATGCTAGATTGTTGGAGAATGGCAACCCAGTTACTGTCGGCAATGGAAATGTAGGATTTTCTTACTATATTTATCCTCTCCCTTATTCTTTGCACTTGGGTTGTTGAAATTTTCTTTTATTGTTACATTATAGGTTAAAAGCGCTGCTTACAACCAAGATATGTCTCAGAAAGCAATGCAGCCTTCTGGTGAGTTGTCTTTAGGTTGATTATTCTTCTGTTGCATGCGTCAGACATGGGATACTCTTGTGCTACAAAATATTTCTTTCTGTTCTGTTGGAATTTTTTCCTTGCATTCTTAACATTATTTTCTATGTTTGCAGTTTCACATTCTGCTGGTCGTCATTTGGAGGATTCTGATTCTCGAACCATCTTTGTAAGCAATGTAAGAAACCAAACTTATTTGTTGAGTTTACAAAGAGGATATGTCTCCCTTAGTTTTGACAATACACGGTTCCGTAACCTAAGCAGGTTCATTTTGCTGCTACCAAGGATAGTCTTTCTCGACATTTTAATAAGTTTGGAGAAGTGATAAAAGTTGTTATTGTTACGGATGCAGCGACGGGGCAACCGAAAGGGTAAGTTGCTTTAAATATTTGTTCTTAATATGTATGTATATCCCTTCTCTCTTTGCATATCTCTGGAAAAACATCATCTATTTTCTACGTGCAATGCATAAACAGGTCAGCTTATGTGGAGTTCATGCGAAAGGAAGCAGCAGACAATGCCTTGTCCCTGGATGGTACCTCTTTCATGTCACGTATTCTTAAGGTATTTTATCCTTCTTGTGTTCTATGTTCCTATGCATATCGATATAACTCTTAGATTGGAGGGTTTCTTGTATTGAAGATTTTCACTCTGTTGGAAACCGTCTTGTCTTAGCTTAGTGTCATAAAGCTAAGGCGACATCTTGTTTGATTTCTTTCTTGCTGAAGGTTGTGAAGAAAACTTGTGCTCCTCAAGAAGCCACTCCTGTCATGACCTGGCCCCGCATAGCTCGGGGTTCTCCTTTTGCTGCCGCTAGGTTTGCTAGAGCTCCTTTCGCCAGAGGTATACCAGGTGCATTTAGGCCTCACCTTCCCATAAAACCTGGTGCTAGAAGCTTTCAGTGGAAGCGTGATGCTCAGGACACTCCATCTGCTGCTGCGAGTAATTTTCCTTCTCCCACTGCCCGAAGTCTCACCTATATCCGAACAGAGCCCAAGCCGGTAGGGAATGCCACTACTTCCTAGTTCAGTAATCTCATTTCCTCACATCCCTGCACCAAGCTTCATTGGTTTTCTATTTTTGGCTTTTTGTTTTCTTATTGAAATATTTTGAATGCACCGATTGCATCGAAGAATGGAGGAAAAATCCAAACGCGATGATTTTTCAACACCCGGAGGAACATGTCTAGACTAGACATGCATGTTATAGAAGTGGCAAAACTGGTCTGGTTTGTAACAAATTTTGCAATCTCAGGCATTTGTCTTACGTTGGAGGGGAGGGGAACATGTCAAAGTTCATATTTAGTATTGGGTGGAAGCTAGGGCAAAATGATCTTTTCATGTTTTTTTTCCTATAAAAGTTACATTTCATATAGTAATGAAAAAAGGATAAAATAATAGAAAATGATCCTAAACAGACTGAAAATTGTCATGTTACACATTCATATTCCAAACATCCCGCCGCATATTCGAAACCAATCGCCATTGGCTACTAAACTTCCAACCCCATCCTTCAACCAAAACATTTATCCATGCCCCTGTGATTCCATCCTTTTGTTATAAAAAAAGACATGGTTCCAAACAGAGTGCAGGCTACAAGTGTTGTTTCATCCAAGTTGTGCTGCAGTTAGGTGCTTGCATTGTTTACACGCATATATGCTCATTTATTCAAGCAAAGTTGGGAGTTTCAAAGATCAAAGTTTCAAGGGAGGTAACCGGAGAACAATCCCAATGTGGCAGCCGAACTCGGAAGTAGTGGAAAAGAAAAAGAACGAACTCACATCTTAGCAGAGCAGATAGTGATGGAGACAACCTGAAATCGACCCAACTCTATATAAAAGAAAGTAGCAAAATTATACCTTGGGTGCCGCTCCTAGATGGCAAAGGGTAACTTCCTTGCACCAGTCATCTCGATATGCATACCATCCATGAAAAGTCTCTAGAAATTGCTCTTCCTGTAACAAAACAACACAAAAATGCAGATCTAGGATCATATTTGGACGTCAGACACTACAACCAAGGAGGCAAAGAAAAAAGATAATATCAAACAATGACTTCATAAATACACCATTTGGCCCAATGAACAGAAAATATTGGCTAACATAGGAAAAATCGTTTGATTGGTAACATATAAGCAGCTGCAGCAGGGGGCATCACAGACACAAAAACAACAACTAAAGAACAATGATACAAATGGCAGGAGTGCAAGGCAAAATACCTTTACACCTTAATACCCACCACATTCAGCACCAAACGAATGTAAACTGTGAAGAAAACAATTCAAACTCTAGAAACTTATGATTAAAACTTAATCCAGATTTCAATACTAATTATCAACGTTTTAGGTCTTAATAAGACAGTTTTGGATAAAAAGGTAGCAGTCTGCAGAAACACCACCGCTACCACATTTCCATAATTCCAGCAAAACGGAGCACAACTAAATTTAGGAACTTAATAATGAAAACCCTCCTCATCGCTTGATGAGTCACTTGATTCATAATCTAGCTGCATTAACAACAAAGCCATCTCCATAGATATAGCATCGTTTTCCAAATCTTCAGCATCAAAAAAATTCAATTCATCTTCTTCAAGTAAGTGCTCAAAGGCATCAAAAATTCTGTCCATATCTACAACATTGGATCTGCGAGGAGGTGGCCTGTGGTATTTCCATGCATAAGAGCCTGGCTTGACCGTATGCTGGAAGACAAGACAAGTGCGTCCATTAAAAGAATGGTAAAACGAACACTCTATATGACTAAATTAAATTGCATATAAATGAACAAAATAGAAAGGAGAAAATAAGCTAAAATTGGTTTTGGGTTTCTATACAAAGATAACCAGATCCTACAATGCCAAGGAAGTGATATTGCAACAAGATATCTAAACCCCAACCTTATTCCCTGGCACAAAAACAACAAGAGAGACAAGAAAGGAACTAATGTGCATACAATAGAAAGAAGAAACAAATGATAACTAAAATATATAAATCCGAACACCTGACATTACACAAAAACGGCAGCAAACAAGGATCATCTGGGATAAAAATGTTTAATTGAACCATATATCAACAACAAATAGATAATACATCAATAATTGTTTGGGATTGGTGAGATGAAACTTGCAATTTGACAAAAAATTCTCTTAACTCTAGCAGCAAGAATGTTTTCAAAAGCAGCACCTTTAATAGAATAGCAGAAGGAGAAAATTTTGGTAATGTTCTTTTATTCTCAAATGTTAACTTTTAAGAATGAGAATCAATTAAAACAAAAGTCAACTTAGAGCTAGGGAAAACAAAATCATAAAGCATTGTGCAATTTGCTAGTGAACTTGTGATACATGTATCTGTAGCAAAGGGCGAGCAAAATCGAGAAAGCGGGAATGAAGAAGCCACATAAAACAAACCAAAATGCCTCTAAATTCTAACAAATTTCTTAATTTATCATCACTATCTTTCTCTCTAATGATCACTCATACAAAAATAATATTTGGTGAATTCCAAATCTCGACCATGATTAATCAACTTTGCCTTACCAATTAGTTTTGCTCCAATAGTACACTGCCCTCAAACATGCTACTCATACCAAATATTAGTAGCAGTTTTATGCAAGGAAATTGCGATCAAGGCTTGTGGTTTTTAAATGTTGAGATTAAAACAAATTTATATTCCTACAATAACCTCTTAGGAGGAAAATCTAATTGTTTGATAACCTAATAGAGATTAGGGTAAGAAATTGCTCAAAGATTGAGTAACCATTTTGAACAACAAGAGAACGGCCATAAAGCACTAAATATAGAAAACTATAACATAAAATCACATCTAAAAGCTTATAGTAGATGATACTAGATAGGATATGAAAGGATGAAATTTTGGAAATACTACGAAAAGGAAGTTCTCCACTTCAAAAAGATGATTAAATATACAACTATTACCTTGTAGAAACAACTAGTCCCAAAAGGGCAGTTCCCATTACCAAAGTTGAAGTGCTTGCAATCTATTGACCTGAAGATTAAAACAACAATAAAAAAAACGATTTAATAGTTACAATAATAAATTCACAAATTATTAACGTTTCAACTGTATACACAGATTTGAAATTTTAAATAAAATCGTAACTTTAGTGTACGCAGGAAATAAAGGAAGCATTAAAACTGCAGTTGTGTTACCTCAGTTTTGCCTTGTAACTATCAATAATTTCCTGTTTTTCTTCTGGAGTGCAATACCAAATCACACTAGGAATGACAAAATATGATAGCTTACGGCAGATTGGGCAAGCCCTTAATGCAGTATTGACATTCATTCCAGATGATGGGGAACTGCTACGCCAATTTCTAATACATGAAATGCAAAAAGGATGATCACATTCTGAGAGCAACCCAAACTTCCGTTCAGCTGCTGTGGGTTTCGAGAGAACACGGTCCAGACACACACTGCATTCTATTTCTTGACTATATTTCAATGCCTCAAGGTGCTTTTTCTTTTTCTCACACATTTTTATATGCTCCTCCCTTTCTTCAGGCCTGGAAGGATGTAAACAATGTTTTCCGCAGGTGGGACACAAGTCTCCATGAATATAAGGACATTTTTCTCCAAGGGGGCAATTACCAGCTGCAGCAAACAAGCAGATGGGACGATCAGCTCGATTATCACTCCTAGGCTCCAAAACATAACCACCAACCAATACATCTTGATCCTCGGATTCCAAATTCCATGTTTTTTTGGTGGAGGGAAGGAACCCTCCATTTGAACAATGGAACTCTGCTGAAGTAGCTGAAAGTACAGTAGAACCAAGGAATGTGCTCGTTGAAGGACCTATAGGAGCAGAGCCGGATACCCCAAATTGACGAGGCCTCGTGGATGAAGATGAAGCAGATAAATCAGATTGAGAAGCATTAACATGTTCATATCTGCAATGACTACCATATGAACAGATTCCTCTCTGATAGTATGTGCAAATCTGCAATAACCAAGTAAGAAGCAAAAATAATGTAACAAAAAAGGGACCAACAGCAGGTAAAAGGGAAAACAGAAAAGTCAAAGGGAACTTCCTACAGTATTTGGTGGATCCTTCCAATCATGGGAAAACTCACAATTCTCCCCTTTGAAGCATGCTCCATTAGCAAAGAACTTACAGAGAACCCTGAAACAATCAGAAAAACATGTTTTTTCAAAAAAAAAAACAGCATAAATCAGCAATTAAAATACTCCCCAGAATCCAACTAAACACTTTATTATTGGACCAATTTCATTTAAAATTTCAGAAATATTGTAATATTAACGCGCAGAACACGGCCATAATCATCAAGAAAAACAAATTGCTAGCAAGAGGGAAAAGTAATCATCACAATCTCAACTAAAGTGAAAAATTGAAAGAATCATCAATTTCAGCGTCAAAAACCCAAACCAAAACCCACTAAATTACGATTAAAAAACAATAAATTTTGATGAAATTGAAACGGGAAATTGATAATCGAGGGATTGCTTGAAGGATTGTTCACCTCTTAGTCTTAGGCATGGGCGAAACAGCGAACGGCGATGGATTGAGAGGAATGGAAGAAGCCAAACGGAAATTAATTTGATTTGTTGAATTTATTAATTGCAAAAAAATATCAAGAAGAAATTGAAGCCCCAAACACAATACGTAGGCAGCCTAGGGTTTTTCTTTTGGGTCTCCGTATAGAAAATGCCCATGGATTTTGGAATAACTACGAAAATAATCCCTTATAATTTTTTTCTTCAAGATATCGGCTATAATGATTACAGTGGTATATGTTCTAAGTATATTTTCAATTATTAGATATTAATCGTTTAATCATTGTACTGATATTATTGGTGTTCGAACCCGTAACTTTCATAAACAATAAATATTCTTTAACTATTAAGACAAGATGGTTCGTGTTTACAACTCATCTCCTACTCTTTATCGTCATTGCGAATGTACAAAAATATTCGATTCGATAAATTTAATTTTAAAATTTTTAAGAATTTGATTTACTTTTTATTTTAATTAGATATCTGATTTTGATCTTAAAATTTAATATTTAATTTATAATGTCATAAAATGATTATTTAAACTTATTTAACTGTTGCAAGTAGTACTTAAAATTATAAAAATTATTATTAGTAAACACTATTTTAAATCGAAAATTTTTTTAACAGTTTTTTAATTTTTAATATTATAATAATAAAAAAATATTTTAGCATAATTTAGTAAATACTTATATATTTTATTTTTTTATTTCTTTAATTAAAAATAAAAAATATATATCAATATAAATTATTTATGAACAATTATATATTCGTTTATTCATATGTGTTCATGAAAAAAATTAAGGCTTACTTATTAAATAAAAAAATAAGTATAAAATATTTATTTCATTTATATTTATATTAAATTTATTTATAAACAAAATTTGTTTATTAAAAAACTCAAATTTAAATCATTTATCTATCACATATATATATTGTCAAAGAGTTAAAAATATATGGATATATTATTTTACATTTATCTTAAGATTATTAAAAATTAAATTTTATAAAGTTATTTTTTATCATTTATAAATATAATTATTTTATTATTGTATACATCTAAAATTAAGAAAATGTTGTGAAAAAAAATATAGAGTAAGAACAAAATAGATGTATAAAAGGAACACAAATTTAATCATCGTACGCGGTATTGTTAGACCAGTCCGTAATGTCCTTTAAAAAAACTTCCTTTGAGATCAGTAGGATCGCAGAACGAGGTGTCTAGCCAATATACTCGGATTAAGCCAATTTAACAAAGAATATATTAATTAATTAAATATTTATTTTAATATCATGTAATACTTAAAACATAATTAAAAATACAAACTTTCATTATCAAAATAAATAAAATACTGGTTATAACTAAAGACAAAAAAATCTCTAATTAAATAGATGCAAAACACTACCCGTATATGTCATTGTATTTTAAATACACGATAATTTCACGATTTTAGCAACTATCCCTTAATTTGAGAATAATTAATTATCCATTATATCGAGATAAAAAAAATAAAACATACCAAAAATTCCAAGCTGAATTGAATATACGATAAATTTAGTCATCAATATTTTGTTAAATTCTTTTTCGAGAATTATCAACAAGAACCATGGTAATTGAACAAAAATAAAAATCAAGTTAAAGGTGAAGAGAGAAAATAATCGATAATTAAAACACAATAGAAGGAAAAGAACTTATCTTTAATTCATGCTAATAACATTTTTTAATAACTCCTTTAAGATTCGAACGATAAACATCTCTTTTGGTTAGAGTTTCGTGCTGACAATGTGTTGTGAATAAAAAAAAAAGAGCAAGAAAAAATAGATGAGAGACAAAAAAAAGACTTATATTATATTCACAAGTCTATATTTATAGACATAACATAAAAAACCTAATTTTAATGAGTATTAAACTGTAATAATAAAGTATATTAAATTCTCATTTAAAATATGAATATTCATTATAAATAAATATATTTATAACAAAAAATTTATTTATTAATTTATTGTTTGATTGATTTGTTGGTTGTTGTCCATGAATGGCCATTTACATTGGCAGACACATTTCAAGATTAATGTGTTTTTAGGATGAGTCTATTACGTACGTTGAACACAACTGAATATCACTAACGATGAATATTGTTGAAACTATAAAATTGATTAATATAAATTAAAAATCTTAAGGATTCAACAGACAATTAAAAATTATTTAAAATAAAATTTTAATTAAATTATTTTAAGTAGGAAAAACTATACAAATGATCACCTAACTATTATTTTTTCTGTTTTAATCATGCAACTAATTTTTTTTGTCAAAACCTTTACTAATATTTTATTTTTGTTTTAGTCACTGATCATTAAATATTTAACGAAAATTATAACATGACATTATTTAACTAAACTTTCACTATATAAACTAACAAATTTAACTAAACTATCAAAATAAACTAAAAAAATAAACTAAAAACTAGTTACTTACCATATCATAAAATAGGAATTCAACTAAAGCCAAACTAAACTAACTGGTATAAAATAATTAAAAAATATATCAACTTACACTATAATAAAATAATTCAATTAAACTATCAAAATAAATTAACTATCACTATATAATCTAACAAATTTAACCAAACTATCAAAATAAAATATATAAAAAAATTATCAACATTCTATCATAAAATAATTTAACTAAACTATCATAAAATAATTCAAAAATAAATCAACTTCCAGAATATAAAAAAATAAATATACTTAAAAAACTATCAAAATAAATTAACTATCACTATATAATCTAATAAATTTAACCAAACTATCAAAATAAAAAAATAATATAATATAATTAAATAATAAAAATAAATAAAATACTTACAAATTTTAAATTTCTTCGGCACTTTTACTCTCTCAAAACATCCCAAAACTATTTAATCTTATCTATTTATAACCAAAATTATTTTCTCATACATAATATTTTTTTGTTCCCGAAGTACCCAAAACTAATTCCCTCCCACTGCCCCAAAATGTTTAAAAGAAAAGCTGCCGGCCTGCGCCCAGCCTGCTCCTTGCAACCACCTTGCTCCTTGCAACCACCCTGCTCCCTACACCCGCTCTGCATGCCTGCCTGTTACGGGGCAGAATAAAGCAGGGTTCGACTCTCCCCTTTTTTTTAATAATTGTCAAATAATGTACTTAATCAGATTCTGCAAAATCCGACTTTGATGTTATTGTAGGAATTTCAATAATTCCGGAAATATTTACGGGAGATCAATATTTTTGAAAATATTAATTTTTTAATATTTATGAGATTTCGCGTTATGCATATATATATACTAATTATTAATTTATTTAGATTAAATATTATATTAATTTAATATAATTAATTTTTATAATTTAATTTATTTTTTATAATATTAAATTTCAAAATTAATATTATTTAATAAACAGTCTAAATCAAATCAATAAAGCTAAGGGCCAGTTTAGCATTACTTTTGAAAAGTGTGGTGAGAAAGTGTAGTAGAAAAGTTCTTTTGAAATTTTTAGTTTGAAAAATATGTGTTTAGTATTGCTGTCAAAAAGTGCTTTTGAGAAAGTAAATGACTATTTTAGACATGATGTTATAAGTTAAAAATATATTTAAATGATAATAAAATTATTTTATATTATAATATTAATTAAAATTATGATAAAATATAAAAAATATTAATAAATAAATAAATAAATTATTTTTGAAAAGTGTTTTTTAGAAGTGCTTTTGAGAAAATATATAATTTTGTATGAATATATATATTTTTTAAATTAAAAAATAATTTATGTTAAATATAATTATGTATTTGTAAAAATTATATTATAATAAAATATAATAAATGAAGGTTAAAACTGTAATCTGACTCTTAAAAGTTAATTTTAGAATATTTGGTTATATATACATCTACATGTATACTTATTAAAACTTATCACCAAAACAATAATTTAAATATTAATCTCGTTTTTTCTTTCGGTATAAGCCAAACCCAATTATTCTTAGGTCGAGTACACGACCTGATCAAATAATTTTTTTGAGAATAACTTGATATTTTTTTTCAGGTCATCAAATTGAGTCAAGTCAAATCGAATAATTTTAAACATCCTTGATATACGTACGAATTTCAGGTTTCTGGTCCGAAGAGTACTCTTTATGGTCGAAACGAGATAAATGATCATTCGGAAAGAATGAATGCCTGAAGAATTCGGACTATTCGTCGTCAACGAATTTCAATCGGCCTACGACTTTAGATATGCAGTTTTGGCCAGAGTACTCTTTTTAGTGGTCTTATGTAAGGGTGATAATCAGCCTGACCGACTTGTGAGTTTTTCGGGTTCAGCTTGATCAAAGTTTGGTTAAAATTTAATTTGAGCTCGAGTTTGGCTTGAGATCTAAACGAGCCGAGCCTGCTCATGCTCGGCTCGAAAAACTCATAAACAAACTCAGAATAATTATATTATATATGCTATATATACACTAAAAATAAATTAACTAGAATAAACTGAGCACTATTTTTTTCTTTCTCAATATCGAAATACATTTTAGTGTTGATTATGAAAAAAAATTTAACGAGGTCATATCTTTTGTAGAAAAATATAACAAAACTATCTATTTTGAGTTGAACCGAACATGATAAATCTGAGCCGAACCCAATAAGCTTCGAGCTCAAATCGAGTTAACCGAGCTCGACTCATTATTACCCCTAGTAATATAAAAAGTATATTTGGTTATGTATGTTTTATTTATAATAATATAAATATTCTATCGAAATTAATCAAGACATTAATACCAAAATCAGACAAATCTTGAGAGTCATCATGGGTTGACATCTTTCCTTAAAAAAACCCTTTCCTTTTCATTAGTGGCATTTGGTTCCTTTTCCATATTTTTCTGATGATGATGAAGAGATCAGTTTTAAAGATATTTGAGTTGCTTGGTTTTGCCTGAAAAAAAGGTGTCCATTGCTATCAATACATTAATCTTTTACGGGTAAATTATACAAATGGTCACAAAATTAAATAAAGATATATCTTTGGTCATTAAAATTTTAAAAATTATAAAATATTATTAAATTTATCAAACTATTTCAAAACGATCACTATGCATTATAAAATAGTGATAAGTTCTAATAAACTTATAAACCATTTCTAACAATTCGATAAATTTTATTGACCATTTTTACAATTTTCAAAACCTCAATGATCAAAAATATTAATTTATTGACCATTTATTTACTTTACCCATCTTTTATGCTTCATTATTTGACTAATGGCCACGTGTATTATATTGTTGGTGACAGGGGTGTTAAAAATTATTTGACCCAATTGATCTGACTGCCCGAAATAAAAATGATAGATAAATTTAAAAAAAAAATTATCCAGTCGGGCCAAATACCCGACCCGAGAATAATTATGTCGAGTTTGGGTTGATTTTTTAATTATCGGGTACTGACCCGACTAATTTTAAATTATTTATATTTTTAGTTTTAAATTATATTTTTATTGTAGGTTCCTTAATATCTGTGCATAAAATAATTTAAAGATTTAAATTAATTTTATGTTTGCATTATATACTTTTAATTTTAAAAATTTTAAATATATTTTATTAATTTGTTAATATCCAAATAAAAAAAACGATATTACTAATATTCCTTTAAAAAAATATTGTATATTCAATTCAGTTGAATAAAAAAATTAAAGTTAATCAAATTAAAATCTTTTATAACTTAAATTTTATTTATTTTTAAGTTGAATTGAGTTTATAAAATAATAAATTGAATACTTTCGCAACAAATAAGCTAATTAAATATTTTCGAATTAAGTTGAGATTTGCATACCTCTAATATTAATGTCTGTTTGATCGAGTAATTTGATATTGTTTAAATAATTTTTTTCGGTCTCGATCAAGGTTTGCCCTTGCCAGTGTTTAGTCGAGCTTTTTGTGACTAGAGAGTACAAAAAATTTCAATGGAACTCAATAGAAGGGAGAGATATGAGCAGAGAAGAACATGAGTCGAGTTGAATTTGATTATTTTAATTTTATTTTAAATTTAAGATAATATTCGTCGATGATTTAATCTAATCTGATATAAATTATTTTTATTTTTTAAATCATAACATAACATATATCATCCTCATTTTAACACTAGTGTATTAACCAACTGAACCTATTAATAAAATTAAATTACGTCAAATTAATCTCAACTATTTCTTGATTTAACAGATAACATAGATCATCCTCATAAACTTGCTCACTGGGCATTAGAATTTGATATTCTTATGCTTCAACTACACGTGTGTTAATCTCTGTGTCTACTGTGAAATGTCAGCAAACATGTTGAATTTATGTCTCCGACCCCTCTGATGAGTACCTTGGGTCTGTCCATGGCCATGTTTGTATTAGTATCTTAAGCTCAATTTTTTTATCCTAAACTCGAATCAGATAAAAAATAACTATATTGGTTCGACTGAAGTCGGAATTAGTTAAATTCGAATAATTTAACCCTCTTACACGCAAGTTAGTTAGTGTCTTAAATCTGAATTAATGTTATTTTGCAAATTAATTAAACCATGCAAAGCATGGGGAACGCATGCCGCCTCACAAGAATAAATTAGTAACAAAGGTCTCTGACATTACATTAGAGACGGAAAATAAGGGAATGGAAATTAGAGTAAAAGTAGCTTTGATTTTTGGTCTAATTTGCTTTTAGTCCCTCTTTTATGAGAAAAATTTAGTTTTATTTAAGCATAAAGTCAAAAAATATTTTAACTCTTGATAGAATAGTCACGCTGGTCTCTATTTTTTTGCTTTTTAATATTTTATTTTAGGTAAAAATAATTCATCTACAGATAAAATTTTTTAGTCAATTGACGATAAATGACTTAAAATGACGTGATACGCCTATATAACAATACATATATACTGATATGACATTATCATATAGATAAATATACTGACTTGAATAAACATTATATTAGTCATTTTTTATGTTGACTTATTATTTTAAACTATTTATAATTATTGATCGTTAATTGTACAATATGTATTATTTGACAACTAGCGAATATATATAATCGATTGTAAATTATATTGATTAGTTGATTGCATTAATTAATTATATTTTTTTAGTAAATTAGTTTTTGATATTTATTAATATGTATTAGATTACGAAAAATATTTCTTTTTGTATAACCATTGGTTTTAAATTTATTGGTCGAAAAATTTTGATCAGATATAACAAAGATCTATTGTGGGACGATCTTCCCAACACAAGGATTTAAACATCTGACATTACTTAAAGGATCCGTTGTCTCATCTAACTATGCAAACTTATTTTTTTATTAAATAGAAATATTGCATTTTTATATCGAGATTCAAACATATATAAAAAGAGGCGATATAAACATTTTTAACCACTAAATCAATTGATCTCATAAAAATTAGTCTCATAAACTCCCGTAATATTCGATCCTAATTAATTGAAATTAATCCCATTCTTATCAGAGTTACTAAAAGCACAAATATCCCTTTTTATGTAATATCTTTGACTGAGATTGGGTTCCTATCTTGTCTACTTCTTTGAATCTATCTTATCTTCTACTATATAGGGTTATGCTTCAACTACACGTGTGGGTCAAGAGAGGTTGGCTAATGTGAGGTGGAAGCAAACAGGTGGAATTTGTGTCTCCGACACCTATGATGATTACCTTGTGAGTGAAGAAAAATGCATCCAAAAAGACATTATTAATTGAGTCAAACTCAAGAGACCACACCATTGTTCTGTCCGATCCATGACCTTGTTGGAGCCTGGAGGTCCCCCTCCAATCCGTTCTCCACTCTATCGACCCATCAACCAACAACCAACAAGACCCTCCATAATATGTGTACATGCATCCAAGGGAAAGGGTTAATTGCAGCACATGTCCTCGAACAATATCTCGGATTTTAAATAGGTTTCTAAGTTTTAGAAAATTTTGACTGAATTTTCTGAGTATCGATATTGTACCAATCATGGTGTTAAGTAGAGTAGGTAAGACTGGGTACCCGATCAATTTGACTAGAATTAGTCTCGGTCTTGATAGTCATCGGTTCTTGAAAATTGGATCCAGTCTCAATTTCGGTTACTCTAGGTCTTCAATTTTAGGATCCAGTCCCGTTCCTAGTGGAAACGTTACCAATACTAGGTACCCGGTCATGAAGTGGTTTAGTATTAAGAAAATATGAGTAATAAGAGAATTTTTTTAACCATCAATAATGTTATTAAATAATAAAATTAGAATATTATAGGCTTGAAAATTAAAATTTTTATACGAGTGATACTCATAATATTCATATATAAAAAAGTTTGATAAAAAATATTATCTATTACATGCAAGAAAACTAGTATCGGATACTTGGTTTTAGTCCTGGTCTTATTGGGTACCCATCGGGAAAATCAAGATCCAGTCTTTGTCCCACCAGAATAAATACCAGATAAAAATCTATCGGGTCTAATCGGATCCATGACCGAAACTAAGTAATCGAGTTTTTTTCCACCCCTGGTATTAAGTACCAACTCAAAGTTAATGTGGATCAAATATGTGATTATTGTATGAACAATTTAGATATATCTTTTAAAGAAAAAGAAGGAATAGCCCTCTTGGATTTTATTGACACTTTTTGTTCTTCAGATTATTCGATTCGAACTGATGTGTTAGACCAACATATTTTAAAGTTTAGAGAGTAATTTAAAATACAAACAATAGTATGAGGATGTTTGATTAAATAAATCCATCCATATATATATTAATTATACATGTTCAAAGTTTAAAGCAAACTCCAACCCATCACTATCATCATCACCATTACCACCCCATGAAGCCTTCTCCCTCTCTCTCAAACCATCATTCCATTCCCTTATAGGCTTATATATCCTTCTCCCATATCTCAACCAACACAATCAAGCTGTTAAAAAAGAAAGAGGCTTCACTCAGACCCAGACCTAGACAAATGAGGAAACCTGAAGACAAAGTCTGTAATAATAACAGCAAGGTGAAGCTGAGGAAAGGGTTGTGGTCACCCGATGAAGACGAGAAGCTGATGAAGTACATGTTGAGCAGCGGACAAGGCTGCTGGACTGACATTGCTAGGAATGCTGGTCTGCAGAGGTGTGGAAAGAGCTGTCGGCTTCGCTGGATTAATTACTTGAGACCAGACCTCAAGCGTGGAGCCTTCAGTCACCAAGAGGAAGAACTCATCATTCACTTGCATTCCATCCTTGGCAACAGGTAAACATATATATATATATACATATGAGTGTATGTGTATGGACACGAGAAGCCGTACTCCTAAAAATTTTATTTTATTTTTATATTTTATATATTTTTTGTATTTTCTATTAATAATTTAATTTTACACCTCAAAGCTCTTGGATCAAGTTATAAAAAATTGATATATGAATAAAATATAGAAATGTGTTTGTATGATTACATAGTCTTGAATTTTCGAAATATTTGCAGGTGGTCACAAATTGCAGCTCGTCTTCCGGGAAGAACAGATAATGAAATAAAAAACTTCTGGAACTCAACACTAAAGAAAAGAATGAAAACCGCCACCGCCACCACTGCCGCGGCTGCCACCACCACTAACTCTACATCTTCATCACTAAACAACAATGACTCAACACCAGAACCAATAAGAGATCATGTTGCAGGAGGAGGAATCATGTTCCCAGTACTGCATGAACATGCAAACATTGACATCATGGCTGCCACCTCCTTCTTATGCCGGGCCTCGTCGTTGTCATCTTCGTTGTCATCGACATCCATACCGTGCCCATCGGTTCTTACCGTTAACCGATCCGATCCTTTCCCTCATCATCAACTCAACAACCCTTATGACATGAGTGGTGGTGCACAGTTCCCATTCCAAGGTGGAATAGGTGAGGGACTATATGGTGATTATGGGATTTTAGAGCATGGGGAATTAGGGTTATGCATTGAAGAAAATGAAGGTGACATTGCCAATAAAAGCATGATTGGCAACATGAGAAGCAATGACAGTTGCTTCAACAACACTGATGAGATGTTTGGGTTAGAGAATAATGCTATTCATCTTTGGAATGGAGATAACCTAAGAATGGGAGAATGGGATTTTGAGGGTTTGATCGAAAATTTATCTTCCTTCCCTAATTCTATTGAATTCCGAGTCCAATAGCCATCTTCGTGAACGAAGTCAGAAATCAAGATTAAGAGGATTAAAGAATAATTAACCAAAAAAAAATGTGGGATTTAAATTCAAAAGAAATAAAGATTAGAGGTCTAAATAGATAATTTTTTGTTGTATTTTTTATTGTAAAAATATTTGGGAACAGTCTCCAAACTTGTATAATTCTTGTTCTTCATATTTTTTATTCTTCCATTGTCATTTTTGGTTAAATAATGGAATAAGTCCCTCTATTATGCAAATCCAAGATTTACTTCATGTACTTTTATTTTTTAATAATCTAATCGAGACTAACTCTATAGTTGAATGATCGTTTAAGTAGTGTTTATCTAGAATTTAGGGGTTAAATTAGTATTTTATTTAAAATTTAAAAGTTAAATTAAAGGTTAATACATTTTATTAATGTGCCACGTCATCAAACTAATCGCCTTTAACGTCTCAGTGACCAAAAGTTTATAAATCGATAATATAAATGATTAAAACGTTATGTTTTTGAATTTGATGAGTAAAAGTGAACAATTGTAAAACATAAGTGACCAACTGGTGTAGTTTACCCATAAAAGTAAAACAATCCAATTTCAAAGGTATAAAGAGTATAAGTACTCGTAGTGTAATTTAACCATTAGGTTTAGTTAAACTTTTCAACGGTTAATGGGTTTGTAGATCATATATAAAAATATAAACCTTCAATTTCCCATTTAGAATTTAAATTTGAAATTTGCGGGAACAAAATAACTAACTCCGATCGTCGGAAATCGAAGTTACAGATCTGAACAAGAGACTGAATCAACCGGGATGTGCATATCTCTACCGTTGTTGATGGTGATGGTGGATGACTGGCGACGGTGAGTATCAATCACGTTAACAAATGTGGCGATTGTTCGAGATTGTTTTCAAAGAACCAGTGCCACTTCCAGTTATGGCGGCGTTGATCGCCGTTCTTTCCGTTATCCGCATCTCTTCTCCGCGCTGCGCTTGCGTCGTCATCAACTCATTCTCAGTCACTAAGGTCGACGTCGGAACCGCCAAAATACCTCAACCGGGAGTGAGATTGGCTCTCCTTTTGAGCTCCTTGATTTTGGTGATAATCGTCCATTGCCGTTCCTTGTCGCCGTCTTCCAGTAACGCCGCCGTGGAGAAAGGTCAGTATTGGGATTTTTCTTGGATTTTTCTTTCCGTTATCAATCTCGTTTTGCTTTACTTGGCGCTCAAACAGCATAGCTTACGGAGATCTTTGTTCTTCTACTGATTCTGTGAAATGTTAGATATTACTTATTAGGGTTCATAAAGGGTTTCGGTAGTAGTTTGAACGACACCACTGAAATCTTATTTATTAGAATTCGATTATAAAAAATATCAGATTAAAAAATAAAAATATTATTTAAAATTAATATCTCTTACTAGTGACTTTAATTTTTAAATTTTTTTTTATTAGGTACAAAGATAAATTTAAACCTTAATGTTTATAATTTTTATTATTTTTACCCTTATTCTTTATTTGGGATAAATTTAACTTTTAACCTAAGTTTTTTTGACAAATAACTCATTTTTTAATTATCATGATGACCATACCGTTAAAATTTAATGATAATATCATATAGTACACATGTGATAATATATTTTAAATCATATGACATCTAACCTATCAAATACATACATACATATGGAATATAATTTTATTTTGATATAAAATATAAAATAATTAAAATCTAAATAAAATATTAAAAATTAATTAAATCTAAAATATTTTGGTTATTAAACCTTAAATAAATTTACTATTTTATTCTTTTATAATTTTGAGATTTTTTAGATTTAATTAAAACTCAAAATTTAAAACCTCAAATTCACTACTTTTAAATTTAAATTTAAATCTTAAACTATAAATCAAAACATTAAACTTTCAATTTAGATTAAACACTAAAATACCTAAATTCTAAACTAAAATAAAAACAAACAAACAATTGATTAGTATCAAAATCTCCTACCTTTAATTTATCGATAGCAATCTTTATAAAAATTTTCCTTTTCAGAATGTGTTCTTATTTTTTTGATAAGATTTTGATTTTATTATAGTTAGGCTTGAGAATTTTTAGTATACTTTTGTTTAAGATTTAATTATTTTTTAATATTTTATTTAAATTTTAATTGTTTTATATCTTATATTGAAATAAAATTATATTTCACGCGTATGTAATTGATAGCTTAGATGTCATGTCATTTAAAATATATTATCATATGTTACCATCATTAATTTTTTAACGGTTTAGTGATTATATTGGTTAAAAAATGAGATATTTATCAAAAGACAGATTAAGGTTAAATTTATCTAAAAAAATGAGAGCCAAAATGATAAAAATTCTAAACGTTGAGTATTAATATTATCTTTATGCCTTTTTATTATTGAAAGTCGGAGTCTTCTGTTCCAAACTTTAATACTTTAATTTGAAAAAAAAATTATTATTCAAAATCGAATATTAATAGGTCAGATTTTAATATTACTATTTAAATTTTAATATTTTGGGAATTAAAATGATTTTTACCATGTTTAAAGGAATATTTTTACAACAATAATAAGAATTGAACTTGAATTTTTAAATCTGAAAATCATAGGACTAAATTTTTGGAAATAAATTTAAAGGACCAATTTTAAATGTACAAAAAATATAGAAACTTAAAACATAATTTAACCACAAAAGAATCAAAGGAAAATCAATTATAATGAAATGTGGCTAACGTCATCGTTAGTCTTCTTCTTCCTCAACTTCAACCTGTAATCTTTCAATTCTCTCCACAGCCTCTTTCAAATCTAATCTCTTCTCCACATCCGATTCACAGCAACTCAGTCCAATCTTCAACAACTCGACAACCAACTCATGATCACCACCATTCATTTCAACCATTTTTTTGTCCAAAATCAAATCAATTTTCGATTCATAATCTTCAGGATCATTGCCTACAATGGACTTCACCCACACTGCCAAATCCTGATCATCGGTTCCTTTGCCTTTCTGCAAGAAATTTGCAGGAAACTTGCCTGTTAAAATCTCAAGAATCAGTACCCCGAGGCTCCACACGTCGGTTTTCTTGGTGATTCTACCGGATTTTGTGTACTCCGGTGACTTGTACGCCACCATGAGTTCCTGAGCACTCTCCTGGTTGATCACCGGAATCAGACTGTAATCTGTGAGGAGGGGTTCAAGTGATTGGTTGAGAAGAACGTTTGAGGATTTCAGGTGGCCGTGGGGTGCGACCAAACCAGGTAACTCCTTGTAGAGATATTCCAGGCCTTTGGCTACTCCTTTCACGATGTTCAGCCGTGTCGGCAAGGAGAGAGGCGGCTGACGGAGAGCCTGATGACCTGCAGAGAGAAGAGGCAGGTGGTTAGGTGATGAAATTAACGGTTTTAGACTTTAGTATTAAATTGCAGTCGCAACGCAAGGCAACAGTTTCGAACGTCGGCGACTGCGACGTCGACGGTAATGTAGTATTATATTTTCAGGTAATGAGTGACTGACAATGGAGATGAACTGCCAGGCTGCCGCTGTGGACGAAATCGGAGATCAGAAGCTTTTCTTCCCTCCGGTAGAAGTAAGCAATGATGGGTAGCAAGTTCTTGTGCCTTAGCCTCCCCAAGCTGTTCATGTGCTCGTGAAACTCTTCTTTCCCGGCGTTGTTCATTTGTTGGAACCTCTTCACCACCATTATTGGACCTGTCGGTGTCGCCGCCTTGTACGACGCCCCGAAGCTTCCGCTGCCCAATACCTCCGCCGAAGATCTCAGTAGCTGTGTTAAGTCAAACTTCTCTCTGTCGTCCACCAAGAAACAAAGTTTTACGGCATCGGCTTTCTTTGATGTCGGAGGCGGTGGCTCCGCCGAAGATGGTGCTTGCGTTCTGTTCCGACTGATTAAGAGGATGATAAGTATAAAGAATGTTATGAATGCCCCAGCTAAGAAAATGTTTATAATAAGCCATATTGATGATGATGTCATGGGGTGGAATGAAGGGGCCGGGGCTGGGGTTAGGGGGTCGGAAGGTGGGGATGAAGAGGCGGTGGGGCTGGGTGGAGGTGGAGGTAGAGGCGGAGGCGGAGGTGGAGGAGGGGGGGTACACTTTGTCTTCAATGGTGCTCCACAAAGACCTTTATTGCCTGCATATGATCAAAGAAAATGGTAGCGTTTCTAAACTACGTAAATAAGTTATTCATGCATATTATTGTCACTCGAATGATAAAAATTCGATAATTTTAAAACGAATCTTAAAATAAAAAATATAAAAATATTTTATGAATTTAAATATCGATATTTAATCTAAAAATATTAATATAAAAAAAGTTTTTGCTTCTGGATGTGTTTGATTTAACTTAACTTTGAAAAGGTTAAAATTGTACGATTAAATACGATTATAAGTATTTATGATAGGTTAATCATACCCTTTATCAAGAACAGTTGGTTAATTATTTAGCAATTATAAAATCGTAATTTAACCATTAAAAAATATTTAACCTCTCTACGGTTAATCGTTATTTAACTGTTAGTCACAGGTTAACATGTATTATAATTTTTTTTACATATTCAATAATTCTTTTAAGAATAATAAAATTATCTCTCATAAATATTATATTTGTATTAAAATTTTTAGTAAAAAATATTTAAATAGAGAAATTTAATCACAAACTTCAATTTATATCTAAATTATTTCATTATGGTTAGCCAATAAATTAACTATTATTTTTAACGATTGGTCAATCGAAACCGTTTAACTCTAATAATAGGTTAGTTAACTGATAAAATTTAATGATTATATTGATTAACAATTAAGGTTTGTTTTGGATGCACTATAAACGAAGTTACAAGAAATTATATCATGGTCATTTCCATTACATCGTTTATGAGATCGACCAATAAAAATCACTTATCTCATTTATTTTTTCTTATCATATTTTTACCAAGTGAATCTTCTATAAACTAAATTTAAAAACATTTTTTATCCGGTAAAGATTTAATTGGTAAGAATATGACATAAAAAATAATAACAACAATAATTTTTGTTGATTGATCTTATGAATGACGCGACGGAATTACCTAGGATATAATTTTCCGAAGATACACATGAGATAAAAGGAGAGATTTCCTTCGAATTTAATGGGTTAATTGCATTATAAGGCACTGATACTTTTAAAACTATTATAATTAACCCTTTGCCTCTCTTAAAATTATATACTTAATTATTTTTAAAACTTTCAATTAAAATCAATGAAATTAAACCTTAATCCTTTAACTAATTTTAATTATATTTTAAAATTTTAATCATTTTAAAGTTAACTAATTTATTTTGTAGTTCAATTCAAACTCCGACCTGCATCCTATTATCAAGTTATCTCCGATAAAAATATATAAATAATATTTGTTATGTTCGTAATCGTAATTAACCCGAGATGGTTTTAGTTACTTACCGGCAAACATGGTGGTTTCCATCATTCTAAGCCTTCGAGGTATCGGACCCTCCAGTTCATTGTTCGAGAGATTCACCACCTGTAGGTTCCTCTGTTTAAAATCCGGTATCCGACCCGTAAACCGATTCCGATCGAGTTTAATCTCTTTAAGCTTAGGAAGAGCCAGCGTTGATGAAGGAATCTCACCTGAAAACTTGTTTTCCGACAGATACAGCTTCATCATCCTAACCAAACCTTGAAATGCATTCGCCGGAATCTCACCGGAAAATCCATTCTTCGACAAGTAAAGCGATTTCAACATCTTAAGTTTTCTAAAATCCGGAATGGAACCAGCAAAATTATTGTTCATAAAGCTCAGGGATTTCAAGTTCGGAAACCCAGTCAAAACGCCGACGTCAATGGTGCCGGACAACCCCATCCCCTCCAATCTCAGACCCAAAACGGAGCTGTTCATGCAAACGACACCAACCCAACTCGCGCGGTGGGCGTTGCACGGCGGCTTACGGTTGTTTTCCCAATCCAGTTTCCCGGCATTGGTTAAAGAAGATTTAAACTTCAAGAGCCGTTCAGGTTCGGATAATGAATAAGAAGAAACAACAAGCAGTAACGATATTAATGCCAGTAAGAGGTGTAGGTGAAAGGTGGTCATGGCGGAGGGTTTGGTTGACAGACGGTGATGGAGGGCGGCGCATCCGCGCCCTTCGCCAGTAACCAGCAATGCGGAGGAGCGGTGTTGTTTCGATCTCCGTGTATGTACCGAAACCGTGAAAAAAATGAGAAGTGGTGGTGATTTTGTTGGCTTTGAAGCTGCCATTGTCCATTTCTAAGAATAGTTTGGAGTTGTTAAAAGGGTTTGTTTCAATGAAAGGCTGTGCATGGGTTACGTTTGTTCATAAATCTTCTTCTTTATCTGTCATATGCCTTATTTAAGTGGAAATTTGGGTAGTTTTAATTTCCAGTCATTAGAAGGAACTTAAGGTTTGGATGAATAGTTTAGGGTTTATGTAGAGAAAAATATTTATAAATGTGATCTTAATTTCAATGAATATTTGTCATCCGCGGTCCTAATTAACCAGATTCATTTATCTTATTTTTTTAAAAAGTGAATCATCACCTTTTTCCTACATATAATAATGAGTGGGAAATTATCGAGGGTGGAAATCGTCTGCCTCTTTCACATGTCTCCTTCCATGCCTTCATTTTAATTAAAGGGTTTATGGTTTAAGATTCAAGGTTAGAGATTATGGTTAGGATTTAGGGAATTAGGGATATGATATAATTTTAGGGTTTAGGCCGATTTAGTATATAGAAAATAAGGGTTAAGATTTAAAATTTATTTTTTTTAAAAAAATTAACAGAAGACATAAAAAGAGGCGTGATAAAGAGACAAAAGATTTTTACTCAATTATCAAGTAATTACTTAAAGATGAACAAACCTGATTGCATGGACCACAAATAATGTGATGAACATGGTTCATGATATAATCTCTCGAATTTTAGAATTAATTATTTTAAGGTTAATTATTAAAATAATTATTTTTGTTAATTTTTTTCAAGTAAAAATTTAGCCACTTAATTTAAAAAACAATCGATAAAGTTATTTACGTTTTTTTATCTATAAACTTTTAGTAACTGAGATATATATTGTCACTAAACTTAAACGAGAAACTGGTCTAACACAATATAAATAAATAAATTACTTAAATATTAAATTATTATTTCACTTTTATTTTATATTTAATTTGACCGTTAAAATTTTAAAATTATTTTTCATCTTTCTAAAAAAACTCTATTTCTTTAAAAATTCTCTTACTCAAATTTTAACTCTTCTCTTTATAAGTAAAATGCCAATCAATTTACCAGTAAAAACCACGTCAACATCAAAATAATAAAAGTTACATTTGGGTCACTCTTTATATTTAAAAAAAAGTTTATCAATCTATGTATTAATTAATTAATGATTTCAAATGAAATACTTTAATATTAACAAGGGTATACAAGTGATTTAGAAGAAAAGACGATCAAATTGATAACCTTTTCAAATATAAAGAGTGATCCAAATATAATATTATTTATAATTGAGTGATCCGAATATAACCTTACTCATAAATGAATGATCTAAATATAACTTTTAATAATTAGGTATATATACTTATTTATATTTTTATTAATAATAAATTATTAAATGACTCAAATATAACTTCTTAATTATATATATATTGATAATAAATTTTAAATAATTATAAATTGAAATTGAAAAATTGAAAAAAATAATAAAGGACATTTTTTTTAGATAGAGGAGTAATGTTTATTATTTTACATAAAATATTTTATTTTTATGTTTATTATTCTTGTCCTAAAGAACTGAGTATTATTATAAACAAATACTATAAGCCCAGAAAGCTCGATTGAATTTCCTCCTTCTCTCCAGAATTTTGGTAATTATTTGTTTGTCTTGAATCAGTTCTTCCAATTTAATCAATTCTGATTCTGAGTGAAGAGAAATTTGCAGTTAGGATCGATTGAATTCAAAGCTCGTCGCGTTCTTTCACCATCTTTGTTTGACCCTAATTTTATCAGATTCCCCAAATGGATGACGCAATTTGGGAAGAGATTGAGCGTTCAGAGAGGTAATCTCGATTATTAATTTGATAAATTTTGTTTTAAATTAAAGTTTTTTGGGTCTTTGCTGATGAATTTGGTTCGATTCTTTTAAAAGCTTCTTGGTTTGCTCCATGTATGAGGAGGCTACCTCATTAGCTTCTTCCATAATAAAGAAAATAGGAAGACCCAATCTTTCCGTTGTTGATGATTTTCAGTCCGATTCGTATGAAGCTATGGAGGCCGTGGGTATGGTCTTGGTTCAGTCCTTGAAACAACTCTCCAGGTACAGCTGCCTTCCCTTTTCTTTGTTTGGTGGGAGGGAAAGGAAAAAGAAAAAGAAAATCCTTACCTTTCTTTTTTAGTTTATTATAGTTGATTACCTTGTCTTATGCAGGACGTCTACTATTCTGAATGAGCTCAAAACTTTGTTTGTTTCAGTTGAAGCAATTCCTGTTCAAGTTCTTCTTACTGGGTAATCTTTTTCTTTTCTTCTATATGTCTATGTTATCTTGACTTGGGAATGAGTTTCAGATGATAATGAATGTGTCCGACATGGATATGCTCTATTTCTTTATACCTGGCTGTATGTATATTTTGAGGATCATATCCTAATTCCTATGTCTGAATTTAAAGAAGATAAAAAATTTGGGTAAGGTGGATGTTAATTCAAAATGCTTCATATTTTTGCGTTCTAAGTGCTTCTCTGATCTGATAAAAGAATATTATACGGCTTCCGAAATTTTATCCCATTCTGAATCCAGATTCATAGGTGGTCAAAATGTTTAATTTTATCCCCTTGCTTCTCTGATCTTAATTTGTTGGTTTTACAATCACTCCTGATAAGTTTGTTCAATATTGCTCCCCTCTTTCTTATTTTATGAGGCTAGAGATTTAATCATGTTGCAGTGTGATATTGCCATACTTGTTGAGGTCTCACTTGTAAATGAAAGTTGTACATACACCCTGTATTATATTATATAAGGTCTAATTTAAATGCTCCATTCATCTTGATTTACCATTGTACCGTAAACACAATAAACTTTAGCCTTGGTGTAGGATCTTAGAACCTCTAGGACAATGGTGCTAAATCTCCTTCCATTTCTGAATTTTCAGGGTATGTTTCCAAATATCAGAAGGTTCAACTTTGGGAGCCAAGGAATTTCTAGAGGAGTTCCTTCACAATTGGAGATATGTGGATGAACACTACTATGTCCTTACTAGTGCTAAGACAAGTTTGAAATTCAAGGAAGGAAGTGATAGTTATTTTGTCTTGGGAGCTGAGAAGTACATTCAAGTGGTTGAGCTGTATGCTTTCATGCTTCTTGGAAAAGTTTCCAGTGATGTTGATCTTGCAATCTCTTGGGTTGAGCAGGCTGCTTTGCCGGAGAAAAACCGTCAGGTTATATATGCTAAGCCGAAATCTGTCTTGATCCGCTGTTCAATTGAGTTGTTTGCCTTTTCTGTCTTGGTCCACCGTTAGATTGAGTCGTTTGTCTGACATGGTGTTAAGTATGCTTGGTTTTTATTAGTTATGAGGGAATAATTTTAGTTTTCTTGTAGAATATAATAGTATTGCACCAACTTATTATTTTTTCATGTATTATTCTAGGAACTTTTGAGAAGATTGCACTCCCTATATTCCACGAAGGTAGCTCATTTATCACAAGGCCCCTTGTCACGTTCGCCTCTAGTAAACTATGAATCTCATTCTTCTGCTAAGGGGCCAAATGTACCCGAGGGGACACCAACAGGTTTAAAGGCAAGCTACCTGCTTAATCGAGGGAAGGATTCAAAACAGTCAAATTTGAAATTGTACAGACAACCACATGGCTTTTTATCATGGTTTAGTAATATCACTTTGAAGTTCGGTGATCATCGGATGGTCATATCAAGTGGTAAAATTTTGATGGGCTGTCTGATCCTTTTCGTGTATTACATCTTTCGGAGGAAAGGAGTTTCATTACAGAGGTAAGACCATCTTCTTGTTTTTCCATGCATGCCTTGGATGTAAATATCAACAATTTGAATAGATTCGTGGTCTACCACTTTGCTTTATATTAGTAGCTGCTTTTCCTCAGTCTATGTGATGCTAGTTATTCTCAAAAAATATTTGAATACTCAAGGATAGCGTTGCATATGTGCGATTACTGTATGTTAAATTGTTTCAATGTCGGTTATAATCTCTTTGATATTCCCCGAATTGAAATACCGTTTAACTCTGCCCCGAAATATTTGTTCATAAACTTGTAATAGGTTGAAGCATAACTAATGTTCTCAAGTACCCTGAAAACATACTTTTGTAATTAATACTGTATGTATCTGCAATTCTGCATTTTCGCTTCGATGTATTCAGCTTACCCAAAATTGAATGAGGAAAAACATAACGAAAAGTCTATATGATGCTGTAACGAACTCCTAGCACTTTTAGGTTAGAATATGATGACTGCATGTTCTGTAGAGAAAGGGAAATGGACATTTGATATATATTTGTTGTTTGCAGGACTTTAAAGAGACAAGCTTTGTTTGCAAAGAAGTGTTTCGTAGACTTGTGGGAGCTTGCATTTTCGTACCAAGTAAACCCACTAGCCGCTATCCAACCCTTGCCTGCTGCGAGCCGATGAGCCGAGACAAGTCAAGATGGGTACCGATGAGAAGTTTTAAACACTACTCCTGCTCCTGCAACTTATCTGTTACTTCGCATTCAACCTAACCGAGCCAAGTCGAGACGGGTACCAATAAGAAGTTTGTTATCATTAACAATTACAGTATTACTACTCATTTGAGTTTTCTTGGTCAGGTTACCTTAAAACAATCATAAAGGAAACAAATGATTTGTTTTAAAAGTTAAATGCCTGTGTTTGAAGTCTGAACTTTGATGTTAATGAGAAAAAAATATATTTCATTCCTCTTAATTCGTCGATCGGAACTGTGGTGTTTCGGAGCGATTTCAAGACATCGATGATATAATTTTTATCTCAAAACGAAGTCGTCATCGATCTTTAAATAATTTTGTATTGATGTAATTGAGGATTCATGTTCCATAACAAAAATATTTCTTAATAAAGTGAAAGGTATGCTCATATATAAACATTTTTTACATTAGTAAATTTATAATATATTAATTTTGTTTTGCTAGCAATATCCATGAATTGTGTGATTGTATTCTATTTTATCCTATTCCCATATGTACTCTAAACCTAAATTAAACTTCTAACCCTTAAAATTGACAAGTATATATAAACTCACAGTTTGTGTATTAATTTTTTTTCAATAAAAATATTTTGATATGCAGATTTATGTTAACTTTAATTTACATAAGCCTTTTAATTTAAGGTTTAAAGAATTAAATTATGGTCTGGGTTTTTAGATTGTAAGGTACACTAAGTGATAAAATATATTTATGTTTATCATATGTGGTTTTTTTAAGCTTCATTCACAATTGATTTTAAAACGAGATTTTAAGTAAAAAATATGAGTCTGGAGAAAAATTAAAATTTTCAGTGTTTTTAAAGTTTGACTTAAGGACCAAATCAATACAAAACTAATTAAAAAATATTAAATTAATATTTTATTGAATTTTTTAAATTATTTGAATGAATAAAATTTCATTTACTAAAAATAAATACTTCTCCATTGACGTTCCAAAAATAGTTTAGAACTCATTCCTAAACGAGGCCCCCAAGATAAAAATATGATTAGGGACTAAAATTAAAATAAAAGGATGAAATCTCAATTTCCGCCTAGTGTAGGGACTATAATTAGAATTATACCAAAAAACGCCGTGTTGCAAAACCAAAAGTCGGCCGCTGCTGATTATTGATATACAGAATTACACTTTCTTTCCCTTCACAAAATCTTTTCCATGCAAACGAACTAGATCAAATCCAGCAACAAATTAAGCGATATATAAACAGGTATTACATTGGTTGCCTTTGAATCTTTTGCCGATTCAAGGGAAAATTATATTGTTTAAAGCCTCTACATTTGATTCTAGGGTTTTGTCGAACATTTTTGCTATAAGTTTATGCGTTCATTGTCGTCTTGTTTCTTGAATCGGGTCTCTTGTTTTGCGCGCGTTTTGATTGTTTTAGGTTTTGGAAGTAGTGGATCAGATGAGTTCGTCTTTCGCCGAAGCTTTTCCAGCAATGCAGGTAAATCTTTCGGGTAAAAGTTCATGCATTGGATGAGAATGTCTTAAGTTATCGTGTTTGAAATCAATTCTTCATTATGTATTGGCAGGAAACTTTGCTGGAGTTTCGGGCTGGTAAGATGTTGTTGGAAGGAAAAAGGGTTGTACCTGATACACGAAAAGGACTCATTCGCATAGCTAGGGTATTATTTGATCTTTTGGATTATACTAGTTTTGTACATTATGTGTTTAGATGGTGAAATTTGATTTGTTTGAACTAATTTTTATCTGGAACTGTTGTGAGCTTACTGCCTTTCTGTTACAGGGTGAGGAGGGATTGGTTCATTTTCAGTGGCTTGATCGGATTCAAAATGTTATTGAAGATGTATCCCACTTACTATAGTTTGTTTTGTTTCTTCACTTTTTATATATAAAAATATTGCTGGTTTTATCACAGCAGTCTTTCAGTTATGACTTTTGTTTTATGCTGCTCCTGATTTGGTAGTCCAAGAATCTATATTGCATGTGCGTGTTTGTATTTTGTGCACATGCATGAATTTCATTTGAGATGTAGTTAGGCAATCTCTTAGTTTGTCTTCTCATTTTGTTAATAGTTGAAATGGTTTGCTCTGTTGCCCATATTTGCTAGTTCCAAGTCACTGGCAAAGTTTTTCTCGTAGTTCACTGTTTTTATGTTTCCAACTAGTTAATTGATATGGTTAAGAATTGATTTTTTATTATTTTTCTTTAACAACGTTTCACAATTAATATTCAGACATTTGATTAACCTTTTATGCTTACTAACCCTGTTATTATTGATTGATCCATAAAGATGCTTATTTAACGTTTCTTTTCTTTTTCCTGTTGTGAGTGCTCCTTTTTCCCCTTTTCCTTGACATGACATATTGTAGGATCAAATTATTTTCCCTGATGAGGCTGTTTTTGAGAAGGTATAAAATTCCCTTTTGAACTTTAAATCTTTTAAAAAAAAATTAATTATCAAATTGGAATCCATTAGCTCTTTCAATTTAAGTAACGTTGAATATTATTGTACTTGGTTAACTTAGGTTAATCAAACATCAGACAGGGTTTACAAATTAAAGTTCAATACCGACGACCGAAAGTTCTTTTTCTGGATGCAGGTTAGGTTTACCAATTTGCTTCCTGTGTAGCTAAGTGTCTGCTATTTATTTATAAGTTGTTATTTTTTCACTATTCTATCAGGAACTGGAAGCCGAAGATGATTCACAATTATGTATCGCAGTCAATAATTTCATCAATCAACCTTTAGGTATAAAGGGATTATTTTTTGTTAAGTTATGCTTTGAAGTATTAAATCTGCATCCTAGTCGTTGAGGTTAACCTTCGGTATGAATTGCTTTTGTGTGTTTGTAATACGATAAATTATTCTCTTTATGTCGTTTTTGTATGAAATCCTATCAACTTTAATAGATCACCCTTTTGTGCATTTATCTTGCTTTGGTTTGTTTATAATACGAAAAATTATTCACTTTGCCTTACTCCGTTTGTGTGTCTGTCTGTGTCAATTCCTGCAACTCTGATGTAAGTAATCACATAATCAAACATGGGTTTCTTGATCAAATTCTGTCCCTTTTCTCCCTGAGTTCTCTGATCCTCACTCTTAACTTTATCTTTGCAATACATTTCAATATTTGAAATTGGAAAGCCCCACATGCATAGGTGCTATGTCTTGATTTCTACCTTTTCTTCTCCCTCTTTGTCTTACGATATCAGTGTATTTCCTTATGTATCAAAATCTCTATATTTGTGGATTAGGGCTTCATATATAGCTCATTGTGGATGCGGATAGTTTTTTTCCCATAAACTGATTCTATCTCTTAATTATTATATTTAACAGAACTTGGTGTAGAAGAACCCGATGCTTCCGATCCATTGCAAGTGTCTGAAGACATGGTTGAAGATGACATTTCATCAAGGTAAAACTATTGTTATATTGATACCTTCCATTCATGCTGAACGATTACTATAACTGGTTTTTGCAAACTCAAATTGAAAAGCTAAATGTTATGAATGTAGTTTTTAGATGTCTTTTGCTCTAGCTTATGAATTTTTATGAATAAATTATTAAAATTGTTTCTAAAACTTTTTAAGTAGAATTAGTATTAAAAAAACAAGGTTGGTCATGCTGGGGAATCTACTTACATGATTTGTGGTGGATTAGTTCTAGGGAAATTAGAGATTTTAGTGCTTGTAAATATATTAGGTAAAGGACTTGGATTTTAGAATCAATTACAAGATTGAATGTATCAATTTTTTTTTTTTTTTGAAGTACCCGGTGGCTCCTCTATTCATAGACCTTGGATGACTTGGACTGAAAGCACATTGGCAATTTGAGCTCTAATGTATCATGTCATGATAGCAGATTTTGTTAAGTAATCTAATGACATAACTAAGCCGAGGGTGGCCATTTGTGATTCATTGCCAAACCAATGGGTAATGTTATCATTATCCAATTGGTGTAGGTATTCCCCATTCTGTTATTCCATCTAGACTTCCTAGAGTTAAATTTAAATCATGCAACAACCTTGGTATAAATATTTTCACGAGCATATGTTGGGTAATTTGCTGTGTATTGTTTCTGCCTCCTTGAAAGGAAATTGAAGGAACATTACCCAATTTAATAATGTTTTTTCTTTAATCAATCTTATCGTCCTATTCTCCACAAGATATTAGCTACTTGTTCAAATTTTTATGAATTTTGTATCCAAAATTTTCAGAGCTGGAAACTTGACTGTTCCAAACTTAGGAGCTGAAGCTATTAGTGATGTAACCTCTTCTTCAGGTCCAGTTAAATTGGAAGAGTTGCAAAGAATATTGAGCAGTATCGGGCCAGCAGGTATGTAGTTCATTAGTTGCAGAATGCTTGTTATCGGCTTCTATTAGGCTGTAGATCATTTTGAGCTCTAACATGGTTGTTTTGTGGTTATACCTGTTGCAGAGATAGCTGGTGATCCAGATGGAGGTGATGTTCATTTCTTTGTCATATATTTAATAGTATCTGGTAATATTAATGTTGAAGCTGTTGAGTTTATAGTTGCCCTAGCTTCTGGGCTGTGTACTTCCTGTGGATGTTTGAAGTCGCTTTTGCTTGCACCTTGTGTTTGGGGGGAGGACGGGGGTTGTTTGTATATGTCCGTAGAAACTGGTTTTTCTTCATCCCAAGTTGATTAAGAGTTCAAATGTTTAAATGTTGTGCCTTTCCATGTGAAATATTTTTCCAATAGATTTATAAAAGCAATAGTAGAATTAGAGTCTGATATGCAGTTCTTGGAATATCAGTTTCTGCTTGATGCTGCTCTCTAAGTACGTCGTGTCTGTTAACTTTTTTCTTTATTTCTCAAGAGCTCCACTATTCATATTTGATACCAATACCATGCCATTAGAAAGAAGGTAGTTTGAGGCATAACTAAACTTATTTTTTCTCTCTTTTTCTTCTACACGACTCCACCTCTGTACCTTTTCCATCCTACCAGGTTTGGGGTTGGATGATATCTTGAAGCCAGATTTGATAATGCCATTTATTGAGTCATTGTCACTGGAAGAGCGATTAGCATTGCATTTACCTGAGGTATGTAGTAGCTTCATTGTTCAGTTTTCTTTCTATGGTTTATGTTCTCCGGATTTGAAGTTATCGATGTTTCAGGGTCAATGGACACCAGAAGATTTGTTAGAGTTGCTCCAGAGTCCTCCTTTCCGTCAACAAGTCGATTCATTTACATATGTGAGTAATTAGAATCCATCCTATTATTTGTTTGGAACTTCACATTGGCATTGTTCAATTTCATTAGGCTGTTTTCTCTCTGTTATAGGTACTTCGAACCGGACAGATAGATTTGTCTCAGTTCGGTATCGACCCAAGTAAATGTAAGTCATCTGCAGTTCACCTTTGCTAGTATTGTTAGTATCGTACGATGTGCCGGTGCTTCCCGGTTAATTATTTTACCACCCATTCCTTTATGTTTTGCAGACAATTTTACTGTTTTATCTTTCCTCGAGGCACTCGAAGATACCGTCTCCAAAACGATGGAGTCCGGAGAAACACATCAAGATGGAGAAGATGTAAGACCTCCATCATGTAACCATAATGACCCTATGGATGAGAGCAAGTAACGGAGATAACTTCATCCGTTCTCGTTCCCCTTCCCCTTCGTCCTCGACATTTTATCATCGGAGAAGCGAAATGTGTATCTCCGTTTGGTTGAGAGAGTGCTCTTGGAAGCAGCAGATAAACCGGGCACTGAAGAACATACATGACTTTGTTCTTGTTCAGACTTGAATCTGTTGTATAATACAAATACAACTCAAAAGAATCTGTTGAAGATGAAACAGGTAGAGGAGTGTGTTTGTTGCCTCGGAATTCTTATGTTTCATTGTTAGGGTGCAAAATTGGATTCAATTAATCGTTAGTAAATTATTTCGGTTATACTTCGGTACTCCTAGTTTTATCTTTGGGGGACGAAGTTAAGATTTTAGAGTCAGAGACAAAATATAAATGTTTGAAAGTGAATGATAAATAAATTAAATTTTTAAAAAATTAAATAGCAGGACAAAGATAAAAAATCTTTACGAGTGAGGATAATTACCCTTCTCCGTCCTCGTTTAGTTTCGTTAGCATCCCTAAATATTAAAGTATAATATTTTTTAATTCGATTCGATGGAAATAATGAATGTCAATTTGAGATTTATGTCTTAAAATCAGACAAGTGTTTGTAGAGTTCAGTGTCTGTGTTTTGACCATTGATTTGAAGTGCCAGGTGGGTCAAAAGTGTCTGCTGGGGAATGCATGAATCCAATCGTTGACCAATGGGTTGGTATTTTCAAAAATAAAAATATTTGAACGCTAAGAGTTATTTTACTATTTTTTATTCGAATCAAATCGTTATCACCCTTACTTAGGGATGAGCATCTTACTCAGTCTCATTGGGTTCCGATTGATCCGGCTGGATTGTGTTGAATTTTTTTTGATAAAAATCGGATTTGGTTAGGTTGGATTCGGTTTTAAAGTATAAAATATTTGATCCGATCTGACCGGAGATTAAATATGTTATTTTTTTATAATTTTTAGAGATATTTGTAATAATAATTCTTTATCTATATATTTATTATAATTAGGTTCTTAAAATTATTATTTTTATTTATAATTTAATCCTTAAAATAATAGTTTCTTTTATAATTAAGTCTTAAAATTATTTTTTATATAGGTCGGGTTGTATCAAGTCGGATTTGAGTTTAAGATAATTATTTTTAGGCCGTGTTGGGTCAAATTTTTTTAAAAAATATTCGTATTAGATTAAAGTCAGATTTAAGATATTTGTGTTCGATTGGATTCAGGTGGACCGAAAATCTGACTCGTACCCATCTTTACCCTTAAAGAGCCGTGAATTATAATAAATCTTTTAAGTAAGATGAATATTTGAACTAAAATTAATTAATTCAGTCACTTTTAAATAAAAAGAATGTATTTTTTCTTTAGTCATTAATTTAATTTTTTATTTGAGTTAAAAATGGTTTACTCTTGAAATCTTATTATTATATTCATTTTCAATAAAAAAATATTAAATTTTTATTTAAATATAAATTCTAAGTTTTTTTTCTCTCTCTAAAATATAATAAATGTTAGATTATTTTTTAATTTATAACATTTACTATAGTGCTATAAAAGTCATTCTACTAAACTAGTCTTTATTTTTTTTTTACTTATTATTTAAAATAATCCAACTTTTATAATATTGTAACAAATATTATAAATTAAAAAAATAATATGACATATATAATATTTTAAGAAAAAATAAAAATTATATTTATGAAATTTCTCCAAAAACCACCATTCATTTTTATAATTTAATTTTTATTTTTATCTAATTTTTTTTCCTTCTACACCACGTGTTGGGTAATAAAAAAATATATTATGAAATCAATTAAATTAAACGAAGGGGCTGAAGGTCAACGACAAAGGAAGACTCTAGGTTTGTGCTTAAAAACCCTAATAACATTAGAGGAAGCTTCCAGAAATCAAATTTGATTTAAACAATAATTGATTAATAGATCTTCTCCGTTCTCTGATTCTCACTCTGAATAACCAACAATCATCGATCAAATCCTCAATTAAATCTGATTGGATCCATACAGTCGGCTTAAAAAGAGATGGAGAATGGAGGAGCGGATAAAGGCAATGGCGACGGAAATGGGCAGCAGGCTGCAGCTGCGTCGTACACTTATTGGGTGAGGGAAACAACGGCGGACGCTGCTCCCCTCCCTCTTCCCAAGAAACTCACCGCTCAAGACTTGCTTTCGAACCAATCTGATTCCCCAACACTTGGGTCTCCTTGGAATAAGGTATTCTGTTTCCCTTGCTTCATTTCGTTTTTTTAGCGTTGCTTTTGCAATATCTGTAGAATGTGGGATCGAACGGACAATAGCTTCCGATTTAAGATTTGGGAGCGGGAATTCTGGGTAGTTTAGGCATTCTAATCTATGGTTTTATTCCTTCAAAAAAAAATATCTATGGTTTTATTAATGGGTATTTTCAAAATTTCCTACAATTTGAGAACTTTAAATAATTGCTCCTTGTTACTCGCAGGCTGGAACTTGGGAGGAGAAAAACCTTAATAACTGGGCTACACAGAGATTAAAGGTTTCTATACAAAACTCTGATTTTTTATGTATGTAATGCGGTTGTATGTATGTGCATATTTAAATCTTCAAACATACAGATAACCCAATTTTATTTTCCAGGAATTGCTTAAATCTGTGGGCACTTTGGACTTATCTCGTGGCAAGGCAGAAATTTCTGATGTAACCAAGTGTGTTGGTGATGTCAGTTTTTAAACTTGTTTTCTTATGGGGTCTTATAATTTTATTTATCATATCTATGGCTGTGCATATTGATATTAATATTATTTCCTGGTGAATGTTACATATTGTGCAGGCATTTTTGGTGACTGTACGAAACAAAAAGCGTGTAGGCTATACGTACGAGTTGACATTAAAAATCAAGGGTATGTTAGTTCTAAATGTGGTGTTATCCTTTACTTCCTAAGCTTATTTATCGTTTTGCTAATCAAATTTGGATTGAACCAATATTAGGCGAGTGGCGTATACAAGAGGAGAAAAAAACTGTTAAGGGCCATATTGATATCCTGGAATTCTCATTCGGCGAGGTCGATGACTTGCAGGTACGATTGAGTCTAGTGTGTTAGTGACATGACATCTATTTGGTGTAGAAGAGGTACTAGGATAAGCTTGTCGAATATATCTAGGTATAAATTCTATAACATCTATTTGAACTCGTCTTCAAGGTTCAATTGGTACCTCTGAACATTTTTTGTCCAATTAGGCATCCGAACTTAAATTTTGTTATATAAGTTCTTAGTTTTAAAACCACGCCGTCAAGTACGTCAATGTTCTATTTTTTTTCTTCTTGTTCTGTTTCTATAGGTGTTTTGCTTTTCCTCTTCTCTTTTCTTCTTATTCCACTTTTATAGGCTTTAGTATTAAACATTAAGTGTGTGTTTGTTATCAATTAAATAATAATATTATTAGTATTAAATATAGTTGACCTAACTAAACAAGAATTATAGAAACCTTTAGTTGAGTTTGTTTCGAGCTTTTTTATATGTGAAAATAGAGAAAAGTATAAGCTTGTTTTTTTTGTATTATTGTTCTTATTTTTATTCTATTTGTTTTTCATCAAATTAAGGATGCCAACATTTGAATGCTGAAATTTTAGTGTTCGTTAAGCTTTTTTTAGTATGATAGAAATGGATGATGTAATATTGAAAAAAAACATAATTCTTGAAGGAATTAAAGGTAACTAGTGACTGTAAGAGGAATTAATGCATGATATTGAATATTTTAACCTCTAAGTGTTCACAATATGATTATAATGTTGTTTTATGTATAAAATATATTATATAATTGATTTACAAGTTTATTAGTATAAAAATACATCTCAATTATAAAAGGCGTGCGCCTTCGTTTTCGCCCTGCATCCCGCGCCTATGCTTCATGGACCCTTTATGCCTTGGTGCGCTTTGCGCCTTTTAAAACCAAGTATAAGTTACCCAAAATATAACTCCATTAAATGTTTTGTGGGTTAAGGTTCAAATTGATATTTGATACATGAACTTGTCTTCTTGGTTTGAATTTGTTAAAAAAAAACTCAAGTTTCATTTTGAACCAAGAATGCAAGTTCATGTACCAAGTTGAATCTTAAGCCTTAAAAGTTATGAAATTGAACCTTGAAAATCAAGTTCAAGTACCAAAATGTATTTTTATCCCAAAAAAATTACTCGAACAGAATAGGAATATATGATTTTTAGATCTAGGCTTAAGGAAAACGCATGATACCATAAACCCCAAAAGCCAACCGTAGGGTAGTAAAATTATTTTCCACATTACATCTCATAGTTGCATACTTGCATGTAAGTCATTGATAATATATCGACTTTTAGAAACATAATGAGAGCTCGGAAAAGATGACCGAAACCAACTGAAATGTTCTTTATGTATTTCTTTTTGCATAACCATAGATGGAAGTAAAGCTCAGTGAAGATAAGGATTTCGTGCAGCAAGACAAGCGGCAAATTATTCAGGACTTGAAGAAACTATTTTTGCAGCCTGTCCGGGAGAAATTGCTTCAATTTGAGCAGGAACTCAAAGAGCGGTAGCAAGGGTTCGTCTTCCCTTTCATTTAAACTTTGTTTTTTATGAAATTTATTATTAGACTGTAACTGTATTCTATCATCTGCTGCTCGCCACTGCTTTTAATGGGATTATATGTAGCGGGACATAAGATTAAGGAGGCAAATGCAGTACCTGCAATTGTACCACTTTTACTTGAATCTTCCACATTTCTATGTTATGTTTTCTTTGCATTTGATTCGAATTTTAACATCCATTAGCTGGAAAATGTAGTGAATGGTCGTTCATAATTAGTTCTTATTCACCATGGTAGACCAGATAAGAAAAGAGGAAGAAGATTAAGCCTGGTTAGTTTATGTTTTATGTCATAAAAGCTCCATTGGAGGAGTGTAAATAAAGTGATTTATTTTGAGAAAAAGGGCAATGATTGGTGGAAATGGAATTTCCAAAATATTGTTTTTAGTTTTTTTATTTATAAAAATACGGTTTCTTTTAAATTATTTTTAATAATAGGGTACTTTATTGCAGGAACCAAAAGTTGGATAGATTATAATCTAACTTTGAATAATGTTTTTTCTAAAAATAATAAAAACCCGGTATTACTCAAAGACGGATGTAATAACGGATGAATAACAATCCGACTTTGAATAATATTGAATTTTTAGGTAAAATATTGTTTAAAGGAAGATTATAATTTATCCGACTTCTGATTTGTTACACTCTATTGTTGGAAATAACATGAGGAGTATCATATTGTTAGAAAAAAAAAACTTAAACAATAATATTAAGGTAAAATATCCGGCAATGATTTGTTAGAATATACTATTTTTGCAAAAAAAAAAAAAAAAGACAAATAGTACCGGATAGTTTTATTGAATAAAGAAGAGTCTAAGAATCTCTCAAGTGGTTTGAGAGAAAAATCTAGCAAGTGGTTTCGGGCTTGTGATGTTCATCTTTCTTAATTGAAAAGGTCAATGTCATTTCTTGTATTGACTTTGAACAAAACAATGGATTGAACCCATTTTCTATCTCATATTTATCTATTCTTTCATTTTCGTAGCATTTTCCAGGAACATGAGTTAACGTCATCAACCGTGTCATTTCAAAACCACCTAGGAAATACTATGGTAATTGACTGTAGGTCTTTATTTGACAAAGTCCTCTTCTGCGACCGGAAAAAGCAACTTAAGATTGATCATAAGCGTGTCAAGTAAATTACCATGATTTAAGAATTCGAACAATATTTACTTGACTTGCTTATGACAAATCTTAAGTTGCATTTCTTGTACCAGTACTGATCTCTTGTTGCTGTTGATCTCTTGAGGAAATATGGGAAGTCTTTGCCTGGTACTGGTGTTGCTGCATCTTTCATGGAGTTCATCTTCCTCTGTTCCTTCTCCATCACCTCACCTATGTCTGCCAGACCAGAAATCTGCTTTGCTCCAATTTAAAAACTCCAATTTTCCAAGTAAATATTGTTGGTTTAAATTGGATTCTGCCTCATGGAACAACAGCATTGATTGCTGTTCATGGGAGGGAGTTGAATGCAACAATGTGACCGGAAATGTAATCGGCATCGATCTTAGTCACAGCTGCGTTGATGCTTCTCTCCCCGAAATCAACACCCTAGGTCAACTCCACAGCCTTCAATGGCTTGACCTCAGCTCCAACGAACTCTTTGGCTCTCTTCTTGAGAACACCAGCAGCAGCCTGTTTCGCTTCCGTGCACTTCGACGACTAGACCTTGCTTACAACTATGTCGATGGTGCAATCTCTCCGGAGTTATTTAGTCAGTTGGCGAGTTTAACACATCTTAATCTGTCTACTAATTGGATAGATGGCTTAATCCCGGATCAAATTAGTGTCTTGTCAAGCTTGGTTTCACTTGATCTTTCCCAAAACTACTATGGTTTGAGATTTGAAGCACTAGGCTTCAACATGCTTGCAAGGAACTTAACCAGATTAAGAACCCTTGTGCTCGACTCTGTAGACATGTCTTATGTTTCACTTACTTCATTTCTGAACTTGTCTTCATCACTTGAACGTTTGAGTCTCAGAGATTGTCGGTTAAACGGGGAGTTTCCAGCTCGACTTTTTCGTCTTCCGAACCTCAAACATATAGATTTGAGTGGGAATGGAAATCTCACAGGCTATCTCCCTAACACAAACTGGAGTAGTGGTCTTCAGTTGCTGAACCTTTCCTACTGTGGTTTTAGAGGGTCGATTCCAGCATCGTTTGGAAATCTAACTCGAATTGTTTCCATCGATTTGTCTGGAAATTGGTTCGAAGGACGGATTCCAGATGTGTTCAGAAACCTTGGGAAGCTAGATTCTTTGAGATTTTCATCCTGCAATTTGAGTGGTCCACTTCCAATAACTCTGTTCAACCTTTCACAAATTACAACTCTGGATTTGTCGGACAATCACCTGGAAGGTCCCTTGCCGAATCATGTCGGTGAGCTTCGATTGCTGAAGGAACTTGTGTTATCTAACAACGCTATAAGTGGTGGAGTACCATCTTGGCTGCTTACTCTGTCATCTCTGCTAGTTTTAGACCTTGGCTATAACAGACTAGCCGGTCCGATGGACCGAATTCAGATGCCTACTTCTGTCCAACATGTTGATTTGAGTTCTAATCACTTCGATGGTCCAATACCCGATTCTTTTTTCGATCATGTGAACCTTACTTCACTTCATTTGTCATCAAACAACTTGACCGGTGTCGTCAACTCAGATATGCTTTCGAAACTCACAAGTCTTGAAGTTCTTGATCTTTCAAACAATAGTTTACTATCATTAAGCGCGGGCGATGATGATGATGTAAGCCATTCCTTCCCTCATCTTGAAACCGTGTTGTTCTCTTCTTGTAGCGTAAGGCGGTTCCCGAGTTTCTTTCGAACATCACAGTTGGTGGTTTTAGACCTTTCCAACAACATGATATCTGGTGGAATTTCCAAATGGGAAGCAGAAGGCTGGGAAGCATTGCATGTGTTGAACCTTTCTTATAACTTTCTGATCACTTTGGAGCAATTTCCGGGAGGAATGTTGACAATTCTCGACCTCCGTTCCAACATGCTTGAAGGTCCAATTCTCTCAACTTGGCTGAATCTTCAATATCCTCAGTGGTTGACAGTGTTCTTAATTGCAAAGAATAAACTGACAGGAAATATCCCTTCATCCATTTGCAATTTCAGTTCACTTACAATTCTGGACATGTCCAAGAACAGCTTGAGCGGAACAATTCCAGAATGTCTCGGAAATTTCAGCAGCTCTATCAAGTTCATGGATTTGCAGGTGAATAACTTGCATGGCAAGATACCTGATTCTTTTGAGAATCATGATTTGAGCCATCTCTTCCTCAATAACAATCAATTGGAAGGACTAATACCACCATCTTTGGCTAATTCTACTTCATTGGAAGTTTTAAATTTAGGGAACAACAAGTTAACCGGTAGGTTTCCGCATCGGTTTGCTTCACTTCCAAGTCTGCAAGTTCTCATCTTGAGATGTAATAGATTTCATGGATCTTTGCCTGATTCCATAGCTTCATCTAACTTCTCCGCATTGCGAATAATTGATCTCTCCGGAAATGAGTTCTCCGGCACCTTGCCAACGAAGTTGTTTCGGAATTTGAGGGCAATGACTGTTGCACCTAAAGAGAGGAGGCCTTTATACCCAACAACCTACTTACTTGGAGGTATTGGATATGATATTGAGTATTACCAAACTTCTTTGAATGTAACAACGAAAAGATTGGAGATGGAATTGACGAAGACGGTAGCTATTTTCGTATCTATGGACTTGTCGAACAACCAATTCAGCGGACAGATTCCCGAGGATGTCGGACGACTTATTTCCCTGCAAATGCTCAACTTCTCTCGCAACAACTTCACCGGTCCTATCCCAGCTCATTCGGAAATTTGGTAGCACTTGAATCATTAGATCTGTCATCAAACAAGCTTAATGGCACAATTCCTTATCAAATGACGAAGTTGACATTTCTAGCCGTGCTAAATCTATCGGAAAACGATCTTGTCGGACCAATACCCCACGGGAACCAATTTGATACCTTTGATAATGATTCCTACGGCGGTAACTTGGAATTGTGTGGCTTACCATTGTCCAAGCAATGCAACAACCATGGCGAGGCCGAACCACCAGCACCACGGGTGGCGGAACACGACGATTCTCAAGTACCCTTTTTCTGGCAAGCTGTAATGATGGGGTATGGCAGTGGAGTAGTGCTAGGACTGAGCGTTGGTTACATTGTTTTCAAAACCGGAAAACCATGGTGGTTAGTTCGGATAATCGAAAGAGATTTGCAATACAGATTCACAAACTGGATACGAAGAAATAAACCGAGAAGAAACTAGCTCCGAATGCTGAGGACGGCTAGGGGACGGAAGGGAATAATCACATTCTCGGGGACGTATCGGGGACGGAAGAGAATAATCATATTCTCTGGGACGTATCGGGGACGGGGACAGCCTGAAGGGAGGCGTCCCCATGCTTCATATCCCTCCGGTCTGTTTGGGATTGTGAATGCAACGACCAGAGGGAGGCCAAAACACCTGCATCATGTCACCCAACTTGGTTCCTGTTCCTACAGTTATATATAATGTAATAAATATTAGTTAAAAAGTAGAAAAGCTTAGTGAAGAAGATTTCTTGTTTCAACTTTATTTTTTTATTGTCTAATTCTAACTTCCTACGAAAATAACTTATTTTATAAAATTAAAAATTTAATTTATTTCAACCTCAAAGTTAACTTCCTACATAAGTGGAAGGTCCTACCCAATTTCTAAAATTTTACTCTAAAAAATAAGAATTCGATCGTCTGTTTAAAAACTATGATAAAAAAAACGTCGTCATCAAAGGACATAATAGACGGTTATTATTTATTTTACGTTACATTATTACATAATACAATTGATGTTTATATAACAATTAACAATTTAATAATTTAAGATAAAATTAAAACGATTAAAAATTTATAAATCAAATTTAAAACAAAAAAATAAATACTTAAAAATTTAGAGATTAATCTAAAATAAAAATTATAATTTAATACAAAATTAAAATGTTTAGAAGTCTAGAAATCATATTAAAATGAATGTCATTGCATGGAGAAATTATATCATGGCCTGACTCACTACGTCAGTCATGATCCTATCCAATTATAATCACTCACTTCACCATTAATCTCCAACTCATTTTTTTTCAACCATTTTAAAATTATAATTTTTAAAAATTATATTAATTACATGATTGATTAGTGGTGGAATATGTGATTTTCATTGGCCAGGACTACGACTAACGTGGTAGGGGTGATAATAAATATGATCGGCTCGTGAGTTATTCGAGTTCGGTTCGGTTAAAACTCGGTCAAAGCTTGATTGTGAGTTTGACTCTGGCTCGGGTTCGACTCGAGACTTTAACGAGTAAAGTCGAGCCTACCCAAGTTTGACTCAAAAAAGCTTGTAAACATGTTCGAAATAATTATCTACACATATACTAAAATTAATCTCTTTAGCAAAAGAAAAATAATAAAATAAAATAGGCAAAATCAACTAAAAATAAAATAACTAAAATAAATTGGACATTTTCTCTTTCTCATTATTAAATTTGGTGTTAGTTATGAAAAGGTTTTAAACGAGGCCCTATCTTCTATAAAATATTATAGCAAAATTATCTATTTTAAGTTAAGTTGAGCATGAACCAAGCACAACGAGCTTCGAGTTTGAACCGAACCGAACTGAACCGAACCCAATAATATTATTTTTTAACCGAAATTAAACTTAAAATTTCAAACCCAAAACGAACTTAATATACTATTCTCGAGCCGAATCGTACCCAACTCAACTCGTTATCGCGGCTAGCAATACGTCCGGCGAGAAAGCTTAAACTCCCTTCTTAATAGATAATTTATTCAAGGCCACGCATTTCCGTCAGGCATCAACCATGAAAGGGACACATTAGCTGCCATCTTAAGCTATTTTCAATTATATATTTAATTATTTATAATTCGAGAAAACAGTGTTTATGTAAATTCTTGAATATTTTGGAAAATAATAATTAAGTTTTTGAGTTCTTTTTATATTCAATTTATTCCTTTAATTAACATTGATGATTAAATTTATTAATTTTTTAAATCAGTTGATATAATTTATCGTGTCACTTGATATTTTTAAAATTTTTATTTTCTTTAAAAATATTTAAAATTTTTAAAAATAACTTATAAAGAATATAAAAATTATTTTTCAAAATTATATGACATAACAGTAATATGTCACGTGATAGTAATGCTTAAAAAAAACGTAAAAAATGATAATCAAAATTAATCAAAGAACTTAAATAATTTAATTTATTAATTTAAAAATTAATCAAATAAATTGTTTTTAATAAATTTATTTTTTAAAAAAATTAATTTCAAACACCCTTAAATCTATTTGTCAAAATTATTTATAGTTATTTAAATGTAACAAAGAATAATAAATTAATATTGTATTTTTAAAATGAGGAACTATGACCCTTTTTGTCCTTTGTAAGTTGTGCTTAAAAATTTTATGGTACATAGACTTGGTTGACTTGATTCGGAATCGTCGTTTTAAAATACGATCATTGAATAAAATAAAAATGTAATTAGTAATTTAAAAATAAAAAAATTATAAAATTTCGTTGTTTCAAAATATAATCATCGAATAAAATAAAAATGCAATTAATAATTTGAGAAAGTAATAATGAAGATAAAAAAACATAAATAATATAAGATAAGAACTACATGTAAAGGTAAAAAAATCAATATAAGAAAATAATTATATATATTTTTTATTTAACAAGAGAGAATAATTACAATTCTCTTTTGATAAAATAAATCTAAAAAAACTTTTAATCTTTTAGTATTAGGAGGATGCTAAAATAATTTGGGATGCAAAGAAATAAAAAATTGTTAAACTATTTATTAAAGATGGCACGAGTTAGGTCGGGTTGGGTTGGATTTTCGGTCCACCCACACCTAACCCGAAGAATCATACCTTTCACTCGACTCGACCTGGGTTTAGGGTGAAAAAATCTGACTTGACCCAATCATATTTTTAAATTTTAAAATTCGATCCAGCCCGACTCGATACGAATCATTAAAAAAATAAATTTTAGGGATTTAATTATAAAAAATAAAATCTAGGGATCTAATTGTAAAAAAATAAAATTTTAGTAGCCTAATTATAAAAAATTAATTTTAGTGGCCTAATTGTATAAAATATATATAAAAAGGGATCATTATTGCAAATATCCCTAATATATATAAATTACACTATTAGTCCCAGGTCAGCTTTTTTCCACCCTAAACCCGACCCAAACCCGATTTTTCTACCCAAAAATCTGACCCGAACGAACTGGGTCAGATCGAAACCCATCGGGTTCGTATTCCGTGCCCATCCCTACTATTTATAGTTGAACTTAAGGGACTAACTTATAAATAATCTAAACTTGAAGTACTAAAACAAATAATTAGATCATCCCATTTTCTACCCAAAGTTGGGTGCATTCTGCAACACGGAATTGTGCATTAATGCATCGACTGGTGCTTTGACTTTCAACAATGGTGTAGTTGTTGCAGTCAATGAATGAAATACTTTAATAGAAAACTCTATTATTTCACGCATTTCAATAAATCAATCTCACTGTAACCTTCATTTGTTTCTTGTTCTTGTTTTCCAGAGAAAATATGGAAATCCATTGCTGTCTGTTGTTGGTGTTCATGTTGCAGCTTTCATGGAGTTTGTCTTCTGTTCTTCCTCCTCCATCTTCTCTGTTATGTCTCCCACAGGAGAGAAATGCTCTGCTACAGTTTAAAAACACCTTCACTCCTAGGTGTTTCTATGATTCTGAATACGCAAAGACAGAGACTTGGAACGCAAGAAACATTGAGTGTTGTTCATGGCAGGGAGTTGAATGCGACGAGCTCACCGGTCACGTAATCGGCATCAATCTTAGTCACAGTTGCCTTCACGGTTCTCTCTCGGCAAGGGAAAACAACAGTCTCATTCACCTTCACAGTCTTCAATGGCTTGACCTTAGCTCCAATGGCCTCAATGGCTCTCTCAGCAGCCTGTTTCGCTTGCATCGACTTCGACATCTCAACCTTGCTCAAAATGCTTTCAATGGAGATATCCCATCAGAGCTGTTTACTCAACTGGTGAGTCTAACACATCTTAATCTCTCATTCTCTGGTTTCTATGGCTTAATCCCATATCAGATTAGCCTTTTGTCGGGTTTGGTTTCACTTGATCTTTCCACTTATGGTTTTCCTGAATTGAGATTCAATGGCATTGGTTTTAGCATGCTGGCAACGAACTTAACCAAATTAGAAACACTGGTGCTTAACTCTGTAGATATGTCTGATGTAGCAGTTCCTTGTTTTCTGAACTTGAGTTCATCTCTTCGACGTTTGAGTCTCGGTTCGTGTCGATTAAGGGGATTTCCATCTCAACTGTTTCAGCTTCCGAACCTCGAACATATCGATTTAAGTTCGAATGAAAATGTCACAGGTCATCTCCCTAAGATAAACTGGGGTAGTGCCCTTGTGACATTGGACCTTTCCTATTGTGGTTTTCGAGGGTCGATTCCGAAATCATTTGGAAACCTCAACAACATCTTTTCCATAGATTTATCTGTAAATCGGCTTTGAGGAACAATTCCGGATGTTTTTGGGAGCCTTGCCAAGTTAACTTCTTTGAGACTTTCCTCCTGCAATTTGAGTGGTCCACTTCCAATAACATTGTTCAATCTCACAGGAATTACCTTTCTGGATTTGTCATATAACCACTTGGAAGGTTCCTTGCCTACATGGCTGGTTGGTCAGCCATCTCTGCTGGTTTTGGACCTCAGTCATAACAAACTAGCCGGTCCGATGGATCGGATTCAGATTCCTAGTTCTGTACAGCATGTTGATTTGAGTTTTAATGACTTGTATGGTACTCTACCCGGTTCTGTTTTCGATCTTGTGAACCTTACTTCACTTCATTTGTCATCAAACAACTTGAGTGGTGTCATCAAGCCGAGTATGCTTTCGAAGCTTATGAGTCTCGAAGTTCTTGATCTTTCGAATAATAGTTTACTATCATTAAGCACAAGCAGCAATGAGGTGAACTATTCCTTCCCTCGTCTTAAAACCGTGTCATTATCGTCTTGTAGCGTACGTCGGTTCCCGAATTTCTTCCGAACATCGAAGTTGGAGGCTTTAGATCTGTCAAATAACATGATTTCTGGTGGAATTTACAAATGGGAGGCTCAAGGGTGGGAAGAACTGCAGGCATTGAACCTTTCTTTTAACTTTCTCACCAGTTTAGAACAATTTCCAGGAAAGAAATTGGGAGTTCTCGACCTTCATTCGAACTTGCTTCGAGGTCCAATTCTCTCAACTTGCTTGAATCTTCAAGTTCCTAATCCACAGATGTTGAATGTGTTCTCAATTTCAGACAATAAACTGACAGGAAACATTCCTTCTTCTGTTTGCAATTGGAGTTCACTTATGATTCTAGACCTGTCCAAAAACAGTTTGAGTGGAACTATTCCTGAATGTCTTGGAAATTTCAGCACTGCTCTCAAGTTCATGAATTTGCAGATGAACAACTTCAATGGCAGCATCCCCGATTCTTTCGTGAATAATGAGTTGATCTATCTTTTCCTCGACGACAATCGGTTCGAAGGATTAGTGCCTCCATCTTTGGCTAATCCTACTAAATTGGAAATCTTGAACTTAGGGAACAACAAGATAACTGATAGGTTTCCACATTGGTTAGCTTCACTTCCAAGTCTACAAGTTCTTATCTTGAGATCGAATCGATTTCATGGACCACTGCCAGATTCCATAGCTTCATCTAACTTCTCTGCACTGCGAATAATCGATCTCTCCGGAAATGTGTTCACCGGTCCCTTGCCCTCAAAGCTCTTGCGAAACCTTAGAGCTATGACGGAGAAACCCGAAGAGAGGGATTCGATCCGACTACTCTACGAATTCGGAGGCATTACATATGACATTGAGGATTACCATATTTCTGTGAATGTAACAACAAAAAGATTGGAGCTTGAAATGACGAAGACCGTAGACATTTTCGTATCGATGGACTTGTCAAACAACCAATTATGTGGACAAATTCCTGATGAAATCGGGCAACTTGTTGCCCTGCAAATGCTCAACTTCTCCCGAAACAACTTCACCGGTCATGTACCGGCATCGTTCGGAAATTTGGTAGCACTTGAATCATTAGATCTTTCAACAAACAAGTTAAGTGGCAGGATTCCTTCTCAAATGACTAAGCTGACATTTCTAGCTGTGTTGAATCTTTCGGAAAACAATCTTGTCGGACCAATACCCCATGGGAATCAATTTGGTACATTCGATAACGATTCCTACATCGGTAACTTGGGATTGTGTGGTTTACCATTATCCGAGCAATGTGGCAACCAAGGGGAGGCTGAACCACCTACACCAGAGGTGGTGGAACATGAGGGTTCTAAAGTACCAGTTTTTTGGCAAGCAGTGATGATGGGGTATGGAAGTGGAACCGTGCTAGGACTGAGCCTCGGTTACATCGTTTTCACGACCGGGAGACCATGGTGGTTTGTTAGAATGGTCGAGAGAGATTGGAAAAACAATCTAGCAAACTGGATCCGAAGAAACAGGCCAAAAAGAAACTAGTTATACATCAATCTGCAATAGATTGCAAGATATTAATCAAAACTGTCGGAGCATTGGTCAGAGTTTTCGGACACCGATCAATGTTCTCGATGTCCTGATTCGTAAGTGTCACGCCACTTCAACTCGGAAAGAATAGAACTTAATTAACCTTGAAAATTTTACCTGAATCCACAGGACATGAAATGCATTCCCTTTCTATGAGTGGTGATTGAACACTTGACAGGATGAAATGAACAACCAACCTACCAAATTTTAATTTTTTTATTGAAATCAATTTTTTAATTTTATAAGATTTTTTGACATGTATAAAACATTAAAAAATTCGAGACAAGTCTAGTAAAAGCTGAAGATTTTTTTCGAAATTGAATTCGGATAATAATTTATATATATATAAAACAAGTTTATAATGAAGAAATATATGGACATAAGGAAAACTAGAATAATATGCATGCATATTGTATACGATTAGAGAAAATCATTTAAATTAAAACTAATCCCTATATATGTGGGCAAAAATATTAATTAATTAATCCCCTTTTGTGGTTCGTTTACTGATGCAATCAGAATTGTTCGTATCTATCTTTTCGATCAAATCTTTGGAGAAGTTTTAAACTTTTTCCATGTATGGTCATTGTCTGATCTAGAGTGGCTAGTTTTAAGAAAATATTCATTTTATATATTTAGTTTACAATGCTAATTGTAAGTCATTATTGTAATATTAAGTATTTTCTTGTTAATAAAATTAGTTGCAACTGTTCAAAAAAAAATATTAATTAATTCCAAATATATTTTTCTAAATATCAATTTAACATTTTTCGGCCGTAAGTGATAAATAATCATCTACTTATCATATTTAATATTTTTATTGCATTTTTTGTCTTTAAATAAAAAATAATATAATTATCAAACATGTTTGAAAAAAAAATTGCTAAAATTTTCTTTTCAGTGAAATAAAAAATTATAATAGTTTATCAAGCACGACCTTAATTTAATTTATTTTTTATTGTAATCTTATAAATAATTATAATTAAATTTGTATAGAAATTCAAAAATTTTAAAAATATGCGATGTATATTAAGTTCAATAAATGCTCGGCCACAATAACATCAAAAATATCCGATATATGATACCAGCTTTTGAGCAAGCCAATTTGGGATCACAGCCGTTCATAAGACAGATGAAATCAAATTAAAGTTCTCTAGAATCAGATGAATTACTATATAACTCATTATGCGTCGTCCCAACAGACTCAAGGAAGTGGTTAACTTTTTGGGACTGTAGTCGGAACACTTGTTTCTTGGTTATCCGGTGTTACAGTTGGTACCTCTGCCAACCGTTTATCTATCAGAGTTGCATCTGATGTTGATGTGTCTCTGGCAGATGTCGCCGGATTACTTTCTACTGAAACAATCATATGTTGGTTTCTCCATGATGCGGTATTAGGAGCTTTATCACCTGAAGTAGGTTTGCTTGTTTCTGATATCGGTGGTGTTCCTCCTATTGTCATGCCTGGTGGTGCTCCAATTGATGTGCCTGATGGCATATATGGTGTACCAGGAGGTCGTGATCCTATTGGTGTGCCTGATGTTGCAACTGGTGCAACAGGAGAAGGTGCTCCTATTGCTGTGCCTGATGTTGCCGCTGGTGCACTAGGAGATGATGCTCCAATAGGCATTCCTGGTGCTGCAGCTGGTGAATAGGGAGGTGATGCTCCTATTGGCATGCCTGGTGTTGAATCTGGTGTTGAATCTGGTGCAGAAGAAGGTGGTGTTTGTATTGACTTGTCTTGTTTTGCAGCTGGTGAGCCAGCAGGTGAGGCTTCTATTGGATTGCCTGATATAACATCTAGTGAACTGGGAGGTGTTGGGATAGTTTGTGTGCCTTGTGTTGCAGCTGGAGCCGGTGCTCCTATTGACTTTCGTGGTGTGGAATCTAGTGCAGTGGGAGGTGATACTTCTGTTTGCATGCTTGATGTTGCAGCTGGGGGTGGTGCTCCTATTGGCTTGCCTGGTGTAGCATATGGTGCATTGAGATGTTCTCCTCTTGGCATGCCTAGAGTTGCAGCTAAAGGTGCTACTCCTTTTGATGTGCTTGGTGTTGCAGATGATGCATCAGGAAGTGCAGCTCCTATTGAGGTTCCCGGCGTTGCAACTGGTGCACCTGGAGGTGGGGCTTCTATCGGCATGTCTAGTTTCGCAGCTGGTCCACCAGGTGTTGGTGCTCCTATTGATGCACCTGGCATTACATCCAATGCACCAAGAGGTGGTTCTCCTGATGTCATTCCTGGTGTTTCAGCTGGTGTGCCGGATGGTGGTGTTCCTATTATCATGTCTAATGTTGCAGTTGCTGCACTAGGAGGTGGTGCTCCAATTGGCATGCCTCGTGTTGCAGCTGATGTATCAGGAGGTGGCGCTCTTATTTGCATGCCTAGTGTTGCAGCTGATGTACCAGGAGATGGTTCTCCTATTGTCATGCTTGGTGTTGCAGTTGCTATCCCGGCAAGTGGTGCAGCAGATGCTGCTCCAATTGGTGTGTCTGGTGTGGCAGCTGGTGCACCAGGAGGTGGTGTGCCTGCTGTTGCAGCTGGTTGACCAGTAGATGGTGTTCCTATCAGCGTGTGTGGTGCTGCAGCTGGTGCACCAGGAGGTGGTGTGCCTGCTGTTGCAGCTGGTTGACCAATAGATGGTGTTCCTATTAGCGTGTGTGGTGCTGCAGCTGATGCAATGGGAGGTTTTGCACCTATCGGTGCTCCAATTGGTCCACCAGGTTGTGGTCCTTCTATCGCCAATGGTTTGTTCGATTGTTGTTGGGAAGTCTGTGTTGCAGAAGAAGGATTTTTCTTGATAACAATTGAAGAAGAGAGTATTGACATCCCAGGAGGAAAGATTTCAATAGGTGGTTTCTTAGGCGCCTCTGATAAACTCCAAAGTTTTGATTCTTCAAGAGAAGCCAAAAATGCAGCAGTAGCATCTGTTTTTGCCGTTGGAATGCGATCAACCTCCTTCTGTAATGCTTTGTTCCAAGCCTCAACCAAGTTCTTCAACGTCGATCGCCCATGAGCCTGAATTTTTTTTTTAACCGGTCACTATGCAAGAAAATATTCTTTCGACGAACAACAAACTGTCAATATGAACAAAGTCATACATGTGCATGTAAAACAGCCTCTGCAAGCATCCCAGTATCCTGCCATGCCTTCTCCATATGAGCATTGTCTCCCAATAATGCAGCTGCAAATGCCGCTTCCCGTCCCAATCCAAGGGATATCAAGTTATTTGCTAAGCCCTGCAATCACATAGAATTTGTTTTGCCAAACAATAATCGAATCAAGAATGTCAAGTACAAATATGATAATTTTATCACACCAGAATAATATGGTCAATTGAATATTCTGAATAAAATAGGCTTGCATGTGAATGTTGAACATGGGTGTGCAAGAAAGTACTAGAGCACCAACTTACACTAAGGCGTGTCAACTCTCCATGATTCGCAAGGCGAAGAGCAAGTCCTCTTAAATCATGACTCGGTAAAGCTCCTTTCACTGAACCTGCAGTGGCTAACCTTTTAAGAGCTTCACGAGCAATGTCAACCTGGGCAGTAGCATCAGCTGCATCAATAAGGTCCATAAACTCCTTGGCGAATTTTACGATTCCTTGAACAGCCTCAACCAGATTCTCCTTCTTAGCAGTTAAACTAAGGATATCTTTCATTTCAATCCCTGGATTATCCTGTCCTATGTCCCTGCTGTTGCTCATTTTAAGAAGACACTGAAGAGCTCTTTTCAAATCATTACTCTTCATGGCTAAATCAAACTCTAACCTATAAACATGGAATGACAATGAAAACAAGGAAAACAAGGATCAAAATGAAAGAATTACAAATGGTTCTTGCTGCATTGTGATCATAACAAACACAGAAAACGGCGTGATATGGTCATCAAGAGTGACTCATCCATGCAAACTTGAACAGTTACAGTTATTCGACCAACTTTCTTTCCCACTTTCGTGAGCAAACAACAGAACTGCTGCAGGTTAATTTACAGATAGCCGGCCACATGCAAAAGGTAGAAAATACAAAAGCAATCAAGAAAGCAAAGATATGCATGTATGTGTAAGAGAGCGAGGAATCTTAACAATGATTTTTTTTTTCAGCTGAAAGAAAAGCTCATAACAAATTTGAAGTTGTAAAAAAATAGCCTTAGACACCATGACCATAAAAGAAACCAAGCACAAAATTTTGAGGCAAACCTCTTAGAAATGCCAGGTAAATGAAGTGCTTCAGTGGCATAGCCCATTCCAAGCAAAAATTGTGCTAAATTGTCATGATGTTCCCTGGCAAGCCGAATTGCCCTGCAAAGGAAAATAATGAGATTGCACAAAATTTCTGGTTTAAAATAGAAAAGAATTCTTTTGTTTGTTTGTCTATGTGCCTACCATTTTACTGCACTAACAGCATCTCCATAAGCAGCGAGACACCGACAACGAATGCCTGGATGGCTCAGGGACAAGGCATGCACAGTCATGTACCTATAAAGAAATAGTAGAGTAATGGATTCTTTAGCAAGACATTGCATATCTCAGAGTTGCTAAACGAGCTACCTGTCAATGAGCCAGAGAACTCCATCTCTCACACCAACCACAATTAATGGTCCGACTGGTCGCTTTTGCTCAGTTGGAAAACGAGTAACTGCTACTGTTACCCCTCCTCCACCAACAGCTATCTCATTAACCTTTTTTTCTTCCATTAGATCCCCAACAAATTTAAATTGCTTTGGAGACGACAGGAAAGATGGCACAGAAGGTTCATGCTGAAAAGAAGCTAATCGAACCACCTGACAAGTAAACACATTGCTCAAGATAGAGAACCGTAATCAAATTGTAGACAATAAGGCACAACACACTGAATCATCCACTATCTTTGGCCCATAAGAGATACGCAATTACAGCAATAAGAAGGCAAGTGAGTGCTAGCTATTAGAGTGCTTTTTTTTTCTTCACTTCCATTTTCAACTAAAAGTTGCCCGTCAATAATGTTATTTAATTTTGTATTTAGTTTTATAGATCTTAACTTTTACAACAAAGAATAACTAGAAATGCTTTTTTATAAAAAAAAAAAGAAGAAAAAAAGGACAATTTAAGTCAAGCATACTTCTCCACATTTTTGCCTTGAATAAATTCACCTAGGCCACCAACAAGCATGTCCCTGATTAAAGGTGCCTTATGAAGGGGAAAAGCCACTTTGCTTGCTTATATTGTGCTGTAGTGCCAGGGCACATGCCTCGACAACAATGACAGGGAGTGCACAAAGCACAACCAACACTAATGACAACCAACAGAAAATTTATAAACAAGTTAGATAAGAATTCTGACCTGTAACATAGGTGGTCTCAGTGTTATTTTTTCATCTTTAGCAATTTGGGGACCATCTACAGAGAGTAGAGCCAACTCTCCATGAGCCGCGACTGCTCTTGCTTGTGCCTCTTTTAGTTTCATCTCTTCTTTTCTTTTTCTTGTTTCTATGTCAATAGGTGCAACTCCAGCATCCACAAAAACGCATCTGAAAAATGCCAAATTAGATTTGCACTACAGAACTACTACTCTGCTTGCTAGCATTCCAGAAACCAGGGAAAAAACGAGGAATAGGGGCATCGACCAGCAACAAATGGAGCCTTATGAATAGCTTTTGATGCGTCAAGTGACATAAATGCTTTAATTGACATTGATTTCATTATATTTCTTAAAGAAGGAGATAAGGGGATGACTACTCAGCAAAGCAATGTAAATCTCAACTGAGATAATTAAACTTCCATAAACTTAATTGTCCATCAATCATTTCCATTTCTAAGATGCTATAACCAGGGAAAAGCATTTTTCACTAAAAAATGCTTTTACAAAAATGAAAATAAAGAAGAAAAGAAAACCGAAAATTCCAACTTAGCATAAACAAAATTTCTGAACAAGTAACTATATCTTACTCAATTGTAGATGGTGTAGCCACAAACAATTGTCTCCTTTGCCAAACTGCTCCAGTGGCATAAGCAATTGCAATATGTCCGAGGTATCTAAACTGGGGGCGCAATGTACAGATGACAATATAATGCTGATAAGCAAGAGCACAGTACTCGATGGTTTGATCCCATGCAGTCCACTGTGGTTGAGTGAGAAGATTACCTACTGGTTGAAAAGTTTCCCAACTGCATATTATCACTTCAATCAATTATTATGCTATATGTTATCTTTGTCTTCTTATAGTCAAATTAAAATATGCATAAAAATGCGGTGGATATTAGGCAGCATAAACACTAATTCAACATTAGGCAAACCTTCTACTTAAAGGAGTTTCTTAAGTCAATTTTGCTAAACTTGGTTTTGAAGTCCTGAAATAACTATATGATTAAGTGATATGAGCAAAAGCATATCAGTCATATCTTATGATGGAGGAAAAGCTCATAAAGTTTTAGCAATTTTGTGAAGCAAACCTAATCTTTCTATGAACCTCCTAGACGTTAGTTTGAATCATAAAAATGGAGTATGCTACCTGGTCTTCAACTAGGTTCACAGAAGAGTAACATGACTTTTTTCAACCTTAACTCTTTCACACTAAGTTTAAGCTAAAGCTTGAGGTTACAGGTTGCCTTAGTAGGCAATATTATCATTGGCGTCAATCATTTACACCTGAAAAACTGAAAGTTTTTAGGCAATGCCTCAGCATGAGATCTCTGAGAAGAAAATCCATCATCTAGAGAGCTGCCACTTCCAAATCCTGATGATAGCATAGAGTGAACTGTTGAAGAACCATGGGTAAGCCTACGAGTTATTCGATAGGCAACACCAAATAATCCCCCTCCATACAGGCCAATGACCTGGTAGAGAAATTTTCAAGTTACGAGAGGAGTCTAACCATGTGCAATTCAACAAAAATGGAGAGTACTAAGAAACACATCCAAATATAACAATATGAAATCTTATCAGTATTATTTAATGCTGGAAATATAAATTCTTTCAGCAAGACTTTGAAAATTCGGGAAATATTTGGCAGTAGCAGTAAATATCATCTATCCAGTATTTCTTCCCTCGTTAAAACAAAACAAAACAAAAGAATTTGATGAAAGAGAACATAATTTGTAAATAAAAAAATTGTTACACACCTTTTCACTAAGAAATCATCTCTCATATTTGAAGAACTAATGCCTCCCAAATGAATCAAATTATACCGAACTGAAGTAACAGAAACATTAAGCAAGGAAATCAATATACCGGCTCACTGCGGGTATCTATGGACCTCATTAATATGTTTGATGTTCCATCATCCAGCAAAATGCGAACTTGAACATTAGCAGAAGTAGAGTTAGCTGCCGCTGCTACCTGAGCAGAAGCTGCAGCTGCTTCTTTAGCTTTTCTTGATGAACTTCCCTTGTGAATAATGGGCATTCTAGGAGGTACTGTGGACTCTAATATAGCAAATCTATCACAGCGTGTATCCCAAGCCAGAAGTCTTGCACTTCCTGAATCAACAATGGACCAATTTCTAACCTTGTAGATTGAGAAATAAGGAATATCAGGCCACACAACTGCAACATACCTGCACAGAAGTTCTTCAGTAAGATTGTAAGAATGATGCCTCAATTTAAAGTAGAAAAGGTTCAAAGACAGCATATTCCAGCTGAAATTTCTCCCGAAACTTTTTAACCTGACTGGTACAAAAGCATAGTGTTCTTTTTGTTTGTTTGTTTTTCTACTAGTATGAGAGGAAAGAAAAGGCACAAAAATCATCTATTACACTTATTGTTGAAATAGGCACTGAGTTAAGCAACAAATCAACAAACAAATTGTAGCATAAGAGTACTTACTTTCCGGAACTGCTTACTGAAAGAACTGAATAGGCATCACAAGAAACAGGAGCATTAATGCGCTTTTTAGTCTGAGTCACATGCAATGGTTCAAATGAATCTCCATTCAACTTTCCTGCATCAGGTAAAGAGCTATTATTTCCATGGGATGAATCTGTCGTGTTGGACAGGTGAAAGTTTAACAGATTCAATTCTCTTCCTAGAATGCAGACAGCAGAATGGTCTCGACTTTCGGATGACATTGGGAGAGGAGTAACAGGAGGAAGAGATCCTGGGTCAAATTCGCTGAGAAGAATGCCAACATTGGTCCCAGTAGCAACAAGATGAGGTTTTAATGGATGTGCAACCATGCAACAAACCTGCAGTAGAAACTTATAACAGTCAAAACAGATATATTTAATTGAGCTCTAGTACAAGAAATTAGAAATTACTCAAAGCTCTAGACCATTTTGTTATCTACGTAAAAATTATTCCTTCATAGCTCATTAGATTACTAATTTATGGATTCAGTGATATTAACGCTCAACATAACATTCAGAACATATAACATTAAACTAAAACTAATTAAGAAAAAAATCCCAACAAGGTCCTAGGATCAAAACTATAAAAACTACTACATACCTTGAGTTTCTTACTTGTTGCAACTATAAGAGGAGGAATAAGTGAATATAGATCACACAATGGTCTTGTAAATGCTGAAGTAGTCGGGTGATCGATAGCCCTGCAAATAAGTAAGTACGATATATGAATCTATTAGGTGGGTACCATTGAGAAAACCAAAAGGTTAGCATACCATATATATGAATCTTTGACACAAGTTAAAATATCAAGGTTTGGGGCTCGAGGATGACACCAAGATGCCACACTATGACACGCAAGCTTAGGAACAGGTTTAATTCGCCTTAACTCCTGTAGTAGAGAAATTAACAAGAATAAACTGTGAAAGTTTTGGTTACGGGAAGTTCTAATCACAACTGTTCAAAACTTTTCAAGTGACAATATAAAACCTTAAATTTGTTTGTATCCCATATAGCCAATGTCTTGTCTGCACCGATTGTAATAAGATGAGGACTGCCTCCAATTATTCTATAAAGCTCAAGAGCAACAACGCCACCATCATGTGCCTATTTGATATCATAAAAATGAAAAATATTCCCTTGGAAGGCATAGAAAATATGCACACAAAATAGGTGCAAAAAGTTCTCAATACATTAAAGCAAACGATAATAATAGAGGGAAACACCTTCATGCCTTGCTTGGCTACAAGATCCAGAGAACCATGATGACCTTGGCGTTCACCCCAAATCATGAGTACACCATCACTGCCTCCTGAGACAAGAAGTTCCTGCAATTGAAAAGAAAAAACAAATAGTAAATAGATATTACATAATAATACAATAACAGACAGGGATGGACCCAAAGGGGGGCGCCCTCCCCTAAAAATTTAAAATTCATATAAGAAAAATTATAGATTTTTTCTGTGTTTTCTATTGAAAAGATATTTTCACCCCACCCACCCCCTAAAATTTTATAAGTCCCCCCACCAGAATTTTATGGGTCCCCCACACCCCACCTTGACTTGTGTCGTCCCTGATAACAGCATTATTGCAAAAAGAAATGGAAACCCAGTGGTGGAGATAGAAATTGAGATAGGGAGCCGGAATAATTTAGATACATTTTAACTTACATGCATGAAACCGGAGGCAAAACATTAGATAATTAATCTATATAAATATCCACTAGAAGAAACTTGAAAATTCTTAATCAGTAATCCGAACTTTAATGAGAATACTTGGGGCAGAATCCAGTTACACCAATGCACAATTAACAATATTAGAAGATAGACTTGAAACAGGCAATCTGACCAAATTTTCAGCATACAACGTACTGGTTGTAGACATCACAATTGGTCCAGGTTTAAGCAACTCTATTATGGCTATTATTAGTGATGTTCTACTGGTACTATTATTATCTGAAAAACCATAAAGACAGTTAATCTGGAGAGACAAATGAAGAAATTGGTTAGCAATGAATGTCAAAATGTTGGATTTTCTATTTCAGTGTTTCTATAAGTGGAATCTTATGTAAACTTTTAGTCAATGTCCTTTTGTACAAAGAGTTTTTTTTTCTTAGTATATCCTTATTCTATGCTATACCACCTAATGTAAACAAATTGTGTATGAATTTCATACTTATATCAATTTCATGTTGCGTCGACACTGCTATGGCACCAAAATTATCAAAATCGATGTAAAACATAACAAATTACATGCAATTTTCATTCATAAATCGTCATTCTTTCTATTTTCCTTTGACTGAAAAATGAATACACAACAAAGACGTGAAAGATAGGAGTAGCATTCAAGCTGTGATCAGAAGCATTAACAGAGTGATAAGCTTATAATTAACTCACACTCATAGTTCATTGTTGGTCAAACTTGTTACTCATTAACAATAAGAATTTTTGCCAGTGAGGCTTTGACAGAGTTGTCAAAGGCTGGGGTCCTGGAACCTAGAGGAGCAAGGTTTGAGTCCTACATATGTCGGTTCTCTAGTTAGTTGAGTTAGTTTGGGTTGATTCAGTTGTTGATCAGTTATTGGTTATTCGATTCAGTTCCTTGTAATGATTGATTTTGATATATATTGATCGTAAAATAACATGGATTCTCAAAACAAACATATAGGATCATTGATTTTGCTTTGAAAACATAACATACCTCACCAGAAGAAGCCATGAACGTCATCAAACAAGAAACTGATCCTTTATGACAACCCCAGCATCTTGCTGCAAGCTGCCAAAATAAACTGAATTAAAAACAAAGTAAAGATGATGCCATGATCAAATCTACTCGAACTTCAAGCTAAAAGGGCATAAGCAACATATTAGATAGATATGTAAAAAAAGTAAACACCAAACCTTCCATGTCATCATTGAAAGGATCCTAATACCACCGTCAGATCCACCGAAAACAACAAGAGGACCGTCACCTTCAGACAACCAAGGAAGGAACTCCATACTGTCGAAAAAAAAAACAGATCCAGTTAATTAATGTATATCATGGCGACAAGGAAAACAATGGAGCTGATATTTACAAAAAACGAGACTGGTGAAAGAAAACTCACCAGAGAAGTGATTTGTTGTCGAACTCTTGCTTGGGTACATCATGGCCACGCATGGTGGCCAAGTCCAGAAAGATGGCTTTGTTTTCGCAGCAGACAAGGAGAAAATGTTGTCCTTTTGTCGATGAAGCCTGGAATTCAGAACCCAATCGATTGCCGGCGGAAGGTACCTCCATTGCCGCCGAACGGTGACGCCAATGTTTCCAGTACCGCACATCATCATCGAAAAAGCTCACCTGCTTAACACTTTTATGATTCATCAAAACAAAAAAGGTCGACATTTCAGATATCAATTTCACAAAAAAGAAAAAGAAAAAGAAGGGTAAAAGTGCACTACTACTCACCTTCCTCCGCGGATGGCCTCCGCATGTTTCCCTTTGGAAGCTGTTAAAGCGAAATTTCTTTGAATCGAATAAATCAAAATCAAACGCGTAAAAAAATTGAAAATTCTAAAAACAAGCGGAGTACAAACCGTCGCCCTCGGCTAGCTTCTCCAATTTGGCGCCAACAAGACGTTTATGGTCGACGCCACCGGCCTTGAACTCGTAAATAATCTGGCGATGCTCCCAGTTCCAAACAGAGACATAATCGGAGGCATCGGCGGTTACCAACCACGGATGCGTCGGGTGCACCGCGATCTTCACAATCTTATCATTGGTAGCTCGAAACGCCCTCAGCCGCAACATTTCTCAACCCGATTCGATCGAATTATAAAACAGTAAGGCAATTAATCTACAATTTACTTTCAATTTCAACCAACAAATCAGTAATCTCAATTCAAAATTTCGAGTTTAGTTCTTAATTCTAGATCCAAACCAACTCAGTTGAGTACTTCCCATTCCGGTTTCCTATTTTCCCGCGCCAAGCTAACGGTTTTTCAATTCTCTTTATGATTTGACTTTTTACTTCAAACAATAATAAAATAAATATATCACTAATTTAGTATAAGTATTTTTATTTGTTAATATAAGATAATTTCATTTATTAATAATCTTTTAATTTTATTATTTTTTAATAAAAACATCTAAATTTTATTAATCATTACAAAAGATATTATAAATATCATACATTAAAAAATAAAAAAATAATCTACTAAGATGCAAAGAAAAATGGATCATTTTATTAAAATTAGCATACCATTAAAATCTTTTTTTTAATTTTTTTTCTTCGCAAACGAATATAAAAAATTGTGAGTGTACCAAACTATCAAGTAGATTGCTTTGTTGCATTGTTCTAATTGCATTGTCTAACAAATAATTAAACAAGCGGATATTAATCTTTTTTATGATCACTAATAAAATAAAAAAGAAAGTCATCATCGTAAAAATATCTATATAAATATCAAACGATCATTGATGTATGCTGAAATCACAATACAGGAGAACTAGAAAACAAAAGTTTTACATGATTTTTAGGTTTAGGTCTATTGAAAATTAGGGATTCAAAGGAAAGAGAAAACAATATTTGGGTTTGGACCATGGAGAAGAAGAAACAAGGATTATGTGATTGGAAAATATTTTTTAAGGTTAAAACATATTGCATTTTAAAAGTATATTTTTGGTTTTATTGATTTTTTGTTTTTTAAAATTTGAATTTGATTCAAACTTAAAATTTTTTTCAGTTATTGGATTTGATTCAAATGGCTCGACTTGAATAAATTAAAATTTTAAAAAAATAATTTTTTGAATCGTATCGAGTTTTGCTCACCACTAACAAAAAATATTTTAATCTACATATTTACTCTTTAATTGCACAAAAACTAGTACATATAATCTAATAAAAATTAAAACATTGCATAAATAATTTACTATTTAAAACAAAATCATTTTTTTAAATATTTCTATTTCTCCAAGTGGTTCAACCAAAACCCATAAATTATATCACTCATATCCTACTAATTCAAACAGAAATCAGACAATTGCTTTTTAAGGTCTAATGAAAGTGATTCCAAATGAGGCAGCTAATTGTGAACCTGAGATGGAGTGGACTCAGTTTGAAGTGAAGGGAAAGGGTCTGGCATGGTGTCCCATGACAACGACGACAAAATATCGTTGTTCTTGTTATGTCGGATTTGGTTGAAGGAGACGGGTTCGGCCGGTGTTCCGATCATTTCAGGGGTGCAGGTTAACATGGTTACGATCGCGGACATCGGCGGTCTAAAGTTGGGATGAAGTTGAAGGCAGAAGAAGGCTACATTTATGACTCGCAACACATCTTTCTCCTCCAATGAGCCATGTTGTCTGAGTCTTGGATCTACTAAATCAAGAACATGGCCTCGTTCATACAACTTCCATGCCTAGGTAGTATGAAAAAACAATAACAATTAGTATCTAATCGATATATATATATATATATGAATGGCAAATAGAACACAGGACCAAGAACAAGGACGGAATTAAGATAAAATATTGAGAAGTTAAATAGTTTAAGGAACTAAGTAGTATTTAAATAAAAAATTTGTAAGACCGAGACTTAATTTGAATAACATTTAAACTATAAGGACTTAAATTTCAATTATATCAATTTTTGAGGGCTTTGTTTTTATAAAATAATATGTGTTATGATATACGGAAATATATCCTTGGCGGTAAAAACGAAAAGTTTCTACGATCGCCTTAGTTTTAGGGTTTAATGTATAAGGTTTAGGGATATTCATGGTTCATGATTTAAATTTAGTGTCTATGCATAAAATTTAGGGTTTAGAGATAATAGGTTAGAACTTAGGGTTTAGAGATTAAGGATTTATGTTTTAACATATAAACCCTATATTTTAACCCTAAACTATAAATTCTAACCACACTCCTTAAATTCAAAATTCCTGTAATTAAACCCCTAAACATTAGACCCTAAAACTAAGACGTTTATATAATTTTTTTTCACCGCATATACATGAACCCTAAATTTTTGTATAGAGATTAGGGAGAGTTGATGTTTGATATGCTTTCGGTGTAAATTTTTACACAAACATATTTATTTAAAACCCGTACTATAAAATCTAAATCTCTAAACATAACCTAAAGTTTTAGATTTATCATTTAACCCTTGAACCCTAAATATTAGATTTAAAATATTAACTTTTAACCCTAAACTAAATATCTAAATTTTAAATTAAACTTGATTATAAAAAATAAATTTATGAATACTAGTGCATGAAATATTTTCTTACAGTTTAATCTCTAAAAATATAATCCAAAATAAATGAAAAAGATACATACATATTCCGGTAGATACTGCATTTCTGAAGTCAAGGTAAAATCGGTATTCTTCCTGCAGCTAACGATTTCCAGCACAAGAACTCCAAAGCTATAAATGTCTGCTTTTTCAGACAATTCTCCTCTAATGGCATATTCTGGAGCTGTATAACCTCTGTAACAAAATACAACCATTTCATCGTCACCATCATACTGGAATTTCAGTACCATTAGTTATTAACACGGGTGATTCTGAACAAGTGTAATAGAAACGATGATAAAAAATATATTTATAAATACTTAAATCATCTCTATATGTTCTAGGTAAAAAGCACATCAAATATGTGATACGACTTTAGATTAAAGTATTCGTGTTTCCTAAGACATTGGTCCTGATTTGATTATAAAAAATGTAGGGGAAGGTAGAGACTTACAAAGTTCCAGCAATTGTGCTGAGAGAAGCTGCATCTTCAGGAAAGAACCTGGCCAGACCAAAATCCCCAATCCTGGGTCCAAACTTATCATCAAGAAGAATGTTGCTGGCTTTGATATCCCTATGAACAATCCTTAGATGGGAATCCTCGTGTAGGTACTGAAGCCCTCGTGCTACACCCAAGATGATTCCAAACCTTGTATCCCAGCTCAAAAAAACTCCCTTGGTTCCTGCAGCAAGGTGCAAGACAGCACATTCCAAAGTAGCTAAGGACAAGGTTTGGGTTGCATTCAAATGTTACAAAATGATGATTCAAACTATTGGATTGTTACAAAAATGGTCCTTACACTTAACGAAGTTTATCGAAAATTTATCACTAGTAGGGACCATTTTGTAACTGAATCAAAAGTTTAATGATCATTTCGTAGTATCTAAAAGTTCAATGGTCAAAAAATCATTTCAAGATAGTATAGTGATTATTTGTGTACTTATACCCTAAAAATATAAATTATTGGGATCAAAACTAAAAAAAATATTTCCGTGACAGAAAAAAAAACAAAATTTAGTCATTGGAAAATTTTACAACAGGCGTCGGACATCATTAAATTAATAAATAAGAATTAAAAATTTTAAGGACTCAACATACAAAATTAATAAAATAGCGATAGACTCAACATATAATTTATTAGTTATAATTTAAGTCTTTAAGATTTTTAATTTTTATAAATTAATTTAATAATTTTCATGATATTCGACGTTAGTGATATTTAACAGTATTCAATATTCATTGTAGACTCATCCTTAAACCATTCTATCCAAGGAGGGCTGAGGCCCTTCCTACCTCAGAATTTGCCCGTGCTTTTAGTACTTCATCAAGAACCCTCTGCCTATTTTCTATTCAATTCCCAAAATAATGAGAAATTATTTCATCGATTATTTTCGTCACGTTATTTATTAGATCAACCATATTAAATATATCTATTTAATTATTATTTTTATCTCATCTTTTTTATCAAGTAAATCTTCACTTAGTAAAAGTTGTTTTTAAACTTAATTTACAACAAATATTAGTGAAGATTCACTTGATAAAAAATAAAGTATTTTTTTTAAATGAATGCATTTAATTGGTTGATCTCGTGAATGATACGATGAGAATGACTCGTAATATAATTTCTCTAAAATTGAAGGATAATAGGAGCTTAATTGTGCTCAAACCTACAACATCCTAAATATTAAAATAACAACCATACCAATCGAACTAAGACTCAGTCAATAAATTAAATTCATCAACCAAATTAATGACATGTCATTTTCCCTTAATCTGATCCTAAAATATGCATATAATTATGCGTAATTATCCCTAAGAGGTGACATTGTAATAACCTTAAAGTTCAAATGCAGAATATGTACAACCACTCCCTTTTTAATATCTAGTGTGATCTTATAGTATTATATGTTCATTTTTAATCTTTTAATAAATTAAAGACACATTTTACAGATAAATTATTCGATTCTGGATCTCCAAGAATAATCACTCCTTTTATCCTCTGATCTTTATAGCATCCTATGTACCAAGAAGGGGTAGATTATCCTGCACCTAGCTAGAGGAGGAGGAGGAGGAGGAGGAGAAGAAGAAGAAGAAGAAGAAGAAGAAGAAGAAGAAGAAGAAGAAGAAGATATACCATCTATAATGTGGTCCAAGCTACCATTCTTCATAAATTCATATACAAGCAACCGTTGAGATCCCTGTGAGCAACATCCCAGCAGGCGAACCAAGTTCTTGTGTTGGATGCTTGTGATCAATCTCACCTCTGAAACAAACTCTGATTCCCCTCCTTGGGATCTCTCATGGGACAGTCTTTTCACAGCAACCAGTCTCCCATCTTTTAGCTTTCCCTATCAAACACAGAGAAAAAAATGGCAAAATCCTCATTGTTTCTATCAGTTTCAAATGCATCCAAAAGCAACAATATATATGATTTCTTAAGCTATAAAGATATGTATGCAACTGAAACATTGTTCACCTAGGAGAACTAACCATGTTTCTCCATTGATTTTGCAGATTTCCAAGTTTTAGACACTATACTAAGAAAAATATAGATTCGTATCTCATTTTTTTTCCAGGTTATTATATATTCCAAGAAATCAATCTATATTATTTAAATCCAAAGATGCCACAGATAGAGTCAGCGACAGAGTCAGAATTTAAGGATGGATAAAACATAAAATGTGAAAGGTGGGGTTAACAAATTCATAATTATTTCGTCTTTTATAGAGAAAATTTTGAAGAATCAAAGGTAAAAAAAATAAAAATCACCTTCCCAGTGCAACAGCCCCTCCCATTAACTAAGTACTTCTGTCCCAATCATATATTTAGAGATTCATATTTAGGGAAGGCAACAGGGCAGGATGAATGGATTTTTAGTCGTCCTAACATTGATCCAAAGTATAAACACCTAACTCAACCCTTCTTATTCCGAGTTCAATATATTTTTAATTTGATCCAACCCCAACTCGGAATAAAAGAAATATAACTTGACCCAAAATTCTAACAAAAAAATCTAGTTAAACCTATCTCCACCTGAAAAATAAAATATTAAATATTCTATATAAAAATATGATATATATATATTTAATTAAAAATATATCGATCTAGTCAAAAAGTTTTTAGCCTAAACTCATACCAACCAACTCAATCTTTGCCAAAACCCATCCTGAACCAGGAATTCAATAGAGAGAAAAAATTATTCGGGTAGGATCGGGTCACATTAGGTCAGAATAAGTTTAGATAATATTATCATTCTACCAAAACTTTAAATAATTGTTCGTTATCGTAATAACAACTGTTATATAACGAAAACAGTATTGTATGATATAGTTATTGCAGAAATAACGGTACAATAACCTTAATTCACTCGTTATTATTTATAACTATAATAAAACACAAGCGAGACCAAACTATTAAGGGGTGGGGGCAATTCCCCAAACCTAAAAAAGAAATATTTTTTCATTTTGGACATAACCTTGATTATGTCCTAAAAATGCGACCCAAATATAATTTATATCCATTATCCCTACATCTTGAATACATATCGAGAGAATCTAGAATTCATATCCTATATGTCAGACACAAATCTTTAACATGAATACTTTTAAAGAAAAATGAAAAACCGGAATACATCAAAGCTTGCTTACTTTGTAAACAGACCCAAATCCACCTCTACCAAGGAGATTATCAGGGTGAAAATCTTTGGTTGCTCTCTTCAAGGTTCGGAAGTCGAAATACAAAATACTCCGAAGATCCCCACTAAAGAAATCCGTCGGTGCTGCAAGTGACACAAAAAATTAAACTTCACAAGCCGATTAACTCAATTCACTCTGTCTGTTAATTCATCAAACACGTTACCTGCATGCTTTTTACTCTCTGGTTCTGACATAAAACACTCAATCCCTGCTGGTCTCCAAATTTTCCGATAGATTAAAACAATGACAAACAAAATTACCAGCACCACAATCCCTCCAAGGAGAAAGAACACGGAAGACGTCTTCATCATAAACCGAACTCCAGTTTTCAATTACTTGACTGTTCATCAAGCTCTGGAAATGGCGGGAACAAAAAACAAGAACAATCCAAGTTAAATTCTGCTATTGCCTGTGATTTACAAATCAAAAAGCTAAAACAAACAAAGGGTTGTTTTCTTTTGCGGAGCTGAATTACCAGAAATAGCGCTCAGATGATCTTGCGAAGAATGTTTCATTGGTTTCGACGTGGATTAATGATGGAGAATGAAGATGGGTTTGGCCTCGAGTTTGCCATCTTATCATTAAAACTCTTTTTAATAAAAAATCTTGTTAATTCATTGGATGAAAACTTGAAGGAGGATGACAGCTTACAAGAAGCAGTGCGACAGTTTCAGTGTGATTTACGAACATTCTGTTTTATGTTCTTAATCCGTTCCGAATGCATATATTTTACAGATATTATGATTAAATTTAAATTTTAAAGATAATATTATTTAATTTTTATTAAAGTTAATTGTTGATTTTTATTTACAAACGTTCTGAAAATTTTAGATTTTGTGTTTTTAATTATCGATATTTTATTTATTAAATGAATTTTTTTTATTTTTTAACGTGTTTACAATAACAAATTTTAATTAAGTCGTTCTGATATTTTAATGACACAAATACGAATTTAAAATTTAAGCCTCTAATAAAATAATATTAAAAATATATTTTAAAGGTAAGCCTCTATTAATAAATATTAAAAAAATAAATTTTTAACAAATATTAAAAACGACTATGTTATTAATAATAAATATTGAAAAATTATGTTATAATAACAAGTATTTTAAAAAATCCCTATCAATAAATATTAAAAATTTGAATTTTAAGAATGTCTCTAATAATAAATATCGAGGGGAATTGGGCTATAATTGTATGTATTAAAAAAATGGTTCTCTAATAATAAATATTAAAAAATAAATTTTAAAAGTATATCCCTAATAACAAATATTAAAAGAAAATAAATCTTTATAATAAATATTAAAAATTAAAATTTTAAAGTAAATTCCTAATAACAAATATTGGGGAGAAATAAATCCTAATAATAAATGTTAAGAAGAATTAAATTATAACAATAAATTTTTAATAATAAATATTAAAAAATTAAATTATAATATAAAAATAAACCAAAGCAGGCGCCCCTCCTATCCATACTCAAGAAAACACTGATTACGATTACTCCAAAAATTTAAACAGCAATAGTGATTTTGGCCTCGTCCGAAACTCGATACCCATAATTATTTTTAAAAAAAAATTATTTATTATATCCGTAATCATAATAAATATAATAAAACTGTAATTATTTATATACTTTTAAATTTTTTGATAAAATATATTAATATTACGATAAAAATATTTAAACTCGAGTATTTAAAATATAATTTATATTTTGACTCACAAAGACCAATCTCTTTCGTTATTCACCAACTTAGAGTCGCCAATATTATAATTATATTACAACTAATAAAAGTATAAAAAATTCTCTTTGGGACAATCAAACAATGGGAGTGCCGGCGCTTTCCGTTCCAGTTTTCGATGCATACTTATTGACGAAGTCAAGAATTTAAATATTAAAAATAATTATTATTATTTTTAGAATGATCAAAAACTATTTTTCTACTTTATTAAGGATTTGATTAGAAATAATTTTTTATTCGAATTAAATTAAATAAAAAATTGAATTATTTAGGTTGATGACTCTATTTTATAATTTAAATTTTATTTAAAAATTTTATTTAATTAAATTAAGTAAAAAATTGAGTTAGCTGAGTTGACTTCGACTTAAACTTAAAAATCAATTTATTAATTAACGAAACTTTTGAGTAATTTGATTTTTTTATTTTATAAATAAATTTTATTTAAAATATTTTCAAGTCAAGTTAAAACGAGTTAATTTTTTTTACATAAAGTTGAGTTCAAAAATCTATTTTTTGAGTCGAGTCAAGTTTTGTTCATCCCTACCTCAATTTTCAATAAAAATAAAAATAAAATATCTAAATTATATGAGAGTTTAAAATTTACAGAAGTGTGACTATACCCGGTGGGGATTCTGGACAAATACAATAGGAGTAACTGCACAACCCCTAAAAAAGAGGACTCAAAATTTTGATAAACTATATTCATTATACGATGTTAATCTTAAAACTTATTGTAAGAATTTTAAAAATGCTCTTAAGAAAGCTTAATTATAATTGTTAAAATGTTATAAATGTTTCCCAAATATGACAATTACTTATAGAATTTTATTGATTATTCTTATTACTATTGCTTCTACAGAACGAAATTTTTCAAAATTTAAATTATTGAAGTCATACTTATGAGAAACTATGTAGTAAAAAAAACTAAATAGATTTACTTTGATTGCAATTGAAAGTGATTTTTAGAAGAAATTGATATTAAAAGCGTTGTAGATGATTTTGCTTTAAAATATGAAAAAATAACATTTTTAATTAAAAATATTTGATTTCTAGATATTTATAATTTAATTTTTTGTTGATCAAGAAGATAATTTAATAATATCTTTTATAATATAATATTCTCTTGAAAAAAATTATATCTCTTACCGATTATAAATTAAAGATCTTATTTTAATAAATTGTACAAATCTTAAAACTTTTCCTAACTTTACAACACCCAACATTAGGGGTGAGTAAAACTCGACTAGACTCGAAAAATTGAATAATTCGACTCGAGGAAAAAATACTCGACTCGTTTTGACTCGACTCAAAATTTCATAAACGACTCGAAAAGATTTCAAATAAAGTTCGAGTTGTAAAATAAAAATTCGAATACCTCATAATTTTTAATAATTAAAGGATTTATTTTTAAGTTTGAGACGAGTCTCTCAATTTTTTATGATATATATGCATTGATATATAAAAATATAAAAAAATATTGCTACATATGAAAAATATGAAGAAATATATATCTTATATGATTAGAGAAAATTGTTTAAATTCGAACTAAATCGTACTATAATATGATAAATAATAACAGTTATATTTTTATAAAAACTCGAAAACTCAACTCGATTCGATTCAAATTTTTTAAACTCGACTCAAATCGAAAAAATTTTAAATAAAATTTGAATTATAAAACATATCTCGTCAACTCGAATAATTCAAAAAATTTTAATTTCATTTATTCAAATACTCACTCCTACCCAACACCACTCAGTCCGTCCTAATAGGACAAGTTTTAAACTTATCCACCCATCAATATGAGAGGGTTAATAATTGAACTTTAAATACCAGACCTAATCCACAATTTTTCTTTCCTAGGTTATGTAGGGTTGCTAATATAATGGTCCATCTCCAATCTCCTTTCTTTCATTTATGTTTAATTAAATTGTAGGTTAATTAAAATCGAAAAAAAGTTAGGTATTAACTCTAAACTCGATCATAATAAGTTCGTTTATTTATTTTTTTGAAATTTATTTTTTTATTTTGTTAATTATATTTTTTATGTATCGTATTAAAATTTAAATTTAAAGTTTAAAATTATGATTTAAAGTAAGAATTTAATACTAGAGTTTAAGATATTAAAATATTGTGTAATTTTAGGGTTTATAATTTGAGTTTAATGCTTAAAATTTATGATAAAATTTTGAATTTAATTTTTAATATTAGGACGTGAAAAAATACACTACGAAAAGATAAAAAATTTATGTTCAGAGTATATATTTATAAATCATAATCACAGATTTAATATTAATAGTATTTTTAAATAAAATTATACTACAAGTCATTTAATTATAGATTAAATAATGAATTACTTTTATTTAAAAATAATATTTTAATCAATTCAAATTTTATGACTACCACAGTGATTTATCGTTAACACTAAATTTGACTTAATTTTATAATAATAATAATTTTGGTTAAATTGATATATTCTACTAATTTAATATTAATTTAATTAATTTAATATTATATATTTAAAAATTTAATATTCTATCTTATGACACTCCTTTCGATCATTTTTTCCCACTCCATGATATTATCTTTTAGTTCAATAATTAAATGTGATACCGCAACAAGCAAATCGCTTTATTGTTAGAATAATAATTTAACGACTCTTTGTAATATTAATATCGTTTGTTAATAGAAACAATCATTTTATTAATAAACTTTTAATATAAAAAATAAATTTTAAATTAAAACTAAATTAATATAAAATATAAATTTTAGAAACTAAATTATATTATATTAATTAAATTTTAAATTATCCGAAAATTCAAAAAAAAATATGGGATTTATTTGAAGGCATGCGGTTTTGGTTCCGGTAACAGCGCAAGCGCATAGCAAACCGGCATCGTTTTGTCTCTCTTGAAACCTTTCTTAATTTTGAATCATGTTTAAGGTAAAATTATTTTAATGATCACTTAATTAATTAAAGATATTTATTTTGATCACCAAATTATTCAAATTGTTAATTAAATTTTTAAATTTATTAATTTAATTTATTTAGTTCATTTAAATTTTAATAAAGATAATTAAAATAGATTAATTTAATAAATTTAATAATTTATTTATCACAATAATTAGTAGCCGTGTACCCTTTTATTTACTAGAAATATCTGCCTACTTGCTTGGACTGCGGTGCTTGTTTCTGTTGAAAACCGCTACTGCATTGCTATTTGGCCTTCTCTGCGCGAATCTGCTTAACGCTCAGCTTTTTTGATTTGATTTCCGTTTAGGTTTTATATAGCACCGGGGGAGTGAAAATGTGGAAGCTGAAAATCGCCGAGGGAGGGAAGCCGTGGTTGAGAACGGTGAACAATCATGTCGGGAGGCAGATTTGGGAGTTCGATCCCGACCTTGGATCGCCGGAGGAGTTAATGGAGATCGAGGAAGCTCGACTCAACTTCACCAACAACCGATTGAAAAAGAAGCATAGCTCAGATCTACTTATGCGCTTGCAGGTATTTTGAAACATGTTCTTCGTTATCTTTTCTCATTGCGTACCGTTGTCGTTAATTTTCAGTAAGACAATGGTAGTGAAGTGTTAAATAGCACTACTGAAATTCGGCAGCTTCTCATTCATTTCTCCACTTTGCTTTTTACTATATTTGGCTGATATAGAGACAGTCGAACTTCTACCAAACAGTGAACAAATATAAGCAATCTATTGAAACATAGAAGTTTTAAGCCTCAAGCATTACAAAGTACAGTGTTAATAGTGTCTGCTTTGGACTTTGATTTTTCTAAGATCATAGTCTCTTTAATCCTTCCCAGCAGCCTATTTATGATTGTTACCAGTGTCTTTCCTTAGATCTGGGAATGACCCAGCGTAATCCCTCCTACATCTTGATCAACTACCACTTTTCCAAAACAGTTTTTGCATAGCTACCTTTATGTCTTCTCAATTGGTTATCAGATAGGTTTGAAATTTGAACTTAAGATTTGCTGCTAGTGCCGATGAGTATTTGAAGCTTCTGGGACTGGACAAAATTTAAGGAAAGGGATGGACAACTTGTTTGAGAACAGTAAAAAACTTTGATATAATTGCATGGAGTACAATTTTCAGCATGTGAAGTAATTGTTAGGCATGGATGTATTGTGTATTAATATACTTGAACTTCCTCAGAAGACAATTTTTAAATCATTTTACAGTCATTGTTCCCTCAAATATATTATATGATGAGGACTTTTGGTAGCAACTTTTCTTTATGAATAATGCTGTTAATGCAATTTCAACGTTTAAATATTGCCTGTCTTTTGCTTTCAGTTTTAGGGTAGAAAGTTTTCATAGCTTTCTGGATTCTGTACTGTTATTTGGATTATTAATCTTTCAGTTTTTATTTACGAATTATGCATAGTGTTCTCCAGCCACTCATTTTATTATTCAATCTCTTTCCTCCCATAATACAGTTTACCAAGGAGAATCCAATACCTAAGGTTTTGCCCCAGGTCAAAGCTGAGGAAACCGAAAATGTTACAGAAGGGATGGTCACCAATACGTTACGGAGAGCTATAAATTTTCATTCATCTCTCCAGGCCCAAGATGGCCATTGGCCAGGTGATTATGGAGGTCCAATGTTCCTTATGCCCGGCTTGGTAAGTGCTGATTTTTAATAGAAGGTGTTCTTGATAACATCAGTTTCATTTATATTGTCTTACATGGGTGGCCAAAAGTTTTTCATTTACCTTACCTAAAGATTGTTATTAAAATAACTATCATAATTTTAAAAGAAATAATTATTTATTCTTCATATATTTTTGTTTTGCTCATGTAATGCATCAGGTAATTACACTGTCTATCACTGGGGCACTGAATGCAGTCTTATCAGACGAGCATAAAAAGGAGATGCGTCGCTACCTCTATAATCATCAGGCAATTTAAATATCTTTTATGTGGCTCTTTTAGCAATATTTTTTCCCAAGTGTTTTACTTCTATTTCATCCTGCACTTAGACCGAAAAGTTGTGAACTATGGTTATGCATTTGCAATTGCAGAACGAAGATGGTGGATGGGGCTTACACATTGAGGGACCGAGTACAATGTTTGGATCTGCCTTGACTTATGTCACTTTAAGATTGCTTGGTGAAGGACCTAATGATGGGGAGGGTTCAATGGAGAGAGGAAGAGATTGGATTTTGAACCATGGTGGTGCTACCGAAATAACATCATGGGGGAAAATGTGGCTTTCAGTTCAGAACCTAGCCCTTTTTACAGTGGTTTCAGTGTTTGATTCAGTTTTTTTTATTTTCACACGGGAATCAATTTGATAATAGATGCATGTATTGCTTGGTGGCAACAGGTGCTTGGAGCCTTTGAATGGTCTGGAAATAATCCCTTGCCCCCTGAGATATGGCTTCTTCCTTATATGCTTCCATTTCATCCAGGTTCTTGTCCTTTCATTTCCATCTAGAAACTTTGTTGAATTTGCATTTGTAGCAGTTCTCTTCCAAAGGAAGAAAAAAATAACTTTTTTACTCGACGACAGGAAGGATGTGGTGTCACTGCCGGATGGTCTATTTGCCTATGTCTTATCTATATGGAAAGAGGTTTGTTGGCCCTATCACACCAACAGTTTTGGCTTTGAGGAAGGAGCTTTTCACTGTTCCATACCATGAAATAGATTGGAATCGAGCCCGAAATGCATGTGCAAAGGTTAGTGAAATTGATAGTTTATATGAATGCTCTTCCTCTAATATGTATATACTTCTATGAATGATTTTAGATGGTGATACAGTAATCAAAGTAAAACCAATTTCAGCTCTCTTTTTTATGTTACGCTTTCAATCTAGATTCAATTGATAATATTCAGATTGCCATAACCAAAAATAATGTCACTATTTATTTTGAATTTATCCTTTGTCGATGAAAACGAGCTAAAAAAATCACAGGGACCGTGTTTTTTCTCATTAGTAGTCTCCATTGATTGTTGAACAGTTCACCCTTGGTGCTCTTGTAGATTTTCATTTAACAGCAAGAATCTTTCGCTTTCTCTTGCAGGAAGATTTGTACTACCCTCACCCATTGCTGCAGGATATTCTTTGGGCATCACTTCACAAGATTATTGAACCTATCCTAATGTGTTGGCCTGGAAAGAAGTTGAGAGAAAAGGCTCTTCAAACTGCAATTGAGCACATACACTATGAAGATGAGAATACTCGGTACATCTGCATTGGACCTGTAAACAAGGTGTGCAAGGAAAACAAACTCCTAAATCTCAAAATGTAAACAAAAATAAAAAGCTATGCATGTTTCTTTGATTTTTATACAGATTTTTTGTGCTTATCTGGTGTGTCCAAGTCTTTCAGAATTCAGATAACCATGCAGTTTGTATTCATTTTTTCTTATCTCTGATATTTATCATAATGTATATGATGTGATTACTCTGTACCAAATGCATCCCATGCAGTTATTCTGTTATTTTATATTTTTCTTAGCTAATTATATTTGTTATGCTTTGAGATTTATATTTTTCTGATAATAGGTGTTAAACATGCTTTGCTGTTGGGTGGAAGACCCAAATTCAGAGGCGTTCAAGTTGCATCTTCCAAGACTTTATGATTATCTATGGGTTGCTGAAGATGGCATGAAAATGCAGGTGAATATACCATATCATCCTTTATGTTAGTTGATAATAGCCTTGACCATCAGTCGAACAAGAAAATTTATTTACCCGATTTGTGGTATTAAGGTATTTTAATTGATGAGATAATATTATTGCATACCTGCTGCTAAACTTAAACTGTTAATATCTGAAGTTGGCTTCCATTTCATTTTGAAAACATAACTGCTGCTTTATAAATAATGTTCTGCTAATCTATGCACTGTAATTATGTCTAATCTTTTGGGTTTTACATATTTACTGTATTTGCAATATCTTAATGACCATTTACTCTCTGGGCATAATGAACTTGTTGCAGGGTTACAATGGAAGTCAACTATGGGACACTGCCTTTGCAGTTCAAGCAATTCTTTCAACCAACCTTACTGAAGAGTACAGTGCGACTTTGAGAAAAGCGCACATGTACTTAAGGAACACACAGGTGGTTTATGTTTCAGAAACATAATGGAGTTTATTAATTTTGGAGACTGCATGCTTTTGCACCTTTTATATGTCCTTTTCATTCTTTTGAAGGTTCAAGAAGATTGCCCTGGGGATCTTGACTTTTGGTATCGTCACATTTCCAAAGGTGCTTGGCCTTTTTCAACTGCAGATCACGGATGGCCAATTTCAGATTGCACAGCAGAAGGATTAAAAGTACGTAGTTCTGAATTCAGAGAATTTTTCCTTGCGTTTTCTTAACATTTTACCCTCCTCCAGGCTGTTCTTTTATTAGCAAAACTATCCCCAGAAATTGTTGGAGAATCATTAGAGGCAAATCGGTTATATGATGCTGTAAATGTTATCCTTTCACTTCAGGTAATTCATTTTCTGGTTATGATAAACTGAATCCATATACCTATAGACACAAATGCTACACTGTCATTAAGATGCTGCTTGAGAAACCATTGGAACTTGGAATATCTAATTTTTAATCTTTCAAATTCAATATATTTGATTATTCATTTGAAGACCATTTAATAGAGTAATTTCAATAAAGAGTGTTGAAAGTGTAAAAGCCTTTAGACGCCACTTAACAAATTCCATGAAATTTATTTATGTCATGCTAGTACAATCTTTATAAAGCATTGAGTAAACATGAAGTGGATGAAGTAAATCACATAAAAGGCAACATTTAATGTGGTTCAGCACTTGTTGCTTACATACATGGACTAAAGGAAAATCCTCTATAATGTAGAGATCACTGAAAATAGAAAACAACAATAAATACTGAGTATTGAAAGAGTCAAAGAGGTAGTTTTGGCATTCTGTAGTTTCTAAATAGTGGGATTCATTTTATCGTACTCTGAAACTCTCCCCCAAAACTGACTCCCTCGTTCCTTGGGAGAGAAGATAGGAGAATGAATGGGAAAAAGAGTAGAGAGAGATATACGAGAGAAGGTAGAAAAGTAAGAAGAGGCCATTTTCTAATATCCCAACATCTAAAACTGATTAAAAGCAAAATTAATCTTACAACCTGGTAACCCGAGTCCACAATAGATCATCATAATTATAATTAAACCATGACCCTCCTCCTACCTCACCATTTGTCATTCATAATCTAGTTTTATCTTGAGATCAGTGTTGTTAATGAAGTCAGAGGTTTTTGCTAATGTGTATGATTTTGTTTAAATCTCTTTCCAGAATGCAGAAGGTGGCTTTGCAACATATGAGCTCACAAGATCGTACCCTTGGTTGGAGGTATCCTTGTTACTCTGTCCATACCACTATTTTTCAACAATAGTTTTACTTAATTTTACATTTTTGTAATATCAAACCTGGAAGTAAATAGGTTGTGATATTATCTGAAATTATAAGCTTGAAGCAGGTACGAATTTCGTGAATATAACAGAAAAGATCACCCATAGGCGAATATTGTATTATCAATTGTGATTTCTTTTCAGTAAGCTGTAGACATATATTGGCTTACCATTTCGTTTTATGTTTACAGCTGATCAATCCTGCTGAAACATTTGGTGATATTGTTATTGACTATCCGTAAGATTCCAGCATTTGAGTTAAACTCTCTGTATTTTCCTTTATTATATTTTGTTTCAAGTATGTTTGTTTAATATCGATTACGATGGCTATTCAGTTATGTCGAATGCACGTCAGCCGCAATTCAAGCTTTGGCAGCTTTTAGAAAGTCATACCCTGGGCATCGTCGACATGAAGTAGACCAATGTATCCAAAAGGCAACTAAGTACATCGAAAGTATACAAGCCTCGGATGGCTCATGGTTTGGCCCTTACCTTCTTTAAAACCAATGTTTTTCCTGACTTCTGCCAGTGTCGTTTGTCCCTGAATTTTCTTCCTAAAGCTACTACAATGTTTCAATTCCGTCTCCTTCCCTTGCTTTGGACTTAATTCAAGTTGTTTATGCCATCCGACTAGGTATGGTTCATGGGGTGTTTGCTTCACCTATGGTACATGGTTTGGGGTGAAAGGATTGGTGGCTGCTGGAAAGAGCTTCAATAACTCTTCTAGCATCCAGAAGGCCTGCAATTTTCTGCTGTCCAAACAGCTTCCCTCGGGTGGCTGGGGAGAAAGTTATCTTTCATGTCAAAACAAGGTCAGGTTTATTTACTTGCCATGTAACAGTTCTTAATTTCTATTCGAGCATATATGGAACATCTGAATCTTATAACATCAGTTCTAATTTGGTGGTACATTGTTTACAACGAACTAAATGCTCCCTTATACAGGTTTACTCGAATATTGAGGGCAACAAACCACATATGGTAAACACTGGCTGGGCTATGCTGGCACTAATCGAGGCTGGGCAGGTAAAACATCATTTTATGCTGCAGTAGCTTCTAAATGTTGAGACCGGACTACGCTGCTACGGTGGTCACCGTCTTCTCGAGTATCACTTATTTTACATAATAGTTTCTCTTCAATAATGTGGAACCTTTCCTACATGTTCATAACAGAAAACCATGAAAAGTTGAATTATTTTAACTCCTTAATTTATATGCAGGCTGAGAGAGATCCAACACCACTGCACAAAGGAGCCAGATATTTGATCAATTCCCAAATGGAGAATGGAGATTTTCCACAACAGGTAATTTTTTTCGACACCGCAGGTACAGAAAATTTTCTTCTTGAAACGATGCATATACTTCGATTGAATTCGTGAACTCCTTACATGCAGGAAATTATGGGAGTGTTCAACAAGAATTGCATGATCAGTTACTCGGCTTATCGCAACATTTTCCCTATTTGGGCATTAGGTGAATATCGTACCCGAGTATTGCAGCGGGAACCGGAAAGATCGTAGGATAGCGGTAATAACTTCCTTCGTTGCTACGGCTACTATATGTTCAGCATGATAACTACTACATTTTAGTTTATGGAGAAAATTGTCTTTGCAGAATGCCTTAAGAGTAAAGACGTTGCACTGTTTTCCTATTGCCAAATGTGTATGTTACTCCATATATTAGTTGATCCAATGACTTCAAAAGTTCTCAGTGTCTCCATGGAGGAGAACTCGGATAATCCGATTCCACAATAATTTTCGGAGCATTCTTCCGATTAAACTCGACAAAGACTTCAGCACCTTGACGATTGCTCTATCATTTAGCTTCATTAGACCCCTTGACATCGAAAGGTCCCGAGAAAATCACCATTTTTTTCGGAATGGTCTTTCAAAGCACAACCACACCTAGCTGGTCCAGGTTTACCACTCGGACATTTCTTAGACTATGGCTCTTAGAGGAAAAATTATTAGGTGAACCATGTTCACCACGTCATCCATGGTCCCAATTGATCAAGACAGTATCTTGATTTTTTTTAAGTGAATCACCATCTCTTTCTTACATGTACTTAGTGGGTGGGTAGTTATTAGGTGGTTATTTAAAAATCAACGGTCCTGATTGCTTGGACCATAGATGACGTGGTGAACAGGGTTCACCTGATAATCCCACTTGTTTATATTATTGATCAGTGAGTTTACAAGGTTATAATCTCACTTGTTTATACACTGTTAAAACCTTAAACTGAAAAAAATAACCATCTTAACAGAAAAACTTCTTTAACTAATCAACTAACTCTACAACTTGTCCTGTTTTTTTCCCCAGAATGGGGTAATTCTTGGCCTATATAAACCACACAACCATGGCTGTTGGTATCATCTCAAACATAAAACAAAAGAACGAAGAATCAGAGAAAATAAAAGAATATAATGGCCGATTCCATAGCAAGTCGTTGGAGGAAACTAAGTGGTGAGGAAAACTGGGAAGGTCTTCTTCAACCTCTAGATTCCGATCTCCGCAAGTATCTAATTCACTACGCTCAGATGACCGGAGCTGTGGCAGACCTCTTGGACAGTGACACCGGCGAACCCAAGGCCTCGAAAGAAAACTTCTTCGAGGCATGTCTTGTGAAAGGAAACCCGTACAAGTACGAGGTGACCCACTTCCTTTACGGCGCATCCAACATTGTTAACCCGTCGTGGTTCGGATATGTGGCGGTGGCCACCAATGAAGGTAAGCGTGTCCTCGGCCGGAGGGATATTGTGGTTGCTTGGAGAGGTACTTCTTCAATCTGGGAGTGGATCAATGATTTCAACATCATCATACAAAGAGACGCTTCTGACATTTTCCCGACTGCCAAACAACATGATGCCACCGTGCACATGGGATTCCACGATCTTTATACTGGAACAAGCTCGGATTCTCCTCGTACCAAAACTAGTGCCAGGGAGCAGGTACATAGAAAAATCAAATTTTGAACAAATCGAGTAAAAAAATAAATAAAATTTTCAAATCGAATCAAATTTTACTTACTCTTAATCATATACATAAAACAATCAACATTAAATTAACCCTCGCCTTGCTTCGTCAAGGTCCTGGACGCGATAAAAGAACTTGTGAACAAGTACAAAGATGAGGAAGTAAGCATAACTGTAAGCGGCTTCAGCTTGGGAGCAGCACTTGCAATGCTAACCGCAATGGACATAGTTGCCCATGGATATAACAAGCCCCACACAGGCAACTCGGACAAGTCAATCATGGTCACAGCCTTCACATTCGGCGGTCCGTGTATCGGAAACACCGGCTTGGCAAACCTATTTGATTCACTCCGTGATCACCTTCGTCTTCTTCGTGTAGTAAACTACAAGGATCCCGTTCCTCCGTGTCTGTTGGAGACGCTCAATTTACCATACACTGAATTTGGAATCAAGTTGATGGTCAACACTTACAACTCCGACTACTTACAGTCGAGAATATTGGGCACGAACGTTGCTTTCCCGCATGAACTTGAATCGAAATTCAAAGGTACTAATTTTGGAGTACTTGAGAATTTTTTTAGTTGTCACAATATGGACATATATGCACATGGAGTTGCAATCAAAGACATCGAAGGGAAGACTCCGAAGGAAAAACTCGACCATGATTTAACGCTCGTAAACAAATATTTAGATCGTGCGAGTAACAAGTACGGAATTCCCTCGGAATGGTGGTCAGGTGACAAACGCAAAAGGATGGTTCAATCGGAAAACGGTCGTTGGGAGTTCCATCCTATATTGGGTCATATCTTCCCCTGAGTTTAGTGTTTCCTCGGTTATCCAGAGCTATGTTCTTTAGTATGATAGTATATTCATAGTATGTTATAAATAAGAGCCTTTAGCTATGGGCTTTGGTGTTTCCCTGGCTGAGTTATGTATCGGAGTCCAATACATCTTAGCTTGAGTTCAATGTTTCTTGGTTCTGTCATATATCCAAGTTCTTGTCTTGGATTATATCTTTGTCTAAGTTTGGTGTTTTCCTTGTTGAGTCATGTATCCGAGTTTCAGACTTCGAATACATCTCAGTCTGAGTGTGGTGTCAAAACGGCCACTTTCTTTTAAAATTTAAATATTTAATTTAAATAATTTTATAATATAATCATTAATTACCTAATTTGTCTAAGGTCTCTAAACATCAAAATAGAGAATCACGTATTCTAAGTATTTGAATGCTTATAAGATCTTGACATTTAAGTTTCTGAGTAGCCGAGCTAGTTCTACATATTTCACAGTGATTTTAAGCATTCGACAATGGTTCGACGTGTTAGACGGTGTTGTAACCATGTCTCAATTTAGCATAAGATTTTGACAATGGCTGAAGATATTTATTCTGATCCTTTCTGTTGCGTTTTTGCTCGATTTATACTTACACGATTAACTCAGTTAATTAACTGACTTTAAACCAAATTAATCAATAATTATTTTTTTAAAAAAAACCATTAGTTGAAACCTAAAATTATCTAATAGATAGATCAATTTTATTTTTATTTTGGTTGGTTAGTATGGTTTAAACAAATAATGATCACCTTATACATATGTCAATAAATTTAAATAAACATAATCGAACAAACGAAATTGAACATAAACGAACGGATTACCGAATGTTTATAAACATAAAAAATAAACACTACTTTGTTTATGTTCATTTATTTAATTAAACAAATAAAAAATATTCTTTATTTTCATTCATTTAATAAATAAATGAACATAAGAATTTCTTGTCGAACGATTCGTTGAACGTTCATTACGATTACAACTCTAATTCAGGTTACTATCAATACACCCTTAGAAAAAGATGATTTTTTTAGACGAGATGTTAGAAGAATATCGATACGAGTTAAGATATATCGATACCACTATTCCGTTGTGGATTCCAGTTGGACTGACGAACATATAGATCATATAGATAGACAAAATACAGTGAAGAGTAGAATGTCGAACTCACAGTAATTAGAGTAGCAAACACAAAATAATTTCACTTAATAGTCCTTGTCCCAAATTTATATAAAGTTTGAGTTATAAAATATGAGTAGAATAACTTAAATATTTTAGTAATTAGTAAATTGATATTTTAATTTAAGTCGAGTCTCTCAGCTTTATCTGGTATATATATTTATATCACGAAAAATTATGAAAATATAATCTCCACCATTTGACATCAATCGTTCAATCACTTTATTGATATCGCTGGTGCTTAAACTCGTGACTTCTAAAACTAACAATTGTTCCGTTAACCGCTTAGGGTAGAGAGTTCGTGCTCTTAAATATTGTCTTTTAGCCAATAGAAATTCAATTAAAACATCCATGATGGTGTGTCTCAAATATTTAAATTAAAATTTATCAAAGTCATTTTGAGGTCCAGTCCCATTGATTATTGTTTTTTATATTATATAAAATAAAAAAATAAAAAATATATATAATTTATTTTAAAAAATTGTATTTTAATCCCATCAATCTAAAAAATTTTAAAATATATATTTTAGTTCCTATATAAAAATTTCTAATTCCGCACTTATATATATCTTAAAATAAATACTTAAATAATATATTTTTTTAGTTTAATATTTAAAATTAAGTTATATTTCAAGCAAAAATATCAAAATTTTATTATAATTCATTAACGAATTTAATTTAAAATGAAACGTTAGACCTTAACTTTGATGAAAAAAACTTTATATATCTAACGTAAAATTAATTATAATTTAAATATTTGTTTGAATTAAATATGTTTTGGTTATTAGATAAAGGTAAAAGTTATGTTGGTAAATCCTGTCCATTTTTGTCGGTTGTTGTAAAAAAAATTTAAGTTCACATTTCTAAGGACTTAATTTTCATTTGCATGATAAAAGTAACTTAGTCTACCTAACTGAAATTTAGGATACTTCGAGTTACCATCTTCAACAAAGGTGGAATAAAGGTTGATTTTGGAAGCTGTGATAGGAACGATCGTATAGATTTAAGAAAATTTTAATCATTATCCCTAAAATTTAAACCCTTACACCTAAACCCATAAATCATACACCCTAAAATAAATACATAAACCCTAAAACTAAGATTATTGTGAAAACTTTTAGTTTTCACTGTTCGTGTATTGAATATAAATCCTCAATTTAAATAATTTTTTATAACCATAATATATATACATATTGTTCTATTTGTGATATATATATATATATCAAGACAAAATTAAAAAAATCGATTCAAACTTGAAAACTAGTCCACTAATTATTAAAATTAAAATAAATTATTGAAAGTCTCGTTTTATAACTTAAACTTTACTTAAAATTTATTCGAGTCAAATTTATAAAATTATAAGGAAAAAGCTTCAATTAACTTAAGACATAATAATTTATTGTGTGTACTAAGAAGAGGAATTAACTTAGGGTGTTTCTATTGACAAAGATAGTATTAATTGAGAACTTATTCGACAATAAAATCAAATAATACTTTAGATACTTAAATGAAAAGAATGATATTCTTTAGGCACTTATTTATAATATAACCCAATATATTTTCACGTGTTATGCATGGTTTGCAGGTTAATCGTTATCTGTACTGTCGGAAGATCAGCTTTTTCAACAGCAGTGCGAATCTATCTGGTTTGCAGCCCACTCTTTGACTGTTTTCAGGACACAATCATCACTGGTCTTGTTCGGGTGGGAACTTGTCCTGTTTTTTTCCCCAGAATGGGGTAATTCTTGGCCTATATAAACCACACAACCATGGCGGTTGGAATCATCTCAAACATAAAACAAAAGAACGAAGAACCAGAGAAAATAAAAGAGTATAATGGCCGACTCCATAGCAAGTCGTTGGAGGAAACTAAGTGGTGAGGAAAACTGGGAAGGTCTTCTTCAACCTCTAGATTCTGATCTCCGCAAGTATCTAATTCACTACGCTCAGATGACCGGGGCTGTGGCAGACCTTCTGGACAGTGACACCGGCGAACCCAAGGCCTCGAAAGAAAACTTCTTCTTCGAGGCTTGTCTTGTGAAAGGAAACCCGTACAAGTACGAGGTGACCCACTTCCTTTACGGCGCATCCAACTTTGTTAAGCCGTCGTGGTTCGGATATGTGGCGGTGGCCACCGATGAAGGAAAGCGTGTCCTCGGCCGGAGGGATATTGTGGTTGCTTGGAGAGGTACTTCTTCTTCAATCAGGGAGTGGTTAAATGATTGCAACGCCAAGATACAAAGTGACGCTTCTGACATTTTCCCGACTGCCAAACAACATGATGCCACCGTGCACATGGGATTCCACGATCTTTATACCGGAACAAACTCGGATTCTCCTCATACCAAAACTAGTGCCAGGGAGCAGGTACGTAGATACATAGAAAAATCAAATTTTTGAACAAATCAAGTAAAAAAATATTTTTTTCGAATTGAATCAAATTAAATATTACCCTGCTTCGTCCAGGTCTTAAACGCGATAAAAGAACTTGTGAACAAGTACAAAGATGAGGAAATAAGTATAACTGTAAGCGGCTTCAGCTTAGGCGCAGCACTCGCAGTGCTAACCGCAATGGACATAGTTGTCCATGGATATAACAAGCCCGCCGCAGGCAACTCGGACAAGTCAATCATGGTCACAGCCTTCACGTTCGGCGGTCCGTGTATAGGAAACACCGGCTTGGCAAACCTATTTGATTCACTCCGCGATCACCTTCGTCTTCTTCGTGTAGTAAACCGCATGGATCCTGTTCCAACGTCTCTGCCGGAGATGCTCGATTTACCATACACTGAATTCGGAATCAAGTTGATGGTCAACACCCACAATTCCCATTACTTAAAGTCGAAATTATTGGGCACATCTGCCGCTTTCCCGCATGAACATGAAGAAGGATTTAAAGCCGAACATGAATTGAAATTCAAAGGTACTAATTTTGGAGTAATTGAGGATTTCTTTAGTTGTCACAACATGGACATATATGCACATGGAGTCGCAATCAAAGACATCGGAGGGAAGATTCCGGTGGAAAAACTCGACCATGATTTAGTACTCGTAAATAAATATTTAGATCGTGTGAATAATGAGTATAAAATTCCTTCAGAATGGTGGGCAGGTGACAGTCGTAAAAGGATGTCTCAATTAGACAACGGTCGTTGGGAATTCCATCCTGGATCTGGTTATATCTTCGCCCCAGTTTAGTGTTTCCCTGGTTGTGGACTTTGGTATGATAGTGTAGTCATAGTATGTTGCAAATAAGAGCCTTTAGTTATGGGCTTTGGTGTTTTCCCTTGCTGAGTATATATCGGAGTCCGGGACTCCGATATATCTTAGCTTGAGTTTAATATTTTTTTGGTTGTGTCATATATCCGAGCTCTTGTCTCGGATTATATCTTAATCTAAGTTTGGTGTTTTCCTGGTTGAGTTATATATCCGAGTTTCAAACTCTAAATATCTCAGCCTAAGTGTGGTGTTTTCTGACAAAGTCATGTATTCCAGTCTCAGACTCGATTACATCTTGGCCTAAGTCGTGTAATAAAGCATCGTATTTGATGTTTTGTTTTCAATTATATTCACTTGTATGCATGTCGTAAAACTTGTCAAGCAACATGATAAAAGGACGATTTGTATGGTATTTTTAATTATATTCACGTTTATATTTATTTTTCTCTTCTTATTTAAAATTAGTTATATCAAACATTTTCAAATTACGAATTAAAATTTATCATGTAACGTTTATGCACATAATAATTATCTTAAGAAAATTTATATGATAAAAGATTGAAAATATATAAATTTAAAAATGTTAAATATGCTCCGTGTGGATTTTTTGGGTAAATTACTCCAGTGACCACCCAATTAATTGAGGATACCGATTTTAGTCACCCAACTAAAGAACTTGTCAATCAGATCACCTAACTTTTAAACCCTACCTATTTTGATCACTACTGTTAAAATTCTTACGGAAAAGTTAACAGTAGTGATGTGGCAATTAAATAAAATATGTATAATTACACATTCAATCCCTATAATTTATTTATTATTTTAATTTAATCCAAATTAGGCAATTAATTTTTATTTTATATTTATTTTTCTCCAATAGGATTGTGACACTCGTCACGATGAAAGAAAAATTAAGAGAGTTGAATGCTTTTGGTGAAATTTGAACTTAAGACCTCTTGATTGTAAAACCAAAAGGTTTACCACTAGACCAACTCAATGTTTATTTTTTTCTTGAGTTTGAGGATTTAATTGGGTGTTAAAAAGTTTAAGGGCTGAATTGATTTTTTTTTGAGTTTGAGGGCTTAATTGAGTATAAAATTTTTTTAAAAGCTTAATTGATTTTTTTATAAAAGTTTAAGGACTTATTAGACCCTTAAGCCTTTTATTTATCATCGTCGATTTTGATAATATTTATATTATTATTTTATTTTAAGTTTTTGAATTATTTTTTTTTGTCTGATTCTTTTATAATCTCATGACACTAATTTTTCATTAAATATATATTTAAATATAGAATTTTACTTAAATTATAAATATTTATTATAATTTTAAATAAATTCTCGTTTAATAAAATTAATTTTCCATCTATTATGAAATTAGAACTATTTAGGGTGACCCAAGGAGTTTGTCCCCAAATAGCACATGGGTCGTGTAACAACTAAACGTCCCTGACTGTTACTGTAAGTATGTCACCAACTAATAAAAAACTAATCAATGATGTAAATAAATGAATAAGATAACGCCACGTTTAATAAGAGCACATTGGAAAGGCATTATTGGGTGAGACCAAATACAAAAGAGGTAAAATTGAGACAGTGCTATTTGAATCACCGGATTTGGATTATTCAAATCCCTCTTTCTCTATTGCCCTAATTTCCCAAATCTATCTCTTGGCGGCTGTGGTTTCGAGGCTGACAGTGTAATTTGCCCTTTCTAAAACCCTCCGATCTGAGGTTTTTGGGATTCGTTTTAGGGTTTAGAGATTTCCGGTGTGGTGATGGCGCCTACAGTTGCTCCCCCTGCAGATCGTATCCTCAATCATTCGTTTAGGTCTTTCTTTCATGTAGATCTGTACTTGTTGATACTAGCTATTCGATCCAACTATTATGCATTGAATTTGCAAGATTGATGCTCACGTTTGTTTCTTATATACGATTCTCGATCTTCTTTCTTTTTGATTTTATTGTTGCAGAAGAAGTGTTTGCTTGCTCTGTTGTTGACTTGTTTTTTGTTACTCTTTTGAATCGTGAAATCGCGAGTCTAAATTACGAGAATTCGTTTTTCTTTAACTTGTTGATATCGCTTAGAAACAGCAGAGCTGTTGCAGAAATTATCTATAGACTCGCAAGCAAAGCCCTTGGATATTCCTGAGGCCACCAAGAAGGTATCTTCCTTTTCATGCTTCGATTGGAACTATATAAAACTGTGATATTTGATGTGTATGTTTTAGTCGCATTAAGTAGAAAGAGTAGGGATCTATGTTTGGTTGATTGTTTGACTTTGTGTGAATTTCAATGGTTATTTAAATGTGTGATTTATTTTCTTTGCAGCCTTCTGTTTATCAGTATGGTTCTGTTGATTCAGGCAATGGAGGAAACACCCAAGTTCCGTCTTTCCAGAGATCTGCAACGCCGGTGCTGCCGGATTTTGTGGATCCAACTCTGTGCTATTTTCCTAGTGGTTATTACTATGGAGGTAGCAAACAACTGTTCCTTTGATTGCAGATTTGTTATTCTAAACTAATAGGAGCTAAAATTGGATTTCATCTGTATGTTTTGTATCGCAGGCTTTGACGGGGCTGGTAATGAGTGGGATGAATACTCACAATATGTGAATCCAGATGGAGTTGATATGTCTATGTCTAATGTGAGCCCTTTTCACTTTCTACTTGTACTGGAAGTTACTGTTTGCTGGTTTATCTTTCATGATTTTTTTATAAATTTATGTAATATCGTGTTCTCAGGGAGTATATGCGGACAATGGATCTCTTATGTATCATGGCTATGGCTATGCACCATATGGACCATATTCACCTGCAACTTCCCCAGTTCCGACTGTGGGAAGTGATGGTCAATTGTATGGACCTCAGCACTATCAGTATCCTCCCTTCTTCCAACCAGTGACTCTGACTAGTGGTCCGGTTGCTCCACCCCACGGCGAGCCTGTGACCTCTGCTGCTGATGATCAAAAGCTCTTGCCTGTTGAAACAGTGAAATTGAATTCCAATGGAGTTGCCAGTGGAGGCAATGTGAAGGGAAACAGTGGTCCAGGTGCAATAAAACCATCATACCCCAGCTCAATTAATTCCAATAATTCATATGGAAGAAGAGCACCAACAGGAGGGTTTTCTGGATCCGGATATCAGGATCCAAGATATGGTTTTGATGGGTTTCAATCTCCTATCCCATGGGTTGATGGTTCTATGTATTCTGATGGGCAACACAGGCCTGTGACAAGCACTGGAATTAACTCTTCATTTTCGAAAGCAAATGGTTTTCCAACTTCAAGGAATCACAACTTCCATTTGAATTCTAATTATATGGTACGTACGATTTGGCTTGTCTAATATTTTCCATGTTTGTGTTTAGCACAATATAGTTCTTAGTTATTTTTGTGTTATATTCTAAATTTTTGCTTCTATTGATGTACCTTTGAATGTGTAGGGATTGCAGCATCCTGGACCAATGTCCCCCATGGGTACTACACATGGTTATGTTAATAGAATGTACCAAAACAAACCATATAGCCAGTATGGGAACACATTTGGATCTGGAACGTACTTTAGATCTAATGGTTATGACTTGCAAACAAATGGAAGAGGTTGGTTGGCAGACAACAAGTATAGGCCAAGGGGACGAGGCAATGGTTACTTTGGTTCCGGCAATGATATCATGGACAGTTTTAATGAATTGAACAGAGGACCTAGGGCCAAGGGACCAAAGAACCAAAAGGGTGCAACTCCTGTCTCAGCAGTAACCAAGGATGAGGAGAAAGAAAAGGCATACATTGTTCCAGACCATGAACAATATATCCGGGAGGACTTCCCTGTGGATTTTGATGACGCCAAGTTCTTCGTTATTAAATCATACAGCGAGGACGATGTGCACAAAAGCATCAAGTACAATGTTTGGGCAAGCACACCAAATGGTAACAAAAAGCTTGATGCAGCTTACCAGGAGGCTCAGCAGAAATCTGGTCACTGCCCTATATTTCTTTTCTTCTCGGTTAGTGACAGATTGCATCTCGTCTATTCTGGTGATTTCTCCTAGTATTTGCCGTACTTAATTTCCTTGAATTTTTTTATAACATTTTATAGGTCAATACAAGTGGACAATTCGTTGGCCTCTGTGAGATGGTAGGGCCTGTTGACTTTCAGAAGAACGTGGAATTCTGGCAACAAGACAAGTGGACCGGTTGTTTCCCAGTAAAGTGGCACATTGTTAAGGATGTCCCCAACAATTCCTTGAAGCACATTACCCTAGAGAACAATGAGAATAAGCCCGTCACAAATAGCAGGGATACTCAGGAGGTATTCCTTGTTCCGGAAAAAATTTCCACATTTTTTTTACCTAATCCAAGTGTAATCTTCGTTTGGTTTGTGCAGATCAAGCTCGAGCAAGGGCTTAACTTGCTCAAAATCTTCAAGGAGCATTCCAGCAAAACTTGCATCTTAGATGATTTTGAATTCTACGAGGTTCGACAGAAAGCAATCCAGGAGAAGAAGTCTAAACATCAGTTGCAGAAGCAGGCAAGACATTTCAAGGACAAGTTTTGCAATTTTTTGATGATAAATCTGTTTTTGTTTGTTTATATATGAAAACTGATTTGATTCCGTTTCTCTAAATTGCAGGTGTGGGAAGGAAAGCCTGCAGCGGCAGATGAAAAGAAAGATGTAGCAGCAACAGATGGTGATTCGATCAAACAACCTAGCACTGCTCACTCAAACGGTAACATTTCAGTGACAAAATCCGGAGATTTATCAAACAGTTTCTAGTGTTTTTGCGAATCTCCTCGCGTTGGGTTTGTGGTCTCTTGTAGAATATGAGTCAGAGTGAGTTTCTTGATGGTTTAGAAAGATTATAGATGGCAGAAGCATGAACCACATTCTAGGGTGAAGGAGGTTTTCTCCATTGTCATGTTTGGGTGAGATATATGGCTTAGGATGTAGAAGCCATTTTATGACATGTTCCTATTTACTGTTTTCTTCTTCGCAAGGTGTTGGGTTTTCTTTTTCAAGTTTTTCTTTGTTTTTATCTTTATCAAGTGTAGAATCCCTTTTTAATAAGAGAAGAATAGATCATCTTTATAAAATCCTCCTTAAACCTAATCGGAAGAAATGGGTGTACAAGATAATTCTTACATAAACAAGCAAGAAACCTGGCGAACAGCCAACACAAAACAATGATAAATTCAAACAAAGCTATTAACCACCTCACAGCACAAAGCCTTAGGGAAGAATATTTAGTTTAATTTAAAATTTAAAATTTATTTTATTTTTGTTTTTATATAAATTTAAAGTTACTTACAAATCATAATTTATGATTGTGGGGAGTATTGATTGAATCTAATTTTTACCGTCGATGAAAATTATTTTTTATATTTTTTAGGTTAGAATCAGGTTTAAAGAATATATATTGGGGCGGCGGGACAGATAAATTAATATTTTAACTCAGATTGGATCAAGGTTGATTTTAGGGATTAATGAATCAAGTCGGATTGGGACGGTTAAAAACCCGCCTCACCCCGCCTTGTTGCCATCCCTAAGGCCAATATGGACTTTAACTACTACAAGACTAGAACTTAAAACTAGGAGTGTTTAAAAATATCTGATCCGATCCAAAAATTAGGATTTCCAATCTATTTTTTATTTTTGGACCGAATATCCAATCCGGTTTTAAGTTTTTCGGATCGGATACGAATCACAATATTTCAAGTTTCGGATTATTCGAAAACCCGAAAATCCAAATATTCAAATTTTTATTAATATTCATCTTGTTATATTCAAGAATTTAGTGCTTGTTATATTCAAAAATTTTAAAAATTAAAACTCTTACAAATGTGAATATTATTATATTTAATAATTTGTTGTTTATTATATTCAAATTTTCAATTTTTTCATAAATACAACCTTCAAATTCGAAAAATTAGTTTCATCAAATTATATTTTTAGATAATCAAATAATCGATTATCCGATCCGAATATTTTTTTAGATCTAATATGGATCGCTATATTATCGATCTGAAAAACCAAATATAAAAAAAAAAACAGACTCAATCCAATTCGATATTCGACAGTGAACACCACTACATATTTTATAATGAAAAAAATCTTATATATTTACAGTAAAAATATAATAAAATTTACATGTCCTTTAGTTTTAAGGTTTAAAAACATGTTTAGCGTTTATGACTTAGAGGTTTAAGCAAAGACTTAAAATTTAGTGTTCAAGGGATTGAGTTAGAATTTAAAGTTTAAAGGTTAGGTTTTAGTTTTAAGAGTAATATGATTAAGAATTAAATTCTAATCTATAAACATTAAATTTCAATCCTAAAACATAAATTCTAACTACAGCTCGTAATTTCATCCTCGTTCATTAAAAATCTTAAACAATAAAATTTAAATACCTATAGAAATAAAATTTTGACATAAAACTAATTTTCACCCTTATTGTTTATTTATTAAATAAAATTAGAAGTAACTCGTTTGGGTCATGACCCAAGGAGTTTATCCCCAAATAGCACATGGGTCGTGTAACAACTAAACGTCCCTGACTGTTACTGTAAGTATGTCACCAACCAATAAAAAACTAATCAATGATGTAAATAAATGAATAAGATAACGCCACGTTTAATAAGAGCACATTGGAAAGGCATTATTGGGTGAGACCAAATACAAAAGAGGTAAATTTGAGACAGTGCTATTTGAATCACCGGATTTGGATTATTCAAATCCCTCTTTTTCTATTGCCCTAATTTCCCAAATCTATCTCTTGGCGGCTGGGGTTTCGAGGCTGACAGTGTAATTTACCCTTTCTAAACCCCTCCGATCTGAGGTTTTTGGGATTCGTTTTAGGGTTTAGAGATTTCCGGTGTGGTGATGGCGCCTACAGTTGCTCCCCCTGCAGATCGTATCCTCAATCATTCGTTTAGGTCTTTCTTTCATGTAGATCTGTACTTGTTGATGCTATTCGATCCACCTATTATGCATTGAATTTGCAAGATTGATGCTCACGTTTGTTTCTTATATACGATTCTCGATCTTCTTTCTTTTTGATTTTGTTGTTATTCGATTCGATTGATTTTGTTGCAGAAGGAGTGTTTGCTTGCTCTGTTGTTGACTTGTTTTTTGTTACTCTTTTGAATCGTGAAATCACGAGTCTAAATTACGAGAATTCGTTTTTCTTTAACTTGTTGCTATCGTTTAGAAACAGCAGAGCTGTTGCAGAAATTATCTATAGACTCGCAAGCAAAGCCCTTGGATATTCCTGAGGCCACCAAGAAGGTATCTTCCTTTTCATGCTTCGATTGGAACTATATAAAACTGTGATATTTGATGTGTATGTTTTAGTCGGCATTAAGTAGAAAGAGTAGCGATCTATGTTTGGTTGATTGTTTGACTTTGTGTGAATTTCAATGGTTATTTAAATGTGTGATTTATTTTCTTTGCAGCCTTCTATTTATCAGTATGGTTCTGTTGATTCGGGCAATGGAGGAAACACCCAAGTTCCGTCTTTTCAGAGATCTGCAACGCCGGTGCTGCCGGATTTTGTGGATCCAACTCTGTGCTATTTTCCTAGTGGTTATTACTATGGAGGTGGCAAACAACTGTTCCTTTGATTGCAGTTTTGTTATTCTAAACTAATAGGAGCTAAAATTGGATTTCATCTGTATGTTTTGTATTGCAGGCTTTGACGGGACTGGTAATGAGTGGGATGAATACTCACAGTATGTGAATCCAGATGGAGTTGATATGTCTAATGTGAGCCCTTTTCACTTTCTACTTGTACTGGAAATTACTGTTTGATGGTTTATCTTTCATTATTTTTTTTAAATTTATGTAATATCGTGTTCTCAGGGAGTATATGCGGACAATGGATCTCTTATGTATCATGGCTATGGCTATGCACCATATGGACCATATTCACCTGCAACTTCCCCGGTTCCGACTGTGGGAAGTGATGGTCAATTGTATGGACCTCAGCACTATCAGTATCCTCCCTTCTTCCAACCAGTGACTCTGACTAGTGGTCCGGTTGCTCCAAACCCTACTGCTCCACCCCACGGCGAGCCTGTGACCTCTGCTGCTGCTGATCAAAAGCTCTTGCCTGTTGGAACCGTGAATTTGAATTCCAATGGAGGCAATGTGAAGGGAAACAGTGGTCCAGGTGCAATAAAACCATCATACCCCAGCTCAATTAATTCCAATAATTCATATGGAAGAAGAGCACCAACAGGAGGGTTTTCTGGATCCGGATATCAGGATCCAAGATATGGTTTTGATGGGTTTCAATCTCCTATCCCATGGATTGATGGTTCTATGTATTCTGATGGGCAACACAGGCCTGTGACAAGCACTGGAATTAACTCTTCATTTTCGAAAGCAAATGGTTTTCCAACTTCAAGGAATCACAACTTCCATTTGAATTCTAATTATATGGTACGTACGATTTGGCTTGTCTAATATTTTCCATGTTTGTGTTTAGCACAATATAGTTCTTAGTTATTTTGGTGTTATATTCTAAATTTTTGCTTCTATTGATGTACCTTTGAATTTGTAGGGACTGCAGCATCCTGGATCAATGTCCCCCATGGGTGCTACACATGGTTATGTTAATAGGATGTACCAAAACAAACCATATAGCCAGTATGGGAACATATTTGGATCTGGAACTTGCTTTAGATCTAATGGTTATGACCTGCAAACAAATGGAAGAGGTTGGTTGGCAGACAACAAGTATAGGCCAAGGGGACGAGGCAATGGTTACTTTGGTTCCGGCAATGATATCATGGACAGTTTTAATGAATTGAACAGAGGACCTAGGGCCAAGGGACCAAAGAACCAAAAGGGTGCAACTCCTGTCTCAGCAGTAACCAAGGACGAGGAGAAAGAAAAGGCATACATTGTTCCAGACCATGAACAATATAACCGTGAGGACTTCCCTGTGGATTTTGATGACGCCAAGTTCTTCGTTATTAAATCATACAGCGAGGACGATGTGCACAAAAGCATCAAGTACAATGTTTGGGCAAGCACACCAAATGGTAACAAAAAGCTTGATGCAGCTTACCAGGAGGCTCAGCAGAAATCTGGTCACTGCCCTATATTTCTTTTCTTCTCGGTTAGTGACAGATTGCATCTCGTCTATTCTGGTGATTTCTCCTAGTATTTGCCGTACTTAATTTCCTTGAATTTTTTTATAACATTTTATAGGTCAATACAAGTGGACAATTCGTTGGCCTCTGTGAGATGGTAGGGCCTGTTGACTTTCAGAAGAACGTGGAATTCTGGCAACAAGACAAGTGGACCGGTTGTTTCCCAGTAAAGTGGCACATTGTTAAGGATGTCCCCAACAATTCCTTGAAGCACATTACCCTAGAGAACAATGAGAATAAGCCCGTCACAAATAGCAGGGATACTCAGGAGGTATTCCTTGTTCCGGAAAAAATTTCCACATTTTTTTTACCTAATCCAAGTGTAATCTTCGTTTGGTTTGTGCAGATCAAGCTCGAGCAAGGGCTTAACTTGCTCAAAATCTTCAAGGAGCATTCCAGCAAAACTTGCATCTTAGATGATTTTGAATTCTACGAGGTTCGACAGAAAGCAATCCAGGAGAAGAAGTCTAAACATCAGTTGCAGAAGCAGGCAAGACATTTCAAGGACAAGTTTTGCAATTTTTTGATGATAAATCTGTTTTTGTTTGTTTATATATGAAAACTGATTTGATTCCGTTTCTCTAAATTGCAGGTGTGGGAAGGAAAGCCTGCAGCGGCAGATGCAAAGAAAGATGTAGCAGCAACAGACGGTGATTCGATCAATCAACCTAGCACTGCTCACTCAAACGGTAACGGTTCAGTGACAAAATCCGGAGATTTATCAAACAGTTTCTAGTGTTTTTGCGAATCTCCTCGCGTTGGGTTTGTGGTCTCTTGTAGAATATGAGTCAGAGTGTGAGTTTCTTGATGGTTTAGAAAGATTATAGATGGCAGAAGCATGGACCACATTCTAGGGGTGAGGGAGGTTTTCTCCATTGTCATGTTTGGGTGAGATATAGAAGGTGAATAATCCATTGTTGGCTGGGGGAGTGTAGAAGCCATTTTATGACATGTTCCTATTTACTGTTTTCTTCGCAAGGTGTTGGGTTTTCTTAGGGTTTTCTTTTTCAAGTTTTTCTTTGTTTTTATCTTTATCGAGTGTAGAATCTTTTTTTTTAATAAGAGAAGAATAGAGTATCTATGGCCTCATTAAAAACCTTGGAAGAAAAGGTGTACAAGATAATTCTTACATAAACAAACAAGAAAGCTATTAACCACCTCCCAGCTCAAAGCCTATATCCCCTTGCATACACGCGAGGTAGTCCGATTGCACCAGACAGATGCATCCAACCGGCTGCTCCAAAGCATGTTTAGCCCTGTAGTTTGCAAGATAATTCCCTTCCCGGTATGAATGCCGCATCCAGACATGCCAATCGAGGAGGTAATGAGTTCATCGTTACAATTCTGTAGTAGCTGAATTGCCTGCAAACTGTTCGCCTCGACCAATACCTTCTTAGCTCCGATGGACCACACCGATAATAAGCCATCATACATAGGGTCAGTGCCTCATCAACATTGAGCTTACACCAACCTAATGGAGGCTTGCACTATTTGACAATGCGCGTAGCCCTAGCTCCCCTATCGGTTTGACCTGCAACACGAGATGCTCAAAGAGCAAGACTCTCCTCTAGCATGCGATTGCTCTGTTGTCGAATGGTCTTGCTTCGCATTACTTGAGGCTTAAAAACATGTTCGTTGTGCCGACGCCACAAATTCCATAACAAAACATCACATAAATCCAACTTTTAATAAGTTGAAAAACTCTTCCATACTATCCTCACGAATCAACGATCCCCATAAGAAAATGCCACTAGACAACGTCATTGTATATGATCGACATCTTTGTTTGGATCGTCACACATGCCACGACCACCATCCGTAGTAAGATGTAGTCGGACTTGTTCAACATTCGATAGAATTCTGTCATGACACGCTAACCATAAGAATGTTTTAACACATGGTATGCCCTTAAATCCAGCCAAGACTGATTATATTGATTCATCTGGACCGACTATGCTGATCGACCTTGAAATTGCCGATTAGGCCTTGGCTGCCATCCCGGACTGTCCCGCAATCGTATACCCAATGGAGGCTTGATAGCCACAATTCGCAATAAAATATCATACAAGACCATGTACTCAAAGACTTGCCAACGCTACTGTCCCAAATCGTCCACCATATCCGCCACCGTGGCCTGAGGAAGCAAAACTCCACTACAATGAACAATGTGATCCTGGTCAAGAATCATACCAAAATCACATCCCTTGTCCTTTCGCCCAATTAATAAGATGAATACCTCCCTTAGCCTTCATATCGGAGGTCCACGGCAAGGGATAGCAAACGATTTCCATCACCTATTAGATCTATTCTGAAGGATCTTATCAATGCCTCGTAAACGGACTAATAACTCTCTCTTTTTCTTTCTGATATGAACAAAAATAACATGATTTTAATTCATAATCTTTGATTATATCTTATCCAGGTTCGTACTAAGGTCGTCCCTTCTCACCATGTACATGATCAGTATCGGAGTCGCGTGTTAAAATGTTACAAAATTGAAATGATACTCAACCCAATAGACTATATCAAATGGTTTTGGGAAGTTGATTAATTAATTTTATAAAAAAAAAATCAAATGAGTGATATTGATAGAAACACGATCATCAATAATAAATGCCTTTAAAAAGGGACAAGTATCTTTTTACACCATACACTACGAAAGTATATTTTTTATTTCAAAATAATAAGTTTGTTTCACCGGTAACTAGTTGTTTTAGCGGAGTAACATATTATAGTTTTATTATAAATGGAACAATTGAATTAAAAGGATCACTTTAAAATAAATTATATATTCTTTAATCCGAACTGATTAATCTATTAATTAAAAACCGATATTTTAACTAAAAGAATTGAAGAATTAAAAATATTTTATAATGTTCCCACACCAATGGCCATCCACTGATTTTTCATCAACTTTTACCAACAACAATAATTTGAAACTCTATATTAAAAACAATTATTTTTACCAACGAATCAACTAAGTTAACGAGATAAAATATTAAATCTTTTTAGTAATGTTAAGTTTTTAAATTTTTAACGTTATAAATAAAAAAATTAGACTTGAAAAATTATTTTATATAAATTTTTATAAAATTCAATTCAGATTGATCAACTATAAATCAACAAATCAATAGAAAAAAACTAAAATCTTTAAGAAACCTAAATCCAAAAATATTAAATAATTTCTCACATAAAAGCTCTTTATATTTTTTATTTGTTTATTTTCTATAAAAATGTCTCAGAGATATTGGTGAAAATAATATCATCAAATGATAAATACCATCAAATAGTAGCAAATACCTTCTCACATCACAGGCTAAGAAATTATTATTTTCATTTCAAAACAATTAATTTCATAAAAAACAATTAAAAACGAACAGAATCAAAATAGTTTATAATGACTTCATAAAATAATTAATAAAAACAATATATTTATTTATTTATTTAATTTCTATAAAAATGCCTCAGAGATATTGGTGAAATTAATATCATCAATTGAGAAATGCCATCAAATAGTAGCAAATATCTTCTCACATCACAGGCTAAGAAATTATTATTTTCATCCAATAAATAATAATTAATTCAAATAATAAATAATTTAATATCGTTTTAAATAAGATTTGAGTTTAAATTTATGTATGACGTATATTAATCTAAGTTAATTAAAATAAAATTTTAAATCTAAAAATATTAAAAAATTAAAATTATTAATAATGTCATAAAGTAATCTATAAAAATCCATTTGATTGTTTTCATTTTTTTCTAAAAAAACAAAAAAAAATTGTAAAACTATAATCATTTTACACGATTTTAATATGAATTTAAATAATATATTTAGTTTTTAAAAATAAACTTTTAAAATCAAGCAAAAAGAATATCAAATATTTTTATTAAATAAAATAATATTATATTTTTAAGGAAAATATCACGACCCAAACTAATAAATTATAAAATAAAAAATATATAAATATTTTTAATCATTTAATTAATTAATAAATGAGAATATTTTACTCACGTCCCGACTCCTCTGAATTTGAATTTAATTATTATATAAATATTTTGGTAAAATTCTATCATTAAAATAAAATATTTAATATAATAATTATTAGAATATCAAAATCAATATGTTAATTAATTCGATAACATTAAAATTATAACCTCGCCAACCGTCCAGAGAATTAAGGTTACATCAAAATTTACCATTAAAATTATTTTAAATAAATTTATTATATTATTTTTTATTTTAAGTCAAATTAATAAAAATATATTATAATCCAAGTCTCATTTTAATATTAACAATTGTATAACAAAATTTTAATTAAATATATAAATTATGAGATTTAGAAGTATCTGGAACTGTCCTCAAGAAATCATCAATGGGAATCCGTCTGATAATCATCATCATTCTCATTTTAATTCATTTTAAATAATTTCAATATTAATTTAAATAATTTAAAACGATTTTTAAAAAATAAAATTTCAAAAAATCAAGAAGAAGAAGAGCCTCAGAGATCTTGGTGGAAATAATCATCAAATGGCAATACTAACCATCAAGAGTAGCAAATATTTTTTATCACATCACAGGCATTAGATCTGAAAATGCTTCGAAATTAGAGGAAGAAAGATTCAAGAGTCAGAAGTAGCTGGTAATGTTCTCATAGATTAATCAATGGGAATCCGTCTGATCTTTTTCATCATCCTCAGATCTATTTTCCTCTTTTTTTTTTCAAAAACTATAGAAAAGAATGTATCTACCTCGTCACCGATGAATCCCGCCGGAGAAAGGATGACCCGAGCTAAAGGGAGAGTATACGAAGAGGAAAACTGCGTACACGAAGCCTTTGATTTGGCCTAACGATAGATCCCTTGATCCATTCCGATACACAGAGATCAAAGAATTGCAATTATCAGGCGTTGTGTAAACTAGATTTAATCAATTTCAAATGAGACAAAATTTAAAGAAATGAAGAAAAAATGGACTAAACCGGCAGCTAAGGCGAGTCATCGCCTTTGATTTAGGGATTGGGATGAGGGTATATATAGGGGGAAAGGGGGGAAAACCCTAATGATTGTGGTTTGGGATTGGGTGGCTGCGCCGCTCTATTTTATTTTTAGGGTAAATTTTTGAATTGATCATCTTATTTTATACATATTCACTTTTGGTCATTAATTTAGAAAAAATTATATTTCGACTGTTTATGTTATCGAATTATTATATTTTAATCATTAAGCTTTTAAAATATATTGTGACGATGTGATACATTAATAAAAGGGGTAATTTTTAGTTTGATCCTCGAACTTTAAACTATTTATTAATTTGAGTTCTATAGTTTAGAGAAAATATTAATTTAACTCTTGAATTTGATCAAAATCTTCTACCGTCAACAACCATTCATTATTTTCGTGGATTACCGTTGATCGGTACTGGTCGTCGTTATTATACCCAAGTTTTTTAGTTTACTTTTCCGGGCTCTTTGAAGAGGATTTGGTATTCATTTCCCTGAAAATATCTTAAATTTAATAAATTTAATCTAAAATCTTTTGATTTTATATAAAATTAACAGAAAATATAATAATAAATTTATTATCAAAGTTCGAGTGACTAAAAATAGAATAATATCAATGTATGATTAAATTGAAATTTTTTAAATTTAATTGATCAAAATAAAAATATGAAAAAAGTTCAGTGACGAAAAAGTAATTTACCCTTTCCATGAATATTCCAGTATTCAAAATTCATTTGATCATTCCCACTATTTTTCTGGTTTCTTAATTTGCTGTTATTTTTCATTCAAAAGAAGTATAAACCAACCAACTCCACTTTCAAGAATGTTGATCAAAATTGCCTAAAACAGCAGGAAACAAAAGGAAAATGCGAAGACAGCACAAACCTAGCTGTAACAAAACACCCCCACCATGTGCTAAGACCTTGGTTTCTGGTTCTCATCTACAACCCTACACATTTTAGCTAACAGACCAAACTTGGATTCTTCTATCTTCATACTCTATAGTTATCAAAACAAACTCACTACTTTTCTCAAAATAGAATATAAAAAGTAAAAAAGAAAAAAACTTTTTAACTCTATTTCTTACAGGGTTTAAACATGCCACTCGCCTTTTTTTTCCTTACTCGAAGACCTTCAGCTACATCCTGCCAAGACGATGACAAAGTAGGAACCTGTACAAATCCCACTCCCACCATGCCGAAAAAATTTAAGCCTCGAAACAATATATATGTAAATGATAATGATAAGCTCGGTTTTTCACGGATATTGTCTCAGATTCAAACAGTCTCAGGCAATTTTGTAGCATTCTCCTCCTGCAATGGTTGAGTTCGGTAGGTAAAGGCCCCGAACAAAGTGATAGACAGGTAATTAGGAAAACATAATAACCATAAACAAATAATTAGCATAAAAAACCCACATTAAGTATGTGTAATCCATGAAAAGCAGAAAAGAGAAGCAGAACCCATGCAAGTAACTCACTACCTTCCAAACTTAAGAATGTGAACTTTTTTCCACCAGTTAGAGATACATAATTTAATTATAGCTTTTTCCAATATCTCTATCCTAATACGTTTCAGTCCCGATTAGGAAAGGATAAATACTAGTGATAGGTTACGACTTACAAGCACTGGATATTTATTTATTTATTGGTTTCTCATGATGCAGAATAAAGATCAGAGGAAGACATTAAACGAGCTGTTAAATTTTTTAAACAAATCATCATACAAGGATGAAGAACCTGCAAGAATAAACCATACATTAAAAATAGGATAAAAGAAGTACACTCATCAGCATCACCAGAAGAACTAACACTCTAAACTTATACCAGAGAAATGAAAAAAAAACAGTGAAATCCTATCAGATATACACCAGAATCAGTGAGATTTCATTTACATTAGTGGTAATCAAACTCTAGTTCCTTCTCGAAGCTGACAATCAAGAGAGGTGATGCCAATAAATTTCAACAATCGCACCAAATAAGCAGAAAACTTCCCAATATAAACATTCACCAAACAGCAAATCAACCTTCAACTTTTCTACACTTGGTCAACAAGAAAGGAGATAAATAGTTCTAGCAGAAAAAGACTATATCATAAGTTCAAACAACTAAATGACTCCCGAGATAGTATTACTATCTAAAATTCTAAATCTAAATCTACATAGAAGTAAGAGTGATATTTCTTAATTGAGCAGTCCATAGGACGGTACGAGCAACTGGACCGATTGCTAAAAGTTTGAATGCTTACATCAATAAGCTGAAGAGTCATTAAAGGTGACGGTTTTAGCAGAAAAGTTTCAGCATCAGGAGCAGATCCACTTCCACCTATACCATCATGACCCTGCAGAAACGAAAATGAACCAAAAATGATTTGGAAAAAAGCAATAGGTTCGAAAATCGGAATAAAATAAGAGTTACATCTATACCAGAAAAGAATTTCTATTGTGTTGATGCCTATCCTCAAAGAGAGAAGAGTAATAATGAGGATCATAAATGGCACCACCTAAAGCTTCATCGGATTCATCTCGAGAGCACTGTCTAAGTAAGGCATTTGAGGGAATTGGAGGGCTTAAAAATCCATTTTTCAAATCAAAATCAGGGTCTCTTATATCAGCCCCGTTGCTTACATACGAAACACCGAGCTTATATATTTGAAACCACAAGAGAGATGACCATAATCTCACGAAACACCCCACTATCTCCATCGCAAGCGTTAATCTTACCGAGAAAACAAACAACATTCCTCGACTCTCCCCTTCTCCTTCCCCATCGCCGTTCGACATGTTCCAGATATCGTAGGCGAAGAGAACAAACCATGAAATGTCGAGTAAAATGGCGCAGAAGAGCAAAACGGCGTAAGCTCGTCCTAAGCTTTGGCTGCCACTCTCGATGGCGACCAATGCGAACAAGGCTATACCCAAATTGGCCAACAACACGCCGTTGTACAATGCGCCGAGGGATCCGGTCAAGGCGCACCCAATCTAAACCAATCGAAAATCAAAAGATTATATACATAAAGAGACCCAATACGGCAATAAATTGTAAATTAGGGTTCGAATAAACGAGGAGAAACAGGGATTACTTGGATGTAAATGAGGATTACGGCCACATAGAGAAGCTTATCATAATCATGAAGACAAGCTTGAATCGCATCTCTCAGATTCTGAGAGCAACAACAAATCATCATCTGCTGCAATTCATCCAAATTTTGATTTCCCCTCCAAAACAACAACAATCTAATGAAAATCAACACTTTGTTTTTGCCTTATTTTTTTCTTTTTCGCGATTGATTTGGGGTTTTGCAAGGCTACATCGAAATCAAATAAATAAATCGAAATTCAAAGAAATGAATTAAAAAATTGATCAAACACACTCAATGATTCAACTCGTTTCCTTCTTTCTTTTTTTTTCTTAAAGAAATTGATTTTGTTTTTATATATTTTCGGATTTTCCAGGTTGACGGATGACGATTTAGGTGTAAATAAATTCTGAAGAACAGTCTTTATATATATTATTTTATATTTTCCTGGATAGAGAACATTAGAGATTATTTTATATTTTATATATTATAGTAAAATATTTTCATATATAAATTTTAGTTTATATAAGTATTATAATTTTAGAGTTTAAAGTATAAATATAATTAATTGTAAAATTAAAAATTAATTTTAATCGAGATGTTCAGATAATTTATGGTTTATAAATTTAGAAATTATGGTTAACCTAATCGAATGAAATTAAAAAGGAAATTAATTTTCTAATTTATTTATGCTTATTTTTAATGTAAAATTATATATTTATACTTAAAATATTATAATATATTTTTAATTATTATTTATTTAAAGAAGTTTTTAATAAATATTTATAAATAACGTTTCAAAATTTTATCTTTTAACGTTTAAAAGTCTTAAAATAAAATTATTTTCTGAAAATAAAATATAAAATTTTAAAAACTAATAATATGAAAAAATCGAAATTCGAGGTTAATTGAATTGAAAAACGATGATTTCTAAAATAACTTGTTAAACTAAACCAAACTCAAACCGAATACACCCCTAGTTTAAAGATTATATTGTAGTTTAGAATTTTAGGGTGTAAGGTGTAAAATTTAAGGTTTATGTATAGTTTTTTTAGTGTTAGAATTAGGATTTAATTTTTAGATTTTATAATTTAAATATAAAGATTTTTGTTATTTTTTACACAACTTAGTTATAAAAATATAACTCGTATATATAACGTTAAAATATTAAAATTATTTATTTAAATTGATTTAGTTCTTAAATACGTGTCTAATGATACATTTTTTCAAGTACAGTTAACGGTAATATTATCGTAGTAAATATTGAGATTTAAATCTATTGAAGGAGTGAGACAGATGAGCTTCCATGATAATTAGGTTAATTAAATGATTTCAGCTATTCATTTTTTTTTACAAAAATATATAAACTATTTTTCGGTTTAAATAGATGTGTAATATTTTATTTCAGGATTATTTTAAACTTTTTCGGTGACAAACGTTAAAATTATCGATATCGAATAAAAATACAACATATAACATATTTTATAATTTAATTTTAAAAAAATTAAAAGTAATTTTATTAAAAAAACTAAAATCTTAATGATTTTCAAAACAAACCTAATTCTTAATTCTAAATCACAACAGTTTTAAATTTATTTCCTTTAATTGTAAAAAAATCAAACGAACCGTAAACATGAAATCTTCAATAGAATAATAAATATCATATATTAAAGTTTTAGGTATTCCGTTATTTGAGTATTAAGCCTAATTTTAGCTATTCCATTTTGTAAAGAGTAAATCTATATATAATTTTAATATCTAAAATACAAATTATTTTTTAAAAATATATTAACTCAAATAATATAGCTTCGATACTATTTTTTATTGCAATGCAAAACATTTAAAAATAAATGAGAACGGGTTATGATCAAGAGGATTCAATAACTATAGTTAATAGACTTACTAAGCAAGATATAGATTGTTTTGTTGTCTCGGTAATCATAAATGATACTAAGGCCTTATTGTAAAATCATTTTAGTTTTATTGTTAATCATGTGACGAGAAATGCTAACTGAGTGGCTCATAAACTTGTATATTAGTGTTTAGAGTCGAGAGAGGGTTTTTTTAATGTCCCAGATTGTATTATTTCGGATACTGTGAATGATATTATTTTTAGTTAATAAAATTATTTTGTTTTAAAAATAAAAACCACACTTTTAAATTAGACACTACTCGACTATGGTCTATGCTCATTCACTTTTAAAAAGCAAGTTCTAACTACCCTCAGCGTCTTCACCACCTTTTCCACCAGATTCCCATCACTTGAGCCTCCGAACCCGCCGCTTCCACCGGAGCCGGACCCGCCGTCCGAAACTGTTGAAACCCGTGAATAATCAAAACCCACCATCCCAGCTGCTCCCGTTTTGCGAGCAGCCCATTCATTAAACACAGCTCGATGAGTAGAAGTGTAGAACTCAAAAGACAAGGATAGGAACAGCCTCGGAGTCTCTAACGGGGAACCTAGCGCCGGCTGCAGAAAGAGTAGAGCCATAGTTGTCACCGGAAATTCACAGACTGAGTTGGTAAACTTAACTCGGTCATTCTACGGTTTATGATTATGGCTAATGGCTATCCCCCTGCCCCGTCCGTAAATGGAAGGATAGGCGCGCCAAGCAAAGTGAGTGCCCTCGTTGAGTGAGTCCATTTTAGACTTGAATATCAAAATTATTATAAAACTATAAAAATTTTGATATTATTTTTTTTTATCGTTATATATAGAATTTCTTTTTAAAAAATAAAAAATTTGATATATAACAAAAAAATATATAAAAATTTAAAAAATTTAAAATTTTTAAAAACGTAAGAATTTGATATATATCGAATTTTTTATAAAAATATAAGAATTTTGATATATACTAAAAATTAATATCAAAATTTTTATAATTTTTGTAATAATTTCGGTACTGTCTTATTTTAACCCGACTTACGTTAGAAAAAATCATGTATAACATTTTAGGGTAAACTACCTCAAAAGCCACTAAACAAATGGTTTAAATTCTATTTTAACCACTTAATTATACCATTAAATCTTTAATGGTATAATTAACAAAATTCATAATTCAATGGTTAAACTAAAATCATACTAATAATTTAGTGGTCTTATAGGTAGTTTATCCCTTTTTAATTTTATTTGGGCCAAAGTATTACGGCCCACATCCGAAGGACCCAAAGTCTAAATTAATTGCAACTCTGAACCTTCCTCATTTTGTTTGTTTTCTAAGTGCCGATAAAAATCTGGTTTTTCTTCCTCGTCCCATATATGGATTGATCGGATAAAATTGTTCAGTTAATTAGGGGAAAAAAGAATACACAATACGAATATTCGCGATGGGTTTCAAGGTATTTGTGGTGGCGGTGATGGTGGGTTTTGTTGCAGCGGTGCAGATTTCATCGGCATCCACTGTTCCTGCTTTTCTATGGTCTCCGGGGTGAGTTCTTTTGTCGTGATATTTGATTCCATTGGATTAAATTTGTGAAATTTTGAAAATGTATAGTTTAGGGTTTTTGTAAGTTGGGATTTGGGATCTTGATTTCTTTAGGATGTATCTTGATTTGTGACTTTCGCAGCTTCTCCAGCAATGAATTGAAGGAATCTGTAAACTATCAGATCATGTCTCCAAAGGATCTAGCTTACTCTGTTCTATCTCAAGGGGGATGGTCTGACTTACTGGTAAGTTGAACTTTCTTTCCCTTCAGTCTTATTAGCTAGCTATGGTTTTGAATTTGCTGATTTCCTTGATTAATTGTGATTTTCCCGTTCTGATTTTAGTGCTCTGGGAGGAAAAGCGAGCGCGCTGTGGATCTCGCCATTGTTTTTATTGGTAGAGAGGTAGTATTCTTTGAATGGTGTATATTATTTTCCAAGCTTTCAATTTTAAGCTTTTTTTTTTTTTTTTTTCATTCTGCCTGCAACAATGGGAAAGTAATCTACTAAGGGTAAATTGGTAATAATTGTTTTTTCCCCTTCGATACTGCAATCGAATAGATTGCGATGTTATGTTTCGTGTAATCTAAAATCTAATTCAATTAGTTGAAAATAGTTAGCATGCTGGATGGTGTATGATAGAAACATAAATACAACAATTCTTGTTGATATTTTTTTGTCACAATCTTGATAGGCGTACGTTTGTTACTTGTGATGGTATGCTATTTATTATTTCCTTGAAGAGGTTGAAGGTGCATTTAGTTCAGTGTTTCATTGTGATAAACTGCAAGGTGTGCTAGCTTCCTTGTTCACTCAATTTATGATGTTGCTTGTTTTGTCTATAGTTGCACTCTTCAGATGTTGCTGGAAACAAACATGTGGATCCGGCTCTTTTGAACTTGCTTAAGGTGACTAGATTTCACCTGGTTACTATTCTTATATATATTCTTTAGTTAGTGTATTAATTATATTAGATTCGATTTTTCTGCTTTTTTATTGCTGATGTGTACTGTTGAACAGACCTCTTTCACCAAGTCCAACTTCTCAATGGCATTTCCATATGTAGCTACCTCTGAAGAGGAAACAATGGAGAACTTGTTGGTTTCAAGTTTTAAGGAAGCATGTGGGCATGGTTTGAGAGTCGGTAATGTTGCATTTTCAGAATCATGCTCTCTGGAGGGTGGAGATTTCAAGAAACTTGCAAACTTGCATTCGATCCATGTAAATGAACTTCAATAGTTTTTTTAAATAAAATAAAATGCATCAATACAAAATATGGTAGTATGACAATGGTTTTAGCGTCTTGTCATCTCCATCTTATTAATTCCTTTTCCCGATTTTCTGATAACAAATAAACAGGATCATCTAGTTTCAAGGATGGAACATAGAACAAAGGAGGAGACTGATTTGGTTGTCGTCTGCCATGGAGGCTTTCAATCTCTGAAAGAGCTTGACCAACAATTCCCTGAGAGTATGCTATAGTAGGATGTGTCTTATTTTATTGAAGACTCGTTACTCTAAAACATATTCACTTGTTTTATTTAAATATGCAGGTGAGATTTTGAATGAAGTTATGAATTCAGTGGAGCAATCTGGGGCAAAATATGCAGCACTTTATGTTTCTGATCCTTTTAAATCCATCCACTATCCCGGTTATAAAGAGCTTGAAAGGTTTCTTGCTGAAGATACTCCAAAGAATGCTTCTGACGGTGCCCAAATCTGCGATGAGGTTTGCAAGCTAAAATCGTCCCTCCTAGAGGGAGTTTTAGTTGTAAGTCTCTGTCCTTGCCCTCGATTCTTTTTGCACCTCTAATCTAACAACAATGGTTTTTCTATTATATGGTTATATATGGATTTGAAAATACATTACCACCGTTCAGTGTTAACTAATCCTTTCTTGGATTCAGTATGCTTTTATGTTTATTAGTGTTGTGATATGATTATATGCATTTGGATAAGCATCTCATTGCTTATATTATACGTAAAAGTGCTCCCCCTGCCGTATATGGGATTCTAATGTCTGCGCTACTTGATTTTCAGGCAATTGTGTTACTTTTAATTTTAGTATCAGGCCTTTGCTGCATGATGGGCATCGACACACCAACAAGATTTGAAGTGCCACAAGATAATTGATCTTCTGTTTGATGTAACAGAGGGTCTTTTATGTTGTAATAAAGCTTGTGTCCTTAATGCTATCAAGGAGTTCGTTCTTTCAAACTGAACGAGACCATCTTCGGCCTTGAACAAGCGCCACGAGGAGCTTGGTATCAAGACTATAGTAGTTTTCTGTTGCAATATGATTCAGAACTCAGTTTCATATGTTTATTTATTCATCCATGTTAAGGTTTCCATCTCCTTTTTACTATTTCTTGGGTAATGTACATTAGAGGTCATCAAACTATTTAAAAATAATCTTTATGGTCATTAAATTTTCAGAAACTATAGAATAGTCATTACATTTTTTTTTAATTGAAATGGAGAAACTCGGAATATGAACTAACGTAACCAGCTTTACAACATCTCTGGCAAGTAGTTCCTGAATGTAATCAGGTGGATGAATCATATCAAACTGGGTACAAGGAATGTGTTTAACCAAGCTATTAGCTTGATGGTTAACCACTTGTGGAATCCATGTAAAATCAACCCATCCTCTTCGGCGCAGTTGCGAGGATTTCCGAAATGGCCCAGGAACAATCCGACTGAGTCTGTACAAACTCAAATTCAAACTTCTAGGCAAGGGTCAAGCCATCATATATGGCCTGTAATTCAGCAATGAGCTTGGCCGAAGCCGTGAATCCAAGATTCAGAATCATTCCAAAACATTCCGTCAACAGTAGTATTTTGGTATTCCCTGCAGAGAGACCGGTAGAGCCGTGTTACGCGAAGAGGGAGCATTCCATTGTATAGAAACGGTGTCCAGAGATGTGGAGAAGACATGCAACAGTTCCAAGCAGATTCAGGTTTCCCATGGATTCTCCCAAAAGTTTGTTAGCTGGATTTCTAACATGTATTTTAATTTTGGTGTGTTTCGGTTGTTTCGGCAATGCAGCGATCAAAAATGAAGGAGCTCATTGTATTCTGGTGAAATTTTTTATCTGTTCGTTCAAGTTGAACAGCATTCCGTGTATCATTTCGAACTGAGGGTGTGATGTATCTCCGGCAATGAATTCATGAGTTCTGTTACTCACCTGAACGAAACTCCAACCCGGCACCTTGCGAACACCTTTCTTCCTCATCATCTTCCTTGCCATTACAGACTTGTCCCACCTTCCGGCGGAAGCAAATATATTGGCTAAAAGTGCATAGTTCCCACTATTCCAAGGCTCCAACTCTATCAAATTTAGCAAAGCTAACTCTCCTAGCTCAGCATCACCATGAATATTAGAAGCACTAAGAAGAGACCCCCATATAGCTGCATTCGGCTGAAATGGCATCCGTCTAACTAGTCCGATTGCTTCTGCTAGGTAACCAGCTCGACCGAGTAAATCGATCATGCAACCGTAATGCTGAATCCCGGGTTGAATACCATACTTGTATGGCATAGCATTGAAATAGTAACGACCTAAGTCTAGCAATCCTACATGCGTGCAAGCGGAGAGGATCGCGATGAAGGTGATGTCGTTGGGTTCGATTTGTGCTATTTCCATCCGAGAGAACATGTCAAGAGCTTGTGTTCCAAGTCCATGGAATGCCAGTGCTGATATGATGGTTGTCCAAGAAATAACAGTTCTGTGAGTCATGTTCTCAAACACTTGCAATGCATTCCTTACATTTCCCGAATTCGAATACATCTCCATCAGTGCATTTTTAAGGGGAACCATTCGATCGAACCCACGTTTTAGAATGTAGCCATGAATGCATTCCCCCAATTGAAAGTGCAAGGCACCTAACTGCGCACAAGCAGAAAGCACAGCCAACATTGCTATTTCATCAGCCTCAACATTCTTCAACCGCATTCTGCGAAACACGGCTATGGCCTCACTGGGACGGGCAATTTGAGCGTACCCTGCAATCACTGATGTCCAAGAAACAAGTACGGCACCATGGGTTTGGGTTTGAGTTTGAGGCGTACGGTCCAACAAATCCATGGCATTGTCCGGGTCCCCAACCTTAACAAACCCAGCAATCATGGCACAGAAAACAACAACATCGTCTGAAGAGACGGAGGTAAACGGCATATCGTCGAACACCTTCCGAGCATCCAAAATACATGCACACGAAGAATACATCTGAATGAGAGCTGAAGCGACGTGAATATTTGAGTCGAGCCCGGTACGTATGGTTTGAGAATGAATCTGGGTACCCAAACTAAGTTCTCGAAGATCGACAACCGCCTTCAACGCGAAAGGAAATGAGTAACAGTCGGGTTGCAACTCGTCTCTTCCCATGTTTTTGTAAACAAGTAGAGCTTCAAAAGCAGAGTTAGAGAGTGTCAGCGCCTTGATCATGGTGTTGACAACATATGTGTGGCGGTGGTGTTTGGGAGTGGCGACGAATACTGAGCGGGCATAATCGGAGAGACCCAGAGCAGAACAAGTTTCGATGAATTGGCTGAGAATAAGGTTGTGATGCTGGAGGGCAGTCCGAAGCATGAACCCATGAGCCGTCTTCACATGTTTCAGGTTAGAGCAGCGTTTTAGCAAGGGACCCAATCTCTCTACCATTTCACAATGACACTCGGCAAGGAACACAATCTCTTGTTTGCACTTCGCACGTCCAAATAAAAAGAAATAGGACGGATTAAAATGAGATATCAAATTATTATAAAAAATTTGATATTAATTTTTGATATATATCAAAAAATTTATATTTTATCAATTTTTAAATTATTTACGGTGGTTACAAATAATATCTATTCTAAAATATACTCTTGAACATTGATTCTTTTATCATTGCATTGTAAACACTAATACTCCAATCCGTAACCTTCAAAAACAATAATTATTTTCTTAATCACTGATACAAAATGATTCGTATTTTTTTATTTTTATTCTTGATAAAAATCTAGAGACAGATATGACTCATTTACAAAATAAAAGTGATCGAATTAGACAATACGAGCAGAATTTGAGTTGATAAAAATTGATCCAAAGCTCTCTAGCAAATAAAAGTTGGATATAGAAATATTTCAATTCCACGTCATCACTGTATATCATAAAATATTACGCGTTAGTGCCACGTATGCCACATGGCATATTGAACTGAAACCGGTACAAAGGTGTTAACAATTGTATTTTACAATACAAAGTAAACTCGATTAGAACAAACCCCATTTAATAACACATTTAATAGGCAAAAGATGAGATACAATATGCAGGGGAAGAGAACAAACCCCATTTCTTTGCTCACACAAAATTGCCACCATTGATATAGATTTCATGATACAGTCCTTCCATAGCATAGACAAGCAAGGTACAGATTTTTTGACCATTTTTCCTACACAATAACAAAGATCACATGAAATTAATAATATATATGAGATGGGATAAGTTCTACGGTTAAACTCATTTAAGTTTTACATGTTTTTCAGATTGTTGAATGACTAAAACGGATGGCTCGGATTAACTCGTTAAATATTTTTACCCCAAATGATAATCTTCATATAATCGACTGTTAATCTGAGTCATCTGTTTCAATCATTCAACGGTCAAAAGAACATTTTAAGTTTTACACTGTGTAACTTAATTCTATCCGATATATGTGTATATATATTTATAAATCATCATATAGATTTAAACAATAATTAGAATTAATGTGTTGATATAGATTGCAGATCATCATCAGCTACCAGTGGATCATATTAGTTATTACCTTCACATGTGTGCTGGGAAATTGGGACGTGCGTAAAGTTTCTTGAGTTTCATCGCCAGGTTTGCGCTTAGGGATGCTCAAGATTAGAGCAGCTTGATCCGAAGTTGCAGCTGTTGATGTGATTCTATAGCCGTTATCCCATCGCCTGTGGATTCCTTCACTTGGATAGAGAAAATCGAGCTCCACGACCTACAACAATGGTCAACAATAATTGATAAGAAAGCAGTAATAAACAAGACATTCATGCATTACATGATGACTACGATACATAAAAAGCTTTTTAATGTTTTACATCTAATGAACTTTTATGGTTCCACCCGGATAACTTCCTAGTAATTTTGGTTAGTTAACCTAAATCCTTGTATTTTATTTTTGACCTCAAGCCCAATTTATTACATAGATAACGTATTGACTTCCAATTTAACATGAATCCGATTCGAATATTTGTAGTGCAACTGAGGTCATACCTGATCACTGAAACCGGCATTTCGAGACATAACAACACCCCATCGGTTTCCAGCAGTTGCCATTGAGGTGACATAAAATCCCTCTCTCCACTTCTTGTTTATCCACTTAAAGGGGAAAGAATCGCTTACTTTATATGATTGTTGAGTGTATTGGGTGCCTACAAAGGTTATCATGAATCAGAAATCTTGAGCCACAAAAGTAAATGAAAAACAAAACACAGCTGTTTGCTCAGATCATAAAATGCAGACCATTCGATGTTTGACCTTATCTATTCATTCCATCAAAACCAGAATTTCATCTGACAATTTAGACAAACCAGAATATCAACTGACCTTTGGACATAACGACAAGGGAGCTTCCATTATTAGAACCAGCAATACAACTAATGTAATAGTTCTTCTCCCACTGATCCATGATCCACTCCTGTACACGTGGAAGAATAAGTCATTCCTTAACATAAACACTTTATTTGTAACAGGAAAAAGATTGCAAGCATATCAATAAGTAATTGGTCACCTTGTGTAAGAAAGAAGGTGAAAGTTCATAAACTTGGCTTGTGAAACCAGTTCCAGCATCCATGATTAATGCCCAAAGATTGGTACAAGATGCCACACAGCTTATTAGCAGCCCATCTGCCATTCCTTTCTCCACATGTTGGGCCAACCTTGCATCAGCCACATTGTAATGATACCTAATTGTATGATAACCAAACAGTTAAATCAAAACACCAAACAAGGAAAACAAGTAAATATGAACATTTTTCCCATTATGGTCTACATGCAGACAATACTCCAAAATACCTCTGCTTCATTGGAAGTCTTGCATTGTAGATTGAAATCCACTGTGTAGCAGGAACACCAAGACGAACCTTCTTCTTGGGTTGATCATCTTCTTCATCCATGTTCAACCTACCTCGCTTTTGGCCTACCTGATAAATAATCTACCAAACATTCATGTATCGTGATTATTTTTTTTCTAGCATCTTTATACCTTAAAAACATTGGAGTTTTATTCATAAAAATCAGTTAATTAATTAAATAAATAAGAAAGTATCACATGCAGTCTTCTTGATAACAAAAACTAGTGGACATAAATACCTTTTGAGCACCATCTGTGTTTATTGGCCTCACAGCTGGATTTGGTCCTATCAATGCCTCAAATAATGATATTAGTTTGGAGTAATTGGGTTCCTCGTCAAATTTCATATTCACCACAATCTCAAGAAACTGTTTCAGTGGTGGAGGGCAGAAGCAGCAAAGCATTTCAGGTGATGTAGCCATTTTCTTTTTGCAGACTAAGAATGATTTGTTGTCACCCTTAATTTAAAAGTAGAAAAAACAATGAGCAAACAAAATAGACAATGAAAGCTAAAATGAGTTTTTGATATGCAACTCACAGTGATAATTAATTATATCAGCCATACCTGATACCCCTGCCATGGTAACCGGCCTCGATGTAGAAATATGAGTGTATATGCAAGTGACTCGAGATCATCCCTTCTACTAGCAGTTCTTCCCAAATGCGCATGAACACTTGCATATCGAACAGTTCCTCTGATAAATAGAGAAATTACAGAACACAACAATATCAGCAAAAGAGATTATCAGAAAGAATTCGCCAAGAAGACAAAATTTTTACAACCTAAACATGTCAGGACGTTGATCATAGTCAACATGCAACCCACTGCTGCTATCTTTCCACTTTGTTGCTGCAATGTCATGGTGTAGATCAAATATAAGATAATAACCTCAAATAAAAGTATAAATAGATAATGCAGGGACAAAATAAATGACTTGCCCAAACCAAGGTCGACAAGAAACAATTTCTTCTCTTGTGGAGTAGATGGTTGACCAAGTAAAAAGTTCTCAGGCTTAACATCCCCATGCACATAACTGTATCATGTAAGATCAACAGTCACACCAAAAGTTAGTAGATACAAAGACAAAAAAAGTGTTCAAAACTAGATCAAACCAATATTAGATATTTATTGAGCATTTGAGCTTTCATGGAAACTAGCATTCATACCCTTTGGAGTGCATCTTTTCTAATATTGATATGGATTCTACTGCTATACAAGCTACCATCTCTGCAGACATTCTGCACATGAAATTCAGAACAAAATTTATATCCAAGATTAGCGGGCTTATTCCATGTTAAGAGTCCACTTATCCCATTGCATATGCAAAGGATTACAAGGCACAAGTACTCCATAAGAAGGTGATAAATTTGGTAAAAACATTTGCATTCATTTCAAGAAAACAACAGAAAGGGGGTACTTTTGTTTCTTTGAGTTATCTGATGGGAGAAACTAAAAACAATTGTTATTCTGTCTGGCATGAGCGGAATGCTGGATGCAAATGTGTGTTCAACATGGGTACAATCATTTTTTCCAAGTTTTTCAAAGTATTTTGAGGGCTCTTGAGCTTAATAAAGTGTTTCACCTTATATTGACTCATTTCTGCATAAGACAATAAGCAACCAAGAAATGGGAGCAGGGTTGGGGACCGGGTAGTCTGAACAAGCTAGCAAATACAGGTCACTTACGTTTGTCCAGAAGAATTCCAAACATCCCATAAGCTGGGCCCTAAAATGTCCATAACCTGAAAATACACAACTGAAAGCTAAACAAAGGATTTAGAATAGATGCATAAATAGAAAGACAAGCTGCAGATCATACCATCACATAATAATCTCCTTGCTTTCCTTTGTAGTGCACTTTGGGAACTCCATGACTGCCACCAAGAGTACTGTTCACCAAAAACTCAACACTCGGTATCAGATACAGTCATATGAATTGAACTATAAATGTTACGGAGAGACTAAGAAGCAAATGCAGCCACCTACTTGTAAACTTGCCATTCATAAGGAGGACCATAACTACAGCCTTTGCTGTTTCTATGCTCAAATTTCAGAGCTACCTAGAAGAATGCAAAATGGTAAGAGAACTTATATTGTTATCAATTATCAAGAGTTAGGATTATATTTATATGGAACTTTCTACGGCTTGAAGCAGATGAAGATGGTTTACCTCCATGGCTGCAGAACCTGTTGAGCGTTCATTTCCACCACTAACACGGCGTCCAACAAACACCTGACCAAATCCACCTTTACCAAGCTTTCTTTCTATCTTGTACATAGGAGATCCCCCAACTTGAACCTTCAAAGTTAAAAGGAAAACAAATCCCATTAAAATAAAAGTGCCAAACACAACAATACTTTCAACAATAAAACAAAGCAATTCAGAAAACAAAAGAGAAGAAATAAAGAACACGGCAAAACCACAAGCATACCCTCTCCGGGAAAGGTGCAGTACTCCCCTCCTCTTCCCGTCCGGCAGCCTTGTTAGCACTCAACCCACCGCTATCGTCCCCCATCACACCCTCCTTCTCTTTATCAACTTTCACCAACTCCTTCCTCACAATATCGCTCTCTCCCTCCGAAATCACAATCACTCGGTGATTACAAGTATGTCCCTCGCTTACGTTTGCAGATACAATGAACAGAGGGTCGTCTTCCGGTTGCTGCGGAGGCGCTAACTACCTCAGCAACCTCCGCCCCCACGTTTCTGACCTCGTTTGCTTTCCCGCTTCTTCCGGTTGCTGCGGAGGCTCTAACTTGGCGCGGCCTCTACAGACTCCTTTACGAAGCTCATGCAATTCATAAACCCCATACAATTGAAACAAAAACCCAGTAATTCGACCATTGCATAGTTTCTTTTAAATGAAATATATTTATTTGAAAATTAAAAAGAAATTGGGGATTTTATTTCCAGAAGGAACAATAAATTGGATCGAGAAATCGAAATTTAAGGAATCTTTGGGTTTAATTAGAGCGGGGATTAGAAGATGATGGAGGTTTTTGAGGGTTAGGGTTTGCGGAGGAAAGATACGGAGAAAATTCTAAAGAAATTTGGGGGTGGAAAGAGGCGCCGACCAGACTTTAGTCACCAAGTTTTTGTTCGTCGAAAATGTTATTTTTCTTTTGGCTAAACTACACTATTAGTCACCAACCTAATATTATTTTCTATTTTGACAATCAAAATATTATTTTTAACACAATTGTCATTAATGATTTAAAATTAATAGTAAACTACATAGATGACCACTCAATTATGGGGTTAGTGTTAATTTGGTTACTATACTTTTAATTTTATTAAATTTGTCACATAATTATTTGATTGGTTCAAATCAAATCACCAACCATTAAAAAACGATGATCCTGATGTATGTGACTATTAAATAAAACAGGAATAATTGTATATTTGGTCTATATTATTTATATAATTTTAATTTAATAAAATAAATTATTTTTTATGTATTATAAGTATGTCCAAAAACCATATTTTTTTTCAAACATTAACCATCCTCTGACCTATATACTAAAAAGGTGTCCTTCCTCTTACAAGAATATACTTCCCCAATAACAAACATCCATCGAAACGAACACCGTTTTCCGTGACATCGAAAGCCAATTCCGGCTCAACAATCATAAGACAATACAACTCCCACAGTTTCAGTTGGAGGAACATTTCAAGCTAACATATTGAGACATGTTCTTAACAAATACATGACATGACGGGTAGAAGTGTTAAAAATTATCCGATACGACTGATCCGACCCGACGACTCGATGATCTAAAATAAAAATATTGGATAATTCCCGAAAAAAAACATCCGATCGAGACGGGTATCCGACTCGAGAATTAATGAGCCAGACTTGGGTCAAAAATTTTGAATTTTCGGGTACCCGACCCGATTAATTTATATATATATAGTTAGTTAGTTAGTTAGTTAGTTAGTTTTAAATTATATTTTTATTTTAGATTTCTTTAATACTTATACTTAAAATTAAATTTAAATCTCTGAATTAGTTTTATGTTTGTATTATATACTTTTAGGTTTTAAAAATTTTAAGTATGTTTTTATTAATTTACTAATACCGAAAGAAAAAAAAGGATTAATACTTTTAACGTTATTTTAGTGATAAAATTTAATAAATATAGATGTATATATAAATTCAAATATTCTAAAATTAACTTTCACTAGTTTTTATGTTTGATTATGTATTATAAATTTTTAAAACTTATATATTTAATATATATATTTTAATTTTAAAATGAAAAAATAAAAATTATGAACAGGGTACCCGTTACTTAATTAGTCGGGTATCTGGGTTTTACGGGTACTCGATAACAAATATCCGATTTAAATAGATCGGAATACAAGCCGATTTTTTATGACCCGAAGAAATCGGGTACCCGATAATGAACACCCCTAATGACGGGAACTTCATGATGACACTCGTAAACTGGTTAGGGGTCGAACTGACGGGTTGGCTATAAAACATTCAGGGGCGGTTCAAAGATTTTGGAGGTCCTATGCAATTTATTAAAATATGACCTATAGAAGCAATTATCCACAATCCCTACTAGTTTTAAAAATATGATCCTTAGAAGCAATTATCCACAACATTTACTAGTTCTAAAAATGTGACTCTTATAAGCAATTATTTGGGTCCTGTACGGTCGCTACTATCTCGTTTTTTTAGAATTTTACTAGTTTTATAAAAGTACTAGTTCGTAACAGTGATAATTAACAAGATTCTATAATTAATTATCACATTTAAAAAACAATTATAATTCATTTTTTAGAGTATTTTTAAAAATTTTATAATGAATTGTGTCGTTTGAATTTAGTTGTTAGTGTTGGTGTGATTTGAGTTATTATTAGGGCCACAGTGAGTTAAGTTAAGTTCAATTTTAATTAGGGTTCAAAGCTTGTTGGGTTCGATTTAAGTTTATCAAATTCAGTTTGATTTGATTTAAAATAAATAATTTTATTATAATTTTTTTTATAAAAGATAGTGACTTGTTAAAAAAAATTATAACCAATATCGAAATAAAATTTAATATCGTAAAAAAAATATTTACTTTATTTTAGTTAATTTTATTTTTAGTAATTTTTATTTTATTTTTTTTTTTTACTAAAGAGATTACTTTTAGTATATATCTTGTGTATATATAATATAATTATTTTGAGCCTGTTTACGAGTTTTTCGACCCGAACTTGGGTAGAGTCAATTTGACTTGTTAAAATCTCGAACAAAATTTAAATCGAACTCACTCAAATCGAGTTTTAACTAAACTGAATCTAAATAACTCTTGAACCGGTCAAATTCATTATCATCTTAATTATTGTTGCACTGAGAATTTTAGTGGCAAATTGAGCTTGCTTAATGTTTGAGTTTGTCTTGGTAATTTATTTGTTTTGATCTGTCTGAGTTTTTTAGACGTATATTTTATTTTTGTGTCATGTTCGTTACTAGGGGTGGGCAAGATCAGGTACTCGGTCAATTTAAATAACATTGGTCTTGGTTTCGGTAACCATCGGTTCCTAAAAATTAGAACCAGTCTCGGTCCCGGTTATATCAGGTCCTAAATTTTAAGAATCGGTCCCGTTACTAGTGGGTACCGGTTTCAATACCAGGTACCCGATTAATTAATTTATTATTAAAAAAATTTGAGTAATTGGAGCAAAAAATTTCAATCACCAATAATAATATTAAATCATAAAATTAGAATATTGTAGACTTAAATTTAAAGTTTTAAAACTAATCATACTCATAATATTCATACATAAAAAAAGTTTAATAAGAAAAATAAACAAAAGAAAACCAATACTCGATATTTGGTATTGGTCCTGGTACCATTGAGTACCCACTAGGTACTAGGTCTAAAAAATCAAGATCCAATCCCGGTCCTGATTGTGACCGGGACCTAAATTTTGAATCCAGTTCCGGTCCATCGAAATCAATACCAGATAAAAATCTACTGAATGTTACCGAATCTAAAACCGAGACCGAATAATCGAATCTTTGCCCACCCTATTAGTTACAATGTTTTTAATTTTTAGATTTTTTATTCTGCGTGTCTCTAAATATCTGAGTATTCCTTTCCTTTAATTTAAGATTAGATTTTTTTTTTTTACAAGACTCAAATATTTCCTTCTTATATGATTTCTCTCTAATAAAATCATATGTTACCTATCAGAAAATTTGTTTTGATTTAAAAAATAAAATTTAACTCATCACAAAAATTCAATATAATTTAACTAAAAAAATATTTAACAAAATTTAAATTATAAAAATAACTTAACAAGTTAATTTTTAAATTTTAGGCGAATCAAATATATTAACTTTATCTATATATGTATATTGTATATCAAAAATATATAACGTAATTTGAGTAAAAATCAATTAATATTATAATATTATACATTTATAATTAATTATCCCATACAATAATAGTAGATTTTTTTTTATTTTCATAATTGTCTTAAATTTAAGATTTATGACTTTAATTTGAGGCTTATAATTTATCAGTTGTAGTGTAGACTTTCGAATTTAAAATTAATGAATAAAATTTAAACTTTAAATCTTAGGATAATATCATTAGAAATTTAGATTTTAACATATAAATTCTAAAATTTAATCTTTAACTAAAAATTTTATAATAACCTTTAAATTTAAATAATTAAACTTAAATCTCTAAATCTTAAAATTAAAACATTTATATAAACAAATTTTTCACAAATCGAATAATTATCTTATATTTATAATTAAATTTTAAAAATTAAAATAGAAAATAGGACTAAAAATTTGTTACACGTCCCTAATATTAAGTGCTGCTAAGTATCGCACAGTGTTAAAAGAAACCTAGCAAGCAGTGAAAGAGCTACGCCTACCAGCAAACAACTGCGCTGAATCCTTGACTCTGTTGCTGTATACAATCCTTTTTGTTGATTTCCGGTTTAGCATTGACGGGGTAGTTCCGGAAAAAACCCCTAAAAAAAAAAAAGCTTAAAATAAGTCTTAACCGGTTTATCTGGTCACATTGTGCACATAAAACTATATACATAATTTCTTATAAAAACTGTAAGAAAAACGGTACATGCATAAATTAGCACAAAAATAGTAAGGATTTGTGTATGTACATAACTCCTTACAAAAACTGTAAGAAAAACGGTACATACATAAATTGTTACAAACGTAAGGATTTGTGTATGTACATAAATCACTACGAGAATACATAAATTTGCACAAAATTGATAAGGATTTGTATATGTACACATTTCCTTACAAAATATACACAACGGCTTACGAAAATCGTAAGAAAAAAGGTATGTACACAAATCCTTACCACTTCAAAACCATGAGCTAAAGGAGGCTTCCAAAGGTAAGGATTTGTGTACATACACAATTTCCTACAAGAATACACAATATGTCACCCAAACGATAAGGATTTGTGTTTGTACATAATTCCTTACAAAGTATACACAACGGCCTACGAAAACCGTAAAAAAAAAAGGTATGTACACAAATCCTTACCACTTCAAAACCATGAGCTAAAGGAGGCTTCCAAAGGTAAGGATTTGTGTACATACACAATTTCCTACAAGAATACACAATATGTCACCCAAACGGTAAAGATTTGTGTTTGTACATAATTCCTTACAAAGTATACACAACGGCCTACGAAAACCGTAAAAAAAAAGGTATGTACACAAATCCTTACGACTTCAAAACCATGAGCTAAAGGAGGCTTCCAAGGGTAAGGATTTGTATACATACACAATTTCCTACAAGAATACACAATATGGCACGAAAACGTTAAGAATTTGTGTTTGTACACAAATCCTTACAAAGTATACACAACGGCTTACGAAAATCGTAAGAAAAAAATGTATGTACACAAATCCTTACGACTTCAAAACCATGAGCTAAAAGGAGGCTTTCAAGGGTAAGGATTTGTGTACATACACAATTTCCTACAAGAATACACAATATGACACGAAAACGGTAAGGATTTGTGTTTGTACACAAATCCTTACAAAGTATACACAACGGCTTACGAAAATCGTAAGAATAAAGGAGACTATCTAAGGGTAAGGGTTTGTGTACATACACAAATAGCTACGAGTATACATAAATTGTCACAAAAATGGCAAGGATTTGTGTATGTACACAATTCCTTACAAAGTATACACAATGACTTACGAAAAACGTAAGAAAAAATATACGTACACAAATCCTTACGATTTCGAAATCATAAGCTAAAGGAGGTCATCTAAAGGTAAGGATTTGTGTACATACCTTTTTCCTTATAGTTTTCGTACGCATTTGTGTATATTTTGTAGAGATTTGTATACATACATAAATCCTTACATCTCTTGTACCAATTTTATGTATTCTCGTAGTAAATTGTGTATGTACACAAATCCTTACCTTTGGATGGCTCCTTTAGCTCATGGTGAGAAGTTGTAAAGAATTGTGTACAATATTTATTCGTAAATTTTTTATTCAAATATTTTTTATTCGAATATTTATATTTGAATATTTATTATACGAATATTTTTATTCGAGTATTTTATTCGAATACTTTTATTCGAATATTTTTATATGAATATTTTTATTCGTATATTTTTTATTCAAATATTTTTATTCAAGTATTTTTATTCGTATATTTTTTATTCGAATATTTATTATATGAATATTTTTATTCGAATATTTATTATATGAATATTTTTATTCAAATATATTTTATTCGAATATTTTTATTCCAATATTTATTATACGAATATTTTTATTTGTATATTTTTTATTCGAATATTTTTATTCCAATATTTATTATATGAATATTTTTATTCAAATATTTATTATACGGATATTTTTATTCGAATATTTTTATTTAAAATTTTTATTCGAATATTTATTATACGAATATTTTTATTTGTATATTTTTTATTCGAATATTTTTATTCTAATATTTATTATATGAATATTTTTATTCAAATATTTATTATACGGATATTTTTATTCGAATATTTTTATTTAAAATTTTTATTCAAATATTTATTATACGAATATTTTTATTCAAATATTTTTTATTCAAATATTTTTTATTAGAATATTTTTATTTTAATATTTATTATACGAATATTTTTATTTTAATATTTATTATACGAATACTTTTATTTGAATATTTATTATACGAATATTTTTATTCGAATATTTTTATTCAAATATTTATATATGAATATTTTTATTTGAATATCTTTTTATACGAATATTTTTATTCAGATATATTTTATTCGAATCTTTTTATTTGAATATTTATTATTTGAATATTTTTAATTAAATATTTATTATATGACTATTTTTATTCAAATATTTATTATATAAATATTTTTATTCTTATATATATTTATTCAAATATTTATCGTATTAATATTTTTATTCAAATATTTATTATACAAATATTTTTATTCAAATATTTATTATACGAACATTTTTATTCAAATATTTATTATATAAATATTTTTATTCATATATTTTTTATTCGAATATATAAAAATAAATTGGGTAACTGTTATTTATTAAAAAAAAAATTTAACATTGGAACCGGTTGTTAACCGGTTCCCCATTCCCCCTTGGCTTTTTTTAGGCTCCATTTAAGGAGGTTGTTTTAGCCATTCCCTTGGCGTTGCCTGTTCCCTTACAGTGTAAAAGAAACCATCTTGATCTCATCGAATTTCCTCATCATTTCTTTCTCTTCACTCTCCACATTGGCTCTCTCTCACTCTAAAAGGTACCTTTCTCACTCTCACAAAGTTTTATGATTTATATCTCAATGGGTACTCCATACTCAAATTAGGATTTTTTTCATGGTTTTTTGATGTGGGTTTCTCTTCATTTATCTGGGAAATATGTAAAATGGCTTCATTTTTGATGTTGGGTAAGAATAAATGTTTTCTCAGAGATAAAAAGTGAATATTTTGGGAGTTTTATATTTTTAGTTAGGTGAAAAAGATGGAAGCTTTGATGGGTTAATTTCATAATAATTTGGGTCTTTGAGGAATTTCTTCATATATTTATCGACCAACATTTATGTGAATTGAATAAGTGATATTGGTGGATAGATAGACATTCTAGTTTAGATTTTTTTTAGATATTCTACTATAGAAAAGAAAAATGAAATGTATTCTTAAAGCGCAATGTGTGCCATTATACATTCTCTGTATATATTTTTTTGTTGAGTCAGTCCTGATTCATTTTTCCCCTGCAGATTTTCAGTTTCTGCTTTGAAATATCATTTTTTGAGAATGGCGGTGACAGCAGCTTCCGGCCTTCAACTAGCTTCGGCAAGACCCTGCATTGTATCCTCTCGCAGGGTATTTAAGGCGTGTGCTACCAATCTAGATGCCAATTCCAAAGCTGTGTCATGGACTAAGCTAGCAAGTGCTCGAAATCTATCACAATCTTTGGAGCCTTTCCGACGTGGTTTTGCATCATCTTCAATAAAGTTTAACAAAGTTGTGACAAGGGCAATGTCTGAATCTAGTGAAAATAAGCCTGTTTCTGGGTTGCCAATTGACTTGAAAGGTTTGAATTGCTAATTGTAATACTTCCGCCCTGCGATCTTGTAGTAGTTGCGTATGAACTTTTGCATCATCTTTTTGTTATTGTTGGTTTTCTTTAGCTTAAATGGTTTATAGCATTTTTAAAACTAGGAGTGATGCTTTCTGCAGGTAAGAGGGCATTTATTGCTGGGGTTGCTGATGACAACGGATATGGCTGGGCAATAGCGAAGTCTCTTGCTGCTGCAGGTGCTGAAATCCTAGTTGGAACATGGGTCCCTGTATGTAAAATTATATCTTTGTAGACCTTAATTAAGCTTTTGCAGGTCTTGACAAAGATATGGCATGCTGACAACTATTTTACCCTTGTAGGCTTTGAACATATTTGAAACCAGCTTGCGCCGTGGAAAGTTTGATGAATCACAAGTGTAAGAACTGATTATCTGTTGCAAAACTGGACACTTCCTTGAATTATTGGTCTTTTTTTTTTTTTCTGAAAGAAGTTGATATCTCAGATTGCCCGATGGCTCATTAATGGAGATTACCAAAGTATATCCCCTAGATGCAGTCTTTGACAACCTTGATGATGTACCCGAAGATGTAAGGGATAAGTTTATGACACTGTAGAGAATATAAATGTTGATAAGTTCAAATATCCTTTTCACATATTTATATTGGTCATTACATGCAGATAAAATCAAATAAGCGATATGCAGGATCTTCAAATTGGACTGTTAAGGTATGTACCAAAATACCTTCCATAAGTGCATGTCTAGGAACTTTTAGAGCCTAAAATTATTTTTCGGAAGTTGACTTGAGCTCACATTCGAACCACCTATTGTGGTATAAAAAATTATAGGATATCTGATCCCTTTCTATATGTACTTTTGTATACTTAACAGATGAGATTTCTCAGTATGTTATGTTATTTCGTGTGTGTTGCAGGAAGTTGCTGAATCCGTTAAACAGGACTTTGGCAGCATTGACATTCTTGTGCATTCACTAGCTAATGGACCAGAGGTACATGGGTTTTTAGCTTCTAAATGCCAATTGTTTTCAGCTTTATTCTTTGTTCTTAACAAATAATTACTTGTTTACAGGTCAGCAAACCTCTATTGGAAACATCCCGGAACGGATATCTTGCAGCTTTATCTGCCTCGAGTTACTCCTATGTTTCTCTACTCAAGCATTTTCTTCCATTAATGAATCCAGGCATGTCTTTTGTGGGCTTTAGTCTATCATTAGGGCTCACTGTTCATCTTATGTTGCTCTGTTGTCAAATAGACTACTTAGTGCACGGATATGTGTTTCTAAAATAAGGCTATTGCTGGTACAGGAGGCTCTTCGCTTTCTCTTACATACATTGCCTCCGAGCGAATAATTCCTGGGTATGTCTGCTATGTTTTGTTTTCCTAATATTCCTAAAATGGAGTTGATACTTCGCATTAGGTGACAAGAAGTCTAAAACGATGTGATGGTGCAGATATGGTGGAGGTATGAGTTCTGCTAAAGCCGCTCTTGAAAGCGACACAAAAGTGGGTTCTTCAACTTATCTACATGTTAAAATGATCAGATATTTGGGTTTCGAGAAATTGGCATATTTAGTCTTCTCTATTCATTTTCAGGTACTTGCTTTTGAAGCAGGACGAAAGAACAAGATTAGGGTCAACACAATATCTGCTGGTATGACTGAGTCTTGCTCCCATCTTTTATCAACATATTCAGTATTATAACATGAAATTTATTGCGTTTTCTGATCCTTCACTTGTAATTCAAATGCTTCATTTTCCTGGATGTTGCCATGAGATAACTCAGTCCTTGAAATATATTGACACAGTAAAATGTTCTGAAGACATTTGATTATCCTCGATACACCTTGTCGTATTCTCGTATTGATGCTAACTTTCAATGGGTCTATAAGCGTAGCATTATTTAGCATATTTGCAACTACAAGGCCGATGCCTTCCGTTAATGATGCTCGTGTCAAGAAGGGATGGATAGGATGAAGGAATTAGTATCCTAGGAACTACAAGGCCAAGTGATAGTTGACTGAAATAACTTTGACGGACAGACTCTTACTGTGCTTGAGAGTTAATTAGCCTAGTCATTAGTCTTCATAATTCAGATCATTCATTGCCTTCCCTTGAACTTTTAGGCCTTGGCCACTTCCTTTATCCCGGCATATAGTATAAAAAACACAGGTTATTTGGATTTGAAAAGATCCTCGAAGATTTTCCTTTCGAATCTTACACTTGCAGCACCCTGTAAGTTTCTATTTTTTCCTGGTCTACAGGTCCACTGAGAAGTCGTGCTGCAAAAGCAATCGGATTTATCGACACAATGATCGAATATTCAATTGCCAATGCACCTCTACAAAAAGAACTTTCAGCAGGTTACTTTGAGGAAACTATTACGGTTCTTAATCATTACTTTTTTTTAATGATTACTGAATTAAAGAAATTGATGATGAAACAGATGAGGTAGGGAACACTGCTGCCTTCTTGGCATCACCTTTGGCTTCAGCTATCACCGGTGCCGTCATATATGTCGATAACGGTCTGAATGCAATGGGTGTTGGAGTTGACAGTCCTATATTTAAAGACCTCAACATTCCCGGCGATAAACATTAGGATTAGCTACCGGAGACCGGTAACAACTACGATGCTCAATGTAAGATGTAAGATGTTTAGTGCCTGTACTGTACCGGCCTAGGATGTTCAATCAATGGCCCTGTTTTGCCATGAGAAGTTAATGTTCTGCCTTCTTTCAGATTTTCAAGCGTTTTTTTATGGATTTTCTTGCATGAGTGACAATTTCATTAATGAATTTATTTGCTGTCACTGTTTTCCTTCTTTAACCCTGTTTTCAATTAATCCCCATGCAGAAAAGAATGGGTGATTTTATTTAGGGTGGCTGTTGGCATTCAATTGGATTGAATTAAAAAAAAAATTAAGTTATTCGAGTTTACAAGTTTTATTTTATAGTTCAAACTTTATTTTTAAAAAAATTAAATCAAATTTGAGTTAAATCAAGTTTTAATTGCACAATACGTAATGGAGCACATATATATTTTTATATGCAGGCTGGACAGTACTCATTAAAATTTGTATATACATATATATCTTCGCAAACATTAAACAGAATCGATAAACTTAACTCGAATATAAAAATTGATCAATCAATTATTAAATATCTTGAGTTATTTGAGTTTCTATTTCATAGCTCAAACTTTATTTAAAATTTTCTCGAGTTAAGCACTATATTTCATGGCATAAAGATAATTTTCACCCTCAACGTTTGTAGTTTTTGTATTTTGGCCTCTATTCTTTTTTTTAGGATAAATTTAGCCCTTAACCTATGTCTTTTTAACAAATAACTCATTTTTTAACTACCATGATAACTGAACTGTTAAAAATTTAATAATGATGACATGTCATATATATGTAATAATATATTTTAAATGACTTAACATCTAATATATCAAATACATACACGCGAAATATAGTTTTATTTCAACCTAAAAATATAAAACAATTAAAATTCAAATAAAATATTAAAAAAATTTATTTATTTAAAATCAATTAAATCTAAAACAAAAGACTACTAAACATTCTCAACCTTAACTATAGTAAATCAAAATTTTATCTAAAAATGTATGAACACAATCTGAAAAGTTTTGTATAGTTTGTTACCGGTGAATCAAAAATAAAAGATTTTGATAATAATCAATTAGATTTTTATTATTTTAGTTTAGAATTTAAGTATTTTAGTTTTAATCTAAATTTGAGTTTTAGGGTTTTATAAAGATATTTTAGTTAGGGTTGAGAATATTTAGTAATTTTTTACTTTGGATTTAATTAATTTTTAATATTTTATTTAAATTTTAATTATTTTATATTTTATACTGAAATAAAATTATATTATATATATGTATATGTTTAATAGGTTAGACTATATGTCATTTAAAACATATTATCACATATATGACATGTTATTATTATTATTAAATTTTTAACGGTTTAGTTATCACGATAGTTAAAAATGAGTTATTTGTTAAAAAACATAAATCAAGGGTTAAATTTATCCAAAAAATATAGGGGCTAAAATGATAAAAAATACAAAGGGTGAAAATTGGCATAAATTCATTGCATAGACCACACAGATCATGTGGACGTGTGACAGAAACCTATTTGATTTAATTAGATAAACTGACTAGGAGTTGAATATAACTTGGGAGCAAACCAGACTAACCAAGGAGAGTATATACAAAAGCAAACAAATTGCGTACTTATAAACTTCTAACGGATCAGACATGTGAACTATCATCTAAAAGATTCATGGTACAGCCATTGCCCTACTTTAGAGTCTAAATTAAAGTTACATTAAAACTAAAACCGATGAGACAGACAGACAAATCATTTACCTGACCAGGCAGTAGAAGCTCAAAAGGATTAAACAAGAGACAAGGACCATCCAGCTACAGCTACAAGATATACAGAAGTTGCAGATAAAGATTGCATGCCAAATCTTGCTTTGTTGGTTGCTCAGATATTGCCATCCTCCTCCTACCTTAACACATAATTCATGCTCTTTCTTGGTCCATTGATTGCCCATGGGAGAATCGGTGCTCTCCACCTGCTGTTAAGCAAAACAAATAAATAAAAACAGAGTTGGGATTAAGACAGAAGCTATGAATATCCTCTATTTCAAATGTATATCATTTGCATTCATTATTATGAGAATGGATGCGAGGAATAATTGGAACTTTGTACAGCTTGGGAAAAGGTGAATGTAATCTAGTTATTACCACTTTCATTGTCAGATGCATCTTCCAGCCTCGCAATGGCATCAACCAGGGCTTGTTCATGCTCCTACAATTGATGATAAAATATCCATCATGATTGCTGCAACAGCTTCGGCGGTACCAAAAAGAAGGCAATACTTACTTTAAGAACTTTCTTTGCTTTCTCAATCTCTACAGGATCAGGATGGCTTGCACCAAAAACTTTTTCAACCTGTTGAAACTTAACAAAGTTAGAAAGGAAAAAAAAAATACACACCACAATGAAATTCCAAATAGCAATTATACCTCCTTAATTAGAGTATCTGTATGGAGAATCTCAATATCACCCAAAGCCTTTTTTCCAACGCCATTTTGCTTAGAAGGAAAATCCTTTTTGGCACCCTTTAAACTTCCCCTACCTCTTCCTGCTCCAGCAACCCCACCACCACGATCCATGGACTTCTTAACCCCTTGGCCTGGTCCAGGGCGAACACCTCTACGGGGTATTCCAGGATCTTCACCTTCCCATCTAATGTCTTCAGGAGATATCTACCATTATACATGTAACAAATCAATGGGGAAGAAAAACATAATCCAAAGGACTTTTTTCTAATATTGTATTGTATGATTGAAAAGGACACAAAATAAAATAATACTTCTAGTCTCTTATTGCTCTATAATCAACTAATAAAAAAGTATGAACATATGGTAAAAGACATTCTAGGAGGTAACAAAAGCAATGAGAAATTATAATTATCAAATTATCACTTCAGTGTGCAATAATACAAGCCTAAGACAAAATTAATTTACATGATCATAGATACAGCAGTTCCAAAACATGGACCATATCCTATAAATGTAATGCACAACCGTTAACTGAGATCAAATTGTGAATAGATGCAACAGGTTGGTCATGTAACTTCAATATAGTTATTTATTTGGAGGTTGGAACAATAACTTGGACATCTATTGCTAAATTACAGGATCCTCATTCATATTAGTACATACTAGGTATACCAAAATACGTGCAACAATAACTTGTGAAGCTCCTAAATTTACAATTCCAGACATACACTGGATGCAATTCATAAAAGACATATTGATCATTGGCTAAACTAGAAAATATCTGGGAACTCTGAGATAAACCATATCTCACAAAAAATATGGATTCAAGAGGCAAGTATGGACAAGAACATAAATTCTGCAATATCTAGTAAGTGGCATAAAGGTTGCTGAGAAACATAAGCAACAAGCTTAGAGTTGATTTGTTAAAAACGATATGTAAGAACTAAAGGTAAATTACTTCAAAAAGCAACAATACACTATATATAAAAGCAAAAAGATACAACAATTTTACCTCTTTGAGATTGACCCATTCCCAGGTTTCATCTGCCGTATTAATATCATAAACCAAAGCATGCCGCCCCTATGAATATTGAGACATAGGATTACAAAGAGCTCCATAAATTGATAGCTAAAAGTATTATTAACGGTGAATTATACCTCAACTCGATTATAGTCGGTTATAACAGCCTCATAGAAATGGTTATCTTCAGGCCACCTGGTCCAAACTTTCCTTCCAATTAACGGATCATATGGAACAGCTTCGGCAGTTTCATTTGTTGCAAAAGCCCCTGAAGAACGATTAGGAGCCAGGGCCCTCCCAGGAAGACCTGTGGAAGGGTACTGTGTTGACTTCATTGAGGATGCAACATAAGATACATAATCAGTAAGTGATAAAAACAGAATATGCATATCTCAATCAATAACATTTCTTATGTCACTTGAAAACATTTAACTCACTGATTTTGACTTCTTGCTCTTTGCCCCTGGGGGAGGACCCCGTCTCATTGCCGATGAAGATGGTTGCATAGATGGATGCAATGCAGGAGATGGTCCACCCATAGACAATGAAGCTACAGACTGTGATGTTTTTTGCTTCTTGCGTGATCCTGATACAGATGGACTGGGTAAAGGGTCATGAATAGGCTGACTGGTACTGAGCATTCCAGGCTGGATCCCACTAACCGTTCTCCATTCCCTAACAGTAATGATTAATCATAGTCCCCATGACAATTCAGATACAAGAAGAAATCATTAATAAAAACCACGCAGCAGAGAATGAAATTAGTATAATCAAACCTTATCCTACGAATCATGTCATCAGCATTAACCCTCAATAGAAGTTCCCTATGTTCCTCATCAGATACTCTCAACTCCTTTCTGAGTTCAGTAATTAAACTTTCCTTCTCCTGAAAAAGACAACATATTAGGTTTATGGCTTTAAAACTTATGAATAATCTTAAATGCGACAAAATATTGTACAATATACCCAAGTTAAAGCATCTGATTGAGCTTTGAAGGCACGTAAGACCGAACAGTATGCTTCCTGCTCAATAAGATGAATTTGAGTTTCCATGTCACCATGCATTCGAGGCAAAGGAGCAGAACCTGCAACTGCTGATCTTCCATTCCCAGCAGCAGTGCGACCCCCTCTTTGAAACCTATTTTGATGCGATGGAGGGAGATCATCATCTGTTCCTGCAGTTGTGTAAGTTCATAAAGATTCATTATTTAAGTTATAGGATGTCAAATTATCTATAGAATGGTTCGCAAGGAATAATGCACCTACTGTAATAAAAAGGAAATCTGAGATAGAGAATCTCCCACAAAGTTACAATCTGTTAAATTGTTGCTTGAAATCGCTCATTAATGAACATTTCAGAACACTTCAAACAATGTAGAAATTGCACCAATGAGAAAGAGAAACAGGTGTGCAAGAAAAAGGGACTTCAATCTTTGGCAAATACAAGGCTACAAGCAACTACTAGATTGACTAGCATATTTCACAAACCCTATATATTCAATATTACCCAAGGAAAGCCATATAACTTTTGTGCCAACTAACCAAGCTAAAGAAACCAAGTTCTTTTCATCTCATAATCATCGGATTACAACAAAAAATAAACTGAACAAAACTTTAACTCAACTCACCACTGCTATCAGAAAGTGCATAATCCATGATAGCTCCTTCAAATTTCAATCTTCAGTATGCTATGAGAACACTTGGATCCAATAGAAGAACCAAAATCAAGCTACTAAATGTTGAGAAAGAAAAGGTACAGATACCTGGAAACAATCAACAAGAATAGAAGTCATAGATTCAGCTAACTGGGAACATCAATCAATTAAACTGGCTATAAACACACTATCCAATTTTCTATGCTACAAGACTTAGCAACTGCCGATTATACCGTACCTGAATGCAAGATCCTTATAATATGCCTTTAAAATATTATGCTTAGAATTATAATTGTAACTTTTGCTCCAAAAGTTGGCCAGCAAAAGTTGGCCTTCGTCAATGCTCTTAACTATGCATCAAGTGCCAATTATTAAGGTATCAATTAGTTATTATTTCTACCACTTTTGTTTTTATTATATAAGCTATCTTAGGACATAGGAAGCAAATAACAGCCGGAAACGTTACAAATTAATTCTTTTCGAATAAGAAATACATGATTTTTCTACTTTAGCATATAATGTTAAGATTGGCATTGTAGCTTAGCCACTAGATGATTTTTAATACATTGATGATTTTGGCTTTTAGTATTTACTTGTACTCTATTGCAACTTGCTTTTCATGAAGAAGGCAAATAGCCAAAACCAAATATACATGAATTCAAGCAAAATTAGTTGAAACAAAAGAAAACCCTAATACGAAAAGTACGATTTTAACTAAGAAGATAAAGATAATTCAAGAGTTCGAACTTTCAACTCTAATCAAGCTTCAAATTTTTAAAACCAGTTTCAAAGCCATAAGACTAAAACAGGATAAAAGAAAAGAAAAAATCAATTTTATGTCAAGTTCATCAAAGAGAAACCCTAAATTCACAAACAAGAACTACGCTCCTGCAATTATTCAAAGAAAATCCCAAAACCAAACGGGCTCACCTTTCCTGTCCAAAGCCCTCCTATTCAGAGAACAGAAAGAATATTATTTCACCAACATTCTTCAAATTTCGACCAAAATTAACTTCCTATAAATTCCGAGAACAATACAAATAAACGAATCTCCTTCTAAAGCTAAACTCTGAGAAGCTCCAACGCTGTAAAAGACGAAAGTTCCTCGGAAAATTCCTTCTAATCCCAAGCAAAACAAGATGTTTAATCAAATAAGATCCCGAAAAGTTGATTCGACAACCGAACACGTCCCTTTCAGGATCAAATTCTGATACGAAAATTCAAACTTTTAAATTAAGGAGGGATTTGGAGGTGAGAATTAGGGATGAAACTAGGGTTTAGAGAGTGAAATTTTTTATTTGACGAGTTTTGGTTTGGATTGAGAGAGATGGAGAGAGGAAGCACGCGGACTTGAAATCTTTTTTTTTCAGTTAATAATTCATTTTGGGTTCCGCATTCTACGACCATAATTAGTGTCGTTTTAACCAGCATTTAATTCTTTTAATAAGTTATTACCGTATAAGAAATATTTGTTCTAAAATATATTTTTAATTATTAATTAGAATATTATAATATTGATATTTGAATCTATAATTTTTAAAAATAATAATTATTTTTTTAACCAGTAAGATAAAATGGCGTGCCACTTTTTATAGTATAATATCTATAAAGATAAAAAAATTGTTTGATTAAAATTATCGTATGTTAATTTTTTATCAATTTATTTTTATTTTTAATTTATTTTAAAATTTTAATTAATTAAAATTTTTGAAATATATATTTAAAATATTTGATTGAAAGTTTTTAAAATATTTTTTTATATTTTATCAATAATAATTTTTAAATTATGAAAAAATAAAATTAAAAAAAACTTGATCACAAAAGTATTAACATATGACAATTTTAAGAGGACACTAAGACAAAAAAAAATAGGATGCCTATTTTTATACATTAACCAAACAATCTTAGTGATAAATAAAAAAAATACTCTTAAAACATAAACATGATAAAGGTTTTAGAATATAAAAAATTATAAATTTAAAAATATATATTATATCAGTTAGATAGATATTTCTTTTACCAAAAGTATGTGAGATAGAGTAGGGTAATATTTTTTATATTTATCTTCTTATATATATATTAAAAATTTATTTTATTTTTATTTTTTTTCATTTTTAAATATTTATGATTTATTTTTTATACTCAATTTTTAGTTATATTCTTGTTTTTGCACCAAAGAAAATCTCTATGGTCCATTATAAGAAGGGTTCGTAGGGAGCTGTCAAAATAAGAACTATTAATTTTTTTTTCAAAATCAACATAAAATTTTTCACGTCTTTTCTAAAAATTGACAATTCGTTATATATTGACAAACAACTAAAAAAGAGATCAAATTTTATATGATCATCAATACGTATAAATTAGAAAGAAGGGTGTTCAAAACCCATAAATCTAATATCAATATTATGTTATTATTATATTTTAATATCTTTTTATATTTTTAACTTGTATCATAAGTTTGTTGGATCGCTAGGTATTCATTGGGTCGGTTTTGAATATCCTCACCAAAAACTTATAAAGTAACCATAAAAACGTATCACGAAATACAGAAAAAAGCGCAATATAATGTATGAAAAAAATATAAAACAAATAAACAAAAATAAATATAAATATCAACGGTTAATAATCAATATAAAAATTAATATCATTATCGGTTAAAAGATAATAAGTTATAATTCGAGAGAATATAAAAAATGTGGCTAAAATTTAGTAAGATATCTAATTTTTATATTCAATGAACCACTTAAAAATTATGGGTGTCCAAAAATATACAATCTGATCAATCCGATTTGATTATTCATTGATTCGATCCGAAAATTAGGATCTGATTAGATTTTTATTTTTGGATCAAATATCTGATTCAATTTTAAGTTTCAGATTATCTGAAAATCTAAAAATTCAAATTTTTGTTAGTATTAATTTTGCTGTATTTAACTATTTAATGCTTGTTATATTCAAAAAATTAAAAAATTAAAACTTTTATAAATGTGAATCTTGTTATAGTTAATAATTTGTTGTTTATTATATTCAAAATTCTAAAATTTTCATAAATACAACCTTCAAATTCAAAAAAAAAAAATTAATCAAATTATATTTTCGGATAATCGGATATTTGACTATCACATTCAAATATCCGATATCTGAATATACGAATATCCAACGAGATACAAATCAGTATATTAATAAAAAAAACTAAATATCCAAAAAAATTTAATTTGATCCGATCTGATATCCGACAATAAACATCCTACTCCTCCGTACTATAGTCGAACTTTGGAAGATAATTCAAATGACAAATATTTGGAATATAGGGATGTTGAAGGATATTTGGATTTTTATGATATTTTTACGGCAGCAGCCTATGCTTTGATTCGTTTTCACCGGATCCCTACTCCTCCCTCTCTGCCGTCTCCGTCGCCGACGATTTGAAAAATCAAAGCTTAAGTGAACATAATGGAAATAAGAACAAAAATCTTAAATTAAGCCTCGAAGATCTTAATTGGGACCATTCATTCGTTAGAGAACTCCCGGGCGACCCTAGAAGCGATTCAATTCCGCGTCAGGTTAGATTTCTACCATTTTTTTAGTTCTATGTTGTTCTTATCTTTGTTCAATGTATATATTTGTCTCATTTGTTTTATGATTCTGTTTGTATTTTTAATGCTGCGATTAAATACAGAGGAATAGAAAGGTTGTATGTTTGATTTGTATTTTTAATTTTTTTAAGAGGATTCTGATGATTTTGTAGGTTTTCCATGCATGTTATACAGAAGTTTTGCCTTCAGCTGGAGTCAAGGATGGACCCTGAATTTCGTGGCAAATTATCAAGAAGATATATTTTGAAAATATAGGATGCAGAATTAGATTATCACATAGGAAATATATAAAATACATGGAACTTGTAATTTTTGGGTGCGGCTCGTGCACCCTTAGGTCCATCCCAGCTGAAGTAGAGAATCCGAAGCTTGTTGCCTGGTCGGATTCAATGGCTGACTTGCTTGATTTGGATCCTAATGAGTAAGTATGCTTGTATTGGATTTCTAAACGTAGTATGGAATGAATGATGATGGTCATCTAGGTAATCCATATTCTGAATTTAGACCCTGGCAGGAATTTCAAATGACTTAGGAAAATTAATTAAGGAAGCTGAACTCTTAGTGACATTTTACTCAGAATACCCTGTCTACGTCTTAAACCATAGCAAAAAGTGTACTTAGCAGTCTTGAAGCATTAACCATTTTGGTCGCTGCATTTGTGCTTAGTTGCACACCATTACTGCACTTATCTTGCATATGTGAACATGGACTGTATTTGCCTGCGGGTGATCGAATGGAAATAGCTTTTTTTCTGATATCATGTCATGCTAATTCTAAATGTTGTTGGTATTGTTATATCTTTTCTGTAAAAATGCCGAAGTTCATGTTTTGTTTTTAAGGATTTTCGTGTATTCATTTACTTTGTCATGTATCCCCTTGCATTGTATCAGGTTATCCATGTGATTAACTGTACAGCTGTTTACTGGTGTTGCAGAAAGAGCGGATTTTCCCCTTAAATTTTCTGGTGCCTCTCTGCAAATCACTATAACTTCTTTCTTAGTCATGCTCTATTTGGTCCTCATTGATATTCCCAATGACAGGGGGCCATATGCTCAATGCTATGGAGCCAGACTTTCCCAGTCCTTTATCCGGTTTGGTTCATACCAAATACTTGCTTCAAGAGGAGGAGAGGACCTTGGTATTGTACTTTCTTTGGCAGACTATGCCATCAGGCATCATTTCCCTCATATCGAGAACATGAGCAAAAGCGAGAGCTCGTCTTTTAACCCTGGCGATGACACGGTCAATCAGTTGTGGATTTGACATCCAACAAGTATGCAGGTAAACACGAGGATTCATTACCACATGTTGTATGAAGTGTAAATGTCTTGAGTTCGATCATCGTAATGTTTACTCCTTTTGTTTATATACAGCATGGATAGTGGAGATTGCTGAGGTACTGCTTCTTTGGTTGCAAAATGGAAGGGAGTTGGCTTTATTCATGGTGTGCTGAACGGACAACATGAGCACTTTAGGTCTCACCATTGACTATAGTCCTTTTGCATTTTTGGATGCTTTCGATCCGAGTTACACACCAAATACTATTGATCTTCCTGGGAGAAGATACTGTTTCGCAAATCAGCCTGATATTGGCTTATGGAATATTGCACAATTTGCCTCAACACTAATGGATTCAGACTTGATAAGTGATAAAGCAGCTAATTATGCCATGGAAAGGTATGTCGGTCTTATCGTGTACTATTTTCTTCGTAACGATACTAAGTTTTCCATCGGAGACCATTAATACATTGTCTCGATACAGATATGGGACGGAATTTATGGATGAGTATCAAGCAATACTGAGCCGAAAGCTCGACCTTCAAAAATACAATAAACAGCTTGTTAATAAACTTCTTGGTAATTTGTCTGTTGATAAAGTGGATTACACGAACTTCTTTCGGGCACTTTCCGATATCAAAGCAGATACCGGCATTCCGGAAGATGGTTTGTTGGTGCTACTGTAGTCTGCTGCTAGACATTGGCAAGGAACGCAAGGAGGCGTGGACCATGGGGGTATAATACATGCATAAAACAGGCTATAATCTTGGTCTTTTTCCTCCTGCAGCTTGTAGCGAGTGGCATCTTGGTCGAGGAACTACCTACGCCAGAGTGCTATCGATGCAGCTGAAACGGGAGATTTCGAGGAAGTCCAAAGGTTGCTAAAGGTAATGGAGCGGCCATACGACGAACAACCGGGAATGGAAAAATACACACATCTGCCTCCGGCATGGGCTTATCGGCATGGGGTGTGCATGTTATCTTGTTCCTCATGAATCGTAAATCTGGCATGTATATTATAAATAAAAGAAAAGTTGGAGCACTTCTCTTACAAGAATGTCCTGTTGTCGGATATGTATAATACCTACAGTCCATACACAACTATGAGATGGCAAAATGGACCCTCGCAAAGGAGAAATTATATCTCGGTCATTTTCGTTACGATAAATAACGTAACGACAATAAATAAACTATGTATATTTTTACGAGAAAAAATGTTAAATGAAGTTTGTTTTTATTTGCTACAATGATTTATTGTTTTTTTAGATTATTTTTTTAAAGTATCCAATGAAACGATAAATATTGAATTTTATATAATAGATTAGTAAATTTATTCCATTATTAATATATTAAAACTGAATCGATCAAATATGTACACCTAGCCGGAGATACTCCGGGGTCCCACCGCATGGGGGAATCCCGCCGGCGACATGAAGAGAAATGGATCATCATAAAACCAAAAATGAATTTATATCTAACTGAAGCTTATATACGTGCGTATAGAACTCTTTTACACGTGCGTTAGAACTCCGTGAAAGAAACGCTCCGTCTATGTTCCGACGACGGTGACCGTAAAGGTGATGCTGGCATAGACAATGGCGCCTTCAATCTCTGGAAATATTCCCTTATATCTATTTGTCCAGCCGTTGCTTTCGCCGTCAACTCACCGTCGTCTCTCGACGGAATAAACGGTGGCCGTAACACCTCCGTCAAGAGATCCCATCTCACCCCTTCGAAGAACGGGTGCTCTTTGATCTCACACGCGCCGCCGTGATATCCGACTCTTGTTTTCGGATCCTTTTGTAATAACCGTCCGATCAAATCAGTCAAAGCGTTGCGTTGACCCATGAACACGGGCTCTTTCGTCACCACGTTTCGAAACGTTTCTTTCCGATTCTTCCCTTTAAACGGCGTCGTACCGTACAACATCTCGTAACTCAGAATCCCGAGAGCCCACCAATCGACGGCGAATTCATGACCGTCGCCGCGTATTACTTCCGGCGATACGTATTCCTCCGTGCCCACGAACGAGTTGGAACGCTCCCCGTTTGAGAAGCTCAGTTTCCGACGACTCACTGGGCTGACACGAGCTGATTTCGGTCTCTTCCAAACTTTGTGATATCTGTTCTTTCCGGTGATCCATCGGATAAATTTCACCCGACACTTACATCGACCTGGAATCTCATTCTCCGGTGATGTTTTCCGGCAGTCTTCTTGATCGTAACTCAAAATCTCCGATAATGGCTTCTTCTTTAAATTACGTGAAAGATCAAAATCCGTTAACGTAACATGACCGGACCGTTGAATGAGTATATTTTCCGGTTTGAGATCGCGATAAACAACGCCTAGCGAATGGAGATACTCGAGAGCGCAGATGATCTCCGCCAGGTAAAACCGGATAACACCAGTGGAGAAAACGCCGTCGTTCTGACGATTACGGAGGATATTGAGATCGGCGCCGGGGCAATAAGGGACGCCCCAAGCCAAAAACTCATCTGTTTCTATAGACCCCAAAAGACGAGGAAGAAAAGGGTGTTGAAGCATTTTTAAAACCCCAATTTCCCATCTAGCTCGACGGTCTCTGCCATTGTTAGACCTCTGAACAACTTTGAGAGCAAACGGGTGACAAGCGTTGGGATCGGCTGCGATGTCGTGGACAAGGAATACGGTTCCCGTTGCTCCTTTTCCGAGTACTTTTATAGCTTTTAGTGTTTCTAAATTCAAGTCAATAGAATCTGAAGGTGAGTCCATGGGAGAGAGAAGAGAAAAGCAAGCAAGAAAAAGGAAGATGGAAGTGCTGGGTTTTGCTCGTTGATGTTTGGTTTATATAGTTTGTTTTTGGTTTATTTGTTACTTGACCCCTACGTGGGGTGGAATGGGGGGATAGGATGGAATGTAGAGGGTGGATATGGAATTGTAGATAAGTAGGAAAATTATAGTAGTAAACAAAAATGATTTTAATTCTTTTTATATATTAAAATTTTTATAATTTTTATAAGAAAAAATAATATATACTGAATATCTTAAAAAATATATAAAAATTTGATATATATTATTTTTTTTACAAAAGTCATAAAAATTTTAATATATACTTAAAAATATTTGATATATATAAAAAATTTTACAACTCTTTTTTTAACCTGTCATCTTTTAAATTTTCCTAGAATAAACTATTATTGGTCAAAAATTAAAAAAATCTAATTATTTTGAAACATTCATTTAAACATATAAATAAATCTTTGTTATAACTAAATTTATCATTATTTAAAATTAATATAACCGATAAATCAGCATTAACCGAGTGAAAATATTATATTTCTTTATCATACCTCTATTTATGCTTTCGGTTGAAAATTTTTAAAAAATTAATTTTAAACCCTAACCCTTATTTTCTATATCCTAAACCCTACACCCTAAAAATACATTCTAGCCCTAATTCCCTAAACTCTAACTATAACCCTAATTTTAAATTTTAAACCCTAAATTTTTAATTTAAAATAAAAACACAAATAAAAATATAAGAAAGATAGACTATTTCCACCCGCTTTAACCACCCCAACTATTAAAAAAAGAAAAAACCTTACTAAGTGTAATGAATTGGTTAAAGTGTCTCTAGGTTGTCCTCTTCCTTTTCCTTTTCTCCTTTCCCTTTCTTTTACTAAACAAACACCAACTTAGCAATGAAAATTGGGGTACACGTGGATGGTTTTAACAAAAGGATAAAAAAATAAATGTGATAAAATTGTGCTATTAGTACTTGTACTATGTGTAAAATTACATATTTAGCTCATATGTTCTCTAATCTATTAATTTTAATCTTTGTATACTTTCTAAATATTCTAAATTTAATCATGATCGAAATAATAATCGTTATGCTTTAACTCGGAATTATAGGTGATGTTCTTATTTTGATATTTTAAGTATCGTTGATTTTGGGTCATAACTAAAATTTCGGAATTCGAAAAATATAAAAATTAAATTTATAATTTATATGTAATATAAGGTTAGTGAGAGGATTTGACATATAATATATATGGTCGTGTTATATAATATAAAATTATTTAATATTTTATTTATTTTAAATTATCAAATAAGTGAGATCTAATGATTGATTTAGTAGCTCATCTTGTCTCATCTTGTATGGGTTCAAATCCCAGTATAAGAAAATGACGTAATCTCTATTTAATAAAAAAAATATCAGATGAGCGTAAATATATTATAGATATTAAAAATTAAAAAAATAAAAAGATTTTTTAAAGAAAAAACGGATAATCTCAATCGTGGACAAAGCATAAATGTTTAAAAGTGGGGATGACAAATTCATAAATAAACTAATTTAAAAAATAAAAAAATAAAAAAAAATAAAAAAAATCTTCGGGAGATGATTATTCCTCTCAATCTTGTGTAATTTCGTCTCTGATAATGTATATAAGTTTATCGAATAATTTAAAATTAATGTAAAACTTTATATTTTTATATATTATAGTATGTGTTTTTGTATGTGCTTCCCATGTGTCTTCCCATGACTTAGAGGGTATCATATTCGAATGTTGTCACCTCCGACATATATATATATTCTTTGTCACAGTATTAAGATTTTTCATTTTTTATTTAAATGATTTATAGATTAAGAGTTTGGATTTAGTCTAAAAAGTGGGCGGAAAAAATTCGTCTAGACTCGAAAAATAGATTTTTTTAATTTGATTTTAAACAAAAAATTTATATATTTTAATTCGATTGAACATAAAAAAATTTAAATATATAAAATGGATATTTGAATAACTTAAAAAATTTAGTATTTAGTTGATCAATTTTCATATTTGAGTTGAATATGTCAATTATGCATGATATATTATGTATATCACATGAAAATATGAATAAATATATATACGTGTATAGAAAGGTATTAAAATTGAAATCAATGTGTACCATCTGGCCTTAATAATACGCATATAGGAATATATATGTGCACCGCTACATCTATATATATGTACCATTAAATTTGTATAAAAACTCGAAATCTCGACTCGTCTCAAATTTCATAAACTCGACTCGATTTAAAAAAGATTCAAATAAAGTTTAAATCTTAAAAATAAGATTTGTAAACTTGAATAACTCAAATTTTAACTCGATTCTATCGAACGCCAACTCTAATCTAAAATCATTTAAATAATGTCGATATTCGAATTCACTTTATTATAAATGATAACATTAAATACTTAAATATAATATCTATTTTAATCACCGAAATTTAGATATTTATCTATTTCGAACATACACGTGGATTCGAAAATAATCATGCATCATTCTTTTTCCTTGTGGCATCTTCAAGTAGAACAAATTGTAATCCTACTAATCTAGTTGTATTAGCATTGTAATTAAGATACCATTTCAATTATTAAAGCTACTTATCAAGTGTATTGCACTAAATTGAAACATTATGAAGTTGAGTTTTGGTCAACAAACCATGAATTATGAGCTTAAATGAGGGAAATAGGGAGCTGGAGCTGGAGCTGGAGCTGGAGCTTTATATAGTCAATATGCAATATTTAGTACAACTAAGTTTTGGACAACTTTTTATATTGTCTTTAAACATGAGATTTTTTTTTTGCCTTCAATAACTTGTTTAGTTGGGTATTGGGCATATTACAACCTATTTATTAGGGTGAGTAAAACTTGACTCGAATAAAAAAAGTCGAATAACTTGACTTGAGACGAAAATACTCGAATCGTTTTGACTCGATTCAAAATTTTATAAATTTGACTCGAAAAAATTTTAAGTAAAGTTTGAGTTGTAAAATAGAAGTTCAAATAATTCAAAATTTTTAATAATTAAAGAATTTATTTTTAAATTCAAGACGAGTCTCTCAATTTTTTATGATATATATTAATATATAAAAATATGAAGAAATATTAACGCATATGAAGAAATATGTACGTATATTATATGATTAGAGAAAATTGTTTAAATTGTAATAAAATCGACTTGATGAAACTCGAATTCTTAAACTCGAATTGAATTGAAAAAATCAAATGAAGTTTGAATTGTAAAATATGACTCGACAACTCGAATAACTCAAATTTTTTTGACTTGACTCGATTGAATACTCACCCCTACTATTTATGATAAAATATTTTCATAAATCAATAATTGGTTGATCTAACAGAACGAGACACTAAGTCTTTAAAGTAAGATCATAGATTATGTTATATGTATCCGATCGAAATTAATTTTCTCAACTTGATCGTTAAACCTGATCTTCGTATTAATCGTCGAACTTATTTTTTTTTTTTCATTTCTAATCCTTTTGATGTATAACACTTCGAGTTTGTGACATATAACATGATGTCATAGTGTCATATCATTAAAATTACCAATTTTTCGATTTCATTAACTAATGTGTATAAAAAAATTCCAATGACTAAATTGAAAAAATTACAAAATTTATGGACTACAAGTAATTTATCCAATTGAAAAGAATAAGAAAAGAAAGTCCTTTGATGGGTTTTAGACTTTGGCATATAGAAGCAATTCTTTGGAAAAGGATCTACAAACCTACAAACCCCATGTTTCCTAACTTTAGGATACACAAAATCTTTTTCTACTATTTTCTTTTAAGTCCCTAAAACCCCACAAACATTCCTTTTTAGTTTTCTAAATTAACTTTCCTTTTTCTCTTTGAAGTTTCACACAATGCCATCATTTGGTTGGGAGAAAATGCAAGTTTCCACCTAAGTACATTAATTTTCAACAATTTAATAGTCGAATTATTGAATTATTCGATAAATTGATCTGATCATATCGGACTTCAAATAAGATTGATCGTTTATAATTTAATTTAATTCAATTACATTCTATTTGATATAAAATATCGTTTAAGTCATTTGTTAAGTAAGTCTCAAGTTCGAGATACTGTGTACGTAAAAAATTCATGCTAAGAGACTCACCTACTAAAGTTAGGTGTACGAGACGGGTCGATTCAGATTAGTCAGGGCAAGAGTCTGAAAACCTGAAGAACAATAAAAAAATCACCAATATTCAATTTTTTTAGTTAACTAATTTAGATCGAATATTTTAGTCGCTTCATTCGTAACATCAAGATTCAAACATTTGATCATGTTTAAAGTTCCAATATAGCATCCCACTAAGCCATTTAATTAATGATAAAAAAATATTTAATTTTTATGATTGCTCTTCCAGGTTTTAGGGTTTTGCCTTGACTAATTCGAACTGACCCGCGTTACAGGTCTAATTTTGGTGAGTGAGTCTCATAACATGAATTTTTTACAAACACAATACCTTAAACCCGAAACCCGTTTAAGTAGAATCAAACTGCTTATCACTTGGACCAACTCGTTAATATAAATTATTTTAATTTTAAAACTTAACCTAAACCATGACTAAGCCTACTTCAACCTAAGCACAAACTCAAAGTAAAAGCAAAGAAAAAAAAAACAAATTATATTCTCTTTCACCCAAATGTGAAAGTTAGGAACAAATATGTAGTTTAAAGGAAAAGCTAAATATACTTTGATGGTGATGTTGATGATGTTGTCGGCCATGATTTCATTACATAAAAGATAACTTTTTTGTTTTTTTTTTTCAAATTGAAAATGTTTTGGGATCACTTAAAAGTGGAACACTAAAAAAATTAGTTAAAATATTAAATATTTAAATTTCAATTAACTTTTAGGTTAATGGTTGTTTGCCCACCAAACTAATTTTATGTACTTATTTTTTTAATTTTAAATATTTATAAAATTAAGATATTTTTAGATTTAAGAACGTCAGAGCGTAGTGTTGAGCATAGTTAACCGTAAAATCGAAAATCGAACTGAACTGATGTATTATGTTTCATAAATTTACGAACCGTGGTTAACCGAATTAAATTAAATTTAATTTTTTAATTATTTTTATAAGGTAAAATATATATTTTATATTTAAAATAATATAAATTTATTTTTATTTTTTTCTTAAAAAATTAATAAATATTTATGAAAAATATCTTAAAATATTTATCTTTTAACGTTTAAAAGTCATAAAATAAAATTATTTTGTCAAGATAAAATACAAAATTTTAAAAACTAACATTAATATGAAAAAACCGAAAATTGGTGATTGCTAAAATAGCTTATTAAATTAAAGCGAAACCGAACCGAATGCACCCCTACTAGAGCGTGTAATTTAAAATAAGGGCGTTCACAATAATGTCATATGGTACTTAGAGGTCCAATAAATTTATAATACAAATTAATAAAAATAAAACAAAATAATATTATAGTTTTGAAATTGGATTTATTGAGCATTGAGTACCTTATGATCCGGTTATGAATACTCCTACTCTAGAACACTTTTAAATAAGGGTGGATAAAGCTCATCTCGACTTAAAAAATTGAATTATTCGGCTCAATTTGAGACAAAAACACCGATTCATTTTGATTCTATTCGAAATTTTATAAATTCGACTCGACTTGGAAAAAAAGTTAAAATAAAGTTTGAGTTATGAAATGAAAATTCGAATAAATCAAAAATTTTAGTAATTAATTGATTAATTTTTATATTTAATTTTTTTTTAATTCTGCATGATATATTATGTATATCACATGTGAAAATAGGAAGAAATAGAAAACTCTTAAAATTTCAATCAATATGTACACTGAGCTGTCCAGGCTTAAGTATATGTATATAAAAATATATACGTGCATCGCTACCTATATGCATATAGAAATATATATGTGTGTACAATTAAATTTGTATATAAACCCGAAAACTCGACGCGAATTTTATAAGCTCGACTCAATTTAAAATAAATAAAGTTTAAATTATAAAATAAGATTTACAAAGTCGAATAACTTAAAAAAATTCCTCGACTCGATCGAACGCTCAACCCTACTCTCAGACGCTTAAGTCAATACTTATGTATTAAAGATTTAAATTTTGTCGTAGTAAATAAAATAATTTGAATTGAAAGAGTAACCCCATATTAAATCTTTACAGTACCCGATTCAGATTAATCAACCAATAAATTGAATAATGCTAGACATCTTTAAACATATCAACCAACACATCTACCTTGACAATGAAGATCAAAGTTTAAGAAGTTGTTTGGAAGGTAAGAAAATGTGGGGAGATTCCATGGAAGCATCCTAGTGAAGAATCATAAATGTATACTAACTTATGGTTTGGGTTTCCTTTGGAGGGAGACTCTTTGTCTTGTAATAATGGTTAAAGTGGGATACAAGACATGTATGTACCAATTGTGTACATTAATCTTGTTGGAGGACCCTCCACACGTTTGCATATTTATTTTATGATTTGATTACAACCGTTGATCTGGCATGATCATCATCAAAACCCAACAAAATAATGAATAATCATGATATTCAGAGTTTGGAACTTTCAATTATTATTTGGTTCCTTTGTCTTTGCCTTCTTCTTCATCATGGTATTATTATATATAAGGAGTGTTTGATAAATATTTTTTAAAATTTATTTAGACATAAATAATTTATTTTTAATATTTAAAATTATTTTTAAAAGAGTTAATTGTATAAAATAAATTAAAAGTAAAAACGTCGAAAAATTCAACGGATTAAAAGAATTTATTTATAAAATAAGATGTTAAATTACGTACTTGACCTTGTTATTTTCATAAATACGCCATTGTCATATAATCTAATATTAATTTATTTGTACTTATTTGGATCTGCATCTCTTTCTTGAATATTTATATAATCTTAATTTATTTTTGATCAATTTGTGTAAAATAATTTTTATGCAATTTTATTTTATTTTTTATTTATAGATTTTGAAGTATATTTTAGTTATAAATATAGTAACATATAAAAGTGAAGAAAAAAATATAGTATTGATATTTTATATAAAGTTAATAGTATGTATAATTTTTTGTAATGTTAATATTTATAAATATTAAAAAATTATTTAAAATTTTCAAAAACATTTACTATTTTTTAATGAATTTTTAAATTCATTGTTAAAAGTATTTTATTCGAATAATTTCACTTCAATAAAGACTAAAATACTATAATATATATATGTATTTAACAACTAAATGCATCATACTTTTATTTTTCATTTTGCACATTATCTTATATTATACTAACGATATACCAACTAAACTAAACTCGATCGATAAATTCGAATGTTTTGGTAAAAATTGGATTTTTTTATGAAACATTTCCAAAGAAGTAAAGCCCAATGATATCTGCTAGGCTTATTGATCCATTAAGAAGGAACCAACTTCTCAGCCCTGCGGGACATGGGTTCTGGCACATATTAAGAGTCCCAAATTATATATTAATATTGAGATCCACTGATTGACTTAGTTGTTAAGGATATTTATCCTATCTTATTTTATATGGGTTTGAATCTCGATATAAAAAATATATAATCTTTATTTAATCAAAAAACGATGACGTACCATTAAACATAAAATCGATCAAATTTATTTTTTTATTCTGATCCTTCAGGGTTTTGTTTTGACTAATTCATATCGATTTGTGTTATTTAATTTTGACAGGTGAGTCTCTTAGTACAAATTTTATGCTTACACAAGACCTCAAATTCAAAATCTGTTTCAACGATACCAAATTATTTACTAATTAGATCAATTTCGTTGGTAAAAAAAATCATTTTTAGTTAAATAAAAGTTTTAGGCTTAATGCTAAAAAAATGTTCCTAATGTTTGATTGAATAGTTATTTTGGTATCTAGTCTTTTTTTTTTATCTAATTTAACCCTCAATGTTTCATTTGAGTCAAAATGACCCTACTGCGAATGAAATTATTATCACGACGTGCATTGTCATGTAAATTCATCATGCCATTTTAAGTCATTTATTGTTAGTTTTTTTTTTCTTCATGAACCAATTTAACCCTTAATTTTTTTATTTTAAATTAAAATGTCCCAGATGAAAATTGTTAATCAACTAACAATAAAAGACTAAAAATGGTGTGATAAACTTAAATGACAATATATATCGTGATAGCAATTTCATATAGGCAAATATATTGATTTTACAGAGTGACACATCAATCAAAAAATTATTTTATAAAATTATATAAAATATAAAATATTTTTCGTCTAATATGCCATATTATTAAGTTATTTTAAGTTATTTATCATCAATTAATTAACAATTTTTATTTACAGAGGGGTCCGTTTTAGCCCAAAATAAAACACCGAGATGAAATTATTTAAAAAATAATAGAGACCAAAATAATTATTTAATCAAACGTCAGAGAATTTTTGATAATATAACTAAATGTTAATATACATAGGATTTAAATTTTATACATCAATATAAAATTTATTTTTAAAAATAAGATAATAGTTTTAAACATAATTATTAAAAGGATAAACAAGATCAATCCTTATATAAGTCAACAAAACACATATGATTAACCATTAAACTTGCTACGATAGATACATTGAGAAAAAAGATAACAATTATTATATTTAAACATAATTTTAAATATTATTTTTACTAAAATTATAGTGAAAAATAAATATTTTTATGAAAAAAAATTTATAACGGACATGAAACACTGTTGAATACCATTAAATTAATTAATAAAGATTAAAAATATCAAGAACTCAACATACAATTAATAAAAGAGTGATAAATTTAACATATAATTATTAATTAATTAATAATATTCACCGGTGTTCAGCGTTAGTGATGTTCAGCAGTGTTCAACGCACGTAGTAAACTCATCCCATCTTTATATATATGTGTATGTATATATGGGGTTAAAATCTGCTGACACAGTACAAAACTCATTTAGTTTTAAAAATAGACTATTAGATGATAGTAATAAATAAATATGATTATTTCTTTATTTTTTTGAGTGATATTTTTACATTTTTTATGTTAATCACATTCATTCATTTTACTCGTCTAATAGTTAAGGATTAACGTATAACTAAATAAATTTTATATCATGTATATCTCACTCTATATAAATATATTATAAAATCCAAATCAATAAAAAAATATAAATTTGATAAAATTAAATTTAAATAATTTAGGTATGAAATTAAAAATAGGTAATTCATTTTCAAAGTGAGACATCTTTTTCCATCTATTTATTTTCAAGCATAGGTTGAAGGGTTGTATTTAGGTGAGCCTTTGAAATCAATGCAACATTTATTTATTTATTTATTAAAGGGGTTGAAAATTTTTCTTAGCTTATTATTGAAATAACTATCACCTAACTATTCGTTTTAAAAAATTATCACCTAATTATTATTCTACGACGAATCAAGATTTAATATTAAGGGATAAAAATATAAATATTTAAAAATAAGAAAAAATTTATAAATAAATTAAAATTTTAAAAAAAATTAAAAGAAAGACAAAGATAAAAATAGAGAGAGATAGTTTCGTCACTGATATACATGTTGCAAAATTTATATAATTTTTTTATTTTAGGATTTAGGAGTTTGTTTAGAATTTAAATTGAGGGTATATATTTATAATTTAAGATTTAAAGTTTAGAGTTTTATAGGGTTTATTTTTTATTTTTATAGTTTAAATAAGAATTATTGTGTGAATTTTTATACGATTTGTGTACTAAAATATAACTTAAAAAAATTCTATGTTTTTATGTCCCTTTCTATACCCCAAATTTTCTAAACCCTAAAATTAAATTTTATATTCTAACCCTAAATTCAAAATCATAAATCTTACACCTCAAAAATACACCATACCCCAAATTTTCTAAACTCTAAACTCTAACCTTAAATATAAACTCTAAACCCTAAATCTATGATTTCTTTTAGAACGAGAGCATGGAAGAGATAAGAAAAAAGGCAATTTATTTATTTATTTTAATATATATAAACTCGTTATGAAAATATTAATCTAGATTAAATGAATTATCTTATAATAAATTTTTATAATATTCAATTTAAATACTCGATTACTAGATCAAATACAAATACATATTATATATAAATACAAAGGTGTTGGCCAACCATAGACTAAATACCACCATTCTTTTTCCAAGCAACATTCTTTATTTTTCTTTTTGTTTCCCACGCAAAAGATTTTGATTTTCATATATAAAGAAAAAAAAAGTATTTTTCTTTTCAGTTAATAAGATAATGACATGAACGTACCAACCACATGGAAGTGTCATAATAGCCATGGAAACTGAAATTTTAAGCAAAGCTAAGCCATTGTTGCAGCTTAATGGAGGAAGGGGGGACTTCCCCTTTATTTCCCTTTTAATCTCATCTCTTTCCTTTCCTTATTTTCTGTCTCAATTCTTTCCCACTCTTTGCATTTTAAACTTCCAATCTTTGTATTCTCTTGTTTAAATTCCTCCATCCCTTCACCATTGCCTTCATGCCATAACTTACATTTCTTCGAACACGATACGAACATATACTAGTGTGTCGAAATCTATATAACACGCTCCTCGTCGTCGGGATCTTTCATAAATATGGTATTTAATGCTTCATGGTTCTTGAATGATTCCTACCTCTTCCTGTGACCACTGGTTTAATTCAACAAAAATTTGGTGTGACATTGTCTCCTGCAGGAACAGGTTTGGTTTCTGGTGTCATCTTTAAATTCCTATTTAATGCTATGTACTGAACACATACATACATGGATGCATACATAAATACATAATACATATGTATGTATTTGGCCTATAGGCTAATGTCCTAGATCCTGAATGGCTACCAATAATATTAAATGAAAGAGCAAAAGCTTTAGAGTGAACACATTGAAAAGCTCAGATTTTTTCAACTATGTTCAAGTGCAGGCTTTGAATGGTGTTTTCATGGAGAAGAAAGACAGGGAAACTATGTCGAAAATGGATGAATATGAAGTGATTGAACAGATTGGGAGAGGAGCTTTTGGGGCTGCATTTCTTGTTCTTCATAAAGCTGAGAGAAAAAAGTAAGAGATTTAACTCAAAATCCACTGTTATTTTCCTTTTTAAATTCAGTATTTAGCATCCGACACAAATCCGGATACGAGTACGAAGATAATAAGCATACTCCGTGAGTGTCCGACACATATCCGAACATGGATATGAAGATGTTAAACAACATAGATGTTTTATCCGTATTTAACTTTAGAGACAAATCCAGATACGAGTACGAAGATATAATGCTTGTAGCATAATTAAAAATACTCGTATCTAAGAAATCTTGGATATGTTTAAAAATATTGCAATTTCATTGTGGTTAATGTTGTTTAGATGTATTATCTTTGATATTGTGCGTGTATATGTATGTATATATGTATCTGCAGGTATGTATTGAAGAAGATCCGCTTGGCTAAACAAACTGAGAAGTTTAAACGTACAGCACATCAAGAGGTTTGTTCCATTCCCCTTTGTAGAAAAGATTTGACAGCTCGAGAATTGGAAACGAAATTATAAATGTTGAGATTCGAATCTAAATTTTATTAAATGTCACGTCTCAAGAGTGATTACATAAACTGACCGAAGTATATTGTTATTATTTCGATTGTAGATGAATCTGATAGCAAAGCTTAACAATCCATATATTGTGGAGCACAAGGATGGATGGGTGGAAAAGGTTGTTCATTCACTTGTATTTCTTTAATTCTGGATAGTTTGATTCCTAAATCAAACAATCAGAATGTAAACATATTTGGCATTAACTGTGTGTTTTTTTTGGATTTTTTCAGGAATCTTATGTCTGCATTGTAACAAGTTATTGTGAGGGAGGAGACATGTAAGTTTTGCTTATCATACATACATACATGCATACATGCATACACACATGCATGCATTTGAGTACAGCACATTTAGTTATGTAATATACACAATTTTGTTATTGCAGGGCTGAGATTATAAAGAAAAGTAGAGGAACATACTTTCCAGAAAAGGTATGCAGGGGATTCTCACCATATCCCTTCTTATTTCTTGTTACTTAGTGATCATTGGTTTCCGACCCGCTGGCCGACTAATCTAGATCGGATTTTGCAGAGGCCTGTTATGAGGCAACTCTGACCATATCTCTTTGTTTTTCTTCTTCAGAAGCTTTGCAAATGGTTGACACAACTGTTACTAGCAGTGGACTACCTCCATTCCAACCGTGTCCTTCACAGGGATCTCAAAGTATATACATACATATATAAATATATGATATTACTTTCTGTTAAGACACTACTGTGCTGTTTGACGTATCTTTGTCAGCTAATTTTGTCTTCATATTTGCAGTGTTCCAACATTTTCCTTACGGAACACGAAGACATCCGGTTAGGTCGGAAACTGAAACTTGTTTTTCTATGTGTTTCACTTCCATAGCCATTCAAAACTGAACCTTTTTCATTTTTAAGCATTATAGGTGACTTTGGACTGGCAAAACTGCTAAACCAAGAAGATCTCACTTCAACTGTAATGGCCCTGCATTCCTCTCCTTGTATCTGATTCATTTGTTGTTGTTGTTTTGTTTAAGAACCAGAAACTAATCAAATTTCGTTCGTTTTCGTTGCTAATTCGATTAGTCTAAGGTATCAAAGTTTGAGGATTAGATCATAGCTCTGATGTAGGAACAAACAATGTTGCTTCTATTCTACACAGGTTGTGGGCACTCCAAACTACATGTGTCCTGAGCTTCTTGCAGATATCCCATATGGCTACAAATCAGACATTTGGTCCCTAGGTAATATATACGAACCCGACGTACTCTTACGTATACACACGCTCTGGCTCGGGTATGAGTGTCATATATGAATCCGACATGCGTATGTATTTTTAGGACAATGAACCTAGTGGTTGACATCCTTGGAATTGCAATGTTCTTACAGGTTGCTGCATGTTCGAAATAGCAGCCCATCAACCTGCATTCAGAGCACCTGTAAGCATCGGTTTAATCCGTAGTTTCGAAAATTTTCATTGTTATTCAGACAAGAACATCAAACTAAAGTTTCAGCCGCCGTAAATGTTTCAAACAGGATATGGCAGGATTAGTCAATAAAATCAATAGATCTACCATTTCTCCACTTCCAACAGTGTATTCATCTGCACTGTAAGTATAGCTCATTGGTTTCTGCACATAATTTGATTAATTCCCAACATGAATCTATCAACTAACACGATGAAATCTCCCCGTCTGCAGGAAGCAATTGATCAGAACGATGCTACGAAAGAACCCGGAACACCGACCGACCGTAAGTTCAACTAACCGATATCGTTATTTCCCATGCATGTTATGAATTTTATAACATTCAACTGTTCTTTCAGGCTGCTGAGCTTTTGAGGCATCCACATTTACAGCCATATCTTGCTCAATGCCGGAATCTATCTGCGGTTTTTCTCCCCGTAAAATCCGAAGTGAGCAGCATCAAGGGGAAGCCTAAAGAAAGTCCTTCGCCTAACAAATATGGCAATGGAGATCCACAAGGTGAAAGGACAAGTCCTTCAAAGGAATTAAGAACTTTCCATAACAGAAAAACTGATGATTCTGGTACCTCGAGAATAATTGTGGAGTGTACATCAAGCATTCATAGTAAAGAAGCACGGCAAGAACTTACCTCCGAACCATTTAAACCGATCGAAGAAGCCGGTAAGGAAGGTAAGCATGATAATGAAAGCCATTCCAAAGGCAACAACAGAGATTTCAAGTTATTACATGCACCAGAAACTCCAGAGAAGACCACAATTGAGACTAAATGGAGGTTTCAACCGGAAAACCAAGCTAAAACAACGGAAAATCCGGAAGAAAGATCGATAATGAGTACGCTAACGATGCTGCACGATTACGGGAGAAAGATCAAACAAGACCCCCAGAGCCTACAAAGAGCTGAAGCATTGGAATCACTGCTGGAGATCTGTGCAAGTTTACTTAAACAACAAAGACTCGAGGAGCTTGCAGGTGTTTTAAGGCCATTCGGGGAGGAAGCGGTCTCATCGAGGGAGACCGCGATTTGGTTGACAAAGAGCTTGATGAATGCTAAAAACAAAATCCCAGTAGACCATAGGAAATGATCTCAAGTTCTAACAAACTCAGCAACAGGTAACTCAATGATGTTTTCGAATCCGACATAGATGCATATGTAATTTTACTTCTTCTTTAAGCTTCATATGGCCCTTATGTGACATTGTTTCTTATATGTTGCTTACATTGTAATGATGATGACTGCATCATGTGTAAACTGTAGTCTTAGTTTTAACCATAGAAGCTGTAGGTTTTATAAACTGTTTGTGATGTAAATTGTTGTCTGAAAATGGGTAAACTACCTTGGTGACCACTCAACTATTGAGTCTGTCTTATTTTGACTATCCAACTAAAAATTTAACCACCGAACCATCAGTCTTATTTTGACCACCAATCGTTAAAATCTAACGGAATAAGAAAGTGACTGTTAATAAAAATTTGTATAACTATACATTTGGCCATTGGCAATACTCTCCAAGACACCGTTAATCCACTAGAAAGGAAGCTCTCCTAGACACTGCATGATGATGGTTGCATGGCACTCTCAACTTCAGACAGAAACAGGCAATACTCTCCAGATTCCACTGATCCAAAGGGCACAGTAGCAAACCTATGCAGCTGGAATCTGATGAAATGTGTCCAACAATGGTGTTATAATGGACACCCTAAGTTTAGGATTAGTTTCAAATTCAATTTTTTTCTCTTACAAAAACTACAACATACAGTACTGTCTCCCAAGAAATCCATCAACAGATGCACCACTGTGCTTGCAACTTCTGGGAACTTGCTTGCACAGGAATGAATAGCTTGAATGAGCATTGGTCTGTATTTGAGTTTTTCATCACTTCTTTCTTCAATGTAAGAACAACTTCATTGATGGTTTGGGGTGTAGAACAATTAAATAGGACGGTAGTCAAATTTTCGGTATTTTTAGTTTGGTGATCAAAAGAGGACAGAGCCAATAGTTGAGTGGTCATCTATGTAATTTACCCTTTAAAAATCATGTGAGTTGATTTAAAAAAATAGTTACGAAGGAATTACAACCATAATCAATCATTACGATTAATCTATGGAAGATTTTGACATTAGGTTTGGGGTTCTTGATTAAGATTTTTAAGAAATTTGAGAGTTTAATGAAAATTTTTAAATTTTTGGAAGGACCTAATTAAATTATATAAATAGTCCCCTAGTATGCTCTAATTCTATTTTGCATCCTCAATTATTAGAAGCTATAAATTGGTCTCTTGACTTGAGAAAGTAACAAACTGATCTGAATTTTGGGTGAAAATGAATTAAAGAATTAAAAGAGAAAAAAAAAAGATAAACTAAATTGATAAAATATTAAATTAATAGAGTTATTTTTTAGAATAATTAAGATAAAATTAAAATAAATATAAAACATGAAGACTAACTATATAATTATATCAATTTATATTAATTGCTACGTCATCGGTTATTAAATTTTTAATACTAACACACCAATTTTTTATTTTTTAAATAAATAAACTATTTTATAACTTTTAATAATTAAAAAATACAAAAGTTTAAATCATAATAAAAAAAACTATTTATAAAATATTATGGCTCGGTGAATTCTTAAAGAACCTAATTATAATTTTCAGGAAAAAAATTAATGCAATAAAAATTTTGGGTAAACCAGGCAAAATTGATCTCTTTGGTTATTAATTTTTCTAAAAAATTATAAAAAGACATTGAATTATAAAATAATTATTAAATTTTATTTAATTTATATAAAATAATCACTAAATTTTTATTAAACTGTTGTAAAAAATATCTTAAATTTATAAAAAAATATCATTATTTTATAATAATTCTTTAATATTCATTCAATAACTTCTTAATTTTAGTATAAAAATGATTTTTACTTAATTTAACAATTATTGTGTACTCTACTTTAATTTCCCCCCTTTTTATAGTACTTGCGTGCAATAAGGTTTGTTGAATTATTTTGAAGTTTAATAAACTATATAGGCTGAGAGTAACCAAAAGTCGCCAAATTTGAATCCCATGACCAGGAGAAAAATATTTTATGGATTAATTGTTCCATATGTACTCAAATTATGACCAAAATTTCAAATTGGTCCTCGAGCTTCGAAATTTTCCAATTCAGTATTCGATGTGCAGTATTATATCAAATAAGTCACTCTTTCAGCTCAATCATTAGTTTAGATTTTAAATTGTAATTCAAATATGACACAAAGAATATTTAAAATATAAAATCAAATGGTATTTATATTCGAATTTTAATATTTCAAATTCAAAAAGTCAAAATACGAATAAATTAAAATAAAAAAAAAATCTAAATTTTTTAATAATCTTAATATATTTTAAGATGAATATTATATATTTTTAGTGTTAAAACTGACCGTTTAAACATGTATATGCAGTAGGTACACCAAGTATTTACAACATTGAAAAATTTAGGGACTAATTTAAAATATAAACAATATTTTAAAGTCATTTAATTAATTAACCCCAAATCTTTTTTCTATTGTTTTTGATTCTCTTGCTTGAATATGGCATCCCTACATCGATTCAACCTCCAATATTGAAGCAATTGCATTGGAAAAACAATTGGTTGAAGGCTTGAAGCATGGAATAGACTGTGGAGGAAGGAAAAATGGTGGTTTAAACTTAACAAACAGCATCACCCATAGCTGAATACCTCCCTATTTCTTCAACCTCTCTCTCAATTCATCTCTTCCTTTTCCTGCGATTATTCCTTTCTTGATCCTTTTTTCGCTTTGGGTTTTGCCATTTTCAGTCCTAAATCCAAAACCCTGAATTGTTTAAGTGAAGGGAATTGAGAAGTAGGGAGAAAGAAGAAAAATTTATCCATGGATTCTCAAGTTATGGTGGCCCTTGCTCTCTCTCTTGTCGGGGGTTTCAGTACTTCTCTAGGTCAGTTAACAGTCTTCCCCTGTTTTTCTAAGCAGTTTCTGATCGTAAAACCTTAATTTTTCATCTTTTTATGTATGTGGTTCTGGGTACTTTGATTGTGCCTTTTGGGGGTAAATTTCTTCAATGTGGGATAGGAGTTTTCTTCAATTTTAGAAGTCTATTCATCACAGCTAAAGTTCTCTAATGCTTGTTTTTATTTTTTTGATTTTGTTTATACAAATGTGATGGGCATGTGCTAAAGTTTCAATCTTTGAAATCATAATATGAATTGCAAATTGCAATTGTTGGCAATTGGTAAAGACACTTTAAGTTGTGAACCTGGCTAATGTGAGTCTGTAGTTTAATAAAAAATCATGCTAAGAAGAATTTCCAATTTTAATTGTTATTTATAAATTTCTAAATCCTAAACAAGTTAGAACATGCTTAGGTGTGAGTGTCGGATACAAATATGTTTGAAAATTTTGCAGCCGGAGTAACATAGCTTTTTATGTTATATTTTCAAAGAGATTTTGGACATGACATTTACTGGTCTTGATGTTGTACGACGAGAGAGTTTTAGAGACCATAAACCCTGTCTTGTGTTAAATAGAGAAAGGAAATAGACAGATGGTTATGGTTTCATTTCATTTAACAATTGACATTAGCCTCTAGCCTTTGTAGGTAGTTGCCTGTTCGGATTAAAAGCGTCTGATTTCTTATAGATAACGAGGTGGCTTGTTGTGCTCAACTGCTGCTTTTGGTTTGAAAGTGTAGGAATGATTTTTGCTTCAGATAGTTATGCAGAAAGCATACCCTAGCAACTCTGTTACTCCTTTCATCACCACAGTCTCACTAATGGCTTCGATTTTATTGTTGAAGATAGTTGTAAGTCGCTTATTGTTGGGTACTTGACCTCGAACTTGTTTAGTCTACAACATAATGATGTTGTGCTGAAAAGTTTTGTAGATAAATTTAAAACTTAAAGCAAAAAAACATATGTTACTATCTTGAAATGTCTAACATCATTTTGTTTTGTTTTCTTTTTTACTTATATGTTCATTTCCATACAATTAACAGTATGCAACTAGTTCTGTAAACGGTTTACAATTTATTCTAACTTGTATTCCATTTTGGAACAGGTGCTCTTTTCGTAATTCTTAATCAAGCTCCCAATTTGAAAATGCTTGGGCTTTTACAGGTAGTGCTAAAACTTCTGGTTCCACAGAAGAAAGATGAAACCTTTCATCCAAATATCAGTTAGTGATATTTTTCTTATGGGGATTTTAAGGCTAAAACATCCGATGATTAATTATAACTTGAATTATTTGAGTACTAGCTTTTGCATAGTGCTAACAATTAAATATTGAATGTTTTTTTTTCTACTTATTTTCTTCGAATGAGATTAATGCACTTTGTAAAAGTTTGAATGCAATATCAGTTCAAAGGCTTTTCAGAGATTTATGATTAAAAAATTACTTTACTGGCTTAGGAAACTGTGGCCGAAGAATAAGTTTTAAAATACTCTCAGCTGAATATATTAAATTTGTCATAGCTATTTAACATTTTCAATAAATTAAGTGATTTCCAAATTAATATAATCAAATCCCCTGTGGAAAAACACCATCTTGTTTAGCAAAGAGTTACATGTTAAAAGGACTGTAGCCATGAATTTTTCTTGGTGTGATTTTTATTTACTAGCTGCTTGATTTTTACCCTATTTGTTTTCGTAAGCTTTATTTTATCAAAGTTCTTAATAAAAAGTTGTCAAATTTATGTATGTTTAAGCTGAGGATCCTAGGCAACTTTTTAAAGAAATTAATAGATGTGCTGATATTATCTAATGCACTGGTGTCTCCTTCATGCAGGGTTTTGCTGCTGGTCTAATGTTAAGCATTTCGTTCCTTGATTTAGCTCATAATGCTATGAACTCGATTGGGTTCTTGAAAGGCAACCTCTGGGTTAGCTATATATTATCAATTTATCAGTTTCATTCTAATTGTCATGCACTCCCTTTCTATTTCATGTTTCATTTATGCTTTCTCCGTATCTATATTTCTTTCTGCAACAATGCAGTTTTTTGCTGGTGTTATCTTCTTTGCTGTGGTTGCCAATTTTATACCCGAGCCAACTCTACCTCACAGTTCCGAGGCAAAAGGGAAGAAGGTCTAGATGATCTTTATGTGTCATATCACTTGCTACAAATTTTTTCATGTTATGCGTTTTTAATTAAAAAATATCCAAGTATTTATCAACCGTTTAATAATGCATTGGAGAGCAGAAAAGTGGTGATGAAGGGGGAAAAGATATGATGAAAAAGCATCGGCGCCAGGTTTTTTTCAGTGGAATCATTACAGCAATAGGTAAAGCTGTCTTGTATTGGAATTTGGTTCGAATTTTTCAGTTATTTGGTATTTCACTTACAAACCAAATATTTTGGTATCTGATTTGAATTTTTGGAAAATGTCTTGTATTTCCGGCATCCTGGTTCTTTTTGGACCCTTTTTCTTTTGTTTTGCCTATTGCCTTTTTCCTAACCACAAGAAGCACTCATACCAGTTTGATTGACTCAAATTTTCCTTCTATAAATTGCACTATTGCAGGCATAAGCTTGCACAATTTTCCGGAGGGGATGGCAGTTTTCCTTGGATCCATGAAGGTAGATAGTCCCAACCTGTGTTATCATGAAAACAATCACCGTTTTCAAATATTTATTAGCCATGATTGTTTTCATGATAATGCACCAGTTTTATTTGATAATTTTTCAATGATTATAGATTTTGACGCGCCGACAATGGTGCTTGAACTATTCTTTATTTTAGATTTCATTTACAGCAATTATGAACAACTATTTCTTCACTTCCTTTCTCTTTGGGAGTGGGATCAGTTCTTAAGACTAATCTTGGAACTTAAATTTCTTACTGAGAATCCCAACAATGGTTTATATGTATGCTAATGGATATCTTTTTCTTGCCTAATGTTTGTCATGTAGGGCCTTCGTGTTGGTATTAATTTGGCTTTGGCCATTGCTTTGCACAACATCCCAGAGGTACTTTTTCCTTTAATCAAGTAACTTTGAAGATAATCTTGAAAGCAAAAAGAATTAAGGGCTTAATTGATTTTTTTCAAAAGTTCAAGGGCTTCAGACACCCTTGAGCAAAAAAAAAACATATATTGAATTTACTGTTGTATGATAACAATGAGCATTTTGGTTGATTGTTTTACAACTGACTTATCAACTACCAGTGCGAGGTTTATATCCCATGATTGATAAATATATACTTAACAAAGTATTTTGTTTTTAAAAACTCTTTTATGTTTATTTTATAGGGTGTTGCTGTCGCTCTTCCGGTTTACTTTGCTACACAAAGGTGAGAATTCATTGAGACACTGGTCAATTCAGCTTCTTGAAATACAGGTTCCATTGGTCAATCACATGGTGTGGACGCCAAGCGTTGTGAGATTGTCGGATGAGCTATTCTTATGGTCTTTCCATTTTTAACCACACAGATGAACTAGAACTTGTTGGTATCTGATGAAACTGTTAAATGCTTTGTTTGTATTATTTGTCAGCAAGTGGCAGGCTTTCAAATTGGCAACACTCTCTGGTTTTGCGGAGCCACTTGGTGTCGTAATTGTTGGTAAGTGGACTGCCTTTTCTCAAAGTACACTCAAAACGATTAAAAAATGTCAAATAATACAAGTAAAACATAAAATCTGAGAAGGCTTTCTTTTGAATAAGTTTAAAGTTTACATTCGAATGGAAATGTAAACGCTCGTTATGAGTTATAAGCTGCAATAATGTGAACGTGCTGGAGCTGCCTTAAAGTAAAAACACTGCCTCTTCCATCTTTGTGTGTCGAGAAAGTTTTTTTTTCATTCTATTTTTTTTTGTTTTGTTTTGGTCAAATATAATTTCCATTTAGGTCTGAATGTAGTTCATGGGAATCTAGAGCTTATTTGCTTCTATATCGACGATAGATTATCATCTAGAGCCTTATCTGTCTTTGTTGATTTGTCTTTTTCTTGTACCACAGCTTATCTGTTCCCGAGCAGCTTAAGTCCCGAAATTCTTGAGGGCTTGTTAGGATCAGGTTTGTAGAACAACCATTGGTTGCTCATATCGGTTCTGATTCCGGAAAAAAGAATCTGTGCTCTCTGTTATCATCTAGTAGATATCTCTTACATTGAATTCATGCTAAACTTTCAGTTGGTGGGGTGATGGCCTTTCTAACATTACATGAAATGCTACCGTTGGCATTCGATTATGCGGGGCAGAAGCAAGCTGTCAAGGCTGTTTTCTTCGGAATGGCTTTCATGTCTGCAAGGTAATGAACTTTATGGCAAAACCGTTTGTTTCTAGTAACAGTTCAAAAGCTTCTAGTTTTCATTTCTTAGCTTATATAAACACACGATTTGATTCTCGACATCGGTTAATGATGCACAAAACATATCATTAAACTCATGTTGGAAAAACAACCATCTTGTTCAAACTTTAACATATCTCTTCTATGATTTTTTCGTGCAGTCTATACTTTCTCGAACTAAGCTTACCTAAGGATATGAGCTTGTAGCCTCTTTCCATGAACCTATCAACAAGAAAGTGTTGTAAAATTCCTAAACCGAGCCATCGTCGTCTTATTTTGCATATGTATATCGAATGCTTTCTCGGTTCTTTTCGCCATATTCTGTAAGATCTTAAGCAACAGGATGGACACCCCAGTCTGCAATGTACATGATATCATTGCTGTTCCTTTAACAACATTGAAAAGGGAAAAGAATACATAATTGTGATATCTGGTTTTTACTGCACCTTGCATCTCTTACCGGAATATGTCCATGTTTTGCTTCAATGATTTATTAGATTTGTCTACGGATCGGATTGTTTACCGTTTTTACGGGTGCTAATTGAGTTGAACAGCTTAAGTTTGACTTGGTTATAATTCAGTTAACACTTAACTCGAGTTTGACTTGAGACCTTAATACAAAAACATGCATGTCTACTAATTACAACATCGTACAAAATATGTACAAATCTACATACATGCATGTCTGCTAGTTCATACGATCACATCATTTGATACCAAAAGGAAACCAACGTTCATGGAAATAAGACTGATAAGAGACCATATAAATCAGCACCATGAGCACAAGTGCCACCCCGAATGGCGACCAATCCGTCTCGGGAACATACGACAACAGATCGTAGAATGGAGCCCTTTCTGCAGATAAGCAGTGAAGCAGCAGCAACAGCAGCACCGGCGTCAGCAAGAGGTAGAACTTGAGGTGGATCATGAAATCTTCGAACTTAGACTCATAGTTTACGACCCATGAAAGACCGAGTACGAAGAAGAGGACGAGAAAGAAGAGACATAGGTGGAGGGGAGGAGGGGAGAGATGGTCTAAGAATGACTCAGTGTTTCTAGCCATGGTTATGGAGCTTGATTACTTGGTGTTAGGGTTATATAGGGGAAAGTGGGAGGAGACAAGGTGTCTAGAATCAACTGGTTGGGTTGGGAAGGAAGATAGTGGAGGGGTGAGTTGGTTGTAGTCATGGAGTGAGTTAGTGGATGAGATTTATTCTTTTTTTAGCATTGAATAATAATTGTACATGTAGCAAAATCATTGATTGAAATAATGTAAATATATAATAATTATTAAAATATGGTTAAATAAATTAAATATGGTATACTATATATCGTTTGAGACACTGAATTATTTAAGTAAGATTAAAATTTTGATTGTGAATGAAGCAAAATGAGTTATAGGATCACTCTTATAATAAAATCTCTTCAGAATATGATCAAAATTATACGATCTTTCCTACTTCACCCATATTTAAGATATAATTTTTTTTGAACAAGCGTTGATGAATGGTTGATCAAAGTTATTGATCCGTTCCTATCTATTTCTCTTAGGCCTTAAGTTTAAGACCTAGTAAAAACATCTCTTCCTTTTCTCTCTATATAAAAATAATACTTTTTATAAAAAGAAAGCCTTATTCTACTTAATTTAATATATATATATATATATACACACTTGAGTTCACATCCTCTTAACTATTGTAATAATACTTTAATTGATAAACATAGACTAAAAGTATTTAAGATAAGGTGAAGAGTGAAATGTTTAGTGGCCATGTAATATAAGTCAAGGTTTGATCTCAAAGATTACAAGAATTATGTCATGATTTAAATAGCTACAATGTAAATAATAAAATACTTTTTAAATAATAATTAAAAAAATATTTTGATATACGATCCGTCAATTTTAGTATTTAACGGTTAGTTTAAGATTTTGTATTAGATATTTAAGTTTTAGATTTATAATTTAGTATTCAGAGTTTATAAGTTTATAATTTAACATTTATGATTTTAGAGGTTTAATTTTTAAATTATATTGTTTAAATATAAAATATTATGTATTTTTTACATAATTTATGGGTTAAAATATAACAAATAATAGTTAATACTATTGTGAGGATAATAATTCGAATAACTCAAAATTTTTAATAATTAAAGAATTACTTTTTATGTTTGAGACGAACCTCTCAATTTTTTATGATATATATACATTGATATATAAAAATATAAAAAAAATATTGCTACATATGAAAAAAATATATACATATCTTATATGATTAGAGACAGTTGTTTAAATTGGAATCAAATCATACTATAATATGATAAATAATTACAATTAAATATTTATAGAAACTCAAAAACTCGACTTGAACCGAAAAAATTTCAAATAAAGTTTGAGTTGTAAAATATGACTCGTCAACTCAAATAACTCAAAATTTTTTACTCGAATCGAATCGACTCGACCGAATACTCACCCCTAGTTATAGGGTCATCCCTTCGACCTTAAAAGAAATAATTTATAGTAGTGAATTAAAAAATCCTTAGTAATGTGTTAAATTAGTAACCGAAGACCGGATTGAGTAATCAAACCACTCTAAAATTATTGTGCAATATTTTCATTATTTTTTGGTTTTAGCAATTCATTCAATAAGTAAATTCAACCCTCTTAGTAATTCGGTTAATCGATTTCGAGCTCAACACAAGTTATATATTCAATATTCTTAATTAACAAGAAAAGGTAAATTACGAGAGAGATTACTCAAACTTAATAAAATTTAAACAGAAGATACAAATATCTTATTGAATTAAAATATTAATAATAAATAGGTATGTATACATGTAAATGAGAGTTAATTATATATACTTTTAAAAATTAAAATATTAGAGATACTTGCGAATATTTTTTTAAGATACCTTTAATTATTCGTACGATTAGGGTTTAATTATATATTCCTATGATTCTAAAAAAATAATCCTCTTCACCATCTTTATTTAAGTTTTAATGATAAAACTTTTTTTATCTTTATTCTCGTGAATAAAATTTTTTATTATTCTCATCCCATTACTTTAAATTGCTATAATTTTCCGAATATTTTCCCTCCATTTATAAACCTTATATTTATCATACTTTTGTAAATTATACAGTTTGAAATATTTTCCTTTAATTTTCTAGAATTTTAAATTGTTACGTCAAATGGTTATGATTGTTTTATTTATTTATTTTTTTTCCATTCAAATCCAAATCAAACACCACAAAATATATAAAAAAATAATCCTTTTTAATAAATTCAAACACCGTTTTGGAATGAAAATCGGAGGAATCATAGTCTGACCCAAATTGCTGAGTTCAATGAATTCTCCTCCTCTAATTCTTTAATTCAGACCGGGGAATTGCAGATCGTAAATTGTTCGAATTCGAATCAATCAAAATTCGATAAATATTTAATTTAGATTAATTTGATTCGATACTTTAACGAGTTGAATCGAGCAAAGTTTAACTCGACTTGATAAGTTTGCGAGCAGCTCGTTAATTTTTTAAAATATTTTTTAAAAACTACTTTAAAATGATTTTATTCAAAAAGTAAATTTAAATAATAATTATTAATGTATGAATTGTTACTTTAATTTTAATATACTAGTTTGATGTATTTATAAAATGTTACTTTTGAATTTAGACTTTAAAAATATTTTATACGCTCTTTCTAATACTTTTTGGTTAAATTTTTTAATTTAAGTTAATATTAAGCTGTATGATATTATTAAATTTTACTTTTAGTTAAAAATAAGGTAAGTTTTTTAATGAGCTTAGTGAGCAAGAGTCGAGATGAGTAACAAAATATTTTAACGAGCACGAGTCGAGCAACAAATTTTTTTAACGAGCACGAATCGAACAATACCCAACTCGCGATCGACTCGCTCGATAAACACCCATAATTCAGACATATATATAATTATATCTATATATATAACAATTATTTAAAACTTAAAACATAAAAAAAAAATATTATTTTTTTGTAAAAAACAAAAAAAATATTTGACTTTTAGATATTTAATATTTAATTTTTTTATTGCTTAAAAAGATAATCTAATAATATTATTTATTAAGGTAATTTTTTAAAAAAATTACATATCTTACTGGTTATAAAGTAAGAACCTCGTTTTAATAAATTATACTACGACCCTTAAAATCTTGAACCGTCCTTAGGTGGTCGTCCTATTCTAAAGATTTATGTTTTATTCTTTCCACCTCAAGTTTTGATTTTATCCCTGAGAAAAAACATGTGTCATATAATTATTGAATCATGTTTTTTAATGGGTATATAGAATAATCTTAAAGAAATAAAATATTACAGAAAAAAAATTATATATTTGTATAAAAATTGAGGTATACTTTATAAATTATTGCTTTAATTTATCTCAAATAACCATTATTTTCCTCTTCTGTCATAAGTTTAATAATTTTATTTTATTTTTGTGGGTGCTTAGAAGGTGGCTAAGGAAATTTCGTGCAAGATCAAGCAAAGGGAAATTACAAACACAAACAGACAATAAATTTCGGATTAAATAAATAAATAATAAAATTCAATTCAAATTAGCAAAGTCTGATTTTGCTTTACAAGTTGGTCACACTGAAACAACTAAAATCTTGCCTGGGACAGGGAGTAGAAATAAATTGAATGAATACAAAAATTAATTATTTAATATACAATAAATAAAATTAATATTTTTATAAATGTTGTAGTGGTAAGATTTAGGGTTAAAATTTAAAGTTTGAAGATTAATGGTTTAAGTTTAATTATTTAATATTTTTTCAACAATTATTATTAGGACCATAGTTTTTCAATATTTGTTATTAGAGGTTAGATTTATCACAATATTTGTTATTAGAGGTTTACTCTTAAAATTTATTTTCTCCAATATTTATTATTAAAGATTAATTTTTTATCAATACCTGTTATTAGGGGTCTATTTTTTTTTAATATTTGTTAATAGACATATACTTAATTTAATATTTTAATATTTCTTGTTAAAAGACTAATTTTTTTTCTAATACTTATTATTAGAGACCTATTTTTAAGTTTGCCCTAGGACCACTAAAATCTCAGGAACGTCTCTGATAATATCAACGATATTAATCGAATTAACACCGTATATAATTTCGCCTAAAAAAATTGCTAAAATTTTTAATTTTGTAATTTTCCACGGAGGACCAAATTGTAATTTAATTATTTGATTACAAGCCCTCAAAATTTAATGCGTCTAGGTTAAGGTAATCCTAGAGAATTAATTTAAAGTACCATACAAGCTATATTTAGGTAAGGGGGTTTAGTGGATAAGTTTAATTCATTAGACTTTTGGGGAAATTTCATTTTCTTGTATAAAAACATAAGAAAAATGTGAATATAAGAATTCAACTCTTCTGGTGGAGATTTTCTGTATACCCAATTATTAGAATTTTATTTTGGTTAATCGATTTAGAGATGATTTAAAGATTTTGGAGATTCTGTGTAATTTATTAAAGTATGATCCTCAGAAGTAATTGTCTATAACCCGTTAATTTTAAAAATACAATCCTTAAATGTAAATGTCCTTTTTAAGGTCTTATATGATCGTTTTTATTGTGCATGTCGAGAACCTCACTAGTTCTATAGAAACAATAATAATAGTAATAATCATTAAGATTCTATAACCGATTGTTACGTGTAGGAAGTAATTATAATGTTTTAATAATTATAACTCATCTTTCTTAATAATATTTTCAAAACTTTTATAATAAATTTTGAGATTGACATCATCTAATAAATATAATTTATCAAAATTTTGGGTCCTCTTTTTTGGGACCATGTGCAGTCGCTCCTGTTTTGACTGTCCAAAACCTTAATATCTGGACTAATCCACGTCGTATATCTGATTTTAGTGGTGAGTTTTTTTTTTTGTTAAAATTTCTTATATAATACAATACTTTGACCCTAAAATATATTTAAACGATATTAAATTATTTATCACTTGAACCATTCTCCGTAGGTAACTTTCACTTAATTTAATTATTTAATTGAATTAAATAATAAATAATGTGTTAAGCGGCCTAAATTTTAAATTCTCCCCCGAGAAGCAACCTGAATAAAAGGCAAAAGAAAAACCTCTACGCTTCGTTTCTTTTCTGACATTCAAACCTTTGTTAAGAATACAGCATAAAACGCACGTGCTTCTCAAAACATAATAGTTGAGATTAATCATTGATTTAAATAATATATAGTAATTTAGTTTTTAATAATGAGTAATATTAATATAGGAATTGAAAAAATATATTTTTGAAGGATGGTTGAAATTTTTGAAAAAAAATAAATCTTTGAATTTTTTTTCATCTAATAAAGTTTTTAAACTAATAAATTAAATTAATTAAGTTTTTTAACAATTTTGATCGTTAATTTTTATAACTTTTTTAGATATTACTATAACATGATATAGTATGGTTTTGCCGTGGGTCATTTACAAATTTTTTAAAAATTATTTATTTTATAATTTTTAAAATTAATAAATAAATAAATAAATAAAAATACCAAATAAAAATATTATAACACGATACGTTGCACTTACTGATTAAAATCTATTAAATTTAATAGTCAACGTTAATCAAAACAGTGAATTGATAAAATATAAATATAAATACCCTTTGAAATACGACTATTTTTTTAAAATAAGTTGTTGAAAAATTAATGAACAAAACCATATTTGCTTTCTAATCCTTCTAAGAATATTACTCAAAATAGGATAATTTGAGTCATTTCAAAAAAAGGGAATTTGGAATTCTTGTAAGAGAAGTATGTGGCATTCTAGAAAAAAAAAGGGGGGGATAATTAGAATACAAATTCTATTTTTGAGTGTTTTATTTATATTTTATTTTAAAAATTAAATATAAAATTTAGAGTTTATAGTCGGATTTAAAAAATTAAAGTTATAATATATTTTTTAAAATTTAAAATTTAAAATTAAAATTTTAATTTTTTAATATTAGAACATAAAATTCGACACTTAAAAAGACATCGAAAAATACAGTTTTTTTATGACTAATTGCTAAAGAGCCCTTATTTCTTACCCAAACAACCTGAGAGATTGGTCCTTGGTCAACTAGTTCAATCTCATAAAGTTCAAAACTTTGAAATCACCGAAGCCTCTAGAGTCCTTCAAAATTCAACTCAGCACACCCTTTTAAAAACTAGCCTTCCCCACACTTTTCACCCATCAATTTTCCTTTCATCAAACCAACTTTCCCTCCTAATTTTCTATCCTCCCAAACAGCACTTTCTTTTACAAAAAAATGGGTACTTTAGTGGGACATGTGGCACCGGGTTTTGCCTTCTTTGCACTTGGTTTATGGCACCTTTTCAATCACATCAAGCTCCATGCTTTGAACCCAAGCTCCTACACATCTTTCCCATGGTTCCCCACGTCCAAATTTAAGTACTTAGAGCTGGTTTTGATCATGGTTTGCTCAACACTCTCCATATCAATGGAACTCTTCATTGGTCCCGCCGCACACCAGCCGTTCGATACTGACGGAACGATACCATCGAACCATCTACACAACTTCGAACACTCGGCTATATCGATGACGTTTTTCGTCTATGCCGCGTTCGCCATCGTCCTCGATAGGAGCAACAACATACACCCTATTGCTAAGTCCGGCCTTACGCAGCTCCTCGGAGCGGTCGCGTTTGCTCAGCAGTTGTTCTTGTTCCACCTTCACTCGGCTGACCACATGGGAGTTGAGGGCCAATACCATTTGCTCCTACAAAGTGCCATAGTTGTGTGTTTAACCGCTACCCTAATGGGAATAGGGTACCCCAAGAGCTTCATAGTGAGCTTTATAAGGTCATTAAGCATATTGTACCAAGGTTTATGGCTTATGGTCATGGGGTACATGCTTTGGACACCGGGGTTGATCCCGAAAGGCTGTTTCATCAACATCGAAGAAGGTCATCAAGTGGTTCGATGCTCGAGCGACGAGGCACTTCATCGAGCTAAATCACTGGTGAATATCGGATTCAGCTGGACTCTGATCGGTGTCACCGTTTTTGCTATAAGTGTCTATTTGGTTATGGTCATGTACTATGGTGGGAAAGTTGAGTATGCCACATTGGACCACCATGAAAATGAGAAATTTGAGCTTGGAGATGATGATTTAGAGGATGTTGAGTCACAAAAGGGTCAAAGCAAACTACATGGTGAGCCTAAAAGCTTTATTCACATGGGAAAAGGGTATGGAGTCATGGACATGGAAAGGTAGGTTACATGTGTCAAAGAAAGTGAATTTGTGTACAAAGTTTTAGTTTTGTTTAAGGTCGAAATTGTATCCCACTTTGGTCTTGATTAAGCTTTGCAAATAATTTGGGGGCTTAAAGACACAACAAGAAAATGTCTTGTTTGGTAAGGACTAGTAGGGGAGAAATTGGTGTGAAATATTGTTTGGTTTGAATTCATGGGATTTGGGGTTAGAGGGTGATTTCATTTTGATATGTATGTATACACAAAAGTTGTTTGAAAAAGTTAAAGAGTTTATATAATGATAGAATTTTGGTTATTTCCTTTTTTATTTTATCGCCTAAATAAAATTAGTATTGCTTTTTTTTTGTAACCACTAATTTTAGTTTTTTTATATTATTAATTTTAAAAAATTATTTTATTTTGACAAAATAATTTTATTTTATAATTTTTTAAATATTAAAATTTTATATTTTTCGTAAATATTTATAAAAAATTTAAAGAGAAAATTAATAATTAACAATGTATTTATAGTATTTTAAGTATAAAAATATTTATTTTTTATATTACAAAAATAATTATAAATTAAATAAAAATTCAATTCATTATGTAATCGCTGTTCATAAACTTGTGAATTATAAATCGTACAAACATTTTAGTTTAAATCGATTTTCGATTTTTCAATTATCATACTCAACTCTACTTGCGGTGTATACTATCTATGAATTAGATAATAACACATCATCGCAAAATTATATTCATTTAATATTATTTTTAACGATTTTTCATTATCTGATATATTAATGATGTGTCCATCAATATTGATAAGAAAAAATCATCAAGTATTGTTATTTAATAGTTAGGTTAACGTTTAATAAAACATGTTTAGGATAGAATTGAAATTCTAATACATTATTTTAAGTTATTTTCATCATTGGAAATATAAAATATTTATTTTAATATTATAAAAAATATTTATAAATCAAATAAAAATAGAATTCGATCCAATTCAAATCTTCCAAATACTACAATTCGATTTTCCATCTATTTATTTCATATCTGAAAGTGACCAGAACCCGAAATAGGGTTGAAATGACCCGAACAAGTAACCAGAACCTGAAATGCTTCGAACTTACGATCACCTGACTCGAGAAAACTCAAACACTAAGTGACCGGAACCCGAAATGATTCGAACGTATGATGACCTGACTCGAGAAAACTCAAACTTTAAACTAGAATGACTCGAACACAAACTAATCTTCTAAACTATGACCAATTTACTTGACTTCCAAATGCTTTCTACTGAATCTTGCTTCTTTCAGGATCTTAAATGGTCCAAGCAATATGTTTTAGTAAAGGAATGAGTATGCAGAGTCACTAGATGCAAGCAAAATCAGCAGATGAAAGAAAATAATTCTGTTATATTATACCTATTTTTGGATATCTAACATCTTCAGACAATGTCTAAATCTTTGACATTTAATCTACTGATTAGGGCTGTCAAAATCAAATTAATCGAAACAGACTTACTACTTTACTCCCACAGAAGCCATCAAATCTTCATACTCTGGATCACTTTCCTGGTTTCTTGCATTTGCTTTACCACCTCCATGGTGCTGAGATGTCCAGGGAACAGATGTGGGAGAGAATGGATCATAAACTTGTCCGACAGGATGGCCCGATGTAGGTCTAGTGGACTGTGGGAAAACATCGCCGGAAAATTGGGGGTTGGGAGGTCTGAAATTTCCAGGTCTAGGTGGCAGAGGTGGGTAGTTTTGTTGATGCTGCAAAGAATGCCCTGGCCTGAAAGGAAAGGGAACGACCATATTCGGCGTTTGGGGTGATGGAACAAAGTTTCTGAATCCCATTTGTGGAACTGAAGGTCTGGGTGGAACAGACATGGCATTTTGCTGAGCATTGGGCACTGAAGAAGACATGTGAGTTTGCGGCAAACCCAACTGGTTGCCACTCTGTGCCCTAGGAAACGCTTGCATTGCCGATTGGGGAGTAGAATTGGGCACACCAAACTGGAAAGGCGGTGCTTGTTGTTGAACCGCTGATCTGGGGGCTACAGCATGGAGATTTGCAGCCTGACCACCTGGTCTTGGAACCATTGGATAGGTCGGTCCCTGGTTTTGGTGAGGCTGAAATGTGAAATCCCCAGCATTTGAATGTTGTGATCTTGCAGCGATAGGTTGATTTATGGGAGCAAAATTTGGCATGTTTCCAGGAATAGAACCAGAAGGTCCTCTTGGCAGAGGTGACAATGACATCGGTGGTGCTGGTGAGATAATTGGTCTCGATAACATTGCTGGATTTAGAGATGGATTCGCTGGTGGTGCCATGGAAATGGCGGGTAAAGAGGATTGCATTGGTGGTGGCACAGACATAGGTACTGACACTGCTGTTGAACGTAAAACTGACGGTAATGCAGGGGAAGGCCCTAGTGGAGCACCAGGAGGAAAAGACAAGGATGGATGGTTAACAGGCACACTGGCTAATCGAGGACCAGCCTGCCCCGGTTGTGGAACTACAGGATTAGGCACCTGGGAAATAACTGAAGGTGGAGCAAGGTGCCCTACATTTCCTGCAGGCATAAACAGTCTTGTGCCAGGGAGTGGCCCCAGAGCTTGGGGATGGCTTCCTGTAAGTGAAAGTGGAGATAAATTGCCAGGTTGAGTAGATGGAGGATTTGGAACAAGAAAATTTTGAGGACCAGTATGACCCTGAGGATACATCAGGGGCATATGTGGCTGTGAAAATACTTGTCCTGGTCTTGGAAGCTGTGGACTGGATGAAACAAGAGATAAATCTGGAATAGTTGTGTTGTATCCAGATGCAGGAGCTGGGCGTTGTCCAAAGAGCGAAGACAGGTTTGAAGGGGAGGGCTGTGCAGGTACAGGACTGTTGAGAATAGGTGCCGAAATATTCGGCGGCATAGGGCTGGTAGGGAACCATGAATTGTGGTATTGAAACCGACCTTGTGAAGATGCTACTGTAAGTTGCAGCACTTGCTGATTTACACCAGAATCAGTCGCACTAGATACAGCTGTGTCAGGCGTTTGACTAAGAGCACTTGCATCATTCCCAGATATTGCAGCAGGCACCAAACCAGTGCCTAAATTTCCCTGCAGAAAAGGTACAAATAGTTATTTTCATAAAGCAGTGGCAATAAATATCATTTTTCTAATCTGCATCTTTTTCTTGGAGGGTTTTTTTGATGTTCAGAGTGATGAACTCACAGATATTGAACTAACTAGCAACTCAATCAGTGCCACTGCTCCATCAACTTTGTCAAAGGTGTCGGCTGATAGATGAACGTACAACTCTTCATAAGCATCTTGGGTTTCATTATCATCAGGTGTAGTAATTTCAACCTGATGTAGAAACACTAGCAATAAGTCAATGATGCTTAATTTAAGCTTCAGCAATTAACTTAGATGGTGCTATATCCTCCCAGCCCAAAGAATTACCTTCTCCCCAGTATTTGCTTTAATGCCGTAAATGTGTACTGTAGCTTCAGTTTCCTGATTTGATAGATGAGAGGTAAATTAAAAATCTTCACTCAAGAGGTGAGTATCAAAATATGTACATACATAATATATATGTATGACTGCATATATATTTCCACAAACACACACACACGTAGAAAGCAAAATCTTCAAATAGGTCTCAATGGCCTTCATAGTTTATTAGTAATAATAGAACAAAATAGCATAAACCAAATACTTACCTTTTCTAATCGCTTCTTAGTATCACTTCCCGGACCAAAGATTAGAGCAACAAAATTGCATCCAGGGTATTCTTTCACCTGCAAAACTAATATAGTATCATAATATTCAAGTGTTGTAATGCATATAGGAAGAAGATGGAAGAAACTTGATAATATTAGAGAGAGAATAGCTTTGCAATGAAAGTTGGAACAAACTCGAAGGTTCCTAACAGTCCATCAATAACAATTAACTAGTCTTTTTTTTTTTCATTTTGGAACAATTGACACAAAAATATAATGACTTCTCTGATGGTAACATATGGGTCATGATGGTCAAAGTAAAAAAAAAACACTTTAGGTGGATGACAAGATAAACATAATGCATGTATTTTGATTTTCGATCAAAGGGGATGCATGTATAGAATCAAAATGCAGAAAAAATATATGTGAACCTTAGTATGCATTATGAATGCTACTTACTAGGAAAAATATTCACATTCATCGAACTCAACACTATTTCATAGAACTTTGATCAACAAGATTGCCATTAATTACTTAAACATATAACTTCTTTCAGAAGTACAATAAAAATTGCAGGAAAAGGATGACATGAGAAAATTTGATGCAATAATATGTCAGTATAAAAATGAGCTTACAGGAATGGGAACGGTTGCCTCTTTAAATAAAGGTTTATAATCTGCTGGTGCTTTGTAACTTGGATTCAATTTTAGTATTTCACCTAGAAGTCAAAAGAAAAAAACAATGAAGAACTGAATATATTAGAGAAAAAGAAAAATTTCTTATCTAACAAAAGTTGTTGGAGTTACCAATAGCTTCCCGTCTTTCAATCACCAAAAGTTCTAATTTCTACATTTACAAATTCAGTGTGAGATGCAAATCTAAAATCCCCAATAAATCAATACAATAAAAAGAATAAACAGAGCTAGCAATATTAACTGTCTTTCTACCTTACTTTCAAGTTGAGCATCAGAACTGCTTTTAACCATATTCTTAGAAGCCACTGCTGAGTCTTCCATATCCCCAATATCCGGATTTCCAGATTTCAGCTGCTGCGTAATCTGATCCACCCGAGCCTGCTCAGAATTTGGACCACCATAGAGGAAATAGTATCACTTGATGGCACCAGGAATGCTAAATCTCGATGGTAGGGAATTGCAAAGTGGACATGCATTTTATCACGCGATGGGGACAAGGGATATGTGCAATTGCCATCAGATGAGCAATATAAATATTCCTCTCATAATACAGGGCTGAAAATGGCTCCAACTCACTACTTAAGATAGTTTAAAATTCAATATGCACTTGCAAAATGACTCTGATATTGACTACCAATGGATAGACCAAATACCTGATAAGCTAAGGCTCTACCCCTTCGGACAGCAGCATCCTGTGTCAGATCAGGGATCCATTTTGTTTTCCTCTGACTCTGGTCCATATTATCTTCATTGGCAGCAGCATTACCTCCAGGTTTTTTACCTCCTCGGAAGATCGGAACCAATGAACCTGACAATTTATTTTTCGGTATTACAAAGCCAGTCTTTGAAGCAAACCTTGAGACCTTTGGGACTGTAATTGATGCTGGGGATGAAGTAGTTGTTGCAGACATGTCAGCGACGTGAGATCCAACAGCAGGTGTCTGGTCAACCTTTGTACTCATCCTGTACACTCAACAACTTCCTATGGTCCCTGGCATATGTATATAGAATATAAAATTAACCAAAGTAGAGGAGGAATCCACATATACAGTATGATTCAATAACAACAAAACTCCAAATGGAAGTAGAGGCACTACATAAGATTAAAATGTCAGCATTTAATGTGTGTTTTCTCTTAAATGGATTGACTGGTAGACCTTAAGCCTGACAAAAGAGAGCCAATGCAAGAGAATTTGTAACATGAAAAGCAAAAACCTTCTACAAGAAAGAAGCCTATCTACATTACGGTATAATAGCCATAGAAAAAGACAACTGTGTCAATCTTTCTTATTCCAAGGATTTAACAGTACCCTATTATCCTTAATCCAAGCATCCAATAAGGAACTAGTCTAACTCAGCAACTCGCAAGAAGCCGAACGAGCTTTTTCTTTCTTTAGAATGGAAAGAGGAAAGGAGAACAGAGCTAGCTCACCAAGCAGGATACAATCACCTAATATTGTTACAAGTTCTTGATAAAAAAATCAACAGTTTAAATTCGTAATGGAACACATTATAAACAAGCAACAGCAAGCAGTATACATAATCTTCATTCCTACAAAAAAAACAGTCCAAGCAACTGGATTTTCTTTGTAACTCAAACTATTTTAAGGTTATCTAAATTGATTCAAATCAACAGGCAACAACCAATAGCAAGCAGTGTAAACCAAAAGCAAATTTACTGATAAATGCCTTCAGCGGATATCTAATTTACAACCACAACAAAATCAATGGCAGGGAAAAAATCAAACAAATAAATAACATGGGAATGCGCAAACTTACATATCAATCATAATTCCTCACATATCAATATTATTTTCTTTACCAAAAATTAAAAGAATTTGTAAGAGCTTTTAAATATGAAAATTATATAAACTAGTGGGTTTTATGGTGAAAATTTTTCCCAACTTATCCAAAGTTAAAAAAGAACCAGAGGATACGAAATGAGAATCGCAAACGTAATATTATAACTTAACAGTGTAAAATTCGATGAGGGAAAAGGGTTTGAAGAATACCTAGGGTTTAACCGCAGAGGAGCTGAGCTCGAACCGATGGGCGATGGCTTTCAAGTTGAACTGAGCGCGGCGAGAGAAGCAAGGCATCAAGCATGACAAAGAAAACGAAAAGGCTGTAAAATTTGATTCCGCAGTGATCCGCCAAGGTCGACGGTTATGGCCGGTGATCAGAGAAAATGGACCACAAAAAATGGGCCATCCAATTAGATCGAATTTAAAAGGCTTTGCCATCTGGTGATCAGCCAAGGCTCATTAATTTTTTTTCATGATCATGAAATTGTGTTAAATTAGCATAAATTATCAATAATTTTATTTAAATTATTAAATAATTATTACTTTTTTAAAATGTTATTTAATAATAATTAAATAAATTTAATGATTATTTTATAATTTTTAAAATTTAATAATTTAAAATATTATTTTAACATAATTTAATAATTATTTGCGTACTTTACTCAACAATCTATAATAAATTTCAATTAATTTTAAAATATATCAAATTAACCTAATGATTTGGTTAAGAATTTTTTTTATTTAAAATTTTAATTTATTAATAAATTTATCATATATTTTTAAATATTTATATTTTGTTCCTTAATTTTAAATATGGCACTTTATCCCTGTATCGTACGTTGTATTGATAAGCTCCATAAACAGCTCTGCAACAGACATAATTTTCACAGTTTTTGGTCACTTTCCCTTTCCTTTCTTCCTCAGTGAGAAAGAAACAACAGCAACAATGGAGTCCAAACCTCAAGCTTCCACACTTGCGTCCGTCTTCCTCCTCTTGCTACTCGGTTTCGCCAGCTCCGATGTCAACCAAGACAAAGCAGAGTGTACGAACCAGCTAATGGGGCTGGCTCCGTGCATCCCCTACGTCGACGGCGAGGCGAAAGCGCCGAACATAGACTGTTGCAGCGGACTGAAACAGGTGGTGGACAAGAGCAGGAAATGCCTCTGTGTGCTGATCAAAGACGGAAATGATCCCAGTCTCGGGCTCAAGATCAACGCCACGCTCGCCGCCGCTCTGCCTTCCAGCTGCCGTGCCACTGTTAACATGACGGATTGCATCTGTAAGTTGAAAAAAAAAGGCAAAAACTCTGATTTCTTTTAATGGTTTAGTTAAGGGTCTAATTATAGTTTTAGTCCCTACATATTAAACATGCAAATAACATATAATAAATGTTATAAAACAAACCACTAATCATAATTAGAGATGAACATTCTCACATGATCTGGTCGGATTAGAATTTTTCAAAAACGTATAAATTCGAGTTTAAGGTAATTGAGACTAAGATTATGCTTAATTAAAATTATTATATAAAAATTATAAAAATTTTGGTATCGATTTTTTGGTATATATCGAATTCCTTACAAAAAATTTAATTTTTGTAAAGTGTTCTTACAAAAAGTATAAAAAATTTAGTATATGCTGAAAAATTGATGCCAAAATTCTTATAAAAATTATAAGGATTTAGATATCACCTTATTTTAATCTGTTTCACGTTAAAAAAATCTTATAATTAGTGTGAGCTTTCGAGTTTAATTGCATCCACCTACTAACAAAACTAATGATCGAGATGATAACAGACTTAATGTTCGATCCAATGATGAATCTAAAAATTTATTTTAAGATATATAAATTTCTAAGAAATTACATTAAAGATCTGAGAATATAAAAATAAATTAACAATATATAATACATATACCACATTTTTTATAATTTCTTTTTTTATTTTTTATTTTTGTATTTAATTCAGCCCTGCTGCACTTGGCACCCACTTCCCGGGAAGCAAAGCTCTTTGAAGGGTACCAAAAGCTGACTGAAGGGCATCCCAGAGTTGCCCCCACCACCCCAACTACCACCACAGGTGACATTTACACCATCTATTTATTCAACATAAGTGATAAAAATAATATAAATTATATTTTTTTAATGTCAAAAATTTAACGTTATGAATCGAGAAAAATGGATAAAACTTAGAGGTTCACATTTATTATGAATTTTTATAAAAATTGATCTAAATCAAGGATGGAGTTAAAATTAAAATTTAACGGGTTAAAATATTAAATTTAAAAATATAAAGATTCATTAAATTGGGATAACGCTTAATTTATTTAATATTTCAATGTATAAAGACTTAAATTATTATTAAATTAAAAAATTTAAGATGTATATTTGTTTTTTAAATTTAATCTTTATATTTAATAATTTTTTTGTATTTTAAATATTTATTTTTACAGCCAAAATGATATTATTTTTCATACATATAATGTACAAAATTAAATTAAATTAAATCTAATAAAAGCATGGAGAATTTTTACCTATATGACACAATTTGTTTATCTTTAAATATGGCATACATTATTTTATTTTTATAAATATCATGTTTTTTTTACCAAGAAAGTAGAATCGGGGTCATTGTAATTCGACTTTGAACCGTAAAAACATGAAAGTCAGTGGTAAGAATCCCTAACTTTAAATTATATTTTATTTTTTAATCTGATAAATTAAATTATTTTGTATAATAGTTTCGACTTCACGTTTACCGTAAAAATATAAAATTTATAAAAATAAAAAGTAAAAAAGTTATACCTCAAATTATGAAAATTTTCCTAAATATATTAATCACGATACATACAATACGATCGAAAATATCTCGATTTATTAATTTTTTTCCTGACATGTAGGGAACTCTACTAGCAGTGCTGCAGAAAAGAGTAATGGAGGAAAGAGAAAGAACTGGGCGGGAATTGAAGTGGCTAAAGCTTGGGGAGTCTCTCTTTGGATTTTTACACTACTTATAAATAATTAAGTGGTATAATTATCAAAATTAAAAAGTTGGTGGTCAAGATGAAATCAAGACAATAACTTAGTGGCCATCGATTTATTTTACTCATTTTCAGTATGTAGCAATATGTAGCGTTAACGATGTATCGTCTGTTCTAGATTCAATCCTATTAGAAATAGTAGTTGTAATTTTATTTGGTTTAATTATGATTTCCGTCCTTTTATTTTACGAAACTTTGGGAATTGATATTTTATTCGAATCATTAATATGAAAAAAATAGTTTAATTATAAATTATATAAACTAATAATCCAACAATTTGTGTGTAATATATAAATATAGTTTAAGTTCTTAGGCTTGTTGATGATTTAAATTTTTTTATTATTTTTATAAAACAGAAGGGTGAAATTAAAATTAATGCAACGTAGGGGCCCATGAGGATAAATTTTCCAACTTGTAGGGCAGAGTGGTGGGTGGTGCATGGTAGTAGCAAAGTGTAGCAATTTGAATTGAAATTTTAAAGTCTTGGGATAATATCACAAATGATCCTTTAAGTTTGTTAAATCTGTTAGTATGGTATATGTGATAACACTCGAGTTTTATGGTTCTTGTGGGGTTTTTTCCACAATATATTATTGTCGAAATTATTTTTAAATTCGAGTAAAAATATATTGGACGATTAATTTTTGAAATTAAAGGTTTTTATTTAAATTTATATTTGAAAATGTTTTGAATCATCACCGGTCACTTTGACGGACTGTACACTAAAAAGCAACTAAAGATTCATTATTTTAAAAAATTAAGTTCGAAAATCAATTACGTGTAAAAAAGGATCAACACCCCACAAACGCCACATGATTATATAATTTTTTATTTATAAGAATTTGTATAGATAATTAAAAAAAAGTTTATAATTTTATAAATTTTCATAATTATTATAAGAATTTAAATAATTATATATATATATTTTTATCGATTTATTAAAAATTATGTATATTTTATCTCAAATAAGAATTTATATAAGTATACAAATTTTTATATTATATCATAATTTTTTATCGTTTGAGTAAATCCATATAAATTATAAATATTTATATGATTTTTTATAAAAATAATAAAAATTTGTGTAATTACGTATTATTTTAATCTCACTGTGTGGGTGTCGATTTTATTTTCAATAAGTTTAGTTATGACAGATAAATGTTAAAATGATTTGGAAATATTTAATTACAAAATATTAATTAAAAATAGTATACAAATATAAAATATTTATTAAATTTTACTTTTAAATTTTTAAATAATTTAATTATAGTTTTAGTCTTTAAAATTTTTATTTTTTATTAAAAATTTATTGATATTTAGTGATGTATTATGATAGAGTGTGAAAGTCTGAATATTTTTTTTTCTAATTTTAAAAACTTATTTTAACAATATTTTGTAAAGAATATAAGATTTAATTTAATTATTATTATAAAAATGTGTAATAATTATCTAAAGAACTATCAAGAAATAAATAAAGAACTCACTCGCAAACAAAAAGAGGGAAAACAAAGAGCTCCGTCTCTATCAAACAAAAAGCATTGGGCTCATCACCAACGCTTCATTTCTTTCTCCCAAGAAAATCTCTTGAAAATTTATAATAATTTTGGGGAAATTTCGGAATCTAGGGTTAGAGTAAAACGAAGATGGGGTCTTCGGCGGATTCTAACTCGCACGGGAACCTTGACGAGCAGATTGCGCAGCTGATGCAGTGCAAACCCTTATCGGAGCAAGAGGTATTGCTTTTTTTTTTTCACATTCCTAATTAGTTGAAAACGAATCTGTTTGGAATTTATTATTTGATTTCTTGATCTGAGCCTTATTTTTGTTACCGATCCATTTTTCTTTAGTATTTTCTGGATGTTGGATCAGATCTATTTTATTTTCTGGATATTAGATCTTTGTGGATTTATTTTTTTTAATTTCCTTCTTGAACTGATCTATTATGTTTCTCCGCTGGATATTGTTATTGGAGGTTTAGTAGTTAGTACTAGCATTTGTTGACAATTAGATAAGGAAATTGGTTTTGAACTTGCACTTAATTGCATTGAAAAATGGAAGTTCGTGATTCTCATCTGTCTCTCTTGATATATATGGTTATCCTTGCACAAAAAAGCCTTGCATATCTACCTCCAATAGTAGCCATTTTGGCACAAATTGAGTGTTTTAAAAGGACAAGGTGCAAGGGAGCCATTGTTGTTCCCAGAGGTCATGTGTTTGAGCGATCAATGTCTAATGGTTGAGAGTATACTCTAGAACAAATACTACTGTAAACAAATACTACTGTAACATTGTAGCTGGTTCAAGAAAAAAGGACAAGGTGAAATAATTTGGATTGTTATAAATTTCTTTCTGGCTTCTAACTTGCATCTTATTTGGATAGTTTTCTTGGCAGCTAAGCTGCCTGTTTTGGGGCCAAGGCACTGTATTGATATATCAAAAGAAAAACCTTTATTGACTCACACGCCTATTGTGCCTATGCATACACCTTGAAAGGCAACAGACATATGGTTGTAGGCTTCTTTTCGGTTCTTCAATCTTTGATCTTTACTTCATAACTCAGATGCATTAACAATCAAGAAAAGAAGAAAATTAATGTGTTTTTTCTACATTGTTGTGATGGAAGTGTGGGGAATTTCTTGGTAGAGTGTAATAATATTATGGATTCTTCATCTTCTTAATACATTTGACTGTGAAATGGAGTTAACATTTCCTTCTATGCTAAGAGAATTATTGCTTACTAGAACTCACTGTTACTGATCCCTCTTGTAAATGATAATAAATTTTCTTTTGAAGGTATTGTTACCTGATCTAATTCTAAATGTCTTTATGAATTAGGTTAGGGTGTTATGCGATAAGGCTAAGGAGATACTGATGGATGAAAGCAATGTTCAGGTGTGCCTTATCATCCATTATCTCTGTCAACACTCACTTTTGTTCTGTTTCTATTAGTTCTATCTCAGGACAATGTTTCCCGTATTTGAGTTTCATAATACATTATTCCTTAGATATATGGTTAAAATTAGTTGGTTTACTACAGATTTATTTTGTCCATTTTCTTATTCTGATAAAGTGTTGTCTCCACTGATGGTAAGATTCCTGTTTTCTTTTACTGAAACCAGAAATGTATGGAGTATTGGAGTCTATTATTGTTAGTCCATGCTTTCTTTATATGATGACTTGTAAGGTACAAAAAGAATAATCTGTTTGCTCTATGGTTGAATTTGATAGACTGATTATGACTTGAATGTTTTTGTGTTTGGTGCAAGACAGCCTGTTAGGAGTCCTGTTACAATATGTGGTGATATTCATGGGCAGTTTCATGATCTTGCAGAGCTTTTTCGAATTGGAGGGAAGGTAAGTGTTCTGGTTCAGGTTGTGGTGCCATAATTTAAATGTGATGTTATCTGCGGGGAACTATTTGCAATGCATGTAGTATTTTGTTCTGTCTGGTCTTCAACAGACATTCATATATCATAATCAAGTATCATACACATGCAATTCTAATTATGTATGATAGATTTCCATATTTGGTGGGATGGGGTTAAATGTGCTGGTACTATGTTTTGATGATTTTTTTAACATTTAGTTTTGCTGCAAAATTTCTGATCAGTGTCCAGATACAAATTACTTGTTCATGGGAGATTATGTTGATCGTGGTTACTATTCAGTTGAAACTGTAACAGTAAGTATGAGTTTCTATCTTTGATTTCCTGCATTTTAGATGTTTTCACCTGGACTGTTTAGTTTTTCCTTTCCCTGTTTATGTTCTTTTTACTAGTAATAGTCCTGCGCATGAAACCTTAGCACATCAACCCTTTTCTTAGTTTGTTTCACATTGGCCTTAATTAATTTAAGTCAATTATGTTTGTTGTGTTTGTAACTCGTGATTTACGTGTGATTGGCTTTTGTTCAGCTTTTGGTAGCACTCAAAGTGCGGTACCCCCAAAGGATTACAATCTTGAGGGGAAATCATGAGAGCCGTCAGGTATGCTTTGTCATGATTCCAGTCTTCAATTGCTTGTGAGAGCTTATTAAGCAGGAATAATTTGTTAATGTCCTTTTTTGTGTGTAGGAAAAAATGAGTTGTCATCATCATTATCTGTTCTTTGAAACTTATTTATCTGGTTAAGATGTATATAATTTAATCTCTGATGATTGTTTTTGTTTAAAATGCAGATTACTCAAGTGTATGGGTTTTATGATGAGTGCCTAAGAAAGTGAGTCTCTTAGAATCTTTGTATAGGCTTATTATTTTGCCAACGCCGATATACATCAATTTTGAAAGTTTAGATTGAAGTTGGACTTTATTTATTTCGAATGCAAACTATTCCTTGTGATCTTTCCTCCCTGTTTTATCTTTTCATCAATAATACTCCAGAAATAATTTAAATTAGTATTAGTCTTGTTTAAATGTATGACATTTTTTTCAATAGCTCTAGGATTTTCTTTTTTAAAACAAAGGAAGTTTCATGTAAGCTTTGATAGGAGGGCCTGTCTATTATTTTATGAGACAATTGAGCAATAAACTAGCTTAAACATTGAATCTGAAAGTAGGTTATGCTGTTATGCCAATATTCTTGGTGGAGCAATGGGATATAATCTGTAAACAGGCTTGTTTTGCATGCAATTACCTAATTTTACAGGGTTCTGGAGTATTTGGTGCCAGCAAACAGAATTTACTAGTCATTGTTGTTCTGAAACTAAAAGTGGATTACTTCTACGAAACATTTTAATAGTTAAGAAGTTAGGAACTACATTCTCTGGAGTATTTGGTGCAAGCTTCTCTTTAATTAAATTTTTGGTATTTGAAGATATTTTTTTCTTCTCCATTTTCAGGTATGGCAGTGCCAATGTTTGGAAGATCTTTACTGATTTGTTTGATTATTTTCCGCTAACAGCATTGGTTAGTATTTATTATTTATTGTTTAGTGTTGTTTTGAATGAACTTCTGTAATGTTCTATGTTATGTGGATACTTAAGATCAGGTTATTAGGGTGTGCTTTTAGTAGTTAGACACTCAGCAATTGTTTTTTTTTTTTTTCTGTGTTTTTTAATTAATGATTCTTACCTGCTGAGTTTCTTCTGTTTTGAAGGTCGAATCTGAAATTTTCTGTCTCCATGGTGGTTTGTCTCCATCCATTGAAACACTGGATAACATTCGTAACTTTGACCGTGTTCAAGAAGTTCCTCATGAGGGTCCCATGTGCGATCTTTTGTGGTCTGACCCAGATGATCGTTGCGGTTGGGGAATTTCTCCAAGGGGTGCTGGATATACCTTTGGCCAAGTATAATACTTCTTTTTGTTTTCCATTTTGTTGTTTTTTGATTCGTCTCTATTTCTCGGAAATGGTCAAAGGACATTTTTATCTTCCCTTATAACTTCAACGATGTCTTCAGGACATATCCGAGCAATTTAACCATACAAACAATTTGAAGCTGATTGCTAGGGCTCATCAGCTGGTCATGGAAGGATACAATTGGGGTCATGTAAGTACTTCACCTACTTCAATCCTTCATCATGAGATACGATTTCTTATACGAGCTTTGTGTAACTGATATCATTTCTTCCACAGGAACAAAAAGTTGTTACTATATTTAGCGCGCCTAATTATTGCTATCGATGCGGAAACATGGCATCCATATTGGAAGTTGACGACTGCCAGGGTCATACATTCATTCAGGTAAAGTTGTTCGCTTGCATAAACATTCCACCCGCATCCCGATCGACCTATTTACATTGTGCATATGTATAAACACTCGTATGTACACGTTTACATAAACATTAACAACTATTCTGATCAATCAGTTTGAGCCAGCTCCGAGGAGAGGGGAGCCAGATGTAACCCGGAGGACACCTGACTACTTCCTATAAAACAAACTGGCATTGAACTGACGAGTCTGACAGTTGGTCCTTGTCAATGGTGTTTTCATAGAGTGGTTTTTCAAATTTGAAGGTTTTCAGATTTGTGTGGGTGTCCGCGAAGCCATTGTACAAGGCTGATCCCTGTTGGAAATCCGTGGTAAGGTTTGCTTCCTTGAATCATGCTCGAGTTTCCATGGTCGAAGAGCCAGCAACAGTCCGGTAAGAGGCGCAGACAATGTTGACTCTTCATTTATTTATTTTCATTTTTGTTTTGGAGAGATGTGTAGGCCTGGATGCTGAGAACCTTTTCCATCTACTTGATCCATATTTGTGTTTTTTTTTTCATCTAAATGCATTTTTGAACCGATATCCGACACCTCCTTGCCTTTTCAGTTTATAGTATTGGATTATTAAAATGGATTTTAATGATCTATTTGTGATGACGTAGATGTCTAATAATAGTCTTGAATTATAATCTGCAGTTTATTCCTAGTTACAGTTGGATTGTATTCGATGTAGTTTACTTCTAGTTATTTGTTGGTCTAGTATGAATGAGTATGAGATAGATGTAAGAAATATATTTTTTAAAATAATCAATTAATATATTGTAAATTGATACTTATAATAATCATAAAAATACATGTGAAGTAAATTAAGTTGAAAGAAATATATAATATTTTACTAAGCATGAAAATAGAATGTATTCATATTTTAAAAAAAAATGTATTTATATATAAGCTTGTAAGCAAATCTATCGAACAAGAGTGAAGGTGTATTTATATTTATTTGTTTAATTTTAATCGCACACGAAAATTTTTGTTCATTAAGAAATATAACTTGTTCGTGTTCATTCGTTAATATGATAAACGAATTCAAATAAACATAAACGAATATAAATAAATGTAAACAAATGTAAACAAACACAAACGAATATATATAATGTGTTAAACATTTAATATTTTTTGTTAGTTCAATTAATTTAGTTAATTAATCGATTTTAAATGAATTAATCAAAAATTAAAATTTAAAAAAGCTCTTAATCATTATCGAAACCTAAAATTATCTAATAGATCAACTAATTTTATTTTTGTTTGGTTGATTGATTTGATTTAACCGTAAAATGAATACATCTAGACAAATATGAATAAATTTAAATAAATATAAACGAACGAACATAAACAAACAAATATAAACAATAGATTATCGAACATTTACGAACATAAATGAACGAACAAGTCTTTTATTCGTATTCGTTTGATTAATAAATAAACGAATATAAACGAACGTCCCGCCGAATATGGGTGCTTATCGAACGAGTCAATCATGAGTTGGACAATACTTGACTCGTGCTCGTTAAGTTTGACTCATTACTCGTTAAACTCACTAAAAAATTTACGTTAATTTTTAATTAAAAGTAAAATTTAATAATAATATATAATGTTTAATATTAACATAAATTAATAAATTTAATAAAAAAATCAAAGAGGGTATAAAACACTTTTAAGTCTATGTTAAATTTTGGTATTAAGCCTTTCAAAATCAATTTTCTAGTTCCGCAATTCATCACAATCTCGCTTGCTGGATTTTCAACTCTTCGCTTAAATTTTAGATTTCGCTTCTGGGCATTGATAGTCTATGTTAAATTGTGGATATTTTTACTGTTCTCTTTAAACTGTTGCAGATAATTTTCTCTCCGCGGTTGTTTTCGTGGAATAAAGGGTGAGAATCGCGGCTACAGGGCTCCAATCGGATTGGGTATTCCAAATTTTTTGACTTTAATCCTCTATGATTTCTGATGTTTGTAAGTTAAATCGTCAGTTGCCTTTATATACTTATGGTCTGTGTAAAATTGTTTGTAATTTGATATTCAAGTGACTTTACATAACTATTGCCTTAAACAATTAGTCAATTTTCATGTTTTTGTTACCGAATTGGTTTGAAGAATGCAGATTCGGTGCTTTCATCATTGAAAATGCCTAGTATTGTTCATGTAAATTTTGAAATATTAGCAGGAATAAAAGAATTTTGGATTAATTTTAAGTTTGCAATCTCGTAATTGATTCAGGGTTGCCGATAGAGAGGCTTATATTGCTGAGTAGCACGTAATTGATTCTAGAGAGGCGTATGCCGTAGGCGAATCCGAGATATAAAGGTCTGGTTTGTGATTTTAGAAAAGAAAAGTGCGGTGGTAGGATCTCGGAATGACTCGAGAGTTGGAGCACTTATTGTTTGTTGATCTAAAAATGATTCTAAAATGAATGATGGATGACCTTTGCTGATATGTACGATTTTCTGTCCGTCATTCGAGACGGGCAGATTTGTCTTTGGACAGAGAAGAGAAGCCTATAATTTTTCATATTGCTGAAAATCTATGGTTTTAGCTTATAGAACTTTCCGGATGATCTTGGTTTTGAAGTTGTGTGATTAGCTTGATGCCTTAACCTTAATTGTTATGATTGTATGATGTATTGTGTTTCTAGGTTTTGCATTAGTTTTGATATTGATGGTTGACTTGGAATATGTTGATCTTTCTTATTTCCTATGTTTCATTTCATTTAGCTGGCATGGATGAGCAATTTGTTCTTAGAGTTCCACCTTCTGTTGCCGAGCGCTTAAATCTCATTTTAAGTGAAAATGCTTCGTCTTCTGAGGATAAATCGCTGGATTTGGAATTTTTTGGTGAGGATTTCACTAAGTTTCTGCATGCAACTTCATTATTTTCTCAGAGAAATAGGGGGTAGGATTTATCTAGTAAGGTTGAGAACGTGTGATGAATGATTCACTTCATCGACGTTATTTGTTGGAGTCATAGGATATTTACGAACACCAAGCTTCTCATTACTTTGCAGAGGATGGGCGGACTGGTACATTTGTCCTTGGCAATGAACGTTTCCCCGCGTCTCTCTTAGATCTACCTTGTGTTGTTGAATCGTACAAAACTTACGATGACAATGCATTAGTTAAAACATCTGATATTGGTCAAGTACAGTACTTTCTATTTTTTGTTTTATTTGGATACAGTCATGCAGCATGATGGCTTCACTTTTCGGTTCTGTAATATTAACTGTCGCCATTGTTATAGATGATTTTGGTCAGAGAGTCCGGAGAAGCTTCTCCGGATGTGGTGGAATACAGACATGGTCTAAACCCTCCAATGAGGGATGCTCGGAAGCGAAGATTCCGAAGGGAGCCGGATCTAAATGTAAAGGGAGTTACACCCAAGTCTCTTATATTATATGTAGCTACCATATTTTGGTAAGAACTAAGAAGCGACTATGCTTTGACCGTGCTTATCATTGCAGCCGGAGCTTGTACAACGTGTTGAGAAAGACTTGGTGAACATCATGTCTGAAGGGACAGTCGGAAATCTTGATATCCTTTCGATACATTTGGTCTCAGTATCATTTCTTTAGTTATCATTATCTTTGTGCAACTAATACATTCTTTAGTTCTTATTATCTTAGAAACATCTCATTTCAGCGTTGTTGCAGATTGAATAAGATTCAGAAATCAAATTGTATATTTTATTCAATAAATTCTATTATTAAAATCTTATTTTTTCTGAATAATATCTTATTCATTTTATTGAATAAAAAGCTCACTCGGTTCGGTTCGATTCAATATAATTATATATTTTTTCTGTAAATATATAGAGATTATTGCTACAATGCCTTTATCTCTATATTTTTTTCAACTTTCAACCATTTATCTATTCTTAAGAATAAAAATGAAATAACATTATAATGTTTTCATTTTCAAATCTAGACCTTAAATTATAATTCCAATTGATGTTGTGATCATTTATCATGAATAAAAAACTTTTTTAAGATTCGAATAATAAAAGATTTCATCGATACGAGAAAAACGACATACTTAATAACATGTTTCATCGGACGATGAAAAAATACATGAGAGAAATCAAAACGTTTTTATCTGATTTGTAGAGTTTAAAATAATTTTCAATAAAATAAAGATTAAATTCAAATAAGAGATCAAAATGAAACAATCAATAAAAAATAAAATTAAACAATCGAAACGAACAATAAACAACATAAGATCGAGTTTAATTTTATATTTTTATTTTAAATTATTTTATCTTAAATAATATAAAATTTTAATTAAATATTAAATGATTAAAATATAAATAAAAGAATGACGAATTCATTCTCAGCCTCACAAAGCTCAGTGATGTATTAGGCCCCGAGTATATTTCATTGGCTTACACGCACGATCTTTCCCAGCCTCAACTTCTGTCCTCTAGGATTTGATCTTGTTCTTCTCAACTAGGAAGAGTTACAGGCAGCCATGGATGTACTTCTAAGAGCTTCAGCCACCGTCGTCCCTGCGACATACAGTCCAACAAGCAAAACCCAGTTCCACAAACCTATCTTTCATAATTTCACATCAAAACCCGGGGTCAATTCATCTTTCAATCCCCTCCATAAAAACACATCGAAATCCAGGTTGTTCACGACCTTATCATCGTCCCCAACGACGAAATCCGTCGAGCCAACTCTGCCGGAAGTCGAGGTCGACAGTGGGGAAGAGAGATTCGATTGGTATTCAAATTGGTACCCGGTGATGCCCGTGTGCGATTTGGATAAAACGAAGCCGCATGCAAAGAGGGTATTGGGACTCGATCTTGTTGTGTGGTGGGATAGGAATGAGAATGACTGGAAGGTGTTTGATGATAGTTGTCCTCATAGATTGGCTCCTTTGTCCGAGGGAAGAATCGATCAGTGGGGAAGATTGCAGTGTGTTTACCATGGATGGTGCTTCGCCGGTAACGGTGACTGCAAAATCATTCCTCAAGCTCCCCCCGATGGACCCCCGGTAACACCTTTGCTTTCAATTCTCATCCACCACTTGGCTTAGTTAACATAGTCTTTTTTTCATGGCAATGTCAAGCAAGTAAACTCATCAAATCAAATCAGTAGTTTGATAATTACATTCTATCGTAGTAACAAGATGTTGTTATACTTTGGGATAAGTACAAGTAACTTAGGAGAAAAATACATATTAAAATGATAAATTTTTAAATATTTACTTGAATTTATTGAATTGTTTTATATTAGGATCAAATTGAAAGATTTTATAAGTTTTGAGATTAAAAATGTTATCCTACTATTCTTTATTAGAAGAAAAGTGTCATGTTTATAATAATATGTTAATTGAGTGGTATATTTGTAACAATTTTTTAATTTACATGTTTGTAAGTGGGGTGATATGTTTGTAACTTTTAAAAGAAAAAGCGACTTATTTGTTACTAAACCTATAGTTAAGTGCAAGAATGGACGAAAAATGTCATGGGTGTGAACTGTTAGAGAGTTATATTAGAAATTTAGGGGGTACGGGATTATAAAATTTTAGGGGTGTAAGTTTAGATCGATATAAAATACATTTGAAATTTAGCGCTCTTCGGTTCATCCCTGATTAAGTGAACTTGATGTACTTTACTCATAGCTCTTATTTAACTTTGCTTTCAAGTTTGCAGGTCCATACATTCAAGAAAGCATGTGTGGCTGTTTATCCTAGCACGGTGCAGTATGATATTGTGTGGGTTTGGCCAAATGCTGATCCTCAATACAAAGATATTCTAACAAGGAAAAAGCCTCCTTATATTCCTGTATTGGATGATCCTTCGTATACAAAGTTGATGGGAAACAGAGATATTCCTTACGGGTATGGAACTTCCATGGCTCGTTTTATTTGTTGAAAAGTTATTGAATATGTGTGGAACATGAATACGTAGACTTTGAGTAACATGGGACTTAAAATCATTGATGTTCGCTGGGATTTGTTCTGGAAACTAACGTTGAATGTTTCAGGTATGATGTGTTGATTGAAAATCTTATGGATCCTGCTCATGTTCCTTATGCGCATTACGGACTAATGCGCACTCGGACCCCTACCGGTAAGAAGTTATCGATGAATTTTGAGACACGGAATTCATGCTTCTAAAATGGTACGTTTTGGTTCGCAGTGAAGGTTGACAGAGAAGGGGGCAGACCACTTGAGATGCGAGTCAAGAAGTTGGATATCAATGGTTATGCTGCAAATCAGGACGGGAGCAATATGTTCTTCTTTGCACCTTGCATCTTTCATGCTTTTGCTGGTTCCGCTGCTGATACTGATTCCGAGGTTGATCAAGGAAATGGATCTGCAGCAGCTTCTGAATCCGCAAAGGTTCTATGTTCACTCAACTATTTTGTTATTGGCCAGTTATCAACCATTAAAAACCCGGATCGGGTTGGCTGGTTGAACTTGCAGACTATCATGTCCGCTGTAGCATATTATACAACTGCTGAATTTCCTTGATTGTGCAGGCACCACCACCGAATCCAAGACTTTCTTTGATTTTTATGTGTGTTCCAGTTAGTCCTGGTCATAGTAGATTGATTTGGACTTTCCCGAGAAACTTTGGTGTTTGGATCGACAAAATTGTTCCAAGATGGATGTTTCATATTGGACAAAACCTGATTCTTGATTCTGATTTGTATCTTCTTCATGTTGAGGTGATCCCTTTATGTCTACCTCGGTGATGAGTTTCATTCAAAGTATTATGTTGTTCCAGTTCCTAATTCTTCATGAAGTTTTCGTGTTCGATATCTATGATTAACGTACATTTAGATACGATCATAGGGATATGCATCATACATGCGACACTCATAATCTAAACCTTTTTATTTCTCAATGTAGGAGCGTAAGATAATGGAAATCGGGTCTACCAATTGGCAAAAGGCTTGTTTTGTGCCTACAAAGTCAGATGCATTAGTGGTCGGTTTCCGAAGGTGGTTCAACAAGTATGCCGGCGGCAAGATTGATTGGAAAGGGAAGTTTAGTGGATCTCTTCCTCCAACTCCTCCTAGAGAGCAGCTGCTGGACAGGTGAATTTAGTAACTATTACATTACTCATACTCTTCCCTAGTACTTGTATCCAATATTCGCATTACGCATATATTCAAATATAAGTACGGAGATATATCCTTCTGAATTGTAAGAGAATGAGCATATCCGCATCGAACGTGTACATGCATCCAATACTTTTGGCCTGAGAAACTCAAGCTACAAACTCGATTTCCTTTCGAAATTCTGCAGGTACTGGACACATGTGGTGAACTGCAATAGTTGCAAAACTGCATATAAAGGCCTTAATGCGGTCGAAGTATTGCTGCAAATCGTATCCATTGTTTCGATCGGGATCGTTGCTGCAATGAAGCAGAACATGATGTCGACGATGGCTAGAACGGCGATAGTATTGACGGCTATCATTTGCTTTGCAGTTTCAAAATGGTTGGCTCATTTCATCTACAAGACTTTCCATTACCATGACTATAACCACGCTGTTGTGTAAATCTGATGTGAATATGACACCCTTTACTTTGCACGTAAGATTAAGCTGTATAAACTCTAAAGGTTAATTTGCTATTATTTTTAAAAAATATTATGTTAGGTGTGGAGTGTCTCAATGCACAACCGAATTTACTTACCGAATTGGTTAATTTGGGTGAATATGTGTGGAAACAAAAATATAAACAATGACACAAGAATTTATAGTGGTTCGGCCTCGCCTACATCTTAACTATTATAGGTTGCTAACAGTGATCGAAAATACACCCTAACTATTATTTTTTATTTTGATTATTGTATTATTTTTTTTACAAATTTGATAAAAAAATTTATTTAAAACATATTATATTAAATAATATTTATTAAATAACATTACAAATACTATATATATGTGTGAGAAAAAGAATATGACAAGTAAACATACATATATCATATATTGTTAGAGATAGTCGATTAATTTTAGAATTAATTTTGATTTAAAAAATTTAAATGAAATTTGAATAATTAAATAATACTTGAAAATTCAGTTAATTTATTTTTCATTAATATATTATAAAAGTCAAAGTCAAGACTGATAGTATTAGAAATTTCCAAGGACTAATAAAAGAAATATAGAAAAACTCATCGCGTAATCAATGAATCTTTCCCTTTTAGCCACGCAAAGTTCAGAGTTGTTTTCCTGGTCAACTCAGCACTCGTTCTCTTCCTTTTGGTCCACAAAAAGCGAATCTAAAAATTAATTTTATAGTAAGCATTAATTTTTTGAATTTTAAAATATGTTTAAAAGATATTAAAATTTTTTGATATAAAATAATAAATATTTTAAAAAATAATTCTTTAATAATAAATTTTGAGAAAAAAATAGATCACAAATAAAAAATTAAACAATTCTAATGATGGGGGTGGGTTCTAATTCCACTAATGTATAATTAAATTTAAAACAATTCTAAGTTGTTTAAATAAAGTTAGAAATTCAAATGTTGACGTTATAAATAAAAAAAATTAAATTAAAATTATTATGTTACAGTGAGTCTGTAAAATTTGATCTAATTTAATCGATTATAGATAAAAAATAAAATGATTAAATAAAAAAATTAACTATTAAATAAGGGAATTTTACAAAATTATTGTACTTATTTTTTCATTTTTCCAAAATATTATATCAATCACTTTATTTCTCAAAATACTGTACTTTGAACAGTAATTTTAAAGATGATTATAAAAAATAATTTTAAACAGTAAAATAAATTAAATTGAATAAAAAATAAAGTACCGACTTTAAACTTTGTTTTGATAATTTTTAAAGTGTTTTCTGTAAAATTATTATTCAAAGTCGATACTATTTTATATCAATTTTAATTTTTTATTTTATTTAATTTATTTTACTGTTTACAATCAGATTTTTTTTATAATCATCTTTAATGTTACTATTTAAAGTATAATATTTTGAAACATAAAATAGCTTGAGTAATATTTAAAAGGCATAAAGATAATTTTAACCCTTAACGTTTATAGTTTTTGTCGTTTTGGCCCTTATTCTTTTTTTAGGATAAATTTAGCCCTTAAACTATATCTTTTTGACAAACATCTTATTTTTTAACTAGCTTGATGACTGGACCGTTAAAAATTTAACGATGATATATATATATATATATATATATGGAATATAATTTTAAATGATATGGAATGTAACCTATCAAATACATATATATATAATATAATTTTATTCCAATATAAAATATAAAACAATTAAAATTCAAATAAAATATTAAAAATTAATTAATTCTAAAATAAAAAAATTATTAAACATTCTTAACCTTAACTACGATAGAATAAAATTAATTAATTAATAATCTTTTATTTTAGAATTAATTAATTTTTAATATTTTATTTGAATATTAATTGTTTTATATTTTATATTAGAATAAAATTATATTCCATATATATATCATCGTTAAATTTTTAACGGTCCAGTCATGAAGCTAGTTAAAAAATAAGCTATTTGTCAAAAAGATATAGGTTAAGGGCTAAATTTATCCCAAAAAAAGAATGAGGGCCAAAACGACAAAAACTATAAACGTTAATGATTAAAATTATCTTTATGCCTATTTAAAAAAATATTTTTTTAAATTATCATATTTTTAGATTTTTACCAATAAATAAATACTTAAATATACAAAATTTTAAATAAATGTTCAAAGTTTTTTTATTAAAATAAATTTCTTACTTTTTTACAGAACAAGCATCTTAATTAAATTTTAAATATTTATTTTTAAATAAAAATGAATTTTAAAATTACCACTTTAATTATAAAAAAATATACAGTTTACACTTATTTTATAGTCAACTCATGACTCGTTCCCTTCATTTTGAACCATGCAAAGCTCACAAGCTATTTTCAACGAATTCCTAGTCAACTCTCAGCTACGAGTTCTTAAACTCTGCTTCCTTCCCTCTTTACTCAAGCTCGGGAGCTAAAATTGGAGTTTAAAGAAGAAAAAACACGAAAATCAGCAGCTATGGAGTTTCTCAGAGTTTCTTCTTCTGCCATTGTTTCTACTCCATACATTTTAACCACTAAAACCCAGTTTCTTAAACCCAAGTTCCTGTTGAAATCTTGGTTCACTTCATCTTTCACACCACTTCACAGAAATCTATCGAAATCCAGGTTGTTTACAACCTCGTCATCGTCCCCATCATTAACAGCGGAACCCATCGAGCCACCGCGGCCGGAAGTCGAGGTCGACAGTGGGGAAGAGAGATTCGATTGGTACTCGCAGTGGTACCCGGTGATGCCTGTGTGTGATTTGGATAAAACGAAGCCGCATGCGAAGAGGGTCTTGGGTCTTGATCTTGTTGTGTGGTGGGATAGGAATGATAATGACTGGAAGGTGTTTGATGATAGTTGTCCTCATAGATTGGCTCCTTTGTCCGAGGGAAGAATCGATCAATGGGGAAGATTGCAGTGTGTTTACCATGGATGGTGCTTCGGTGGTAACGGTGACTGCAAAATCATTCCTCAAGCTCCCTCCGATGGACCACCGGTAACACCTTTGCTTTCAGTTCACGTTCATCATGTTTAAACTGTTCCTTTTGTTTGTTCTTGTTGCTATTATCTTAGAATTATCATAAACTTTCTGAGCAAATATTTAAAGGGAGTAAACCATATAAATATTCCTATTACCGAATTCTTTATTGAATTATTTGACTATAAAAAGTTATAAAATTATTCTCGACCTAAAAAAACGTAAGCAAATTTATTTAATACCATTAAAAATTTAACGAGATCAACGATGTGATAAAGAAAATTGATATAATAATATATTTAATCGTTCTGACGAAACTAAATGGGTGGGGTTCCCACCAAAAATATATATATTTTTAAATTTGATCTTCGTATATAGATTATTTTTAAGTTTATCTTACTTTTAAATATTTATGTTTTATTTCTCATAACCTTAAATTTCGATTCCGTCCTTATTCATCTGTCAACTTTTATATTTTGTTTTAACTTGGTTCTAATTCTAAAAAATAACCCTTAATATTTAAAAACTTTATTAATTTAGTCCTTTTTCTTTCTTCCACTTAAACTCCATTCCTATTTGGAAAAAATAAAAAAATAATTTTAATCATTTATTACTGTCATCCAATGGTCTAAAATTAGTGTAAACTAAATGAGTTTTACACCACGTAATTTGATCCTAACCATATATATATATATATATATATATATACACTCTTCACTCGAGTTCAGTTAAAATTGTGTGTATATATTGCATTCTTCGTACAATGTTGATTTTGTATCATAGTTCATGTTCAGCAGTCTCGTGTGATGTTATTGGCAAAGAGGGTAATTTTGCTTTCAAATTTGCAGGTGCATACATTCAAGAAAGCATGTGTGGCTGTGTATCCGAGCACTGTGCAGCATGATATTGTGTGGGTTTGGCCAAATGCCGATCCTCAATACAAAGATATTATAAAGAACAAAAAGCCCCCTCACTTTCCTGTATTGGATGATCCTTCATTTTCGAAGGTGATGGCAAACAGAGATATTCCTTATGGGTATGTAGTTCATCTTATTTTGTTGAAAGTTTCTTGAAGAGTCCGAGTAACATACGAGGCGTAAAATCATCAATGTTTGCTGAAATTTGTTCAAGATTCTAACTTTGTCTTTTCAGGTATGAAATTTTGATTGAAAATCTTATGGATCCTGCTCATATTCCGTATGCACATTACAGACTAGGTCGTGTTCCAGAACCTAAGGGTAAGAAGTTCTTAATGTACTTCGAGATATGGAACTCATGCATCTAAAGTTGTACATTCTGGTTCACAGCGAAGGTTGACAGGGAAGGGGGCAGACCATATGAGATGCAAATCAAGAAGTTGGACATAAATGGTTACACCGGAACGCAGGACGGGACCTGTTCACACTTTATTGCACCTTGCATCTTTCATGCTTACGTCGATGCTGATCCCGATCTGGAGGTTGATCAAGGAAATGGATCTGCAACATCTTCTGAATTCCAAAAGGTTCAGATCAGAACAGCTGGTTTAACTATTTTATGTTTTCCCAGTGTTTTTTTACTCATACACAGTAATTTGTGCAGGCACCACCACCAAATCAAAGACTTTCTTTGATTTTTATGTGTGTTCCGGTTAGTCCAGGTAATAGCAGGGTGATTTGGACTTTCCCAAGAAACTTTGGTGTTTGGATTGACAAAATTGTTCCGAGATGGATGTTTCACATTCTATCGAATCTGTTTTTCGACTCTGATTTGTATCTTCTTCATGTTGAGGTGATTCCTTTGTATCTGGCTTGTTGAAAAGTTTCATTCAAAATATTATGTTTTTTTTTCTTGATGTATTCGTATCTTGCAGCTCTGCAGACGGAGCTAAAATCGAACACAATTGCATCGAGACACATACCCGTGTCTAACACTCTAATGGAAACTTTTTTGTTTGCAATGTAGGAGCGTAAGATAATGGAAATTGGGGTTACCAATTGGCAAAAGGCTTGTTTTGTGCCTACAAAGTCAGATGCCTTTGTGGTCGGTTTCCGAAGGTGGTTCAACAAGTATGCCGGCGGCGAGATTGATTGGAGAGGAAAGTTTAATGGAGCTCTTCCTCCATCCCCTCCTAGAGAACAACTGATGGACAGGTAAATTTAGTAACTTTGTTATATTCTCCGACCGTTCACTAGTACCCTTGCTTGTTACTAAAATGTACACACATCCAACACTCTTTGCCCGAGAAACATAAGCTACAACCTCGACTTCTACTTGGAACTTTGCAGATACTGGACTCATGTGGTGAACTGCAAGAGTTGCAGAACTGCATATAAAGGTCTCAACGCCCTCGAAGTAATGCTTCAGATCATATCCATTACTTCCATCGGGATCGTTGCTGCATCAAAGCAGACTATGATGTCAATGGCGGCTAGAACAACGATCATATCGACGGCTATCATTTGCTTTGCAGCTTCAAGATGGCTGGCTCATTTCATCTACAAGACTTTCCATTACCATGACTATGACCATTCTGTTATATAAATTTGATATGAATGTATACTCTTTACTTTGTATGTAAGGTTAAGCAAGCTGAACCCTTTATCTATACCAGCAATGATATGAAATTAAACATCGAATCACGAGTAGAGTGATAAAAGATTTGATATTTCGGATTTTTGATGCATTGTGAAAGAAAGTGAAGTGTAAACTACTTATTCTGCAACAGCCAACAGCTCTAATCTTTTGCTTCACAGCCATTGCAATCACTTACCAAGCCCCTGATCCATGGCTGGAATCAGCTACTTCCTTAACCAAGCTCTAAAATGCCACTTTCAAAACCGGTGAAGTTTTGCTTTCTGCGCAGGCTCCGGTTGCAATGGCCCCTGCTTTATATGCAATGACCCCTGCTTTGATGAAGCTGAAGCTTGCACCGGTGATATTTGATGAAGAGATAAACGACACGATTCCGACTTTGTGTTTGGAAATGAACTTTAGGAAAGGGAGGTATCTGTGTACTGCAAGGGGAAAGAATGAATCATTACTTGTGGAGTTTCCTGTGTTGTTTAGGGGAAGCCATGTATTGAATAGCACATTTCTGATGGATTTGAGCTTATGTTTATCCGCAACTTACAGTTCGAGCAATAACGATGAGGAGGGAAAGGATTTTCGGTTTTATTTCGATTTTGAGCATCTTAAGAAAACGAGACTGTCATGGGGAGAGTGAGTTCTTGAGAGATTGGAAGCAATGGGATAAGGGACAACGAAAAGTGCCGGTGAAGAAGGTAAAGACCTATAATAAGGAAGCAATTTGATGGTCTGGAGCCGGAAAACTATTGGTCTCGGGTATGCGAGGGGCAAGCAGCTAAGTACATTCACAGGCCTTGGCATTCTATACGGAAATCAAAGTGATCGATGAATATTGTGACCGAGATCAGCAGTCGGATGGACTGGGATTTCGACACTCTGCATGTGGTTCAAGGGGAAAAAGCACAGAACAAACAGCTTTGGCTGCACTTGGTTACCTATACGTCCCGACGCAATTCTCACGTAGGCTAAAGAAATGGTTCAGACATGGAGGAACCTTTATGTCACGACGAACGTGCCATTCTACAATTGCTTCTATAACTTGAGGTCTCATTACAATGTCCATTTGCTCGATGATTACAAGGAACTATGGAGTGACACAAGTGAGATGTACAACGAGACAATGATGCTGAACAACGGGAAACGATACATGAGAGCTGCCTTGGATACCAAGGTACTTTACCGGTTGAAGATCCGTGTAGAAACCTTTTATAATTTGACCAAAGATTGCAAAGATGAAATTATACATTCTGAATAGGTTATTTTGTGCCTTGAATTCATTCACACTGCTTGTTATTCCCTTTAAATTCCTTTACTTTGTTAGAAAAATATAATTTTGTCGAAATCAATTCGGTCAAAATTTGTAAAACAAAATTGTTTGCCTTATGGAAAATTTAGTGTACACAAACTTGTGTATCAATGTATTTTCTATAATCATATGGTTATATGATTCTTGTTCTTCCTTCGCTTATTGTTGCTCCTTGCTTGCGTCTCCATGGCTACTTGCTACTGCTTAAGCCTAAGGAAGCAGTTTTACCTGACATAGAAATTGACATGTAGGTCAGATTCAGGTTTGGAACATGTCCATATCTGCTTTTATTACACAATGTTTTGCAGGTGTCAGCTTCCAGATGTAGACAGGTTCTTCCATTGTTACACCACTGCAGTCTCCCTGTGGGAAAAATACAACCTGGCTGAAGTTGCTTGGGTTTTAATTACAGGACAGCTGAGGTTTTCATAAAGGTTGGTTATAAATGCACGTTGACACGTTGGTGACATGCATGCATGTTTATGTTTGATAGATACGGTCATAAATATACCAAAATGTAAAAAAAAAAACTTATTGAACATCTGTTTCTGTAATTTTGTCTCGATCTGATCTCCACAGATTTAGTTTTTGAGGTAATTTTCATGCCTTCCCTTTCTCAACTGGTATAAGTATTTGTTCTTGTTAAAGCAGTGAATTATAAATATGATCTTTCGAATATACGAAAAGATTTCGAGATAATATATATATATATTCTTTCAGGAAGCACTTGTAAACATCATGGAAGGAAGTGGCAACGGCAGCTCCTACAATTCTACAGGTACTCAATTCTTGGTATTTTCAAGATTTTTTCTCTAAATTTTTTACTGGTTTCAATATATCAAAAGTCCCTATACTATTTCAAAGTTTAAAATTTAGCCTTTATTTGGAAATTCTTAAATCTTTCGATTAAATTCCATCTTATTTTTTTAATTGCTGACATAGTAGTAATAAAAGGGGGGGGGGGGGTCAAATTGATATATGCTGTAAATGTAGGACTCAAAAAGGTTATTTTGCTCTTTTATAGCTGTAACTTTCTAATAAAAAATGGCATAAACTCAGTATAAAATCAGTCTAGGGACTAAATTTTACATTTTAAAATAGTATATTAAATCTAATGTGTTTAAAATGTTTTTATTATATGAAACACCAAACTAAAACACTTGAAAAGCTTCAGTGAAATCACCATCAGAGTTGGAAACACTACAGAAACAGCATGTGGAGAAAACAGTAAAGATCCAGGAGCTTAAAAAGCAAATTGAAGTTCTGAAGCTTCGTTTAGAGAAGACAAAGACGGCGACAACGGCAGCGAAGAAGGGTGTCGCTGATGAGAAAAGAGAAGCTTTCAAGAACCTGGGCGAGAAATATAACATCTGGAGCGAGGAATATAATGCTTTGTTGAGCGAAAGGTCAAGGGAGCTTAAATTAATTTAATCCATATGCATGATGATTTCTCGTTAATGTTTAAAGGATCATATCCTCGTACTCGTGTCTGAATATGTGTCGGACAAGTATTGAGGGTCTTTATTGTTGCTCAATAGATCAAGGAAAAATTATGAAAGGAAAAAAGCGTGTATATACATATACACACATACATATCAAACATAAACCAATGTAAGATAGGTAGAGGAACATAAAAAATGCAGATATGACATGATTCAGTGAGTGTTTCGGGTCTGGTTTTGGAAGGAAACTAGTATAGTATCTCAGTTGGGTAGATTATAAGCATAGTTGAGATGGTGAAAGTCGTTAATTCTTCAAAATCACGAACTTTTCAAAGCTGATAGTGCTTCCTTAGTTGTAGCTGAGATGACAGCATCTGAAGCATTTGGCAAATAGTAATACTTTCCTGCAAGATTAAATCAATGAGACACTATTTCATTGCAATACTTATGCATACAAACGAGTAAATGCTTCTGTCGATGCACCTTGAGCTACTCGGGCGATTTCCTTGGCGAAACCAGTCGAAACAAACTTGTTTTCGGTGTCAATGACAAGAAGAGACATTCCTGCTTTGTATATTTTCCCTGACACTTCAAGAATCTCATCCTGCAATATTTGTTCACACAAATCGTACGGAAATTGTTATAATTATATTCGTCTCAATAGCAGATTCGCATGCTTTTAGTCATATTGATATCATCCCTAGATATAATGCCAAAATTTACCTTCAACTCTTGTGCCGAGGGTCTAGGGGCATCGGAAGCAGCAGCTTCTGGATCGGTGGACCGTTTCAGTGATATGTTGGCTCTTCCATCAGTAATTGCAACGATCATCACGCGTCCCACATCACCACTTTTCTCTGCATTTAACCCGACCCTGACTGCCTGATAATATTCAAGTTGATGAAGTAATTAGAAAAGGGATCTGTTAGTTTGCATTTAACTATAAGTCACAATGACAGATAGCAGATGCAAAAGATATTTTGATCTCATGGACTGTAACTCCACAAAACCTAAGCCATGAGATCGAAACTTAACGTAGAATAATATGGAAAGGGTATCCAATATGTATGAATGTATATAATTAACGAGTTAAAAATGATTGCTTCAGAAAAATCCGTGCCACATTGAGGGATTCACTATATATGCATACCATGCTTAAACCATGAGCTAAGGGAGAGCCACCACCACACGGAAGTCTCTCAAGACGTTTTCTTGCCATTGCAATTGATCTCGAAGGAGGCAGCAGGACTTCCGCTGCATCTCCACGGAAAGGTATAATAGAGACCTATTCAGCATTCCAAGCAAAGAGAAACAAATTATTACCAGAAATATTCATGATGGTTCATTACATCAGCTTTAGCTGTTCTGTTTCTACAGAACAGTTACTAACTAGCAAGGTTTGTATGCTTAAAAGCACAGAACAAAACCGTCTCTTGTTTACCTGATCTCTGCTTGTATAACTCTCGGCCAGCAACTTAAGTGCAGCGCCTTTAGCATTTTGCATTCGATTCAATGCCATGCTCCCACTTGCATCAACCACAAATATTACCTATCATGAAATAATATATGTATGAACCCCAAGCACAAGTATTATCAGTAATTGAATTTATTTTATTCTCTTGAGAGATTCCAGTGAAAGCAGTTTGTTTGAACAATCTTTACGTATCATCAGTTTACATTCTAGTGATAAATTCATGCCAATGGAAGTTCAGAAATTATGATCAACCACACTCCTATAGGAGTATTTACTATCATAACAGTGAGGAACGCTGGAATACATAGGAACTAGTAGCAACTAGCAAGTATTTTATTGCTAGTTAGGCCAGTAAACAAACACAAACGAGGGTATGTTCATGTTTATTCGTTTAGTTTTAACAGAATAAATGATCATTTAGTTCGTTTACATACCTATTACTAGATATATAAATAAAGTTAATAATAGATGTAAAGAAAAGTAGTTCATGGATACCAATGCTCCTGCTTTTCTTGCCATTCTTTTAGCTCTCATGTCGGTTTTCTCCACGAAAACTTTCCTACTTTTCTGAATGTCTTTCTCCCGACGCAGCTTTTGATATGGTGCAGCAGCTCTAAGTGTAGCATCAACAGCTAGTCTCTTTACAGGCCCCTGGGGTAAAACCAACATAGTTAATTCAAAAACTGAAGTTAAGATCGAACAAAAAATTGTACAGACGATTTGAAAGAGCGAAGAAGATTGCTAGGTTTCATTTTGAGATTTCAAAATGTATACACAAGGGTAGATTTTAACAGGGAGTCTAAGAAATGTAACACACTTCATTGAAGGTATAAAGAACAAGTTGGAAGCTCAGTTTGCAAAATATTTTATATTGATGGTCATATTTTGTATATCATCAGCCACTAATCACTATCCATGGAGAATATTACATTTGGGAAAGAGACAAGGGTAACCTTTGGGAGCATTGGTTTAATATATCGGCCTCTATCCTCGGAGAATATTATATTCTTGGCTCTTCCAGCTTTCCCCCTCCGCCTCTGTGCTTGTTGTGCAAAGAAAAGTAGTTTCTCATCCACCAACCCCCCTTCTGCATCAAAGATAAACTCTTCAGGTAATTGCTCCTGTTGCTCGTTCTCCTGATCACTTTCATCCTGTTGTAAACAACGCCTCACGGTTTCAGTTAAACTTTATTTTCATCGGTAAAATATTTGATGAATTGATGATAGCAAAATCCTAGATAAGGACTTTTGGCATATTTTAGTTGACTATAAACAACAATAAACGAATGACACATCTATCAAGGAACAGAAGAGTTTAGTTCTTAAATGACAATATACCTCTTGATCTTCTTCCTCCTCATTCTGCTCTTCCCCGGATTCCTCATTTTGTGGAGGTGGAGGTGGAGGCGGAGGCTGTTGATTTTGTTGATCTGGTGGGTTCTCATTGATAATCGAACGAGGGAGTATGACAAGCTCCACCTGTATTATATAATATATCAGCACAAATCCTGGTAGCTATATCAACAGGTTCAATACTTCTCCCCAACCATTGGCCAAAAGAATATACAGAAGGATGAGGAGAAAGGGTTATAAGTGTATATATTATTTTCCGAAATAGAACTAATATACTTGTGAACATATGTAACCAGTGATTAGCAGACAATTCAACAAAACCTGCAATGACACCATAAATGTCATGTAGTCTGAACCGGAAATATGCTCGAAAGTTGGATAAAAATTGGAAATGGAACAAGTATTTTGCAAACTAACGGGAAGCAAAATCATAGTAAGAATACTTAACAGCTTTTTTCAGGTCATCTACACCAACTCTCTCCCGTCCTTCCAAAGCAGCCAAGCACTTTGCAACCCGGGCAGCATATAGCTCAGCTCTGTGTCCCTGTAAATCGTCCGAGTACTTAATTATTTCATACTCCATAGCCATGATTAAAACAATATCTTACTATCTATCAACATTAAAAAAGGAACACTTTGAATGGTGCATGAAATGTAAGAACTAAGACTAGGATTCGATCTTAGGCCTTAGCACCTGGCAACCACCACGAAGGGATTCCATAACGAGGTACTTTAGTTGTTCCCGGCCAATTGTGACGTCCTTCAAATACTCTCTTGCTAAAATGATCTGAGAAAAAAATGCACAAGAGTCATCTTTCCAAATAACAAAAACTCAGATCCGCATCAAATCAACAAAGCTTAGAATCGTGTAAGAAAATTCAATTAGTATGGTTTGATGGAAAATTCCTGAAGGCATGGTTACCTGAGTCTTTGCATACTCGGTTTCTTCCTTAACCATGTCAAAAACTTTATTGCTAGCTTCCTGGAATTCTGTTGCGATACCAACTGCCGCAACACGATCTTCAAAGTTCATTGGAAGATCTGCACTGCAAAGGAAGTGTGCCTTTCATAGTATGGGAATAGATATGTAGAAGCTAAGAAACTAATTCCATCATCTACAAAACAAGCTTTATACCTCAAGTTAATTGCAATTCGATCTAATAAATGTTCTCGTACAGTGCCTTCTTCAGGATTATAAGTGGCAATTAAAAGTGGTTTACAAGGGTGCTTGAAGCTGATTCCCTCTCTTTCAACAATATTAACTCCTTCGGTCAGCACATTGAGAAGCAAATTACTAATGCCATCATCCAGAAGATTAATTTCATCAACGTATAATACACCTCTATGTGCTTCTGCTAAAAGGCCGGGTTGGAAAACAGTTGTGCCCGTTTTCACAGACTCCTCAACATCGACAGATCCAATGAGTCTGTCCTCTGTGACTCCAAGTGGAATCTGGAGCAAGAGTGACGAGATGGGCATTAAGACAGCAAACCAAACTTAATAACAAAGGCTTTCTAGCAAGAAATCTACCTGAACAAAAGGAGACCGAACTACTTGAGTCTTGAAATTGCCATCAGAATCATATTCAACTCTCTGAGCTAAACCATCTTCCCACCTTCAGAGGTTATGCAAACCAGGTCACTATCTTGAAAGTAATGAACTATTGTTGAACCAGTTAGCTGAGCTCTCATATCTATTATCTTGTCACACAAACGATGCAACCTATCTAGAAAGTTGTACCGTTCTAGACCCGGAACACATATTAACACTCAAAGGAATACTGATATATTCTCAAAGGAACTTCAACAACAAGAATTATAGGGAGAAAGAAAGTAATATATAGCACAAACCTATGTTCTATAGGAGGAAAGCTCGATATATATATATAAACACAATTTAGAAGCACAAAAGTATTAATGAGATTATAAGAGGCAAAAGTTCAGTGTTCATACTCTTCTGGGCAGGCTGGGTCTGCATTTGCCATTGAACCAACAACTACATCAATGGGAGGCAAAATCGCGTGCAACCCACGTGCCATTACAGTCTTGGCTGTTCCACGCCTCCCAGAGATAGCAATCCCTCCAATCTCACGATCAATAGCCCCAAGCAAAAGTGCAGTTTTAATGGCATCCTAAATCACAACAGTTAACCAAATCAAGCATAGAAATTCAACTCCTTTATTTGAATAAAACCCATCTCTGTTTTCAATCCTCTCAACTGAAATTCAATATAATTAAGCCATAAAAATTATAAATTGCAGCAAAGTAAAAGAGATGAAAGAAACCTGGCCAACGACAGCAGCCAAAGGGAAGTACTGTCTACCATAGGAAGATGAAGGGTCCTCGGATTCAGTAGCAATGGCTGCCCCATTGCTCGAGTCTAGAGCAGTATTCGAGACAGCTAGAACACGACGAAAACGAGTGGTGTTTCGACTTTGAAATCGTTTCTTTTTGCTTAAACGAGAAGAAGATGAGAAGAAGAGAAAAGGGTATGGTTTAGATAAGGTAGAACATGACTGAAGCTGAAGATAAGACAGAGAAAGTGATGAACAAGAAGTAGCCATGGCTGAAAATGCCATTGATTTCAACAAACACACAATGGGAGCTTTTGGTTTTAAAGTTTCTTTCTTTATCTTTTACATAATCTCGTAATCTAATCTTTCTGTTTCGTTCGGTTTCTTCCATTGTCTCCTGCAACTCCTTTTAACTCTTCCCTTGGTCCTACTGTCTTCACGCGCTCACTTAGGCGCTTGTCAAGTACCATTTTATTTTGTATTTTAAAAAAATACAAATAAATAGTATCCACAAATAAACTTCATAAATACATGTAAAAACACAAAGCACTTCAGTTATTTTTGAGTTAATTGCGAACATGACCACTAACAATGACATCTATTTTAATTTGGTCCTTAAACTCTTTGTTATGATGACCAGGCAATGCAGAGGCTCGCCGAAATCAACCGTCGTAGTTGTCTCTTCGTGCTTGTGACTACCATCTGATCCTCGCTTCCAAGCCGAGCAAACCCAACATTATCCGTGTCTTCATCGTATACCGCAAGGAAATGCATAAATAAATACAATATGCTTAGCAAAAATGTTGCTCACATCCCTCTGTTCATATGCTTTTAGGATCAATGGAGGGTCATATTTCCATACGCACCAGAGTTACCATGCTTTTTCTCAACCTCCAAGAGCTGATCGATGACGGTGTTTATTGTCATGAACCTCGGTGATTCATAAAAGCTATTAGGCCTCCGTGTTTCGGTTAAAAATGGTAACGAAAACGTCTCCCCCATAACGATATAGCTGCAATCCACGAAAAACAATTGCATTCATCATGGATGCATTGTGCACTGCTTTTACATCAACATGACCAGGTGTGTCATGGCTCTGCGATTTTCTCAATCAAAAGACTGATGAGAAAGTGAAGCAACCGAGACAAGTTTTGAGGTGAATGAAGAATGCTAATGTAATTGAAGCTCAAAACACAGAAAAACTCCAAGAAAAGACTATTTACTGATGCTACTCTCGGATCCACAGACCATGTTCGACCAGGCACATAGGCCACATGTAAGTTAAGACACACACTGATTATGCTTCATTCTCTTTTCAGCATGGTATTAGTAAACATAGACATGCATTCATCAAATGTTTACACAACCAACAAAATTCCGTATTCATGCTTCTAATATAACAACTAGTTAGATCGATACCAAACAAATTTATGTATTTTTTTATCATTCATTCGTAGAAATATATAATCAGACAAAGCTAGTTTCAGTTATTTTACCAAGAGAGGTAGAAAGAAATTCATTCCGCCGATGAAGAGTAGTATGATGCAAAGATAAAAATTAAGAAATTATTATCCTAGTAAACAATACAGTGTTTTTGTTTTGTAATTAAACAACACCATCAGTTCTGGATCACAAATCAATACATTAGTGAGAGCAAGGATCCGAGTGGTGTTGAGAGTGTAGTCGTACCCCTGGAAATTTTAACTTGTCATTTAGTGTAGTGTAGGAATATCAGTTAATGCAGCAAGAACCCCAGATTTCAGAAGAGGAAATCACACGAGGATGTGCTTAAATCCCAATTTCATCATGTTATGAATTGATTCCTTATTCTGAAATGTTATATTAGGAATAATAATACCGTAAAACTCATAAAATAGTGAACAATATATCCAGAAATGGTTAGAATCACAATCATTTATGGTATGAATAGAATTGACAGATATTCCTAGATTCCACTGGCTATACAAGGGAAATCTTAAAGAGCTAATAAGATATGATAGGAGATTCGATAATTTGAATCCTCTATAAATTGCCTGTTATGATTTCTGTTCATGCATACTCAAAGAAAGAGAAAAGAAATATGACAAACTCAAGTTTCCTGCTGTTTCTTCACATTTCTGTCATTTTCATGCTTTGCATAAGCTTTTCCTCTGCTGCTGTTGAGGAAGATAGAAAGGCAAGTATTTTTCTTGCGCTTTTGCATTTTTTTAATGAATTTTTTATCAGTTTAGTGACCGATCGTTAACGATGTTAATCCGGAGTGCGATGATGCAGATTTACATTGCATACTTGGGATCACTTCCTGATGGAGACTACACTCCAACATCTCATCATTTCAGTTTGCTTCAAACACTTTTTAAACAAAGGTAGGGTTAGGATTTTGATATGATGAAGCAATTCCCCCCCTTGTCATTATTGATTTTCTTGTAAGAAAGTACAAATAGAAAGCCATTAGAGGCCATCCTCTGATAACTACCTTTTAGTAGTAGGGACCAAACATGTGCACCACTTTTCAATTTAGTTAGAAGGAATAACAGCCATTATTCAGAAATCTGATGTTTTGCCTCTCTCCAGTTCGGTTGAAAATTACTTAATCAGAAGTTACAGAAGGAGCATCAATGGATTTGCTGCTAAGCTCACTGAAGAAGAGGCAAAGAAACTTGCAAGTAAGTGGTATTAAAAGCTCTCTTAAGCTCACATTTTTTCACTCTACTGCATATTGATGATACATTTCCACCACTTCAATTATATGCAGGCTTTAAAGAAGTGGTTTCGGTTTTTCCAAATCAAGTTTATCACCTTCAAACAACAAGATCATGGGATTTCATGGGATTCACGCAAACTGCTAAACGCAATGCTACTTCCGAAAGCAATGTTGTTATCGGTGTCCTTGACTCAGGAATCTGGCCTGAGTCGGACAGCTTCAGTGATGAAGGCTTCAGCCCTCCTCCCAAAAAGTGGAAGGGATCTTGTAAGGGTGGAAAAAACTTCACTTGTAACAAGTAAACATATTCACAATTTTGACCGTTATTCAATTCCTTGATTCCTTCTCACATTTGTAGTTTACTAACGAAAATTAGTATTTTTCTTACAGCAAAATTATTGGAGCTCGATTTTACGTCTCAGATTCTGCCAGGGATGTAGAGGGTCATGGATCACATACAGCGTCCACAGCAGCCGGGAACTCCATAGGAAATGCTAGTTTCTATGGTCTTGCTGAAGGCACTGCAAGAGGAGGGGTTCCATCTGCAAGGATAGCTGTATATAAAGTTTGCAATGAAGACGGGTGTACTTCGGAAAGCATCTTGGCAGGCTTTGATGATGCCATTGCTGATGGAGTTGATCTTTTGACAGCTTCATTAGGACCAGATTTTGCATCTGAGTTTTACTTGGACCCTTTAGCCATTGGTGCTTTTCATGCCGCTGAGAAAGGAATACTTGTCATGCAATCTGCAGGCAATAGGGGTGCAACTGGACTACAATCGGTGTCGAGTGTAGCGCCATGGATACTTACTGTTGCTGCTAGCACAACAGATCGCTTGTTCATTGACAAGGTTGTCCTTGGGAATGGGAAGACACTAACCGTAAGAAACATACTTATGTTCCATAATTATTAGTACCATACTTTCTACTTCTTTTGAAAAAGAACCGAATCCGAATAACATAGTTTTTCTTGTTAAGAGTAATGGTTTCCTCTTTGCAAGCAGGGATTGTCAGTAAATTCTTTCAGTCTTAACAAAACAAAGGTTCCGTTGGTTTATGGGTCGCAAGCAACACAAACTTGCGATGACACTAGTGCTCGGTTGGTTCCGTTGACAAGTTGTAGTTTCATTTACAAAGATTTAGAATAAGCAAAATGTAACATTTTGTTGTCTTTCCAGGTTATGCTTCAGTGGTTGCTTGGACAGTAGTTTGGTACAGAATAAGATTGTTTTATGCGATGATCCGAACGGTCTGGGGGAAGCTCATGCTGCTGGTGCATTAGGAACAATTGTAGAAACTATATTAAAAAATATTTCAATTGTTGTCCCATTGCCTGCTGTAGCATTAAGAGCTGCCGACTATGAATCACTCAAGTCCTACCTGAAATCCAATAAGTATGCAAATTTTTCTTTAAAGTGATATGTTGGGCCAATTGAAACTGATTCATTTTGTCTGTGTCACAGAGAAGCTGTAGCAGATTTATTAAAAAGTGAAACAGTTGAAGATTCTTGGGCTCCTGTAGTTGCTGAATTCTCTTCAACGGGGCCTAATGTCATTGTGCCAGACATTCTAAAGGCATGCATTGATCCTACAAACCCACAGTTATCTCTTTTCTTTCATTTTTACTTAGTTTCTTTTCTCTAAATGCGATGCAGCCTGATATAAGTGCACCGGGAGTGAATATTTTGGCTGCATTTTCCCCACTTGCTTCACCTTCATCAGTTCAAACAGACGAAAGGCGAGGTGGATACAGTATACTATCAGGAACCTCCATGTCTTGCCCTCATGTTGCTGCTGTGGCTGCATACGTTAAGACATTTCATCCTGACTGGTCTCCCTCAGCCATCAAATCTGCTCTTCTCACTACTGGTAATCTTTAAATGCAAAAAGAACTCAAGTTTGTTAGCTTGTTATTTCAATCTTACTGTTGTTTTCTTTTCCCTGTTCGCAATAGCATCCCCGATGGATCCATCCAAAACTCCACTTGCCGAATTTGCTTATGGATCCGGACATGTCAACCCTGTAAAAGCCATCAATCCGGGACTAGTGTACGACAATGCTGAAGGTGACAACCTAAGGTTCTTGTGCAGTATCGGCTATAGTAATGATAACATCCGAGCCATATCAGGAACCAACAGCTCTTGTCCTACAGATTCTAGTAAAATGCTGCCAAGAGACTTAAATCATCCTACTCTTACAGCTGCAGTCAAAGCACAAGATGCATTCACAATCAATTTCATAAGAACAGTGACAAATGTTGGCGTAGCAACTTCTACTTACAAGGCAACAATCTCTTCCGACTCGGACCTTGTTGTGAAAGTGATCCCGCAAGTTCTATCTTTCAAGGCTTTAAACGAGAAGAAGTCCTTCAATGTGACTGTTAACGGAAAAGGTTTAGAAAGTTTTTTTACGGCGTCTGCTTCGTTGACATGGTCAGATGGCATTCATAATGTTAGAAGTCCAATTTTTTTCCATACATATGTATGAAGATACTACTACTAGGGCTGTCTGAATTCCATGAATAAACCTGCAGTTGATAGTCAGTTGCTTCCGGTTTATGTTATATATATATATATGTTTACTCTGGTCAATGAGCAGTGTAACATCAAAATAATTCGACTTTGCTAAAATGATAATCCTTTTGCAAATGAAAGCTAAACCTTTTTGTTGTTTATAATGAATTACCATTGGTTGGCAGTTATCCTAAATTGAATTACAGATTTGGTAACTCCACATCCAAATCCGAAACAAGAACTCAGTCTAACCAATCCACAAAAACTAGACAAGAATCACCAACTTCTGCACCAACACATTTTTCAATGTTTAAGGATCGCCGCACCATCCTTCATCAAAATTCATCTCATGCTGTTTGATACAGCTACCAACCAGTTAACCAGCAGTTAACTACCACCAAATTGATCTTGAAGCTCCGAACCGAACGAGATGCCACAGTAGGGAGAGACATATGGATTAAGCAAAGCAAATTAACCCAGTGCACCTACACTACAACAAGAATTCTACTGAGCTACTATACTCATCTCTATGCAATGCGCGAGCCATGACCTTCAACAACCTAATGTAGCCGATACGCATCCTGCTTAGGAAAGAGCCTTCACCAATCACCAACCTTGCCTAACCACCAATCCAATACAACACCATATGAGGCCAAAAACAACACCATGCACGAATGGAGTCCCTGAGAAACAACATACTAAAAACTGAGAAGAAACCACACCCCTAAACAATACTTGTAGGAGACACGATAGAGTTCCCCAAGCAACAGCCTACTACAAAGAAATAAAATCCATGTGAATAACTACCAACAACTTCGCCAGTATAAACCGATCACATGAACTCTCACTCTCTGTGCTTCTTGTTTATAAACGGTTTTCCCTGGTAATACAAACTTACCGAATGGAAATTCCGTGGGACTTGTTAGGATTTCTCATTCAATCTCTTAACTGTTCAAACAAACACAGTTAACTTATCAGATTGGAGAGGGAATAATAGCATCAGAATTTCATGTAAGGGTACACTTGCAAGGGCATGTAACTCCTAGACACCCTACCAAAACAGAGTGGGACTTGGGGCATGTAACTCCTAGACACCCTTCCGAAACATATTGGGGTAACCTAGTATCCAGTGTGCTACACGAGCCACCAAAGTGATTAACCATTGAAGTAGATAATTTTCACTTTTAACCAACTAAAATCGACGCAACATGTGAGTCAAGACACACTAATTGGGATTATGCTTCATACTCTTTTTAGCATGGTATTAGTAACATAGGAGCATGATACTAGTAACATGGACATGAATTCATCAAATTGTTAACACAACACAATGTTTTCGTTTTTGGAATTAAACGACAACATCAATTATGAATCTCAAGTCTATAAGTTAGTGTGAATAAGGATGGACCCATGGGAACTAGAAGTGCAGCTGCACCCCTAGAAATTTCAAATTATCATATAGTTTAGGTATTTTTTTCGTATTTTCTAATAATGATATAATTTCACAGTTCCTAAAAGATTTCACCCTTGACATAAAATCATATGATGATGCAGCATCAACTAGAAATGAGATCCTTGCAAAGGATGGAATTTAAGTTAATGCAGCAACAACCCCAGATTTCAGCAAAGGAAATGACAAGAAGATGTTCTTAAATCCCAATCAAGTTATAAATTGATTCCTTATTGAAAAAGTTATATCAGGAACAATAAATGCTGCAAATCACATAAAATAGTGAACAATATATTCTGAAATGATTATAATCACAGTCATTTATGGTATGGATACAATTGACAGATACTCCTAGTTTGATGTGGCCATTCAAAGGAAAATATGAAAGAGCTAATAGGATATGATAGGAGATTCAATATTTTTAAATCCACTATAAAATGCCAGATATGATTCCTGTTCATGCATACTCAAACAAATAGAAAAGAAATATGACAAACTCAAGTTTTCTGTTGTTTCTTCACATTTCTGCCATTCTCATGCTTTGCATAAGCTTTTCCTCTGATGAGGTTGAGGAGGATAGAAAGGCAAGTATTTTTCTTTTTCTTTTGTATCTTTCAAATGAATTTCTTATCATTTTAGTTACATGTCGTTAACATTGTTCATACGGAATGCGATGATGCAGATTTACATTGCATACTTGGGGATCACTTCCTGATGGAGATTACACTCCAACATCTCATCATTTAAGTTTGCTTCAAGAACATTTTAAACAGAGGTAAGATTAGTATGAAGCAATTTTCTTACAAGAAAGTACAAGTAAAAAGGCATTAGAGGTCATCATCTGATTTGGTTATGGATCCGGACATGTCAACCCTGTAAAAGCCATCAATCCTGGACTTGTATACGACAATGCCAAAGGCGACAACTTAAGGTTCTTATGCAGTATTGGATACAGTGAAGAAAACATCCGAGTGATATCAGGAACTAACAGCTCTTGTCCTAAAAATTCTCGTAACATGCTTCCAAGAAACTTCAATTATCCTACTCTTACAGCTTCAGTTACAGAAAACGAATCATTCACTGTCAATTTCCACAGAACAGTCACAAATGTTGGTGTAGCAATATCTACTTACATTGCAACAATCGGTTTCAACTCGAAACTTGAAGTCGAAGTAATCCCGCAAGTTCTTTCTTTCAAGAGTTTAAAGGAGAAGAAGTCCTACAATGCGACTGTTAAGGGAAAGGCCTTGGGAGGAAGGTCAATGGCGACAGCCTCGTTGACATGGTCAGATGGCATTCATAATGTTCGAAGTTCAATTGTTATTCATACATATAAACATTCTACGACGGCTGTCTGAATCTCATGACCAAACCTGCATCTGATAGTTGCTTACAGTTTATAGTACATATGTGTATTCAATTTCTTTCGGTTTATGAATAATATTATTTACATGGCTCTTTTATATATTTTTTGGATAGTTAGATGATTAAAACAAGTGACTCAGATTATCGAAAAATTATTACATGAACCCTTTTCACCACCTAGAATATGGTCTTCAACCAATTAAATTAAGACACATAATATATTTTTTCCATATAAAAATTTACACATAAGCATTGTTCAAATCATCCAATTTAATGTCTTTGATTAAAAAATGAAAAATATTACCAAAGGTTTTTTGTGTCATATTTCTATTTGTTCTTTAAAATTTCCTAATTAATTTTTATATAGATTTGGGGTTTAGGGTTACGTGTGTTGACACTGATTTTTAACCTAAGTCAAATTTAAAGAAAATTATGAAAAATAATTACCCAAAATCAATTCCAAATCAGAATAAAAAAAGAAAAGAAAGGAAGAATGTCAAATTGGATATGGAAAGTCAAAAGAAAATCATTCTCATACCATTCATAATTTGTCAAAGAAGCAAAAGTGAAATGAAGCAACTCAAATTTGGGCAGAATCGATCAAATTTGGATGAGAATAAAATTAAGATATTTTGTGTATTATTTTTACACGAATTTTGAGATTTTTTAGGTTGTTTTCTTGTATTTGTGGATTCAAAACTACTATATAAACCCCTCCCATCACTTGTAACACACTACAATACACACCAAACAACCAAAACTTCGACACAACTTTAGAAAATATTGAGAGTATTGAGAGAGCTTTTGGAAGAATTGCTTGCAAGCTTTTGTATATGAATTTGAGGATGGAATAAAAAATTAAAGTTTTTTGCTGTATTTTTATTGATTATTATTTTATTTTTATTTTTGTTTAATCTTATGTACAAAATTTTTTAAAATGTTTTTTTCTTTTCGTTAATTTTTTTATAAGATTTGATGTTTGATTTATTTCTCATTGATAAGAATTTTACAAAAATTATTTTTTAACCAAGTATTCATCATCTCCACAACCTTTTAGTTTTTCAACTTTAAATCATTTTTACTTATTCATTCTTTAAAAACTTAATATAATTTTATTTTTTTTATCTCTTATAATTTCTTTTTTAAATCATAATTTGTACATAAGATTTTTTTGTTTTAATTTTTTTAAACATGCCTTTAGAACTTGTAAATATTTTTAGTTAATTTTGATTATTATTTTTAATTTGATCTTTTCTTAAAATTCCTAGGTTTTAAAATTGTTGCTATAGTTACCGATTATGTTAAACCTTTTGGGTTAGGTTCTTATTTACCTTAATTAGAGCCTTGTGAATATGGTAAATAAATTTTTTTTCATCAAAAATTAATAAAGCATACTTAATTATATTTGAATCTTAATAAGTAAAATTCACTTAGATATTTTTAGGATTAATAACTGACATAAATAATAAAAGTTTCAACACATTAAATTTTTTTGCTTGATTGATTAAAAAATAGAACTTAATTGATGCGGTGTTCTATCAAAGGGAGCTAACGGGTTAATGTTAGAAATGTTGGCGGTGATTAAAGTTTATTCTTCTGGCAGTGGGGCCGTTAAAATGGAATTATATTCATAAATGAACAATAACTTAAATTTTATATGAAATTATAAATTTTGACATTAAAATATTTTGTAATCGGCTAGGTACCAATTTTGGGCGTTGTGGGGTGCTAACTCTTCCCTACACGTAACCGACTCCAAACCTATTTTTGAGTTTTTCGCAGACCAAAATTGTTGTTTTAATAAAATAAAATATTTTTATTAAAATGATCTTTTTTAGGTGATCCAATCACACCTTTTAAATATTTTCTAAAATTAAAATCAATTCTTTTAAATTGTATTCGACATTAATAAAAGTATAGATATCATTGTACGAGAAACTATTTTTGTTTTTTATTATTGTTTAAAACATTTGACCGAGAAATCCTCTCTACCTTTGTCTGAAAAACATCCTAAAATCCCTCATTATTAAATTGACTTTCAAAATTTGTAAACCCCAATTCAACCTATGTATTGTTTCTCTTCTTCTATGTTCACTTTTTCTCCTTTACCTCGATCAAAGTTTTAATTCTCGTTTTTACTAAAATTGTTATTTTGCCTCGAGAGCACTTGATCTCCCCATCATAAATGGGGATTTGTTGCTCTCGAGGCAACCCTGAAATCCCAGACCAAAATGAACAAGAGGTCTCGGATCAAAATGAAACCAATGAACCTAACGGTTTGCCTCGGAAGGATAGTTTCTCAAACACTCCACCGGAACAACAAGATATTCCGTCGCCACGATCTTCGGAAGGATCCACTAAAAACAAGTCCAACATTGGGACGGTCTTATGTCGCCCGATGGAGGATGTTCGAACGATATACTACATCGGTACAGAATTGGGCAGGGGACAATACGGGGCCACATACTTGTGTACACACAAGGCAACGGGCGAGGAATTCGCGTGCAAGACGATAACCAAGAGGAAACTTGCGAGTAAGGCCGACATCGACGATATTAGGAAAGAAGTGCAGATCATGCACCATTTGACGGGGCAACCTAACATCGTCGAACTCAAAGGCGCTTACGAGGACACACATTCGGTCCATTTGGTGATGGAACTCTGCGCCGGTGGAGAACTATTTGATCGGATCATCGCCAAGGGGCATTACACCGAGCGTGCAGCCGCATCGTTGCTAAGAACCATCGTCCAAATCGTCCATACATGTCATTCTATGGGGGTTTTCCATAGGGATCTCAAGCCGGAGAATTTCTTATTGTTGAACCAAGATGAAGATTCACCCATCAAAGCCACAGATTTCGGTCTTTCGCTCTTTTACAAGCCAGGTAAACACTTTGAAAAATCGAAAACCGTTGTTAGACTCGAACATTGCTAATGCCTGCTTTCGGAACAGGGGACGTATTTACGGATATCGTCGGTAGCGCATATTATATTGCACCAGAAGTATTGCAAAGGAAATATGGACCAGAAGCTGATATTTGGAGCATTGGAGTTATGTTGTATATTTTTCTATCTGGTGTTCCACCCTTTTGGGCAGGTAAGCAATTATATATATACATATACATACACATATCTTGAAGCATGAAGCTAAGATGATTGTTTTGGATATATAGAAAACGATAACGGGATCTTCAATGAGATCTTAAGCGTCAACGTCGATTTTACGAGAAATCCATGGCCTTCGATTTCACCTCAAGCAAAGGATCTTGTTAGGAAAATGCTTACCTTGGATCCCAAGCAACGGTTAACAGCCCAACAAGTTCTAGGTAAGTATGCTCTTTTGTAGCATTATCTGATTAGAAGTCACATTGTGATGTTTGTGGTCACGGTTCGTGACTGCGATAAATGTGATGCGATTGAAAAATATGTCGGCCTCTTACAGATCATCCATGGATCAAAGAGGATGGTGAAGCACCCGATACGCCTCTTGACAACGCCGTTCTACTCCGGCTCAAACAGTTCAAAGCGATGAACAACTTCAAGAAAGTCGCTTTACGGGTCATTGCAGGCTGCTTGTCGGAGGAAGAAATTCAGGGATTGAAAGAGATGTTCAAGGGCATGGATACCGATAACAGCGGGACGATAACAGTCGAAGAACTGCAACAAGGCCTTGCCAAGCAAGGAACAATGTTAAACGAATACGAAGTTAAACAATTAATAGAGGCAGTAAGTTTTGTTTCCATTGATTCAATAATACAAAGCATACGGTATTTTCCTTTCATACTTGTTCATTTCTTTTCCGGTGCAAAAGGCCGATGCGGACAGCAACGGGACCATAGACTACGAGGAGTTCGTCACGGCCACCATGCATATGAACCGAATGGATCGAGAAGATCATTTAGATCGAGCCTTCCAACACTTCGATAAAGACAATAACGGGTAATTATAGTAATAAAATCCGAGTAAATATTGATATTTATCGTAATTGACAGCGATATTCGCCGATATCGACATGCATACTTTCAGGTACATCACGACGGAAGAGCTAGAGCATGTTCTTCGTGAACACGGCATGCATGACGGACAAGACATCAAGGAAATCATTTCGGAAGTCGACTCCGATAATGTAAGTAATACTTGCATGCATGCATACATACATACATTCATACATACAAATTTGACATATTTTGTTACAGGATGGAAGGATCAATTATGATGAATTCGTGAAAATGATGAGGAAAGGAAATCCCGAAATGAATCCAAAGAAACGACACGACGATGTATTTATCGACGAAAATTAATTATTATAAATGATATTTTTTTGTAGAAATTCTATATCGAAGGAGGAATGAGTGTTCGATATGAAAAGAGATGTATATTTGTACATATTTTTATATAACAAAAGTTCAATACAACATTGGGAAAAGATTTGCTTGATCAACAAGATTGAATTAAGGGGAAAAAAATAATTTTTTTATTGTAAATTGAGGGTTTTGAAGTTTGTTTGATTTATTTTATGAACAATTTTAAGTTCGTGTCCACATCACTGCATATATTACCGTATTTGTATTATTTTCTTTCGATTTAAGTCAGAGATGTTTTAAATGAAGCAAACATTAATATATTTTTTATATTAGTCTTTAAATTTAAAAATTTTAATGTCATCTTTAAATTACGATCTAAATTGACCTGTGAACTTTTAAACATTCTAGATTCAACCTAAAACTATGATTCTCATTTAGAATAAAAGTTAGGGTTTAAAGATGAAAATGTAATATTCAAAAAGATATCGATTAATTTAAAACAAAAGCTATAATTTGAGGATGAAATTAAAAATTTAGATGCTAATTTAGAATGATGATCATAATTTAAGGATATATGTTACAGTTAATTTAATAACAAAAACATTTATTTTTATTTTTAAAAGTAGTTTTATATTTTTTTATTTTAATCCTTAATAAATTTAAGGCATACAATCAAAAAATACTCTAATGTTTGATTGAATATATATATTTTTTAGTGCAATTCAAACTTCAACGTTTTAATTTGAATCAAAATTGTATCTTTGTGGATAAAAAATATTTAAAAAATTAATAATAAACAATTTAAAGTGACTTGACAGAATGATAAATCAACAGATAAAATTATATTTTCATATTTTATATAATTTTATAAATTTATATTTTGATTGGTGTAAATTTTTTTCAAGTCAATACATTTACTTATATGATATTGTCAACTTGCATTGACATATAAGTTTGTCGTATCGTTTAAAGTCATTTATCGTCAGTTAACTGATAATTTTAATTTATAAAAAATAAATCAAAATCAAAATAATTATTTAATCAAAATTTTATGATATTTTTTTAACTTTATACCTAAATTTAAATGTATTTTATAATTATAATTATAGTTATCCAAACTTAAATCTCTCAAATTATTATTATTATTATTATTATTATTATTATTATTATTATTATTATTCGACACTAAAATTAGGGGTGAGCGTTCGAGTGAGTCGAGTCAAAAATTTCGAGTTATTCGAGTTGAGTCAACATATTTTACAACAAAAAATTTTGAGTTATTCGAGTTGAGTCAAGATATGACTAAAATAAAATTGAAAATAAAACTATAGGGACTAAATGTGTAATTAGACTTTAAAAATTTTCAAGTTATTCGATTTTTCGAGTAACTCGAACTTTAAAAAATTGAACTCGACTCGAAATCAAAATTTTTTCGAGTTATTCGATTCAACTCGAATAACTCGAAATTAAAAAAATGATTTTTTCGAGTTGATTTTTGCTCACCCCTAATTAGAATAATTTCTTGAGTCGCAAATGATTAATTTTTATTATTAATTATTTCATATTGCAGCTTAAAAAAAATGTAAATGCAAGGATTTATAAATTTATAAAATAGTATCCGTAGGTCCAAATTTGATGTGGGTCCCACTTGTATTCTAATTTATCTTCGTTCACAATATGATAAAAAGCCCTAGAGCAGCATTACTGATACCACTATTCTCAGAATCTCACCGTTTCATTCTCATGAGCTACGTACACATGGGGGATCCAACGGCGGAGTGTCCCAACAACACCGGACGGTGGCGGAGGTGGTGGCTCTTCTAAGTCCAAAACTGAAGCCATCCCTGCTACTTCTGATATTGTTAATACTACTATCATCATCTTTGCACGAAGAAAACACGTTGGTTTTACTATATTCACGATAATCGGCTGTATCAAACAAACGTCACGCTCCTCCATGTTCCTCACGCGCCACCACACTCTCTTCTTGGAACCCTTTGGGCTACATTCCTTGCCATTGTCATTCATTGGATCTTCCACAGTTCCTCTCTTTTTGTGCAACTCTTTCCGGGGCACAAGGGCAATTCCATTGGAGGGTTAGCAGGAGGGAAAGCAAAGGCAGCGAAACCGGTGACCGATGCGGCTACTAGTTTTATAAACCCCGCATTTCATCGGCTGCCGTGTGGCGGTGGTGGTCGTATCACAGTTTGTAGTTGCAAACAACGTCGAACTTCTAGAAATCGCTGCTTCAGTTCCCTCTAATATGCTTGTAATGTATTTCTTCTACGAACATTTTGTTTAAAGCCTTGATATTTGTTTTAATAGTTCAGGAAGAAATATTCTAGTCGGAATCAGATCAAATCGATTGAATCAAAAATATATCGAATTGACTCAGCATGTGATATTGAATCTAGTATAGAATAAATTACTATAAACTATAAACCGTAAAATATCACCTTCACCTGTGTAGATGTTGAATACATCCATTCTCTGGCCAAAACATGTTAGAGCACACCCTTTTCGGATATATACAGTATTCCGACGCACACGGTTCGAGTCGGAGACTCGGACTTACAGGTTTGAAGCCACATTGAAATTCTGGATCAGATTATTTCAATCTCTATGCAGCCAGAATCACATAGTACTTAATGCTAACTATTAGACAGATCAATATCAAACTTGCAGACAATCTCGAACTTCAGGCATCGGTAGGGATTGAACATGTCGTTAACAAGTTCCGACATCGATACGAAACATACCCTTTATTTGGCATTAGATGAAACCATGAAATGCCATGGACAATGGTTCCGACATCCGATGCAGCATACGACGTTTCGGTTAGCAATAGAAGATACAAATGAATATATAAAGAAAACAAGATCAGAGATCCAAGAGGGGGGACAACATGGCAAAGACCTGGGGGGGCGAACCGAACTCAAGCTGAATGACAATTTTAAATGCAGAAGAACGTGGACAAGATGATAAGTACCATTAGAAGCTAAACACGTCCCGGACATCGACTGTCCCGGTTTTCACAAGGGACCGGAAGAAAAACCTGCACACAAATGTCCCATGCATTGCAAATTCACATAGAAAACAAAAGAACAGACCAAGAGATGGAAGCACAGATACGATGTGTCCCGGTTTCTACCACTAGAGATGACTCTCGTGTCGAAGCTATGGTATGAAACAGTACAAGAATTCATGGAAGCATGTAAATTGCAGGGATGTCCACATTGCAGAAAAATGCCACGGTAGTAAATCGGATAATACTGCCAACAACGAATTGCTGTCTTCTTTAGCAATGAATGCTGGGGACAAAAACAACTACTTGTACTAAAAAAAGTCTAATAAAGCTGCTGCACTACAATCACGAAATCCACAATTAACTCATGGTTCATTACAGACCAGGAAAAAAAACAGCAGAATCCGAAAGGAAGCTATGCTCGATCTCGTACCGAATGCTATGATCACAAGAAAACAAGAGAACCAACAAAGAAAACTATCATCGAACTCGAAACGAGCATAATGTGTAAAATACACATGAAGTAAGGTTCACAAGCACATTGCACTGTAGATTTAATCTTTGCTAAACATTAATTTCTTCTTACCTTTGTGTTCCATGATTTGAAATTCGGTAAACCGGACATAATCGTTAAGTGTAAGAAAATGTAAATTGGTTGAAAATATGGTTATATATATGTTTATGAGACAAATCAAGGGCCAAAGACAGTTTAAAAAACAAAAGAAAAGTAAAACATGTATGTCAATAAGGATTCATAGTCTACAAAACACAAGAATTTACCAAAGACTACAATGCATTCCCTCGAGTCGGATCGATCCATCGGTTCTAACTCGAAGAGATTATTAACTCAGTTTATTGGATTACCATACCCCGACCCACCGGGGAAGCCACCACTGGCGGCAGCATAAACTTCAGATGGATCGAGAACCGGAGATGAAGACGACCCCGCATTTCTCCCACCACCAGCACTGCCACCTAAATGCAATTCGGATATATTTGGAAACCCTTCTCTTGCTTCAACTCCTTGATCATAAAGAAACCCTTTGAACACACGTCCACCAATCTTAACAACTGCTTGGTAAGCATACTCGTCCTCACCGTCCTCCACCGCAGTCACTCGAACGCACTTGAACACCGCCGGTGCGCGTACTTGCCCCGGCAACGAGTCCTTAAAACAGGCATCTGCATACACAATATTTTTAAAATTTCCAAGCAAGTTGAATATCACTGCATTAGAACTATCTTGAAAGGGAAAAAAAACAAACCTTGGTGAGTCGAGCTTGTGTCAAAGCTTCTAGGAGTAGTATTCGAAGTTGAAGTATGAGAAGTAGTTGTAGTTTGAGATGTTACAAGTCTAGGTTTCTTCGCCCCCGATGTCGACCCCGATGAGCCGGCTCCGACAGTCGTGGCAGCTGCCGTCATGAGCTGACGTTCCCTTCTCCGAGCAGCCGGTACCCATGTGCTCTTCACGTGAGTAGTGCAATCAAAACCCCGACTTTTACAGCACGTTCTACACCTCCTATGGGAACAATCTTTCTTGGCTTGGTTCCCACAGTCTTGACAAGTTGTCCCCGAGCTAGAACCCGAACCACCGCTCCCTCCTCCCATCCCACCGCCGCTGCCGGTTTGTATCAAATTCATGGAGGAATTATTGTTATCAGGGAGTAAAGAAGCTGGTTTTTTAAGATAATGGGTTGAAGTCTGGTTCTGCCATAGCTGCATCCCACTGAGTTTACCACGAGCATTGTTATTCAACAAATCAGAATCCTCCACAGAAGGCAAACACGGAGCCGCCGTAAGAAGCGGGATAACACCGACGCCGAGAGCCGTCGCAGCACTTGGACCGTTGATTTGCTCACTTACCATGATGGGATCTTGAGTATGGTGGTGATGGTGGTGGTGGTGGTGGTTAAAAGAAGCAGGAGCAACAACAACAAAATCCCGTAGACCAACCATCCCCATCTCAGGTGGAAGTCCATAGTTTATCTGTCTAGCCGAGGGTGGCCACTGAACGTTGGTGGATCCAGGCGCCGCCGCAGCCGTAGCAGCGTTGGCATTGAAACCAAGTGAGAGGTCATCCGGACCAGCTCGGATTGTTGTCGCCCACTCTGCAAACGCACCACCAGTGTCCGAAGGAAACTGCCCTCTTGTAGTAGCCACAGTGACTGATGAAGAAACACAAAACTATATATGTCTGAAGATATACGCATACATATACATATACATAAAAAAGGGCAATCTATGAATATTTCTATGTGGGTGTTATATTAGTTTTAGAGAGAAAGGAAGAGGGTGGGGTCAAAATCTCTGAAATTGTAGCAGAAGTTAAAAGAAAGGGAAGGTTTTGGAAAGAGAGAAAGAAAGATAGATCTTGCTTGTTGGGTGACTTTCCAATATATCTACATACACTCATACATACATATACATATAAGTATATATGGCTTCTGCAAGTAATCAGCTGCTACTGAGAGATGACTGAGCTCCCCTTCTACCTTTAGCCTCAAGCTGAGATACTTCCTAGTTCCTGGCCTGGCCTTCTGCAACTGCTGCAGTGATCTTATAATAACAAAACAAAACCTAATACATATGGAGTATGTATAAATGCATATACATACATATAAGCCAAATTACAAACAACCCTTTTTCTTGTTTTTTTCTTCTGTATATGAATCTCTATTCTGCTGTTGCTGCAGCTGCAATCGGTTGCCAACCTTTCTCTCAGCTTCTTCTCCTTCTTCCTTCTTCTTCTTGCTTTGGTATTATTAGTGTTCTGTGATTAGGATTCTTTTGGCTTTGATTGAAAGGAAGAATGGAATGGGTTTTTCTGTATATCTATCTCTTTCTCTTACTTTCACTAGCTTCCATTATTTGCTTTCTTTTCTTATTGATTCTCTCTCTCCAATAATCACACTACTTACTATAGAAGAAGAAAGGGTATAAAGAGTTTTGTTCTCTAGTTTTTGTCATTTTATGCCTTGCTTTTGCTTTTTGCTTAACTAGAGGAGTGTATTTTGACTTTACAAGTAACACTCAATTTTTTTATTCGAAGGAGGGTTAATTGTACCACATGATTCTGATTCTAAAGTATTTTTTAAAAAATTAATTTTATCTTTGAATTATCAATGTATATTATATTTTATACTAAAAATTTATTATAAAAGATATTATTTGTCATGTAAATATTTATGTGTATTGTTTAATAATATGATATGTTGTAAACGATCTAGAATAAGGATTATTGTTTGGGGTGAAACTAGAACATTTAGAAGTTAGACTAAATTATAATAGGAGTCATGAGAATGAAAAAACTATAAAAAATTGCTAGTGTATGTCGAGTAAAATTTTTTTGAGTTATTCGAATTTAGTAATATATTTCATAACATGAACTTTCTTTGAATTTTTTTGATTCAATTTGATTTTAGCAAGTTTGAGTCGATTTGATTTAATATTTTGAGTTTATATATAAATTTTAATTATACTATTGTATATTTTAATTCCAATTTAAATTATTTTCTCTTTATATTTACATACATATTTATTCGTATTATTATTATCATCATCATCAAATACCTTAGTTATAAATAGGTTATTTTATTAAATTGTGTGTCATTAAAATAAAATTTAAAAAATAACAATAAATTAAATACAAAAATTAAAAACATATAACAAATAGCAAAAGTTAAATAACATAATATAAAAAATACAAATAAAAATTGTATAAGATAATATAAATATGAAAAATGATTATACTGTTGGTGACATCCACACTCATTTTACTAGTCGTGACATCCACACTCCTTTTGCTCGCGTCTCACTCCTCGTTCAACTATAAAACAAATGAATTTGGGACAGTCCCTGGGAGCTCCTCATCTGTTGGTTCGTGTAACCCACGCTCCCCCAGTAACCCAAAAAATAATATTTTCAATAATAAACATAAATTAAACAAATTTAAAATATAAAAAAGAAAATTGGATTTTAGACAAAATCCATGTCTTGGATTTTATATGGATCCGGTCGGCTTTTGGTTTTGGATTGGTTTTGTCAGAGAGAATTTGTTTTATATTTATTTCTACACATTTTTTGTTTATTGAATTAGTAATTATTAAAACCTCAATTTAAAAGTTTTGTTTTTATTATTGTTATTTAATTTTTTAATTATTTTTGAAATTATTATATGATAATATTTTTAAAAAATTATTTAAAAATAATTAAAACTTTTTATATTTTAAATCTTTTTGTAATTGGTGTTCGTAGGCGTGTGTCAAAGTCATTTTTTAAGAACGCCCACTCGTCTTATATTTGATTAAAAAATTTAATTTTTTAAATTTTTAATAAAAATATATATTTTATCGATAAAATTATTTGAATTTAAATTTAATAAAAATATTATATTTTTATTAAAATAATTCTTTTACATTTAAACGTTTTTTTTTAAAAGAACATTGGCATAATTGATTATGAATGTTATTATTAACTTAAGTAACGAAACATCATTAAATTATAAGTTATATTATGATATATTATATATAAAAATATATATAACACTTCTCTAAAATATAAAATATAATTTTTTAACCTTAAATTGGAGTGGTATGTTATAATCACGACAACATAAACTCTTAGACCTCAACTAAATCACTAACCTTAATTTTGACAAATATGTGCAAGTTTATATATCAAAAGATTTCTCTTAAATTATATTAATATTAAATTAAATATATAAAATTATATACAGTCAATTTCTAATCCTGATTTTAAAATCCTAAATTATAATCTTTAAACCTTAAAATATACACTATGCCTTTAATTTCATAAATTTTAATCCTAAACTTTAATTAGTGGTGTTCAAAATTACTTGATCCGAATGATTTGATCCGACTACTCCAAACATAAATAATCCGGATCGAAACACGGGTTGAATTTTCAACTATCAGAAGGTTCGGGTACCCGGTACTTCGGATAACCCGAATACTTGAGTTAGGGTAAGTAAAACTCGGCTCAAAAAAACTGAATAACTCGACTCGAGTTGAAAATATTTGACCCAGTTTGACTCGACTAAAAATTTCATAAACTCAAATAACTCGAAAAAAAATCAAATAAAGTTTAAATCGTAAAACGGAAATTTGAATAACTCAAATTTTTTAGTGAAGAAATATTAGAAGAAATATATATATATATATAACTTATATGACTAGTGAAAGTTGTTTAAATTATAATCAAATCGTATTATTACATAATAAATAATTACAATTAAATCTTTATAAGAACTCCAAACTCGACTCGGAATTTTTTTGAATGAAAGTTCGAATGACAAAATTAGACTTGTCAACTTTAAAAACACGAAATTTTTTATCTCGACTCGATCGAACGCTCACCCCTAACCTGAATACCCGATTTGAACACCCTTAACTCTACCCCTTAAATATTAATCGTGAATAAAAATATACCTTATTTAACTAAGACATAAATAAAACACCGAAAAGTATATTTTAATTCTATTCGTTTAAAGAAAAGCATGTGTAAGCATTATACCACTAAGGAATCATTGTCTTCCTTTTTTCTTAATTTAAAACCATGTTAGGGTTAGGGTTAGGATTGATGTCTTAATTTAAAATACTTGTGCAAAAACATTGTTGAAAAGTTTCATGATTGCATGGATTCTTGCTTAAGATGAAGAGAACATTTGTGTGTTCAGAGATGAGGAAAGAAATGCTTGAAATTAAATATAGGGAGAAGAATGTGTGCTTATGATTAAGGAGGGAGGGGATTGGACTAATACCTATCATTTTATGTCAATATAGAAAATATATATAATAAATTTAAAAATATTTTAATTTTAAAGATAGAAGTTTAGGGCCAAATGACAGAAATATTGTGATTTTTATTAATATACAATCTTCTTTAAATTGTTTTCTAAATTATTGATATTTTTATAGTAAAGTAAAGCCGGATCTATTATAATCCGATTTTAAATAATAATTTATTTTTTAGATTAAAAAATTAAAACCGGGAATAAGAGACTCCGACTTTGAATAGTAAAAAATTAAAAAAGATAAAGTCGGTGGTAAAAGGCTCCGACTTTGAATAGTATTTTTTTAATTCGGTCACTATTTATAGTTGGATTCATTTCACTTTTACAATAGAAACATCAATAGTTTAGGAAATAATTTAAAAAAGACCATATATTGAAAAATATATTTTTTTTACAATATTTATGTCCATTTGCCGAAGTTTAGTTTAAAGTTTGTATTTTAATAGTCAAAATTTAATGTTAATGTTTAGAATTTAGAATATATTACTTAGAGTTAAGGTTTAGTTTTTTAGAATTTATTATTTAAAATTTAGGATTTAGGGTTTTATAGTGTAAATATTTAGATATGTATAAAATAATTTTTACGTAACTTATATCAATATTTTACTCTTTAAAAAATAATATAGATTGAATCACTAACATAATCATAAAAATGAGAAATTATATTATGGGTCAGTCTCATCACGTATCCATGGGACCAACCATTAAAAACCACCCACATCATCAATTTTTACATGTTATATTTTTTTTCCAGATGAATCTTCACTTAAAAATTTATTTTTAAAAAGAATTAACAGTAAATATGAGTGAAAATTCACTTAAAAAATATGACATGGAAAAAAATGATGATGTGTGTGTATTTTAGTGGTTGGTCTCATGGATAACGTGGTGGGACTGACCTATAATATAATTTCTTCATAAAAATTTACTTAAACTAGACACCATTTGACTACCAAAATTTATATAAAATTTAAATGATAAAATATAATTCAGATAGCAATAATACCACTAAACTTTAATTTCTTCTTTGGAAAACAATTTATCTTTTTTATAATTTAGACTCTCAACTTAAAATTTTATTCAATTTAATCCCATGTTTGCAAGTCTTCGTAAATTATTATCCATCAAATTTTTGACTCGTTTATACTTTTATCAATATTTTTTTAAAAAAATAATACTATAAATATATTATAAAATTTTAGATCGTACTTATTTTATAAAATAACATTACATAGCATACTCATACTTATTACAAATACGAAGAAAATATATGTATATAGAATTTTGATATAGTACAACGTTTAAATTAGAACATACCAATATCATTATATAATAAATATTTATAATTAAATTTAAATAAAAATTTGATTAACTCAAAATTTTTATCTAATAGAATTACTAATCTATATCTAATAAAATGTATTTTTAATAATATTTTGTTTTAAATCTACCAAACTATTTTTTAATAAAATTTTAACTGTGTTTAGCTCAGCTTATGATTTAAACTTTATTATTCTTAATTAATTAAATAATAACATCAAACCCAAGAGCTTTACGTAACAAGATATTTTCCTTTCTATCACTTTTGAAACACGTGGGTAACATAAACCCTAAAGCAAATCATTGTCACAACAAAGTTTAAACAATTCTTGTCAAAAAAACAAAACACAGTTTAAACAAGGTTAAATCATGTTTTAATTAAACTAAACACAAAAGTTTGTCCAATTAGCACTTTATTATACTCCCAACTAAACAAAACCACACTAATTAATCATCTAATTCTAAACTTTATTAATCACATGTCATATCTTAAAAGCAATCTTACACTACTTTTTAAAAATAATATCATATTAACTTTTAATTTAATAAATTTTTAAAGTTTAAGATTTAAATTTTATCGCGAGTGTAATTAAAATTTAAGATTTGTATTAAAATTTAAAGTTTAATTATATTATCTTAAAAATTAAACGTTAGCATGAACCATCTAGCCTCATCGGTTGAAAGAATAGTTGTTGTTCTTAGAGGTTACGGGTTCGAGCACCAATACTGTCAGCACAGTAATTGAGCGATTAATTTCCAATTGTTAAGAATATATCCTTTAGGACATATACTACTGCAATCACTGTAGCTAAATTAAAAAAAATAAACGTTAACATTTAACTATAAACTATAATTTTTAAATTATATATTTAAATTTAAAAAATTTATTTAAATCTATAAACTCTAAATTAAAGATTTTTTATTTTCATCATAAATACATATAATATATATATTAAAATATCGTTGATATGGTAAAATTAAAACTTAAAAGAACAAAAATATATGTGAAGCAACATAAAGATAAATTATATAATGAATAATTCTTGTTATGTTATTTATAAGATTAATTAATTAAATATATCAAATTAATTAATTTTTATCTTAATTTTTATTAAATGAATCCTCATTAATAAAAATTATTTTTAACTCGATTTATAATAAATACTAATAAAAGAATTAATTAAATAAATTATTTAGTCCAAAGATGATATAACGAGAATAACCTGATAAAATTTCTGATATTCTTTCTTCCTTTCCAGCTGTTTTGTTTTGATCTCATCATCCGTCCACTCCTTCCTGTCAAACAAAATATCTAATCACCGTCCATCCACTATTCATCATTGACCAGGAAACAGGACACACCTACTAGAAAAATCAAAATGGGGATGCTTGGAATTGGAATTTTAGTACAATAAAAAAATTTAAAGATCTAGGCTATTTTCTATAATATTACACAAAAAACGTTATTTGTATATGATATTTTTTGTGTTTAATATTTATGACCGTTTAAGTTATACAAAAACGTCGTTTGCAAGTATCGTTAGAAAGAAAGAAACTATATACAAATAACGTTTTTGTGTGGTACTGTAAAAAATACATAAATTTAAATATACTTAGCAATATCTTTATGTCAAATTAAAATATTCAAATTGATTATTCTACAAATTTCGTCGGAATGGTACGATTGGGGCAGTCATGGAAACGAGAGATATCCATTTCGTCCATCATCTTCAAATTACACGATGAAATAAATTTTAATATTAAAATAATTGTTCACACTCATATTTTTTTTTAAATGTTTAAATATTTTTGTCATTTTAGGTGCTCAAAGTAACATGTTTATCCTTTTTAGGTACTTATTTTTTTTCCTTTCTAACTATCTAATTTAAAACAATTATAATATAGATATCCATTTTAACTGAAAACGATAATTTAAACATTTAAAAAATAAAAAATAATTTAAATACAAAAAACAAGGTAATTTAAACACTTAAAAAATCAATAATTTAAATACCTAAAGATATAATAATTTAAATATTTATTTCAATTTTAAATCATAAAAATAAACGTACATAAATTTATAAAATAAAAGCCACAAAATCCATCCTTGGAACTAGTAAGTGACAGACATGAAAACAACAAAAATTAGAATACGTAACGAAGAATGTTACAAATCCCTAGAAACAAAGAATGAAATTCAAGTCATATTCTTCTGAATTTTTGGAATATCAATAAATATATTAAAACTTATTTTAAGACAAGTTTAGGTCTAATCAATCAAACATTAAAAGTTATAATCATGTATGAGAGATGATAAAGAAAATAAATTCATATTTAGAAGAAAAAAATAGATATAATAATGATGATATTATATATGAGATAATATAACAATTTCGTGATAAGTAATATCAGAATATTTTTTTATTATTTTATTTTACATCAAATTTTTAAGATAATAGGGATGTAAACGAGATTTTTCGAACTCAAGTAGTGTTAAACATAATTTGATTTGTTAAAATTTTAAATTGTGTTCGAGTCATTTTTAACAAGTTTGAAAAATTTGTGTTTAATTTGGCTCGTTAAAAATTCGAGTCGAGTTTAAATTAGATTAAAATTTAATTAAATTAAATATTAATCAATCATTAATCGTGTCAAACTCAAATAGTTTAATTTTTTACGTTTCATTTAAAAATTTATTAAAAAAATAATTTTATAAACTCAAATTTATTAATTTTAAGTTGTGATTATGTTTGAGTGTCGTGCGTCCTTGTTGTTAATGTTTTCCATCCCAGATCTGCGTTTGTAGGTCATAGTAGGAGAGGTTGTAGGGTTCACATGCAGAGGTCACTGTGTGTCACTATAATTACAGCCTTAGCCTCAGCCTCAGCCTCGAGCCCTGAGAAGACAAAAAAAATAACCCCCCCGAGATCTCTCTCTTACTGTCTCTGTCATTGTCTCAAACCCTTCGTTCTCTTTTGCTGAGGAGGTACTTACAACAACAACAACAACCACGCGCCTGGACACACTCAGTCACTGACTAATTACACTATAAGGCGTGATCATTAATACAAGTATCTTTAAAAATATATGAAAAAAATTATACTGTTAATAATCGGCTCAAGTTAATTTTTTCACCTTGAACCCAACATGAATATGAATTTTCTACTAAAAAATCAGACCTAATCAAATAGGTTAGGTCGAAAATCGCTAGGTTCGGATTTTATATCCATCCCTAAATACAACAAAATCATTTATATTTTATCTTAATATAGAGTCACTCATCGATTTTTAAAAATATCAGTAAAATCATTTAAGTTTTTTGGTATAATTTTTTAGCCAATTGATCATTAGTTAATTTACGGTTGAACGATCTGACATATAAAAAATAATTAATTACTAAAATAACAACTTATATTTGTCCATGTACATTTTTTACTCCTAATTTTAAAAATTAATCATTATTGTCACTAGTAAAAATATTTTTTTTTATCTTCACTCTTTTTCAATAGTCTACTAATAAATTTAATATTTATTATTCTCATATTATATTTTTTAGATAAAAAAACCATCTAATTTTAAATTAATTCTCAAGTGCCAGATTTTAAATTAGTCCTCTTATCTTTCAACCTAATGCTATCCGAAAGATTTATTTGTTTCTTTGTATGCTTCATAATTAATTTGGTTTAAGTTTTATTATATTGTTATTATCAGGCATTCTATTTATAAATTATAATGATTGGTTATAATTATAATTATATTAATATATTAATTTTATACTTATTTTTATTAAAATATTTAATGACAGGGAATGGCGCGTGGGTATGGAGACAGCAAGAAATAGTGTCGGAATTTGTAAGCAGCAAAACTGCATAAAGTGAAGCCTATGGAAATCGTCAGTGAAAGTATTGGTTATAGGACGCCACGTGGAAGTTCCCTATTGGAATAACGTCACGGACGGTCGAGCCAGATCTAGGAATTTTAGATTTTATAATTTATGAAAAAGGTACAATTCCAAACAAAATGGAAGAATTAAAAAGAACAGAATTATTATTAATAATAATAAAGTTTATTATAATTTTTAATTATTACCAGATTCATAATATTTAAAAGAATTATGCAAAAATTTAAATATTATGATTATGAGAATTAAATTGAATCCACTTTTTTATTATTTAAAATAAATATTAACCGAAAAGAATATATATACGATTTTAAAAGCGAGAATTATAAAAAGTATTAAATTCTCTTTGTCTTATATTTTGATTATTGTATGAATAGAACAACTTTGGGCCTTAGCGTTTGGGCCAAGATTAAGGACACTAATGTCATTATATGTTAGGGGGTGTTGATATAGGACCGGGTCGGATCAAAGTTTTGGGAGGCCCCTACCCCTACCTCCACAGACTATGGATCACACTGTCCCCTTTTCTAAAGTTGGACCACTTTCAGTATTTTGGGATTTAATGTTCAAAATAAATATTTAAATTATTATGATTATTTTATCATTTTTAATTATTTAAATTATCATACTTTTTAAGGTGTTTAAAAAAATAAAATAATTTGGGTATTTATTTTATTAGGCTTAGAAATTTATTATCGATAATCAGTTAATCGAATAGAATGAGATTTAAATTATGATGTAATGAATGAAAATTTTGAATTAAAAGGGTTATTATCATATCGAACTTTTATAAAAACGTAATACAAGTTAATCAACTAATATATCATATAAAAGTATATAATTTTTATCATTTTTTTTATTATTTTTGCTGTCCTATTTATACATGTGCTTAAAAAATTCATGCCTTTCGATAAAGAAATGTGGTTGAAGTAAGCCCAACAAATGTATTAATGAAAAATAAGATAATATTTATTTTAAGAGATATGAGTTTAAATTATTTTATTTTTAGACATATATGTATTGTCAAAAGGTTAAGAATATCTGTGAACATATACTATCTATAAATGTGTTCTATTACTTTTTCTTATTTTATTTTAATAGGAATTTTTATTTTTTGTATTTGTGACATTTTTTTTCTGTCCTTGTGATATTTTTTATTTTGGGTTTGTTCGTATGTCTTTATGACATGTTACAACATATCTTAGCGATCGATTGTTTTTCGCACAAAGCTTCAATCAATGCTAATTTCTGATTTATTGTTTTTGTTGGTAGTCATTTGGAAAAATTTATCTCCACTTGGTTGATGATTGTTTACCGATAAAATCAGTTCTGGGTAGCGATACTTCTTATACGACAATTTGGATCGCTTGCAATTCCTTCCTTCTTATCGAGTACGGGACCGGGAGCGGATAATTTTTTTTTTCACCCTAAAAGATACGTCTTTTGAGAGTAGCTTGCCTTTACAAGATGTGCCTTTCTCTGAAACTCGGGATCCTCATGACGTGCCAACTTCTGCGAAACTTGGAAAAAGTGGAGCAATTTTGCCGATAAATGCAGCCACAGGGACGACTAAAAGCCAGGTTTATAAGCCATCAGGATATTTGAAGGTTCAGGGTGAAAGTGAAATTCCTGCTATTCCTGCAGTTAAGAGGTCTTATCTAGACGATGTTCCATTACTTGGTATTGAATTTGATCCACTGCCTAGTGCCTAGTGCCTACTGGTGGTTTTGAATTCCCCAGTTGCAAGCCTGTCCATGGTCTGTCTAATGCCGAAGTCTGTTTGCTGTCTCTACAATCATGAATATGCTTCCGACGGAAGGGTTACTTTAAGTTTTTTTGCCTTATGATTTATTTGTGCTCGATCCTACTGCAACCGAGTCCATGCCATATTTCGTGTCTCCTGTCCTGGTTCTATCAACCGAGCACTGTTCTTCCGTTGTAGTCATTATGCTTAAAGTTAATCACATATCCCTCTTTCGTCTTGAAATATTTGAATCTCGTGTGTTGGAGATCCCCAGCAGCTCCTTTCTTCTCATCTCTGGAGCCGGATCTTAACATTGTAAGTGGAGTCTCAGAGGCACTTTTGCCCATATTTTAATATCTTAGTAGACATCAAAGCCTGAGCATTTGCGTCCGATACTACAAGTATTTACAGGTTGTAGAGCACAAGGTCTGTAGTTGTACACGTTTTCAGCAACTTTCTCCTCCCCCACTATTTAACTGCAGACGGAGGGTTTAGTTGGATAGCAAAACAACGTATTCCAGCTCCAGCTTTTCACACTGTAGCTCGTAAGCTTTGATTCCATGGTGCTTTAGTTGGATAGAAAATCGAATTTGGCAATCTGAATATCATCTTTCCTTTTAGGAATAGTAACTTATTCAAAGTCATCGTCTTGTGAATCATGTTCTCCCTGTTATTTATGGTCCAAACAATCATAATCGTTCGTCTTTAAATAACTACTGAATAGATACTCATAGGGGTAGGTAAAACTCGACTCGAGGCGAAAATACTCGACTCGTTTTGACTTGACTCGAAATTTCATAGACTCGACTCAACTCAAAAAATTTTAAATAAAGTTCGAGTTGTAAAATGAAAATTCGAATAACTCGAATAACTCAAAATTTTTAGTAATTAAAGGATTAAGTTTTAAGTTTGAGACGAACCTATCAATTTTTATGATACATATATACATTGGTATATATAAATATAAATAAATTTTGCTACATATGAAAAAAATATATATACATATATCTTATATGATTAAAAAAAGTTGTTTAAATTGAAATCAAATCATACTATAACATGATAAATAATAATTAATTATTTATAAGAATTCAAAATCTCGAATCGACTCGACTCGAATTTCTTAAATTCGACTCGAACCGAAAAATTTCAAATAAAGTTTGAGTTGTAAAATATGACTCATCAACTCGAATAACTCAAAATTTTTTGACTCGACTCGATCGAATATTAACCCCTAACTACTCGCCACTAATTACATGTAAAGAAGAGGTGACGATTCACTTTAAAAATTAAGATAAACAATTTCAATTATTTGAAACGTAATAAATAAGATTCACCTAATATTTTTTTTATTTCTTTGAGTAAAAAATGAAATTTTATTACTGAAAGAAGGAAAATAAAGCATTATAATTTAAATAAATGTAAATAAAAATACATTTTTTTTTAATTTCTTGTTGAAGAAGAGTTTGACTAGATTTTACTAATTACAGTTCACTTGATTTTCTTTTATTTTTATAACTCTCAGACACCAAACAGAAAAAGAAAAGAAATTACTACCAAGCTCTCAAAGGAAATAAAGGAAGAGAATTTAACCAAGTAATTATGAAATGCAGATTAAATTTTTGTGTGGGTATTTTGCAATTTGCATTATCCTGTCTCTGTTCTCTTTCACATTTTTATTCTTTTTCATCTCATTTCTTTATTCCCTCTCTTCTTTGTCTGTCTTTTAATCTCCTAATCAGATCAAACATTACATTTTCCCAACGCTTTCCCAGATTTTATTTCTTTCCAAACACCTATTTGCCTTCACTTTTCACCTCATTGCCAGCTGATTCCTTCTCCTCTCCCCTTCTCTTTGGCTACTTCCACTACTCAAAGCTTAAAATTTTCTCCATATTTGCTTTAGATTACGATGATTGAAGCTTCGAAAGAGGTGTAAAAAGTGAAAGTACGATTTGGGTCAGTGAAATTTCCTTTGATGGTAGAATCCCAATTATTCGGAGGTTGGATTGGATTTGGGGGGCCGAAGTTTGTGTTCAGCTATGGGGTGGAGGGAGAAGTAAAGGGTATTTTTGGATTGAAGGATTTGGCTTTGAAAATGGATGAATTTGTTTACAACATTTCTTAACTGGCTTTTAATTTTTTTTTTCCTTTTGGATCCCTTGTTTTTAGGGGGGGAGGATTTAGGGGGTCCTGGCCTAGTTTACTAAAGTGTTGTTTTGGTTATGTCAAGAACCGATAGGATGGCTTCCGATCTTAGCAGAACTGCCCCCCTTGAAAGAGACACCGAACAGGTGTTTTACTCTTTTTTGCTTATTTGCTTTGTACTTTGTTTGATTGAATTTGTTGAGTTTGTCTTTTAATTTGTGTTACATAAATTTTGACATGTTTGCTAGTCTAGAATCTAGATTATGCTTAATTTCAGGAGCTAGAAGAAACAATAGAGGCATGAGAATGATGAAGCCTTGCTAGTAATATTAGTCAGCTTATGGGGAAAACCAGCTGATCTTATTATTGATGCATTGATCTTTGATTTTTCTAATCTAGTAACGAATTAGCTAAGTCCGCTCTTGCGAATATCGGCTTCCTCGACATGGCCTGGTCTTTAGCTAGTCTATGATAATTGCAATCCCATATACCACATGTGCTACTGCAGATGAAAAAGTTGGTTGATCAGAACTAATATTTTCTAATATGAGTTGTTCTATTGCTGATGCAGATTACTTCTTGGGTTGTTGAAGTTTAACTGCTATTTTAGTGCCGAATAATTTGATATTGAACCATAGGTTAAGAATCGTTTACTTTCATATATGTTCTATGGCATATCTATATCCACAAACCTTACTTAATGAGCATCCCTCATTTGTTTCTGGATCATTGAACTCTAAGATTCTGATCTAATCTTTGTCAAGTGTAGGCTGGAGGTAACCTGTAAATGTATATATGCCTAGTTCAATATATGTTGGAAAGTAGATTGCTTAGATGCTAAGTGCTATTATTGTGGTGCTTAAGTCAACGTGGAAATAGACGGCTAGAATTGCTTCCGTCATTTCTCTTTGTTTTGTTAATGGGTCCTATTATGTACTGACTGTTTTTAGTATAATATCACAGCATGTTCCTTTTCTGAAATCACTAAAATTTCCTTTTTTGAATAATTTGGTGATCTCGTGGATATTTTCCTTGCTGTATTATTATGCTGCATGGCAATTGATACTGGATCTACAATCATGTTCCCCACCTGCAAATGTCCTAGATATGCCTAAGGTTATTGTGGTATTCTTCGCAACAGGCAATTACTGCTTTGAAGAAAGGGGCTTGCCTGCTGAAGTATGGAAGAAGAGGGAAGCCAAAATTTTGCCCATTCCGCCTTTCAAATGTAAGTTTTTCCTACTTTTAGGTCACATGCTTGAACTTTTCTCCTTCAGATCATGTATCTGTTATATTTTTTTAGTTGTCAATTAGCCTCTTGAAAATGTAACAATTTACATGACGTTAAGACTTCTAGCCAAGAACAATATGTGTGAAGGAGTTTTTACTTTTAGCCATTGTAACTTGTAAGTAATGAATTATGAGACTAATATATAGAGGAAATGAGGTTCAAAGCTGCTGATATAAGACTATTAATTGTGCCAACCTCAGAAGTCCAAACCAATTACTGGGAACCCTTAGCTTCGCTTACTGTTTAGAACCAATTGATGCTATTCCTTTGTCTTTGCACTGTAGCTAAGATACCTGTATTAGATTGAGAGAAATCAGGTTCAAAACCGTGCGTGGTATGAAGACTATTTGAATTTCTCATTGCTAACTTGGGAAATAAAAATTATATTTGTTTACAAATATGTTCTATTGCCCCTATGCGTTCCTCACTTATAGATCAAATGGTTTTGGTGAGAGCACAGTTCACTTGCCTCATAACTCGTTATCTCGTGTTCTTAACTTGTTATGTGTTAGAAATTGGTTCAGTTATTTGATGCTGGAAGGCCATCATTTGCCTCAATATACACATCATTCATCATTCACTTCTCATTGTGCTGCTGATAGTAAATTATGCTTTCCTTGTAAAAGTCCTAAACGTTGATTGTTATTCTGCTTTCAGGACGAGTCTGTTTTAATCTGGTTTTCAGGGAAAGAGGAGAAACATCTTAAACTAATTCATGTGTCTAGAATCATATCCGGGCAACGCACTGTAAGTGGTTTTCTGTATAAATGGTGTATTATCTGTTCCTATTTCGCTGTGCTTTTGAAAATATGGAGTTCATTACATACCTATAACTTATGATGTAAACAAAGAGCACGTTTCTTTCTGTACAGATGGTGTATCATCTTTGTTTACTTTGCCATGATTTTGACAATATTTACAGAGTTGATTGCATGCCTGTAACATATGATGTGAATATATTTTTTTCTCAGATATTTTTAATTACATTAGTATCCGGTCTATGACACGACTAAGTAATTGTTTAAATTTTACTTTTTCACCCACTTTGGGTGAAGTTGCAATCTATATTCAAAAAATTATTTTGTATTCTTTCGTGGTAATCTAATATCAGTCATTCATTGTCTTGTCTTGGTGATACTGTGATGACTTTATATTCAAAAAACCTTTTTCGTTTTCTCCTGTAACTTATAAAATGGCCTATATTTTCTTCCAGCCTATCTTTCAAAGATATCCTCGGCCTGAGAAAGAGTATCAGTCGTTTTCACTTATATATAATGATAGATCGCTGGATTTGGTAAGCATTTGCTTTCTCGTAATCATGGCTTCTCGTTAATTTGGTTACTGTTGCATGCCTCTTCTCGAGTGGCATATAGCCATATATAGACAGGTTAAAGTTTTTTTATTTCTTAATAAAATTATTCTAGATCTGCAAGGACAAGGATGAAGCTGAAGTCTGGTTTAGTGGTCTAAAAGCATTAATCTCTCGTAGCCACCAAAGAAAATGGAGAACCGAATCAAGAAGTGATAGCATTCCTTCTGAAGCAACTAGTCCTAGAACATACACGCGAAGAAGTTCACCTTTACATTCCCCATTCGGTAGTAATGATAGCTTGCAGAAGGTATATTTCTGTTTTTTCTAGAAAATCTGCTTTCAACACTACAAGATTGTGAATTTGAGATGTTTTTCCTTACTTGAAATTCAGGATGGTGATCACCTTCGCTTCCATAGTCCATATGAAAGTCCTCCAAAGAATGGTCTGGGTAAGGCATTTTCAGATGTAATATTATCTTCTGTTCCTCCCAAGGGTTTCTTTCCCCTCGATTCCGCTAGTGGTTCTGTTCATTCTTTGTCTTCAGGAGGATCAGATAGTTTACATGGCCACATGAAGACAATGACTATGGATGCTTTTAGGGTTAGTCTTTCAAGTGCAGTTAGTTCATCAAGCCAAGGGTCTGGCCATGATGATGGGGATGCCTTGGGTGATGTTTTCATTTGGGGTGAAGGCACCGGGGATGGGGTTTTGGGTGGTGGACTTAATAAAGTCGACAATTGTGGTATCAAAATGGATTCTTTACTTCCTAAAGCTTTGGAATCTGCGGTTGTACTTGATGTCCATAATATTGCCTGTGGCAGTAGACATGCTGCCTTGGTAACCAAGCAGGGGGAGGTTTACTCCTGGGGAGAGGAATCAGGAGGCCGGCTTGGGCATGGTGTAGACTCTGACGTTTTGCATCCAAAGCTTATTGATGCCCTTTGTAATACTAACATTGAGCTTGTAGCATGCGGTGAGTATCATACTTGTGCAGTAACACTTTCCGGTGATTTGTACACATGGGGTGATGGCACTTATAATTTTGGTCTTCTGGGTCACGGAAATATAGTAAGTCATTGGGTGCCAAAACGAGTGAATGGGCCCCTGGAGGGCATACATGTCTCATCAATATCTTGTGGTCCATGGCATACAGCTGTAGTTACCTCTGCAGGTCAGTTGTTTACCTATGGTGATGGCACATTCGGTGTTTTGGGTCATGGGGATCGGAATAGTGTCTCGTTGCCCAGGGAAGTGGAATCCCTGAAGGGGCTTCGCACTGTTCGAGCATCTTGTGGAGTGTGGCATACTGCTGCAGTTGTTGAAGTCATGGTTGGGAATTCAAGTTCTAGCAACTGTTCCTCAGGGAAGCTATTTACGTGGGGAGATGGGGATAAAGGTCGACTTGGGCATGGGAATAAGGAAACAAAACTTGTTCCTACTTGTGTTGCTGCTCTTGTTGAACCAAACTTTTGCCAAGTTGCCTGCGGACACAGTCTGACAGTTGCCCTTACAACATTAGGGCAAGTCTACACCATGGGAAGTCCTGTTTATGGCCAGCTAGGAAACCCACTAGCCGATGGGAAGGTTCCTACCCGTGTTGAAGGAAAGCTTTCCAAGAGTTTTGTTGAGGAGATTTCTTGTGGTGCCTATCATGTTGCTGTTTTAACTTCCAGAACTGAAGTTTATACTTGGGGAAAAGGAGCAAACGGCCGATTAGGTCATGGGAGTACTGATGATAAGAACTCCCCAACATTGGTAGAAGTTCTGAAAGACAAGCAAGTCAAAAGTATTGCATGTGGCACAAACTTCACTGCAGCAATCTGTCTCCACAAATGGGTTTCGGGTGTTGATCAGTCAATGTGCTCTGGCTGTCGCCTCCCATTCAATTTCAAAAGAAAACGTCACAATTGTTATAATTGTGGACTAGTCTTTTGTCACGCATGCAGCAGTACGAAGTGCCTTAAGGCTTCCATGGCTCCAAATCCCAACAAACCCTATCGTGTCTGTGACAATTGTTTTAACAGGCTGAAGAAAGCCATCGAAACCGATGCATCATCTCAATCTTCTATAAGTAGACGGGGAAGTATAAATCATGGGACTAGTGAATTTGTTTATAAAGATGATAAGTTGGATTCCAGGTCTCATGCTCAACTTGCTAGATTTTCATCAATGGAGTCGTTGAAGCAAGGAGAAAGCCGATCAAAGAAAAACAAGAAGTTTGAATTTTATAGTAGTCGTGTCTCACCCGTCCCAAATGGAGGCTCCCAAAGGGGATCACTTAATATTTCCAAATCTTCCAATCCTGTATTTGGATCATCCAAGAAGTTTTTCTCGGCTTCTGTTCCTGGATCAAGAATCGTTTCTCGTGCAACATCACCAATATCGAGACGACACAGCCCTCCTCGTTCCACAACTCCAACCCCAACACTCGGAGGTCTCACCTCCCCTAAAATAGTTGTGGATGATGTTAAGAAGACAAACGATGGACTTAGTCAAGAGGTTGTCAGATTAAGAACACAGGTATTTTGTTTTTCACACTTCTTAATATTCATTTGGAAATTTATATATTTATTTGTTCGCAAGGTTATTTAGTATTCATTCGTTGCACCTCACCTATACGTTCTCTCTCAGGTGGAGAATCTTACACGTAAAGCACAACTTCAAGAAGTAGAGCTGGAAAGAACGACCAAACAGCTGAAGGAGGCAATTGCAATCGCAGAGGAAGAGACTGCAAAGTGCAAAGCTGCAAAGGAAGTCATCAAGTCACTTACTGCACAAGTAAGACGGATTAATTTTTCTTTGTCGTCCATGGATATCTATTTTAATCAAACTCTAGCTGTATATCTTTGCATTGTGACATTTTTGAGTAATCATAGCTCTGAACTAAGCTGTATTGAGTCATTTTGCCGGGGTTTTATACTTCAGTTTCCTCTTTTTTATGCCTGAAGCTCTTTGCTTACCTTTAGTCACGAGAATGCTCAAGTTTCGTTATTCTTCACTTTGGACTTACGAGTACTTTCATCTTGTTTTTCTACTGATGTGAATGATATTTGATATGCTGAGCAGTTAAAGGATATGGCCGAAAAACTGCCTGTTGGGGCAGCTTGGAATATCAAATCGCCTTCATTTACTTCGTTTGGCTCTGGTCCTCCTTCCAATGATGTCTCTAGTGTTTCCTTCGAAAGAGGTCAAATATTGTGTGGAGAATTGGATTCAAACATATCAAGTAGCCAGTCACTTTCGAATGGTTCCAACACTGTGAGTAATCGTGGTTCTGGCCATAACAAACAAGGCCATATTGAACAAGCTGTTAAAAGTGGAGGTAGAACAAAAGAAGGTGAATCTCGAAACGAGAATGAATGGGTTGAGCAAGATGAACCTGGTGTGTATATAACACTTATCTCACTACCAGGCGGTGCCACGGATCTCAAGCGAGTTCGATTCAGGTATGTTATGCATTTCTCATGCAATTCTAATTTATGTAGACAAGCTATCGCAAACCGACTCATGACCTCGGTTTCAAAAAACTTTGATTGCAGTCGTAAGCGGTTCAGTGAGAAACAAGCGGAGCAATGGTGGGTAGAGAACAGAGCTAGAGTATATGAACGATACAATGTCCGCACGATTGACAAGTCTAGCATTGGTGTCGGGAGCGAGGACTTGGCTCATTAACACAATGAAGTAACAACTATACTATGTACATGCAATATAGTGTTTTCCGAGATTCGATCCGAACATCGGGAACTTGATTGATCAAATCACACCATTGTTGATCAGGAATGGTGTAAAGGAAGATAATTTAGAAAGGGTTTGCTTGGGGTTTTCATTAATTTTTGCATCTTTTCTCTAATTCTTTTCCCCCCACATGATTTTACTACATTTTTAAGGTGTGTGGGGAGGAGATTGAGGGTGACAAAAATGTATATTTGTATTAGGTTGCTGACTCTTGTTGGAAGCAATTGCAATTGCAATTGCCTTGTAAATTCATAAGCAACTTGGATCTGCAGGAAAAGAAGTTTTACACGTTTTCCTTGTGGTTTATATGATTTCATGCACTTAGAATACAAGTAAAAGTTTTTATAAGCACTTGCATTTGGGTTTAGAGTTCAGGGGTTTAAGTTTATAAATTTTGAATTTAGAGATTATAGTTAAATTTAAAATTTAGGGTTTCAACGTTAAAACTTAAATTATTAACCTAGACAAAAAGTAAAAAAAAAAAATATCATTAAACCATTTTTTAACTTTATGTCTTAATCATATTATTTTTTAAATTTCTAATCATAAACGATAAATAAAAATTTCTAATAGTAAATAATAAATTCTAATCATAATTTTTTAAATTTTAAAACCCTAATACTAAAGTTCAAACCCTAAATGAAATCATATTATTTTAAAATTCTAATCATATTATTTTAAATCTTGAATAAAATCCCTTAAACCAAAGTATTTATGGTTTTTTTATTTTTCCTTATCTGATAAATTATATTTTTAAAATAAAATAAAATTTGAATCTGCGTATTTAACTAAAAAATTATTTTTATCCCTCTATTATAAATTGTCACATTATCACATATAAACTATTCTATTAATACTGTAATAATCAACGTTGACTTCTATTAGTCAAGGGATAAATACTAATGCCAATTAATTATTTCAAGATCAAATTCGTGTGAAAATATCACAGAACGAAAATGATCACTAAGTAACAAAAATATCCCTTAATCCATAAATGAAAATTATATTCAAGATTTAAATAATATTTTATTTTAAAAAATAATAAAATACTTTAAAATATTAAAACTTCTTTAGTGGAGTATATTTTTTTAGTAACCTGGAAAACTTGGTGGCGGATTTTAAGGAGTACTGGAATCCCAAGTTTAGTGGGAGGATGAGTTCCTTCACAGGAGGAGATGGGAGAGTTTGGAATTGGTGGTGGTGGTGGCGGCAGAGAGTAAACCGGTGTGGTGGTCCGGTGGAGGTGGAGAGAACCGGCGGGGTGAGGGGAGTAACCTTTGAACTTGTTCGCAAATGATATAACTGATATAGTTGACTTCCCGATTGTTTCGGGGATGGTAGTTTCAATTTTGAAATATTAGTTTTTTTAATATTTTTAAAATGATTACGAGAGGAATATATGTTTATATATATTCTTAATTATTTGTTAATAAATTTAAATCTTTTTTATAAAATATCATTCTTTTTTCACGTTAATTATTTATTAACTTCAATGATGACAAATTATTATTTTATGTATCGAAAATTATGAGTAAAATTGATAATTATTATATTTCATATTATTTTTTTATAATCATCAGTATGTAGTTTTTTTTGATAAATTTTAATTTTAATTTTTAATCTTATTTAAAGGAAAGAAGAAAGAGACTCCAAAGGAAGAAAAAAAAAAAGAAAATTCTATTAGTGAGTCTAAAATCGTGACCTAAAAATTTTAAAAATCAAATTAAGATAATTTTAAGAGAGATTAATCTTATTTACTCATCAAAATTTGAACTATTAATTTAAATTAAGAAACATAACACATCATCGCATTAAACTAATTAATTATCAATATAAAATAAGAGGTTTTCCTCCTATTTTTTATATAAAAATATTTATTTTTTAAATTTAATATTATATTTTCTTTTTTAATTTTTTAATTTAAATATTTAATTAAATTATTAATCTCTCTCAAAGTTATTTCTTAACTTTTTACATGATTTTACACCCAAAATATTTTTTATATAGGTTAATAAAATGTATTATACATTTTTTTAAAAATATATCTAAATTGTATTCAAATGATTTTAGTGATAGATGGCTGAACAATTTAAGGTAATATTTTAATTTAAAACACAATTAATGATATTATATACTATCAATGCAAATTATTTACTTATTTTACAATATTGAAATTATCTTTTCAAAATTAAAATATAAGGTTGAACTAATAGGAGTTTTCTATGCATATATTATTTCAAAATTAAATATTTTCATTTTCTCTAATTATCTTCACTGGACCAATAAAACAAAACTTACATGTTTATCTTTTAAAGATACACCTTAGTAGTTTGATAATAAATCTTCATTTTGAATAATTTTAAATATAAAATTAATTAATTGCACTACACTCCTTAAAGTATAAATTTTATTTTAAATTAGTCTATAAACTTGAATACTTTCGTTTTATTCTCAAATTGTAACATTCGATCTAAATCAATCCTAAAATTTTAGATATTTTAATTTTATCGTGAAACTATAACCTCGTGATAGTATTTTTATTATCCAAATTTTTAAATGTTTTAGTTTTATCAAATTGATTTCATAGTCTGATTTTATTTTAAACTTTTGAGTTGTATTATTTTACAGATAATCTTATAATAGTATTTTTTTTAGTTTTATGATAAAACTTGTATACCTTATAAAAAAACTGTTCGAACTTGAATCTCTTAAAAATAACAACACATTCTTTTCAAGTAAACTATAAGAATGCTTTCAAAATAATTTTATGTAGTAAAATATTATAATTTACATGATATATGTATGGTTATTAATTATTCTAGAGTTTAATTTTTAATTTGCCAATTAAAAAAATAATATTTATATATGGAAAAATAAAAGGAAAATAATGGGTAAAAAAATCCTTCCAAATTAATTACTCATTTAACATTGATAATGGATATCAAAGAAAATCTGTTGTAATTTGAACCGTAAATCAACTCTAGGTCTTTAATTTTCTCAATCAATATAGCTCAAATCCCTCTTTCTCCTAAAAACTTCAATTTTGCTCTTCTGTTTGTTCCTTTACATGCCTTTTTTAATCCTTCAAAATCTTCTAAATCCCCAGATTTTCTTTTCTTTTTTGGTTTTCCTAGAAAAAAACACCAAAGTTAATTTTAGCTTTGTGTTTGATGGATGATCAAGCAACAAACACCATGGTAACATCAGATTCAGCACCCTTGAAACCAAACAAACTTATGCTGAAGCTCAAGATCTCCAAGAAAATCGGTTATGATGGTGCTGGAGGAGGAAACCACCATGTCTGCCCCATTTGCAGCAAAAGCTTTATGTCAGGGAAAGCGTTGGGTGGTCATATAAGGATCCATATGAAGGGAAACAAAGATAGCCGCCACCGGAAGATCTCGAAGCGTCAACCTAAAAGCGACACCGTTCATCGCCGAGCTAAGTCGAAGTCGAAGATCTCGAAGACGGTGGTATCCCCAGACGATGATCCGAACCGAGATAGCGACGAGAAAGTCAGCTGCTGTATATGCAACAAGGGCTTCAGGTCGATGAAATCATTATTCGGACACATGAGGAACCATCCTGAGAGGAGCTGGAGGGGTATAAGGCCGCCTCCGTCCGAAAAAAACAGCTGTTGTTCGAGCGTGTCGGAGAACGACGAAGCTCATGAAGTTGATCAGATCAAGGGTTCGAATTCTGATCTCTTGAAATCACTTCCGAGGTGGAATACCAACACCTCGAAACGATTCGACAATGACGACGACGATAACGAAATACCCGAGGCTGCTTATTGCCTCATGAAGCTATCTCGAGGTAATTCATTTCACAAGACACCATTGAACCATGAAGAAGAAAGGGTTTATTACCCAAAACCTGGGTTTTGCTTTTGCCCTAAAAACCCTAATGGAGAACAGTTTTTGAAACCATCAGATCATACAGGCATCAAGGTTTGTTCATCAAAAAAACTGCTAGATTTTGATTTGAATGAACCTTATGTTGAGCCTTAGATAATGATCAGAGCTCAATCTGCTTAGGAACTTAGCTTGTTTGTTAAGAACAGAAACAGCTTTCTGGGTTTCAGCTACCATTTGCTTTTCTTACATGTTTGGTTCTTAGTTTTCCAATGAAGTTTTAGGTTTCTCAAGTGAAATTTGTGTCTAAAACCACTTCGTTTGCTCTTGTTTTCTGCATAATACAATGGCTGCCAATTAGTTGTGTTGTCATTATGAATCAGCTGTTTCTTATCTGTTTCCCTACAACTGATTACAAGAATGTTGGTTCATTCGAAATTATTATGCATACTAGAGTATTCGATCAAGTTGATAGTATATTTTATAATTTAAATTTTATTTGATTTTTTCTAAGTCTGTTTATGAAATTTGAATAGAGTCAACTCAAGTTAATTTGTTTGAATTTTTATTCAGATTTAACTGTAAATATTTATAATGCTATAGTACTAATATATTTTAATTTAAATCACTTTTTTAACCATATACTATTCAAGTTGTTCTAATTTTTTAAGTTTTACACGTTTTTTTGGATCATTAGATGGATGAAATGGATGACTCAAATCAACGTTTAAGTGATAATCTTCACATAACTGTTTGTTAATCTAAGTCATCTATTTTTACTCGTCCAATGATAAAAAAAATCTAAAAATTGAGAGTTTTATATTGTGTAACTTGATTCTGTCCTCATATATTCTGGATTTATGTTCAATAATACATGCCAGTTTGATGCTTTCACTAAAAGTGAAAGTTTTGGATGAAATTCGAGTTTTTATATTAAAATTCTCGAGATAGTAATGAGAGATATCACTTTAGGTTTGATTGACATGAAGAGGAGATTATATCATGAATCTTGTTGTACGAACGACTGTCAGGATGTAATAGAGACGAAAGAAAACGATAGTTAACGACAGCGACAACTAAAATTGAAAAAAATAGGGTTTTTTTATTTCAGGGGTTAATATTTAATTAATTATTTGAAAAATAAAAATTAAAAATTAAAATATATGAAAAATAGTATAATAAAAGTTTATTTAAAATAATTATTAATTACATATTGAGTTTTTAATATTTTTAATTTTATTAATCAATTTAATGATGTTCTATTCAATATTAATAAGATATTTAGTGATGTTCCACATTTATTGTAAATTTTTCTTACTTATTTTAGTTAATTAATAATAAATGTAGTTTTAAAATTGATTAGTGTGGTTATCTTGTTTTGATATACTTTCCAATGATAAAATGATAAATCTAAACATTTTCACAAATAAGGTAATAATTATATATTTAAGTTTTTTAATATTTTTAAATTTGTAGAACTAATATTTTGATATAATAATTGAAAAATAGTTTTGAGTTCATTTGAAAAGATTTTAAAAATGGTTTTAAGTCCAAACAATTTAAAAAAAGTTTGAAATATTTTCTAAAGCTTTTAAATGCGTTTCAAATGTTTTAAAGAAGCCAAAGAGTACAAGATATCCAAGCGTTTCGATACACCTCCTAGGCGTTTTGATACAGCTTGCCTATTTTCAAAGAAAATGGTACAGGAATTTCGATACGGTCTTGGACCGTTTCGATAAGTTTTGTTACTGGATGATTTGGTTTCGATACCAGCTTTAGGTGTTTCGATACACCTCTGACGGTTTAATAAAAACCCCAACGACTTTATGAAAAAAAAAACTATCGGCTAGAAGCCGTATTTAGTTGTTTCGATACACAGAGCAAAGCGTTTTGATACCGATCATTTATTACAGATCTAACAACTATTTCCCAAAGTGGTAGTATCGAAACGGTTACTATACGTTTCAATAGCACTTGCACCATAAACATGAATTGACCTGGAAATCAACTCCAAATTGCTCTAAATCAATCCCAACAGTCATGAGTCATCAACGGCTAAAAGTTCATTTGGGATGATAAAATGAAGTTTCAAGCATCAAGAGAAGACCAATGCTTCCATTGTCAATAACATATGATTAAAGAATTGTCTTATTGCTTTAAATTTCTACTGTTTGGGTAGACAAACACTTGTGAGTTTAAATGTACATGTATACTTAAGTGTATTAGGAATTGGGTGAGAGATTATATTGCAAACATCAACCTTTGTAAAAGGATTACAAGTTTGCTTAAGTTTTTCTTTTGTTTGAGATGTTTTCCAAAGTTCAGGTTGTGAACTTTGAATGCTAGATTCGGGAATTGAATTTAGGTTATAAGGTTAGCCATTTAGACTCAAAAGGACGAAATTCTTAGTGAATTTGGGAAATCTTTGGTGGAAAGTTAAGGTAGTGGATGTAGGACTTGGGTTAAAAGTTTGAAGCACTATAAATCTCTGTGTTCAGTTTTTTATATTTTTGCTTTCACCACAAACCACCCAAATTGTCACTTTTCCGCCTCTTGGAAAGCAAAATCGGTTGTGCGTCCTAACAAAATTTTAAGAATTTATTTTAAAAAACTACAATCTCTTATGTCTCATGAAAAATATATTTTATTGATTTTTTTATTATTTTCTAATTTTAATTTATAATTATTTAAGATTTTAAAAATATAAAAAAATTATTTTAGAAACCTTTGATAAAAATTTTTTAAATAATCTTATGGAATTAACTATTTAAAATATTTAAAATAATTATGATCAAATTTTTAAATTTTAAAAAGTCAATAGTAGACAATCTTGATGGGACATAAGTAGTTATAGCAAATGTGAACTTTTAAAGTTCACACATTTGCCTTTAATTTTTAAAAATTTTAAGTTAATTCTTAATTTTTTTAATATTTATGAGTTGTGCCCACCCTGAAATTTTAAAATTTTATATATGTCCGCCCTTAAATATTTTTTAGATCAGCTACTATAAGTAGTAATAATTTTTAATATGATATAGAACATTTAATAAACACGGGACAAAATTTCTAAGCTTTTTATCGATGAATCTTCACTCATTTTTTTTATGTCGTTTAAAAAATATATTTTATAAAATTTAGATCAATGACATAGATGATTAACGGTGGAATGAGTGGTTTTCATTGGTTAAGGACCATGGATTATCTGACGAGCCGGAACTATTATATAATCTCTCTTTTAATTTATATTTTTATAAATATAATATTTTTGTTTTTTATAATATATATTTTGTTTTATGGTTTATGATTTTGAGTTTAAGTAAAATAGTTTTGACTTTAGAGATTGTTGATAGAATTTGGGGATTATGGTTAAAACTTAAATCCCTAACTCTATTACTTTAAACCCTAAACTCTAACTCTAAATTATAATATTAAACAATGAACTCTAAACTATAACCCTAAATCATAAATTTTAAACTCTAAAATTAAGACATTTGTGAATAAAAAAGTTTCTATCGCATGATAATCTATTAAAATTTTATGAATTTATTTTTTTTAAAAAAAGTTAGTGATATTAGAAAAATAATATAAATATATACCATATGAATATTATTTTATTTATAAAAAATATATAAATAATTTTAATAATATAAAAGATAAATATTAAAATTAAATAAAATGATATTTTGATAATATTAGTATTTATAATTTAGATTATTAAATAAAATGACACTTATGAAATCATAAATGATATAACGAGCTGAAATTATGTGATAATATTTTGTATATTACCTTTTGTAATTTACTATCACAACAATATTTTCTCGTGAAAGATTTATTCCAGACTCTTCTATACCAGTAAGTCAATGGTCTCCTCCAACAATAAATTTATTAATTTCAACTTCCTTCGCAAGTATTGTAACCCCTCGATTCGACTTAAATTAAAAACCGAACCAAATAAATTATATTAAATTTGCCAAAATAAACTTGAAAAATTTAACTCAAAATTATTATTTTTTTATCTTGTCTAGAGATAATATTAGATCCTAAAGTGGTGAGTACCCGTAGCGGATTAAGTCTCAGTTGAAACAAATATCAAAACAATATTCAATTGTATGAAAACACATTTTGGGGATCATTTTGTAAATGCAACAAATTATAGGGAATTAATCAATTTTTAAGTTACCAAACCTCAATTAATCAAGTTTCATAATTATATGTTAAATTTTAGTTCAATAAGATCATCTAAACTCATGTAATTGTATACATAATGATTAGAGACCAAAATGAAAGAACTTAAAAGTTAAATTTTAAACCCTAATCCTTATTTTTTATATCCTAAACTCTAAACCCTACGCTCTAAAAAATACATCATATCCCTAATTCCCTAAATTTTAACCACAATCTCTAACCTTAAACCCTAAACCCTCTAATTTAAAACGAAAACATAAATGAGATATGAGAAAGAGATAAACGATTTACCCCGTATTTTTCACCTTAAACATGTCAAGCATTCAAGGCTAACTCATCCAATTTATCTATAGTCATGCTTTCTACCCAAACATGTTAAATTCTGTGAATATACTAATCTCTTAAAAATATTTACTTTTTCTTTACGTATTAAATTTTTTATAAAATTTCAGCGGATTAATTCTTATTATTTTTCCTACTAAATGCATGTGGGATATTTTTATGATTATTAATAAAATTTATTTGTCAAAAAATTATAACATGTAAAAAAGGAGACAATTTGCAGGGGTAAAAGATTATCAATTCCTGAAAAAAGGGTTTTTTCATTTCTTAATCGTTATCAGCAACACCGAGTCGGCAGACTCAGTGGAAGAGCAACTTCTGTACTACAGTATCAGTGAATCGAAAACCAAAACTATGGAAGATACGCCCGACGGAAACGAAGCATCGGGGAACATTGAAACCCTAGACTCATTTTACTCCAAATATATGAGCAACAGAGTATCCTCTTTGTTTTATTCTTTCCCGTCAATTTTTCTTGAGAAAATCTCAAATCTATCTCGCCAAACGCTTCTTCCGATCTCTGCTAAACGCAGAACTGGTCTCCCTCTGCCGTTACCTTCCAACTCAGTCGACTCCGCTCGGTACACGATCTTCACCTTTTTTTTTCTTTCATTTTTAATTAATAGAAATGAATTTTGAGTTTGATTTATTATTATTTTTCACTTACAGGATGACACCAGAGGCATCGAGAATTTATGAAGTTTTAAATGATATAATGGATCGTTTCATTTTGAATTTGATTAAGATTCAAGAGAATCTGCAATTTTGGCTCTCTATAGCTGAGGTAATGCAGTAGTGCACTTTGGCTTAGTTTGATCATTAAGTTTTTTGGTTAATAGAATTTCTGATTATAATTATAAGATATGGAGTTTAGCTGAGGTAATGCAGTAGTGCACTTTGGTTTAGTTGAAGATTTGCCTATAACATAGTTGTTACAAAGCAAAACAAAACCATAATTGCTTAAAAATGTGAAAGAGAGAGGCTAAACTGCAGCTTTCTCTATAACATATTAATCATAGAAAAATGAAATCTTTACATTCAGTTATGACTATGAAAAAAGAATATGATTTATTTTTCAGTTCCTACTAGATATTGTTTTCCATTTCATCCACTGTTCCCAAAACCTGTTTGGTTTTGGAATTAATGTGCTCTATTTTTTATGTTTTAAGAATCGAAGTGAAGTCAAATCAAGTACCATATACTTACTCGAACTATATTTTTAACTTTTTTAAATATATATTCTAGTTGTAAAATTCAGTTGGATTCGATTCTAGTATTTGTTGTTTTCTAATTGTGATAAAACACCGAACTCAAATATATTTAATTATTACTTTGAACCAAGACTGAATCAAACCGAAATCTATAGAAATCGAAGTGAAACCGATAAAATTGGGCCACTCTATCCCATTAGTTCTCTACTTCAGCTCATCGAGTCATTTGCTCCACTGCACTGTTTGAATCGTTTTTGTTTTTTTTTGTTTTTTGTCAGCCTTTAGCTGCCTGAGTGCATTTACTTCCAGAAATGAAATAACTGTAGCAAGAACATCCCTATTGTTTCTTGTTTGTGGGATTTAGTGTTTATCCTAATTTTGTATAAATTTTTAGGGATCTAATGCACGGAAAGTTTACTTCATGATTTTTGAGAGAGGGCCACAAGCTTTTGTTAGTGGATCAGTTCAACTCATGCGTGAAGCTGTCACTGATGGATTGGCAATGCAGAATCTTTCCCATTCTGCATCTGTGTACATCTCTGCAAGGATTGCCGTTTTATCTTCACTAAGGTGTTCACTTGCTGCTTTTCTGGCTCAGGTGTGTTCCATATTATTCTAGTTTTGTACTGTCAAGATATCTTTTAACCTTGATAAGGAAGCCTGTCATCTGCTGACACACTTCACAAACATATCTTTTTTCCTCTTACTCAAAAGTCTAACCTCCAAACACTGTAAATAGATTTGACACTAGGCATGTAGTAGTGAGGCTTAATTGTGAGTATTGGTATTGTTGTTTTGTTTGTCAGACGTGAATAATCGATTCATTGCTTGTTTTCTTTACTAGTTTTATATAGATGTTGACAAATGTGGAGAGGAGTTAGTAAAAGATCCAGAGAGGTCATTTTCCTCAATAGCATGCGCTCTTAATAGCTTATTTTCTAAGTTGGAGGCATCAATTGGCCATCTTCATATGTTGCATCAGGTATATATTTTTTTACAGAGAATTTCAGACTTGCTGCTATGATTTGCTTGTTAAGAACTTGTATGCTACAATTTTTATGTAAAATCTATGCAGAGCGGTTCTTCTGTTGATGAAACCTATTCCTTTCCTCTACTATTTGAGAGATTGCCAGAACTCAATCAGGAAGAGTCTCAATGTACAAATTCTGAAATTAATGATGCTATCAACTTGGTTTGTCAGAATCTTCAGGAACTGGACTCTTACTTAGCTCTCATGGTAATCATCCTTTTATCTGTAATCCCTGTCATTATAAAACAGACATTATTTTATTTATTAATAACTAGCTTGTTCATTGATGGTTCTTGCATTTGATCTTCAATATATACCCTGCTCTTAGGTAGCTAAACACCAAAAACCAAGTAAAGTAACTCAATACTGGATCCGGTATACCTGTGGTGCAGTTGGCCTTTCAATTTGTTCTTTCTGGCTCCTAAAGCATAGCCGTCTGATGGGAAGTTCAGACATTGACAACTGGATTTGTGAAGCAAAGGAGTCTACAGTTAGCTTCTTTAATGACCATGTTGAGCAACCAGTATGCTTCCTTGTGCTAATCTGATTGCTCAGTTGTTTTTACATCTTTCTCCTGAAAGTCTTGAATTGGCCATTTCTATGAATGCTTGAGAAAGCAGCAGCTGGTTTCATTGATGCTAAACTCATTTTTTCTTCAGCTTTTGGCAATTAGAGATGAACTTTGGGATACATTTAAGAAAAGACAGAAAGGTGTGATGGATATGGAGGAAGTGCAGTTGACTTCCAATTCTCTCCACAGGTTAATTTTTCATTCTATCAATTTTTGTTCATGAATACTGAATTAAATTAGTAGCAAGGGAATTGTTAGATGTGATTTCTTCTGTCCTTTTTGCTGTTTTGCATCTATGCATGAAGTATGCGCATGTGAAATTACATGGTTCTGAGTTCTAGGCGCCTAGATTATTTAGAATTAGGATATAAATTCTTTGAATACATTTAACCTCCGTAACCATGTTACTAGAATTTGTTCAAACCTTGGTAAAATTGGGTGGAGCTGAGGTTTACGGATAAAGAAGGGCTACCGTGTAGCTGAAAGCCCAATGGGCCTCCGGCATCCATATGTACAGAAAGGATTTGTATTCATCACTAATCTTTTCTTGAGATATCAAAAACAAAGGAAGTTGGATTCTAGGTTGCTTGATGTTTATTTTATTTGGCTTTAAATAGCATTTCATTCCACTATTTGATCTCATTATTTTTTTCTATGGTGATTGGATGTAGTGAAGTTCTTTTTCATTCAAGGGTAATTGCTACATTATTGACAGCAATAGCTGCTTCCATGTTTTGCAGAATGTTATTGGCCTTCAGTGAACAAACAAAAGGTAAAAAATTCCCAGAGAATGCATCAGATCAGGAAATGCTTGAGATTGTTATGTTAAGGTGCGACTTTCTTTCTAATATTCTGGTAATACTAATCATGTTTGCACTTAATGACTTATGATGCACACCTTATGGGTAAAATTTGAACTTTTTTGTCTGCTATTTTACATGTACGAAAGCTTCAGGTACAATAGGTTAGACCAAAAAGATATGTAATAGTAAGTTTTTAAAAATGCCAATACATCTGAAATAATCTAGCATTCTCAATTTTCACGTTTTCTTATTCAACAATATTTCAGAATAAATACATTCCTTCTATTGCTAATCTGATATATTACTTTAACTGAACTGTTCATGGTGTGCTGTATATCTCTTAAGTGTGCCAAATTTTGCTTTGGGAGGAACTCTAATTTATTGGGATTTATAACATAGATATGAAAAGGAACTTACGCATCCTATCCAGAATCTTCTCCAGGGAGAGCTTGCTCGTGCTCTGCTCATCCAGGTAATGCTTGTTTTTACTGCACAGTTGCTTCCTTTTATTCTGGTTGTGTAACCTATGCTTTTGCCAGTGCAGGTTCAGAAGTTGAAACTGGATATTGAGATGTATGTTCAAACCAGCTTTTTCTTACATAGACGCATTCTGTTTTATTTCAATTCTCAACGTTCTTACTTCTTATGATGCTCATTGAACTAGGGCAATGCTTGAACTGGATCAGATTCTCAGAGCAAATGAAATCAACTTTGCAATCTTAGCTGCCTTGCCAGCATTCTTTCTGTCTTTTGGTCTGATTGTGGCTGTTCGCGCATGGTTTAGACAGGTATGAACACTTTAAATCTAAACAATATGTTATCCAGTTAATCTTTTTAAGTGAATTCTGTTTGTTGATCAGGAAGAGACAAGATGCTAGGTTAGTGATGGCACTGTTTAGATGGTTATACAAATTTATATTGCCACATTATCAATTCAAAATGTTTCTGTCTCCTGGTCTGATCGTGGCTGTGCGTGCATGGTCTAGACAGGTCTGAACACTTTGAAGACCTACAAATTACAATATGAATCTAATTAATTTTCTTAAGTAAATTCCTTTCAGTGATCACTAGAGGAAGGGACAAGATGCTAGGTTAGTGTCTTATTGATGACACTGTTTAGATGGTTATACAAATTTATATTGGCACACTTCAAGCCAACCTTGAACCTCCAGGCTCCAGCATATATAAATATATGCCTTTTGACGTTTAGTATATTTGACTGTTGGTTTCTTTGTCTAGAGCGATTAAAGCTAAAGCTCCATTAAACAAATTCTTCTTTCCTTTCTTGTGTTTCTCATGCACTTGATTATCTGGTTTTTTATTGTATTCAGGATACTAAAGCAGAAGGCAGGGGAAGAATTGCTCGTATCCAGAGGAGGCTACTTATTGTGGAGGTTGAGAAAACAATTTTGCTGTATCAGACTTATATTGACCAAGGGCTGGTAAGAAACTCATTACACATTCACTGCTATTTTGGAGGAATAAACTCGTAGAAAACCGAAGATCTTGACTTTATTTGCATTCTCAAATCTCAACCGAGAGCAAGTTCTAACTAGCTTTATTGACCTTGAGGTAAGGTCGGAGATTGAGTTGACTTCCTCAGTTCTGCTTGTACCGTGGCACTGAAGAGGGGGGGGGGGGGAAGAAGCATCTTTCTCTGTTGCCTTTGTCTGCAAGTGTATATGTTGTTTTTGTTTTCTGAAAGCATCTTCACCCTCCATTCTTTTCCCACCGATCCCTCTCCCATAATCATTATAACATATGTTAGCTAGTGTGATTTCATATGCTTGATATGTTTTTTCGTTTGTCTTTCCATAGATCAGGCACCAAGAGAGAAGCTTGATCCGTTAGAAGAACCTTTATTTGGTTCAAAATCTCTGTTTACTTTTACTGTACTGCATTCGATTTAATGCTCACTTTTGCAGGAAAATGATGCACAATGCATGTACGGATTGTTGATCTGTTGTCTAGATCGCTTATACAATTCTGTCAGAAGACATGCAAAGGCAACTGGTGAATGGCAATGGTTAGTTGATTCATCTATTTCTTAAACGATTTAAAAAAAGGAAGTTAAAATTACTCCGCCTGTCTCGTTTCCGCTTTCCCGTTGTAGAATGATGAAGTCGAACCCAATATAGCAACTAACAGATAATATACAACTATGATGAACAGCTTGAAACAGGATATAATTGATTTGGGAAAGCCTGGTCTTCAAACTTCTCACAAGCTAATCGTGACGGCACGAATGGAACGTTTATACGACTGTTTGCTTCCCTCCGCAAAACGCCAATAGATCTTTAAAACCAGTTGAGAAAAAACAAGCTACTACTGCAAAACTTGGCCTTCTTGAATTCCTGTTGCATCAAATTTTGTAGGTCATTGCTTAATTTTGGTCTGAGTTTCGGTGCATTTTTTCCCTATATTTACTCGGATTTGGCTGCGAATGTCGTATACAGATACATGTCCAACATTGGCATAGCAGTTTTCAGTACTTTTTGGAAGGTTTTAGCCATGTCTGAACATGTCTAAAAGACCTATAGAATTGGTTCAACTTAATAAGATAGGAAAGGTGCCCGAGGAACATTTCAATGAAAATTAGGTCTATGGAGATTTGTTCAGAGTAGTTCACATTTGTTTTTAGGCATTAAATAAATGTTCTCGAATTACATTCGAGCAAGTTTATTTAAACTTTAAATGTAAAATTTAAATCCATGATTTTAAATTTTAAACCTTAAATTTTAAGGGTAAACTAAAGGAGATTTTACTTAATTATAGGTATAATTATGAGTGGGATTATAGTTGGATCACTTTAGTTATTGAAAATTATATTTAGGTAACTTAATTATAGGTACGATTTTATTTGGGTTATTCGCTTAATAAAGGTTACATTTGAATCACTTATTTTGTAAAGTTTTATTTAGGTCACTTTTTATATTAAAAAAAGTTTAGATATTTTAATGTTAATGAAGGTATACAAGTTATTTACAAGAAAAATCAGTTAAATTGATGTATTTTTAAATAAGAAAGTGACCTAATCGTAAACTTACACACAATTAAGTGATAAAAAATATAATTTTTAATAATTGATTGATTTAAATATAATTTTATTCAGAAATGAGTAACTTAAATATAACTTTTAATAATTAGATAGCCTAAATATAAATTTATTTATGACTAAGTAACCTCTGTTATAGTTTACGTAAATTTTAATTATATATTTTAAAATTTAAACCTTAACACTTAAATTTTAAATTCTAAATTAACCCCGCATATTTAATAATAGTTTTTTCCGCTGTCCAATCCATGTATAATAATCTTTGAATTAAATGAAATCTTGTCTGAACTTATTTGAAAATTCATGCTTAAATACTTAAAGAAAACAAAACAAAACAAAACATTTTGTTCTAACTCATTCCCATTCCTACAAGTTTTCAAACTTTGTTTATCCTTCTGCTCCTACAGGCTACAAGACTGAAAATTACTTCTGCTCCGCCAAAGTAAGAATTTCAGTGGCTCCAACTTTCTTCCTCAAATGGGTAGTTAACTTGACAGCATCAAATTCAAATCCTTCTCCAATCACAACAACTTTGTCCTTATCAGTCCCTTCCAGGGCAACAGAGTTTACACCTTTTTTTAAAAAATAATAATAATTATTTATTTAAACAAATAATAAAATAAAATAACAGAAATTTATATATGTATGTATTTATGTGTATATATAAAATTCAATTCCGTTGGATATATAGATTATTTAGAGTTTTAATTTGGGAAAATAAAGTGTTTGAAGTTTATTTTGAAATCTAGCCCAAAAGCTAGTGTAGTTAAGAAAATATCATCGGAAAATACTTGGGAGGAAGACGTCACATGTAAGTAGTGTTCTTCATTTTTCTAAAATATTTTTTTTCAAAATCTAAAGAGACAGTGTCATGTGCATATGATGTTCTCTTACTTACATTGTAAAAACTGATCTAAAATTCAAAATATAATTAAAAATCACTTATATTTTAATTTTAGATTAAACTATTCTCGAAATTTTACCATGAAACTCACCCTTTTGTTTTGCAGCCACCTCGAGTGCCTTAGTCCTGCATTTCTGGCATTTCATACTCACTTTCAACACCAATTTTTGCTGAGTATCGTTACGAGTGTCAGATATATATATATTCGAATAAATAATTTCGTACATAAAACAAAAATAAAAGAACTACATGTTTACCTTCATGTCTTTGCTTCTTCTTCTTCTCCAACACCCCAATAGAAGAGAAATATTATGAAAGAAGCTGTCAAACTCAGCAGGAAATGAGGAAGAATGAGTATTTTCATGCCCTAGTTCCTCCTTTATATAGGGAAATGAGATGACTTAGTCCACAAGTTTCTTTTTTATGCTATGAAATGGAAATATGGAAGAAGTTTCATGTCGTTTTCTAGTAGTCTTAGTATGTGCACGAGAAATTATTATATGAATTCGTTCTATTACTTAGGATATGATCCTCAACTAATTAAATTAAGATACATAATATATATGTCCATGTTATATTTATATATAAGAATTGTCCAAATCATCCAATTTAATGTCTTTGATTTTAAAAAAAATATTATAGGTTTAGAGTTTAAGGTTTAGAGTTAGAGATTATGGATTTAGTGTTAATGGTTTAGGGTTTATGTTGTTTAGGGTTTTGGTTTAGAGTTTATGTGGTTTAGGGTTTAGGGTTAGGATTTGGATTTAGGGTTAGGTTAGGGGTTAGGGTTAGAAAAAATTAATTAAAAAATTAAACAATAAAGAGGAAGAGAACATAAAAAAAATATTTAGTAATATTTTTCTTTTTTTAAATCAAATACATTAAAGTGGATGATTTGAATGATGCTTATGTGTGAATATGATATGGAAAAATATATTACGTGTCTTAATTTAATTGGTTGAGACCATATCTTAGGTGGTAGAACAAGTTTATGTAATAATTTTTCGTATGTTGACATAGGATAGGTATAATCATTGCTTAAATAAAAAACCATTCCTTAAATTATTATTTTTATTTACTTTTAACCTTAAATTATATTTTGGTCAAAATAAAATTTTAAATTATTATTTTTAATTCTTTTAACTATTTAAATTATTTTTTTCAAAATAAGTTATTAAACTATTTATGATGTGTTAATATCTTATTAGTTAAAATATTTTTTAGACTTAAATAATTATCGAACTTAAAGTGACCAGAAATAATAGTTTAGGAGATTATTTTAACTAAAAGTTAGTTTAAGGACTAAAAGCAAACAAAATGTATAATTTAAGAGTTGATTTTTCATGTAATCCTATAATCATTATTGTTATTCAGATTTTTAAAAATGAATATCTAATGAGAAAATATTATACGTATCGATAATAAAAAATTATTTTTATAAACAAGTTTAATTTAAGGTTTAGTGATTTAGTTTAAGAATAAAAATATGAGTTTTGCCTTTATTTGATGAAAAAAAATCGAGATATAAATTATCATTCATTGATTTTATTTGATACATCGATAATATAATTTTTATTTTTACCATCGAGATTAAAAAATTGTTATATTATTTGTCAAAACTTAATTACAAAATAGCTAAGATACGTAGTATAATCTTTAATTTATCCGTGATGTTAAAAAAATTATAACATCTGCTAGATAATATTAAAGATTTAAATCTTAATATCATTATAAATTTTGAGTTAAGTCAAAAAATTTTGAGTTATTCGAGTTGAAGCATCATATTTTATAACTCATAATTTATTTGAATTTTTTTCGATTCGAGTTGAGGTTGAATCAAGTCGAGTTTTTGAGTTCCTATATAAATTTAATATAATTATTTATCATATTATGGTATAATTTAATTCTAATTTAAATTTCTTTAATCATGTGAGATATGCATATATATTTCATTATATTTTTTCATTGTAACATATATTCCTTCATATTATATATATCAAAAAAAAATAAGAGATTCGACTTAAATTTAAAAAATAATTTATTAATTATTAAATTTTTAAAGTTTTTGAATTCTTTAATTTTTATTTTATAACTAAAATTTTATTTAAAATTTTTAAGTAAAAATAAATGACTCAAATTTTTATTTCAAATAAAAAATTATTTTTATTTTTTAAATCAAATTGATTTTCACTCGTCTTTTCCGGATCTACCATGGCTAATGGGAATTTCAAAGTCAACTTTTTTTAAGTCTTCTTAGTAAATTCCAACATTCCTTTGGATTGGACAGCTCATAAGAAAGGGTTAGATTGTAAATTTGATTTACAATTATTATTATTATTATTATTATTAAAATCAAAATTAAACCACTAATGTAGTCAATTTTAACTATAAACACGAATGTAGCTTCTCAATTTCCAGTTTAATAAAATGATTTTAAATTGGAAGCACTAATATATTTTTATATATAAAAATATTATTAATGAATTGCTATAAATTAATTTTATATTTTTAAATCGATATACTTTATATATTATATTATTAATTAATTAAATTTTATAACATAATATCTAAAATAGATATTTTATTTTTATAAAATAATTTTTGATGATAATATTAAACATTAATTTTAATTTTTAAAATATTTTCTATAACACTTCTAAAAAATAAATGTTATACTGACCCTTTGTTTAAAATTTTTGAGAAATTCAAATGCATAAATTTATGTCGAAAAGGACTTACAATGTATTTTAAATGTTTTAGAAGGACTAAAAATAAATTCTAGACAACTTATTTTTTCTAAACAGAGTAAAAAATATTTTTGGGAATTAAAGTAATAATAAAAATATATTTTAGTACTTAATTAAGTTTCAATGTCTAATTTGATATTTAAGGTTTTATTAGGAAATTTCGTATACTTTATTTTGATGAGTAAGATTATACGAATAATTAAAATTAGTCTAAATGAAAAGTAATTTGATATCACTTAAGCATATCTTAGGTTTGAGATATTGTATATATAAAAAAAATTTATTACAAGACTCGTTCACCAAAATTAGATGTATGATACAAATCCGCTCAAATTAATTAGGACAAAACCTTAAAAATCGATAAAATAACTAAAGAATTAAATCTATTTAAAAATTTTGACGTCTCCCTGTTAAACTAATTGATTGTTGATCGATATTTATATAAATAATATATAAATTCAATATATATTTGGTAGTCAAATAATCTTATTATATTTGAATTTTTTTGTGGGTCCAAAATTATCTTAAATTTCTACCTAATACATTGGAAATATAATCTGAACACAAACAAACGTCTATATTGGACAGCCGGGGAAGACTCTACAAAAGTCTAATTTTTTTTAAATAATTGTGTTTTAAAATTTTATATTTTATTTTAATAAATAATTTATTTTATGAGTTTTAAATATTATTTGATATGATTTTAATATTTTTATAAATATTTTTCTATAAATAAAATTTAAAATAAATTAAAATATTTTTTATTATGTAGAGATATTTAACTATAAATATTAAGATTTAAAGTTTAACCACTCAATCGAATTAATTAGTGAATCTCTAAATAAAAATATTTAATACTTCATATATAGTATTATATTGTTTTAAGTATAAAATATTTAATTTTATATTATAAAATAATTAAAATTAATCTAAAATTAAATAAAATATCAAATTTAATTCAGATAATCAAGATTTTTAAACCATGAAACATCCCATCACTACGAAAAGTTATATTATGGACCCTTTTTATCACGTCAACTATGGTCCGACTAATCAGGTTCATCCATTTCATATTCTTTAAAATGAATTATCATCTCTTTCCTACATGTAATTAATGAGTGAATAATTATCATGTAGTTACTTAAAGATAAACGGTCTTGATTACATGACCACAGATGACCTGGTGAACAAAGTTCATGATATAATCTTTTCAACACTACCATTCAGAATCAGATCAGATAAATTAACTTTGGGTAAATTATAATGGAGGTCACTCAATTATAGGTATAATTATATTTGAGTCAATTATTAAAAAGTTATATTTGAATTACTCATTTATGAATAAATTTATATTTAGGTCACCTAATTATTAAAATTTACATTTGGGTCTCACTCAATTATGGATAAGTTTACGATTGATCTATTGTTTCCTATTTTAAAAGTACATCAATTTATTTTTTTAATTATTATATACCCTCATTAATATTAAAATATTTCATTTAAAATCATTAATCAATATAATACACAAATTGATAAACTTTTTTTAAAATATGAGAGGTGATCCAAATATAACTTTACTTATAATTAAACGATCCAAATATACTTTTATTAATTAGGTACCCTAAACATAACTTATCCAAACATAACTTTTAATAATTAATTTAAATATAATCATACCCATAATTAAGTGACTTTTATGGTAATTTACCCATTAAAAAAATCAAGGATCAAATTGAAAAAATGCCAAGTTTAGTACTAGAAATAAAATTTAGCCAAAACTGCGCTTAGTCTATGCATGTATATATCATCAAGAAAGCAACACCAGCAGGCAGCAAGTTGTTCAGAAAGCAAGTACAATGGGAGCAGCAGCGGACAAGACACACTCATTTCACATTGGCTTTTCCTTGTAACTTGCCAACACATCACATTTTACAAGCAATCTAGCACCAGCAGTTCCAGAGAAGTATGTCTCGGAAGAAAACACGGGACGGGTCGGAGGTCGATGGTCGGGATGGACAATTTTTCGAGCAACTCAGGGATACTGCTTTTGCTCATTTCTCTTTTCTAGCCAAAGATTCTGACTTATACTCACTTCCGGCGGTGACAACAAAACCTGCCCCGACCTAAACGAAGAACAATGCGATAAACAATAATATAAATACGAAATGGTATGAAAAACAATTTGATTCTTTAAGTGTATGGAAGAGCTTTAGAGAATTACTTGGCAATCTTTCAAAACAACGCGGTCCTGAAGCTGTACATTGCTACAAACCACAGAACCCTGTATTATACAGCCATCGCCGATTGTTACATGATTCATTACAATGGAATTGACAACCTGCATGTGCAAGGAAAGAAATTTCCAGGTTACGATTACGAAGTTAAACGATTATGTAGTCTTGATATGGTTAATTTTCATAAATAACAAGGCAAGTTTTACAGATGACCAGTTACTTTCTGCTTTATCTTCGTTAGAATATCAGAAATCATCATACCTTCACATGGGAACCTATCCGGCAGTGACGGCCAATAACAGACCGTTTTACTTGGCATTTGTCACCGATTTCCGAACCTTCGCCCAGCATGCAGTGTGGCCCCACCTAATCATAGAAAGATTTACAAAACATTGAAGTTAAAACTGCTTCGTATCCAACTGATTTTAAAAAATTCTAACAGTAAGTGTGGGTGAAATAGCCAAGTAGGCTCACAGTAGTTTTGGTTCCAAGCTTTGGTGAAAGACCGATGTTACTATTGGGATCTGATGAGGTGCCTCTTAGCAGATGATCCGCCTCACCAGTAACCTGAAATATTAACGAGACAAATAAGTCAACTAGACATAAAAAATGGATTAAAAACACAGAATGGCAAATAAAAAACATAAATGTGAAATACAACTTACATCTCGATTGATGTCCATAAATGCTTGAATGGAATTTAAGCGAACACAATAACTACTGCTACTTGCAATATAAGCACAGCATTTATGGGTTTTCCGAGTAGGGGCAGAACCATCAGGATTCTCAGAACTGCGGTCATGAAAGCTTGGGGTAGATGCATTAGCAAGGATTCGAGAGACAAATACTTGATTGTTCTGGGAAGTAACCTTTTCATTCCCATTTTCTTCTACTTGAGGAGTCCTATTTGATAAGGCCTCTGATTTCTGGTAATTATAAAAGAATCAGGAACAAAACTAGATTATTCAGGTCCACATGTAGTTTTTGGATATTCGGACATTTAGTGATACTAACCAGCTGGCTCCGGACAAGATAAGGAAGTACATCCTCTTTCAAGCTTTGAAATGTATCGTTTAGGTCTAAAACATCTAGCAGGGCAGACCTGGGTGGAAATACAACGGCGAATTAAAATTTCTAGAAAGGAAGGACGAGGATGTTATATGGAGGGAACCAACCTCTTGAATGCATACATATGAGCATCCATCAGATCCGATCGAATTTCCATCTATATAAAATACAAAACAAAAATGAGGTTGACAAAGAATATCTCACAAATTTTAAGCCAATTGATGATCAAAAGGCAAAAGAGCTATAATATATGCATACACGCACATATAGAGAACAAGGGACAGCATATACATATGTATATAGCAAACAAGTTGCAAAGACAATAGACTTTACTTAATAAGCTACATTACTAAACACAAAATAATTTAACTATACTCCAATCTTAGTTTTGTAATTTATTGGCCAAAAAGAATATGTAGTTTTTTAATTGACAGATGGGCAGAAAAAGGATGGCTCAATCAGTAAAACATCTTTTTTCTATGTATAAAAGACGGATCCTATAGACTTGTGTGTTGCAGTTCACGATGCCATTGGCAAACGATTCACCATATTGGGCATCCATTGTCATTTGCTGAAGACTAGTATCAGTAAACAGATTGATGGAAAGCAATACCTGGCCAACTGCACGGAGAATGCGCTTTGGAAGTCGAGCATCTTTCTCAACTTCAGCTCCTATAAAGCATTACAAGATTATATGTAAGGATCCAATAGAAGTAGCATGCCGAATAGAACAGTGGAAAGCTAACCTGTTGCTATGTGTAACAAAAACTGTTTGCCAGGGTCCAGTCCAATGATATTGTACCGTCCTAGTTTCTTAGCTTTATCTTTTCCACCAGAGGATCCAGAGTCTAGAGGTCCACTAACAGGAATAGAACAAAGCATTGCAGTCACTGCTGCATCGTGTCGCCTATGGGTGGCAGCGACTGCACCAGGAGGAACATCAGATACAAGATCACCACTCACAACCTGCATGGTGATAAAGCAGCCTTAAAGAAATTACTTTGTTAGGGAACTGAAACACTATTAATGAAACAAATTCTAACCAAAATGTCTTTTGCTGTGAGGTGATGTGATATTGCACGAATTGCTCCAGCTGTTCCAATATCCTCAGGGACTGCAGCAATCTGCAAAGTAAAAAATGAGGAACCTAATTTGCAGTCTTCATGAGAAGGGTCTATTTTCATTATTTAAATGACTAACTTGTCCATTGTCTCCGAGTAGACAAAAATAGCTACTCTAGTTCATTTTCTCAATCATGATTATTAAGAGTCTTTTTTTTATAAAACACATATATCCAACATCTGTATCTAACACATAACCGAACACGGATATCGGATATGAATCTTCTAATATATGAAAAAACTTTAAAAATATGAATATCACCGTCCTGGATACACATCCATGTCCAATACTCAACCCGAATTCAAGTAAAACGAATTGCAACAACTTCCCCTCCCTCTCCTTTTCTCAAAAATCAAAATTCATAAGACAGATCAACTTGAATCTATACCTAACATTTGTTCCAATCAAGTAACATAACATTCATAAAACAAAGACAAGAAATCGATTAAGCAAATACAATGGCATAGTTTCTACAAACATTCCTGAAGTAAAATTGTAAAAAGGGGGAAAATATAAGAACCTCAACATGTAGACGATCAATGAAAGTCCCAGAAATCCAAGCACCAACAAGAAGCGCAGTATCTTCCCCTTCAACCACCTATTTTGCCACCCCAAACAATTCAAACCAAAGTCAAAAACCCTAAGAACCCTAAACAAAAACTAAACTATCACACAAAGGAAAAATCTTTCTTACAACAATTAGATCTTTAAGGTTGCTCTGCTCTAATTGGTGCAAAACGTAGCTAAGAACAGGGCGGTTGGCAACCGGAAGCATCGGCTTGGGCAATTCCTGCAATCATTCGACGGATAAACAGTAGAACAAGTAGATGATTAATGAAATTATGAATTGGGTATTTGAAAATGAAATCAAAAGTCGATACCTTGGAGACAAGAGGAGTTAAATTCTTTGAACTCCCACCGGCTAAAACCACCACTTGGAAATCCATTGCCAAAGAGACAGAAGGATAAATCTGAAGGGTTTTCCCCTGGTTTTTTGTGAATCTATGAATGATTTTGTGTAATACAGTGTTTTATTTCCTATTTAAATACTCATTTTCCTATTTATTTTATTTCTTATGAAGGGATGAGAAAAAAATTTATGGGATTCGAATAAAAATAAAAATACTGGCTTAAAAATTTTAAAATAAACTTTAAATTATAAAATGAGCTTTTAAATAATTTAAAAAAATATTTTTTAATAATTAATAAAATATTTTTTAAATTCAAGACGAATATTTAAACTTTGTATCATATATAAAAAATATGTATGTATATTATATATGATTATAAAAATTTATTTAAATTAAAATTAATTATTACATTAATTATAATATTTATAAATTAGTTTAAACAGAAATTCGAATAATTCGATTAAAAAATATCACATAAAATTTGTGTTATAAAATATAATCGGATTAATTCAAAATTTTATACTCGTCTCGATCAAATGCTCACTCTAATCTCTTCTGCTTATCACTTTAACCTACTGCGGTATGTTGTATATATTATTTTGTTACGTTCATATTGTCGTATTATAACTTTTATTGTTCGATTGTATTTTAATATTTATTATAAAATATTAACTGGGGATAATAAATGAAATTACGCAAATTTCCAATATTGTTTTCATATAAAAATTTAAACATAAATAAATTATTAAGAATTGAATCCAATATAAAATGGGAACAATTATAAAAATCAAACTCTTGTTTGGAGGCTACACTGTCCAATGTTTCCAAATCAGTCCAACTTCATAGTTCAGGACATACATTAGACGATCGGTAAAAATCCCGAAATAGGTCGGAGTCGATCGAGACGATCGGAAAAGAGTCCATAGACTTAAAAATGATTGTTCGAATTAACTGAATTAAACTCGAGCTTGATCAATCATTTTTATTTAGGTCTATAGCTAGAGCTAGTGCTTGTATCTGCTGCTGCTTCCACCTTGACCTTTGCTTTGCAACAACCCTTTTTATCATGTGCCTCAGTCTCAACCTTCCTTCGGCAAAAGCCATCATCCGTGCCAAGTTCCGACCTCCGCTCGAGAAATTCCGCATTCTCCTTCCAGACCTCTCCATTAGAATAAACCTCCTTCTTCCAAATTGGAACAGATGCCTTCAGCTCATCGATCAAAAACTTGCATGCATCTAGAGCATCAGCACGATGAGTAGCCGATACTGCAACGAAAACACTCGTTTCTCCGACAGGAACCGTGCCTAAACGATGGACAACCGCAATAGAATGGAGATCCCAGGATGATCTAGCAGAGTGACAGATAGACTTGAGGTTACGAATAGCCATCGGTACGTATGCTTCGTATCTTAGTTCCACCACTGTTTTCCCTTCAAAAGTGTCACGCGTTGTGCCGGAAAACGTGGCTATGGCACCAGCTTCTGGGGCACTGACATAGTCTATGTACTTGGCAAGGTCGATCTTATAATCATCTAAGATTTCGACAAGAGTTCTCTCCTCGGAATTCATTGCTGTTTCCAGAGCTCTTGTGGTTATCTCGGAGCTAAACAGTTCGACACAGGAGTTAACGAGCCCCAACAATGGTCACAGTCTAGACACCAAGACAATGTAATGTCAAGCACAATCAATAGACCAAACTAATCTACAAACCAACTTGAAATTAACCCAAGAAGGAACAGAATCATTAGAGAACTAACAACATAAACAACTAAATTCAAAGTGAACTGAACTGTCAACTTGATTCTACGCGGTTCGGATTAATAGTCAAGGATGGACCGAGTAGTGCTAGTGCCAAGGGTCAGTCGCAACCCTGAAAATTTCAAATTCTTTTTTTGAATAAATTGAACTTTATTCATCCAATAAACCGTTGTACAATAACTATGTAAGATGTATACCTTCAAATTCTTATACCGGAAATTTTCATTTCTCATGTTATTCACATCCTAACATAAAATCCTGCATTGTCCAACACCTATATCGGAAATGAGGTTGAGCGTCTCCTCAACATAAATGAATGAATTTATAAGGGAAAATTGGGCATTCTAAGACAAATATCCATATCAGATGAACATTAGTTTTTATTGAATTGCTATCGTTCCTCGATTTGAAACGAAAATTACTGGAGAAATATCGAATTCGGATTACAAACAGACAAAGGTTTAGATATGGAAACAGTAAGGAAGTGGATGGATTCTTCAAAAATCCAGCAAAATCAACATGGTAATTAAACACAAGTAATTCGATGTCAAAGCAAGAACTAAACCAAATCCCTAAAAAAGAAAAGGGTGAAAAAAGAATCAAACAGAGATCTAAGTTTAAATCTAAGAAACTAACACTTAAATCTGTCAACAAAGAAAGAAGAAACAAATCCCAGAGTAGCCAAAGAAACATACTCAACTGCAGCGAATTTCAGAAGGTGGGATTCAAGAACTGAGACGATTAAAAACAAAGAAAAAAAAGTTAGGGTTTATAGCTTAGATTACCTCGGATTCGGAAAGGAAAGCAGGGGAAGACTGGTTCTTGCTCGTGAGTTGAAGCAATAGATAGGATAGAGACACGCGGATATAAACAAATCCTGATAGAAGGCAAAGAAATTATAATACGAGTCTAATTAAATTTATTTATTTATTTCATCTTTTTAATTAAATGAATGTTTATTTATTAAAAATTGTTTTTAAATTTAATCTATAATAAATATTAATAAATATTTATTTGATAAAAATAAATAAAAATTAATTAAATTGATGTATTTGATTAATTAGTTTAATAGATAACATGACATGAATGATTGATTGATTATTTTAACATATTAAAATAAAAATATAATGTTAAAAAATAAAAAATAATGATTTATTTGAATATAAAATATTATTTTAAGATTAATTAATGATTTTAAATGAAATACTTTAATATTAACACGAGTATTTGAGTCATCTTTCATATTAATTTTTTATTAATTCGTGTATTAGATTAATTAATGATTTTAAATAAAATATTTTAATATTAACACGAGTATACAAGTGATTTGAAAAAAATAACTGAATTGATGTATTTTTTTTCGATAGATGATGGATGATCCTATTATGAACTTACTTGAGTGATCCAAGTATAAAATTTAACAATTGAATGATTCAAAATATAACGTTACCTATAAATGAGTGACCCAAATATACCTTTTAATAATCAAAATAACTTAAATATAATTATACTCATAATTGAGTGATCTCTGTTATAATATACTCTAATTATAATAACGTATATATATATAACTTAAAAAAATTATAATAAAACAATTTCAATAATATTTTAATATATCTTTAAAAAAATTATACACAACAATGCGTAGATATATCCATAATTTTCCTTTTAAAACTTTACATAAAAATGTTTATAAAAAGTTAAATTAATCTTTTTAGTTCTATATTAAATTCAATTAAAAAGTTCAAACCATTATATTATTTATAGATAAAGTAATTTTTTTATATAAATAAATTCAATTAAAAAGAGTTCATAATATTTTACAAGTAGGATTAAAATAAATATTAAATTCACTCGTACTTTGAACGACTGTGAGTGGCACTGGCAGCTTTTCAAAGACCGAAGAAACGCATTGTTTTCGTAAAAGAATCGGATACAGTTTCACTTTCAACTCAGAGCAGATGAGGTGTTTGTCACAATTCGCATGCAGAAAAAGGGAAAAAAACAAATAAAGTTTCAGATAGACGGTGGCTGGCCTGGTGTATGGGTATTCCTTTGAATTACTCAACATTTTGACTGATTAATTCAACCCGTGATTGCTTGCAGCACAGGCTCTTACTACCATGAAACGCTACGTCTCCAGAATTACAAATTGGCCTCTGCCTTTCCCCTTCCGAAACTTAAACTTCTTTTGGGTATTTTCTCTTCTTATTCTTCTATGTTCTTTCATTTGTATAATCTTTTATTGGTTTTTTCTCTGATTGGGGGTGGGGGGGTGGGGGTGGAGAAATGAATGTTTAAATCTGGGTTTTCTTTGTTTTACTGAATTGTAGTCTGAAACTGGGTTTAAATTTATTCAGGTGAATTCGAGCTATCGGAACTTTGGCTCGAAGGCGACGGAGGATCTGATAATAAATGGGGGAGAAGTCAATGATAAGGAGAAAGGGAATCAAGTTTCCGATATGTTGATTGATAGCTTCGGAAGGAAGCACAATTACTTGAGAATCTCCTTGACGGAGCGTTGCAACCTCCGATGTCAGTACTGTATGCCAGCGGAAGGGGTGGAGCTAACGCCGTCGCAGCAGTTACTCACACACCGTGAGATTATTCGTTTGAGTAATCTCTTTGTTACTTCCGGTGTTGAGAAGATTCGTCTTACCGGTGGTGAGCCCACCGTCCGGAAGGATATTCAGGATATTTGCTTGGATTTGTCTAGCTTGGAGGGGCTTAAGACTTTGTCCATCACTACTAATGGAATTACTCTTGCTAGGAAGCTTCCGGTGTTGAAACAATGTGGGGTTACTAATCTGAATATCAGCTTAGACACACTTGTTCCGTCGAAATTCGAGTTTATGACTCGTCGTAAAGGACATCACAAGGTTATCGAATCCATTAATGCCGCCATCGATCTCGGGTACAACCCTGTGAAAGTATGTTTTTAGACACCTTTCTTATAGCTGTTTTAGATCATGCATTATCTTGTTTCTGTTTTCCTGTGTTTAAGTGTGTATGGGTCTGTTTCTTTTTGCTTTCAGGTCAATTGTGTTGTTATGCGTGGATTTAACGATGGCGAGATGTGTGATTTTGTCGACCTCACTCGTGAGAAACCTATTAATGTTCGATTCATTGAGTTCATGCCTTTCGATGGAAATGTATGGAATTTCAAGAAACTTGTGTCCTATGCAGAGATGTTGGATATTGTGGTAAGGTACTGCTCTTATATGATTGTTTCTAAACCGAAAAAGTGACTCATTTCATGTTCTCTGTTATTGGACAGACGGAAAAGTTTCCGACCCTAAAGAGGTTGCATGATCATCCAACGGAAACTGCAAAGAATTTCCAGATTGATGGCCATGCTGGTACTGTATCTTTCGTTACATCGATGACTGAGCATTTTTGTGCCGGTTGTAACAGATTGAGACTTTTAGCTGATGGAAACTTAAAAGTATGTCTCTTTGGTCCTTCAGAGGTGAGCCTATTTCCTCCACTTTTGTTTTCTAAATATAATTGGCCTGAACAATGGCTGCTAAACATGTTTTAGACCTTCCCAGTTAAATATTGATATGTTTTTCTTGATATTTCTTTCGGTATCGTCCTTACTAGTAGTGTTGATTTCTCTCAGGTTAGCTTAAGAGATCCTCTTCGATCTGGTGCTGGTGACGACGAACTTAGAGAAATAATTGGAGCAGCGGTATGCTTACTGCTTAATAACACTTTATTAGGCTGTTACTTGATGGAATTGTGTTTCGAAACTTGTTACCATGCATCGACGAGCACGGTTTTTCTTTTCTGGGTTTTTATGGAGTTCTATAGCTTTTTCGAATGTAAATGAGTTATATACGGCTAGTTGATCAATCGTGGTAGCATCAGTTCATTCTCAAAATTAGGGTAGATATTAGTCAAGTCTTCTTTCCATCTCTTAACTTGGACTATATGCATATAGCCATATACTTTTTTCTTCTTTGGATCAGGTTAAGAGGAAGAAAGCTGCACATGCTGGGATGTTTGACATTGCCAAGACGGCAAACAGGCCGATGATACACATTGGCGGCTAAGGTACTTAACATCCTAGTATAATGTTTTAAGAAATCTGGTAGCTTGGTTTCTTGTTTGTTCATATCATTTTCAGTTCTTACCTATTGAGGTTGAATCTTTCTTGTTTAGTACTCTGCTTCGTGTGTAATTATAAAGTCTCCAATGATAGACAAAAGAATCCAGATGTTCAAGCATCTTCTGTCTGGTTTTTATGTCAGTTGAACATTCGAAGAGACTCACCATTCTTATCACCCAAAATTTCATAGAATTCTGGTCTCTTATATCGGCAAAAATCTGAGATATCGGAATCCCTTATACTTCACTCGGTGTAGGTTGGAGAGTTCAAATGAGAGCCGTCGCCCGGTAGGCGGTTGCTTCAATCGTCTACTTAAAGGCATATAAACTTTACAGCATGGAATGGAATCCTTGATATTGACATGTTTCTTCTCCTTGCTTTCTTGCATACACATCTTTGATGTTCACTTGCTTCAACACCCCTTACTTTCTTCATTTGAACGACGTCCGTTCTTTTGAATGGTAAATTCGATATCGAGTATAATGTCCACATTTAGAAAGGTTTTTATCGATGTCACGTTTTCCATCTTAGTTTACCGCCTGTATGTGTTTGAAACGGATATGTTCAAGTTTTTCCTTATCGAGTATAATGTCCACATTTAGAAAGCTTCTTCATTAGATTGTGCAAGAACCTTGAAGTGATGCTCAATAAATCAAATGTCGATGATGAATCCTCTTTGGTGTTTACATTTCTGGCATGAATGTAAAGAACATCCTACAGTTCTATGGAGCTGAAAATCGAGACGAAGCTGGTAATTTTCGCGTACTGTTCTTGCTTGACAGTACACAACTGGGAAAAACATGAAGTGGTTGAATTCCTGACCAAAAGTTTTGTTGTAACTTCTTTGTATTCTAACTTTAAGATAGACCGGTTTAGCATCGAGGTCGACACAGTTTTTGGTCTCAAAAGCTGTATTTTATTGCAACTCAGATGCTCAACGGGTAAAATATGATCATAATGTCACGGGGCTAGAGTCTTGACCTAGCTGAACCGCGCGGCCTTAGTCGATGTTCTTAGACAAACGACTAAGTCAGCCTGAAAACTCGCTCCGGAAGATCAAACTTCCCAAGGCACTAAGAACGCTGAATTGTTCTGGCGGAAAGCAAACTATGAGTATGGCTACTCAAGAACGAAAAGAAGAACGCGAAGAACACAAAGAACAATTGAGAGAGTTTTTTAGAATGAATGCCACTTGATTACTCAAAGATGAGATGATACAAATGAGACTGGGGAGGTCTCTATTTATAGTTGATTCCCCTTACATCCGACGGTTCCCACTGATTTACATCGATGGCTAGGATCATTTCCTACCAACCACATTGGCACAATCCTAAGAATATTCCATGTTAACTAAGGAAACAAATCCTAAGAATACAAGGAAAGTTTACAAGGCCAAAATGGCTATCTTCTAGAATCCTCCATGGAACGGGCTAAGTCTGGTGGTACCTTTAGGCCCAAAATCTCCCTAAGAACCTCTTGGGCAGCAATATGCGCATGTGGCACGGGCTCGAACTGACGGCCCGTGACAATAAGCATAACAGCAGAAGCTCCATGGGTTTTATCGACTTGGTTTCGATACTCGAGTTTGACCTGATTATTATAGAGCTTGAGCAGCTTAAACTATTAAGCACAACATATCTGTTTGATGGGAGATGTTAGCAGTCATTTTACTGGTGTTTTGATCAAAATTCAATCCTAGAAAACATGGATTATCCAAAAACCCGAATCTAAAAATTCGATCTAGCCCGGTTTAACGATAAAAGGACAACAAACAAAATCCATCCAACTGAAACCCAGAGCAGCACAAACCAGAAATAAACCTGCCATGATCCAATCAATTAGCATGAAATATCCCAAACCTAAAGTCACAGAAACCTGATATCATTTGGACTTGTAATATAACACAATCCTCAAACTTGAAATGAAAAACAACCTGTAGAAACCAAAACCGAACCTGAACCCTAACAAACCCGAAACTGAAAACATCCAAACCCAACCAGGCAAGGCAATTCGCAACACACTTCGACCAGAAACCGATTCTAGTAGGTTAAAACCAGTGCAAAGAGCAAGTAATGACCTAAATGGTTGAGCAACATAATTCAAAAACCCGAATTAATCCAATCCAAATTGTCCCGACCCAAAACCAACTAGCATGAATGAACCAATTTTGCACCAAAATTTAAGTAAAAGCTTGAGCATTGCTGAAGATCGCAACTTGAGTAAAGCATGAAAGAAAGCATCATGGCATTGTTCATAACATAATGGTGTTTGCCAAACAATAAGCTATAGAAGATATTAGGTTTAGGGTTCTAGGTATACCACTTAATAGTAAATTCAAGATGCATAGGATCAATTCCAAATTACTAGCAGTATGCCACAATTTTCTCGATTAAATTTAAAGCCAGTAAAAGGTTCAGCAAATCTCATTTCTGCAAATTGATCCAAACAGGGAAGAATTAAAGGAAAATAGATTCACTTTCTCAGAAGAAGATGTAATAACACGAACGAAAATTTGAAACTAGCCGGAACCAGGTAATTACTAGCTTGTCATCCATTGTTTTTACAGAGTTAATAAAACCAAATCATGTAAGAGGCAAAACGTATGATTATTCATTTACCGATTCAAGAGCAGGTCAGAGATCCAACAAAAGAGCGGGTTCGGATCATGATTCACATTCCAGCTCCGGGTCCGGCCTTGGCGCGATAGAGCTTGCCGAAGATGTGGAGAGCGGAAACGAAGCCTATGAAGCAAAGACTCATGACAAGGACAACAGTAGGGGAGATCTTCAAGCCCGGGGCATCGTCGGTGTAGAATCGGAGCATGTTGCTCCCGGAGCCGGAACCTACAGATCCAGAAGCAGAACCGGCTGAAGCGCCTCCGACAACCCTGCGACGCCGCATCCCGGCTGTTGCAGCAGCGGAGCCTCGAGGAGCCACTACACCGGAGCGGCCAGCGGTGGAGGAAGTGGTGGACTGCGACTGAGATGAACCTCTTGCCATTGTTTGGTAGAATTGAGATTGAATTCTTCTTCTTCGTGAGAAATAGTGTTGTTAGAGGAGAAGCATGAAATGCGGAAGGGTAAGATTGTAATATTTTCGACGCTCAGGGGTTTTAGTTTGTATTTGATATTTATGACGGTTGGTTTGATGTTGATGAAAGCTGTACTATTATTACATAGATTTCATCATCATTTAATTCATCTTGAAATTATCTTTCTATAAGGTAAAGGATAAATTATAATAGAACTCATTTAATTATGTTTAAGATTATATTTAAATTATTTAATTATTAAAAATTATATTTAGATTATTTAATTATAATAAAATTATTTTAGATTATTTAATTATTAAAAGGTATATTTTATTTAATTTTAATTATTTTTTAAATTTTAAAAATATATCAATTTGTATATTAGATTGATTAATAATTATAAATAAAATAATATTTTAATATTAATAAGGATATACAAGTAATTTAAAAAAAAGGTTGAATTGATATATTTTTAAATATGAAAGTGATTGAAATATGATCTTATCCATAAATGAGTGACCCAAATATAATATTTAATGATTAGATGACCCCAATATAATTTTATCTATAATTGAATAATTTAAATATAATTTTTAATAATTTAATGATTCAAATATAACTATACTCATAATTGAGTGACCAGTATTAAGTTTATCCTTTTAAAATTAATTTAATAAAACATAATTTGATAGGTAAGTGATCTCACCTAATTAAACTTGGAAATTGAATTGAAGTAGGTATAATTAATACATGAATAAGTTAACCACTTCGATATTCATACTCAAATTTTAAATTAATAATTTGAATATTAAATTCATATATGAGTATTTTGACGTTAAGTATTTAATTTAAAAAACTAAAATTTAAAAGTTTATTTAAATGAAAAATGAGGACTAAAATAAATAGGAAAATTCTCCTAGATATTAAAGTTGAGAAAAAAAAACTTCAGAATATTGAAGTTACAATTTTATTTCTCGGAATATTAAAGTTTTAATAATGGATTAAAGATGGAACCAAAAGACATCATCTTTAACATGCGGATATGTTATTTTTTCGTATGTAGATTGACAGATCACTTGTTTGGGAGTACATCCACGATAATTTTTTAATACCGATTCAATTCGAGCATAATACTTGATTTTAGAAATTTGATTGTGTATTCATAAAACCTTAATGTAGTCCATTTGTAATTTTATTTATTTTATTTTTGAAATACGATACTTAATTTCGCACGGAACTTTATTTATAAAATTTTTATCAATGACTTGATTTAATTGTGTTTTATGGTTAAATTTGATGTTTTAAATGGAATAAAATTTTTTGAGTCAAATTTGATGAGGTCCGAATATAACGTCTTGAATCCAGTAGGATCAGTATGTTATAACAATAATTTTTTTTTCAAAATTAAATTATATTCGATTAATTAAAATGATTCCCCATTAACATATGTTTCGTTAAAAATGTCCTAAACTTAAATAAAAAAAGATTTTATCATAATGAAAGAAAATGATTCTACGTTAAACTTTTTCGTGTTTTAAGAAAAACCGAAAATCTTTAAAAAGAATTTTTGATGGATTGTATATTTAGATATACATCGAACATGAATATCGAATATCCGTACCCAAACTATCGTTACAATATGGGATCAAGGAATTGATAGAAATCAAGCTTAAGTATGAATAATGATGGAGATGGTTGCATAAGTAGCGAAAAACTTTCTCTCTCTCTCTTCAATTCTTAATTACTAAAGTTTTCTTCAATCGAATGAGTTTGACCACTTGAGAAGGGACTAATCACAAGGTTAGTCCTTCAACTCTTGTTCTTTTATGTTTTTATTCTTTTACTTTCAATCTTTCCAATTTCATCACTAAAACAAGTTTTTTTAAATCAGCTGCCGTGTTTATGGTAGTATTAGTTCTAGAGTATATTCCCAATCATTTTACATTGATTAACTTTTCGATAATAAAATTTTTTGTTATCGAAATTAAATTCCCATTGAACCCAATTTTAAGGTGTTACAAAATATACTTCAGATACGAATATCAGATACACGTACTTTTTAGAAACCAAAGAATTGAAAGGATTCAATTTAATTTTATTTGACAAGACATTTATATCAGAATTTAAGTCAAATCGAAATTATTTTAAAAATTATAAAACCAAATCTATCGATAAAAAATGATCAGATGCTATGAATCAATGGCGACATGAGTGTCAACCTTCTTCGAACGTGGCTGTCATTGTTATGCTTATCTTGAACCGAAATGGAATATGGGTAAGAAATGAGCATCATTTTAGACAAGGAACTTGTGAACAAAATTGAAGGACAAGGCACATGTTTTTTTTACATCAATATTTTTATAATTATAATTTTAATACTTAATATTTATATATTTTTTTAATTTGGTTTTATTCTTTTTATTTTGAGTTAAATTTGTATAACGTTTTAAAACGAATCAAATTAATATTTTTAAGAGACGTTAAATCAGTGGCGAAACTATATAAAAGAGTTTGGAATGTGAATTAAAAAATTGTAGAGGCTTAAACTTTTTTTTAATGATGGGTTTAATTTATACTTATCAAGTAATTTGGGGTCTAACTAAAATTTTTAATTATTTTGAGGGTCTTAATGAGAATGTTTAAAAGTTATGAGATAAAAATGAATCGAAAATATTCAGAATTTTCGATGCTTAATAAGAATTCCTAAAAAAAATCAGAGGGTCAAATAATATTCAATTTTTTTTAAAATACGAATTCAAACTTTAAAATAACATCGTTGAAAAGAGTAATTACTATAAATATAGACCGTAAAATATATATATATATAATACTAACAATAGAATTATTTTCTTTTGTAAAGTTCGTGTTAAATTTCTTATCTTTCAAAATTGGTCCAACAAGATATCATCTTACAAGGTCTAGAGATCCAACATGACATTTGTTTTTCATTTGTCTTCTTCTTTGATTTGTTACAATGGTACTGACAAAATGACTCGTCAGTTTCAACAATTATCCTCATAATTGTTGTGGTATACGGAAAAACAATATAAGGGTTTAAATTTCGATACAAATCTAATTTAAAAATCAATTGAATTAATTAAAATGAATTTAATTTAATTTTAAAATTTGATTGATTTAATTAATGATAAAATGATTTAAATATTATACGAATCGATCGTTTAAACACTTCTACTGAAATATAGTACTATAATATGAAGTCACAAATTATTACATTTATTTGTATTCAAAACATGAAAACTAGTGTCCTGTTGGGTAAAAGTCGATGGGTTTCTGTCTCTATTCCGAAAACAAACGACAAGGGTTAGTCAAGGATAAGTATTTTACATGAGTTCGTTGGTTTTGAGTTGACCCGGGTTAATAGTTTAAGAAAAAAAGGATTTCATGTGTCGGATTTTTATTGAGGATAAACTAGGATCGGATCGAATTCAAGTTTATGGTAAAAAATATATGATCTATCCGATTCAAGATTAATTGTTAATTTTTCCTAAAGTTTTTAATACCTTTGTCTATAATTTTTTATACTTAAATCCTTAAAATCAAAATTTTCATTTACAATTTATTCCTAAAAATTAAAGGTGATGTCGGATTTTTTTAATAAAAAAATGATTTCAAATCAAATTGAGTCAGATTTTTATTGAAGGTGAAGTCAGATCGGATCGAGTTCAGGTTTATGATCGAAAATATTTGACCCAATCCGATTTAAAATTAATTATATAATATCTCCTAAATTTTTTAGGAATATATATAATAATACCTCTATAATTTTTCATATTTAGATTCTTAAAATTATTTTTTTATTTACAATTTAATCTTAAAATTATATTTTATTATAATTAAATCTTCTAAAATTATTTTTTTACAACTAAGTATTAAAAATTATTTTTTTCTATAAGTCGAGTCGAACTCAGAGTTAATTTATTATATTTATTTTCGGGTTGGGTCATATCAAATTTTTAAAGAATATGTTTGGTTTAATTCAGAATCGAACTTCAAATATTTATTTTTAAATCAAGTTCGGATGGGTAAAAACTCAACCCGACCCGAATCCATCCCTAATTTTCTTGTATGCTTTCTTAATATCAAGTCACGTGGTAAGCACATGATATGAATTATACGTATCCATTAATAAAACAAACTCTCAAAATCAAACCATTCATTTTGAAACATTGTCACATGCTTTGTTAATTATTGTTTGTTTAATATGTAATGACAATAAATTTATAATCAAAACAAGAATTAATCTCATTTTCAATGGATCCATTTTTTCCTACATGATTATACAAATCCTTACAAGAGATTAAAAAACATGTCACCATGAAACTTGATTGATTATGACTTAATAAATAATGGGATTTCCCTTGTATTTAAAAAATAAAATTAATAGAAATAAAAATTAGCGATTTATTTGATCAAATAATTTTGAAAAGAAAAATCAATCAAACACTCTATTAGTGGTGGTAAACTAATATGAGATACAAACCAATTTTATTTATCTGAGATTTGATATCCAACAGAACTTAATCAAAAAACTATATAAATTGAATCAAATTGAATCTAACTTAATTTTTAGTTGAGTTGATATAGATCTAATATGATTTTTAATCGAATTGAATAGACTCAAATTGATTTTCAAACGAAACAAATAGACCCGAACTGAAATCATCTAAATCGAAAGTAACCCGAACCAAAGGAAACTCGAAATAAAGAAAATATATTAAAAAGAAATAATAAAAGATTTGATGTAAATTGTTGTGTAACTCACCAAAAAATTTTACATATTAGCTTTATAACGTTATACTTAGGTTTAAAAAATTGATTCGGATGAAAACCAAATTAAAATATATCGATCTCCTATTGAACCGATCTTGATCCGACCCGAAATCAACTAACCCAAAAATATACGACTCGAAAATTAACCAAATTGATGTGACCCAATCCGATCCAATACTCGACCCGTATCACTACAAACTCAAATTAAAATTTAACCATACCATATCCAATCCAAAATGAACCGAAATCGAATATAGTCAAAATCAAACTTGATCCGATTCGAATCCGAACCGAATGACCCATTTACCACCTCTACCCTCTATTAACTTGAGTTAATATAGATTGACAGATAGATAAATAATTTTATCTTTATACATATTAATTAGTTTAGAATTTTGATTCGATTCATGAATATGTGATAATTAATGAAACCAAATTTTGGTGGTAAATTAGTTGAGATGAGACTCTCATTTCCGTATCCTTCCAATAAGGTTAAGTAGCCCTCCAACTTAGTCAAACTTAGGAAAGCAAAATTGAAAGAAACACTTCATTGTATTAGGAAGGAAAGAGTCATTTAGAAAAGGTAGTTTAGGAAAACGTCTAGAATTTCGATTCAAATTTAATCTCTTGGTATTTAAAAAAATTATTAATGATACCTAAATGAAAAAGATAGTCAAAAGTTAACTTCTTTAACAAGTAACCAATCAAATATCAATTTCAAGTAAATCATAATATAGTAGGTGACCTAAAATTTGTTAAAATTTTGAAAGTAGGGTTTAACCCTAAATTTCAATACAATCATAGTATCTATAACTTTTTTATATAATTAAAATTTAATTATTTTTTTAAATATCCCTCAACTTCTTCTTAGAAGAGTTTCATGGGACCATAATTAAACAAGTGATTAATATATACATATACAAGCATTATTCATGTCCAGAGAGGCTCCCATAGATTGTCTTCCATGAAATTGGGGTCGATACGATAGCTTTCCGGGTTGCCGATGAAAGTGGCATCGACGATCGGCTGCTCGGTATTCGGCACTTCCATGCAAAGCAGAGCTCCGACGAGGTTCGCTTGTTGCAACTGCAAGTTGACCACTTCAGCTTGAGCTTTGGCTAATTGTGCTTGAAGCTCGTTAACTTGTTTCTGTAACTGGCAAATCGCCCCGGTACAACCGTAAACCGGGTCTCGGATTCTCGCACTCGCTTCGTACACCATACTACTTACCGCATCGGCCCTCTGAGACTCTGGAAGTTCCTGGAAAATAATTCGAGATTCGAACTTAAAAATATACTCGAACCAACTTAGTTAAACTCAGAATTACGTACAAATACTGCATCAGACCAGTTTGGAAAAGAAAGACTTCGATGAAAAACAGTCATTCTTAGCTTGCCCTGCATCCTACACCACTATGACACGAGTCGAGTCGGGTCGACCCGAATTATTAAAATCTTATTCAATTTCGATACGGCATGAATTATAATGCAAATATTGACTTACGTGTGAGCATCTTGGATCTTACATGTTTTCAAACATGTTAGATCTAAGTTGTTTGTGTTTTAGATTTGATGTCTCTAAGCTAGATTTAACGCTCAAGCTGACAACTAGATAAACAGAATGACATAATTGAGATGATATTTTGGGGACTCAATAAGAATGTTCTAAAGTTTAATGATTAAGTTAGAATTAGTGACATAGATTAGGGACGTCTAATGCAATTAACCCTATTTTTAAACTAGTCAGGAAAAACACTAATTCTAAATGACCACCACCACCACTACCATTTTTGAACACATTAAGCAAAAGATATACTACCTGCAAGAACTTGATTATGTTGCTAGCTCCGAACACACGATGAGCAATGGCGAACTTAGCCGGTTCGGTCGGAGGAAAGTAAGGTGCCAACACGCATTTATCGACACACCTTCGCCTCAAGATCTTGCATGCCGCACACGGACTAATAACGACCGGCGGATGTGTCGGATTCGAAGTCAGAGGAGAAGGGGACGAGGAGTTCGAAGAATTCGGGGTTGCTTCACTATACTCCATCTTAAACATGGGGTTTAGGCCAAAGGAGATATGTACTACCAAGAGAGGATTGGCTATGGGGTTTGGTTTTTGCAATGAAAGGAGTCTTATATATAGACAAAATTTGAGGACAAAATTAAAAAAAAAAAAAAAAAGAGAGAGAAAGAAAAGCAAACAGTGAGATCGTGGGATGTTTGTAGTATGAAACATGACATCAGTCGTTCAATATGGTTTCTAGACTCGTGTCTGGTCTGGCTGCGCTGATTTCTATATTTTCGGGTCGATAAAAATAAAAATTCTTTGGTTTCATTAGTTTTGGGGTTAAATATACAAATGGTCACTACAAAATGATGTTTTTACTCGTTCAAGTTTTACAAATTATAAAATAGCATCTAGACTTATCAAACCGTTTAAAACGGTCACTGAAAATTGAATTCTCTGTCTGACATAAAAAATGTTATGCCCCTAACTATGTCTCTTTCTATGTCTCATGCTAAAAAATACTTAAAAATAAATTTTAAATTCTAACTCTAATTTTTATATCTTAAACGCTACACTCAACCTCTAATTCCTTAAACTCTAATTACAACCTTAAACCTTAAACCCTAAACCCATTGTTTTAGAATGAAGGTACCGGAAGAGATATAATAAAGAGTCATACGATTTTCGCCCAATGAAACAAAAACATGTTATTTTAGATTACCGCCTTGTCTAGGCACGTGTAATGAATTTGATAAGTCTAAAAATTATTTTATATCAATTTGATAAATATTAATGATTACTTTATAAAATTTTGATAAATTTAATAATTGTTTTATAATTTTTAAAATAATTATTTTAACATAATATAAGGATTATTTGTGTAAGTTACTTTTGTTATGGTTTTACCCTTCTTTCATTTTTTCTTCTTTTAAACACTGACTTCTTCTGGTTTGAAACCTGTTCCTTGTTTGTAGACCTCCCGACCCATGACCTAATTTTTCTATATTAAGTCCAGCTAGATGATTTGAATTATCGGGAAAGAAATGTAAGAAAATAGGAAAACAATAGTTATAACAGAAGGTTTAAAGTAAAGGAATCTAAATATAAAGTAAAACATAAGGAAAATTTAAAAATAATATCAATATCTAAAAAAATGATTTTTTTAATAAATCCAACAATCATCATTTTTTCTATCCAACTAAATATTTTATATAATATTGTAGGAGAGATAATAAACATAATTAATTTTAAAAGATTTTTTCGTTAGAGATCTATTGATTAACCTATTTGACTAAAGATATTTATTTTATTTTATCTTATATGGATTTAAATTTTGATATAAAAAAAATTATAATCTCTATCTAATAAAAACTTCTTCATTAATATTTTTTTATATTTTAAAAATAATATTTAAAATATATATTTTATTTAATTATAAATATTTTTATTAAAAATATTTTTCACTTTTTTTAAAAATAATATTAAAATTACCTTGAGTGGTTCCCGGTCCACATATGCCTGTTCGTGGTCTAAGTTAGGTCCGTAGGGCACGTGGCTACTTGAGTCGTTGACAAACATGATGGTTCGGACTTCGGGTTCCTAGCCTACTAGCTTCTACCTTTGCCTCGGGTGCTGCTGCTGCCATCTGAAAGACAAAATCTACATCAGTGGAACAAACTAAGCACACTAGGTTTTATCCGACACGGAATTAATTAACTTCAAACAGTAAAAATTTTATTAAGTTCAAAATATGTGATATTTTTTAAAAATATAAGTAATTATACTGTTTGTTTTTAAAGATCGATGATTAATATTTTATTAAAAAAATATAAGTGATTATTTTAGTAATTATTTTTTTATATATTATTTTATTTGAATTATTTAATTAATAAATTAAATATGATATTTATACTACAAAAATTAAAAACCCCACCCAATTTTTGCTTGTTTCAGTTATAATAACGCGTATTATGATTAATTGTGCATGGACCTCGTGACTGACCAACAAAAACTAGTGGAAGCTGAACTATAAAAGCTGGGGAAGAATTTGCAGAAAAAAATATATTATCTAGACTTCCTATTTTAATGTCGGACCAAATTTTTTTTTTATTTTTTCTAAAAGTATTTAAAGATCATATCTAAAATATAAATATAAAAAATATGTTTATTTATTTTTTATATTTATATCCGTTTTATTTTGAGTCTGGGTAATAATGCAACATCTATATTATAAAATATAAATATATATTTAATAAAATATATTTATTTCATTTTTATATTTATATCCGAATATTCTGATTAAGAAGTCTACCCTTCGTCTGGACTTTTTGTGTTAGGCAGATACTTTACTCTTATTAAACATCTACATAGACTCTCTCTGTCTGTATATCTGAAGACCCACACGGTTTTAGGGCAACAATGGTCTTGATTTGATGGCAGCTAGGGGGTGAGTTTTCCTACTCAGACAGTTCACAAACGCACTGGAAAACACTAACGACCGGGAAAGATAAACGAGTATAATTTTACGAATTTTATAATATGACTTAAATAAGGTGAAAATAGATATGAATTAAGTGATTAATAAGTATGATTGAATGTAAAATATCATACTCAACATAGATATAAACACTAACAATTCATATTGTATTTAGAATATATATCGTCTTTAGAGTGGTTTATCAACGCAAGTGAGTCGTAGTTAAGTAAAATTTTACTTTTTTTATAACAATATAAATATATACATGTACTTCATCAATCAATAAAATAGATAAAATTTTACTCTTTTTTACATAAGTCTATAGTTTATTTTTACGTAATTAGATATTAGTAGTTACTTGTTAAACGGTTACAGACGAATACAAACATGTATGAGTTGGTTCATGGTTATCCAGCTAGGTAGTGGGGTGGGAGTGAATTTGAGAATGTATCGACGTAGGTTAATATAAATTTAAAAATTATACTCGTTATGGGTGGTGAATAAATAATATATTTAAGTAGGTATAAATATGAGATATTTCCATTCGTCCCTCCCATTTATCATCCCTACTAATCTCAATATCCTCAAAATTCTCATTTTTAGTATTTTTTTAATGTCCAATGTTAAAGGAGTAGGAATCAGCAAAACTCGACTTGATGCGAAAAAATTCTATTTGATTTCAATAAAGTTCAAATCAAATCTGAATTATAAAAAAAATTGAATAACATAAAATTTTTAATAATTAATGAATCAATTTTTAAGTTTGAGTCTCTCAATTTTGCATGATGTATACCGCATATAAAAATATGAAGAATTATATATTATATATGGATATAATGAATCGTTTAAATTAAAATCAATATTTATTATAATATTATAAATAATTATAATTAAATTTATATAAAAACTTAAAAACTCAATTTGATTTAAAAAAATTAATTAAATTTAAGTCTTGAAATAGAACCCGTAAACTCTTTTTTTTTTTACTCGAGAGCTCACCTAGGAATGTTGCCATTTCACCCATACAAAGACCGAACACCAATTCTTTCCCTCTGCCAATGTCGTCATCCTCATGGCATTGTCCCAAAGTCTTACAACACAGCACAACTGAACGAATTGGTCTGGTTTTTCATTGGTTAAAATAATGAAAAATGCTGTGAGCTTGTGGGAGACAGTAGGTGAAGTATGTGTACGTTTATCTAGAAGTATAGGATTAGTCTACACCACTACTTCAACTTTGAATTTGTTAGATAAAAAGATAATATTTTAAATATTCAATCCAATTTAATTCAACTAATTTTAATCGTATGATTGTTATTAGTAAATCTTGTGACAATTCTTCTCTTCTAAATCTAAAATATTACTTATTTCGTAAAGATTTTAAACAACTATAATCATTTATTATCTGTTTAAATCAGAATGAATTACATACGGTCATTATAAACTGTTATCTCTCCTATCAGATATCAATAAGAAATTTAATCGGTTAAATTAAAATAAATTGATTTTATAATTCAACCATATATTATATTAAATTATAGGGTTTATACTTTTGAAAAAATATAGTTTAGGCCAATTTTTCTAAGTACATGGTCAAAGAAAATGTACCATTTCATATGAGAAAAAATCAACCCACTTACGCCTTTATTGCCTTATAATTCTGAAAATACTTCCCAATTAATTTATATATATTGTTTATTCCTTGCTTTAGTGTCACACACATATAGAGAGAGTATGATTTTTTAATCAGTTACAATGATTATAGTAATACCCGTTTTAAAACATACTCTTAATCATTAAATATTGATCATTCAATCACTATGTTGCAATCTGATGCTCGAATAGATGACCTCTAGAAACAATAATCGTTCCTTTCACTACTAAAGCAAGATGATTCGTACAAATAGTATGATTAAAACATTATATATGGGACAAGTTATCATTATGTTCCCGATCCATCCCACCATATGATCCCAAACCCAATCAACTAATTATCATTATGATCCCGAACCACCACACCACATGAAACGAGCCTACTTAGATTTTATCTTGTATCATCTGTGTTGATCTTATATCGACCCTTGACCGGTGATGTTATTTATATTTTACTACGTTTAATATTATCATTTTATTTCTATTTATGAAAATTTAATCGAATCATATAAAATTATTAAATTTTTTTGATAAATCATTAATCCAAAAATCAAATTCCAACAATTTATATTACAACAAATGAACATAAAATCTACTATTCAAGTTCTCGTGTTTAGCGTTTAAAACAATTGGATTAGTTTCTCAATTTACATAATAGAACCAAAATTTGACAAATTAAAATAAAAGGATTAAATTCTTAATTTTTGTAAAGTTGAGGACGGAATTCATAATTAGACATCTTTTTATAACAGGAATGTTGGATATAGATCATATAATATAAATGTGTTAGCAGTTCAAACGGACGTTTATTGATAAGAGAGACGGAGCCGTGGGAGTACAATCGTCCCCTACTCTTAAATTTTTTTTTATTTTTGTTTTTTATTTAATTTTTTTTAAACTTTTTTTATAAATTTGTCTCCGTACTTTTAAATATTTATATTTTATCCCCTCAACCTTAAATCTGGATTCTGTCCTTGATTGACAATGATATTTTTCAGCTTTCAAAAACGATTGTTATAGCCCCAACTGAGGTTTAGACGTTTCAATGAATAGAATTTTCTATCGATTCGATTAATGAATAATTTAGTTTAAAATATTAATCCAATCAGATCATTTAATTATAAATCAAATTCGTTTAAATCAATTCGATCCAATTCCGAGTTAAACTCCTAGTTGAAAAGCTCTGTTCAGGTCAATAATTGTCTCCTTGTATCCCTCTACGAAGTCTTGATTCCCATAGTTGAGTTAGGTTCGTTCAGCTTGACTACTTTCTATTAAGACAGCATGGGAGAAAAGTCTTGTTTCTTAGCTAATTGTTTTAGGTGTAAACTTTTCACACGTATGGGATTATATTAAAGTTTCAACGACTTGAGTAGGACAGAGAATTCAAATGGGGGATTCAATTGATTTTTTTAAGAATTTGATAATTTTTATATTAATATTAATTAAAGATAATATCAAGTCATATAATATAAAACTCTTTAAATTTTATATAATTTTTTGTCATTAAATAATTGAAAAGGATGACTCAAATTAACAATCGGTTACGTAAAGATTATCACTTTAGAAAAAAAAAGTAAGAAATTAATCTGAGTCATCCGTTTCGGTCATTCAACTGTGAAAAGTGTGTAAAACTTAAAATTCTGAAATGAAAAATATATTTACTTTTATAAGATTCGAACAATCATGCCCTAAATTCGTCCGACCTATAGTATTATTATTACTATCTTTGTATTATTCTCTTAAATCAAATATATACACATTAAGTAAATAAACCATTATTATTATTATTATTAAACCTCATTTAAATAACAATCCACGTACACACATATTTCAAAAATATCCATACATATAAACCCAAATATATTCTAAAATAATCCAAAATGTCTTTTTTATTACACGCCCAATATTATAGAACCCATTTAGGGCCCGAGACCTTTGAAAAAGATTTAGAATTATTCCAAAGGTTTTCAGGAGGTTTTAATAAGCTATTCAAGTTGGGTTTTAAAAAGTAAGTTGATTTTTTTTTTTTTAATTTTTGTTGCCGGCGATCGAAGCCGGTAGAAGGAGGTTAGCACGGCGAAAGGTCATCGTGTTCCCTTTCACTTTTAACACTTTGATGATGAAATTGAAACATTTAAAGTTTGAGGATCAATCTTAAATGAGAGTTATAATTTAAGGATAAAACTAGAACATATTCAAAACTCTGGATCATAGTTTTGGAATGAAATTATAACATTAAAAAATTAGGGATCAATTTAAAATGATAATCATAATTTAGGATGTGTGGTGCAATTAGCTCTTAAATTAATTTGGACATCCTTACTCTTAAATTGACCCAATCTGTTTTTCAAAATATTTTTGTCCAACTCTTAAGTATTGATATTGTTTCGATTTAAATGGCTCTGATACTTTTAATAACTAATCAGAATAAAAAATCTTTACTCTTTTTTCGCTATCTCTATCCATATCTGAACACTTCAAAAATTAAATCTTACACTTTAACCTTATTTTCTAAATCTTAAATCCTAAATCTCAACTATAAACCCCAACTCTACTTTTAATATTAGAACATATAAAAATACTATAAAAAATAAAAGAAAATCTATACGAACATAATTAGATCAGAAACAACCCTTTAAAAATGGCTCCAAAATCCATGCAAATATCATTAGTTTCATAACCAATACTAGGAAGAAGGGAATTAAAATAAAAAAGGGAAATATTGATGATTCTTGTAAACCAAATCTCGTAACACTCCAATTGTCTACATTAGAGGGCTATTGAGTTGTCCATGCCAAGAGGAACCGAGTCAAGATCAGACATGTTGTAAACCCCATGGTCACCACTGAGTTGCCAAGGCAAATTCCATAACACGGGCCGATCATGATCACCTTGTCTAACATTATTACATAACTCTGGTTTCATCGTCGCCACCATCATGTCCGATGTCGTCGGCATTGCAGCATTGTTGATAATCTCTCCATTGTCTCCGTCGTTGTTGTTATACGGAAACATCGTCATCATGTCACCGCTAACATCGGCCATGGTTCCGACGATGTTGTCGGCCTCCCCGAAGCTTGAGTAGTTATGGAAGCCCGGGAAATTGTTCTGGTTCCCGACCAAGGTGAGGCCACTAGGGTTTCCGAGCATGGAAAGTTCATTGGTATCAAACCCCAAGTTAACATTGCCTTGTTTTTGGAGCCTAGCAAAGGCTAAGCTGAGGTCGTTTGTATCGTAACTCAAAGGTGGGAGGGTGGAGTTGTTAGGTGTTAATGGCTGATCTTGGGTCCTTTTCGACGATAGCAACCTTCGGTTTTTCCGACATCCGCCGCCGACCGGGACGTTCCTCAGCGTGCCACCTTTGGTCCAATATCTCCTACATGACTTGCAGAAATACCTTGGTTGAGACAGGCTGTAGTTGTTGTAATAACAGAACTTGGTGTTGGTGGAATCACATCTTGGACACTTGAGAGCTTGGTCTGGTTGTGGCCTTGGTTTCCTCTCTTGTTGTTCATTTCCTTTTGCAGTAACCACCATGTTCACCACTGAAGGATAAGGCATCTCCTGAAAATTCGAGCCTCGTTAACACCGTGATAAATATCGAAATTCGAATCTCATTAATAATTCTATCTGATAAGTAATTTATAAGTATCACTCTTAATTTTTTAAGAGATTGATGATGAATTCTAACCCAAAAATATACATTTAAATTCTTTTATATGCATAATAGGTAAAAAAAATGGAAATTTGGTATCAATAAATAGGGAAATTTTAGAGGATTCAATTAAAAAAATCCCTTTATTTTTACAAATAAATAATTGGTTTTTAAGTATTTTAATTAAACCAAAAGGACTTATCAGACAATCTAAGCATCAAATCATAAGAAGCATGACAAAAGAAGCATGCAAAAACATAAAATTATATTATAATATGTATACATACCTGATATTGTCTGGTTGAAGGATCCATCCATGCAACTAAAAAGAACCCAACACACTGCTACAAGAATCCCGACTTGTCTTTTTTATAATTCTGTTCTTCCGACAAGAACAGAAGCTCTAGCAGAAGAAGAGGAGCTGGAGGAAGAAGAAGATAAGACAAGGTTTTGTGTTCTGTAATAACTCAGAATCATGCAAAACAAAATGAAGCGAAGAGAAAATAAGGGCACCACCCCCTTCCCCCTTCTATATATAAAGCAAAATTATATTATAATATGTATGTATGATTGTTATTGGCTTGCACGCAGAGAAAGCTTCCATAACTTATTTATCTGCAAAACATAAGCTTAGCTTAGCTTTAGTTTCTGGTTGTTTCTTTGTTGCGTTTGTGGGACCCTTTTTTCTCGGTTGGATGCAATTGTACACTGTGGGTGGGACCCCACATGTCCACCACCACTCCATCGCCACAGTACGTCACCATCACCATGCTTGTAGGGTCCACCTGGAGGACAGACACAGAGGATCGTCTCCTTCCTGTACCTCCGTTCCACTCACTGTAAAAACGTGAAAACGGTAGGCGTGATCCTCGTGTTCCCAAAACATTCACGACAAAGAAAAAACATTGTTCTTACCCTTTCGGCAAAACTACCGTAGGTTACTCTTTGTATTTTGTTTTATGATGTGGTTTTGTAGTATCTTCGTATGTGTATAGGACAGGGATCCATGTAGTAAAGAGATGATGATTCACTTGAAAAAAAATCAAGATCAATTGTCCTGATTAATTGGGATCATGGATGATGTGGTGAACAGAATTTACCTAATAATTTTTCGTGTATAGGACAAAGATCTAATTATATCGCGTAAAACATATTTAACTTTTTCTTAATATATTTATGGAATAAGTGAAAACGATAAATAAAATTAACAATCAAAAATATAAAAGTTATCGCTTAAAAATTAAAAAATAATTTTAACCATTTATTATCACAATTTATAGCAGTCAAAAAATATTAAAAAATTAAAGTTTGTGTTCTAACTTTATATATATTAAATAGTATAAACGTATGCATGTTTAAGAAAAAAACGATGAGTTGTTTAATAAATAAAAAAAGTTATAAATTATAAATATTAAATATTGGATCATTGTAAATATATAATTATAAGATAGTATTTTTTATATAAATAATGACTAATTTTTTTATAAACAACGTATAATCATATAATTTTTATGACTGGTTTGGATGATGTGAAATTGTAATGGGATAGGGACATGTATTTTAATTGTTGAAAATGATGGGAGAATCTTCCACCATCTTTATAGGCATGTTTCACATTCACAATAAAATATTAAAATATTATATAAACGAAATTTATATCGAACATAGTACAAAAATATGAATTAAATATGATATAATTAAACGGTTAACAAAACTGTTGTTGTTCTTAGAGGTCATAGGTTCGAACACCAACGTGAGATTGGTCATGATAAAACACTAAAAAATCGAAAAACAATTAAAAATAAAAATATTACATAACATTTTTGGCATTCGAACCTTTCAAAGAAAATCGATTTAGATCTAATTTATGTTTTTTTAGTTGAATTATTCATAATTCAACGACAGAACTCAACATTGTTCAATAAAAACTTATTTAAAATTTAAAGATAATTATAAATTTATTTTTTAAGAATTAAAAACAAATTTTCCATAAAATTTAACTTTTTAAATATTTTTTTAAGATCTACCCCACTGGTCCCTCTTGTATTTCACTTTTGTCTTAATCACATATTTATAATACAAGTGATACTTAAACATGGTTAATTTACATTTCTTTGGAAAAAAATAATATTATCAACAACTATGATTATATATACAAGTTGGTCCACGACATCATTGCATCAAAGTGTTGGGTCAAAATAACGAATCGTTAATTTATATGTTTTTATTGGGAGAGATTATTAGGTGAATTTTGTTTATCACGTCATCTATGATCCAAGTAATCAGGATCGTTGATTTTTAAATAATCACCTAATAACTACCCACCCACTAAGTACACATAGGAAAGAGATGATGATTCACTTGGAAAAAATTGAGATCAACGGTCTTGATTAATTGAGACCATGGATGACGTGGTGAACAAGATTCACGTAATAATTTTTCCTTTATTGGTGTTTTTATTTTAAATCAGAGTGTTTAGGGTTTAAGGTTAAAGGTTAGAGATTATGATTAGAGTTTAGGGAATTAGAGGTAAAGTTTACTTTTAGGATGTAAGATTTAGGGTTTAGGATATAAAAAATAAGGGTCAAGGTTTAAAATTTAATTTTTTAAAAAAATTCAATAAGACAAAAAAAAGTGTGATAAAAGAAACATAGAATTTTTACTCCAAAATAATTATACAGTGGAATATAGATAATGCTACATCTACTCGGTTGATTTAGTATATGACATGATAGTTAAAATAAAATGAATGAAGAAAAATAAAGGCATAAAGATAATTTTAACGCTTAACGTTTATAGTTTTTATCGTTTTGGCCTTTAATCTTTTTTGGGATAAATTTAGCCCTTAACCTATATCTTTTTGACAAATAGTTTATTTTTTAACTATCATGCTAACTGGACCGTTAAAAATCTAACAATGATGACATGTCATATGCATATGATAATATATTTTAAATAAAATAACATCTAGCCTATCAAATATATATATATATAATATAATTTTATTCTAATATGTTTTATATAAAATTCAAATAAAATATTAAAAAAATAATTAATTCTAAAATAAAAGGCTACTAAACATTCTCAACCCTAACTACGATATAATCAAAATTTTATCTTAAAAAAATACGAACACAGTTCGAAATTAATTAAATTTTTTAAGATAGAATTTTGATTTTAACGTAGTTAGGATTGAAAATGTTTAGTAGCATTTTATTTTAGAATTAATTAATTTTTTAATATTTTATTTGAATTTTAATTATTTTATATTTTAGATTAGAATAAAATTATATTATATATATATATATATGTATTTGATAGGTTAGATATTATGTTATTTAAAATAAATTATCATAAGCATAGGACATGTCATCATTGTTAGATTTTTAACGGTTAAGATAGCATTATAGTTAAAAAAATAAACTATTTGTCAAAAAAATATAGGTTAATGACTAAATTTATCCAAAAAAAAGATTAAGGTCAAAATGATAAAAATTATAAACGTTAAGGGTTAAAATTATCTTTATGCCAAAAATAAAATATATTTTAAATTTTTAATTAGGTAATATAAAATAATTAATATTCTACCATTAATAAATAATTTTTAAGACTATAAATACCATACAATTAAGACATCTTTTATCATTATATAAATGATATTAAATTAAGTAGTTAAACATAATTGAAATTTTATTTATTCCATAAATAAGAAAGAAAAAAAAGAAATAAGTAAATAGTTTTTATTTGGAGACTCAACGATCAAAATTAAGAGTACGAAGCAAATCGATCTAAATTAATTAGAGTATTAATAATAAAAAATACATTAAATACGAAGTAAAAATATATATAAACACATAACCAATTAGCGAATATTTATGTCTGAAAAGAGGTAAGGACAAAATTTTAAATCATTTTTATTATTCATTTTTATTATTTTTTGCTTTATATCTTATGCACTAAGAAGTAAAATAACATTATTTTAAATTTATATACTTATCGGTAAGATTATTTATTTTTCTATAAATAATATATTAAACATTCATATTTTTTTCCTAAAAATGACTTATATTATATATTTTGATATTAAATTGAGTACAGAAAAGCGTAACAAAAATCAAATATAAATATCAATTTAGACTAAAAATATAAATATAAACTACAACTATGAAACTAATTTTGTATAAAAATACCGTCTAGTTATTAATAGCAGTAAAAAGAATATATATGTAAGTGAGCAATATTTATTTTTATACATGAACCTCAACCATTTTATTTCGTTGGTTAAGAGAGTAATTATTGTTTTTACAAAATATTGGTTTGATATTAATATTACAGTATAACGACCGAATGATTAATGTCCAATGATTAAGATTACATTTTAAAATTATGTCCTATATTTTGGAAAGACGTTTAAGTCATTAATTTAAAATATTTATTTTTTGCTTTTGAGTGTATAAGGCATAAACAAAAGTAGGAATAAAACCAAAAATTTATTTAATTTTTATGAATATTAATTTTGTTATATTTAATATTTTTATATATTCAATAATTTGTTTTTGTAATATTCAAAAATCTAAAAATTTTATGTATAAAACTATTAAATTAAATAAATTGTTAAAGTTATAAATTCAGATATTTAAATATTCAATGTTAAAAGTTTGAATATTCCATTTTTAGATTAAATATGAATTGATAAATATCCATTTAAATTTTTTTAATATATAAAAAATTAAACCGAATCGGATATTCGAAATGTATACCCTTAAGATAACAACCGACTTGACTTAATTATTAAACAAAACCATGATGGATGATGAATGATACTCCACACATCTCGAATCATAATCTGTATGGATCCTATGAAAAATTCCATCCCATAATGTGGATTGATGTTGGGGTGGTTGTCCTCGTGGAAACCAAGTGTATACTGGCGGTATGAAATCAATCCAGTTAGTTGACTGGTCAAACTTAACACCAGGAAAGTGAAAGTGGAATGGAAAAGCGTGACCGATTCAGAGCAGCTTCGGTTACGGAAAGAATCCAGTAAGCTGCATTCACACCGCAAAGAATCAATAGGGATAAATTTATATATTCTTTATGTTCATATTTATTTATTTAATTAATTAAAATTAAATAAATTAATATAAATATATATTTATGTATGGTTGTTCATTTTATTTACAAGTCTAATTAAATATAAGAATTCTATTATGAGAATTCAATAGGGATTTGTCCTGATTAACCCGGACCGACTCGTGTCGCATACTTAATTTTTGTGAGTAAGTCTTTTAGAATGGATTTTTTACGTACGCAACATCTCAAACCTGGAACTTATTTAAACAGAACAAAACTGTTTATCACTTAAACTAACCCGTTAATATCGATTAACTTATTTTAATCCCTTACAAATTTGAAATAATCCATATAATCAAACTAATTTACCCCACTTTTGATCACTTCTAATTTGAATACAAGAAAGACAATGACAAGACCAAAGGGAAATGAGGATAGAATTTTGATCGTGGTAAGACCAAATATATATAATGTCTGTAAGAGACAAATATATAGAAGAAAGCAACCTTAACAAAACAAGAATAACATCATTATCGAACAACCTTAGTGGTCCACAACCCTTTCTCACTCCTATAGCTAACAACATAATAAAAACATCCTCTCCTTGGTCAAACAAAGAATAATCATTATGTTTTTTAAATTATGATGTCTAATAATTAATGGGAAATTATTTAATGCAATCGATAAGTTTTAGTTTCTATACATACAGTGATGAATTTAGAAATATATATGAGGGTAGATATAAATTAAAATATTTTTTAAGATAAATACAAATTATAAAAATCTTAAAATTTTTGGTTGAGAACAATTATAAAATTTTAAAAATTTTAAGGACGAATTCATAAAAATTTTAAAAATCAAAATCAAATATATAAACTTTTAAAATTTCAGGGTGAACCCGTATTGTATATGGATCCGCCACTGCATAAACATGTTTATTTTAAGGTTTAAGATTAATTTATGATTTTGAGTTTTAAGGGTTAAGATTAGTATGCATGATTATAAGTTTAGAGTTTATGATTTAAAAGTTTAAGAACAAAAATATTAATTTTAAAGCTTAAATAAGTACATGTCATGTTTTAAAGAGATGAGAAATATTAATACTACATTAAAAAAATAAAATATTAAGATATAAATATGGTAATACTCATGTACAGTTTGTTGGACATGTATTTTAAAATAAGATAATATTCTCATAATATATGATTCTGAGTGATTAAAGATACCCCACGTTGTGTTTCTTCGAATTTCAAACAATGTAATGCTTTTTTTTTCTTAATATAGAAAATGAGTTCAAAGACGTTAGATATATGCTTGAATGTTTTTGAATTATTGACCTGTTGAAGAAGCTTTGGAGACTTATTTTGTATCCCTCGTTGATTTCTAATGGTTTGGGTGGTTAAAATATTCAATAGAGTTATTGAACTATAATTTTTTCGTGATAAATATTATTTAATAATACAAAATATCGATACACGAAAACTTATCAGTACTTGTTAAAAAAGGATCGTTGTAACAAAAAGTATCGGTAGAGATTATATCGTATCGATATTCATTTTGCTCACCGGAGTTCTCAAAACATTCTGTTAAAATATTGTATCAGTACAAATAGTTGTATTGATATGTGTAACCAATTGATTCTAAAAAAGTTTGATAAACCAACGGTAAAAACATTAAGCAAAAATATTTTAAATTTTTTAAAATAAGGGTGGATTAATATTTAAACTATACTTAACCTAATTGGCTAAGTTGAATAAAAAAAACTTAGAAAATTTTGAGATTGAAATTTTGACTTGAAAAAGATATTTATGATCGAATATATGTCAACTTTATGAGTAAATTAAGTATCTCAAAAATTTATTTCTTTTACACTTTAATCCTTATTATATTAAAATCAAATATATGTTTAACAATATCACATGCTAATAAAATCATTATAAAATATTATTAATCATCATTGTAAAATTTTGTACAAATTATTGGATTGTAATAATCTTAGTCTGAATGCTAGACTAACTTATAAATAGAGTTTAAGTTAGATATCATTTGTATAGGAGATTTTTGTACATGAAGTTTATATGAGTTTCTTGGATGAATAAAAATTTACATTTATCTAAAAAAAATCTTATACAGATTATATAATAATATGATGTGGTATAAGTAATACTTTAAAGATAAAATTAAAATATTTAAAAGATTTAAAATTCAATTAAAAATATTAAAATTATTGACCAATTTAAAACATATAATACAATTAAATCGAATAAAATTTACAATTAAAATCCACTAAATCGTATTTATAATATTATATCTTTAAATATAGTATGTATAATAAAAGAAAGAGCCTCACGCGAGGCACGAGAGTGGAGTGGACGGTGACGGAAACACGATGACGTCACGGACATGTTTAGTAACGGGCTTTGGTTTTGTCCTTGTTCAGTGTTCAGACTTCAGAGCTCATGGATAATAACAGACACTCAGGACCCCGTAACGGAATTGCGAAACAGACAGCCGTTATCAAATAATTGGTAACGTACGTAAGTGAGTTTGTTTCCTTCCCAACCATGACAATTACATGCAACTAAACTCTCGAACATGAACATTATTTTAGTATTTAAATTTTATTTAAAGGGTTTTTAAAATTAAAATATTTGATTTTATATTTAAATTTAATTATAAATATTTATAATGTTACGTTGTTGATTAGTTTAAATTAAAATATTTTTTTATAAATATATATAGTGTATATATTTTATTTGTATTTTTTATAAGTGTGAGTAAGATTGATAATTTAATTTTATAAATCAAACATCATCTATAACTATATAATATTTACTATTTTAAAAAAATATTTTGAGAGTTAAGGAATTCGTAAAAATAGAATAAAATATAAAGTTGAAAGATTAAATTGTATAAAGAAGTTTGAAACATAGGATTAAATCGAATAAAATATAAAATTGATAGACTAAATTGCAAAAAAAATGTTCATTCAAAATTTTTAGTTATACAAGTTAGTCATATTTTATCATATAAATTTTATTTAAAATCTTTTCAATTTAAATTTAAATCAAATCAAAAATATATTATTTTTATAATCGAATTGAATTTTATTTATCTATGTCTTAAATAAACATTGCATATATTTGTTTCTAAAATTCATAATTTTTTCTAACCCAACATTTAAAAATAGCTTGTGTTACTTAAGTCATCTTTTACGATAAGTCACAAATTCAAGTTTCGATAATATCTTTTTCTTACTTTCGATAAAACTGACCTTATTCTATCTATAACCTACAAGAAAGTTCACAAGGAAAATATTCGATTCGAATTTTATTTTTTAGTACAATACCTAAACTACTCAAATATAATTTCTATAAATTAAAGAATAAAACATATTTAAACTCTTTTGAACTCTTGTTTTACTGTATATTTTTTCAATCGATTATTTGATACCTTCTTTCTTTTTTATTTGATTTTCTATCAAATTGAATTTAAATTTGTCATGACTAATTAAGATGATACTCTTTTGATTATCTTGTTATTTTTTTTTATTTTGGGTCTCGAATTGAATTTGGTTACGAAATTATGATCATTACTTTTGTTCACGGTTGAACTATGATAATGTTTGTATTATCAACTTATCTTAGTGTAATATGTACTTTTTAACGTTGTTTGTTATTGATTTTTTTTCGTTGTTAAACTTTGATGATGATTATATCTATTGTATTTCAAGTTTTTAAGTTAATATTTTTAAATTTTTTATATGGTCCTATTTATGAATTAAGACATTTATTTTTATATTTCTTTGTTTATAAAAATATAATTGAATCAAGTTTATTTAATTTTTAAAATTTTTCTTTTAAATAAAACTAGCGTACTCATTAAAAAGGAATATAGTAATATTTAGTGAAAATTTTATCATGATTTATCGAGACTAAATGAACAGATATATTTTAAAAAGCTAGTAAAATATTTTTTTTAAACTATGAATTATTTTAAAAAACTCATCCCGAAACTGAATTTTTGGTTTAAATAACCCAATTTTGGAATTGAATTTTTCAAGTTTCGAATTCAATCTCAATTTATCAGATTCTTTTAATAGAATCCTGGAACGGAATGGTACAATTAGGGGTGGGCAAAAAAGCTAATTATTTGGTCTCAGTTATGTATCTAATTTGATTTGATAGATTTTTATTTACTATTAATTCTGGTGCGATCGAGATTGGATCCAAAATTTAGGTTTTAGTCATAATCGAGACTATAATTGAATCTTGATTTTTTAGATTTGATACTAGTGGGTATTCAATAGAACCGGGACCAATATCGAGTACTCAGTACTTGTTTTCTTACTTGTAATATATAATGTTCTTTATGTATGAATATTATGAGTTATGACTCATTTTAAAACTTTAATTTTCAAGAGTAAGTATTCTAATTTTATTATTTAATAATATTATTGGTGATTATTTTTTTTTTCTCCCATTACTTATATTTTCTTCATAATAAACTAATTTATTAGGTACCTGATACTGATATCGATTTTCACTAGTAAGGGGACTGGATCCTAAAATTTAGGACATTGTGTGACCGAGACTGATTACAATTTTTAAGAATCGATGGTTACTGAGACCAAGACTAATTCTAGTCAAATTAATCGGGTATCCGGTCTTACCCACCCTCAATACAACATGATTAAAGTGAAATAACAATTAGGGTAAATAATACTATTGGTCAATAAATTATTCTCACTTTTCTGTTGTACTCACCAAATTATTATTTGTACACATAAATCACTAATGTTATATTTTTTTCCCATTTTGGTCACCAATGACACTTTTCCGGTTTTTTCACCAATTTATTGTTTTTTTATCTATTTTGATCACTAAATTACTTGACTTGCCTATTTTCCATGAATTCGAACCGAATCGCGGTACCAAAGTTGCAGTTCATTCTAAGTTTAAGAACCCAAACCAAGCAATATTGGGCCCGGCCCACACAATTCCTTGGTGGACTACGACATTAAAAATTGGTTTCCACTTCAACTAAATATAAAAATTAAAAGGTATAACTACGAATTTCACCCCCTACTTTTCAATACATAAAAATTAGTTCTTTTATTCTAGTTTTTAAAAAATTATTTCTCCTATTTTATGGAAAATAAAATGTTCGTCCAATTATCGATAAGGAATTATTTTGGTACACAAGCTTGTTTAGGTATTAATTTTAGGATTTAGTTTAAGGTTTATAATTAGAGTTTTAGAGTTTGAAGTTTTTTATTATTCTCTCGGTTTTTGGGTTTTCTTAATTAATTAGGATCGACTTGTTTTGAACACCTAGTTTGGGTAGATAAATCTCTCGATAAATTTTTTTACATATATAACGTCTCGAATTCGAGAAATATTTAAATGGAACAAAGCTGGTTAACATTTGGACTAACCTTGTTGTTTTAAGGTTTGGAGTTTTTGATTTATGTTTTTAGGGCTAGAGATTTAGCTTTTGATTTTATCGTTTAAATTCAAAGATTTATATAATTTCTTTTATATTTTGTGTATCAAAATATTATTCAATTAATAAATATGGGATATTTAATTTGTTGTATATAAATCGCTGGACTTTGATTTTTACTATTTGTTAGATTGATGTACTGATGATTTTGACTAATTTTATGTGTATATAATATGGAAATTTTGTTTTGATATTATTTTTTTTCAATAATACGACACTCCTCACTTTATATTTATCAATAGGGTATTTTACTATAATAAATCAGAAGTCTGATAAATTATAATCTGAATTTAAACATTGTTTTATCCAAAAATAATAAAAAATCGATATTATTTAAAGTCGGATTGTAATCCATCCATCTTTGAATAATAGTGATTTTTTAATTAATTTTAAGTAAAATATTATTAAAAGTCGGATTATAATCTATCCGTTTCTTAATTTAAATAACAATATATAATATTATTGAAAATAATTCGAAGGAAACCATATTTTTATAAATTAAAAAAATTAAGAACATTATTTTGATAATTCCACTATATTATCAATTTTATATTGGCTCATTATAGAGTTTTTTATTGAGGGATAAAATAAAAAAATAGATCACTTGAGAGTAAAAAATCGAAGAAATTGAAAATAAAAGGGTTCTTTTTGGTTATTTTCATAATTTAAATTCCACTTGAAAAAGGTAATCGAATTTATTCTGAAATTTCCATTTTTTCAAATGACAGTTGCGAATTGCGATGGGGAAACCAAGCGAAGGCAAACGTTCATAGTCTCAGATCCACAAAGTTAGATCCGAACTTCAAATTATTTTTCTGATTGGTTCTCGAGAAAGGGAGATAGAGAAAATGGAAAGAATGGAAAAGTTCATTGATAACTTGCCGTCGATGGATCTGATGCGGTCGGAGAAAATGACGCTTGTTCAACTTATTATTCCCGTCGAGTCAGCTCACCGAGCCATTTCTTATCTTGGGGAACTCGGTCTCCTCCAGTTCCGTGATGTACGTCTTTCTATAGTCAGATCTGATGCTCTTTTTTTACGCTGCTTTTGTTTAAAGCGTTTTTGAATAATTCTTGCTGATGGAATTTCGGTTTCGATTTAATTTTTCTTTGGAATCAATAGGAAATGGAATTGAAGTTTTTTAGTTGAAATTTACGTTCAGATGAAGTAACATTTAATATTTTCAACGACCTTTGCTCTATTTAGGAATAAAACATATAAATCAGCTTTTGGTGGGCTTATAAGTCCTAAGTGGGAACCCTTATCCACCTCAATTGAAGTGACATTAGCTGAATTGGTGTTAATCCAGTGAATAAAATGTAGTTCTTTTTGCTGATTTTATACGAATGGAGCATGGGAATCAAAGCATGCAATCAGGAAGAGATGCTTCTATTATGAAGTTGTAACGAGTCATGACTGAAAAAAGTTATTTAAAAAATATGTATATTGATTAACTAATATATACTATATGTGAGTGTGCGCGCATATATTGGTTTTGTTAGTAAAACCTTCTGGTTTCATGCATGTAAAGGCTGAGTATAAAAGTCTGGATTTCGGTGATAACTGATAACAAGTTGAAACTGACGAACCTCACCTTGAAAGACTGCTTTATTGAGGACTTGATTTGGAAATAATCATTTTCTAGAATTTTAATATTATTGCATGGATCTTATGTATTGTAGCCCGATCTTGGTGCTTTGATATCAAGAGAGTTTTCTTGGAATGGAAACATTTCCAAATGTCTACTGGTCTTGATTCTTGAATATCTTTAGCCCTGAATTGCTTTTATGTTCTCAGAATTTTAATATTATTGCATGGATCTTTTGACTTTGCTTTTATGTTACCCGTGTCATCTCCTTATTCTGGTAAAAGGGTCCTTTGGTATTATAACCATATCGCTATTTTCTTGTTGCTAACTAAATTCAGGACATTGCTTTTGCAATCATCAATTGAATACGCTAATGGTTACATATTTTTGCCTCTCCCATGGCAGCTAAACTCTGAGAAAAGTCCTTTCCAGCGAACATTTGTTAATCAGGTATTTTCTCATAGCATATTTTTTGTTTTGTGCTATATGTTCTGGCCTAGTATTCAATTGTCATATATTAATTTTAAGGAGCAAATATCAAGTATTATTATTTAATAACTTTACAAGGTTGGTTGAATGAGAGAATATACCAATTCTTTAGATATATCCTTTAGTACGTTATTGTACATACAATGTACAATTTAAGTGAATCAACCTGAGTGAATAGTGATTATCATATACTGTAGTAACTTTAATTACTGAGAGATCTTATCAGGTGAAGCGTTGTGGAGAAATGTCAAGAAAGCTACGTTTTTTCAAAGATCAAATTAGTAAAGCTGGTCTGCTATCTTCGGTTCACCCTGTTGTGGAGCCAGATCTAGAATTGGAAGAATTAGAGGTTCATCTGCTCTACTCCTGCCAAATAATGACTCCTTTCCCCCCTTTGACTAGCTTTGCATTTTTCATTTTGTAATTCCAGCTGTTACAGAAAGTTGTAGTGTATTGAATGCAATAATAGTTAATGTAAGATATAGTAGTCTTTTGTGGATAAAGAGTATCATATTTTATGTTTGTTACAATTTCAGATACAACTTACTGAGCACGAGCATGAACTAATTGAAATGAATGCCAACAGTGAGAAACTTCGACAAACATACAATGAGCTCCTTGAGTTCAAGTTGGTTTTGCAAAAGGTGAATTTCTCGGCTCTTTCCGGTTATTAGATATTCATGTGTTAGGGAGCAGATCTTGCTTTTGTTTTTCGATTTCTTTCCCGTCTTCACTGCTCAGTCACGTTAGGGTTTTACCTTTTCTTTTTGTTCCCTCCCTCCCTTAAATTCCTTTGTGAAGTGCTATGTTAGTCTTGTGTATCCTACTTATTTGCACCCCCTTTAGTGAAAGGGTCAAATCGGTAATATTTAATTATTCCTCCATTTGGTTGATTTCCTGAATCCATTGTGTTTCTGTCCATGATTTAGCAATAAGTTCCTCTATATTTTGTATCAAGTTCATATTCAAGCTGTTGTTAAGCAGTTAAGCTTTTTACCTGTCCTGTTGTTCTTTGGTCAGTCAAATATGATAGAAACTACTTTGAAAAACAGGAGGTACAAATTCAAAAGAAATAAAATAAGATTGCAAGGCAAGTAACAAATGATGCGAATGTTGTTTTCAGTTTTCATTTGGATGTTCTGTTTTTGGAAATATTTGGTTTAAAATCTTTTTGTTGAATATTGCATAGCTTCTCATACATTTTGCTCAAATTCCAGGCATGTGGTTTTCTTTTGCCAAGTAATAACCATGCAGCTGCTGAGGAAAGGGAATTGACGGAGAATGTATTCTCTAATGATGATTATGTTGAGACATCATCATTACTTGAGCAGGTATTTGTTGATTCTGATATTAAATTACTTTTTTTTTTCAAACCTATTACTTTGGTTTCATTTAGTACATAATTATTCATTGCACAGGAAATGCAGCCTACAGACCAATCTGGTTTAAGATTCATGAGTGGAATTATTTGCAAGTCCAAGGCTCTTAGATTTGAGAGGATGTTATTTCGTGCCACCAGAGGCAATATGCTTTTTAATCAGGCACCCGCTGATGAAGAAATTATGGATCCTCTAACTGGTGAAATGGTTTATTTCCCCCCTTCTCCATCAATTATGTTGCTAATTCTTACTTCAGCTATCTTTTAATTTGGAATTTTTTACTGTTATCTGATCCATTCTATCTCTGGTTTGTCTACATCTAAAGATGCTTATGGTATTGTTTTTGGATAGCTAGACTGTTGCAATGTTGAAAGAAAGAAGCTTTAAATTTCTTTTCTGTTTCATCATTGTAGGTTGAGAAAACAGTATTTGTAGTTCATTTCTCTGGGGAACAGGCAAGGACAAAGATTTTGAAAATTTGTGAAGCATTCGGCGCAAAGTGCTACCCTGTTCCTGATGACATTAATAAACAAAGGCAAATAACTAGAGAAGTAAGTGCAGGGTCTTGAGGTTAACTATTTTATGTATCCGTGTGACAATTCGAAGCTAAAGTCTGGAAATGGCCATTTTATATATCTTGTGCCTATTATACTAATCAAATCATGTTTTGAGTTAAATACAATTCTGTTAATGTTCATTTGATCTTCACAACCAGGCCTAAAATGCTGTGCGTTGATTCTTTGAGGGGATGACCCAACAACTTTGATTTTGTTTTTTGTATTTTTTTGTTATTGAATATTCAAGAGTCAATGAAATTCAATTTAATTTGGCTTTGTTTTATCTTCCATACTTGTCTTTAATATGCCTCGGATGCTTTTTAATTGTTGGAGTTACAATGGAAATCTGTATTCTTCTGTTTGAATATTTGTTTTTTTACAGGTCTTGTCACATCTTTCTGACCTTGAGACCACATTGGATACCGGTATTCGCCATCGAAATAAAGCTCTGACTTCAATTGGTTACCATCTAACACAATGGATGAGCATGGTAAGATGTGTTTTAGTGAATGTGCCTTTTCATATTTGTTGCCTTTTCTGGAGCAATGAATATTACAATGTGCACATATATGTTGTTGTGATATTATCAACTGAGAACCTTGCACTTTTCTTCTTCTCTCTTAAACCAGGTACGAAGGGAGAAGGCTGTATATGATACACTGAATATGTTGAACTTTGATGTTACTAAAAAATGTCTTGTTGGGGAGGGATGGTGCCCTATATTTGCAAAAACTCAGGTATCTCATTATGCATTGTCATTCTAAATTCTGTGTTTTGTCCACTACCTTCTTTATTTTCTGTTTGAGCTTCCCAGCCTTAGAATTGAGGAAATATGTTCTTTTGCCTAACAGATGCAAGAAGCACTGCAACGGGCAACATTTGATAGCAATTCGCAAGTAGGTATAATTTTTCATGTGATGGATGCTGTAGAATCGCCTCCTACATATTTCAGAACAAACCATTTCACTAATGCTTACCAGGAGATTGTCGATGCATATGGGTGAGTTCTAGCATGATGATTTGTTGCTTTAACTTATGACTGGCATGCTTTTTGCTGATGATATAGAAGGGAAAACACATGCTTCATGGTTAACATGATTTGCATCCTAGCAGTTAGCTAGTTGTTAGAACATTTACGTAATGACACTATACTATGTCAGAGTCAAAGTATCACCTCCGTATTATAACCTCTAATTTATGCATTGTTGATCTACTCAACGATTCAGTGAGTCATATTGACTTCAGGATAAGCTATTTATATGTTTAGTAGTGACATATTTAATTGCTAACTATATAACTTTTAAGAATACTGACACTGGAACTTTTTGCAGTGTTGCTAGATATCAGGAGGCAAATCCTGCAGTTTACACTGTGATTACTTTTCCATTTCTATTTGCGGTGATGTTTGGTGATTGGGGTCATGGAATATGCTTGTTATTGGGAGCATTGGTCCTCATAGCTCGAGAAAGCAGGCTCAGCACTCAGGCATGTCTACAAACATATCTGTATAGTGTTGAAATTATCAGGCAAACCCATGTGTAAGATAGAGAATTTTTTATAACAATATGGACAAGATATTGTTTTTAATGGGTAGGATTTCTTGTTGGAACTGTTTAGCAGGGCACTTAACAATGGCACAGGACTGAATTTTATTTTAGTTAACTTCACTGATGGTTTGAACCGTTGGGTTGTGACCCATTGATAACATATTGCAGAAACTGGTCTGATTCGTTAAAATCTTTAGTACAAGTTTATGAATATCCTCTAAAGAGATTTTCTAATTTCAAATCTGCTGATTTATCTGTAGCTTGTATTTATTGTAATCTAATTTACTCATTTGGTACCTTACAGAAGCTTGGAAGTTTTATGGAAATGCTATTTGGAGGGCGATATGTACTACTTTTAATGTCACTTTTTTCAATTTATTGTGGGTTAATTTACAACGAGTTCTTCTCTGTTCCCTTTCACATATTTGGCAGTTCTGCTTACAAATGCCGAGATGCTACTTGCAGGTTTATATTATTACTTTTTGATATCTAAATAAAGTATTATTTTTTCCGAAACTAATTTTAATCAACTACTTTCTTATATACTGAGAAAAGAGTTCTTTTTCTTCTACTAATTTTGTTACTCCCTGGCTATATGTTTGTTTTACTCAGTGATGCTCAGACTGCTGGTTTAATTAAATTTCGTGATCCATACCCATTTGGTGTGGATCCAAGTTGGCGTGGAAGCCGTTCAGAGTTGCCTTTCCTCAACTCTCTCAAAATGAAGATGTCAATTTTGCTTGGTGTGGCCCAGATGAACTTAGGAATTATATTAAGCTATTTCAATGCACGTTTTTCCCGCAGCTCCTTGGATATTAGGTGTGTGTTTCTTTCTCTGACTTATGCTCTGTTTTCCACTTGCTTTCTTAAAGGGATGAAACTGAAACTTACTTTGCGTCTTGATGTTAGGTATCAGTTTGTGCCACAGATGATATTTCTCAATTCCCTTTTTGGGTATCTTTCATTGCTCATTATAATTAAGTGGTGCACTAGTTCTCAAGCAGACCTGTACCACGTGATGATTTATATGTTTTTGAGTCCCACTGATGATCTTGGTGATAATGAGTTGTTTTGGGGGCAAAGAGGACTTCAGGTGTGATTTTCTTGCTTCTGGATACTGTTGCAGATTGTTAATTTGTTATTTGCCATATTATTGTATTTCAAATCTTCTAAGAAGTTTATTGTTGCTTAACCTGTGACAGATTGTATTGCTTCTTTTGGCATTAGTTGCGGTTCCATGGATGCTCTTTCCTAAACCTTTTATTTTGAAGAAGCTTCATTCCGAGGTACTATGTGGGCGGCATTTCTTGGGTCTTGTTTACTTATTCAAAATTTGCTATTTCTTCTGTTAAGATAATTTTTTTTCCAACATGTTTTAGAGATTTCAAGGTCGCACCTATGGCTTGCTTGGTACATCTGAGATTGATCTTGATGCGGAACCTGATTCTGCACGTCAACATCATGAAGAGTTCAACTTTAGTGAGGTTTTTGTGCACCAAATGATACACTCAATCGAGTTTGTTCTAGGTGCTGTCTCGAACACGGCATCGTATCTTCGACTTTGGGCTTTGAGGTAAGAACTATGGTTTTCTCTGTTTCAATGTTTGCTCCATCTCTTAAATAAACGTTCGGTTAATTCTTGCTTATAATACGTTACAGCTTGGCACATTCTGAATTATCAACTGTTTTCTACGAGAAAGTCTTGCTACTTGCATGGGGGTGAGTTCTTTTACTGTTCTTCATGGTGCATGCTACTGTTGTGCATATTTCAACATTGTCCCATCTCTTCATGTTGTCTTTCCCAGCTAAAACATGTCACGACACACGTGGTTTTTGAGTGTGAGTTGAATAACTTCATCGGATAGCACAAAGTAGATTCTCGGTTAAGAATCATATAATCGAGATTAGTCTTGTTGATATGCTATTATGTGCCATGTTTTCATGATCCCAGTCTGTTGTATGTGTAAATGATAATGACTCGATGAGGACTGATTATTACAGGTACGACAGCTTCATCGTTCGATTAATCGGGCTAGCCGTGTTTGCTTTTGCAACTGCTTTCATACTGCTCATGATGGAGACCCTCAGTGCTTTCCTTCACGCTTTGCGTCTTCACTGGGTGGAATTTCAAAACAAGTTCTACCATGGTGATGGGTACAAGTTCAAACCTTTTTCATTTGCCTTGATAACAGACGAAGATGATTAGTTAATTAAAACCATAATCCTTTCATATCGATTTTTCGGATATTAAGTATGCAAGAGAAGAAGAGTCCTTACAAAAATACGGATATATCGGCAGGCCGTCACATTTTCGCTGGCTAGGGTGTGCTCTTCTCATCTTGCTTTACACAAATTAGACAATAGGAACTTGAAATCCCAGCACTCTATCTTTTTTTCCTTTTAATTTTCTCGTCTTGGTATAAAGAAGATTTTGCAAGTAGCCACACTGGGTGTCTTAAAACAGAAGTCAGGGAGGGAGAAAGAGTGTTATTTTATGTTATCGGATTTAAAGCGAGTGTCGGATACGAGTATACGGTTCATTTTTAAAGCGGGAGACTAGAGATGCAGTGGATTTCGAGGCTGGTTAGATTCTATAAGATTTTAAATAAACTGAGAAAATAGTGGGTGGATTTTTCAGGTAATGTAATGTATGGTACTGTACTATGAAAGACAAAACATTCTTATTCTTATTCTTATTCCACATAATTTGAAGAATCAACTCCCTCTAAGCTTCTTACTATTCTTGTCGTGGATAAGCTGTCCTAGAATAATGACAGGGATTGAGTGGGACTGTATTTTTGTTGCCGTTGCGGTGGAAAATCGCTGTATATCAGTAACAATAACCTTAAATTATCTACGTTTAGTTTTAAATGATCGTTTATCAATCGATTTTTTTATATAAACGAGCTTTTTAAAAAAAAAAATCAAAGAACCTGACTTTCCCAAACTGGCGTTTATCTCAAATTCAAGTTTGGGATTTTAATGACCAAACATTGAGTTCATCTTCATGCTTTTAAGAATTTATGGTCTGGTTTAGGATTTTTTCAAGATTGAAGCTTGAATTATTACATAAAATGATTTTAACAAATATAAAAAAATTACTTAATATCACTAATATTCATGATCATATGAACTGGACTCAGTTTATTTTAGTTAATACATATAATCGTCCTCAAAAAAAAGTGCACGTTAGTTTGGTTTGGTCATAACAGGTCAGTTATGAGAGATTAGATTTTTCTAAAAAATGGGTAAACTATTTTTATGATCATTTATATTTATAAAATATTAAAAATTTAAACGAATATCTTTTTAGATTTTTATAATGATTTATACGGATATAATTTAATTATTTTAAAATTCAAATATAATAATCTTTATCTTCATTTCTATTTAAGTTTTAATAATAAAATTTTCCTTTCTTAGTTTTGTGCATTAGGATTTCAATTACCCTTTACTATATCATCGGTTTCAATCTCATAATTTTTAATTATTTTTTACCCGATTACCATCTCAATTAATACAATATTTTCGTTGACTTCTGTAATTTTCCTAACCAAACGTCGAAAATTCAAATTATTTTTAGAAAAAATAAAATTATTGAATAAGTTAGCTTAGAATCATAATTACCATCGCTAATCCAACGTCCAATAATATTCTATGACTCCTGATCTCGTCATGTCAACCGTACGATCCTTCCTTGAAATGAACGGTGATAAAAAGTCTTCTCTTACCCTTTCACCGCTTTTGGCCCCAAATTTCCATTGCATATTTCTATAATTTCTCGAATTCTAGTTTTTCTAACAGATCTCCGATCCGGAGTACGAATTATCAATCGTCAGAGGTATCATTTTCTCTGGATTTTTTGTTAGATCCTGCAGCAAAGTAATTGTATATTTTCTGGGGTTTTTTTTATAACTTGTAGTTTGATTTGAACACTTTGGGTTTTAATTTCTAGGGTTGTTAGATTTGGGCATCTTTGATTTTAGGAGTAAGTTGAGGTTCTGGGTTAAATTTCCTTTTTTTAAGCTTCCCAATCTGGGGATTTTGGTTCCAGTTATTGAATCAACAGTTTTTGGTCAAAAATTCATTCATTTTATGGAATTTGAGTGCCAAGAAAGCACCGAGGCTTTTAAGAATTTAGGAAACTGCTCTGAAACAAATCATTTTAGTTCCAATTCCATAATTGAGGATTTAGAGCTTTCGAAACTGTCATTGGATTGTAATCCTAAGAAAGGGATTCTGAGGTCTTATAGTTCGAAAGAGTTACCTCCTAATGATGTTTTTCCAAACGGCTGGTGTTCGATCACTGATCTCCCACCGGCCTTGATATCAGAGATTTTGAATTGTCTTGACCCTAAAGAGCTTGGTGTAGTGTCTTGTGTGTCAACCACTCTCCATAATATTGCATCTGAGCATCGGGTTTGGAAGGACTTTTATTGTCAGAGGTGGGGTTTACCGGCTGCCACTCGGTTTCCGGATGAGAAGTCATGGAAGGAATTGTTTGTGGAGAGGGAGTATAGGAGCAAGACATTTTTAGGAAGGTATAGCATTGATGTTCTATATGGTCATACTGAAGCTGTTCGAACCGTATTCTTATTGGCTTCTGCCAAGCTCATTTTTACAGCCGGATATGACTCGGTTGTCCGAATGTGGGATATGGAAGAGGGGTTGTCAATCTCATCGTCCCGGCCACTTGGTTGTACTATTAGGGCAGTTGCAGCGGATTCTAAACTATTGGTTGCTGGGGGTACTGATGGATTTGTCCATTGTTGGAAGGCAGTTGAGGGTCTTAAGCATTTGTTTGACCTAAAGGGTGTTGAGAAACCAAACACCGAGTTTCGACTTTGGGAACACGAGGGACCTATAACTTGTCTTGCCTTGGACCTTACTAGGATATATAGTGGCTCTTGGGATATGACTGTTCGTGTCTGGAATCGGTCATCACTTAAGTGCACACAGATCCTGAGGCATGGGGACTGGGTTTGGAGCCTTGTTCCTCATGACACGACTGTTGCGAGCACGTCGGGTTCGGATGTGTATGTTTGGGAGACTAACAGTGGGACCCTGTTAAGTGTTATTCACAATGCTCATGTCGGTTATACATATGCCTTGGCACGAAGCCGCACTGGAGACTTTCTTTATACCGGAGGAGAAGATGGGGCAGTACATATGTTCGAAATCATAACTGAGGTTAAAGAACATAGCATCGTGCAGATCGCAACATGGATTCCTCACTCAGGAGCTGTTTACGCCCTCTCATTTGAGTTTCCTTGGCTTGTTTCAGCTTCCACTGACGGGAAACTTGCTTTAATCGATGTTCGAAAGTTGTTGAGGGCCGGTAGGCGGTCGTTAGGAAAAAGAGTCTTAAGGGTTAAAGAATCTGACCAAAATACTATAGAACCACCCCAGAGAATGCTGCATGGATTTGGGTGCAACTTATACTCTGTCAATATCGGAGCAGATCGAATTGTCTGCGGGGGCGAGGAAGGTCTCGTTCGTATTTGGAACTTCACACAAGCTTTAGAAATCGAGCAGAGGGCCCGTGCTCTAAGAGGATTACGGTTGGAGAATAGAATGAGGCGTCGCAGACTTCAGATCGAGATGAATGGTAAGGGTGGACAGAGCAATCGATGTTCCGTGGCCGCCAAGAAGAATCCGGTGAACGGTGATAAGGATACTAGTGTATGGCATAGTAAACGCAGCATTAACTCGAAGGTGAAGACATAACATCTGGTATGCTACTCTTACTAAGCTTCCAACATATATTCTGCTTCTCCTTCATGATAAAATTCATACATAATATTTCAATCCTCTGGATTTTAATCTTCATTTTACATGATATTATTGCATTTCATTGTTGCTTGTTAGTTTCATCTTAGTTTATGATGGATTTTTCCACAATAAGTGATAAGTTCGGTGATGTTTTTTTAAAAATACAGATGGGGTTTCTAATGGATAAGTACCATTTGTATACACAGTTGCTTTCCATTTATATTAATTTATTCTTTTATAAATAACATATGATAAAATTAACTTTGAAATATTATTGAATAAATTATGGTGAATTGGTTAACTCATAGGATTTTTAATTTATACTAATTTTTGATACATTTATTTTATACAAGACAAGCAGTACATGCAATACAAACACTATATGGTCAATCATATTTTTATTTTTTATTTTTTTTGAAGATGAATATTAATTTTTTATTGAGATTATTTATTGGGTTTGAATATAATATTTTAAATTGTTTCAAAATACTTTTTTTTTATAAATTCAATAATATAGAATAAAGAGAAGTTCAAATTATTATTCAAAAACTTTATGATTGTCAAATACTTAAGGTTGTTTCCCTCTCTTTTTTCTCCTTTTATCAATATTAAATATTATTCCTTTTTATTTAAATAATTTCTAATTATTTTATCAATATGCAAATAATAATTTCTAATTATTTTATTTAAATAACATGTAAAAATATGAAAATGTTTCTATAATGATGTTAATTATCATTTTCAAAAAAGTACTTTAATACTTCTCTAATTGTATTGTATTGGTGATCGATTAATTCGTAATAAAAATTTAGTCCCAGACTATATAATTAATATTAGTCTTATATTTTTTGTCAAAAACCAAATAAAAAATACGTAAAAAAAAACTATTTTTCGAGTTGTTTAATTAATTTTTTATACAATAAAAGAATGAGAATCCTACTATCATAGTTTGAACCTAACAAGAAAATTATCGTGTTGGATTTTGATAAATTAAAGGTTTATTAGTGAGTTAAGTTTTGAAAATAATCCAAAACTAGATAATTTATAAGTTAATCATTGGGATAAATTGAAATAAAAGACAAAATTGAAATAAAATTACGAAAGAAAAATAGAAATGAAATACAGTTGTCATGGGTCCAGTACAAGACTTACATAATATGATTTATATTTCAAATTGAAATAAAATAGCTTATAAAACATGACAAACTATCGCTGTAGAACACCAAAAAAATATCCCTATCATTAGTTTAAATTATTATTTTGATTTTGATTTCTTTTAAATAATTTAACTACCAATGTTTTTTTGGGATAAAAAAACTTTTTATGAATAAAAATTATTGATAAAAAAATAACACGTTAAAAGAAAAAATATTTAAAATTTTATATAATTTTATGAAATTATTTTTTATATGTATCATTCTCTTGAAATCAACATATTTTTATATAATTACATTATCATATAAGTTTACAATGACAGTTCAAGTCATTTAACGTCAATTAATTAATAATTTTCATCTATATATAGACTATTTTGACTAATATAAAACATTAAAGGATTAAATTGCTTAAAAAAATATATGTATACCAAAATGATTATTCAATTAAACGTTAGAGGTATTTTTTGGTATTATGCCATTTATATAGGTAGATAGTTTTTTTTCCTTCATAAAAAAATGCCGGTTCTTCCATTAAAATTTAATTTCACAAAAGTACTATTGTTGTTTAAAAGCAACTTACAATAATAATTTTCTTTCAACGAATTCAGTAAAGCAATGCCACAATTTTTAGCCTAAATTTCAAACCAACAGAAGATGTTAGTAAGTCATGTTTCGATATAAAGAAAAGAATGTTATAGTCGAGAAACAGATACGTACTTCTCGTTAGTCTCCCAAAGAAGACGATGAAATGGTTTTTCCTTTTATATCCGAAGAGGCTGCGAAACTGGACGCGTCCGTGCTTCCCTCGAGTTTTGGCTTCTGCATCTGTAGGAGCTTCAGCTGGTGTTGCAGAACCTATTCAGTTTTGAAACACAACAAAAGAAACAACTTACGAGTCAATCTAGTTGTGAGATGTACGTATGTATACGCCAAATGTCATGACTCGTGAGATAGAAAAATATGTATATCAATATCATACAACGGGAATGGGGCACGCAAAATAAAAACGATAACGAGAATAGTATCAATCAATACATAAATGGTACCTCAATTTGTTGCAGAATAATCTTTTTCTGAGCTTCTAGGTGAGAATCTGTAAGGTTCGGGTTTTCGCTTGATGCCTCTCCTGAGTTACCGTTAGAGAAAGGTAACTGGAAAGGAACAAAAGCATAATGCGGGAATTGTGGAAAGGACATGTTAGTTTGTCCACCAGGAATGCCAAATGATTCTCCGGTGGACGTGCTTGCTCCATCAGATTCAACTTTTGTGGAATCGGCCAATGACCATTGAGCCTTGGGAAGTACAGCATATCCAGGAGACCTGCATATAAAATGCACAAGACCGTAACTGACATCAATACAATTAGAACCAAGTGCAACATGCTCAGCATGCTCAGCATTACTAGCAGTATAGCAGAATTGCTCCCTTTCGATCGGGTTCTACATTTTACTTTCAAATATTCATTTAAGTATCATGTAGCTTCCTACCTTGTAAATCACCTTTAGATTATTCAAAAAATAGTATCACGTAGCTCCTGTAAATTAAAAGGTCTCGATTTAAATGTGTAAATCCTTATGTTTATATATATATATATATATATATATATATATATATATATGATTTCATAAACAAGTTTGCATTAGACTAACAAGAGGAGAACCGTGTTGGCATACCAATAACAATCTTAAAGACACACATGCACAGCTTATGTACATCCCGAAGCCAAATGAGTCGTCTTATTGACACATTCCTAATTATTTTCTTTGATGCTCAAAGACTTAAACATGCTCTTTGAAAATGCAATAATTGTTAAGTAGTTCACGTTGATTGGCAGGTAAAAAAAGTCACATGGAGAAAACGGGGAGAGATTATAAAGACGGAAAAATGAGGAAATTGCATATTTCGTTGACATGCAGCATCACAAGCATAAAACTACCTACCAAACTAGAGTGTTTGCAGAAGGATAGACGTAAGATCTCTCGTATATTGATGCTGCAGAAGAAGCAGCCTGAAGCCTGGCCTGATGCTGGGTCAAATTATCAGTGGTCATGTCACCACCAGAACCTTGTCTAGCTGAATTTGTGCCGGACCCTGTTCCCACATTAAACAATTAGCTGACGGTTTTCAAACAGTAATGTCCGTATGATGCAAAGTTAATAGAAGTTAGACATGAAACAATATCGCAGCAGATTTACCAGATACCTAGGAAAAAGCTACAAAGTTTCAAAAAATTAGGCAATTTATCCATGCATGATCTATCTTATCTCAAAAACCAAATAGATGGCTTACAACAGTCCAAAGTTACCAAGAAAATCAAAAATCCTCAAAGAAAGAGTTCATCTTATTATGGATGATGTTACAATGAGGTTACCTTGCCCTTGAGCATCTGACCAAGGTCCATGTTGCCCTCCAGATGAACTTGCTCCATTTTCAGGTGGTACAACCAGAGCTCTACATGTAGGGCAGGTGTGCTGTCTCTCCAGCCATGATCGAAGACAGTGCACATGAAAAAGATGTCCACAGATTAACTTCTTTGCTGTAGTCATCTCTTCACGGCATATAATACACGTTGCATCGTTTCTGGTCATCCAATCGGTAAGCAATTAAGAATCCAGAATTCAAAATGCCAATAAAAGATTCCTAAATATATAAAACTGAGTTCATAAACAAATATTAAATGACTCACGCAGTGAGCTCTTCAGGGGTTGCATCTGGGAACCTATCATTCATATTTGAAGCAATCTTCCTATAACGCATGTAGTCAGCAACACGAATTTTGAAATTCCTAAAGGTTTCATAGAGCTCCCGTATTAAGTGAAGAGGCACACCATAGTTCCTGCAGAAACAAATTAAAAATCGACAACCATATTATTGATCAATATGTAGGACATACACACACAAGTAAATTAAGATATTGAAACTTTGGTGAAGAAAAAAACATAGGATTAAATTATCATTCTATCTCCACTCTTTAAGTATAACTTATCCTTTAAGGACCTTGCGGTACTTCCATTAAAAATTGACAACTAGGAAGGATTAGACTCTTTTTTGGGGATCAGAAGCTGATTTCTGTGCCATCATTCATCACAGCTAAATGTAACAGAAACCAAGTTTTGGTACCATTGCATTCGCATATCAGCAAATTCACCAACTGAATGGGATCAGAAGCGTGATGAAAACTCCTAACAGAAAGTGTAGAATTCTACCTAAAAATGGACTGAATCAAGTATTCAGTTCATATATGCCAAAAAGTTCGAGAAAACCTCATGCACGAGAACATTATACAAACAAATTATTTATGCACATAAATAACAAAAAACATGTGTGTGACCATGCAGAAACAAAACAGAGAAAGGTTACTTACATGAAAATCACAAGAAAGAAGCATAAATACATAGACAAGTGAAGCAAGTCCCGGATGAGCTCCAAGTAGAAGGTATAGACAGGCTTTTTTCCCCATTGTCCTTCCATAAGCATGTCACTCACATAGAAACAATATTTTATAAAAGTTGACACTATAGTCGTTGCCAATATCATGTACCTAGACCCAAAGAATTTGACATTAAGAGTGAATTAGATAAACTGGAAAAAATACATACCAATCACTCCCTAGTGCAGCTGGAACAGAGAAGGAGGAGGAATCAAAACTATTCATGTTGTGTAAATTACTGTAAAACAAAAAAAAATATTTGGATTTTTCGAAGCAATTTTCTGCCAGGAACCTTAATTTTCAATTGGTGGTGGATATTTATAATAATAACATTATCGTTTAATTTCCAACATATATGACATGTAAAAGAGTTGCTTTCTTAATTCTTTGTCTAGCAGTCCAGAACATGAATAATTTTGCAACCGTTAATCATGCTCCAAAATAAAAGATGCTCACGCACATTCATTAGGACCCAAGTAAAACAAAAAATGAACTATAACTACAGGACACAGGTATCATGTTCATACTTGCCAATCCATTTCATTAAACCTAAAATACTCCGGAAAGTTTTAACAAAAATGTTCTGAATAATGGCCCCCCAAAACAAGACAAGAAGAAATGCATTTAAAAACTTTTGGACAATCATTAATAACAAAAGAAGAAAACTATCCAAGTTCAAAACTTACTCAAATGCAAAGAACAGAGAAACTGAAGCTTGACGTGTTTGGATCAGAAACTTGATAGAGCTGGACAAAAACAGACAATCTAAAAGGAGGAGGAAACCCAAAAAAGAAACAATCCGAACGTGAGACAACATAGAAACCGAAGGGGTTGTTTCAATGTACTCAACCCTTTTCTGTGCCAACCAATGCAAAGCCTTGATCAACAACAAAGCGGTAACCATCGTGAGAAATGTAACGTCAAAGTCCTGCCGGAAAATAGTGATAGCAAAGAGGATCTCCATGACCTCTCTCCACGACTGCTCATTCAACCGCTCAACCTCAGCTTCACGAAGGGAACCAAGGAATATCCGCTTGGTTATTTGCCATAAGATGCACATAAAGACAAGGCCCATGTTGAGGAGCAGCACCAAGCTGATCTTCGAGGTCGATAAATACACCATAGCGGGATAAAACTGGCCTCTACTGTTGAATGCATGATAAATAACAGCTAGCATCGCGACTAAGCTGAGACCGGTATAGGTTTGCAGCCTCATCATTTCGTTCTACCTAATTATCACAATGCATTAAAAATCAAAATCTAGAATCAACATAAAAGACTAAATCCTGCAAAATCATGTAATTCTCTATGATTCAATACTATAAGCATCGGGATCAACTGAAATTAATAAAAAAAAAAACTCTACGCACTGCATCCAAATGTATCTAACTGTACAAGTGCAAACACAAATAAAAACAAATTCAAATTTTCCAATAAATCATTCTCTACCACAACCAAACAATGAAACCTGTAACTTCGAAGATCGAAAAAATTATATCAAATTTGGGGAAAATGCAAATGAAAAACAAACGGAATAGATTATAATTGACCTGAGAGAAACTTCTGTTGAGGTGAACTCGATCCCACAATGAGAGAGACCTTTGCCTTCGATCTTTCTTTCTTTGTGCGGGAGAATTATAACTAATAAATTAACGAATTTCTCTGAGCTTCACCCATATCTATTTAGAGATGTCTAATTTTTGAATTTACGATTTGTTTCCTTTTGAACTCGGGAATATAATGGGAGTAAAGCACCATTTAGTCCTTTAACTTGTTAATTTTGTTCAATTTGGTCTTTGTAAAAAATTAGAGACCCCTAAAATCAGGTTTGATTAATCATCAATAAATTATTTTAATCGATTAATAAAATTTTAATTATAAAGTGTATCAATTACATCGATTAATTAAAATTTTAATTCAGTTTAATTCAAATAATATTTTTTATTTTATTTGTTAAAATGTCAAATATAATAATTATTTTATTATAATAAAAGTTGAAAAACAATTAAAAAATAAAATATTATTTTATTAATGATTAATTTATCATCATTATTATTATTATCTTATATATACTCAAGTCCGAATATCTTAAAATAGAGTAATAATCGTTTATCAATAATCATATATCCTTATATGATATGTGTTATTATCCGATTGTGTGATTAATTTTATATAATTTAATTTTAACGATAATGATCAAAATAGGTCAATTTAATAAATAGATAACTTGATTGATGAATTTGATAATTTAATTACTAAAATAAATATTTTTAATTAATTAGGTAGTCACTGATGTAGTTTATTTTTTTTCTCATTTATAAGTAAAGAAAAATTGGCATGTAATAACATGATTGGTGAGTGCACCAAAACGACCTAAGTCATCATTGTAGAGTACCCAAACCCTCACAGCCATCTTAAAAGGGAAGAAGGCCGAGGAATCGGAGTCAGAGAAAGCGAGAGATCAATTAGTTACAATTAAGTGAAAGGGAAATGGGAGATTCATCAGATTCGTTTTTGAAGAAACACTTGCGAGAATACAAAGAATTCTGGGCGGAGCGATTTCCATTCACTGATGTGTATTCTAGATTCATCGGCCGCCAAGAGTCTCTTCCATCATGGTCTGAATCCGATGTTAATGAGTTCATCGCTTCTGATTCGGTTCATGGACCAACCGTAATAATTTCTTCCCCTTTTAATCTTTTTCCCTTCATTTTTATGATTTTCCGTACTGGGTTTCTTTGATTTAGTTCTAATTGTAGCTGGATTTGTTTTATTATTGTTAGGATTTTCCCGGTTTCATTTACGTTTTTCTTTTATTTCTATGATTTTCTTTCACAAGATAGTTTATTTTCATGTTTATACTCCGGATTTTGTTGTTTTGACTGCTGCTGTTGTTGGGTATTTTTATCACTGGAGTTCACATTTTAGAATAATTTCATGAAACCAGTAGTTAGAAAGGAAACTAGATAAGGTTATGAATTTGGATGAAACTAGGTAAGGCTATAAACAATTGCTAAGTTCTGCTTTAGCGTCGTAGCTTTAGAAGCTTCCAAAGCTGTAATCTGAATCTGAAGATTATAAATTTGCTTATCCAAGGAATTTGGCTTAATATCTTTTATCATATTTTGGTGTTGCTTCATGCTTGTGTCCCACTTGTTTGAGTGGAATCAGTGTGGGGGACGTAGGCAGTATTTGGGGTGGGAGCAAAACATAAATGTTAAAAGGTCAGGGGGACAAATTTAGAATTTTCCATTTTTTCAAAAAATATTTCCCCTGCGTAGGGGGCAAAAGCCCCTCCCAAGGTATCGTTGTGTTTGTCCCTGGGAGTGGCTATGATTTGTGATCACCAGTTTGTCCCAGAATAGTGGCTCAACAATAAATATAGGAGAAAGAAGGAAGAAGGTAAAGACCAGAAGAGGAGAATGAATAAAGTGAAAGAAAGAGTTTTATGTTTATTCATTCATATACATTGTTATTGCACTAGGTTTATATATATGCAAGGACATAGGTGTCTACTGTTAACTTCTAGAAGCTATATAAGCAATAGAGAGCTAAGTCACCAATATTTTCTCGGGTGCTAGATTCTTCCTTAGTTGTTTCCTCGCATAGCCTTGCTTTGTTTTCTTTCTAATATGAAACGGTGCTGTCCTTATATGTGATTTTATGTTGAGTATTTTAAAATGTTGGAACTTGAAAGTACTATTGATAATGGGGTGTTTTTGTTAATTGATTCAAAAGTTCATTGTGCAAGTTATTGTTAAAGTATCGAATATTATTTTAAAAGGTAATCATATGCTGCTAAAGTTATTGCCGTTTCTTGCAGTAGAAAGTCATTAATTGCTTGATTTCATTTGTTTCCTTTTTCAGTTGAAGACTACTAGGGAAGCAGCAAACATTGCCTTTGCAGGAAGTGCTCTTGGAGCTGTCTCAACTGCAGGTCTTGCCTGGAAATACTCGAGGAGTTTACATGGTAACATACTGCTTATTCTCTCTGGTCACATTTTTTGTTGTATAAAATCTGATTTGGTATGAACACCAATCAAAAGCCCAGTTCCTTTTAAGAATTAGGGGAGTGTATGGGTGGAAGATCCTTTCATATATTGCATTATTAAGCCAATGCACAAATATACAAAACCATAAGCAGTTTGCCTATGTTTCCCCCAAGGTAGTGAAAGAAGTTTGCGAGGCAATGGTTAGTGCATAAACTATCTCATTTTTCTCAATGAGTCATAACTCATAATCCCTCGTGTTTTCTGTATGCTCCTTGTGAAGTGATGTTCTTTATAAGTTTGTCTCTTGGTGGCATGTCTAGGTCTTACTAGTATCTTTCATTGCTGGTTTTGAAACACTACTAATACTAGCATGGTCCAACTTGTTCCCTGCCTTATGGTTTATACTATAATACAACTAAAGTCGATCTGTCTGAGAAAAAATAACTTGGTGTTAGACCTTGGTTTGACTAATATTACAATACAAAGGGAAGTTATTTTAAGCTTCTGCACACTGGTTTTTCTGATACAATAACCTGGAAAGAGTTGGAAGATAAAAACAATGTTTGTCCATTCACAAGAACAATATATGTTGCGAGTTTTATGTTATTATAACTTGGGGTTGAAAATGATTTGGTTAATGTTATGAGACCTGAGGAAGTTATTTTTAGCTTCTCAATCCAATTTTTCTCAGGTGCCGGACTGGCATTCTTAGGAGGAGGCGTTTTTGGTTGGACATTTGGACAAGAAATCGCAAACCATTGGTATCAACTCTACAGGTTGGACACAATGGCTGCGCAAGTCAAATTCATGGAGTGGTGGGAAAAGAAGTGCCAGAGGCGATCTTAAAACTTATCGTGCTGTTGAAAGCAGCACCTGTGCTCGGTTTCCTTTTGCTTAATAATGGCGACATGTCGAACGTAACGTATGATTCGATGCTTTGGCTGTTGTTAGAAACTTTGCATTTGAGTTTGAATGACGTTCAATAACCCTTTTTCCCTTTTAGTAAACTGGTTGTTACAGTACAATACTGTTCCCATGAGTTGCCGCACTTCTATCAGAATTGGCAAATGGTTCTAAGTTTTTTCATTTTGATAAGCCTATTAATGAATCTATTTTCACCTAGAATTCAAGATACAACTTTGAAGTACTGTCACCTATGTTACAAGACTTGCCTCCTGCACTAATCCCGGTGTCGGCCAGCAGATCTACCGAAATGAAGTTTACTCATGAAAATGGTTCAACCATTCTTGGCAGGTCCAACTTGATTATATTGATTCAAAATGGATTATATTTTAATAAATGCACTTTACACAAACCTTTAATCTAAAACCTAACGCCCTAAATTATAAAGGGTTAAATTTTACACATTAAATCTTGGATTCTAAACTTTACAATTTAACAAACATGTAATAAAATAAAGTTTTTTTTCTCAAAACTAATTGTACGAGACAATCATCTAAATGGCAGAACAAAGTAGTTGAAAAACAAGGCATTAAGTAGAAGTTTCATGCAGTGGGTGCTTGTTTAAGATGTATAATCCTGATAACAGCTCAATAAGGCAAAATTTGTCAAATCTTCGACCATTTTGAGCATCTATCAATAGAGAGCTTTAAATTATACAATAAACATAATTAAAATTATAAATTCATTTACATTATCTGCTGAAGCCAGGTTTCTGAATAATGATCCACTTTATTCTGAATCAGTCCCCAGTCATCAACTGTTCTCTTCCATGTATTTGGATAACATCCAAACAAAAACATATCTGCAGGGAGGGAACAACATTCAGATACCACCACCTATGGTACTCGACTTTAGTAAAAAAGCAGTATGACTCGGGTATATTTCATTTTTAATAAGCTTTTCCGTGGAAAATCTTTAAAAGATCATATCTCATACTCATGACTGGATATATCATTCGTGCATGTGTGGGGGTGGTGATAACGGTAAACCGGGGCAACATAGCACGTCGTGATAGAACAAAGACTAATTTAACTATACTTTTGGGGTCGTATTGGAGATAAATAAAGTTTAAGAAAGTTGGGGTACTCTTTAATTAGAATGCAACATCAATATTCATGTGTAGTACAATCGATATCGAAAGTTCTACATATGCATATATTATGTTAAGTAATCTAATATCAGACAATAAGTGTACAAAACAAAGCATCTGGTATAATAAGACAAGATCAAATGAAAGGTCCATAAATAAATGCTAAAGATTATAATATAAGCGAGTGTGCATGACAAGAGAGAATGACAATTGATAACCCCATGGAACCAATCATAGCAACTCTCAATTTGTGTAACTTTAGGTAGGAATGTATATCAGATAAAAGATAATCTATATGCAGATGCTGAAATCAAGCGAAACTTCAACAACCTTAGCCTACCTTTGATGCTAAAACACTTACAGTTGATGCAATTGCTGAAAGGATACTTATTTGGATGCCGAACTTGTAGCACATGTAGTTTGCACACTGGTGACTGTCAAAGGAGCTTCTCCACCTGTGTCTGATATCTGGTGGTTGTTTGGTTCTGGATTAGAACTGTTCTCTGAACTACTAGTTACAGTAGCCGTGATTGTTTGGTGGTTATTTGGTTCAGGATTAGAACTATCCTCTTCAGTGCTGTTTCTATTATCTCGAGTTTCTAGACGTTCCATCATGCGAGAAACTGTTGCAATGCCAGCATTAACCTCTCTCCTTACTTCAGAACCAATATCTGCCATGGAAGTGTTGCGAGAGAAAAATCTCTCTTTCCACCCCCTTGTACTCTTTGAAATTGATTCTTTGTATCTAAAGATATTCATAAGTCGAAATGAGGGCGCAAACTTATATAATAAACCATGCAAAAGCAAATATACAAATATCACCATAGTTAAAATCTCAAATGTCACCATAAGACAGATACCTCGTTGAAACAGCATTAAACCGTGATTTTAGTGATTCAGAAAATGATTGAACTTCTGAAGGTCCGGCTCTATCTTGACTATTTGGAGAAGATTGACTAGGAGACCTCCTGCAAGATAACAGTAGAAGATATTATTGTGATGGACATAAAAGAAAGGCTGAAAAACTGTTGTAAATAAGTGTACCAAAGAGAATGACCTAATAATCGGAAAATAAGGAGAACCAAGTTAGAGAATAGCAAGTACCTGACATTCGAGGAATTCCCTTGATCATTGACCGAAAGAGTCCTCGAGCTAGATGCAAAGGTAGACTGCTGATTAGCTAGGATGGATGGTAGAGGAGCAATTGGTGCCGAATATTCTCCCCCCGTCGTTCTTGAAGGAGAGGGTGGAGTTCCAACAGTGATCACAGGTGCAGATTCACCTTCACTATGAGTTGGAGATAACGAAGATACAGGATCCATCGAGGAGGGTTCATTTGAATGAGCAAATACCAAGAACTGCTGACGACGCCCTTGAGCTGATGACCTATTCCTCAGAGCTTCCCTCCTCGAAATGTGGCGTGCTCGCCCCATTGCAGCCGCAGCAGCCAAGTGCTGAATTATGCGCTCCTCAAGCTCCGACTCATTCATGCCCACTGGCAACTGCATTAAAAGCAACCCCAATGTAAAGGCTCTTCTTAAGAATTTGGCTTGGATTATAGAATGAGGATGGAAGACATCAGACTAGTAGGGAAGAAACACAAACATGTTGTAGTTCAAAATCCCCTAGAGTTGGATGACGAAATACGGTAGTGTTTCTTGTGGGGTTGAACCTGAAACTCCTTTCCCGTTCAACAGCCTCAAGCAGCTCCTGGCTGCCAGAGCAAGAGAAAATTGTTAGAATGTAATATAAATGGCAAAAAGAACCGGACCCAGAAATAATAATAATGAAAAGACTATGAAAATTCCAACCTGGTAGGATCTTTCAAACTAATTGGCTGCCAACACATGGGGCATTGAGAACTCCTTTGACACCTGCACAATCAAAATTGTAAAATGAAAAATTAAGGTAATAATGTTTCCCTTTTTCTGTAAGTAGATGAACTCCAATAGTAAACAGTTTCCCAGTTTCATGAGTCTGGTCGATTTGGATCTTTTACTAACCTAGTCATTTCCCTGAGTGATCTCAAGTAGACAGAGCAACAATGAAAATGAAACCGATATAAACTAAAACGAACTCAGTAAAAATGGAAATACGTTATACTACCATTCAAGTATGCACTGAAGATGGAACTCGTGCTTGCAGCCGGTCACCTGTAAGTGTCACAACAAACAATGATTAAAAAAATGTACATTCAGATATCAAAGGAATGAGAATCAAAATCCCCAAAGATGTATACCGTGGATGGATCGCTTTCACAGAATGCTTCCAGGCATATACTGCAGGCATCATCACAAGCATCCTGGATTCCCCCTTCCACAAAAGCCGCAGCCGAGGTTAAACCTGCCTCAGATTTGATATCTTCCATCCCCTACAAAGGCCAAACACCAAAACATCCAATTTCAATCTCAATTCCCAATTTTCTAAGGTAAAACAAACAGGAAAACAAAGCCGAATAACGTCTTACAAAAAATTTAAACCAACATCGACCAGTAAATAAATTATCCACATTGTTAAAGACCAAGACATCCAAACAGTTCATATACAATCAACAGTGAAGATATACACAACACTGATCAAATGCATAAAATGGTGAAATCAATACCTTTTTCAACAAATTATCAGCAAATTCAGCCTTAAAAACTTTCTTTTTAAAAGACTTTACTAAGCAGAAACCCAAAATTCAAAATAGATCCAAAAATTAATGCATAAAAATCAACCAATTTCCCCCCAGAAATTCTCAAACTTTACCTCCCTTAAACACTCATCAAAAGCATAAAAATAACAAAACCCAACTCCCTTTTTAAACAAATAACAACAAATTAAGCCTTATATAAACATACATATATATATTTAAAGACTTTTACCAAGCAAAAACTCCAAAATTTCTTGAACTTTACCTCAATTTTCTCACCAATCAAACACTACAAAAGAAACCCAGAAAAACAAATTCTTGAACTTTACCTCAATTTTCTCACCAATCAAAAACCTAATCCATACAAATAAATCAACTTTCCTCACAAATTCTTGAACTTTACCTCAATTTTCTCACCAATCAAACACTACAAAAGAAACCCAGAAAAACAAAACCAAAGAAACACCAAGAAATCACTTTACCTCCAAAGCAGAGAAACAATCAGTCGATCGGTTAATAAAACAATAGCCAAAGGACCGTAATTTCTTTTAATTATTTTTTGGGGCAGATTTGGGCAAAGAGGAAGACTTTGAAACTGGGGTTCCTTGGGAAGAATGGATGAGTTTAATTCTAATGTTGTTGGGTCATGGGCAAACCGGGGTTCCTGTTCGGTAACCGGTTTATATATATTTTCTTACGAGGTCAGTATATATATAATTATAATAAGATATAAAGACAATTTTAATTTTTAACGTTTATGATTTTTATTATTTTGACTTTCATCTTATTTTTGAGATAAATTTAGTCACTTATCTATATATTTTTGACAAATATCTCATTTTTTAAACTAACATAATGATTAAAGAGTTAAAAAATAACGATAATGATAAATTATATATATGTTGAATGATATTCAAGATTTGAGAATACTTAACATCTTTTTATTTTAGATTTAATTAATTTTTAATATTTTATTTAAATTTTAATTATTTTATATTTTATGTTAAAATAAAATTGTATTTTACATGTATATATTTATTATTATCGTAAAAAAAGTAACAATAATAACATATCATATATACGTAGAATGAGGCTAGATGTCATGTTATTTAAAATATATATATATAGCATATAAATATCGTTAAATTTTTAACGGTTTAGTCATTATGTTAATTAAAAAATAAGATATTTGTCAAAAAGACATAGGCTAAGGGTTAAATTTATCTCAAAAAAATTGAGGGCCAAAATGATAAAAATTATAAACGTTAAGGGTTAAAATTATCTTTATGCCTTATAATAATTATAATAAAGACGGTATATACATCAAATATTACGATGTAAAAATTTATATACATACTTATTTTACTACGATAAACCTTATTTATTATAAAAACGATAAAAATTTTAGTAGGTACATAAATTATTACAAATTACACATAGTTTATTACCCATAACGTAAAAACGGTAGGTACCATATTTATTATAAGATCTCATCCCAAACTTAAAATAGTTCAAATTAGGGTAAATATTTAGGTACATACATATTTTCCTATAAGAAAACCTAATTTATGTAAGAATTTTAGTAAGTACATAAATTATTACAAATTGTACATCGTTTATTGCCTAAAAGGTAATAAAAACGGTATGTACCGCATTTATTACAAGATCTCACTCCAAACTCAAAAGACCTCAAATTAGGGTAAGCATTTATGTGCATACATATTTTTCTACAAGAAAACTTAATTTATTACAACAAGTGTGAAAATTTTAGTAGATACATAAATTATTATAAATTTACATATTTTATTACCAAAACGTAATAAAAACGATAAGTACCGTATTTATTACAAGATCTCACCCTACTCAAAATAGCTCAACTTAAGGTAAACATTTATGTACATATATATTTTCCTACAAAAAATCAAATTTATTACTAGAATGGTGAAAATTTTAGTAGATACATAAATTATTATAATTTGTAATTAGTTTATTACCTAGAAGGTAATAAAATGGTAGGTACCGTATTTATTATAAGATCTCACCCAAACTTAAAATAACTCAACTTATAGTAAGCATTTATGTACATACATATTTTCTTTAAAAAAATCTAATTTATTATAATAAAGGTGAGAATTTTAGTAGTTATATAAATTATTATAAATTATACATAATTTATTATCTCTAACGTAATAAAATCAATACGTATTGTATTTATTACACGAGACCACGTAAATTCAAAAGAACTTAACTTACGATAATCATTTATGTACGTACATATTTTTTTTAAACCATCAACGCAAGAAGGTACAAGACTTCCCAAGTCTACTTGCAAGTTGCAACCAAAGAAGCATGTTAGTTTCCAACACTAACTTGATTACAAGTAGAATTGTCTGGGTCTGTTACAATCAAATGGAGATTGGTTCCATTTTCTAACTACCAACGAAGACCAACCTGTTAAGAATCAGTGCCAAGATGAGCAAGCATATTGCCAGAATCATACCGGGTTTCCCAAGGAACCAGTTCTTTGCTTTCTTGAACCTTCGGCTCCTCTATGGATCCAATCAATATACTATCCAGCGCATCTGCCACAATTTACAGAAGGGGGAAAGTTAGTGTTAAGAGGCAAAGATGGTAGTATAAGAGCACAAGAAAATCCACCATTGCCATCTAAATCAGTGACCTTCTAAGCGCAGAAGAAGAAGAAGATGACGATGATGATGAGCGGTTTTTCATCTGTTCTTGTAGATCAGCAGTTGATGTTGGAAAACTTGACTCAGAACTCAGTAAATTTTGAAAACGACTAGAACTGGAAGACCCGATAAAGAAAAATTATATCATGGGTCAGTTCCACCACTATGAGATCGACCAATGATAATTACTCACTTCATCAATTTTTCTATGTCATATTTTTTTCAGGTGAATCTTCACTTTAAAAATTAAAAAATAATGAAATGAATGATTATCATTGGTCGGTCTCATGGATGACGTGTTGGGACTGACCCATGATATAATTTCTCCCCAATAAGAGACAATTTTCGCAAACTATCAAGGAAGCAATGACAACTAGGGGTATAATTTAAATATTTGATTCCTGAATTTTTTGAATATCTAAAATTTTTAGATAGATAATTTATCAATCCTTATTCAATTTAAACATTAGATGTTTAAAATTTTTGGTTTAAATATTTTAATATCCAAATTTATAATTTTATTTATTTTTTTAATTTAGAAATCTTATATATGAAAATTTTAGAAAGTATAACAATTAATAAATGATTTATTTTATATATAACGAGTAAAAATATTAAATATAATAAAATTTATATCAATAAAAATTAAATTTTGGGATATGTAGTTTGAATGTAAAATAATTATCTGTATCCAATCTAACATTTTTAAATATTAATATAAATTATTCAAAATAAAAAATAAATTAAATATTTAAAATTATGCATCAAATAAATAAACAAATCAAATCAATCTAATCAGATATTTTATACACCCCTAAAGACAACTTCTCTCCTAATCATCACTTGTGTTCAGGACAAAACAATTATTACAAAAGTTGTCGACAGTTGTTGACAAGACCATACTCTACAATAAATATCGTAATTTATTAAATAGATGTAATTTCTTAAACTATAAAATTATTAAACACTAAAATCTCATAAATCTTATTGGTTCGTCCATAAACTTTAAAATTCTAATTTGAGTTTAAAATTAAAAAATCATTTATTTCATTTAATAAGATTAATATTATTATTAACTACAATAATTGATAATTAAATGTCATCTTATTTAATGTGTATGTTATTTTAAAAGATTTTTTTATTCTTTAAGGTCATTAAATGTTCAATAATTCATTTTGTGTGGTATACGTTTCGAGATAAAAACAATAAAAAATACGTAATTTTTTTATCAAAGTTTTTTTTAATTTATTTTTAAAAGTAAAATTATTTATATATATTCGTTTACATCATTAATTCTTTTATATTTTTAAAATAAATATTTAAAATATATATTTTATTTAATTAAAAGCATTTTTAACAGTAATATCAAATATTTTTATTTTAAAATTAAACAATTCAAAATCTTTTTATAAAATTATTTTCTCGTTATATTGTCTAAAAACAATGATAAATTACCCCTTAAACTCGAATTCAAGTGACTAAAAATGCTTGTGGGGCAACTCTGGCGGGCTTTGACGTGAATAATAAATCTAAAATTATTTATTTAATCAACATAAGATTTTAATCGAATATAAAATGGTATTTATATTCCGTTTTAAATATAAATAAATTTACATATATTTATATATTAATTGTTTAAACTCGTATTATCATATAAAATATATCATTTTGTACTATTGAAATAATTTTTTGAGTTTAAAATTCTTATCGTCACTTGAAATAATATGAATGATATGTTATTTTAATCATGATGTGAAATTAAAATATCTTTGTTATCAACAATAAATTATATCTAATTTAAAATAATTAGGTGTAATACTTTTAAATTTTTATAAATTAATCTTTAAAAAATTTTCAATCGTCCTTAAAATTTTGAGATCAATATAATTTATTTTTAATCAACTACAATGTTACAATAGTATCTGTTCTAAAATATACTCTCAACTATGTGTGTTTATCGAGCGAGTCGATGATCGACTCGTACTCGTTAAAATATTTTGTTACTTAACTCGACTCGTTGCTCGTTGAGCTCGTTAAAAAATTTACTTTATTTTTTACTAAAAGTAAAATTTAATAATAGCATATGCGGCTTAATATTAACTTAAATTAATAAATTAACCAAAAATATAAAAAAGTGTATAAAACATTTTTAAATTCTAAATTCAAAAGTATCACCTCATAAATACACAAAACTAGTATATTAACATTAAACTAACAATTCACACATTAATAATTATTATTTAAATTTATTTTTTGAATGAAATTATTTTAAAGTAATTATTAAAAACTATTTAAAAAAATTAACGAGTTCTTTGCGAACTTATCGAGTTGAGTTAGACTTTGCTCGGTTCAACTCGTTAAGGTATCGAGTTGAGTTTGAGTCGAGCTAATTCTAGTCGAGTATTTATCGAGATTTGATCAAGTCAAGTTCGAGTAACTCACGGATTGCTCAACTCGTTAAGCACCTTACTTTCAAATCTTAACTATTAGATATTAATCGTTCAATCACTATATATATATTATTAATGTTTAAACTCGTAATCTTTAAAATAACAATATTTTTTTAACCACTTAAACTTGATGGTTCTCGCTTTACTTTCCTCGACTAAATAGTACATTTCTGTATTTTTATATTCAAAAAATCTAAGGTTAGTTAATGTTATCTTGTCGGGATGGGTTTCTGGTGGACATCTTATCCGGAGACACCCAACCACCGGTAAACTTGAACCCTGATCATTAATTTACGCTCAACTTCCAAGGTCTTAAAATTAATACCTGATCACGCCATTTCTCCAATACAAACGAAAATGATGTCTCTTGTGCAGCCCTCTCGATCTAACGGAGCGCTCGTCGCAGAGGTTGAAATGGCCGGCGACGCTCCCTCCGCCACAACCGTTCGAGCAACCGTGGTCCAAGCGGCGACCGTTTTCTACGACACCCCCGCTACTTTAGATAAGGCGGAGAGGTTGTTGACTGAAGCGGCGGAATACGGATCTCAGCTAGTGGTGTTCCCCGAAGCGTTCATCGGAGGGTATCCACGTGGTTCGAATTTCGGTGTTACGATTGGGAACCGTACTGATAAAGGGAAAGAACAGTTCCGGAAGTATCATGCTTCTGCCATTAATGTCCCTGGTATCAATAAATCTATCAAAACACTTCTTTTTGTTTTCAAACAAGAATTTTAATGATTTTAGGGATTAAAATTTTAATTTAGGGTTTAAAATCTAAGTTAGATAATTTTAGGGATTAATTTGTCTAATTTCAAAATCTATGTCCTTTTATTCTTGAAATATTTGAATATTTGAGAACATTGCTATGCTTTAGGTTGTACTATATACTATGACTTAGATCAGATGTAATAGTCATCTATGATTCTCGGATTTGGGTATGTGTTAGAAATGATATATGTCTAATTCGGTTTTAATTTTTCATGTGGGTTTGTTTTTAGTATCATATTCGGATATTTATTTCACATCTTGTTGAATTTATGCTAATTGCAGGTCCTGAAGTTGAGCGCTTGGCAGCCATGGCTGGAAAGTATAAGGTGTACTTGGTAATGGGAGTGATTGAGAGAGACGGATATACCTTGTATTGCACGGTTCTGTTTTTCAATTCCCAAGGTCGGTTCCTTGGGAAACACCGGAAGATCATGCCTACAGCATTGGAGCGTATAATATGGGGATTCGGAGATGGTTCAACGATTCCGGTGTTTGAAACTCCGATCGGGAAAATAGGTGCAGCCATTTGTTGGGAAAATAGAATGCCACTTCTGAGGACTGCAATGTATGCAAAAGGTTGGATTCTTGGACCTTCACTATATTTCAGGGCATATATAGTTAAGTTTTTCTTGTTTCTGTTCTTTTGGAGTAAACATTCATTGTCGTGTTAGCCCGGAATCATTCATATTCGTCTTCTAGGTTTAGGCTAGCCCGAAACGTAACCGTAATCCTCGAAATCGTTCCTTCTATGAACTATATTTATGGAAACCATCATCTTGAGCTTTTATACTCCAACTTTAATGTTTGCAGGTATTGAAATATACTGTGCACCTACTGCTGATTCCAGGGATGTGTGGCAAGCATCAATGACACATATTGCTCTCGAGGGCGGGTGTTTTGTTTTGTCGGCCAACCAGTTCTGTCGTAGGGCTGACTACCCACCTTCTCCGGAATATATGTTCTACGGAACAGAAGAGGAGCTCGCTCCGGATTCTGTCGTCTGTGCTGGAGGGAGTGTCATAATCTCACCATCTGGTGCAATTCTGGCAGGACCCCATTATGAAGGGGAAGCACTTATATCTGCAAATCTAGGTTTGTACACTACTGTCCCTGTTTTTGTCAGCAGAATTACTGTTTCCGACCGATCTTCTCCGCCGGTTGAATTGTGTTGCGAGAAACTTAAGATTTCAATTATCTTCTGTGAATAACTTGAAATAATGATAACTGCAAAATGGTTCCCAGATCTCGGAGAAATAGCTCGGGCGAAATTCGATTTCGATGTTGTCGGGCATTATTCTAGACCGGAAGTGCTGAGCTTGATTGTGAGAGATGTTCCAGCAAAGCCTGTTACTTTCACTTCAGCATCTGAAGAAACTGAAGAGGATCAGTCAAAGTTACCTTACAAGGTTACTTACTGAAAAATCAGGTTATAAAAACATCTGATAATAACTCTTGTGTTTTTATTGATCTAATAAGTCATTTTGACATGTGCAAATTGTTTTTCTATTTAATAGAAGTATTTATGTTCTCAAGACATATATTAAAATTAGAATTCACTCAGGTGATAAATTGACCCAATAACTAAGACTTGAACCCATTTTATTCGATTTAAGATTTGATATTGACCCAAATATGATATTTGAATTTGATTTAGAACTTCAAATAAACTGAATCAAACAAAAATCAACCTGATTTTTAGTTGAATCGATACGGATTCCATCTGATTTTCAAACGAACCGAATAGATCTAAAAAATTTTCAAGTGAACCAAATAGACAAATTGAAAATATTTGAACCGAAAGTAACATGAATCGAAAACAACCAAAAATAAAGAAAAATAATAGAAAATTTGATGTGTACAGTTGTATAACTTATCAAAAAGTTAAATTTATTAATTTTGTAAAACTATATTCGGATTTAAAAATTGATCCAACCTGAAAACTCGAATAAAACATATTGATCTTTCTATTTAAACGATATTGATCTGATCTGAAATCAACCGATATGAATACACCTAACTCAAAATCATCTGACCCAAAGATCAATTGAACCGATATGACCCAAATCAATATAAATCCGAATTAAAATTAAGCTAGGCCATACCCAACCTGAATTGAATCAAAACTGAATATAATTAAAATTGAACTTAACCTAAATCAAACCCGATCTAAATGGCATGTTTCTCACCTCTACTCGTACAAAATGAAGCAATATTAGTAATTTTGTTAGCATTTTATCTTAGAAAATAAAATATATTTATTAGATGTGCCGACTCAAAATTCAACTCATACAAGATAAAGTAATATAAATATTTTAATCACAGGATAATTTAAATATTTTATAATAATGATCATGTCATATGTTCGTGAATAAATTAGTTTAAACGTAAATTTATTATTTTAAATGACATATATTCAATTTTAAATTTTTTTACCAAGCACAATGTAACTTAAAAAAAAATAAAAAAGTATAAACTAAACCTAATTCGAACAAGTTCGATACATTTACAATTCATCGTTCCCATATGCACTACGAGTTTAATGGCAAAGTTCTTATAGGATGGCGTTGATAGTGCAAGTCTGAAAATAGCAATTGATCAATGAAATACATTGAAATAGCTCAAATGATTAAAGAAACGGTTATTGTTTCTAGACGTCGCGGGTTCGAACATCAATAATGTCAGTAAGATGATTGAACGATTAATATCAAATAATAGAGATTATATTCTAAAACAGATATTAACGTAACTACTATTAATTAATTAAAAATAATAATCTTCATAGATACATCTGAATAATCACTCTTTCAAAACGTCTAGATTCCTTCCGGCACATAAATACCAAGAAAACGAAACCAAAAAAAAAAAATAAACCTCAGGGTTTGTGATCGGAATTAACCGAAACTTCCTTTTTCGGTGCTTATCATTAGTTTTCCTCCCTTTCTGTGTAATATTTTTCTCAGCATCAAGACGACTAAGATTTTCCTGTTCCCCGTTCGATTTGTTCTCAGTCTAAACATAGAAGACCGAATGAAATACATTGAAATCTACCAACAATCACATGCTCAGTCTAAACTGCACTAAGTGTCCAAAAAACTTGCCTTCTTTCGTGCCACAGCATCCGAAAATTTAAAGGGTTAGGGTTAGTTTTTTTAGAAAGATGAAAAAAATATGAAGTTTTAAAATTTTTAAGAGTGAACTTAAAGATAAAATAAAAATATAATAATAATTTAAAAACTATTTAAGTAATTTATTATTTTTTATTATAACAAATCATTTTTTCAATATTTAACGACACTTAATGAAGTGACCAAAACTTTATACCAAAAAACGATAGTGACCTTACTAGTTATTTTTCAAAATTGATGAAAACGATAGTTTACCCTACAATATTTACTTTTATATATTTTTTAATAATATACATATATTTTATAGATAAAATAATTAAATATGAGTCTTATAATATATATATATATATACATACTTTTAATATTATCTATTTTTAATATTTTATATTCAAGTTATTCATATAATTGATGCAAGCATTTATATTGACCCATCAGAATGACAATCACCAACCAATAAATGCAGCAACTATACACTAACCAGATAAAAAAAAAAAAAAAAAACAGAATCATGGTATATGTGTACATATTACTACAGTGAACAAGAACAATCAAATCCATGAGGAAGGCAAATCACTAGAGATGGTCTGTTCAAAGCAAGGGAAACTAAATGAAGAGAAACCAGAACCTCCAAAACAATAGACCCCAAAACAGAACTATAGCAAAAAAAAATGTATATCACCATTCTAGATTTCATGGTCAGGAATTATGCGCATTTAGAAGTGCTCGGTGGACCATGTCGATGAACTGATTGTCCTGAAACATATGCTATGCCGGTTAGATTTGTGGGGAAAATAAGAAAATGACTGTTAAAAGCAAGAAGTAAAGTTCTAGTCCTAGTAAACTAACCTGAATGAGAGCCAACAGAGCCTCCCTAACTTGTTCTCTGCTGATAGATAAACCATAGTTTTGAGGAGCAGGAGTGAGCGATGGTGAGGGAGTGGGTGGTGGAAAAGGTTGAAGTAATGGAGCACCGTGAGGGCGTTGTAGATTCAGAGGAGGGTTAAGTAGAGAAGCACTTGGTGAAGATGTAGAGACAGATGGTACTATCTGCGGAGAAGAGGAAGGATGCAAAAAGAACGTCGAGGGTTTTACAAGATTAGTGTGGTTGCTTCCCAATTCAGGGGTATCAACTCGTGGCATCAACGGACTAGAGGATGATATAGGATAGGGTAGTTGGAAAGCTGGCACTGTAGGGGAAGCAACAATCGATGGGTTAGAAGGTGCAGGCATTGCAGCAGAGCATTGGTATGGTTGTCCATAACTTGCTCGATTTGAAGCACTTCCAATGGTCATAGCTGTCTGCAACATGTAATAAAAAGGTTGTCCACCGATATAGTGTGCACTTCAGAACCTCTTAAAAGACAATTTAATCTAAATGACCATTGAACAATTATACCTCTTAAGCCCTTAATGTCAGATGACTATAATAGGATACTCAACCAAAATACTAGGATACCACAATTAGATTTGGTGCACCATCCTAGGATACTCCACTACAGAATATATCATTGCAGTGAAAGTAGAGACGAAAAACATGCAGTAATTAAAAATAATTTCAAGGAAACGTTGACTAGAAAAATGCATACACTGAAGAAATTCATAAAGGCAGGGTCATCAGGGACATCTGCAGCAATGGATGTAGTTGATGATGATGGCTCCAAGGGATCCACGATGGCCATTGTTGAGACAGCCTCCAGTTCATTGAACTCACTGCATTTTTATTAATACTGTTACTTCGGAAGTTGAAAAAAAAAACAGTGGAAGTTCACAAAGCATATAATGGCATCGAAATTGGAACATTTACCATTCACAACAGATATAATTTTACAAGAGAGAAGAAAGTTTGAAAATCCGGCAGATTCTTAAAAAAAAAAGAGAGGATTTTCTAATACATGAAACAAAGCAGCATGCAGCCCTAAAAATGATAACAATAATAATAATCCAGCATCCATTTGACCATTTCGTAGGTAAGACAATTTAGGAAAACATCAGAAACATTTACATCTCTTATGGATGGTGATGAATATGATAAAAGAAGAGAACCAAATTAGTTGGAAACTGGCAGAATATGATTAATGGGGTGATTTCTAGTGCTTAGAAACTTCAATGTTGATTAAAAAACTCAAATATCACAATTATGAAGTACTAAAAGGCAAGAGACTATTCAACTTGATGCATATGCTGATAACTAAGCATAATGCAAATTTTAAGTATATGATGAAACATAACGTGATTAATAGAACAGAGGGAACAATAAAGCTTACCCTTTTACTGATGTTGCATTTGACTTCAGGGGCACCTTTGAATATGCAGTAAGGATCCTGAAGTTGCAAAAGCACATAAAACGGCACAAATAAGCAATAAAAAAATATCATAAAACTTTCATAATACAAACACACATACATAAGCACTCACTTAGTACACATCAAACAACCACCGACCAGAATTAGGCACAGACACTCTTTGGTCTAAAAACATTAAAAATGAAAAATTATCAGTATTCAGTACCTGTTAAAAAGATTTGCAACCTCCTCAAGTTCATGTGCATCATAAAACCAAATACCATTTATTTCCTGAGAAGCTTTGCGGTATAGCAGATATTTATCCTGAACTTCATACTCGAAATCTCCCAAGAGATTTTCCACCAAATTTTCTGTTTATAAAAGGCAAATTAAACTTATTAGTACTAAATAAACAAAGCTTTTCTCAAAACTTAAAAGATTATGTTTCTTAGTTTAATCTTCATTCTCACCATATATATTACATGAATCAATAAACCGAATGGCCAGTTATTGCATAATTGAATCAGGCATTTCCGTCTTGGTTTAAGTTGAAAGAATACAATATTAAACAAAACAGCAGGGAACTAACCAGTATTCCGTCTATTCATCACAATAAACTGAAACCTAGGCTGCGTGTTCCTGAACTAAGAACCGGAAATAAATATCTTGAATTTGGAAAAATAAATAAATCAAAATGTACAAAAGATTAAAAAAATTCAAAGTTACCTCTTGACAACAAAAAGAGATCCTTCAACGTCTTTCCGGCTCTGAATAAACAACAAAAAAGAAGCAACGAGTTCAGTGTTTAGATACTGAAAAAAAGGCTTTGGAAATAATATGAAAGGAAGGCAATACCCATTGGCTAAGTTCGATGTTGAACTCATAGAAGGCGACATGTGCGGCCGTCATGAGAATCTCCTCGACGAAAGGGTCGATGCGACGGAGGACCGTTAAATTGAGGAGTTTCGTGCTTTGTTGGTCCAGATTGGGCATTAATTTCCCGAATTGCGGCTTCGACATTTTGGATTCTTTTCAGTAATTAAAGAATAAACTGAGAACCCTAGAAAGATTTGGACTTCGTTTTCGCCCTTTGGGAGAAAAGAAAGAAAGAAGAATTAACGATGGGAAGTTGTTAACAGCCGGAACCCAGCTTCTTAATACGCAATCCTCTTTCTTTCGTTTTAGAAATGGTAAATATATATTTTTGGTACCTGAATTTAATTTTAAAGTTCAATTAAGTACTTAAATTTATTTTTTTAATTCAAATTAATGCATAAATTTAATTTTTTAGTTTAAATTAATGCTTACATTTTTATCAACTTGGATTACTCTTTATATCTTATCATATAAAAATAATTTAAATACCAATTACTAGAGCTAAATTTATTTTTTAATATAGAATATAAAAAAGAGTACAAAAAATTTAAAAAGATTTTTATTTTATTAAAAGGATGGTGAAACCCTGATGTGCAGAATATTTTTTTTTGGATAAGTTGTATAATTTATTTATCCAAGAAAAACAGAAAAAATCTGTAACAATATCAAAAAAATGTGTCATGTTCAACTATCTCTTAGAGAATTCCCCAAGCGAGACAAAGTGTTCTATTTATCGTATCTACATAAATATCTCTATTGCTAATCTTGATACTAACAATATCTCGTATACATCGAAACAAGTTGTAGCAGTCCCTGCTAACAGTCCTATATTTTCTTCGGTTCCGTTCTTCCCAAATGAAATACACAAAAGAATTCCAAGCAAGCCAAAGGATGAAAACAATCAGCGATCTCCCCTTCAGGTTGGTACATAGTCAATCTAGTTCTTCATCCCAATCCAGCATACATCTAGTTATGCCACAATGAGTAAGAATAGTCTCTCATACCTATCTAGAATAAGAACATTTAGCAAAAAAGTTATTTCGTGACTCATGCTCCCTGTCAGAGGATGCAACAATTCACTAGATTATTTCCCATGTACTGCAATCTACTAAGAGTAGGCAAACGATCAAGAATAGCCATTCAAGTGATGATGGAGTGTTTTAGAATACGCATCCCAAACCATACAAGTCTATGTCAATAAACTTCAAGACCGATGTTTTTAATTTCCTTTCAAATACTCCCAACTTTATTGGTAATGTTCAGGGACAAATTATAAAATAGGCCGGAGCTTCAACATTTTCTTCAAATACCAACTGAAATATTATTTACAATCAACACTCCAGAGATCTTTACCCTTAAAGACATATGTCCGAGTACAAGCAAGATCATATCTTTACCCCCAACCTTTACTTTTTATTTCCCTTTCCTCGTGTATCAACCATTAGGCTAAACACCCACCTCTAATTTGATTTAGCATTCATTTCTTTTGAATATTTAGGGGGAAGAATTTTAAATTGAATTAAATAATCCTTTCACCTTTTTCCTAGTCATTTTACATCATTTTTCGAATCTTGAAAGAAAGAGGGTTTCAGATCCTTTCCCCAAAACCTTTCATCTTCCCCGATTTTATCCACCATAATCCCTCTCACAAGCGGAATATGATGACTAGCTAATTTTAATTACAACAAAACAGGGGAAAAAAGAATTTGATTAGGCTGAATTGTGAAGAATCTGTAAGGCAACAAACCAAGAACTAAAAGGAGGTAAAAAAAAAGACAGAAATTTAGGGATAAGAGTAGAAGAAATTAGGGATGAAGATAAGAGTTTTCATTCAATATATTCGATAACTAGAATAGGTGAAAACATCCCTATTTAACAACTATTCTCAACCCTTTAATAACTAAAATAACAATTTCCAGCTCAGGTGCAAGCTGGATAACCACCTGCAAAACCAATACTAACCAGAAAAATAAGGTATAACGGCTGAATTTTTTTTGAACCCCGATAAATCTCCCTACTCGAATTAATCCTTGACCTCAAGGATTGAATAAAGTCTTTCTTCTTCTTTTTTTCGATGATTAGACCAAACTTGTCCACATGCTCTTCTAACCATGATTAAAAAAAAGCATGAACCAACCATAATTTTTTCACGTCGATAAACAAGACTGCAACATACATTGCACCGATTATCATTGTAAGATCAGTTGTGGATTCCCTTTTAGTGTCGACCTACCAGAAAATAGTGCCGACCATGAGTGCAGAGATCAAAGTGAAGAAGTATCTAACAAGGTTATAATTTGGACTACTCCAATTAGTCCACCATTGCTTTCAAAGGCATGATTTGAATTGACCCATGTTGATTGCGAGTATTGAGTGGTGGAATAGAGGTCTTTTGCTCCCGGGGTGGTATGCTTAACTCATTTACTAATGCCTGGTTTCTCGGATACAAGGATGCTGACTTATAGTGTTCAGCAAAGTTCATTCCGAGCCTAACTTTGGCAGCTACGGAGCTCGCTTCTAGCATCCATGTAGTTGGATTGTACTTGTCCTTAATTTTAGGGATTCCTGGAATGAACTCGAAATATTCAATGATCTTGTGAGAGTTTCGACCTAGTGGTCCAGAGCAAATCACTTGCCCTCCTCTTTTCATCAGTAGCCATCCATCAAAGGCTTCAAAGATACCAATACTAGGTTGATAAATAGTGCAGACAAATTGTTCTTCCAGTGTCCACTGTGTTTCTGACAGTCTTCATGACAATGACTGACGCTCTAGCGTCAAGGCTAGATGTTGGTTCATCAATGAAAATAATTGAGGGATTAGCAACAAGCTCTACTGCAGTTGTCAACCACTTTCTTTGCTCAGTTGACAACCCTGTGACTCCTGGCAGCCCTACTATGGCCTCTTTGTTTCTTCGCATACATTCCATTACTTTGAGAAATTTCTTCGCATACATGCCCGGATAATCATTCTCACAGTCCAGGTGTATTCAACGTGAGGATTAAGTTTCATTCCCTTTCTTTAATTTCTCTTTTAAAATCTATAAATTTATGTATAGTTTTCATGTTGCTAAAATTAGAGAAATTTTGCCTCTTTCCATGTATTATTACTCAGCCTAGATTCTTTTATTTCTTTCCACTACTGTAATTAGTCATTTTTGGGGTTAATAGTGTATTAATTAGTTTAATATTTCATTTTTATGATCTGGGTAGCCATTAAAATTTGAAGAGAGGATGTTTCAGACTAGTACCTAGGAATCTGGAGCTGTTCTCAAGTGTTTTTGAGCAGTTGTTAGGCTCAACAGGATGTCTCAGACCAACTGGGAAACTGATAAAATGTAAGTACTTGAATAAATGAATTTGATCTAGGTGTTTTTTTCTTTATCTTTTATATGTTTAATGCCAGTAATCTGTTCTTACAAGACTGTTACATAAAAAATCCCTTGGTGTTACTTTTGTTGCTGTGGAATCCCTTGGTGTGTTTTTTTTTATCTTTTATACATCCATGTTTCAATGGAAAGGCAAAGAATCATTCAACAAACGGAGACTTCATGCCATGGGTGGTACGCCGAATCCATATGAGTTCAATGGGATGATGGTAAAGAATACAAGTCAAGAAGAGAAGGAATCTGCTTTTGCTCTTGCTGCTTTCATGGAGATCCCTTGACAGGACAAAGCATGCATGGAGATCCTTTTATAGTACGATACTAGTAATTAGTGGTTACTCACTAATTATTTTAAATAAGCGCTTCAGACGAAAAAATATAACTCTGTGAAAGGTTTCTTGACCTTGCTCTTTATAGATCCTTTAAGGTTGTGGCATGTAAGACTTGATTGTTCTTTATTTTTGCACGTTGCTTAGAATTTTTGTATTACAATTAAGATACCTCGTTTTTGTGATTTTTGAAAAGCTAAATTATGTTAAGATGGTTGATCGATTATATATGTTATAGCATTATTTTTATTTGATTTTTTTAAAAAAATTGTGTTACTAGTGGCGTTTTGCTAGGAAAATGCCACTAAAGATTAGTTTTTTGTGATGTTTGTAAATAAAAACGCCACTAAAGAATAATTTGTTAGGCGTTTAAAAAAACAAACGCCACTAAAGATCCTATTCCTCTTGCGGCGTTTAAAAATAAAAACGCCACTAAAAAATAGTTACCGTTAGAGATCTTGAACTATAATGGCGTTTATTACCGAAAAAAATCAAAAACTTTTGCGGCGTTGGTTCAGCGATATTTCTTGTGACGCTTTTTTAAGCGCTACAAAAGTTTTTAGTGACATTAAAAAACGCCACTATAAATTAATAAAACGCCGCCAAAAATTTATTTTGGTGTAGTGAAGGTATCTAACACTTTGAACACCAAACAGAGATTTGCAAAATAATAAAAAGGTCGTCCGTTAAAAAATAAGTTTATGGTTTAAGATTAAGATTTAAGATAAAAATAAGTTGTTTTTAGTTATGTCTCGTCTCACTTTAAAAAAATGAATTTAAAGTTTAAAGTTAGAATTTATAACTAGTGTTTAGAGAACTATGAGCTTAATGTATTTTTAAGTTATACAATTTAAGGTTTAAGACTTGAAATTTAGTATTTAATTTTTTAATTTTTTTAATGTAGAGAATAGAAAAGACATATTTAAGGAGCAATGATTTTTTGTTCTAAGATTTATAGATTTTTTTGATTCAGCTACAGTGGTTAATAGTATATGTTCCAGAGTATACTCTCAAAATTTTATTACAGATTTATAGAATTTGAGTTAAGGTGCAGAGTTTATAATTTAAAATTTATGTTTAAAACTTAAATTTTAAATTCTAAATATTTTTTAATATTAGAATAAAAAGAGACACCTAAAAAATAAAAGATTTTTGTGATGATATGCCACCGGAGGAAGTTGTATCACTAAAGTTTGTATTTTTATTTACCCAAAGATTTACATATATATCGAGTGAAAGTAGTGCATTCTAATCACACCCAATGCTTTCCACACCACACGGATCATAAGTGCTTCACACAATAAGCCACTAACAACACAAGTGAAAATCCAACACACTCCGAGGTACAGCATACGCAGAAACCAGACAGACATCCGAGACCGACAGATGTTCCTTTTTCAACTTCTTTTGAGAGAGAAAGCAGAAAGGATAAGAATAAACAAGAGGAGAGCACCGGCTAGGAGACAACCAACCACTGCTCCGCTCACGCTCTGGCAAAAATCACCAAACTGTTGGCAAAAAGGAAGCCAGTTGGTGTTCGGGTTCCCGTTGTGAGCAAGATAAATGATAGACGCAGTAGCAGAACCAGCGGATATAGTTAAACCAGCTACCATCTGCAAAAATACAGGCACTAAGGAACGATTCAAAAGCAGAAAACAATTTCATAAAAGCAAAGTGAAAGATAGATTACGGCATCAAAGATGACAAGGAGCAGCCTCGGAGCCGTTGCAAGCGGACGGATGATGCAGACGACGGAGAACGGAAGTGAAATGAGAAGATAAGCGGCGACCGTGGCACATGCTATCATGAAAAACCTGTACAATTTGAGTCCATGTTTATATAAATTTTTCAAAGATTATCACCCCGGGCCCGAACAATAAAAAGAGAAAGGAAGAAGAAGACGTACACCAAAGTTGGAATATCGTCGTACTGAGCTTGGAACTGGAAGAACTGAGTGAAGAAAGGGAGAGTTTGTTGAGCATTCCCCACCGTGACGGCGGCGCCCATGGTGGCTCCCATGGCGCATAGCCTTAAAACGAAGTCAGCTATGGCCAACCCTTTTTTCACTCCCCGTTTCGGCGTTGGTTCGACGACGGTTTTCGAAGAGATAGACAACGGAGCTTTTCCTTTAGACTTGGACTTGTTGTCTGGAATGTTGATGGCTGTCTCCATGGTTTTGTCGGCCTCCATTCGAGATGTTTTGTAAGGAGAACAGATGGTCTGTTGCAGGACACTGGAGTCAGAGATTTTGGTGTGAAGACTGATTTGTACGACATGGTCTTATATAGGAGAGAAATGAATCCCAGGGCCAGGGGTACAAAAGGGAATATTGGAATAAATACTATTCAATTATATTTGTTTAGTGGTATTCTTTTAATATTAAAAAATAGATTTTTATTTATTATCACTGACTTCTTTTGTATACCTGCAAGTGAACTATAATGAAAAGGAGTGTTGGTGGTTTAGGTGTCCTCTCCTCTCCATCCTTGTTAGTCTCTGATGATTGGAGTTGTTGCCTTCAGCCTTCAGCCTTGCTGATGTACACTTGCACTATTTCCAACAAATACTAAGGAATGTGGATGGCGAACAGGATCTCAGTTTGTGGAACATGGAGTAGGTGAGGGGGAGGGAGGGAATATACTTGCAACATGAAAAAATGGAATAAAAAACAAAGAAAAGCATCTACCAATCATTCTATACACTCATATAAACGAGAGTAGATAAATCGCAAGTTATTCGAGTTTGTCTCAATCAAAAATTAATCAAAATTCGATTCGATTATACTCGGTTCGAGCCAAACTGAACTACATGATACCCAACTCAAAGAGCTCACGAGCTACTCGAAAATATAAATCATTATTTTTTATAATTTAAAATCTAAATTTTTAAACTTAAAAACCTAAAATATAATTTTTAAACCCTAAATTAACATACTGAAACCTAAAATTAACAAGCTTGAGTTTACACAACTTGTGTATCAAAGTTTTTTTTCCATTAGGCTTTAAATGAGACATGAAAGATAAGAGTTATTCGAGTCTAATACGATCAAAGATCGATCAATACTTGACTCGATTAGGCTCAAAAAAACTTGAGCTCGACTCGAGCTCTTAACCAGCCGAGCCGAGCTTAGCATCTCTCGAGCTCGACTCGGCTTGTTTACGCCCTTAATTGTATACTTCATTGAATTGGGGTAAGTATTCGATGAACTTGACTCAAATTTTTCTTAGCAAATCAAATTATGTTGTTCAAATTACTGTTTAAATTTGATCATACATATAATTATTTTAATTTAAATAATTTTTTATAATCATTTATAATATATATATATATCAAATAAAGTTAAAATACTCTACTCGAATTTAAAAACTAAACTATTAATCATTAAAATATTAAGTTATTTAGACATTTTATTTGAATTTTTTAAATTAAAAAATTAAAATTAAAATTTGAGTCAAGAAAATCGAATATTTCAAGTCAAGTTTTACCTATCCTGCATTTAGTTTGTTAATTTACAGTTATACTATACCAATACACATGTATAGGATTAATTTTTTTGAAAGTAACATGTATAGGATTAAATTTCCATCGATCAACACCGAATATTTTATTTTTATATTTTATAATTTTGAAAAAAAGGGTAAAACTACTTAGAAATTGAACATTAAGTGTTAAATTATTCTCATGTTAACGATGATTGCAAGGGAGAAATTTTTGGATGAAGTCAGTTTAATGCATCATTCGCAATCTCAATTAATAAGATTTATCCATTTTAAAATAATTACTCAATAATTATCTATTTTTTATTAATATATAAACAAAATATAATGATCCACCTTAAAAATAAAATAGATAAATTTAGGATCCAGTGTGACCGGGATCAAGACTGGTTCTAATTTTCAAGAACCGATGGTTACTGGGATCAGGACTAATTCTATTCAAACTAACCAGGTATCCGGTCTTGCCCTACCCTAGGGGTGAGTACTTTGCTGATCATGCTCACCTGTTCAACAATACACATATACATTTGATCAACCTGTCGCTAGTGAATGGAGAGATTGCAGTTAAAAACATGTAATCATTGAGGAATGAATATGCATATACACGCACATCTATATGACAATGACATAATAAACATTAACACGGTGAATGTAATTCCATGTACATAATATTCGAATTTAACACATCTAAAATGTGTTGATTTACGTTTATACGGTTGACACATACAACAAAAACAGCAGAATGCAAAGATGATCCACAATGACGACATGCCACTCACTCGTCCAAGATTGAGGTCCAGCATAGCTGGGAAATATACACAGATTTTTCTGGAATCCTGAACAGTCCATATACCTCGAAACCTCGGACTCAGAAAGCAAAGAAGCCTAAATGGGACGAACTTGCATAAATATTCTTCAAGGTGCATACCTTAGCATGAACTTGAATGGTAAGACTGCTATTCTCAGGATCTGCATGATGGTAGAGTGATGCCTCCACAGCAAGCGGCAATAATTACATACAGTAGCAGAACAATCAAGCATGTTAGCATGGCCCTGTTAGTACATGAAGGTGTATAAGTTCCTTTATGTGGCATTCAATATGAAACAAAGATGTAAGCTGATAAAATGCGAGCTAAAGTACAATCAGACAAGTTTACGAAAATAATCAAAGTGACCGTTCGACTAGAATAAACTCAGTGGCAAGATTAAATCTCTAGGTTCCCTTACTTGACATGCGAAACCATTATTCATGCTTTCACTCCGAGATTATCAACAATAGAGGACTCATAAATTGGCTATTTGTTTAGATTCTCTGTAAATATAACAAGTTATAAAAAGATCTTGGATTTACTTACAAGAGTTTGGCATTTTTCATCCATAGTGCTTGACGAAGGCGTTTAGACTGTTTCTTGAAGTGAAATGCACCATCCTGCATTGTTGCCGTTTTGTCAACAAGAAGCTCAATCCTATCACCTCTCTCAAGTATCTTCTCAATGTTTTCTACCATAATTGTACGTATCTGAAAATAAAAAAAAGATTCACAAATTTAGGGCACATTGATCACTTGATAATTGATATGCATGACTTTCCTCAATGAAGAACAAGGATGTCAATACAGACAATAATAAGCACACATATTATCAGAATAGATGTTGGGAAACTGACGGTTCTTCTCAGCCAAACCAGTCATCATAATTGCATATTGTTTGTAAAGTTGATAATCAAAAGTCCAAACTATGGCCAAGGAAGTAGATAGTCAAAATAGGAAAATATATACTTCACATAGCATGAAGAGCAAGTCAATTTGCAACCAATTAAATCAACACATTTACAGGTCCAAGATAAAAAGGAAAGTGGAAAATGGAAGTCCAAAAAGATGAAGTGAAAATGAAGTTCCCGCCAATGCAAGATACTTGCCTCCCCCACTTCACCTCTAACACGATTGAGAGTGTCTGCACTTGGACTACTGGAGAAAAATTCCATTTGTTGGTGCAACACCCGCGAGAACTCATCATTCATTGCATAAGCTGGTGCATAATGAGCCACTCTGCCATAGTTTTTCATGAACCTCATGTGAATATCCTCCAAGTACGAAAACGGAACTCTCCCTGCAGTGAAGCACAATAATTGTAATCAAGTCAGACCAGTAGTGTTTTAAGGTAATCCCTCCCAACAAATGGGCTTCTCAAAGTTCGAACTTGTGACTAGGCAAAGATATCAAAACTCAACTAATCTATACACAATCATCTCTATATTTTTACAACATAGAAGGTGGGTAATTCAATGTTCAATTAAATGGATAAAAAAATCAATGTTCAATTAAATGGAAATCATATTGGTAATTCAACAATAAATCTCGATCTGAGTACTAGAAATTAACATGAAGAGTGCATTTCAAGTGACAGACTTCAAATCCTAAAAGAAAGAACCATATTTTTTTTTTACTACTTCAACATGACAATCTATAAATTCAAACTCCCAACAACGCAAAAAAAATTACAAAATTCAGAAATAAAAGTCAAAGAAACATACTTCCAAAGGTATCATTAGCCATACAGAGGAAAGTAAGGCCATCCGATCTCAGTATATGAAAGATATAACGATCCTGCGATAAGCATAGTCTTGAATCGACCTCTTCCGGAAGTTTCTCGAGGATCCGTCGCGCCACCGCACCGGTGTTCCCCGTCACGGCGCTGAACTCTGCCAGAACCACCGTGCCTCGAGCTACCAACGCGTAAAGGATCGCCATCGATAACCTTCTCCTTTACTTTTACTGGCTTCGAAGCTGATTGGATAGCGGCGGGATCGAAGAGCTATTTTGATGCGAGAATTTTGGGGATTAGTCTTCAAACAAAAAAGGGATTTTTTGCCAGCTGGTATTCAAAAATTAAACATAGATAAGATATTAATTTATAATAAAATCCACGGCATACTTGAAAAAACCGAAATTGACTAATCATTGGGGTGCGAAAAAAATTCATCCTATACAATCTGTAATCTGTTTATCTATTGAATTAGTTTAAAATTTTAAATATTTTAAATTAAATATAAATAGTTATTTTATATTTAAATTAAATATTCGTAAATTTAATTTTTTTTATAGATATATTTTTATTTATCATATATTAAAAATTAACGTTATTATATAAATCTTGTTATATTAATAATTTATTAATTGTTATATTTAAAATTTTAAATTTTTATAAATAGTATCATTAAATTTTAAAAAATAATAAATCAAATTATAAATTACGATTGAATCTATACGTATTACTTAATAATAAGTAAATAAATTAAAAAAATAATTTTTGAAATTCTAAAATATATATCCCTACTAGAAATGTAAATGAGACGAGACAGATCGCGTGTAACCCCTAGACTCGGTCTAGACATTACCCGACTCGAACGAGTTATACAGGAAATATCGAGGCTAATTTGGAGATTCGCCCTGATAAATAACGCTAAAAATTAAACGACTATTTTTTCTTTTATCTTATCTCGATGTTTTATTTTGATCCTATATGTACATGCATATAGTATATTCAATTGCAGCGGAAACAAATAAGGAGCGAGTCCTAAAATGTACAGACATGTTTCAAGGACCAAAATATAATTTTCCAAAAATTCAGGATTAATTAAGAAAATAGTGTTACCAATCTTTAATTAGGTTTATTACATTCTTGCATCTCAAATTTCAATCCTAAATACATGTTATCCATATATTATATATAACTTACTAGATACACCGTAACCTATTTAGCAATAATGTATTCAAATTTATAAACCAAAAGATAAAAACATGATTAAAAAGCAAATATTCTTATTTAAAATTAACAAGTTTGAATAATTAGTTGTATGCATAAGGTTTAAATACATCTCAATCCCTAATAATCCCAAAATAAAAATGTTTGTAAATAATCGTACTAAAAATAGTAACAAAACCATATCCGAGAGATCTCCGAGTACTAATTCCTAGGGCTATATATCTAAAAAAATAAACTAAAAGAATGAGCTATAAAGCCCAGTGTGTCTCTAAAGTGCTGTCAAACATCATAATATCACTCAGTTCATAATCATAGATAAAATGTATATTTTCCACAGTAAATAAACACAGAGAATGATGTATGCAATGTCACAGAGAATGTAGTCCAATACTCCGAACGCCAAATATAGTGGTGGCTAAACCAACCAATCACTGTGGAGGTAATTCCCTAGAACCCCTCACCCCTTATTTCACCAAAACGTTGGGTGGTAAAACCACATTCCTCCGTACAATCCCACCCATGCACATGCTATGCAATCAATGTCACAGTTCTCAAAAAGTCACATCCCTTTTCTGCAAGACAGGTGATAAAACATACCTTCGCAAGTTCTTCAGGAAGAACTCCTAAGAAGGGAGATCCTCTTTTTCAAACGATTGCGAAGGCAACTAGAACAATCTTTTGGTTATCATCTTGCGCAAATACCAATAATAAAATTTGTATGTACCTGTCGTACAACCAAGTACCGTCGATCTAAACCATCGGTTTGCAATGACAGAATGCATTGACACATTGTAGAAAGGTCCAAAACAACCGTTCAAATTGGCAAACATCGGGTATGATACGATCATTTTCATACGCCGGTACTGTTTCGAGCTTCACCACCGTATCAGGAATATGCTTTTTCATCAATGAAAGCAACGGTCGTAATTCATTGTACGATTTCTCCCACTGACCGTACAACTTCTGAATGACACGTTGTTTTGCATACCATGTTCGTTTATACGGAACATGGTAATCGTATTGAGACGTGACTAAAGTCATACAAGTATAAACGGTTACCCGCGGATTCGCTTTCACCAGAGGCATAATGACATCACACAGCACGTGCACATCCAAGTTTCGATGATCCTGATTAAGGCGACCCACGGTGCATGTGTGAGGGTCATCAAACTTGGTAATCTGTCAAAGGTTGTTTAATTTCTTCAGACGAGAAACACGAACCCTTCATTTACATCCCTACTTCTTGTGTACACATTCAGCAATGTACTTATCAGATGCATTCTTGTAAACACCGGATGTAACGGAGTTACGAATATTATAATGCTTGATTGCTGCAATCGTCAGATCCTTGATCTCGAAAACCTTTCCTTTATATATTTCAAGAGAACCACCTTGGTTGTATTGGTCGATCTGGTGGAATTGTAGAAATTTCGGAGCATTGAAGGCTTCCATATCAATGGATGCAAAGTGGGAAGGTGGCTCGTAAAACCACATTAGAATTGAAGTGGTAGGAGCATCCACTTTGTCTGGCTTATCTGGCTCATCGACATCTTCGGGAGGGCATATAAAGGGCCTAGCTCATCACCATCAGGGTTGGGTTCCTGAATCGGTTCTTCGTCAGAGCGGTCACCCTCAAATTCGAACAACTGTAAGTCCAGCATAGGTCTAACAACTACAGATGAATGTTGGGTTGGTGGGAAATTCAAATCAAATTCAGACCGAGATAACGAAGACGGTTGGGTGGGTGGTATATTAAGGTCGAAATCAAAAGAAGCAACACAAGAATGTCTTGCCGCCAAAGACGATGGAACATCAATATTGTTCTGTGAACATTGTATTGACAACAAGTTGAAGTCGTCTCGAATATTAGTCGTAGGGCTATAAACGTTAGGGTCGAAATCAAAATTTGCACAACGTCAATCTGGGACGGCAGAAACATCATCATCATTATTAGAAGTCGCTTTGTGGCAAGGGAGGCCAACTCAGCCCGAAGTCGCTTCCTGCACAGAGCGACTTTTTTAATCGCTTTTTGTAGGTAGCGACTTCTTCCTACGTGGCCTGACAGGGGTATAGATTTGTCATTAAAGTTGGAAGGGATATATATTTATATTTAAATAATCAAAAATGGTTTTTTATATAATTTTACGTAGTTACCATGTGGAAATTCCACACGCAGAAGATAAGGTTGAGGCGGCGATAGGGTTTTGTTTAGGGTTATTTTGTTTACGGTAATTAGGCTCGTGGGCTGTGCATTATTTGGGTTAGTGGGTCTGTTGGATTGTAAATTGTAATTAGGTACTAGATAGAATGCAACTTTTTCTTTTTTATCTTCTCTATCTACGACCAGTATACCAAAAAAGTCATCATCATCGTTGGTATCAACCTTTTTTCTACTCATTAAAGTGAAGTGTCAACGATTTTCATAAAACAACTGACAAATAAAATAAGAATTACTCGACTTCTTTATTAAAATTAATTATTTCAACACCATTTTATATCAATATAAATTATTGAGGAGGGATTTACGTATAAGGGGTACATGAGTTTATTGTTTTAAATTTTGAGAGTTGAAATGCGATTTCAACATCAATTGGGAAAATGAGAGTTGATTTATTTTGGTATGTTAGTTGTTGAAGGGAAAAAAAATAGGAGAGAGTTGAAATATAGTAATAATCGTAATGAACTGAAGTGATTATAATAAAAGTAATTAAAAGTTGAATGACTGTAATAAAAGTTTAATGATTTTATTGAAAATATCCTAAAAGTTTAGTGATTATCAATGTAATTTACCCTATTATATATAACTACTAAATTGAATTGATTCAGAAATAATTTGTTTGTTTTTGATGAATTTTGATGAATTTGAAGAAATGTTATTGAAAAGATGATCCGAGTTCGAGCGATTATGACTAAAATTTAAATATCAATCATTGTTTTCTTTAATATTATAATTTAATTAAATGTTGTAACCAATGACTGAATTGTATTTTTATTTTTCATTTTCAAGTATTAATTTGAAAATAATGAAAAACATGTAAACTATTTTAAAGAAATAAAAAAGAAATGACCAAATTGTGAAAGATCTGTAGTTTCCAGCCGCAAAACCCTAGCTAGCGCTTCCGCTTGGGTGTATAAAACCCAAAGTTTCTGCCTTGCTCTTTTTCTGCGTCACTCGGAAACCCGCTGCCTTAACTCTATCGATTCCTTTACTCGCAATACAGTCAGTCAGCTTCGGACCATGGTAAGCGAATCTGTTAGATTGTTTAATATATTTTTAGAATTTAGTTGATATAATTCGAAACTATTTGAATAGGATTTAGACATTCATTTCGATACATTTTTGAATTTACATGTAAATTTATGTTTGGCTACCGAGAAAACAAGGGAGAAATATGGCCTTTTTTATGTCTTGTTTTAGCTTATTCGGATCAGTTTGATAACCGGCAAAAAACGTTATGAAAAAGAGATAAGCTAGTGGAGATTTCATTATATGCAATGTGCGATTTTATTTTATCGAACAAACAGATTTCGAAATCAATAGTTTATAAACCGAAGAAAGTTATAAAGGTAATGCGATCTGTTGATGGATCCTGGGAAATGTTGATAAATCATGGCTGAAGTACTGAAGAAATTTGGAATGGAATCTAATCTTTTATTTTAATGGAACATCTAGCAGTTACTTTTGCTCTTCTATTAATTTGCATGTGTGTAGGGTTGGAGCCAGGATTTGGAATGGGTTAAAATATAAGTGTTTGAAACTGTGCGGAATTCATAAATAAAAAGAATTTAAATAGGGAATAAAAGTGAAAAAAATTATTTGGGGTGGGGTGATTGCCCGTCCCTACCCCTATGTAGCTTTGTCTTTGCATGTGTGTAAATCATAGTCCTATTTAGTAGATTAATCTAACCTAAACGTTGACTCGTCAATTCATTTATGCTTGTAGTGTTTTTGTATTTGTGATGTTACTGCACTTTAGGGTTTTGTACATTTGTGTTTGTTTTGATTTGTTAATAGTTTGTATAAAATAGATTTGAAACATCCATGTATTGTGTTTAGTATTATTGAATTTAGCTAAATGTTTACGGTGGTTAGCAATGGTGTTTCTCTGCTTGCATCTCTTTATTGTTTACATAAACTCTTTATTTTGTTGATTTTATAGTCGAGGAGAAAGGTTAATGCTTTACATAAACTCTTTATTTTGTTGTTTTTATAGTCGAGGAGAAAGGTTAGGGAGCCAAAGGAAGAGACTATGACCCTTGGGCCTGCTGTAAGAGAAGGAGAGCATGTTTTCGGTGTTGCCCACATTTTTGCATCGTTTAATGACACTTTCATTGTAAGTTTTAAGGTCTTTCATTCTGAAGAAGTGAATTCTTTTACTTGGTAATATGTATTGCTTGCTGTTTTGATATCATATTTGTAGCAATGCATTTTAATCGGGTTCTTTTTTGGTTGATAATTATGACAATGCCAGCATGTGACTGATTTGTCTGGAAGAGAAACTATGGTTCGTATTACTGGTAAGCAAAAATCATAGTTGCAGTTTTAAATATACCATTCAGTTGCCATTGTTCCTTTTTTCTTTTTGCTTCTGCATGCTCGGTTCATATTACAAAGTGTGTCTACACCTTCTATAGAAAATTGAAGTATCTATGAATAACAGCTGAGCAAATTTAAACTTTGGGAGCTATGTTACATGAACTTAGGTACTGGTTTATGGTATATGTCTAACATGGGTATTGTTTTTTCTTCATGATTTAATATATATTTGAAGGATCATACCTTTCTTCCTATGTCCAAATATGTGTCAGACACGACTGGGGAATATGAGTACTTAAAAGAAAATGAAGAGTGAAGAATAACATAGCTTGTTCCACTTTATTATCGATGCTTTTTTAAGATATAATTTTGGAATTCTTGAATAAATCCAGGTGGTATGAAGGTGAAAGCTGACAGGGACGAATCTTCGCCCTATGCTGCTATGCTTGCAGCCCAAGACGTTTCCCAGAGATGCAAGGTTATATACCATTCTAGAAAAGCATGAATTTTTCATTTTGCATACAAATACACTAACTTGTTACTATATGTCATAAAAGATCCGACGGAATTTTTGACGAATTGCAAACTTTCATACTGAACAGGAACTTGGAATCACGGCGCTGCACATCAAATTACGTGCTACAGGAGGGAACAAAACCAAGACCCCTGGTCCAGGTGCTCAGTCTGCTCTCAGGGCTCTTGCTCGATCTGGAATGAAAATTGGCCGTATTGGTAAGGCGTTTTCTTATAAACAACTACTTGGAAGTATTTTAAGACGCTGAGAAAAAAATAATGCATGTTTTCCATATTAAGTCAACGCCTTACACTGTTATTCTATTGTCTCAGAGGATGTTACTCCGATCCCCACGGACAGCACCCGGAGAAAGGGTGGTAGGAGAGGTAGAAGGCTATAAACAAGCACATTCGTTTCTAGTAATCTACCCTTCAGTTGTTTTTATGATATTGCATTTGGTTGCTTGGTAATGACTGTTCTTTATGACTCCTTTTTCGAACTTTCAACCGACTTGGTATATTTATATTCGAATTGCAGTAAGAAATTTACTATGAATCTAGACTCCTTTTTTTCATGTTTTTTGTAATTTTTTATATGAATCCTCTACCTACAAGTACAAATTCTTAAATGAAAGTAGCAGAGTAGTCTTTAATTGAAAAAATACTGGTGGTTCAAAATTTGACTTGGAATTGTATTCCAAATGAAAGTAGCATGCTTAAATGATGAGCCGCTCTATTTAATAATTTCCATGTCTAAAACAGCCCTATACTTGATTTTTTATTCTCTTTCTTTAATTCCAAAGACACCTTCTAAACTAAAAGATATAAATTGATAATGCAAGGGTCCTCTTGTAATTCCATCTATTGTCTTCCATTTAAGCTTTGTGTCCCCTTTCCACCACCCTCCATTCCACTCTCAGCTCCATTTTCTCAACTTTCTGCATAAAGTAGGATAAGGTTATCTTCGTACTTCGTAGTTTTCAACTAACAAGATGGGTAGAAAGGTAAAATGGAGCTGGACCTCCGCTTTCGTCGGAGCAGCGTCGGCGACGGCGGTGACTGCTCTCCTCAGCGCGAGACCTAAAGACCTGACATTCCACCTCGTTTCAATCAAGCTCACTTCAACCTCAACTTTCCCCATGTGGACGCCGATTTAGTCCTGACCGTCCATGTCACCAACCCCAATATAACACCCATCAGATACGCTTCGACCATCATGTCGGTCTTCTACGAAGGGACGTTGCTCGGGGTGGCTCAGGTGAAAGCCGGATCGCAGCGGCCACGATCTTGCCAAGTGCTGAAGCTGCCGACTCGGCTTGACGGATGGAGTTGGCTCACCACGCCAAGAAGTTTTTCAATGACGTGGCGAAACGAGAGATGGTTCTTGATGCTAAGGTGGGTATTTGCGGTAAAGCTAGTGTTATGGTGGAAAAATTATATCATGTATCAATTCTATCACCTGTTCATGGACCAACTAATGATAACTACACACTTCATTAATTTTTTTTATGTCATATTTTTTTCTGAGTGAATCTTCACTTTAAAAATTAAAAAATAATGAGATAGATAATTATTATTGGTTGGTTCATGAATGATGTGATGAGATTGACCTATGATATAATTTCTTGTTATGGTGGGGTCATAGATTCAAAGTACACGTGGATAGCCATATAACCGTTGATCCTGTTTTCCTTGATGCGATTGATCAGGAAAATAAATCCCAATTGGAAATTTACCTTGTTTGATTTCATAAAATGTAAGTTTGTATTAGATTTATCTAAATAAAAGAAAAATTGATTTCATAAAATGTAAGTTTGTATTAGATTTATCTTAATAAAAATAATAATCAATAATCAACATACAACGTTACTATTGGCCACTTTGATCGTGTTTCGAACTTAAGTCATATTTAAACGAAATTAAGTTATTATTTTGATCGATTCTCTTAATAAAAGAGATAAAATTTAGTTCACAAATATTCAAATTAACAAATACTAAAATTATCGTAAAACAGAAAATCTGTAAGGGACGTGGACTCTTTCCCTTCTCTTAACAGCTTCATCCCTGATAATAAGACGAGAAAACACTCAGATTTAGACGAGTTAATTAATAGAAACCGAACCTACTCTAAAACCCTTTACACGGTAAGCAATTTCTCTGCATTTTAATTTACTCTTTTTTACACGCATTATGGTTTAAGATCGGCAGATATTTAGATGGAAAATGATTTGCTTATTTATATTCTAATTCAGTGTGATATATAGTGTTAATGCTGGGTTCAATCATTACAGAAATGGAAAACAAAATCTGGGATTTAGATTACAATGTTTACAGATATGATTCATTGGTGCTGCATTCGTTTGAAGCTGATTTGATTTTAGATGATTGTGTAATGTGGAGATTGTAGTCTTAATTTGACCATATCGATTCTCGCCTTGATCGAAATCGTGCCACGGTGCCGATCCAGGCTAATTAGATCTATATGTTTGGCTACATGATTGTTTTGCAGTGTTTCAGGTTTTGTGGTTAAGTTCTACTATGGCAACCAGAATGGCTGTTAGATGTTTGCCTTGACGGTTCTCAACCGGAGGGAAAGTACTCGGCGAGGAGGAAAAGGCTGCGGAAAATGTTTACATCAAGGTACATATATGCACATAAACATCGATGTTTTGTGCTAGCATTGTATACCATTTGTCATCGAGTTGGTGTGCTCTCGTGATTCGAATGTAAAATATCATAGTTTGTGTCTAGATATTGCAAGTTGATACTGCTAATTGCTAAATGCCCTGGATCATGATGATTTACATTTCCTTTTCATACTACGAAGTGTTGAAATGTCCTAACCAAGAGTTGTATTTCTGCAGAAAACCGAGCAGGAGAAACTTGCAGGCAAGGTATGTTCTTATCGTTCTCATTCTTGTCTTGATTGATTTCGACCCGAAATTCGTAGAATTCAGATCATATGCTTTAAAGACTTGCCGCTATGTATGGAATACAATGTCTCATATAAAGGGTAATTTTAACCTCTCAATTTTCATTCTGATCTAAAATACTACATTCGAGTTGTTCAAAATCCGATCCATCAAATTTTTAATCTAAAACTATAAGTTTAATCATTATTTGAAAGCTTGAAACATCCATAAATCTAAAAAGTTAAATAAACACTAAGATTTATTTTATACAGAATTTACAAATTTAATTACTCATACGGTCCTATAAATACATAAATCTAAAGTTGTGTTAGAAGAGCCTTCCTTGATGTATTTTTCGGTCACGATCCACATAAAAACTTACAAATGAAGAAACAACGATTTTACATGCTGAGATTACAAGTTCGGTGATACATTTTTACTCTATTATAATGCATGATTATCTTAAAATAAGTATGTAAGATAAACACATTCTAGATAGTATAGATAAGACTTTTCTATCTATTAGTTATCTAGCTTACACCGGTTAAAGTTTTTAGATCACCTATCTTAAGGCTTCAACAACTCTATAAAAAATCATACATGATACACAAAGTCACATAGCATATCGAGTTATTCTAGCTCATCCAACCCATTGAATTAATACATTCATAAATTATTATCTAAAATATCTACACACCATGCATAAATATATCTATACATAATGTACATAATGTCCAACGAAATTTGTGATTAAATATTGGGTTATCTGTATTCACATAATCATCTGGTTATATAGATTGATTATATCTAAACATTCATACACCTCACCGAGAGGTAAGTGACACTAAATCAAATCATTACAAATACCCTAAACCATAACACTAACCAACGTAGTTATCTCAATTTATCACCTATTAAGCTATTATACGTTATTCTCATTTATGAGGGTTAAATCTCAGTTTCTTAATTTTATAATTTATTTTATCACCTTATGAGTTTATTGGATCGTAATTCTCGAATTCTCAATCCTTTAAATTTATTTTTAATATTATGGATAAATTATCCCATGAATATTGATACTCCACATCCAGAATAACAATATGTCTCTTTGAGTATCGATAATCACCCTATGTGTACCAATATTCAACTTTACATGAAGTGGTTGATTGTTGATCCTATACAAGTACACAAACCAAATGTACCGATACTCAACTTTGCACGTAGATGGGTTCCGGTATGTAAGTTCAGGGGTGATCATATATTTTGAGGGTCTGTGCAATTTATTAAAATGTGTTCCTTAAAATCAATTGTCCTTTTTAGGAGCTTGTGCAATCATTTTTATTTGCTATTGTGCCTGTTCAGAACATCAGCTAATAAATGTACTTTATCAAAATTTTGGGACCTCTTTTTAGGGGGCTTGTGTTGTCGCTCCTATTGTGCCTGTCTAGAACCCCATTGTGTAACTCATATCGGTACATGAGGATCATGTATTGATACCCCACGCATACCTATATATTTATACGTATACTGATATACCTTTCTGTTATTGGAATTTCAAGTGAACATGGGTATCTATCTATACGACCTATGCTCGTACCAATACACCCTTTAAATTTTACTTGAGTTAGTCACCTAAACAAAGGATACAGATACCGGGTCAACGCCCAAACGTTGACTTAGAAATTCCAATCGTTACAATAGTATTTTAGGTAACTCTGTATGTTGAAGGCAAATGCTAGTGGTTTTCATTTCATCTCATCTCATGTCATACAAATTGTGATCAGGGAACAAAACCAGCTGCAAGTCCTGTGGCTTCCGTGAGTAATAGCTCCATCTCGACATTCAGAGCATCGTCTGAGAAAGTATCAACAGATACGTATCAAAACTATGCAGTTGTTGCTGCTGTTATAACCTTGGCTGGTGCTGTGGGATGGTATAACAAAGCTCAAGTCAGGGACTGAGACATTGAGGTTACCGGCGTACCGTGAAACTGGTTGGACTCGGTAACGGAAACATGACATGGATAGATGCCATTCTACTCGGAAGTCGAAAATAAAACCCAACATTTTTGTAAACAGAATATGTTGTTTCTTTGTCTGGTGAACATTTCCTTGAGAACATGAGTCTTGGTCAGGTCAGACAATCTATTTGTCAACTTACAAAATAAGAAAAGTTTGTTTGAAACGATTGGAACTATTGTTCATTGGTTCCCAGTCCATTTGGTCATTTCATTTAGGCTATGTTCATTCGAACTCGAGTTAATCTGAACTTAAAAAAATTTAAACCTATAATGATTTGAATGTATAAAAATTTCAAATCCGAGAAAGTACAAACCGAAGAAAATGAGTCTGAGAAAGTTATGAACTAGAATTGATTTAAAATTTGTTTAATTTAATCGATAAGCTCTTTTATAATCGACCCTTTCTCTCCTTAATAACGAGTTTTGATTAATTTTAAATTACGAGTTTCAGATTAATAAATTACTGAAAAAATCAAATTATGTAAGTACTAAAAAATAAATGATAGGAACATAAATTTAATTGAAGTTTAAATAGTAGTAAAATAAATTGAACCAACGAATGGTTTTAGTAATATATTTGCGGATGATTTAGGTTTGAATAACTTCTATTTATTTGTTTATATGTAGATATTTTAATTTATTTATAAAGATTAATAATCAAATTAATAAAAACTATAATTGAAGGTGACTAAAATGTTGTTTATCTTTTTACATATAATTAGTCAACAATTAATTATGAAATTAAATATAAGTTAAAGAAAGAATCAAAATTTTCGAATAAAAATATTACATGAACTTAATGTTGTAAAATAAAGAACAGAGATTGGTTTTTGAATTTAAAAATAGTATGGATCCTGATATATTTAAATAATTTTATAAATTTTAATATATTTTTTATAACTAATTTATTTTTAATACTTAAATAACATTCTTGGAAAAAAATTATTCTACAAAAGTTTTTTTAAAATAATATTTTTTTAACTTTAATCAATAATCAATACAATTAAATCTCTCTTATATCGTATTTTTTATACCATGTACGTGTCATCTATCGTATCGTTATTTAATAAACTATTAAAAATATTGACGAAAATAAATCAATCAATTTTAATTTATTATTTTAAAAATTTAATTAAGTATTGTTTTCTATTTTGAAATTTACTTATTTTTTCCATTATTTTTAGAGCAGTAAGACTTCAATTAATTTACTAAAGATTTTTAACTATTGACCTGAAATTTTAGGAGTAAAAGAAGTCAACGAATTCAAAATATATAAACATTAAAAAAAAAAAGCTGACACGTCATCACCCAAATTCCAACGTGTTATATTCTCCGTTTCTTATTGGCTATCTCCACGAGGATCAGTTTTTGATAACACACAGAAAAGAAAACCATAACATTATTTTCCGGGAAAATTAGAAAGAAAATAATACGGTAAGCCATGGCGGTTCGTGCGACGGTGTCACAGTTCCCGGTTGATCCCGATGCACAAGAAGCTTCCGGCATTCCTTGGGGATTAACCGTAACGCCTTTCGCTGCCAAAGACGAGAACGGCCAAGCACCGGTCTATGGATCGAACGGGGATCTTTTGCCTCGATGCGAAAATTGCTACGCCTACTTCAATACCTACTGCGAGCTCGATCAATGGGCATGGAATTGCTCTCTTTGCGGCACACTCAACGGCCTATCTTCTCAAGCCATCGCAAGATACTCTCACCCTCAGTCATGTGCTGAAATGATGTCGTCTTTTATCGATCTCGAGCTTCCTTGTAAGTGTAATTTGATTGATCTGAAAAAAGGATGAAGAAAGTGATGGGTAACGATTTTTTTGGGGGGAATAGATTAACTGTTTTATTTTCTTGTTTCTGTGTAGTGGAAGGATCGGAGGAAGAAATTCTGCATTCTCGTCCGGTGTATGTTGCAGCCGTTGATTTGTCGTGTGAGATCTTCTGTTTCTCTGCTAGATTTCCGTTTGATATTACTATTGTTGTTGTTACACATTGTGTATTAGAGACGATCCCAATTGTAATAGTTGTAATATTCACTTTGTTCTAATCTTCCGAATTTCAATATTGTGAATTTGTTTATTTGAATTTGAATTTTTTATTTTTTTTTTCTTCATACAAGTTTGTGTGGAAGAAATTTGTTGAGTTCAAGTATTGGATTTGGCAATTATGTAGTTAAGACCAATCATAGAGTGGAAAGTACAAGATTTTATCATGAGAAAATGAAACAGATTATTGAATGCAGCAGTTGCTAGTGACAAAGTGTTAAAAGAACAGTTTAGGTTCTTGATATACTCAGTTTTCTGTCTATAACGCCCCTTTTCCTTTATTTGTTCATGATCCTCATGTAAACATGCAGCCCCTGTGTTTATGTATATGTAGTAAACAAGAATATGGGGCATCTTGTAGTTGTTTGACAGTTAAATTTATCAAAGATTGCTTTTGTGTAATTGATTTATTATACATTTAATGGCATTTTCACCTTGAGGTTTGAAAAAAGTAGGGAAAATTATGAGTTTCTGTGCTGCTTGTAGTAGGATGTTCATGAAGGGGAAAGAAACACTGAACTGAAAAGTAGTTGATCTTTAACTTGGTTCTTCTCTTAATCATTGAGCATATATCGTGCATGATTGCTACCCCTTTATATTATTGTTTCTAAACCTTAATCTACATAGACTTATATAAACCTTCCTTTTATTTGCAGCATCTGAAGAGTTCTTGGAGCTTACTAAAAGTGCACTGCAGGCAGCACTAGAAGGTTCTTAATTGTCGAATAAAACGATTCCTTGATTTTGTTTATTCTTAGTTTTTGTACTTGGAAGGTTGATACCTTTATTTTCTTTTCTATTGCAGCTCTTGCACCCGAGTCCCTTTTTGGCCTCGCCACTTTCAGCCACAAATTAGGGTTATATGATGTTCAAGGGCCTATACCTGTTGTAAAGAATATTTTTATCCCTCAAGACGCTGAGGGAACCTTGCCAATTGAACTTGAAGATGTCATGCCTTTATTACAATTCCTGGCTCCAGTATGTAATCTTCACTTACTTTTCCCTTTATTTTGTCCAATACCATTGCACTTTGTAGAACTTACGAGCAGCACATTTGTATCTGAGATAAAGTGTATATAACGTAGTTGGTAGACTCTTTCACTTATGATCTTGTTGTGTTGCCTTGCTTATATCAATCAAACCCTTTATGTAATTTAGTATTTACTGGTCTTAAAATCAATAACCTATACAGGTCGAAACTTGTAAGGATCGTATCACATCTGCACTTGAAACTCTCAAACCAACTACTTCATGGGAGAGAACCCCAGGGACTGGTCAAGAGTTAGATGGTGTGTTGATGGGTGGTCGAGGTTTTGGTGCGGCAATGGAAGCTCTTTGCAATTACCTTGGGTCAGAATATGGAAATACATTTGCATTAGGTATGCTTGATGAACATAGAGGTTCTTCTGATTTGCAATGTCTTTCTCTCTTGTTTTTTTTTGGCATCATGGATATCTATGTAACATGCTATATTCTGTTGTCTTATCTGTACATAACTGCAGCTAGAGTGTTTGCCTTTCTCTCGGGTCCTCCCGATCACGGACCTGGGCAACTAGATACAAGAAGATATGGTGAGCAATATGCCAGTAAGGGAGAAGATGCTGACCGTGCTTTACTTCCTGAGCAGACACCATTTTACAAAGATCTGGTAGATTTGGATTGACTTTTGTTTTGTCTAATTTTAGCTGTATGGATTGAGAAATGTAGCATTGATATATTCTACAGGCTGCTGTGGCTGTTCAAGCTGGTGTTTGTGTGGACATTTTTGCTGTTACAAATGAATATACAGATTTGGCTTCTCTTAAATTTCTGAGCATAGAAAGTGGCGGCTCTCTGTTCCTGTATTCAAATACAGATGATTCAACACTTCCACAGGACATGTAAGTACATTATTTCCTCCTCTAATTCTATCATTTGGTTTTAATGGACTAAAATGTTGTTCTATTGGTTAATGGCATAACAAATGGATACTAGGATAGTTAGATTTTCTTTCAGCTTTGATGCATTAATAATTTATTTGTCTTTTAGAAGATGACATTTACTGCAAATTTTTGTTTCAGCACTTCATAACTACTTTAGTTAGTGACATGAAAATTCCATTCATTGCTTTTATGAATTCTATTTTGCAGGTACCGGATGCTAAGTCGACCATATGCTTTTAATTGTGTACTAAGGTTGAGGACATCTACTGAATTCAAGCCTGGCCATTCTGTAAGAGCCTCGTACTTCTTTCAAATAGTATTTACTGAGGAATCCTTATATTTTAATTCTTTCTCTTTCACTTCTTTTGCAGTATGGTCACTTCTTCCCTGATCCACAATATGAAAATGTGCAGCACATTATTTGTTGTGATTCTTATGCAACATATGCTTATGACTTTGATTTTGCTAATGATGTTGGTTTTTCCAGGTATGAATTACACATTACAGTTTTCTTTATTTTGATTATATGTTATTTTCATCTTTTCATTCTGTTAATTTCTTGTATCAGTTGTATGGGCCAATTGGAACTGACTAAACGCTTGAAACACCCCCTTCCATTTTCTTTGTTTACTTCTATACTATTTTTGGTGATAACCATTTGAGGAGCATTAATTTTATGATATTCAGATTTTATAATCTCTCCATTTATTTTTCTTATCTACAGACATGCATCTGAACAACCTATGGTGCAGATTGCATTTCAATACACTGTTGTCGTGCCCCCTGAGGAACTCTCTGGTTCTGGATTGGTTTCTTCTAGTAGGTATATTATTCCTAATGAAAATTCTGTTCCTTTATCACTTTTACCATCCTTGCCGGTCTAAAAAAAAAAAACTAGTAATTGTTCATTCTTGAGGACAGAAAACAATTCTAGCCTCATTTGCAGGTTGAGGAATGTGGACTTTGGTTTTTTCACAATTTATACAAAATCTTCTAGCTGTTCAAATCATTAAATGCATATTTGATCAACAATGTTACTTTTTGGCACTACTTTTGGGATAGTCTTTGACGTGACATTTTTATGCAGAGGCAAACATTCTATTAAACGACGACTTAGGATACAAACTCTGCAATATGGAACTGCCAGAAATCTTAATGAACTTTATGATGGCGTTGATCCCGAAGTGGTTCTGTCATTGCTTGTTCACAAGGTTAAACTCCTTTATTTCGCTAGTTTAGTGTCTTTCATGCTTGTGCCCATGCTTGTGCATTTTATTTCCGAGCATCATCTCTAATAGTTTATATTACATATTATCGGCGCGACAGGTCATATTAGCCTCTTTGGAGGAAGGAGTTAGAGAGGGCAGGATGTTGCTTCATGATTGGCTAGTAATCCTCACCGCTCAATATAATGAAGCTTTTAAACTTATCCAATACAAGAATGGAAGTAGTTCAATGACAGGTCAGGTTGATGTGACATTCTCGCAATGCCCCCAACTTCAACTTTTGCCTCGGTTGGTTTTCGCTTTGCTTCGAAATCCTCTTCTGCGCTTCCACGAAGAAGGTGTTCACCCCGACTACCGGATCTACGTGCAATGTCTTTTCAGGTACATGGTGCTCATATTTATGGACCTGTGTTATTGTTATGCCCCAATCTTTTAAAATAATTAACAAATCCAATGCGAACCAAGGGCAGAACACACACTTGGTGGAATGAGCCTTTGTTTCACTTGGCCTTATTTACTAAGACATGCTTTTAAGCCTTTTAAATTCAGTTACTTAGTAGAGGATTTTGTCGTAATGGTATACTTGCACTAGCCGGATTTATCTCGGAAATTCTTACTCACTTATTATTTTCTTTTCTTTTTTCCATGTGTATGGTGCAGTGCACTGGAACCAAGTTCTCTTTACCGTGCAATCTATCCAGTCCTAACATCCTATTCAACGCCAGATAAACAAGCCTATCCACGTCACTCCTTAAGTCGTGCTGCTCTCGTCTCCAGCGGTAGTCCAATATTTTTCCTTGACGCATTCACGACATTAATTGTCTTTTACTCATCTACAGCAGATCCTAGCCTTCCATTCCCTCCACCCCAGGACTGTAAGTTCTTACATCACTTGCCAGTATAAACAGTTGAAATGGAACCTGTGTTTAGCTGTGATTTCTTCTGAACTTATCAGGTTTGTTGCGTTCTACGATTAACAAATTGAAGCAAGAGCGTTGCATTACCCCGAAACTTTCCTTTATCCGTGGAGGTCATGACGATGCGACCCCCTTCGAGAACTATCTCATCGAGGAGCAGGATGTTGATGGCAGTGGCCTAACTAGTGCCATGGGCTTCCTATCCTTCCTTGAAGACATCACCCAAAGTGTGTATGAGTACATGAAATAGAAATAGCTGAGTCCATGAATCAGCACATCTATAGATACATACTGCCAGGTGGCAGATAGAATGCCTGAATTTTTCCAAAGAAGATTAGGATGTTCTTGCACTCTTTCGGGAACTAATGGACTGTTTTTATGATGTCTTTAAGGCCCCTGAACTTTTATTCCAACAAAAAAGTTTCATTGGATTTTGTTTACAATTTAGTGGTTAAATTATATTTGTGTCTTTCTTTTAATCTCAAGTGAATTCTTTCTATTACGTCATTTATGGTCCTAATCAATCAGATTTTTTCATCGTATATTTTTTAAAATGAATCTTTCTTACTTAGTGATAGTTATTAAATCATTATTTTTAAAAATAAACGAATCTAATTATATGAACCACAAATGACGTATTGAAAACTGTGCCTGATCTAATCTCTTTAAACGAAGACAGGCGGATCCTTGTAGAGCTAAGGAGAGCAATTAGCATGAGATCTTTGTAGACACTTTAAAATTTTGAAAAATTATATTTTGTATGGATAAAAATATATATAAAAATTAATGGGTTAATTATTTTATTGGTACATAAATTATACTGACTCGATTTTATACATAATAGTTTAAAATTATCGATTTTATACACGATGTTATTTGCCGTTAACGCTTTCCACTTGGACCAATAAAAATTTACATATATCTTTTTTAAAAAAATCCATTTACTTAGTTAGCGCATAATAACAAGGTTAGTCCTCAATGTTTTACTAATTTTCAATTTCATCCTTAAATCTTAAAAAATCATAAAAATTAAAATTTTATTTTAAAAGTTCATTTACTTAAGGGTTAATAAAAAGATTAGTCCTCAACATTTCGTTTACTTAAGGCATAATTGCAAGAGTAGTCCTCAATGTTTTATTTATTTTTCAAGTTCACCCTTTAAATTTTTATTAAAAAATAACTATTTATTTCAAATAATAAATAAATAATTTTACTTTATTTTATAGTAATCATTCTTGATTAACTTGATTAACATACAAACTTCATTTATGTTTATTAATTTAAATGATAAAAGTTCAAAACAATTCATTTTAATCGTAAATTTATTTGGAAAAAATATTAAGAGAATTTCGTAGGTGTAACGAAAATGTTTTTTATTCATTTTCGATGAAAAATAAAATAAAATTCAAGAAAACTAATGTTTATTTGGAATGGAAGGACTTGAAAAGCTATTTACATTTTTAATAAAATAAGATCAGAGATGTGGAAAATCTGAACGTGAACAGCCAGTCTTCCATAAGAACTTTGGAATTTCTAGCAAACCATTAGAAACATCTTCCTGACTTTCCTGCATGTATGGTAGATCTGTTCAAGGGTCGGATTATCCGCTCTATTTCGAAACAAATATTTCGGACAGAATCGGATTGAAGACAAGCATAGATGGTGTTGATATCACATATAAACTTAATACGAATTCGACTTAGAAAAGACTTGCCTTGCCTTTGCTATCTTCATGGTGCTTGAATCCGGTGGCAATCAGAGTTATGCTGACCTACAATATGTATTAGTTGGACCGTTTTAATCGAAAATTTAAATAACGAGCGCAACACGATGCAATTTTCGTTTTTACCTGTGTGGATATGCTTGTATCATTCTAACAATTGAAACTTACTTGACCACATAATGATGGATCTATCACTGCTCCGAATATTAAGTTTGCTTTCGGATCTACAAGACTGTATATAACCTCTGCTGCAGCATTCACCTAACAAGGGTCGAAAAATGGCCAATGTTTCAACAATGAACCGTATCGAATATACAAGCCAAAGGCTAAGGCTTACCACCGGTTATACTCCAGACAATGCCGGTAGCTCTTTCAATACCGATGTCGAGCAAAGGCGAGTGGATGGCGTTCAATGCTGCATCTCTGGCTCTGCTCTTTCCTGAAACTTAGCTAAATGTTATTAGTTTTAACCAACATTTTGAATATTCGAGACTTATATTATTCCGACTCTTCATTTTTAAGTACTTGGATTGATATGTCCAAACTCCAAAGACCCTTTTAATTATTTGGAACAACTTGGAACCTGCATTCGAATTATAATTCGATCGAAAGATTCAATTACGGGACTAAAGCTGAACTTACCGGTTGCAGTTCCTATCCCCATTAGAGAAGAACCTGCATCTTTCATGATAGCATGCACATCAGCAAAATCGACATTAACTAAACCTGGAACCTGCATTCGGATTCTGCAAATGTTAGGCATGCAATGACATAAAAATGCCGAATGGAATCGACATTACCAAAATCGAATCAGGTTATGAACGGATGAATGCAAGGAAACCTCTATGATGGAATGCAATTGTAACATCAATTCTCCTATGATAAAATAGGAACCATTAACATACCTACCGTAATTATATCGGAGATACCGCGAACACCTTGCCGGAGTATATCATCTGCGAGATCAAATGCTTCGGTCACTAGGGTGACCTCCGAAACAGCAGCCAATAACTTGTCATTGGGAATAATGATAAGTGTGTCCACATTTTCTCGCAAGGCTGCTATTCCTTCCTGAGCTTGGACTGCTCGCTTCCGTCCCTCGAAAGAAAATGGTGTTGTAACAATGCCAACAGTCAAGATTCCCTTTGATTTTGCTATGCCTGCAATTACCGGAGCCCCACCCGTGCCGGTTCCTCCTCCCATTCCGGCCTGCAGGATCAATGTATGATGTATCTCAAGGTAAAACAACATCCAAAAGCCTATAAAACAATCGAATACAACAGAACCTACCGTCACAAAGACCATGTCGGCACCATGAACCTCCTCCTCGATCGCTGTTCAGCTTTCATTGGCAGCATTCATGCCGATTTCCGGTTTCCCACCAGCACCAAGACCCCTAGTCAGCTCCTGGCCAATTTGCAAACAGTTGTTAGGCGACACGGGAGACATCTTCAAGGCTTGAGCATCCGTGTTAACGATCAAAAAGTCCACGCCTTTCAATGAATTCTCGACCATTCTGCTAACTGCATTCGATCCACCGCCTCCGACGCCGATGACTTTGATCCTAGCTTCACCGTAATTATAACTTTGAATGGAAGTTTCTCCCAAGCTCTCATTGACATCTGTAGGATGACTCTCCTTTGTCAAGCTTGAAAATGCATCATTTTCTTCATCTCTAAGCTTCAATTTCTTAGGGTGCAAATCGAGAAAAGATTCTTTACTACGAATTGGGCCAACATTATGAGAATTAACAGAACATTTGAACTTGGAAAAACTTGGCAAATTTCTGTCAAAACATCTCGAGAAACTAGCTTTATCAACCCATCGATAATTCGAACTATAATCTCTTGAAAAGGCCAACACTCCAACAGATGCTTGAGAGGCAAAGCAAGCAGCCATATTAGCAGCATAAAACACGGTTCTTGAGATTTATACTTCACTTAAACCAATATGCTCAAATATCAAACATCTACAAAGAAATAAAAACCCATCAACAAGTAGAAAATAATCCATCAAATGTAGACAGAAAACTGGAATAAAGGTGAAATTTTTGTTGACATGAAGGAACCAACTTTGAAGCAGTGAAAAACAACAACAGGATATCAATTATTAAGCAAGAGTACCTGTAAATGAGAGAAGAATTCAGGCAACCTCAAATGAAAGATTGGTGTTTTATGATTGTGGGTAGTGCAAATGATGAAATACAAAATATAAGAACTGGGATTTTCACTTCTCGTTTTAGCTTTTGCTTGATTTGGGTTGTTAATTAAAGACCATATCTTTTGGTTAGTTGCTAAGGTTTACTCAACTGATTTGACTGAAATTTCTTGAAAACAATATATTTATCAAGTATGAAATATTAACATACGTGTCCGAGATTTAAAAAACCATTTTTTTTGAATTAGATTGTTTGTTCAAACCTTGGAATATAAATATGTAAACTTATTTCAATGGTAGAAATATTTCTCTAGTTGAGAAAAAACAAACTGAGGAATATAACTGGATTAAACAAACAAAATTCTTGAATTACATATGATGTTATATAAAATGAATCATAATTATCCTTGCTTGAACAAATTGTATCAAATGGGCTGGAGATTAGTAATGGAAAGGTTAAAAGAGTATCAAAATGCAAATTTCAAGTCTGAGAGGTCATCCATTGGTATTTCTAAGCCTATTGAATCATGGTCTTGCAGACCATCCTCATCAAAATTTAGCCATGAACTCAGATCTTGGGGACCACCTATGTCATTCGAAACACCCAATTCTTCCATGGGATCCAGCTCGGTTAGTTGCAAGTTTGCAAAATCGGCAGGTTCGTCAACTTCTTTTGATGAATCCGGACGCGTCTCTCTTTCGGCCATCTTGCCAGTATTAGCCAAAGGAGGTAGCGAAGGACCAGAAAGTCTGCCATTGAATCCATGTCCTGAATTACTCTTTTGCCTGGGCTTTGATTTTGTTCTCCGATCACCCTTGAAACCATCCAGTGGTGCCCGACTAGCCCCAGATACCAAACTCATATTTCTTAAATTATTTCTGCTCTGCTCCCTTTCTCTTTCACTTCTATTTCCTCTTAGTCCTCCGGTGGTGCCGTCAAGAGGCGGTTTTACCCTAGAAGAAACACTTCCAACAACATCATCTATCAATACTTCCCTCTTCCTCCCTTTGTTCAACATGGATCCGTACTCAGACACGGAATGCTCCAACGAGTGAACAGCTGGAGGAGCGTCAGGAGAATTGTACCTCCCGAAAGTACTACAAACAGCACCTGAAGCAGGAGAGAGACGAACATAAATTTTCCTAGCCTTAAAAAATAATGCTCTCAATGCCTAAATAAATTCCAAAATCCATAAAAGCTTGAATGGCATATTATAGCTATGTTTCTTAGTGTCTTCACTCTTTTCTCGAGTATCTAACACATTCAAATACAAGTTCCAATACCAATAAACTATCAAAACATTGACATATATATGTCGGATGAACACAACACACGAGTTGAAGTAACATGAATTTTGGTTTCGTGTGTACCTGAGCCCCTGGCTTCTGCTTGATGGTTGGATGTTTCATTGCAAGTATTACTAGCAGTTCCAGAGCCAATACATTCAACTGATTTTGCTTCGTTGTTGCTTGGCTGTACAGAAAACATGACATCTTGCAATGCAGGTTCGCTAAAGAAATTGTTGCCCGTCTCTTCAAATTTTCGACATCTATCAAGAGTTCGCTTTATAAAAGCTAAAGCAACTTGTTTTGAAACCTTGCGAGCTGTGATTTTGGACGAATTACCCCCACGACAAGCCTGCATAAAACGTTTGTAGTAATGAATAAGACTCTATGGCTTTAGTTTTTGAATAGAAACAATAATTGCACACGGAATCTGAGAATTACCAAATGTTTCTTGTTAGCTATTTGTATTAATTGGTCCATTGCAGCATGCTCGATGTTCCTGGAGATTAAACCATATTATTCTAGTTGAAGCACCATTTCATAAGGATATTAACAATACTAGAAGACAACTGTCTATCTCACCTTCTGTCTACTTCTCTCCCATTCTGAATGGCTTTATCAATCTTCCCCAATTTCTTCTTCTTTTTCTGAATCTACAAAATAATAAAACAAAGCGTTCAAATACCCAGAAATGCAATTTAAAAGCAAAAGGCAGCTATCAGGCTTTATAAATGTTATTTACAACAAAAAATGAAAATTCTTTCTAGCAAAATATGAATATATAATATATTTGAAACAAGGCTAATTTTAAAAATAAGCTCGAATAATCCAAGTTGCAGACGTTTGTGAAATAATTTATGAACAAAAACCTGTTGATAAAGATGTTCATTGAGTTCAACAAGATTTTGATTTATTGCTTCCTCTCCCTCTGTCAAATCAGGCTGCAAAAAAATGAAAAGGAAAATCAGATAAGAATGAAGTACAAAGAGATTTGACATCAAATAGACAGAAGTATGAAAGAGAACTCACCAAAGTCTCTGGATAAAGACCAATACTCTGTAGCTCCAGCAAAAGTTTGTCCTCCATAGACATAAACTGATACTGGTTGTCCAACGAAGAAATGGTTGAAATACTTATTTCCTTAGTCTGAGCCTGACCCAGGTCAGTTGAACATATTTCACTCGCAGGCCCCATATCAGAATGTGAAAATTCATCATCTCCCAACCACCTTTCACTACTATGTAGCGAATTAGACATGCTGGAGTTCCTGAATGTGTTAGATGCAACACTCGCATCATAAGAGAGTCTGTCTAACAGAGAGTTCTTCTGACACTGAAAATCTGCATTTGATTCAACTTCAGACTCTATCCTGTCCCTATCTTTAGGTTCAACGTCCATATGGTTACAAGAACCACAATGGGAATCATCACTTGCATAGTGAAGGGACATATTCTTAGCTTCAACGTGGTTGTAAATTTCTTCTCTTTCATCTTCTCCTATCAAAGCAGAAAGAACTCTTTGGCATAAAGGAGTAACCTTGTCAAACTGTTTTAGATCAAATCCTCCTCCGGTTGCAGAACTAGATTTGGGAATTTCTTCAACAGAGCTAGGTGCATCTTCTGGTGCCACACCACCCTGAGAAATGAAGGGAGTTTGTATCAATATTTGTCAACAAACTTTTATCTTAATTTCCAGCTATCCCTTTTACAGTTTTTAGATCTCTTACAAACTCATCTGAACTTGGCAGGTTATTAAAGCCGATCATAAGAGATATGGTTAGGGAAAAATACATAACATGAAGGAGCGTACCAAAACAGTACATTCATCTCCAAACATCTGAGACAAACTCTCATCAAGACCTTCTGCAAAATTTAGCTGTTTCAATATTGAAACAATAGATCAGGGAACTGTGATAAACTAATCCCAAAATGTCAAGGAGTCAAGGGTCTATTAGTAACCCAGAGGTACCTGTTTTCTAAGGAATGATGTGTCTTCAGAGCTGACAGAATTAAAAATTGATTCCATTTTCTTCCAAAAAGGACCAGAACAAGCAAGACCTATCAAATCAAGTAACAGGTAAGACTATATGCCATAACAAAAGCTCATTTCTCAAAAGACATTTTTCTTTTCTTTATTTTTTTCTCTTTTGGATGGGGATGGGGCAATCACTGCAGAGAGATACATACTAGTAGCATTCCGAGCAGAAGTGGCAGCTGCAAATAGTTCATCACGATCATCATCGGATTCACCTGAACATGCCATCCCAAACACAATGTCATTAGGAAAAATATAACAGGAGCTTACACCGATGTCTTTAGTTCACAAAATTTTAGAGGTATATGCACACAGAAAGTGTGAATCTAAACTGGTTCCAAATTAGACTATTAAATAAACAAAAAGACACTCCATTAAAAGAAACATGAGATCCATTTAAGCACACAAATATTTCCTGTTGACAGCTAAACTAACACCGCAAGCAAAATATTTGTAGATATGATAATGTCTGGTCATAGAAACGTGGATAAGAATCATATTCATGCACAGCTTTAAGATTGGGAATAACATGCAACATGATTAGAACGATATTCTTTCAGCAATCATAGTGGCAGTGGCATGATAGACTTAATACTCTAAATTTTCAACATATATGAAGATGAAACCTGAAAGTCTCATGGACCTAGTATATACCTGTGCAATCTGAAGAGACATTATTCAGTATCAACCCAACACGAGTTGTGGCCTTGCGATCTTTCAGCTTTTTGGAAGGTGGACGCCCAGTCTTACTGAACCAAAGAAAATGATTCATTCATCAGATTTCCTCAAGACAAATAAACAACTAATACCAAAAGCTAGTGGGGAATATTTACGAACCTTCTATTTATATCAGAAGCAGATCTCGCATTTTGTATTGGCTTGGTTGTAGAAATATTCTCCAACTTCTCCCTCATAGGAGGAATGCCTGGTTTTGTCAAGGATGGTGGATTGCCTCCACTCCTTCCTTGTCTTCGGACTCCATCTCCAATTTCATTAGTAGTCATTCTGTTCTTCCTTGTGGGCAGTAAGAAAGACCCAGCTTTTTGAGATGCAGGTAAAGTAACCTCACTACAACCAATTTCTTTCTCTTTTGACTTGTTATCTCCAGCCCCTGATTCTTCACTCTCAGAAAACCCAAATGGAGAAGAAACATTCTCAGGTTCCCTCTTAATTCTAGGAGCAGCATTATCTACATTGCTGCCAAGCAGTGATCCACCAGTTCCAATAGATGCCCTAGCACCAAAATCAGGTGTTGTGAAGCCTTGATTTGAAATCTGAGCTTCAGCATTAGAGGGGGACACTAAACTTGTTCTCCTTGTACGTGAGTTTTTATGCGGTCTCTGACCACACCACTGAGACATGGCCTGTGAAGATGAACCTGTAGACATCAAACGTTTTTTATTGCTCCCCACACCTAACGGTTGGATCTTATTCAGATTTGGCTGTTCCCAACCCTGCAAAGCTCCAGAAGAGAGGTGAACTTTAGAAGACGAGTCTAACACCATGATGGAACCAGTTCGTGGTGCCCTAGAAACCTTTCCTTTTAGCATTGTACTTGGGCCACTTGCCTGATTGTCATCCTGGAGAGTTGCCCTGATGAATAGAGACATTAAAAGAATCAATAACCAAGGAGAAGAAACCGTTAAAAATAATATCATACATGAGAAATTAACGGTAAAGTTTGATAGTTGTTAAACATGTATGGTCCCGGCATATACACTACAGACTGTTAGAACTAAACCAGTGAAGCACATACTTATTATTTGCTTTTACTACAACCCTCTGCTCCAACATAGAGGCACGATCTCGAGGAATAGAGGTACTCTCCAATTCATTCCTTAACACTGTACTGGCATCTGAACCAGCAACTTCAAAAGAGACATTTGACTTCCTAATTCCACCAACTCCTGGGGAGGATTTTGATCTGTACGCATAAAAAATGGAATAATATAATAGTAAGAAGAAGCTATTAGAAAATAAGGTTTGAAAAATGACAGAAATACAAGCAAAAAGCCTAAACATGAAGAAATAATCAATTGTAGCAACAAGGCCTTAAGATACAGGAGAAATATTGTATCAAGCATTCAAGAATGCTATGCCAAAAAAGGAAGTTATACAATTTGAGTCGAAAACTAATACACCCACTGCCCAGCAAAATGAGAAGGCATTCTTTCTTAAACCATCAACTAGGAAACAAGTTCAGTCCTACTCAATCACCTGAAACCCTGTATATCACATGATCGCAACTTTGATTCAGAACTCAGCTTTGGTTGCATAACTCGTTTTATATCTCGATCACCACCAGCAACTCTATTTCCTACAGCTGCAACAGATCGTTTCCTTTTCATCTTTGTCTCCCATCCTTCACCTGGCAATCTGTGGATCTTTTCTTCCATTCGAGCAGAACCACCATTAACAGTTGAAAGCACATCACTGTCTTTTTCTAATGTCCCCTGCTGCCTTGGATTCACAGCAGTTCTATTATCAGCCTATATCATGAAAGCAGAAAAGGAGACAAAACAAGAAAGTGAATAAAATTAATGAAGCACAAGCTAAACATTAAGAGAAAAATGGAGTAGAAAAGCTATGTTTTAAGTTTCAGGCACAATTTTTTTCATCCTTTATGTGCATAGAATAGCACTTCCAATTATCAAAACGACCAAAGTCTGACAGAAACTTCGTTTGATGCATAACTGAACAGTGATCCACTGATCTTTCTATGCAAATCGCACGGAAATTCACATATTTTATGTTCAAATAATGCATGTAAAATTCTAAAGTGGTATTCCAGCAATACAAGTAAAATACAAACCCTTAAATCAGTTAATGATGTGCGAATGCGCTTGTTGAGCCCCATACTCTTTGGCCTATCCTCCAATCTTTGAGTCATTAAGTCATGACCATTTCTATGAATCTGGCTTGCCATCTTTGTAATATTTACTCCACTAGTTCTCTCACGTGAAATATCACTTCGTTGTCGCTTCTTTGTGCTTAAAGCTTCTTTATACCTATCCAGTTTAGAAATTGACTCTCGCAACCTTTTTACTCTATCCCTGATGGAAAGACAATGCAGATTCAATAACCAAACTGTCCACATAACTTAAGAGTAACAGGTATTGTAATCGAGATAAAATATGCATGCAGTACATGTGCATCAAGAAAACTGTGATAAGAATAATTTGACTTGCAGAAAAGCTTTATATTCTCTATACAATACTGGATATATCTACATTGCATGCAGTATATCTAAACAGGTCCATACAGACTCTTATTTTGCCCATTATGTTTGTAGGGGCAGTTCTTACCATTACCTAATTAACCTTAAAGGTTCCCCTGTCACCAAAATTACAATGAGAAGCCACTTTGCTAAACCATAAAGGATGACATATTCCATAGAATATAGAACATTCCAAAATTTTAGCATTATTCAGAGGGTGGAATAATGTAGAAAAGTGAAAAAATATACCTGGCCTTTCTGGAGGTATCTTGAACACTTTCCTTAAAGTTCTTAAGCTCCTCTGTCGCCACTGGAGGAGAAGGTTTAGGGTGTGAAGCTCCAAAAGAATGATCATCCGATGTACTGCTTCGAAGAGGAACACCCAACACCCGGCTTAATTCTCCAGACCGAGTATATTTCTGGCTGCCTAATGAAATTGGCTCCAAAGGCAAACACTGAGGCAATGGTGGCATATCCGATGACAACCCTGCATTCCCTCGGCTTAAATTATTCCCAGAACTTAACATTTTTTCTCTCTGTAAATCTACCGAATTAGAAGTAGAGCTCCCAAACCTGCACACATGAACAGAAGACCATTACTCACAAAATCAAGTAACTCTCCTCTTCCACTAATAATCTATCCCCTAGCAGCCTGTTCACTTCTAGTTTTATAATTTGAAGGATTAAAAATTAAACATACTGCTTTTTAGAACAAATAGCGCCATTACAAGTACTAAAACAGTAAACTTTAAGTCACAAATTAAAAACCCCAATTATGTCCAATAGAAAGGAAGCACCTGAAATCTCAATAAAAAATCTCTACCATTTTTTTAAAAAAGGCGAAAATTCAAAAATTAAGCACTTACACTACTCTTCTTTCTCTGTCTCTTCTTATCAACTAGTAAGCCAATCTATAAAGAAAAAAGGGGGGAATTTTGAAAATTTGAGAGCTGGGGGTATGAATGAAAACCCTAAACTTGAGGGAGTGAAATATAAGAAAGGAAGGCTGAAATTGAAGTGAAATTAAGCAAATATCAGATGAAATTAGAGGATTTAAGGATTCAATTACCTGAGAATCAAACAAGTCAAGCACAGATCAAATCAGCATGGATTGTTCTTTCTAAAAAAGGGGAAAGCGAAAGCGATTATTGTAAACGTGTGTATATTAATATATATATAAAAATCCTTTTCGGCGCAGAAATACTACGTCGTCGTTTTTCCTTCTGTTTTTTCATCATTCAATGTTGGGTTTTTGGCGTACACATTGTTGATGTCATGCATATGCAAACATTATTTGGATAAATTACATTTTGACCATTACAAATTTTAAAAGCTTTTAATTGGATCCTTACAAATTTTACAAGGGCTCCCTTTGTTTTTTAGGCGGAATAACCTTTTGGTCCCGATAATTTACTAGTTTAATCATTCCAACTCTTAAAATTTTTATTGCATCTATTTTGACCCTTAAACTTTCACTTATTGTCAAATTAATCCAATATGGCATAACAATAACGAATTTGACAAAAATAACTTATGTCGTTATTTCAATAAGAATAAAATAGTTGGTTTCGGTAAAATAGTTGGTTATTGTTGTACTAAATTTTGGTCAATTTGACGCTGTGTTTCGTTTCGAGTATCGAAACGAAAACTACTTATAGAACATGAATACAAGAAGGTAAGCTTGACCAAGAGATTCAAACTGGTCTGAACTCTGAATCATTGATGGATCACCATAGGAGGGAACTTGAACTTGTCTGAAATGAATGGTATTGCATGTGGATTCTTCACCAGATCACGGTAGATTTCGTATTCGGCCTCGTAGTCATGTAATCGGAGCTCGGCCTTCTGATTAGTATGATAATGATGCTTGGCGGAAGTCGATTTTCCGAAACCGAATATGCTAACTCTGTCACAAATTCCCAAAGCAAGCATTACAGCTTGCAATCCGGAGGAATAATGAAACATGGAACCATCATGCATTGATTCCCATTCGTTCAACGACTTCCCTGTCTCCTCCACGAAACGTCTCGCCGAATAGTACTTCACGATCCTCGTGCACAACAAGTCGAAACGCGGATCTGTGAGCAACAAAGGTGCCTTGTGAGACGCATTGCACAACAAGTAATCCACGAAATGAACCGGTTGGCAAATGTACATCACAGTAGGAACATTGTCCCCATAAGGGTGACAAAAACAACCTTCCCACATAGCACAAAGATGCAGTACATTGCTGTTCACAAACGATATACTCGTTTTCGATCCTACATGCTTTTCGAACCCCTTGATCCTAGCAGTGTTCAACCTGATCACGACCTCGTGATCATCGATCGACTTCCCGTGACGACTATTCAACAAGATCCCACTATTCCCGACGACAGCACACGATTTATATGTTCTGGTTGAACTATCTATAGGGACCTTCACTAATCTAACTAAATCCATCATTATATCAGGTTGAAACATCTTTTTTCTAGTCCAATCCTGTAAGTTCCTTCTGAAATCTAACCAATACCGATGAAATTCCGGGGACCGGAGCATTTCCGAGAATCCTTTAGAGTCTCTGGGTTTGACATGATGTTCATTGAACCTCCTCCAAGTTGCATATGCCTTGTATCTTCCTAGACTACCAAAGTTCAGTTCGAGAAGCTGGTCTATTTCAAGCTTGGCTTTTTCTTCACCTATATCAATGGCTGCAAACTTGAGCAAAGTAGAATTGAGATTTTGGATTAGGACTCTGGTGGATCCCAACTCGGCCGCCGCAGTGTGTTGATCACGGCGGCCGGTGAAAATCCAGCAGCTTAAGGTTGTTGCCAAGGCAACAAGAAATATGATTCTTATCAATGATCTAACTGAACCCTTCATGACTAGATATATAATGTCAAGAAAGGTTCAAAAAAAGGGTGAAAAATCAGATTTTTTCATGAAAGAACAAGTGATTTCTTATTTTTGGAGAAAACCCAGACAGAACAAATCTTGAAGTTGGAAATTTTACCCGAAAGTGAAACATGGAAGTGTGTCTTGTTTGATAAGCTTGAATTCCATGGTTTCTTACCGATTAATAATATGTGATTTATCATAAACTTTAACGATCGCCGGACGTTAAACTAATACTGAACAGGCAATCTTCTTGTCATTTTGTTCCTGTTTTATTGCAAGTAAATTTGACGTCGGCCGGACTATAAACTAATAATGAAAAGCCAGTCTTCTTGTCATTTTGTTTGTCATTTGTAATGATTATACTAGTAGTTTCTTTATCCATTCATACCTCAATTTTAATTTTATTTTAAAATAATTATTTCTAAAAATCCTCAAATTTAATTTTATTTTAAAATAATTATTTCTAAAAAACAAATTTAATTTCTAAGAATATGAGATATTTTAAAATTTAAATTAGTTACTGTAATTACATTCGTAATATCTATTATATTTTAACCCTTAACGTTTATAATTTTTATCATTTTGACCTTCGTTCTTTTTTGGATAAATGTAACCTTAACCTATATCTTTTTGACAAGTAATTTATTTTTTAACTAACACAATGATTAGATCATTAAAAATTTAACGATATTGACATGTCATATATACATGATAATATATTTTAAATAACATGACATCTAGCCTCATTGTACATATATATAACATGTTATTATCATTAATTTTTTTACGACAATGACAAATATATACATGTAAAATATAATTTTATTCTAACATAAAATATAAAACAATTAAAATTTAAATAAAATATTACAATTAATTAAATTAAAATAAAAGGCTACTAAGAATTCTCAAATATTAAATATCATTCTACATATATATGATATATCATTATCATTTATCGTCAATCTTTTAACTATCTAATCATTATGCTAGTTGAAAAAATAAAATATTTGTCAAAAAGATATAGATTAAAGGCTAAATTTATCCTAAAAAATAAAGACCAAAATAATAAAAATCATAAACGTTAAAGGTTAAAATTATCATCATACCTAAATAAAACCCTAAAAAAATAAATGCAACATAAGTTATTTAATTTTACGTGTTTCGTTATGAATGATTATTTTTTAAATTATAGAAATTAAAGATTTTCTTCCTACCTAAAATAAAATGATAAAATACACATTAAATAATTAAATTACGTGTTTAATTATAAATAAGTTTTTTATTTATAATTTAATTACTTAATTAATTTAAAATAATTCATTAAAATCTAATCTTGTATCTAAAAATTTTATTAATAAATATAGTATCTATCAGCCTGTAATATTAAGGCTATAATAGTTATATTCTAACAGTTTGTCCATTGTCGGTAGTAAAGTAATTATATATATTAAATTATCTCGTTTGTTAATTATCGAGTTGATAAATTAATAAAAAAATATAATAAATAATCATAGAGTGTTAAGAAATTATTTTTATCATTTAATTTAGAACTAAATTAAAGGAATATATAAATTTTATAGATTAAAATTAATATTTTATTATTTCAGTTTTAACAAAATAATAATTTATAATAAAATTTAATTAAATAACTAAGAATGCAAGTTTAAAAAAATAGTTATTTATAACGGAATAAATAATTGAATTATATGAATTGTATTTTAGGATTTTTCCCATAAGAAAGACTCAGGTGTTAACATAAGTTTTAGTAACATTTTTAGAAAAGAGTTTTTTTTTTTCTTTCGCTTCTAAAACGTAAAATTATATGTTTCGATATAAGAATTAAAAAATAGTTTTGAATTAATTTTAAAAAAAAAAATTAAAAATGATTTTTATGTTCAAACAACTTGAAAATATATTTAAGAGGTTTTTAAAAAATTTTAAAGGTGTTTTAAATGATTTAAAGGAATCAAAAAAAGTATTTTTTAACCCAAGCGTTTCGATACACCTCTTAGGTGTTTCGATACAGTCAAGTTTTTCAAAGACAAAATTACCAGACGTTTCAATACGGTCTTGGAGGGTTTCGATACCAATTACCACTGTGAGCTTTAGTTTCAATACAACAAACACTCGTTTCGATACATTAGTATCTAAACTTGTTTTAAGTGTTCCGATACACCTCCAATGATTTTAGAAAACCCAACGAATTTATAAAACAACAACAACTAGGAGTAGTATCGAAACGAGCTTTAGTTGTTTTGATATCAATTCTTAAATGCAGGTTAACGATTATTTCTCAAAGAGATAGTATCAAAATGGTTAGCATATGTTTCGATACCACATGCACTAGAAGTAGAAATCAGTCTTGAAACAAACTTCAAACGACTCAAAATCAATCTCAATGGTCACCAACAACTATAAACTCATTTTGGATGATAAAAGGAAGGCTCAGACTAATGTTTTCATTGTTAACATCTTATGATTAAAGAAATCTCTTAGAACTTTAATTTTTATCTTTGAGTAAACAATACTCGTAAGTTTAATATATATATATGTTCAAGTGTCTTAAAGCTTTTATTCCCGAAGCCGTTGGTGTTCCCATTCAACAGGCGAATATTTCAGTCAATGCTCAATCTCAAGCATTAGATTTCCCTGTTGTATCTAGGAAAAATAATAACAGTGTAGTTCATACTGATAGTAGTTTGTGAGAAACTACTATCAGGGGGACCGTTGGTAGAAGTTTCGATTTAAAGGAGTGCTCAGGGTCACTGCTCGGGCTACTGTTACCGACAATCTGGTTATTGGAACAGTTTATGATGGCCAAGATCATAGCATCATTAATGTAGAACAGCCTGAAAGCATGAAACCATCAGGTTCCTCAGTTAGCTCTACCCAAACCCTTTCTATTAGGGTATTTGACAAGAAAGAAGGGGATGATATGACTCCAGTTTGTTTGGAAGCTTGCCCACAGGAACATGCTGTGAATGACATTGTTGGCGTGAGAAACGCATGCATGACGAAAGAAACAGAAATCGTGTCTACAAGAGGGGCTCAACCTCTGTGGTCTGATCATATCTCAGGAAGAGTCTCCGTTTTAGCCGGGAATGCCAATTTCTGGGCAGTTGGATCATGGATGTGAAGATGGTGTCTACAGGTAAGAATGGACACTCTACTTTAGCCACACAGATTTTGTTTCTTTATCAGCTTAATAAGTGTTTCGCACAATAGACAATTAATGGTACAATGATATTTCATAATTTGTCTGGCAAATGCACCTTAGTCCTTTCTGTATGTTTTTAAAGGTTTATACAAAGTGCAGAAGACGTGCTTTACCAGCCATGATGATGGGATCTGCAGCAACTTTCATAGATTCTGACGAGTGCTGGAAATTATTATTGGTCACAAAGAAAGGATCTTTGTATGTTAAACATATTTCCTCTACATCAACCACTTCAAATCAAGTAAGCTCGTGCCCTGAATCAACTGATCAAGCAAATGTAAGTGAAAATGCAGCCGGTTCATGAAGCTGAAATCTTCATTAAAGTTCAGCATAGAATAGGGTGCTGCACTTGGATCCCTTTGCTTGATGGTTTAATATTTGAGCAGTTTTGGTTTGATGCTTGAAACTGGACCGTCGGATGTTATCTTTTTTTGTTTTTCTGTGCATTAACTGTAGAATTTCAGTAGTTTAGTTGAGAGTTCCTTTTCTAGGTAGAAATCATTAATCCTTGTACAATTGAGTTTGGTATTGATACGACCCTGTATTTCAAGTGTTTCTATTATTATTATGGAGTATTATTTCTATACGTTTTTTTTATCATCAGATGATTGAAATGGATAGTTCAGATTAATAGTTGGTTACGTGAAGATTATCACTTTAAAAAATTTAAGTAAATCTGTGTCATCCATTGCAGATATCTAACTATCCAAAATTTAAAGAGTTTTACATTGTATAATTTGATTATATCTTTTGTTTAAGGAAAATGATAAGTTGAACAGTATAAACTAGTGTAAAACTTTTTAAGTTTTATACTATTTTTTTACTGTTGAATGATTAAAATGAATGATTTAGATTAATAGTCGATTATGTAAAGATTATTACTTGAGAAAAATTTAAAAATTTATCTAAATTATCCATTTCAATGATCTAATAATCTAAAAATTGTAAAACTTGATTTTACATTGTACAACTTGATCTATCTCTTTATTTAATATTAATTAAATATCTTTCTATTTAATTACTTATTCAAATTAAATTTATATAGATTAGTTTTTATAATTTTTTAAACAAACTAATAATAATTAATTATAAAAACTAATCTATATAACTTATTCAAATTTAATTTATGTAGATTAATTTTTATAATTTTTAAAGATTAATTTTTTGTCAAATATTTATATTAACAAATTTGATTAAGTAAATATCTATAAATAATTTAGATCTTTAATTTTTGATTAAAAAATTTTGTTCAAAAGGAATCGCACATATAAAGGTGCACTCACCTCAACACACAATATTTATATTTATTAATATAGATTTTTTTTTCAATTATTATTATTATAGATTCAATTTTTAGGGTTTAATATTTGATGTTAAACTTTATTTATTTTGATATTTTTATCGAATATATATTTTTAAAATTTACTTTTAATAATTTTTTATTAATAATGTTTTTTAATATTTATTATTAAGAATCTATTCTTTGAGTTCAAAATTTTTCATTAATTATTAGGGGTTTAACTTAGGTTCTTGAAGGTCATCAAAATTTTCCGATAATTCTTTTTGTTAATCTTATTTTAATTTAAAAAATATTATCATTAAAATATCTTTTAAATTTAATTAAAAGAATGTATAAAGATAATTTTTAACTCTTAACGTTTATGATTTTTATCATTTTGATTTTTGTTCTTTTTTAGGATAAATTTAGTCCTTAATTTATATCTTTTTGACAAATATCTCATTTTTTAATTAATATAATGATTAGATAGTTAAAAAACTAACGATAATGATATGTCATATATATGTAAAATAATATTTAAGATTTGAGAATACTTAGTAGCCTTTTATTTTAGATTTAATTAATTTTTAATATTTTATTTGAATTTTAATTATTTTATATTTTATGTTAGAATAAAATTATATTTTAAATGTATATATTTGTCATTATCAAATATTTTAGATACCATATTATTTAAAATATATTATCACATATATATGACATGTCAATATTCTTAAATTTTTAACGGTTTAATTATTATATTAGTTAAATAAATAAATTATTTATCAAAAAGACATAAATTAAAAATTTAATTTATCTTAAAAAATAAAAATAACAAAATTATAAACATTAAAAATTTAAATTATTTTTATACCTTAAACGAATCCACGTAAAAATAATTAGAATACGATAACAACTTAAGCAAAAACGCACAAACCAAACCGTCCACCCAGTTACTTCTAATCCATCCTTTAGATGGACAAATTTAATCACATTTTTATACTTTATATGTCTTATATTTATTTTGTATATTTTTATTTTAAAAAAACTTTGACCATAAATACAAATACTTGATGACGAAGTAAAGTTTGACCTTTTTCCTTTTCCAGATAGTGGTTGGTAATTGTGGGAAAAAAAACATGTGCAAAATACGTCAGGTGTGCGGAATTGACAAACAGACAACAACAAATACTAATTTCACAAGGCTGGTTCTGACCAGAAAAAAGGAAAGATAAATGGACACAAAATTACTGCCAAGAATTGTCAACTAAATAAATAAGAGTGAAACTTATAATGAATCGATATAAATTATTATTATATTAAAATTTAAATTTATATAAGACCAGAGAATACGAGTTTGTATGCTCCAGGATCCAGTCCTCTCGGACTTTGCCCGAAGCAAGTTTTATTTTTTCCAACACTGCCACGCCATGGATGACGGGCTGCCACCTACACACCAACCTCTAACTCCTACCCTTTGATAAAGACGAAAAACAAATACGGATTATTTTATCTCAATAACTAAAAAAATGGTTTTTATTTTTAAAAATTACAGATACAAATATGAATATTTTAATATATTATCTTCGTCTCTTTTATTTGTTAATATTATTTTTTTTCAATTTTAACTTATTATAACTTTAAATCTATTATTAAAAAATATATATTTTAAAAATCTTTAATCAAATAGTTTAAAAATATACATTTTATAAAATTCAATAAATTAAAATAGGTATAAAGATAATTTTCACTCTTAATGTTTATAATTTTTGTCGTTTTGGCCCTTATTCTTTTTTTGGATAAGTAGCCCTTAACTTATATCTTTTTAACAAATAGCTTATTTTTTAACTAGTATGATAACTCGACCGTTAAAAATCTAACAATGATGACATGTCATATGGATATGATAATATATTTTAAATGACATTGCATCTAACTTATCAAATATATATATATATATATGAAATATAATTTTATTCCAATATAAAATATAAAATAATTAAAAATAAAATAAAATTTTAAAAATTAATTAATTCATTCTAAAATAAAAGGCTATTAAACATTACCAACCCTAACTATGAAAAAATCAAAGTCCTATCTTAAAAAAAATATGAACACAGTTCGAAATTAATTAATTTTTTTAGGTAGGATTTTAATTCTATCGTAGTTAGGGTTAAGAATGTTTAATAGCATTTTATTTTAGAATTAATTAATTTTTTAAAATTTTATTTAAATTTTAATTGTTTTATATTTTATATTAGAATAAAATTATATTATATATGTATTTGATAGGTTAAATCATGTGCTGAGCCACCCTTTAACAAGGCTGGTCAAATGACACCCCAAAATTTTTGGTCCACTTTTTTCATATGATTTATATATATATTTTTAAATAAATAAATGACATCAATTTATAAATAATTGGCAACCCTTAAATATAAATTAAAAAATGACGCCTCTTAAAAATTTTTCTAGCTCCGCCCCTAGGTTAGATGCCATATTATTTAAAATATATTATCATATGCATATAACATGTCATCATTATTAGATTTTTAAAAGTCCAGTTACCATGATGTTAAAAAATAAGTTATTTGTCAAAAAGATATAGGTTAAGGACTAAATTTATCTTAAAAAAGAATAAAGGCCAAAACGACAAAAATTATAGACGTTAAAAGTTAAAATATCTTTATGCCATTAAAATATTTAAAATAACTATGATCAAAGTTTTAAAATTTTAACTTCAAAAAATTAATGCTAAATAATACTAAATTTTTTATATAAAATAAAAAGAATAATAATTAAGCAATTAATATTTAATAATTAAAACTATATTTTTTACGATACTATTATAAATTAGCAATTATAACCGAATATAAAATAAAAGACGGAATAGAAATTATTAACCCATCTTTATGTTTTTTTCTTAAAGACGGAAGTAAAGCTATCTAAACTTCATCTATTTTTTTAATTATAATTAAGATATTGCAAAACGAAATATATATTTTAACTTTAAAAAATATTATTCAAAGTACCATATATTACAAAACAATCTGTGTAATAAATTTAATTTTTTTCTAACACAATATCATCTCAATTAATTTAGGGAAAATAATAAAGTGATGCAGATTTTTGATCGTCTCGATTTTAATTTGAAATTAAAATGATTATTTTGATCATGATTAGTGATACTAAAATTTTATTAAAGTGAATATATATGAATTTTTAAAAATTTAGGATGGGTACAAATTTTGAATATTATAAAAATTTAATAATTAGATCATTAAAATTAAAAAAAATAATGATAAATATGTAAAGTTTAAAAACTACATGGGCTTGTCCCACCCCAGAAAAAGTATGGATCTGTCATTGATCATCACTCGATCTGATCTTAAAATATTTTCTCTTTGATTTGATATAATAAAAATTATACTAATTCAATTTTAATTTAACACTAATATTTGAATAAAAAATTCGAGTAAATCCAATCCAACCAAAATAAAAATAAATAACTATTATATATAAATATAATATATAAATATATCGAGTCATATCAAAATTTTTACTATAAAACATATGTCGTTTTCAATAATCTGACATGATTCAACTCAAATCTAATTTTAATAAAAAATTTATCTTTATCAAACCGAGTCGAATATAATTTCTAATTAAATCGTGATTCCTAAATTAATGTTCTAATTCAACTCTGTCTTGCAATTGAGTTTTCAAACCAATTCCACCAACACGTGCTGTTACAACATCAACCAAGAGTCTTGAAATGCGTATGTATTCTTCTCCTTCACTTGATCTTCCTCTTTCCAACACACTCAAAAGGAGTTGGTTTGCATCATGGAAATCCACGTCGTGAAGACGACATCCACCGCCGAAAACCCCCGACAACACTTAACATTCCACCGACAACCGACTCAAAAGGAGTTTGTTTGTGTAATAAAAAAGACAAACCACCCTCTGCGCCGCTGGTTTTGTGTAAGCACGAAAGCAGGGGTAGGAGTCTAGTTATAAGGAAACAACACGTGTAAAGGACTAATTAATGTAGTGCAGACTGCAGAGACTAGACTTACACAGGTTTCCAATCTAGACAAGTGATTAACACTAATTTTGTACGTCGGAAGAAACAGATGTATCAAAATTACAAGATGACACGTGTAAAGTAATGAATCACACAGGTTACTAAGTAAGAACAGGTGGGCAGAATAGAACCAGACTAGTATGGTTTTGGGTTGTGGGAAACTATTATTTTATTAATTAAAATAAATAATCAATTTGATAAAAAATAAAAAAAGATGTTATGTCGACAAAGATTTAAATAATGATTATAATTTATATTTAAAATTAAGATAAAAAATGTGTTGTGTGTAATTAAGTTTGATAAAAAATAAATTACCAAATCAATGGAAGGGCTTAGTCTAGCAATAGAGTTGGTGTAGTTTTAACCCACAAGTTGCAGGTTTGATTCCAAGATTTTTATTTACTTAATTTTCAATCATGCTTGGTTGATTGTTTTATTTAATTAAATTAAAATTAAATAATATAAAATAAATATTTGATTGTATAAATTTCCTTAACTATCGTATTAGGCTTTTGATAAGTTTTAATGATTTATACTCAAAATATGATTAAATAAATAATTTCATGATTAAATTTTTAATTTTTTTAATTAAATGATTAAAATAAAACGGATTCAATAATTAAATAATCAGTTAAATATTTTACCTTAATATTTAATTTAAGAACGTTCTATCAAAAAATATATATAAAAGACTTTCGATTCTAATATTTAAATCCGGTTTTGAAATTTCAGGGGTCAACTTAATTTATTATTCCACACCTTTGCAAATCAACTACATGTCTAAAATTAAGCTCCCCATTCTTGGACTAGAACTGGTACGCCGCCTCTCACGGTGGCGGTGAGGCCCGGAGCAAACCTTGGCGATTGATATGGATGAGCGACCCGGATGTTGAACCGACTGATGATGGATACGACCCATTGCATACGGATGGTAGCTCACTCGAGTGCCTTTCCTCACAAAGGTATGATCAGGTAAAACGTCGTCGGCTTGAGCAAACTTCGAATCGAGTTGAACCGGCGGAAACAACCGCAAGCTTTCGCATACTGCCGCGTGTAAGTAATGCATTTCTCTCATTTGATCGAATGTTACCAATTGTCGGCCGTCGCTCGACACCGCCGACAAGACCCGTTCGAGCTCTTCTCGAATGCCGGACTCGACTTTCGGATGCCGAGATAACAATCAGAAGAAACCGGTTAACCCCGAGGCAACCGTGTCACGACCAGCCAAGAGGAAACTCACGACAATGTCTCTAAGATACTTGTCATCGTCGATTGTTCCCATGAATCTCGACAGAAGATCGTGTCTGTCCGAAAATCCCATTTCGCGACGCTGGTTGATCATACGTTGAGCGAATTCATCCACCATTTTTATAGCTTGTTTAAGCTTCTTTTCAGAACCCAAATTCAACACCCTTTTGGCTTTCCATATCAAAGACGAAGGCGACAACCCTCTTTGTGCCGACAACTTCGATGCTAAATCGAAAGCCTCGGCGAATTCCGACACCGGCAACGATAACTCAAGGCAACCAGGATCGAACCCGAAGGAAAACTTGCAGATATTATCGAACGAAAACCTTCTAAACACATCCTGTAAATCCAATACTCGTTGTGTGCCGGAGACGGACGATAACAGAGGGATAAGCCTTGATCGAACCTCGGATTCGACGATGTCGAACGCATGCATTCGTATCGAGATACTCCCGAGCTTAAGGCTAGCCGTTTTCCGCTGAAACTTCCACGAGTCGCCGTCAACGTTGAAAATACCTTTGCCAAGTAGATCACCGAGGAGAGTCGAGAAAGGTTTCCCTTTCGGGTAGTTTTCGAATCGGGTTCCGAGGATGTGTTCGACGTTTCCAGGGTCGGCGGTGACGATGTTGCCTAGGACATGGATATGAATCGATCCGGTGGGGGATTTTTTAAGAAGATGAGTGTACCAATCACAGAGATTATCGAAATCTTTAGTCCAACTCGAAGTGAGAAAAGCTTTGCATATTTCGCATTTACACCATAGCTTCAACCTCAAAACGAAGATAGAAAACGAAAACAAAGAGAACAAGAGGGTGAAAGAGAAGAACACTACGGAAAAAACACTGCAAACGGAGCATAACCACGAGGAAGAAGAATCCGAATCCATTGATATTCGAGCAAAAGAGTTGAAGAAATCGAAGAGAACTGAAGGGTTTATATAAATAATGGAAAAAGGATGCAAAAAGAGTTTAGTAAATTCGCATATAATAATTCTAGAAGTGGGTGATATAATTGATACCCTTTCTGTATATTTCTGTTTGGCACGCGAGAAAAGATTCTGAATTGTGTCATGACTAACTCGTGCGCAAAATCGAGCCTACGGACTTCAACGGAGATTAAAAGAATTGGCGTCACTGGTGTAGGTCACTTTCAGGACTTTCAGCGGCTCTTTTTTTTGTTTTGTAGGGTGGTTTTCTCGTATAATTTGCGGCCGTTCAACCACGTGATTTCTTGCCTACCATTTTCCAAGCAGTCATATTTTATTCTTCTCTGCCAGTTGTAATTTATTAGGGTAATTTTGGGTTCAACATCAAAGTAGAGAGAAATTATTGTCAAGTGGGAAACAACCTCACTTTTTTTCTTCTGTGTTAGATAATTAATTTTAATATTAATTATTGATTATTAGATTTTTTATTTTTTATTTTTTATATTTCAGAAAAAATTATTTTCGTGGTGCACGTTTTTTATTTTATGATTTTTTTTAAAATTTTTTATAGTTCGTTTCATCTCTCTTTGTGACCTAATTTTAGCATATTCTAACAGTCTTTTGTTGCTCGCATAAAGATTTTAACAGTCGTTTGTTAATTTTTATGATTCTTCTTATTAAATGCGTTATAATTGTAGTATATATTCTAAAATATACTCTCAATTATTAGATATTGATCGCTCAATCACTATGTTGCAATACTAATGCTCGAACTAATGACCTTGAAAATTAACAATTATTCTTTTAATTATTAAAGTAAGATGATTTATGCTTTATAATCAATTTAAAAAAAATAAATATTTAAAATATTTTAATTAAATTATAAGTACATGTATTTATTGTATGATTTTTTTAATGAAAGTCTTCTTAAATTCTATTAACAATAGTTTATTCAAATTAAAAATTATTAACACAAATTTAAGTTGTTTATATTATAAATATCTACATGTTTCCAACTTGATGAATTTCTTTGAGATATACTCTATAATTTCTTTAAATTAATTAGTTCCAACTGCAAGTCAATTATTTGCCTTGGGAGTGTTCCCTGTGCAGGAGGTAGTTGGAAACACCAGATCAATTATTTTTTTCTGTGTATTTAAAATTGGTACAAAAATAAAGACGGAACTGGATTTAAGATTAAATGATAAAATATAAATATATAAATAAATTAATTTTTAAAATTTTAAATAAAAAAAATAAAAAAAGTTTTTTTTAAGGTTGTAGACGATTGTCTCTCCCCGCGTATAAGAGTGTTCAATCGGCCGGTTTATTTAATCGATCAAATTAAACTTTTAAGTTTTTATTAATCGTTTTTTTTTCATTAACCGTTAACTAAATTAATTTTTTTAATACTTTTAATTGAACCAAAAAAATTCAGTTAACTCGATTAATAATTTTTAATTTTGGATAAATTGTACAAATATCGCTAAACTACGTTAAAATAATCATTTTAACCATTGAATTTTCAAAAGTAATAAAATAATCATTGAACTTACATAAATAATAAAATAACCATTAAACTTATCAAATTACTTATTATAAAATAATCATTGGTTTATTATAAATTATTAATAAATATTAAAAAATTTAATGATTATTTTTATAATTTAATAATATTTTCGTGTTAATTTTATAAAATTTAATAATTATTTTATAATTTTTAAAATTTAAGTGATTAAAAATAAATATATTATATATAAAAATTTTGGTTAATTTGATTAGTTAATAGATTTTAAACTGAATTAATTAATAATTAAAATTTTAAAAAATATATTAACTATTAATTGATTTGTTTTAAAATTAGCTGATTGATTGACTGAAAAAATTTTAATTCGATGGATTAATTTAGTAAATAAAGTTTTAAACACTCCTACCTACCCCAATTAGTTTCTTCACTATATGGAAAGCTATCTCATTCGAAGTCAAAAGGTTACCCACGTGATCAGGATTAGAGATTGAAGAAATTAAATATTTAAAAATAGAAAATAAATTCATAATTATTTTATTTTTAAAAATATAAATAAAATATAAAAAATAATACAAATTCATCTAAAAAACGATTAATATAATATTGATACTATAAGTACTCAATTCTTCGTTCTTTGCAGATACTATGCTTCTCTCCTGAATTTTGGGCGTCGGATGATACATAGTTTACTAGAGTTGATGGATAAATTTTTTATATAATTTTATTTTCAATTTTTTATTTTTTATATTCGTTTTATAATTCATATTTGAAATTTTTATTTATAACTTTATATTTAAAATGTAAATATTTTATGCACATGAAGTAGAAAACTATTTTCCCCTTCCAAAAACATAATTTAACTTCAAAACTAAAATTTAATACTCAAATTTTTAATATTAAATTTTAAATTATATAACTTAAATTTCTAAATCATAAATTTAAATAAATATTTAAACCCTAAATAAAAACCGCTCATGAAAAACTTTAAAACAAAGTTTTTCATACAATGCATGATTTTTTCTCCATATTTAAATGTACTTAAAGGTTGTAAACAGAGTCGAGATCTGAACCGATTTTATTTTATATAAGACCCGATAATGACCAGAAATTGATTTGATTTTTAGTTGAATCAATATGAATCTGATATAATTTTCAACCAAATCGAATGAATTTAAATCGATTTTCAAATAAATCGAATGAACTCAAACCAATTTTATCCGTATCGAAAGCAATTAGAATCGAAGACAACCCAAAATAAAGAAAATATATTAAAAGTGTAAAGAAAAACTATATATGAATGAAAAAAATTGATCTGGTCTAAAAACCTAACTGAAAAATATTGATCATTTAGTGATCTGATCTTAACTTAATCTAATATCAATTGATCCAAAAGTAACAAAATTAATGCGTCCTGATCCAACCTAAATCACAATAAATTAAAATTAAAATTGAACCATAATAGATATAATTAATATATTTATAATAAAACATGATTCGAACTAAAACCATACTTGAACGATCTATATTTATAATTATTTTATGGGTCGAACCCAATAAAATAACCCATCAAATTTAAGTTGTTTATGTGATAGATCTATACATGTTTCCAACTTGATCTAGATTACTCCATGATTTCTTTAAATTAATTAGTTCCAACTAAAAGTCTATTATTTGCGTTTGGTCTAAATGTTGATGGGAGTGTTCCCTGTTCAGGAGGTAGTTGGAAACACGAGATCACTTAATTTTGTTTAGATTAACTATTTTTATGTCCTAATATAAATTTAATTATCAATTTTAAATTAAAAAAATTATTTATATTTTTATACTTTTATCTCCTTGAATTCCTTTTTTCTTTAATCTTAAAAATTTGTCTATAGAAGAAGAAAAAAAAAGTATAAGAAACATTAACCGACTGTTCCGTCCAACAACCACCTACTGGACAAACATTCCTCAAGAAATATTCGATTTAACATGCTTCATCACTCTTGGTCTTGGGCTCAAAAACAATGCAGATCGAAATCGATTGTATCAACCTAATAACAACCTAAACACGATGATTCAAACTTGATTCAAAATTCGAAATAAATTAAATTAAATCGAAATTAGTTTTTTTGTTGAATCGATATAGACCTGATCCGATTTTCAACCAGATCGAATGGACTAAACTGTTTTTTAAACAAACTAAATAAATCCGAATTAATTTTATCTGTATTAAAAAGCAACTAGAACCGAAGACAACCTAAAATAAAGAAAGGATATTAAAAAATAAAAAAGATTTGATGTGAATTATCGCACAACTCATCAAAAATTCAAATATATTACTTTTATAAAATCATATATAGGTGTAAAAATTAATCTAGCTTGAAAATCTAACTAAAATATATCGATCTCTTATTGATCCGACTTGATATCAATTGACCCCTCCAAACAACTGAACTGATGTGACCCAACCCAAATCAAATAGATCCAAACCAGACTAGATCTAACTAAAACTAAATTAAAATCAAATATAATCAAAATTAAATTTAATCCAATCGAAATATCCTGAACCGAATCTGACTCGAACTATCTATACCTCTAAATGTATTGTAGTTATTTTATGGGTTTGAACCCAATAAGATTAGTTGAAACTTGGAGAATGGGCTTAAATTCCGCCAATGAAATCATAACACAGGCCTTCGATCTAAAGTCAACGGTCGAAATTAAATCAGAGTTCCCTACCAAAATTAAAAACCCTAGCAACAACATCAACTCTTTCGACATTTTACTGCAAAACCTAGCTTCCTCCGCGGCTTAATTTCCACTTTCGTCATATCCATTCTTTTACCAAGCAAAAAAAAATAAAAAATGAAGGTAGTCGCCGCCTACTTGCTCGCTGTGCTGGGAGGAAACGCTTCCCCTTCCGCCGGTGACTTGAAGAATATTCTCGGATCAGGTCATTTTTCTAACTCGATTTACTTTGTTTCTGAAACGTGTTTGATATCGAAATTTTGTATTCTCAACGTCTAGGTTTATGTTAATTTGCCATTATTTGTATTAATTTAGAATCCTGAATATTATCAAATTGTAGGAAAAATAGTGAATTGAGAATTACGTGTTTGGTTATTTCTTTAGCATTAAGGAATGTATTTTTGTGTTTTCGATGTTGTAGTTGGAGCTGAGGCTGATGATGATAGGATAGAGTTGCTATTGTCCGAAGTTAAAGGAAAAGATATCACCGAACTAATTGCTAGTGGAAGGGAGAAGCTGGCTTCAGTTCCTTCTGGTGGTGGTGCTGTTGCCGTCTCAGCTCCTACAGCTGGCGGTGGTGGCGTTGCTGCGCCTGCTGCTGAGGTCAAGAAAGAGGAGAAGGTCGAAGAGAAGGAAGAATCTGATGATGTAATTACTTTTCAGGCTGTAATCAACTTGTATTGATTCTTATTTGTCATTTTCTTCACTAATGAGATTTTGTTTTTGATGCAGGATATGGGTTTCAGTCTCTTCGACTAAGAAGACAAAGCTGATAGTTGGTGTGTTCTTTTATTCTGTTTTTGGGTTGTGTAGTTGAACATGGTTTTAGCTTCCTCTTGGACCTTTAAGTTCTGTTTGAGGAAGTGTAGTTAATGACATTACTATTTCAATTCTAATTGTGTTTGTTTCTTTTTTTATTATGTTTGAGTTTGGCTGTATGACTCTTCATACTTATTGTGTTTTAGCTATAGATATTTCTATGGCTGCTGATTCGTAGTTTTCTTTTCGGAAGCTACATTTCTGTATTCTAGGCTTGAGGTTATTTCATGCTAGGGCCGGTAAATGCCCGAATCTTGCTGGGAATTGTTGAGTTTCTTAGGGATGAATGTTGTGTGGTGTCATCTGACTACAAACAGTATATCCATGGGCCTTTTTCTTGTTGCTTGTTCATTGTTTTTTACATGTGTTAGGGCTAACTTGATCGGACTTGGTTACATTGAGTTGGGTTTACATGCAAATCTAGTATGTTTTTCCGATTTTGTAACTCTTCAAGTATCTCCGAATCGAGTACCTAGAGCTGCAGGCTTGTGGGATAGTGCCGATCCATATTTATTGGCCTAATATTAAGTATTGCCGTACTAGTATATGGTAGAGAATGGTTCGTCCAAATCGTTACCGAGCAGCCGAGTTGTATTTGTTACTTTGGAACTATATCAAAAGCAATGGAGTTGGAATGAGTTCTCTGCGGAAGGCCAAATTCTAAATTGTATATGTTCTTAAGGTGGCCCGGAGTAGGGGTGTTCAAAAATCAGATTCTTTATTGATCCGGTTTTAAATTCTAGATTGAATATTAGATCTGATTTTAAATTTTAAATTATCCAAAAATCTAAAAATTCAATATTTTATAAGTATTAATATTGTTATATTTTACAATTTAATACCGAAAATTTAAAAATAGATTTTTTATAGATTTAAAAATTTATTTTTTTTTTTGTAAATATAATCTTTAAATTTAAAAAATAGTTAAATCAACTAATATTTTTGGTTATTTGGATATTTGATTAATTGATTTAAATATTTGAATAATTAATCAAATATGAATTATTATATCGTTGATTAAAAAATAATATTGCATTTGCTATTTGACGATGACCCCTCCTACCCTTGAATCTACTCTATATGGGAGAAGAATCCCATGCTTTTCTGAGTCTAGACAAACTGTGTTGGTTGTCTGAAAGAACGAGTTGGGATGCCAGTGCATAGTACAAATGTTCGATAGGATCCTGTAAATCAAATTCTCTGTCTAGCTATAGCGGGAGAATTCAAGTCCCTCAGATGGCACACCGTAATCTTTCTAGCAACACTCACTGGAGTCTTGCTATTGGCTAAGAATATAAAAATTTTATATAAAAAAGAGTTTCTCAGTTCAAAAAATGAAGATATTTGTCGAGATATTTATGAAATATATACATTATAAAAAATACTTTATAATAATTTTAGACTAATAAAAAAATGGAATCCTAAATTTAACATCCACCAGAACTTCATCTATTTTTACAGGATCAGTCGGAATCAACGAGGAAGTGGGCTTTAACCCATTCACATTAGGTTGAAACTCGGAGGATGGGCTGAAAGAGCACCCATCGAAACGCAAGACTAGGATATCTGTTGAAAATCAACGGACGAAATTCAATCATATTGCCAAGACCAAAAATAAAAACCCTAACAAACAGACATTTCTACTGAATACCTTGCCTGCGTCCGCTCCGCCGCTCTCTCAATTATTTCAACTAAAAATGAAGGTTGTCGCCGCATACTTGCTCGCCGTTCTGGGAGGGAACGCTTCCCCTTCACCCAAGGACTTGAAGGCCATTCTCGGATCAGGTCTTTTTTAATCTCTCCATTGACTCTGTTTTAGAAACCTATTTGATATCCAATTTCGCTTGTCTCAATTTTTGTTGAATAATACAAAGCGAAGGATAAATGATGATTTTAGAATCAGGCTATTGGCGATTTCTTTATCACCAGGACTGATTTTTGTTTTTTAAATTTTGTAGTCGGTGCTGAGGCTGAAGATGATAGGATAGAGTTGCTTTTGTCCGAAGTTAAAGGGAAAGATATCACCGAGCTAATTGCTAGTGGAAGGGAAAAATTGGCTTCCGTTCCTTCTGGTGGTGGTGGCGTTGCTGTTGCCGCTCCTGCCGCTGGTGGCGGAGGCGGTGCTGCTGCGCCTGCTGCTGAGCCCAAGAAAGAGGAGAAGGTCGAGGAGAAGGAAGAATCTGATGATGTAAATACTTTTTCATGCTGTAATTGCCTATTGTTTCTTATTTTTGGTGTGTTCTTAACAAATGAAATTTCCTTTGGATGCAGGATATGGGTTTCAGCCTTTTCGACTAAGCAGGCAAACCAAAATATCAATGCTCGGCTCCACGTTCAGCCGAATGCTTCGTTTGAGATTTTTAAAGTTTATATTTTCTTGCATTTTGGATTTTAGCTTTTCTTGGTTCAAGTTTTGTTCAATGACATTAATATTTCCTTTATAATTAATAATTATGGATTTGTCTGAATGATTCTTATCGCTTATGGTGTTTTAGCTGTAGTCTCTATGCTAGATGCTAAACTTCCTTGTTTCAGGGTTGTGCTATTTGCTTCGAATTAGGTCTCATCGGACTTGTATGCACGAAACATTGTGTTGTTGCTTTAGGCTTTATTTAGTGAGTGATCTTTTTCATGCTTTCCTAATCAGATGCAGTTTTATGGGATGTTGTTGATCCATGTTTATTCATCCTATGCGGCTAAAGTTGTTGTGATTGTTTCCGATGGTGTTTGATTTGTCTTCTGCTGGTGCATCTGAGTGATGTTTGAGCAGACCAGCCGATGTCCAGACTAAGCCATACAATGTTTTTGGGTGTACTAACAGAGGAGCTTTCTACTGTTAGAGATTCAATGTGCGTATATTCATGTATGAATGATATGATAAGAATCAATGTGTGCATGCACGTATGAAATGCCGGTTTCAGCATCGTTGCAGAATATCGAGATGACTTGTATTACGATCCGAGTGTTTTCTTCCTTTTGTAATTTTTTTTGTGTAGTCTTCCCTACCACCCTCCATTTAACTCATAATCTATTTACAGAAATAAGAACACAACCTGATCCTGACTGTCCTGAATCTACTTCTTGATCTGTTTTTCGTGTAGTCACCATCATTTTCTTCTTCTGTTGCTTCTGGTTTTGCAGAGATGAAATATAAAGAATTCATTTTGTTAATTCATCTCAAATCTAAAATAAAAAGCCTTTTTTGCTGGATACATACTTTTGTAACTGAAGGTTTATCTGTTGGTCTCTCTTTAAGAACCCATCTATTAAGAAAATAGTTTGCAGATGTCCCTTTAAAACATAAGGAGTTGTACCAAGTCTTCAAACTTTCTTACCAAGTTAAGATCATTAAAGTGGAGCCCTCCATCTCTTTTCGTTCTGTAAAGAGATGGTTTTTTTTCAGGCAACCTGATTCCAACCCCGTTCATTGGTTGTATCCTAATCCGACCACCAATAAGCTTTCATTGTTGAAATTATAGGGTTTAAAATACAGTCTGGTAATAAGAAACATACCACGATATAAGTAGACAAGACTTGAAAGAATCCACCTTTTTAAATAAACAAACTAAAGAATCCGTTTTATTTATTCTCACAGTTACAGATAATTCAAGATAAAAACCCACCTCTTGCACTTCTCTCATCCTTAAACAAGAGAACTCTAAGACAATTTTAAGGATGAGAAGATGGAAATATTTTAAAAACCGAAAGAGAAAAATAAATTTAATAAATTAAAAATATATAAATAATAAATATTTTTTTATTATTTTATTATAATAAAATTAGAATTAAAATAAAAAATATATAAATGACATGGAGTAAATATGTAATTATTTTATTTTATTTTTAACTGTCACGTCGTTAATTTTTAACGGTCTGTGACTATTTCGGTACTATTTTAATACTTAATTGGTGTATTTGAAGATTTTTAAAGTATTGTGGCCATTTCGATACCAACCCCATTATATGGTGACTATCTGTATAATTTATCCTAGATTATAATAAAAAAAAAACTAATTTATCCTAAATTAAAAACGACATTATTTTTATGGAGCGAAAATAAAATGGAAAAGTCAAGAATCACATTCATCCCGATCTCGACTCGATTCCTTTCGTCATAAATTTTTATTTAAAAGAAATCAAATTAAATAATATAATTTTTAAATAAAATAAAATCTTAGTTTTTTCATAGTGAAATAACTTTTAAAATTTTAATCAATAAATTAGAAATTTTGAATTGAACTGTTCCATAGGTATATCCAAACTAATTTATTTTCTAGTTTGATACGCTTTAAATTTGATTAAAAGAATATCTCCTTTCCTAGGTCAATATGAGGTCGGGAGTTGCTTAAATGGGCCGATCCATCTCACCAATAACCGTTCTACTTTTACTTCCCATTTTGGGTTGTCTCCCACGAATAATATAAAAGGCCATTTTCCAGACCTTAATTGATCCCGATAAGCGTCAAGAAAGTCTAGGGTTTTCATAAATCTAAGAAACAAAGGAAGAATCAGGTTTGATTTTGTCGATTCCTTTCTCATCATGTGAATCTGATAGTAGAAGATGTTTAATTTAATAATGATTTAGTTTTATTATATCCGATGTTTGAATCTGCTGATTTGATTGACGGGGAAACATTTCCTTTATTTGAATGTTCTTATTTCTGGAATTAGTTTGGGTTTATTGGAGTCCATCTGGTTTTTGTGGCTCCAGAAGGTATATATTTTCAACAAAAGAACTGTAAAATATTTGTCTAAATGAACTATTTGGAATTGGTTTGATTAGGTATGGTACAACTGTTGATTGAATCTATTTTTAGCAAAATATTTGTAAAAATCATCATCTGGAGGAATGCATAATGTGTTTGAACTGGGTGTAGTGATCCCCAATTGTATTTTATTTTATATTGCTTGTTCTTAGGCAGAAGACTACTGATGTGAATTGCGATGAGGTTTGTTCTTAGTCTGATTATGTGAATATCTTCCTTTGTTCGGCTTCTCCCAAAGCAAGATTCTATATCTAGGCTATTTCAGCTTCTAATATCATGTTAAGATCATCAGCCATCCTATTGAATTTAGCTTTTTCTAGAAATAAAATAAAAGGGTTCATATGTTGTTTGGATTCTTTATTTTTTCTTTAAGTAACTTGAAGCACTCAGCACTTGGATACAGGACACGGTCTTCAAGGGTCCAACCTAATACACACAAAAATCTGACCATACCAGTATCTACATTAACTTCCGGGTCCATGTAAATAGATGGGGACCGAACTGCCATTAGATCTTGTGTTTTGTTGAGACATGGACAATTGATGTCTGCTTGTTTTTGTAAACGTGAAGTTAAGGGGTTACGAGGATAGGCTAGCGGATTTCTGTGGTGGTGTGATTTTTTAGTTGTTTTATCGGTCATTGGGTGCTTTGCAATCTTCTTTATTAGATTATTTGTAACTGTATTCTTACCTTGCTCCCTAGGATGTCGGAGCAACCATTCAGACCCAGGGAGAAGCTTATTGAGTATCAGAAATATTTCCAGAACATCCAGAAGCACACTTACCTGAAAGGTCCTTTAGATAAGGTCACTTCTGTCGCTATTCCTGCTGCTCTGGCTGCAAGTTCCTTGTTCTTAATCGTGAGTTTGTTTCCAACTTCAACATGTCGAACACTTTTAGGTTCGAATTTTCCAAAGAATAAAGATTGCAACTATTGCTCATGCTGTTTTTTTTTTCAGGGACAAGGGATCTATAACATGTCTCACGGGATTGGAAAGAAGGAATGAGGGTCTCTACTCATGCTTGTAAAACATGGTTTTCCTGAGTTGATTGGTTTGTTTTTATCTTTATTATTTGTCCTAATAATTGTTTGGTTTGCACACTACTTTTTGCTGCCAATGGAAATTGTCAAAGATACCTTGTTGAGTTATGTTTGGTTTTGATTCTTTTGAAGTCTAAATGATAAGAACTCAGGATTTAGCTAAGCTGTTGGATTGCATAAATGTTGTTTTATTTCTACTTAAACTGGGAAGAATATGCAAGATGTCTTTTTAATTAGTTGATTTAAGAGTGAGTATTCGATTGAGTTTAGTCAAAAATTTGAGTTAATTAGTTGATTCTTATTTTATAATTTAAATTTATTTAAAATTTTGACTATGGTTTATGAAATTCAAATCGAGACATATCGAGTCATTCAAGTTTTTTTTTAAAAAAAAATTATTTGTAAGTATTTATAATGTTATGATACTAATTAATTTCATTGTAAACGTTATTCTGTAACTACATATAATATGCATATTTATATATTTGTATTTGTATGTGATATACATTTATTCTATAAAATTGAGATATTTTAATTACTAAAAATTTAGAGTTATTTTGATTATTTAAGTCTTATTTTATAATTAAAATAATTTTGAGTCCAACGAATTTATAAAATTATGACTTTTTTTTATCGAGTTAAATAAATATATTTTACTTTTTAAAATGGAATAAATTTTTGTTTGTCCTGATTTTCCAGTTTTATTAATTGCTTTGTGTTAGGTATAGAAAAACATTAAGAAAGTACCGGATGCTTTGAGTTTTATAGTTTATGATCCGTGCCGGTTAGGAAAGCAATTTGGATTTAAAAAAGTATGGAAGCTGACCAATAACATACACACATTTTTTCTATATTATGTCAGCTATATTAAATTGATTTTTTAATTAATCATGGAATTTAAGTGAGATGGTAAATATTTTTTATTTTAATTTGTGATCAAATGTTTGATTTCCATCTTGTACATAGAAACTCGTTTAATTTAAAAATATGATGGTCAAATAATTATTTAAATGTTGAAAAAATATTAAAAAGTTATCATATTTGTTTTAATATAACTATTGACCTATTAACAATTGTTATAAAGATGACGTGATAGTTAAAATATTTTATATAATAACATATTTAGTTATTCATGTCTAGACATTCAAATATATTTTATATAAAATAACAAGCTAATAGTGATTACAGTAGTATGAATATCAACCGTTCTTTTAACCACTTGGGTTAAAGGGCCAATGCCGATAGTTGTACTTCTTACTTGTAAGTTTAGGAACGATAAAACTCGAATTGTTTGTAACCATCGAAAAGATTCCGAACCGAACCTGTCCGAATGATAAATAAGACCCAATATGATCAAGTATTCAAAGCCAGAGATAACAGAGATGATCTTACATGATGAAAGAAGTTGAGCAATTAAGACAAATAATCAAACATGGACAAAACTGAATAGTTTCTTTATGTGTTCTTACGGGCATAAATCAATAAAGAGAATTCTACTCTGTCACGATCTTTCTGCAACAACTTCTCCTCCAACCAAAGATGGTTTTCGGGTCCGCTTCTTGTCCTAAATATGAACACGGCAGAGCCGGTGACAGGCTTGAAGAACCAGTCATGGACATCCCACATCAGATCAACTAACAATCCATCCAAGAATATTGTCTGGTTTCCTCTAAAATTCCACTGCAGTCTCTTCACACGAATCACCACCTTTTTATCGATACAAACCAATAAAACTGGATGGTTTAGGCCATGATGTTCTTCACTACATCTTATGGAAATATCATGTTCGATGCCCGTGTCACAAAATCGAGCCTTGGTCGAATAATGTGTATTGCCCGAACAATGCTCTTGCCGAGAAACTAGAGACGACTTCGCCACTTTGGTGGTGGTGGTCTTGAGCCTTTTCGTTGTAGTTTCTTCATCCATATGGCCTAGAACAAGGCCTATCTCCGAATTAACCACAACCACGACATAGAATCCAAGGACTGGTTCAGGTCCAGTGTCGTACTCGGGTGTGGATAGATCCCAAAAGACTTGGATCTTCAAATGACCGGATTCGGTTGCTTTGCTTCCTTTCTTCTTCCCAAAAAACCTCGAATTCGTGTTGAGCTTGAAACATGTGGAAGGGTCATCGTCACCTAAGTTTATGACAAGTCCATGACTGTTCTGATTCTTGGACCATGTGACTCTGATCAAGAGCTGCTTGCCGGTGGAAAGAACCACTTTGTAAACACATGTGACTGCACTTTTTATTGAAGGAACTGAAGTTTTTTGAGAGATGCAGGCATTGCTTGAGCATGTAGAATGGGAAACATTTACAGCGTTTTCATTAAAACATGAAATGATATCTCTCATTGTCCTAAACCTAAACCAGCAGGAACAGATGTTAGGAAACCAGGCAAGTTAAAGCAAACACAGACTCACAAGTGTTTCAACAATCTCCCACCTTATATAGAATCTAATATAAACAGAAGTGAAATGCACGAAAGTCTTTCCAACATCTGCTCTCTTTAATCAGTCTCATAAGAAAAATGAATAAAAACAAGTTGGGAATGTTGGACTTGGACCTGGTCTGAATACCAGCATTTGATGTCATCATAAGAGATAATTTTGTATATTAATAAATAATAATTAGAGTTAGTTAGTTGTGACATGAGATGAGATCATGGCTGCTTGTTTGTAATTCCTTGCATTGAAATCAATGCCCAACCCCTCCATTAACTCCACAAGGGTTTTGGGTCAATATTCTTGATTGACTTAGAATGTTTTATTTTTTTTAATATTTTTTCGGATTTTAAAGTTTTGTTCTGATTAATACAGATCAATCTATGTCGTATACTTGATTTTTATAGGTAAATTTTCTATTAAATTTTTTTACATACACAAGATCTCGAATTTGAGATTTGTATAATTTACTTATTACTTGAACCAACTTTTATTAATTATATTCTTATTTTTTATGTGATGTTATAATTAATTTTTACGTCATATTTGTATTTTATAATCATATTGTGATATTATCGGATTTCATTTTGCTCTTCCTTTCCTTCCCCACCCAAGAAAAAATCAATGCAATTGGAAGTTGCCCAACTGTTTGAATCATTCTTTCGGAAAGGTAATTATGAGAAGAGTAAAGTTGAAGCTTTGCTGATATAAGGAAAAGAAATCATGATTTAGTCCTTTAAAAATAGTTTAAAGGAAAGAAGGATGAAAAAAAGACAACTTCTGTTAATTAGAACATGAATTTGGGTTTGATGTTATCATTATATATATTTTTGAATTAAAATGAAAATTATAATAGGTTATAGAATAGGTAAGACATCTTTACTTGAATTCCAACAGTGTATGTTACTGTTCAAAGGTGGAGCTTTTTGGCTCGTCTCTTGTCAGTTCCAAGTGAATTCACTGTTCAAAGACAGACCCTAAAACATCTGACTTTGGATGCATTGTTGAAATATCAATATTTCGAAAAATGTTTTCCCACCATCAATATTTGAGGAATTTTTTCATCAAGTGTAATATTTGCAAGAATTTTCCAATAATATTAATAATTATAAATCAAGCATAAATTTTTATGAACCATAAAATAGATATAAATGATTAATAATACCTCAATTAAAATTATATACTTACGACCAATAACGAAACTATGTAGTTGAAGATAGGGGTAATCGCCCTCCGCATCTCTTGAATTTTTTTGACATTTATTTTCTAAAATTTTTAAAAATTTAATTTGTTTATGAATTTATCTTTTACTTTTAAATATTTATGTTTTGTCCTTTAATCCTGACTTTATCTCTCGCCACGCAAAACTTAACTGAATTAGTGAAAATTGTGGGTGAAAAACATGTTCCCTGTCAGATCAATTATTACAAAATCAGTACTACAAATAAATAAATAAATGAGTAAAGGTTGATGACCAATTGATTAGAACTATTCACCTGCTCTCATCCCATCCCTTCCCCTAGAGTCTTCGGTTTCCCCTCCGGCTAGGAATAGAAGTAGGGTTTATTAAATAAATACTGTACATATGTCTCTCGTTCTACGCAAAAGATTTCCAACAACTTTGAAGGAAAATAAATAAATGTACATCTGTTTCTCATTCTCTTCATATAATAAGTCATGAAAGAATTGGAATTTCTATCAACAAACCAATGCTAGATGACAGTGAACTGATTGCTTATAATAAGAAAATGTTTTCATGGAGTTGAGGAATTAGAGTCAAGATGTAATGCTGAACATGACGGAGATTCTTCAACAGGTTTTGCTGTTGATGAAACAGATCCTTTCAGGTTGTGTATAAAAAGAGCAGCACAGCATGGATATGCCATGGAACATCATCGGAACCAACAAACACAAACACAACATTTGTCCGAGAAAATTATGGAACTCCACATGGTTGTCCCTTGTCTCTGTCCTGGTCAATTGGTATAGGAAGTAGGAACACACTCCATGGTCAGGATTTGTCCCGTTGTAGGCATGTTGCCTGCACTGGGTTCCAATGCCAGAGAGAGAGCTCAATTTTTTCACCGATGTGCTGATGTGTTTGTGTTTGTTGGATCCAATGATGTTCCATGGCATATCCATGCTGTGCTGCTGTTTTTATACACAACCCGAAAGGGTCCGTTTCATCAACAGCAAAACCTGTTGAAGAATCTCCGTCATGTTCAGCATTACATCTTGACTCTAATTCCTCAACTCCATGAAAACATTTTCTTATTACAAACAATCAGTTCCTTGTCATCAGCATTGGTTTGTTGACAGAAATTCCCATTCTTTCATGACTTATTACATGAAGAGAAGGAGAGACAGATGTACATGTAGTCATTTCTTTATTCGTTGTAATACTTATGACAGAACTTAACCAAATTGGTCAAATTGTGTGTGAATAGGACCAAGTATTAGGAGAATCAGTGACAATTGGTTATGAAATGTGGAAAAGAAGCCGATTTGAATTAGACTGTGGAGTAGTGTCTTGAGATTGAGTCAAGAGTCCTAAAAGTCCACCAAAGACATTCCACTCAGTTTGGAAGTTGGACCGGACATTACACACAATTTCGTACAACATCAGGTAGTACGAATTGCCTGTGGAATTTATTAAGTTGGGCAACAATTTCCAATGTGCAAGGGGAAAGAAAATAGAAATAGGATGGACCAGGTGTATAAAATAATTATTTTATGCCATGATTTAACTTAATTCGTATATTTCAGAGTAATAAAACTTTAAAGAATGTGTATATCGAAAAAAATATATTCATACACCTTTTTTTAATGAATTGGAACAAATCAAAAAAAAAAAATGTCATGATTCAATGTCCAATTCCTGATTATTTCATTGTACATGTTGCCAAACCATATATGTAACAAAAGAAACCTGGTCAACTTGTGTATAGTTGTTAGGGATACAAAATCAAGTGTACAAGATTATGTATATCAATCAAGATGCTTGACGGCTTGGTTTAGATTATTCAAATAAAAAATCAAACGATAAATATATTTAATTCTTTTTATAAAGTTAAAGGATTATATTCGAATATACATAGCATATAAGTATCATATATAAATATCTTTAGATTATATTTGAGTATCATAAGAGACACGAATATGTTTGTAAGATATATATATATATATATATATATTATCAAATTTTGTTTATTTATGAATTTATTTAGTACTATTTTTAAATATTTATGTTTTGTCAGTACAAAACTCAAATTAATTGTTCTCGTCAAAGATAACATGTAAGAATAAATATAGTTTTATTCTGACTACATCATTTACCAACCAAACCTTAATTCCCAATTCTTGACATCGCTGCTGAAATAAATCCCTTGGGGTGTTGCTTTCCAAAAGCAATTCCCGGATTGTTTGCATGATCTGGTTTCAACCCGAGTAACAAAAACGGTGACGTCTTTCACAGACTTGGGTCCCCAACTGAAGTTGCAAACGAAATGAGTTCTCCTCCAGAAGTGAGCGATGAACTCCAACTTGAATTCCTGATCCTTCCAGAGAGTATGGTGTCCGAGATCGTCGTTGTTCGAATAACAGACAATCTCCAACGGCGTACCATTGTCTGGCATGCCGTTGATGATGTGAACCTTGAACCTCAGACGGAAAAGCACTTTGTCCAGTGTCGTTGGAGAAATCAAACAGGCAAGCAAAAGCATGCGAAGGACAGGACAGGTTAGGGTATTGTAATTGTGACACATTCTTGTTTTGGTTTTGGTTAGGGTTTTGTGTGTAATAGATGAAGATGGGATGTTTTATTTATATGAATGGAAACTAAATATTTTACGGAATCAAATTACCTCAAGAAAAGGAATTTTAGTTGGCAAATTAAACTACATTTATGTAGGGTTAGCCAACTGAAATGAATATATATCATTTAATTTACCGGTAAGTTGCACAATCCCTCTAACCCAAGCGATTAACAGAACGGTTGTTGTTCTTAAAAGTTACGGTTTGAGTACCAGGGATGTCAACAGAGTGATTGAACGATCAATGTCAAATGATGGAGATTATATTCTAGAACAAATACTACTGTAACCGCTATTAACTTGTTTAAAAATTTACCAACAAGTCCTTATCAAATGTAATCTTACATGCCAAAACTTTAACTATTTAATTTAAAGTAAAAAGGATTAGCTTGGATGCTGATTGAGTTGGACAGTTCATAAATGATTTGAGTTCTATTTGGGTAATCATCGATTTGACTTAAATTTGGACTTGATTTAAAATTTCAGCAAATTGAGTCGAACAAGGCCTGACTAGACTTAATAAATTTGTGAATAACTTATTATTTTTATTATAAAATTTTTAATAAAAAATATTTTAAAAAATTAAATATCCTTAGGCCTTTGTTTGGTCATTGTGCCTGTTCTCCATGTGTCTTGGGTGGAAATGGTCCTATTAACTCGGGCCATCTTTGGGCAGACAAGTAGAGTGGGACAAAATCCAAAAAAAAAAAAAATGAAAGCACAAACTTTACTTTAAATATCCGTGGGCAGAATCTATTGGGTCTAAACACTTGGTAATCTTAATATTAAAAATGCAATACAGTTTCTAGTTAAACAAACATTTTATTATTTTAACTTATTTAATTATATTTTTTAAATTTTAAAATTCCAATCTTGACTTAAATACTACTATATCAATATAACTACAGTACATGGATTTAAAATAAACAAATTAGAGCACATGGACTAAATCAAAAATTTAGATATAATAAACGGACTAACAGTAAAATTCAATTTCATATATTTTTTGGTTACTAATTGGGTCATAATCAAAAATTTAAAACTTGGACGAAGAATAACACGAAATATGTATTTTTTAATTGGTCTAAAATAAATGTTTCAGTTACTTTTAAAATTAAAATTAAAATTCTAAACACTTATTTCTTTAAAAAATAATTTAAATACTTATTTTATAATACTACTGCAAATACTAAATGTTCTGAGAGACCGACGCTGGAGTGGCAGGTGGTAGGTGTGAGATTGACCCAACCAATTTGTGAGTGTCAGTCCCCTTGTGTATATAAAATCCACCCCCAGCTACCTGTCTTCTCAGCTTGACGTTCCCTTCAGCCGAGAGAACAACAAGCTTGAAAAAGAACAAAACATTTTGTAGCAAAATGCAGGCAATTTCGCAAATCAAAAATCAGTACCCTTCTTCTCCTATATTTAGATCGCACAAGCGTCGGATCAAGAACACGATTCGGGTAGCCGTACGTTGCGCATACCACTCGGACTCGGTCCAATTCCCAAATGGCGTAGGATTAAGCAGGGCGGATTGGCAAAGCTCGTGTGCTATTCTCTCAGGAAAAGTATTCTCGCAGAACAAAGATTCAGAAGAACCTTCATCCGCATCCGAACAACTCGCCGCTTCCGTCAACGGACACAAAACCTCAGTGGATCTCAACATAGTACATCTAGGTAAGAACGGGAAGCTACAACCGCCTTCGAAAACGCCTCCGCAGAAGCCGTTAACCATAACCGATTTGTCTCCTGCTCCGATGCACGGATCTCAGCTGCGCGTGGCTTATCAAGGAGTCCCGGGTGCTTACTCGGAAGCTGCGGCAGGGAAAGCTTATCCTAACTGCGAAGCCATCCCTTGTGACCAGTTTGAAGTTGCGTTTCAAGCGGTCGAGCTTTGGATTGCTGATCGAGCCGTCTTACCGGTGGAAAACTCACTCGGCGGTTCGATTCACCGGAACTACGATCTCCTCCTCCGGCACCGCCTCCACATCGTCGGTGAAGTCCAACTCCCAGTCTACCATTGCCTTTTGGCTCTACCTGGCGTTAGGAAAGAGTACCTATCACGCGTCATTTCTCATCCACAAGCCCTCTCTCAGTGCGAAAACACGATCACCAAACTCGGCCTCAACGTCACGCGCGAAGCCGTCGATGATACCGCCGGAGCCGCCGAGTACATAGCCACGAACAACCTCCGTGACACAGCTGCCATAGCAAGCGCACGCGCCGCCGAACTCTACGGACTCAACATCCTCGCCGATGGAATCCAAGACGATTCGAGTAACGTCACGCGCTTCGTCATGCTAGCTCGTGAGCCCATCATCCCGCGCACGGACCGGCCGTTCAAAACAAGCATCGTGTTCGCACACGAAAAAGGAACGAGCGTTCTTTTCAAAGTTCTATCGGCGTTCGCGTTTAGGAACATCAGCTTGACGAAGATCGAATCGCGTCCGCACCGTAGCAGCCCGATCCGTTTGGTGGATGACGCCAATGTTGGTACCGCGAAGCATTTCGAGTACCTGTTTTACGTGGATTTCGAGGCGTCCATGGCTGAGGTGAGAGCCCAAAACGCGTTGGCTGAGGTTCAAGAGTTCACCTCTTTCTTGCGGGTGTTAGGCAGTTACCCAATGGATATGACGCCTTGGTGCCCCTCCAGGGAAGATTAGCACAACCCATGAAAATAAGAATAAAAAAAATGAACCTGTTGAATTTAATTTTAAATTTGTTTTGTTTCATTCAGCAACAATCAAAAAGACTTTGTTGCTGTTGTTTGTGTTTCGTAAATATTTTTTAATAATTTAAACCATCAAGTTGCGTTGTTTCTTTCTTGTAAGAAATGCAAATGCACTGTCCCTCAGTTGGTCTAGGGGGGAAATGGTAAGTAGCCTTGTTAGACCTGTGAGGGGGAGCGCGAAAAATTGAGTGTCTTAGTGCAAGTAAACTCTCAGATTTGAATTTTATGGTCCCAAAGAGTTTTGTTATGAACTACCTGTGGATGATAACAAGATCGGAAATGATATTATAAGTTCCATTTGAATTTTTTAGTTTAAATTTTAAACTCAATTCAAAAATATTATTATTGAATTTAGTTGGAGCACGAAATTAGTTGGGCTTAGCTTGAAATAAATAATTTTATTATAATTTTTTTTATTAATTTTTTCTTTTGCTAAACATGTTGGTTTTGGAGCATATGCAGTACTTGTATAATAATTATTTGAGTCTATTTACGATTTTTTTAGCTAAGTTTGAATCATCTCTACTCAATTTGTGAAGGTTTTAAACTAAACACGATCTGAGTTGACTCTAATCCTAGACGGCTTTGTCATGACTTGGTAAAAATTTTCATATCATATTTCATTCGTTCTATCTCAAGACTTTGTGATGACTTTGATCTTGAACGACTTATATCTCATATTTTATTTTGGTCGATGTATCTTTCAACAGATATTTGTTTGCTTACACAATGTCTCAAACTCAAGATCTACTTAAATAAAATTAAGTTGCTTATTATTTGGATCAATCATGATTGACAAGGAGCTATATGGTGGTAGGAGAGACAATTGTCCCCACCTCTAATATTTTTTTTATATTTTTAAAAAATTAATTTATTTATAAATTTATCGCATACTTTTAATTATTTATATTTTATCTCTTGATTTTAAATTCTAGCTTCATCCTTGATCGTTGATATCATATCATCTTTTATTATGGTCTTTTTGTGGTACCTTAGTCCCTTGGTGATTGAAAAGGTTTAAAAATTAAATTTTAGTGTCGTAAATAAAGTAAATTAAATTTAAAGTCCCACTATTATTAATTTTCATTAATCAACTAATGAGTAAAATATTGATTTTAATATCAAACAAATAATTAGATTATAAAAAAAGAATAGGCCTACAACTTGCACAAAATAAATAAATTAATAGTAGGTTTTGACTTAATAAATTAAATTGTTACCATTTGAGTCAAAATAGAAAAAATAAATTTAACAAAAATAACTCTATTAAATAAAATCAAATTACTTATAATTAAAATCAAATTCCGTCAATAATATTTTGACTAGCAGTGAGTTAAATATAAACCCTAAAGCTTTTAGACGAAAAACGAGAGATGAGTTCGGAAGCAGTTGGACACAAAAGTAGTTAAAATGACATGCTTCTTTTCATTTGCTATAACCTTATTTTTTATATAATATTTATATTATTCAGATTTTTCTTGACTTATAAATCAAGAAAGATTATTCTATATTTAAATATATTCGAAATTATATCCTCTTATAAATTTTAATACTAACATTACTAAAAGAGATCTGGTTAAAAATTTAGCTTTCGTTTGCCTTGCATGACAAATGAAGTACTTAATGAAGTCTCTTGTTCCCCTTTCCTTCCCTTCTTTAGGTCACTCCGAACCTAATTTCAGAAACTATCCTAATGCAAAATTAAATAAATCATTTTATAAAAAATAAATAAAAATCAATCTCCTTTACCCCAGTATAGAAAACAATTCATTTGTAAAATACTCACCAGTCACCAACCTATGAGTTAATAAGTCTAAATTAAGTTGGGTAGTTAAAAGGACAGGTTATTACTATAATAATAATAAGTATCTGATATAATGTAATGACCCAAAAATACATTAATTTTAAGAATATTTTTTATTTACCGACAATAAAAACTAAAAATTTTTACTCACGTTTTAATTTTAGGGTTTAAGATCTTAATTTAGGATTTAAGAGTTTAAGCGTAGGGTATAGAATTTGAAGTTATAATAATAATAAGTATCCGATATAATGTACCGACAAAAAATTATATTAATTTTAAGAATATTTTTATATGCCTACGGAAAATTTTCACTAGCATATTAGTTGTAGGGTTTAAGATTTTAATTTAGGGTTTAAGTGTAGGATATAGAATTTAAGGTTATAATAATAATAATAATTATCCAATATAATGTACCGACCAAAAATCACATTAATTTTAAGATTATTTGTTATATACCAGTAGTAAAAATTAAAAGTTTTCACTAGCGTCTTAATTTTATGGTTTAAGATCTTATTTTAGGATTCATGAGTTTAGGTGTATGGGTGTAGAATTTAAGGTTATAATAATATGTATCCGATATAATGTAATGACTAAAAATCACATTAATTTTAAGACTATTTTTTATATACCAACAGTAAAAACTAAAAATTTCATGGTTTAACATCTTAATTTAGGATTCAAAGGTTTAGGTGTATGGGTGTAGAATTTAAGGTTGAAATTTCATGGTAAAGAAACACTTGTTCTTACTTCGAATACATTTTCAGAAGCTTCACTCATTTTCTTACGTATCATAAGTTAGATATTAATTCGTAGATTCGATCTTTAAATATAATTTTAGACAATTAGTTGAATTATATAAGTTGATCAACATTAATACTCTATGTGTTTTTGTTCTTTATTTATTGTTGGTCATTGTTACACAAATTGTTCTACCAATTGATGCAACAATGGATGTGATACCATCAACTATTAATTTATTTCACGAAATAAAACTTTAAGTTCTTTAAACTTCATTTCATGTCACGAATGAAGATGAATTAAAAAAGTTATATCTTATAATATATTTTTATAAAATTTTAACCTTAATTTAAATTAATCGATTAATAAATTAATATCGATGATCGTATATTAAATCTTCACCGACAATAAAAAAATATAATGAGTGAAGTGGTTTGGTGAGCGTCAGTCCCTAGCATTATGAGGTGGGGAAACTGAGTTGCGTTAGGTGGAGATTTGAGTAGTTGAAAAACAATGACCAATGACGATACGATTACGAACGTCGGCCATCCCCCAAGTCAGGAAACAAATAGGGTAGCTTTGGGGAGAGACATTCATTTCTTTTTATATAATTAGGGGTTCAATTTATTGAGAGATTAATTTAAATAAGATATTATAAAAATTTATTATGAGAATAGTTTTTTAATTAATTTTTTTATTTTTAATATTAATGTTTAAATTTACGATCTTACTTAAAAGATACAGTGTCTCGTCTCACTAAATCATCCGTTTATTGGTTAAATATATTATATTTTTGGATAAACTACGCATTATCACCAAACTAAACTTAAAGAATAATGGTGAAAATGATGTGGGGTGAGTGACGGTGGCGGAGGTGGAGATGATGTGGTGGTGGATGACGGTGGCAGAGGTAGAATGATGTGGTGGTGGATGACGGTGGCGGAGGTAGAATGATGTGGTGGTGGATGACGGTGGCGGAGGTGGAGATGATGGAAGTCTTTCATTTCTATTTGCCTCGAAATGATTACTGATGATGGAAATTTGATACAAATACACTGGCGCAAAGTGGAAAAATGATATGTGCCAAGGGGAAAAGGATGTCTTAAACCCTATAATTTGTCAAGGAACTAATTAATACGATATAAATAAAATATTAATAATGTTTTTTTATAGTAGTGAGAATAATCGCATTAAATTTTTGTCACTTCACTTATGATCTTATTATTTTAGATTTTTTATATAATAAAATTTTTAATTTATTTATTATTTTTTAGTCTTTTAATATCGAATGTTTTGTAGGTAAATTATTTTGTCTTTTTTTAAACAAGACAATAGTGATTACAGTAGTATTTGTTCTAGAATATAATTTCCACCATTTAAGATTGATCGCTCAATCATTTTGCTGACATTATTGATGCTCGAACGTGACCTTTAGAAACAACAATCGTTCCTTTAACCACTAGGGTTAGAGAGCTCGTGGTAAATTATTTTATCTTAATTTTTAAAGATAACATTTTTTTCTACTTGACCATTTTAAAATATTTTTTTAGTCAATTAACTACAATTAAAAATTTCATGACTCGTGTTTGTAGAAGAAAATTGTAGCAAAGTCCCCAACTACCATTACAATAATCATTTATAATTTCATTTTTTGTTTAGTAATATTTGAAAATTGGCCTACCTAATACTCCATAATATTTGTAACTAAGGGTTAGATAACATTTTTTTTTAATTTGATATTAATTTTTTACGGTTAAATTTGATCTTCAATTTTTTAATTAAATTATAGTAATTTTATATATAAAAAAAACACGAACCAAACTGTTAAAATTTTTACAACATTGACATGATAACTCATGTGATTAGTCTTCATCTACTTGGTACTTGTTTGACAATATTTTATTAACATCACATCTTGTGTATCATGTTACATAATTTTATAATATTTTTTAAATATGTTTTTTATATTTTAAAATCAAATAGTTGACTTGATACATAAAATAAATAAAGTTATGTTGTATATCTTATCAAAATTCATATATACTTTTGATATTTACCCTTTTTAAATTAATTTTTTTTTCAGAAAATTATTATTATTATAATTATTATTATTATAACCACAAAAGTGTTGACATACATAATAAACTATGTCGTACCATATTGTTTACAAATTTGAAAATTACATTATTCTCCTTCTCAAAAAATATACTTAAGTGTTTAATATTTTTTGATTTATAGATAAAAAGGGTCGGAATAGTATAAATATTATATCGATTATATGTTACAAATGATTATATAAATAAATTGGATATTTTTTTTGACAAAGTTCAAGATTGGTTTGTACTCCCTTCCTTTCAATAAGTTTCTTGTCTCAAGGAATCTTTGGTTTCCCACTTGATCTCCTAAAGGCTTTCACACTCCATATTGGAGCAAAGAAATAATGTCTTACCTAAACTTGATTGTGCAACAATTAAGGGTTTTAATCAAAAGTAGTTGTTGGGTTATTCTACCAAACTTTCATACATTTTTTGGCTAATTAATGAACTAAATGTTGAGGGAGGAATAGATGTTGAAAGTGGTTGACGAACTTAACTTTGGCATTAACAATGCCTAATTAATGAAATTTGAATTTAATTACGTAAATGAGAAAATTATATTATGAGTTATTTACGATACATTATTTATGAGATCGACCGTTAAATATATTAATTTTATTAATTTTTTGATCTTATCTTTTTCATCAAGTTATCAAGTGATTCTTCACTTTAAAAAAACTATTTTAAAATTAATTTACAATGACAAAAATGATCTATAGTATAATTTCCCAAGCAAATAACCCCATAAAAAACTATTTTATGAGATGAACCGATTAAATATATTAATTTTATTAATTTAAAAAAGTCGTCACTCTTACCTCCTTAAAAGGTACATATGTTGCTCGGTGTATAACAAGATTTCTTGGTGGATGTGGTTATTTTATAATTTTTTACACACACTTAATTGATATATTAATTAAAACTCTTTTAAAATATATACTTTAATAAATTTAGAGTTTACTTCATGTTTACACTCTTAGAAATAAAATTCGATAAAGTAAATTAAAATTTCGAAATTAAGTCTCACTTTATGTTGATTATATATAGATTTTTTTAAAATTTTGGCTTGGTTTAAACTCACTGTGGAGAAATTATATCATGGGTAAGTCTCACCACGTTATTCATGGGACCAACCATTAAAAAACGTTCATCTCATCATTTTTTTCATGTCATATTTTCCTAAGTGAATCTTCATTCATATTTACTGTTAATTTATTTTAAAAATATTTTTTTCAAGTTTAGATTCACTTAAAAAAATATAACATAAAAAAGTTGATGATGTGTGTGATTTTTAGTGGTTAGCCTCATGGACTCGTGGTGGTACTTAATTATAATATAATTTTTCCGTTTTGCGAATTATTCGTATTTATTTGATCCGGACATATTTTGATTATCAATTTGATCTTGTAATTTAATTATTCCTTCTACTTCTAATGATTTGAATTCTCTTGTGACTGTACTTATTATAACGTAGGCATCTATTTTTAAAACCCCAATTGAAACACTCTAGATTGGGTCCAATAAGCTATCCTCTTAGGCCCAAATGACTCTGAAAGACCCTGAACCCAAAAATGTAAAAGCTTTGTGCTTTCTCCAATATGGGAAGGACATCATGGGTTTCATTTCATACTCCTATTGAAATAGCCTTTCCTTGAATTTATGCTTACTTTTAACAGCTTGAAAATGGAGCATTGGGACATACCCTCATTATTACGTGAACATAGTAGTTGCTGATTGCTGAATAGAACAATGAAGCGTGACACCATGTAATTATGGGATGTGTGTTCATAGGTCAATGTTAACAAAGGGATGCATCCTTACATTTATAACTATACAAAAATATTTTTTTAGAGCAACAAATACTATTATTAGATCATATTATATGTTTAAAAAATATTTTTTGTTCGAATGTATTCTTGTTGTTTCGTACCAGTGAGATTCTGGACATGCGCAATAAGAATGATCGTACAGGGCCCCTAAAAAAGAAGACCCCGAAATTTTGATAAACTACATTCATTTGATATGTTAATCTCGAAATTCATTATAATTTTTTTAAAAATACTCTCAATAAAGATAAATTATAATTGCTAAAATATTATAATTTTTTTTTAAATGTGATAATTAATTATAGAATCTCGTTAATTATTCCTATTACGAACTATTACTTCTATAGAACCAGTAGAATTCTAGAAAAATGCAATAATAGCGATCGCACAGGGGTCCATTGTTTCTAAGGGTCATATTTTTAGAACTAATAGAGGTTGTGGATAATTACTTCTATAAATCACATTTTAATAAATTACAGAGGACCCCAAAATATTTAAACCAACCCTGATTTGTACAACACTTTCAAGATGTAATATTCATTATAAATTTTAATTTTTGATATCTATATTAAGGGGTGGAGATCTCTTGGGCTCAAAGAATCTATGTTATAAATCATAAATTTTAAATTAATCACATAAAATCTAATAATTAATTAAATATTTAATCAAGTGAAGACTAAACTAAAAAAAGGGTTCGTTCTCCTTAAATTTCTTGATATAATAACAATTTAAATATTAAAAAAATATTTAATAAATTTTTAAATTTAATATTTTTATTTCTTCCCATATTCCAACCCGACTTCCTCCCTATGCCTATTTTTTGACGTCCTAGACCAATTACTGAAAACAATCCCCGCATCCTGTGACCTGTAGACCCTAGAATCTAGATGGCAAGTTCGGTCAGAAAATTACAATGTTTGGAGGCGCAAGGGGATAGAGGAACTTTGGCATAATGTGGGCATGGGGATGCCTGGGGAGGGAGGGATATAGAAATTGGATTATTATCCTATACGTTAACAGTAAAAGTTAAAATTTGGCAAAAGTATTTTAATTTTAGAAGTTAACAGTAAAAATTAAAATTTTACAAAAGTATTTTAATTTTAGAATTTATGTAATTTAGTTTAAGGTGTAAAATTTAGGAGTTCAAAAATATAGATTTAAAATTTAAGGAAAACAATTAGTATTTATAATTTAGGTTTATAATTTAATAATACACATCGTGTATAATAGTGTCCGAACTTGAATTACTTAATAAATTATATCATCTTTTATCACTGAAATTACTGTACAAGTTTAAATTTTGTATATATTTTAGATATAAATAATAAGTATAATGATAATTGTTATATTTATTAAATTAGATTCTGTTTTTAATTTATGTGATATTTATGAAATTAAATCGTAATTTAGTTGTACCATTTTGTTACCATTTGAATTTAGACCCAAATTGCAAAATTGACAGAGTATTTTTTTTTATCTTTTATCATATTTCATTCTATGTTTTTTTGTTAAATATTCTTAAAAATTAATTTTAAAGTCTAACCCTTATTTTTTATATCTTAAACCTTAAACCCTACACCATAAAAATTACACCTACCTCTAATTCTCTAAACCCGAACCACAACACATAACCTTAAACTCTATACCCTAAACTCTCAAATTTAAGACGAAGGCATGAAAAAAACACAGACGATTTGTACCCAAATTAACATTGTATAATATATTTCCCATAACAAAATTCTTTTTTTCCCCTTTCTTGCAGTTTGAATGAGCTAACAATGAGAGATCACAGAGGCTGCTGACAGACCTCTATTTTGCTTGTTTAGCAGCCGAGAAAAAAAAAACCAGTAACAATACACCGACGACAAAGATTTTCATTACATGATGGTGCCGACATAACCAATTCCTGTAATGAAGAAGGTAATGGTTTGGAGGAATAGGTACACGAAGTAGTTGTTCTTCCCATGGACGAAATCATAGCATCCGCATAGGAAAAGGAATGTTGCAAATCCCAACTCCAATGTGTTCATTCTGTTCATGTAAGAAACAATAAGTGAATTTCGAAAACGAATATGTTCGATGGATCGTACATTTATCGAACTAAGTTCTTTACCTATCAGAGAATTTGAACCTAAATCTTCTGGGAGCTTTAGCATTTGTCTTGTTCTTAGCAGCCTCCGCTGCTTTCTTGACTGCATCTCCGAGTTTCTCAGTGACCACCCACTCGTTCACTCTGCCTGCCTCTAACAGACCGATCAATGTGGCCTTTGTCCGATGCAACGACATCACGTTCTCGAACAGAATCCAGTAAAATAGTAAGTGGATAGATCTGCACATGTCCAGTAAAGTTCGATTTTTGTATTAGATACAAGTATTTCAAGAACAATGAAGAACAAGATCCCGGCATACCTCGGCGTTCCTACGGAGTTTAGGATTGTGATTACGGAAGGAATATAAACGGCACCCCATAACGGAACTTTAACTTCGGGAACCAGAATGGTAAGGGGAAGGACAACGCAGTAGAATGAAAAGGTGACCATATGAGCAATGATCTTTCGGACAAAGAAGAAGCTGTAAATGACATATACTTTCTTCCAGAATTTCACTTTCTGCAACATGAGAATATTAGCAAATGTACAAGAGTGATGTCAAAGTGACAAAAGAAGGTAACTGGAGAGCATAATTTAACCTTGTTTTGAATGATCTCCCACACCATTTTCCTAAACAGATTTGCAGGGCCACAAGACCATCTATGTTGCTGGAAACGGAAGGCCTTGAAAGTACTGGGAAGTTCACTTTTTACCTATACAAAGTTTTACAAACATATGGACTTGGAACCATAGGTTGGACCTGTTTTGAAACAAGAAGACCAAGAAATACCTGAAGATCTCCGAGGTAAACAAATTTCCATCCCCGAAGACTAGCTCTGACGGCGAGGTCCATGTCCTCTACGGTGGTTCTATCCTTCCATCCGCCAGCTTCGTTAATGGCAGTGATTCTCCATATACCAGCAGTTCCTGCATTTCCAAAAGAAGGCTTATTTGAGCCTTGACAGTCTTATAATAGCAGTGTTGGTTGATGATGTAGTGTACTGGAGAGGTTTACCGTTAAATCCAAAGAAAGCATGAGTGGCTGAGCCAACTTCTTGTTCCACCGTGAAATGGTAATCCAACGACATCTCTTGCAGTCTGGTTAACAAGCATTCATCCGCGTTCACTACAAATAGAGGATAAATTTAGATGTTTAACTTAATTTAATTCATATGGTTATTAATTATTATTATATCGAATTCTTTATCGATAAAACTTGTTTATGGCTAAGAATTTAATCAAAATTTAGTCGATATCTAAGGTGACTATACATAGATTATATTGTGTGTGATGAAAGGGAAAGGCTGGGCAAGAGAAAGAGTGGAGTGGGTCCCAACCCGTGATTGGTGGGGCTCGGTTCTTTTCCGACACAAACCGAAGACTCAAAACTTTAGGACCAAATTATAAACAGAAACTAAAAATGTTACATGTTTTCGAGGCCTTCAGCACCCATGTAATAATAAAAGAAAGGTGATGAAATGATAAAAAAAAAAGAAGCAAATGATATCAGGGTTGAAATCTGTGTACCAAATCTCCAACGAGCTTGAACGAGAGCAATGTCTGGGTTATGGACGAGAAACGGAATGCTCCGTCGGAGGAAATCAGGTTCGGGTCTGAAATCCGCGTCGATAATGGCCACATATTCACAGTGCTTCACGTAGCTCCTCTTCAACCCTTCTTTCAAGGCTCCCGCTTTGTAACCTGTCCTGTTTTCCCTGATTTGGTACGTTACGTTGATCCCTTTGCTCGCCCATCTTTGGCACTCTTGCTCCACAAGTAACTGCTCTCAACAATCCAGACATCCTTAGAAAAAACGGTGATGTAATAATTAGGGTATAATCTAGTGGGGAAGTAGTTTTTTACCTTGATTTCCGGGTCAGTCGAATCGTCAAGCACTTGGATGACGAGCCGATCCGCCGGCCATGACAGTCCACAGGCCGCTCCAATCGAGATTTTGTAAACCTGTTTCGATTGGAACAAGTATTTTAGCTGAGTTCAGAGCCGGAAAGAAAAGAAGAATGGAGTGTACGAGAGACCTCTTTTTCATTGAACATTGGGATTTGTACTAAGACAGCAGGGAAATTAGAGGTTCCAAGTTCCTCGTCGTCTTGGATGGGCTCGTATTTGTAACGTTTCTGTGGCTTTTTCCAGAATAGCTTGACGAGGATGATGACGATTCCCATGTAGACACGCTCCATGAAGAGCATGATCGACATTGCCAGACAAATGTAGACACTGAGGTTCAGTACTGGTACAATCACTGGGTTTTTGATGAGTTCCCATATGAAATCGAGTTGTCCCGTAATGTCGCCTTGTAATGACTCTGGGTCTGGGATGAACAGCTTTGGCGACACTTGATCCATCTCTGCTTAAAAAAATGAAACTTCCTCACTGTTTCTGCTAGCCTAGGCCTAGCAATCTCAGAGAGCAGGTGTGTTTTTATAGTTTCATTCCTCGGTTGGAATCCCATCTGTTTTGGTTCCATATAATCTCCTACCATTAATTACCGCCATTATGATAGTTCAATTCTGACTCATCCAGAATCCAACTGCCTTTATTTTCGTTTGGGGTTAAGTTTTAGAAACATTGATTTCCGTTTACAAGACTCGAATTCAAACAGTACGCGAGGGATTACAGTGGATATTGATATAACTAAAGATAAATATTTGAGTGAGTTGAGTCGAATCGAGTTAAAAATTTTGAGTTATTTAAGTCGATAAATTTAATTTTATAACTTAGATTTTATTTGAATTTTTTATTTGAGTCGAGTTTATTAAGTTTGAATTTAGTTAATTTTTTAAATCTATATAAAAATTTTAATTGTAACTATTTATAATGTTATAGTACGTGAATTAGTAAATGTGGAGCAACGAAAGGGCACACTTCCATCTCCCTGAAAACAACAAAGTTTTATTGGCTTCACCTTCGTTCAAAGTTGGGTAAATCACTGTTTGCTTAATAAGCAACAATTATGACACAATTTGCGTTTTCTAAGACAGCCTTTTTAACATATAATACATAAATGTTAAAAAAATATTTTTATAAATATTTTAATTTTAAGATTAAAATTTATAATTTAGATGTTAGAGAGTTTAAGTTTAGAGGTTTAAAATTTAAAGGTAGTTAAAATTATAATTATGGTTTAAATATTAGAATTTATAGTAGTAAAATTAGAGATTTAAGGTTTTAACAAACCTTAAATTCTAACCTAAACCCTAAACCTAAATGTTTTTTTTTATTTCTTAAACACAAATCAATCCTAAAACACAACCCATCAATTCTAAATCACTAAAATTAAACCATAAAAGATAACCCTACACCCTAAAACACTTACAGATTTTTTTCTGCTTGTGTACAAAATAATTACCCATATACATAAAGGTAAATCATTATTGTTTAATCAATTTAAAAGTATATGTTAAAAAAATTAAAAAAATAAGTGATGAATTCAAGTTATAAATAGGTTTGGTATTTGACTAAATGTTAAATGCTAAATATAATTAGATTATTTACTAGATGTAAATTTTAAAGAGTACTGTATAAAAAATAAAAATAAATTAAACCGTGTTTAAAATATTTAACAGTACGTGATAAGTAGGAACTATTCTACTTTACATTCTTCGTATTTTTTCATGAAAAATATTCTAATAAATGATTTTACTTTCAAATTATGAAACATGCTAAAAATATTAATTTTTCAAAGAATTACCCAGCCTGCCCTTCGTTTAAGATAAGAAATTACATGATAGACGTTGAAATTTGAAACTAAAACAAGATAGGTGAAGAGAGAATCCATAATAGAACTTGAAAATGATATGATTGAAAGAGACGAGTAGGGATCTTAAATATAATCAATAAACATACGTATCATCTATTTGTGGGTTTACCTTGTTTTTTTATTTTCAAAATAATTTGTTAAAATTGAAATAAAAACTCACTCCCATAAGACACTAAAAAGTGGGAGAAAAAACACTCACCGAGGTGCAATATCATTGTGAAGAATCAAAAATTGCAGATCTTGGCTAAGCCGAAAAGAATACGTAGATCATTTTTGCTCCCGCCAGCCTTCGCACTGGGATTTAACTGTACACGCCTCAGAGGGGCAAGTGTGTGTCGGCTGTTAAATTAAAGAGTTGTGAAGTGTATATGGAACAAACCTTCGAATCCAGTCGTCTTTGTTTTCATTATAGCAAGCCAGCTAGTAGTGCAGCAGGATCATTTGGGGGTATTTGGGGGGGGGGGGGGGGGGGGTGGAGCTGCAGGAGGTGATGGGGGTGCCTGAGAAACTGTAGGAATGCTAACCAGTTGTTCTTTGATGAATTCTTTCAACCTGTATGTAAAAAAATATAAGAGAAGTCTGACAATCCAATCAAACTATGAACTTCTTTGGATAAAATGTAGCTACGTACTCGAATGTTAGTGTAGGATCGCCTGAAGCAAGTGTCATTCGCAACTGAGTTCTGTCTGCTGGATCTGTTTCAATTCTGACCTGAATAGTACAAAAGAAACGGCTTGTAAACAGAAACTTTCCACAAATTCTAATGCACTACAAGCTCATGGATAATTTCAGAAACAAATTTAGTACAATAAAACATCCCTGTATAGCTTGAACAAAACAAGTTTCCTACCAAGCAAAGCATGCCACTTGTTTTCTCCGAGCAGAAGGTTGTGCTGGCAACTAGATTATTAGGATTTGGATCCTGGAACAGAAAATTAAACAATGAACGACGCATATATAAATGGGCAGTATTCGAGTGAAAGGACTTACGATCCCTTGAGAACTCATTAGTCCAAAACTGTGGAGTAGATTTGCCATTTCTGGAAGAGCCATTGGTCTTACACCTCTTACCTGCCCAAATTTGGAGCAAAATGACTACAGATCAGACAGCAAGCACAGCAGAGAAAATAAACTAGACTACAAATTATGAGTATAAACTAGAATGCGAACAACAAGACTCAATTATATACAACAGAGGTTTACACTATTATACACATAGGTATGGGATAAAAAAGGAGGTATACATACAACTTCTTGAAGTTTCAATGGTGGTCCTGCAAGTGATCTCCATTGGGGGAAAAACTCCTCAGCAGAAACCGATATGGGCTGAAGAAACTTATTCAGCACAGCAGGAAGACGAAGTTTGATGTTAACCTGTAATAGGCAATGGCATAGTAAATAAACCAGCACCCGGAGACTTAAAAGTTTATAATATATCAGTTATCTACAAGTACCATATCGGTTCCGAATTTGTAGGAGAAGTCGAGAACAGCTACATCCCTGCTTGGCTGAAGGTTTACAACCTCAAGTGGGCATTGCACCTACAGAAACCATGAAAAGAAAATGAAATAAGCATGATGATACAAAAAAATATTGAAGGACAACAAATATTCATCAATAAGCATCGTGTAACTAGTTAGAAGCACAATTAGTACTTTTTACCTGTGCTCGAGGAGGTATGGTATCAGGAACTAAGGAAAGCTCCATCTTCAAATGAGCAGGGGGATATATCAAAGCCTGAACTGAAATGAGAGGAGAAGTATTCTTGTTTCCTAAGAAAAGAACAAGACGTCCATGATGAGCTCGCCACTCTGCTTTAATGCCAATCTGAAGTAATTTTTAGTGAGGAAATCAGCATCAACCTTTTGGAAGCTTCTAATGGAATCATAAAACCAACTTGAAAACCAAATTAGTATCCTAAGTTTAACCTCAGGAAATAATTGAAAGTGAAAGATAACAAAAAATATGGAATATGAAAAGTGAAAGGTTTGTACCTGAATGCAAGGGTCTTCGTATAGAATACCGCTATCTTTGAGGCATAAAACACGAAATCTTTCAGCAATATTTACTATCGGCTGCAGATGCAAGTAGTAAATCAACTAGTGAAACTAATAACAATACTGAACCACTTAGATTCACATGCAATTTTACAATGACCAAACTCGTAACTTGTGTCTGGAAAGTGGTACCTGAATTGTATTTGTCTCCACTGCTACAGGTACTATGGCTGAACCATCGACCGCATCTGAACTACCATCCAATCCTGGAGCTGCATTTTGCTCATATTGAACAGCATCACCAGGAGGGCCCTCAATAGCCAATGGACCCAAAATATCACTAAGGAGGTCTGCTGGAGGCGGTTGTGGATCTACTTTGCTTATATTTCCATTTTCTTGAGAAGGAGCTTGCTTTGTTGAATTATAATCCTGCCAAGATATCAAGTGACTGAAAATTAGACTTAACAATAATAGCTACACAAATCTGTATATCTATAACCTATAATGTAAAGAACAGATTGAATTAACTGACATAGAAAAAAATGATTTTTATATTTCTACATTGTCATTTCAAATATTTATGTTAAATGGATATTAATAAAATTATCCAATTTGATAAATAATGTCATATTTCCGTTAATTAAATATGTAATCATTTCATAAATGTCAGAGCAAGTTTATGGTAAAATGTAAATTTCAGTTTGTAAACAACATATGCAATCATATGTCTAATCTTTAATGAATTTGTGAAAAAAATATAAAAAAGGCATACATGTTCAATGAGTGTGGCAATAGCAGCTAGTATATCATAAACCTAGAAAACAAGTAGCCACTGGGATTGCAAAAGAACTAACCTCAGTATTATCCATATTGGGGGCCTTAACTACACTAAGCTGACCAACAGAAACTGGTGGCGGTGCCCCATTTGTAGGGTGTTGGTCAGTTACAACCAAAGCATTTGATGGTTGCTGTTGAGCACGCAACTTGATGGCACTTTGCTCTGCAGTGTCACCCTCAGCATCTTCAGCCTTTTTGATCAATGAAGACTGTAAATTGAGGACAGGAGCATAGTTTAGCCATCACTCAAATCAAGACTATGCATAGACCTCAACAGGCAGCTTCTAAACAAGTACACAAACCTGACGCTCAGGAAATTTAGGCATTTCAGCCAAAATATCCATTAGAGCATCACCCTTCCGACTCAATGCAAAATATTCAACAGCTCGTTGTTGTATCTCCGAGTCAATGCAGCTCTCATATCTAAGTTAAGAGTTACAAAAGTGTGTTGAGCAAATCACATTATTTTGATGACAATAAAACCAAAAAAGTTAAAATATCAAAGAAACTAGGGATGGAATGTTGGAGCATTCAGAGAGAAAATTATGCCAAACTAAATCTCACTTGGTGAATATTGCCCAAATTTGATTTTGCAGTACTTTATCAGGAGGCTGAGTGTGCATTAAGATCTTAGCATAAGCTGATAGAAGAATAGGAATGATAGTAGTTCTGAAATGTGATATACATTATAGTAAGACACTAAAATAATAGAGAATAAGTATTTATGAAACATGGAGAATAAATGGTTAAAGGCTCTTACCTTACTGTAGGAAGTTTCTCATGTATGATGCTAAAGATTTCTTTTGGACTACACCCAGGTCGTCTAGCCAGGAGGTGGCTGTATTCTCCAAGAATATAAGCACAGACCTGTTTGGTACAAACAAACACCAAAATGAACTTACATATCTCTGTCCATAATATACACGCCTATGTAAAATATGTACCACATACTGTCTCCATGACTGAAAACTCATTCTGAAAAAAAGAACTACAAATTATACGAACCTGGACCATTTTCTCATGTACGGCGGGCTTGTCAAGATACTCTTTTGCCTTTGCAGCTGCATAAGGCTGGTCATAAACATAAACATTTCAGATTGAAAACCACCAAAAGAATATTTTTTTCTGTTATAAAGTAACATAACTAAATGTGTTGGACTTTTTGATCACCTGTAGGTCTTCGTTGTTAGTAACAAACTGCACAACACGGAACCATATGTCATCGCTAATGAAGTCTCCTGCCTTTTCAATCAACTGAAGAATCACATCTACATACCTGCAATGTTTAGGCAAAATAGTTCCTTTGTAAGGAATAACACAACCAATCATTTGATGAGGCTACTGTACACAATAGAAAATAGAACACTGAGGTAGAAAATCTCCATTAATAAGCATATGGGTTAACACCCTGCTCCCAGCCAACATGCTTACCATGACAGATCAGGAGCAAACTTCTCAGCAAGAATGGCTGCTTTGAGTGACAATTCCTCACGCATTGTGAAATCAGCTAAGCTCAGATACTGGTAAAGAGATGACAGTCAGTAACATTCTCATCTCATTCCCGAGCATTTAAGTAGCTATATAGAAAATAAACTATTTGAGGAATCATTCAAAGTAATAGTTTTTCTGTGTTTGAGACTTCTGTACCTGCAACAATTCTTCAACAATGTCCTTTGCATTTGTTACATCACACATACCATAAAGCAAATCAAGAGCTCGCCTACAGATACTGGAAAATTCACACTAGCATTAGTCAAAGAAAATGGATCTGAACATACATTTTGAAACATATATAGTTCCATGTTTAGAAATTCAAGGCTTTAGACACAGATGAAGGTTCAAGTCTTGAATATATTGGGTAAGTTCTCATTTTTAACTAGTCATATGAGGAACGCTTGGCATGTCATTTTTAACTAGTCAGATGAGGAACTCGTAACAAGAAAATTATATGAGATGATTCTCAGTCAAGGATAGTTGGCATGTCTTAAACTGGGTAACTCATATATTTGAGCCTGTATACAAATAATTCACAGAAGAGAATCATGGCAATAAGAGTTTAAGTGCAATCAATACTAAAAGAAATGCAAAATAAGAAACTCAACCTGATATCAGGATCCTTCAATGATGTGATAATTTGTGCCTGATGTCTTTTTATAATGTCTTGCACATCGGCAACTATTAGCATCCTAGTCATATTTTCCTGCACCCAAGTATTTAAAATCTAAGTAAATCATTAGGTGATATATAACCACCGTGATCTGGAACACGCAAACATATTTTCTAGTCTGCAAACGAGACCATTAATGGAGAACCAAGTAATTATGTTTCCATAACTTACCAAACCAAGATATCTAATATTTGGTTCACGAACAGCAATGAATTTCCCAAGAAGGGCCACACACTGAGACATCATCTCCTTTTCAGCATCAAGATGCATGACCTGCAATAACGAGAGCAAATGTACAGCCAACTTAAGAAGTCTTTGAACATGCTTAGTATGGTAGAATAGTGACGTGTGTATTTAAGTTATATACTTCACATGATGTTTACATGAATAGAGGAATCAGAAGAGGGCAAACTAATAGCTGGAAGTATGTCATAAAAAGGCGGGAAAGCAGATAAGTTGCTTCTGAAACACTATGTTTTTTTCCTCGTGTGCATGTGCAGATTAAGGGTGTTATAATCCATATATTTCTACTACATACCCACACCAGGGTAGGGAAGTACATATGAAAGCTAAAAAAGCACATAACATTTCTGGTCATTGGATAGAAGACATGAGACCCACCCAAAAGCACCTATGCGATTAATTTCAGCAAGATTTTCATACTAGTGTCTATTTGAGCTAGACAGACTCGATCGTTCTAAAATCACTTTATGCAAAAAATATTTCGATAATAAATTTCACATGCTCTGCCAGAATTAAGAAGTAAACTCACAAGGGCAAGAGCTTCAAAGAGGACAGCATGTGATGCATTATTCTTATTAACGTTTTTCACAACATCTGTTCCCATTAATATACGTTGTAGGACCTGAAATCCACAATCAAGTTCCATTAATACCAAAATAACCATAATAGAAAACAAAAACTGTATAGGGAAGTTTAAACCTCAAATAGTGTTCTTCTTGTATTTGGATCTTCAATGGTAGGAAAATACTGAAGAGCCCTCATTGTCTTAACCTATTATAAAAGAACAATAAACACCACAATAAAATCTACCAAATATGAGTTAATGATAAATTGATAATTACTGATAAACAAAGCCATCAACTCTAACATAGAGAGAGAAAAAACAGTGGCGATAATTGGATACAATTACCAAATAATCAAGTGCAAACATATCCAAGAGAACAAGTTTCACTTGAAACAAACTTATATACACTAATTGGACCAGGCATGTGGCTTTTTTCTGATCTAGCCATCAAATTCACAGGAGTTACAAAAATGAAATGGGACATACCTGCAGCCATGGAGATGGGATACCATAGTAAGTATATTCCTGTGGAACATCTTGGTTCCTTGCAAGGCGTTCCAATATTTTAACACACTTTGGAAGGCAAGTCCAATAAGCTTCATGATTAATTGATACCAAAGCAACAAGAAGGCTCATAGAAGCTGTCAAAACACCAAGATCACGCTCATCTAAAAGTTGTGCCATCCGATCCGCCCTAAAACACAAGGCAAGAAAAATAATTCAGCAGAAGCACAGCTTAATATCATAAAACAGTCAATTGAGATGAAATTGTTAACATTCTACCATACCAGCCATCAACACTGACAACATCAAGATTTTTCCTAAACAATCGCAGTAAACATAATGCAGCTTTTTTCCGTACAAGTGGTCTGCAGCTGCTAGACAGCTGAAAAATAGATTCAATAAGTGTAAAATAATTTTCTTAAAGAAGTATAACTTAACAAGTTTTTGGTCGATCTTACAAGTAACTTTTGAACATCAGGTGCCAAAGACTCAGCAAATTCTCTCCCACCAATATTCCCAACCTACAAAGTTAATTCAAAACAAGGCAGATGTGAGGCCACAACAATAACAATATCAGAAACCTAAACAAAAACTATATGGAAATCCTTAGGTGTCCGTAAATCATCCCAACAAAAGGTAACAAAAGAGTAACCAGAACATCAATAACTAAAAACTTTGTATATAAAGCAACATCCAAGGCCAAAGCAATAGTAAACTGAATGTAATATAACCACCTGTTGCAGATCCAGAGATAATGAGCTACGATCTAAATCATAAAGTGATCAATAATATTAGGAAAGTAAAAACAAACTGTTAACAAAAGAGAAAAAAAAAATCTCAATCACATGTTTTAGACAGATCATAATTTCCGTATGTATCTCAGGTATGTACGTTAGGTGCTCAAAGCAGTATATTAAAAACACTTCTATCACATTCTAATTACATTAATGGTGTCTAGAACCTCAAACAGTTTTTCTTATCCTTACCAAGGTTAATGCCAGGCATTGAGAAGTCTCATTTCGACCAATTATATCATTGCGCACAGTATTGATGGCTAGTCTCAGAAAATCATGATTTTCGTTGAGCAAACATGATGTCACAATGTATCCCACCTGAAGTCAATTATAGAACAAAAGTTAAGAAAACCATAGTGAAAATAATTAATACAGAAAATGTTAACATGTAGATTTGAAGATCAACAATTAGAGCATGATAATATATCCTTATTATGATAAGCCAAATAAGCTACATTATCTGAAAAGGTTACATGAATATCCATATATTATCCAGGATACCACAATCATGATAAAATTGGTATCATGAAGCCCCATTCAAATACTCATAAGCATCAGTACTTTACAAAATGATGGTGATCTATAGTGCTTAGAAAGTACCAATCACGTGCCAAGTTTATTGTTGCAGGAAACTAGTTACATGTAACAATAACTGATATGAATGTAAAGAATAACGCTTTCATAGTGGGCAGATTCTAACTAGAGACTTGGTTTGTATGAATAAAGATGTAATGTCCTATTGAAATAATATATAACAGAGTACTCTTTTCTCTGTTTTCTACTATGTTCTACATGCTGTTTCTCACAAAATAACAGAAACATAGCTGAAATCTTTCAACAGGTTATCTTGTTTATACATTCAAGTTTTGTTGGCCCTTCTCCTCCTTTCTTTCTCAAAGGGAAAGGAGGAAATGATGAAAAAAAAAACTTTAGGCCTTGGTTTACAACTTTTCTCATTTACTGTTCTTTCGAGCTCGCAAATAAGGATGTCACTACCAGGGCATAAGTCCACCAAATTTCTCTCCATTTAATGTCTCGTGGATGTGATACTAATCAAATTAAAGAGAGAACAAGAATGGATCTTACCTGCTTTTCTGCATACTTTGGAGCAGATATCAAGGAAACAGCTTCCATATGACCAAAATCAACGTCATAACCCAGCATGTAAATGTAAAGCATTTTCCAAACATATTTCTTCTTACCATGTGGTGTCAATCCCTGTCTCAGAAGAACATGAACTTTCAATAACAAACTGCTCACTCATCTTGGAAAGGCACTAAAATGACATCATTAACAAAGCATTAAATCGTTCCATGAAAAAGTTTCTAGGGAACGAGCAGTGTTTGGAAAATTTAGGCTTTAACAATTAAACTTCACATGAAAGAATGAGCTAAACTCCTCCCTGGTAAGTTAACTATAAAAGCAGGGGTAAATAAAAAAGAAACTTAATGTAAAAAACGACAAGGTTACTTTCTTGGATATGGAGACCTTACTGAGATTCACCCAACATCACTTAATAAATAAATATACAGATTCCTGTAAATGAATGTAGAACATAACATTCTACCATGTAGGAAGCTGGGGCAAATACTCAATGTGAAACAAACGCAAACTCAATTATGTTTCTTATTAAGACTTGAATTAGATTTGTATGAACCTCAACAAATCAAACATGTCATACTAGTAAGATGATACTATGACTAAGCAAAGAATATTTCCAAAAAAGGCAAAATTTCTAAGGTTTATCAATATAAAACTTGAGAAGGAGAAAATACAAAATTCTGTAAAATTTAACAGTAATCATGCTACAGGCCTACAGCACAAAATAATCTATTCAATCAACTACATTAGTGAGGAAGGGGGAAAGGAGATGTTCATTAGGTTGAGAACCAAATGTTTTTCCCTTCAACATAAAACAAAATAAGGGAATGCAAATGAAAAGGCCCAAATATGCACCTCATAAAAAGTTCCCCACAAGAGGAGGTTGAAGGAGATGGAGAGGAGTGAAAGACGCTCTAACATCAGAGAAAAGCAAATCAAATCAAACGATGCAAGAACCTCTTCTAACTATCAGAAGCGGCAAGAATTATAAAACAATAAAAAAGTCAGTCCCAATATGCCAATGGCATTGATAGATAGGTTCAACTTATGGAAACACATCTTTAAGTGATAAATCCTCACTAATGCATACAAATTAAAATTTTTGACGTGTTTGGCTCATTAAATGTGGTTCTGCAAGAAAATACATCTTGCTGGCCTTCAGACAAAACGGTGAGAACTGATTCTTCACAGTGAGTCAAAGACCTCATTAAGCAGTAAGGAAACTTATTACATGAAACCTATTTGTTTGTAACTATATATAATATAATCTATGCTTCTAATAATCGCAATATGCTTATTTGATTATAGTTTAGCAATGGTATGGACTTCCCTTCCCTCTGAGTGTCATGCAGTAGACATGTTCCAGAGGTTCACTACTTCATGTAATGTCCTTAACAGGAGCTCAAATTGTAAAGAGTTTCCCAGGATTAGCAAGCAAAATGAAGTCTAATACACTATATAGATTTAGAATTCATAAGATTTGAGATCCAAACCTACTGCAAACTCTACATAAAACATTTCAAAATACGTTTAGCCAACAGAAAAACGGAAGTGCTTATGAAGATCGCGATTCTTCACTCTAACAGCTTCCACCACTGCTATGAATCAACGAGGAATCCTTTTTCCTAAAGAAAAAACATATAGGCAATTTATTTGCAATAATCTACCGGCAGTGATAAAATCGATATGCCTATAACGTTTACAAACGCATAGACTTCACAGCTTAACTAAGTTCACGCCTGTCTCTAAAAAAATCAAAATTAACGAAAGAATCATGTGCACTTTAGTTCTACTGAAGCACAGAATCTAAAAGTAAGTCCGATCATTTTCAAACACGGAATTTAATTAGAAAGGGAAAAACCTTTTCTTTTTTGAATCGATTACGGATATTGCCGAGCTCTTTATCGACGCGTAAACGCTCTTGCTCTTTGTTCTGGCAATTCCGTATGTCGCTAATGAAAATCGAGAGCCCTCTCATCCCGTGCAGTGCCATTCCGGTTTACTGATCAGATCCACTTCTTATTCAATTGGGATCTGCCTCTCAGTTTTCCAGATCTTTCTGTCTCTTTCCAATGGCGATGGAGAAATCGACCCGGCATCACAAATTTGCCATGGAGACGAAAATAAGCTGGTGAAGAGAAATGCAAATAGAGAAAGAGTTGTTCCTTAGTCGGATCGGGTCGTTAACCGGGTTGAGCTAAGATCGGCTTTAAAATTCATTTTTAATTAATATTAATATTGTATTGGGTAAACTACCTAAATGGCCACTATACTAGGATTTAGTCATGATTTGGATATTTATATTTTAATTTGATTCTTTTTAAGTATTATTCTTGATTTAATGATATATGATTTAAAATTAATCAAATTAATTATCGAGATTTAAAATAATTTTATAAAAATATTTTTAAATTTTTAAATTTTAATTAATTTAGGGTTAATAATAGAATAAATTAAATAATAATAAATTATTAATTATATCTCCCATAATTTAAATTTTTTAGGTTAAAACCTTAGTTTAACTTTTGGTGTGTTTATGTAAAAGCCCTAATATAACGAAAAATTATATCATGGGTCAGTCCCACCACCTGTTCATGGGACCAACCAATAAAAACTGCCCATTTCATCAATTTTTCCATGTCATAATTTTTTCCCAAGTGAATCTTCACTTGAAAAATTAAAAAATAATGAGGTAGACAGTTTCTATTGGTTGGTCTCATGGATGACATGATGGGACTGACCCATGATATAATTTCTCATAATATAACATATTCAATAGTCATTCATTTAATTCTTTATTATCTTAATAAAAATAATTTTAATTTTAAAAAGAGATGTTTATTGATTTAAGTATTTGTGTAGTAATATCTTGATTTAATGGATATTACCAAAATATTCATGTTTACTTATATTTTCTAAAGGTAATCTTTAAATAAATAAAATCTGACCGAATCATAATATCATATTTAATTATTTTTATCCTGCATAAAAGAGATATAATTTGAATTATATACACTTATTTGATATTGGTTTAATCTATGGTCTAAATCTAAAATTGTTATTATTAATTAAATGATTGATTCATTCAAATCCATAAAAGTGTTAAAATCTATTTAATTAAAATTTTATAAATTAAATTTAATATAATTTTTAATGATTTTCAAGATAAAAAACACATATGATTTGACATTAATTTGGAGTATTATGAAGTCATAATCAATTCTAAAAATATATTTTAAAAATATATTTTTATTGAATCTTTAATTTTATGATGCCCGATCTATTATCCAAGTAATGACGATGACTCCAAATTTATTTTAAAAATATATTTTTCAAAAAGAAATCCCAAATCCAAATGATGACGACTACAACTGTTGTGAAAAGGGAGGAGGTATCAGGAATCAAACATATCCAGCAGTAACCAAGTGTTGTAACAAAAAGAAACATTTCCAATCAAATGCATACTCAAAAGAACAGTTCGACCTAGAAATCTTAAGCTCCATTTCTATGCAGAAACAGTCTAAAAACTCACCATGGGAACCTTTGCTTGCAACAAGTACCCTGAAATTGGGGTGCATGAGCAATCATGTTCTTACAAAACTGGAGTTGACACCTAAAGAAACCGTCCCCAACCAAAGCTTCCAAACGGTATGATACAGATGTCTTATGATCGAAGAAAAACAGCCATTTGGCAAAGTAATACAAGGAAGAAAGAATTTCATGAGAAATCAATACAAAAAAAAAAACTCAGACGCTTATTTCAACTTCGGAAGCATTTCTTTCGGTGGCTTTGAAGCTCTTCCATCGATTGCAATATTCCCCACTCCAGACTCCATGGACTCTCTGTCATCCTTTTCTTTCCTTTCCTTTTGAGACGTACCGTCATCTGTGCACTGTTCATGAACAGATGAGGAAGGTTCGAGCAATCGGGGGCCAGCACTGATCCATGGATGATTGAGGCATTGAGCAGCTGTGGGTCTCTTTTCAGGGGAAAAATCAAGTATTGGAACAAGAAAGTCAGCCATGTCTGTAGCATCTTGCTCGCTAAAATCATACTTTTCCATAAGGACCTTATTGAGAGGCCAAATACGTAATCGACGAATATGCCTCAAGTCTCCATGTCTGTTGAAAAAATCCCGAGAGTAACGTCCACTTAATGCAATCTGGAGAAAAATGTTGGACATTCAAACAGTGAGATTTACAACCACAATACTTGAACTGCAATGTTTATAGTGTAAAGCATTCAAATATTAACTTCGTTCCCTTTGTTTTCAAAGGGATGGTGGCAAATTCATTCCTTTGTAAGGCATGTGTTGTTCATACCTTTCGTGGCATCACTCCGAGAAGCTCCATCATCAATGCCAAGTGATCCTGGAAATAAATAATGCAAGTCAAGGGGGAAATGGTGACGATAAATTCTGTAATGGACTACAGAACTCAACATAATTAAATATTAAAAAAATGAAGGGTCGGGCTCATCTCAACTTATGGTGGTCTTTCAATTTCTAAGAATTTCTTATGGTTTTCCCTATGGCAGAAATAGGAAAAAGAGTAGACAGTCACATCACTTGTAACATACAGAAAGCTTATTTGGTGCGCATCTAAAGCTAATGAAAATTTATCATTCATTTTCTCCTGTCCTTTTTAAAGCACATAAGGGAGGTAATGGTGTAAGGACTACCGGATATTTCATATGTAAATGAATGCATATAAAAACAATCTTACAATGAAAACAAACAAGCATTAAGCAATGCAAGGTATAGTATTCATTATGGTGCAAAATGTTCTACAGAAGATGCTGATATTAATTCAAATAGTACATGACCATACATGAGTAACCACAAGGTCCACCGTAATTAGAACCAAGAGGCACACAAGACTAGGAAATGTCGTACGAATTAAAACATAAATAAAATACGAAAAGTAAAATGGTTTCTGCATACCTCATCTCGATCATAGTTTTCACCACTGTGAGGATCAAAAAGAACATCACCGGTAGCCAGTTCAAAACAAATACAAGCAAAAGACCATAAGTCGGCTGATGTCGAATACTTGGATCCAAGGATAACCTCAGGGCATCTATACTGCCTGGTTTGAATATCATTTGTAAATTGTTTATATGTCCAGCAAGCATTGCCAAAATCAACCAATTTAAATTTAAGATCAACTTCAGCCAACAGCCTTTTCCTTGTTGCACGTCTCACCCTTCTATTGCTCTCTGTTCCTTGGTTACGATTGTTTATTCCATCACTCCTTGCATCATCTTTAACCAAAGAACTTTTGGGCTGTCCTTCACCACTTCATTAGATTTCACATCAGCATTGGTGTCTTCTGTACCACCAGTATTGGAATCTATCTCAGTTTCCTCCAAAGGATCCTTTCCTACACAATCTCGAGCTGCCTTCTTAGCCTTCTTCCGGATCTTCTTTTTCTGATTCCTTGTCAAATCTCCATTCAAACTCTTTATCTCCTTTGAAGCAACACTCTCTGAGACAACCTTATCCTTCCTAGATGGAAGGATGAGAGAAGCACCAGATTTCCTAGGATCTCTCGATGGATCAAGCATTGACAACAGCAACACATTCTCTGGTTTCAAATCAGTGTGAATGATTGAAAGTTCCCAGTGTAAATAATCAAGACCCGTCAAAATATGACGACAAATCTCTTTAACCATGTGAAGTGGAACCCCCTGATAATCACTATATTTAATAAGGGTCAAAAGGTTATCCCCCAAGTACTCAAAAACCATACACATATGGTTCCCATTAGGCCCCGAATGCTTAAAATGATCCAAGAGCTTGACGGCACACTTTTTATCATCCGGATCTCCCTCAGCTATCTGTTTGAGGATCTTTATCTCATCCATTGCTGCCTCGGTGTAATGCTGAGCACTCTTTTGAATCTTCAAAGCTACATAACGCTACAAACAATAAATTCTCATCGGGTTAACTAGTTGAACCATGAATATCAAATGACAATGGTTGATCCATTTCTACATGGTGCCAAAATTTAACGAACAAAGAATCTTATGACCTAAAGAAGTAATAGAACCATATATAATCACAGTGACAAGGATCATAATGGAAATGCCTCAACAAAAGAGTATAGAACTATATGTAAAAAAAAAGAGAATTATATCTGATGGGAAAATGAAGGGCATCTGAAGCTCAATTGCAAGGAGGCAAATCTTGGACTCTTCACAACATTAGCTGCAGAAATAATACCCTTCAATTAACCAAAGGCAATGCACATACCTGCATCTTTTACAATGACATCTTTCATTGTTCTTATACAACCAAATAAGATATTCCATAAGGAATTTCAAAACTATCCCATTTTTTCCTAAAAACAATAATTCACCTTATTAATGATTAACCAGTTTAACCAACTTTCCATAAAAAATAAACGTTTATCATAAGAAGTAATAAGGGATAAAGAGAAGCTGAAAAGCAATAAAGAGAAGAGGAAAATACCGATCTTTGAGTATCCCAAGCGAGCCAAACGGTGGAGAAATGACCCCAACCAAGCTTGCTCTGAATCACATAGCAACCGTTCTTGAAAGTGTCACCGATACGCACCGCATGGTACCCTCCTCTTCTGTAATCTTCGGTCCCTTCATCTTCCGATGAGTAACCACTCACTTCACTTCGATCTCCATTCTTATCCTCAGCCATCTCCAAACCAAATAAAAAGAAACAAATTGGGAATTGAAATTTAAAGGTTTCCGTGAAATTCAGATGAGTTATAGGGCATTGAATAAATTCAGTTCATGTAGAGAGAGAGAAAAACGATTTGTTGAAATTAGGGTTTCTGGGGAGATTTGCAGGTAAAAAACCTAGAAGGAGACGGTAGGGATTACCCTTTTTAGTAGTATTCTTGTTGTTTGTGCTTCACGCGCTCAGATTTGCGTTTTATCTTTAGATTTATTTTTTAGAAATCATTATCTTTAGATTTAAGTGAGGTTGAGTTGGTACTCCATATTAATGTACCATACCATCCTGGTCCCACGCTTTGCCTTGTTGGCAAAGTCATCCTCCAGGCATTGAAGATTTGAATTCTACACCTTTCTTTAGAAAATTTCATTCTAAGTTGGTTCTAAATTAATTTTTTAAGTTGATATTTAACGAATTTTGTTTATAAATTAATATATAAATTAGATACTATATTTTTGTAAATCATACTAAAGATTTATATATTTTATCGGCTTAAGATAAAATCAAGATAATTAATAGAATTATGTAATAATTTAAGAGTAAAAAAATTTAAATATAAATTAAAAGAATATTCCTAGTTTAAATATTAACTTTACGAAAAAAATTATATTCAAATTTAAAAATATATAATTTAAATATCTATCTATTTATATATAAAATAGAAATATGATAATGTATCTCAAATGTGTAACATTATTCTTTATTTTTATTTGCTAGTTAAATTAAGGTTGAAACAAAGAAGTAAAATTAAAAATTTATTAGTTCCTTTGGATCGATGTTGTTTCTCTATATATTTCAATATTTAATTGAAAAAAAAATATTTATTTGACAATTTTGGCATTCCTTATAGTCGAATGTTTTTTTATGTTTTTGAGTTTAAAAACACATTTAAGATAATAAAAATTTTAAAATTTACAGATCACTGGAGTTAATAAAAGGACTATTGGAAGATCTAAAGTTCGCATTGGGATATAAATGAGAATAGGAGAAGTGAGAAAGAGATGAAATAAAATTAATCGCAATTAATATGATGTTTTAAATTCATTTATTTAGACAAAATTGATAATATGTGTAAGTGTTTTAGATCAAAACTATAAATCATAGCATTATTTTCGACAGTTTTAATGATTGAGTATCAAAAACAGAATAAAACCTGTAATATTACTTATCATTTGAATGTTCCGAAATCCGGTCTGAAAAAGGCTTTAAAGAAATAAAAATGGAGAACCAAATCATGAAGCAGAAGATTGTAAAATCATGACACGATCTCTTACTTCTCCATGTACCGATTACAAAAGACACATATCATATGGGATGGATAATTGAGCATGTTTTCAAGCATCCAAACGAATCAAAGAAATCCCACAAAAAATGTTTTATAGTCAGTTAGGCTACATAGAGTTGTTTTTGAACAACTAATACAGACACTCTGCTATCTAAAACCATGGATGTTAGGAGGTCGCCGATGACCCCGAGCTCAGGATATTCACTCCATTCCGATAAACCTGTCGTCTGGACTGAATCCACCCCACAACGTCTTCCAACGATGATTAAGTCATAGTCATTTGTAATTGATCTAATGATGTTTGCGGTTTGTTTTCCGTCGTTTGAAATTTCTTCTATATACGTCACGTTGCAACCGTCACCAACTTCATTATGCTTAAATTCTTTCAACATCTCAGCATCCAGCATCATGTCCCAGTCCATGGCCTTCTCGGGTTCTTGATCGGGAATGAGATGGATCAGGGTCAACTTCACTCTAGGGTCATGGGCCATTCTTTTGGCTAATGTTAAAGCCTCTCGGTCGTCATTGCCCCCTAAAAAGACCATGCAGATGGAATAGGATGCGTACGGCTTCAACGATTTCTGTCTCCAACTGCGTAAGCCACAGTCCACAAGGATCCCTATCGAGCATGGGGCTCGGTGCAGGACACTGAAATTCATGTTCCTTATCATACTGTTTTCGTCTTCGACCATAGTTCCGTCGATAGACCATTTTTTATGGAATGGAAGAAGGACGAGGGATGTTTGATTGTCGAGTGCCATAGTACAAATATCCTCATGCATGAGTTTAGGCAGAGAGATCGCTGTGAATGCGTTCACCGTCACCAATCCCTTGTTTTTCTCCTCGTATTGATTGAAAGCAAGAATGTTTTCATGGGAACTCATGAGTTTATTGTCGTGCTTCTGGTGAGCTATAAAGACCGGGGAATCCCGACCTACTAGCTCAATCAGGTGAAGGACATAGATAATATTTGGACTCTCTTTTGTAGGGAATGTGAGATCAAGCACATCTATGAGGGCATGGACACTTTCATTTCCATGAACACAGGCAAGAACTCGTAGCTCCGCATCAGGTTTTAAGTGCATCAAGTTTCTTTTCTGATAGCCTGCATACTTTTTAGAAACAGGGTCGTAAAGGAACTTCACGACGATTGGGATTATAGTTGCATTGACTAGAATGTTAAGGACCAACATACTGAAAGTCGATTCGGACAAAAGCTGACAGGAAAAATTAGTGGTGAATTAGAAATGATGAAATGGATTTGGGAGATTCATCTGAGTTTTCGATTTCCATTACCTTGATGCCTCTGTAACCGGCGAAATATTGCAACTCGACTATGCCTTTGCTGCTCATAATGAGAGAAAAGGCCGTGGCATCCCTGAAGGGCATCATGCCCCAATATGAAGCAACGAAACAAGATATAAATTTCGCAAGGAATGTCGAAACAATAAAAATAATAGAAAATTTGACTTTCTCCGGATCAGAAAATACGTTGCTTGGATTCACTTTCATTGTGGTAGTGGTTACATAGGCTACCAGAAACACACCTCTGGCAAAGCAATCAAACTTGTCTACCAGGGCAGATCCTAGTGGTGGTCCGTCGGGAACAGCTAAACCAACGAGAAAAGCCCCGAGCAAAGGAGATTGATTGAACCAATTGGTGAATATGGAGCACCCTGAAGCTATCATCAGGATGAGAACAATGTGTGCTCCCTTGATCGGCCTCCCTTCGGGTGTTTCTTTAATTATCCAATACATCAATGGACGAACGGTAGCGAAAAGAAGGGTTACGAAAAGAATCGTTATCCCTAAATACTGTAGGAACAATGGTATTGAATCTTGCAGATGTTTTGATAAACCAACCATGTTAATTAGAAATAAGGAGCACAAGTTACTCACGGTGGACGATGATAGAGCCAATCGTCCGAGTTCGGAATTTCCAATCTTGAGGTCATCGAGTAGCCATGCGACGACTGAAAAAGCAGTTAAAGACTCAATGGTTGTTCCCATGATACGATCCATGATACATTGCTTATGACTTTGGCCATGGAAAGCAATTAAACCAACCACGATGGGACAAAAAAGAGATACAAGGCCTATCACTTTGGCTCTCCTTGTTGACTTAAACACCTCCCTCACGTCCATTTTCACTGCCATCAGAAACAAAAATATTGTGAAACCAAAGGCCGACACAGTTTCGACGATTTCCAAACCAAATCCCGGTTTAAATAATATGTCTTCAAATCCTTTTATTCTCCCCAGCATTGCAGGCCCCAGAATGACGCCGGCCTGGTCACAGATCAAGGGAGGATTTCACTTTCATTTACTTGACATGCAAGAAAACCCAATATCTATGTATATACACAGAGAGAAATAAAACAGTTGACGTACAAACATTTGTGAAGCAAAGAATGTAACTCCAACAGGCTTGAGGATGGCGTAGACGAGATGAGTGATCGAGAAGATCAAGAGCAGCTGTGTCTCCAGAAGTGGTAAGGTAAACCCGAGAATCTCTGATGGATTAGTAGGGTTTAACCATATACCACCGGAATTAACCTTTGGCGGAAGGAAGAAGCAAACTGCAACTGTTCCGTTTCGATAGGACACATATGGTGTCTTTGGCTGCTCTTGATCCATGGCTGCTGCTGAGATAAGAATGAAAGAGATTGGAAATTAGAATAGCCGAGCAAGGTTTATTCTTTTCATACACTTAAGCGTTAGCGGTCTTGTTGCTAATGTTAACAATTACTAATAATTTATCGGCTCCCGTAAAATCACACTATATAAAGGATGGATGAAAATTATTTATCTTTAATTATATTTTTTAATATTTTTATTTTAAGAATACGTTTAAAGTTTAGGGTAAAAAATATTTAATATATAATATATTTTATAAAATATGAATTTTAGGGTATAAAATTTTAAGTTAAAATTTATAATTAAATTTTAAATTTTTTTAGTATAAATACATAAAAAGGCCTACTTTTAAAATTAAGAAAATTATTCACAATTGATGTAATAATTTCATTCCCTATCCCCTAAGTTATTGATTCAATACACATTAACAATAAAAATTTTCTTTCTTTCCATTTTTTCTTAAATATATAAATAAATTTAAAATTACACAAATGAGGAATTAGGGGTGTGCATTCTATTAATTCGATCAATGGTGAAACTGAATTATTCATAATCGAATTAACCAAAATTTTAAAACCTTAACTGTTAATCGAACTGAATTATTTATAACCGAATTAACCCAACCGAAATTATTTCGATTAATTCGGTCGGTTTTTAAATTAATCAAAATATATTATAAATTTTGAGTAAATTACATAATATATCACTAAATTATTCTAAAATAATCTTTTTCGATAACTAAACTTTCAATTTTTTTTAATTAGATAAAAAAATAATGACTATTTTATAATATACTGTTACGATCTTAAAAAATCATGTATGGTAAAAATTCTTTTTTGGGGGTTGAAAATATTTTTTGTATTGTTTTTTAAATAATGTCTTTCGAACGGGGATTTTTCGGTTTAAAATGAATTTTGGAAAATTAGAGTCGTCACCGGTCATTTAGGTAGACCGGATACCGTAAAACCAGAGATTTTAAAAAATTGAGATTCAATAGTTGATTACAGATGTGGAAGGATTATCACCCTCACACCGCCCAAAAATTTGTATTTATTTTTAATTACCGTTTTATTAATATTAAATTTATCGAGCTAAAGTGTTATCAAATTAATTTTTAATTAAACTTACGAATTTATTTTAGAACACCTCAAGTCCTAAACTAAAACATAAATATCTAAACTACCACCACGGCATTAGAATTTATCTCACTCCCGACTGTATTTAGAGTGCAGCATTAATCAAAGATTAATGTCTATGCATTTCTTAATCATTTCAAAAGCAAAGTACATATTCACATATATGAAATAATTACTAAAGACATAAAACAGAATAACGATCGAATAATAATAATAATAATAATAATAATAATAATAATAATAATAATAATAATAATAATAATAATAATAATAATAATAATAATAATAATAATAATAATAATAATAACCAAACGAAATTAACACCCGCCAAATTAGGATCTAAGAAACAAAAGCGAAATAATTATAACCAACGCGAGTTAATTCTAACTACAACAGTGACCGTGTAACACCCTAGACTGTATTTTATATTAGACCTCCGATTCAAAATTTAAATTTTAAATTTTTCATTTCAAAAGCTTAATAAGAGATGATTCCAAATCTAATTTTATAACAAGTTCATAAAATTTAATTATTTTAAAATACAAATTCAAGTAATCAAAGGTAGTAGGAGCTTCAAATATTACAACTCGTTTTAAAGCATTCGATTTGACAAATAAAACAAGAGTTACAATTACACCTATAAGGCCCTACAAGTAAATGTCCCACTATATCTAGTAATAGTACTCTGACAACAATATCGATGTTGAAACCAACCACGGTAATGATACTTCGAACAAAGCTTTCTTTAACATACGAACGAAACATATTTCGAAACGCTGAGCTAGAAAAGCTTAGTGGGTACTCTACCAACCTATTGATCGCATCAAACATATCATAAATAAGTATATGAGGCATAAAAATAATGACATGACATGAGTACGATGACGCTACCATATCCGCCTAAACACGGGGTATTATGCATGTACAAATATTGATCTTTGCTTTTCATTCATCCCTAACCATTGTTCACGTAAAACTATCACCGTCCAATTTATCTCCGGCACAATATCACCATTCTCACACGTATGAATAGGTAGTGGCGAAATTATATCATAAACCATTTTCATCACGTCATCCGTGGTCTTAACCAATTAGATTCATCCATCTCATATTAAAGATGAACGGATTTAATTGCATAGACCACGGATGACGTGGTGGAAAAGGACATAATCTCTCTTAGACAGTAGGTGGTTAAATAGAGATCAATTAAAAAAATAACATAAAAATAAAAATTATTTACAACTTTTTAATAGTTAGAAAACATAAATAACATGATGAAACTTGTTCATAAAATAATCTCTCGTCCACAAGAGTATCAATACGCATGATTATTTTTATAAAGATATGGTTCCAATAAACTGATAAGGTAATGTTCAAAATTAAATACAAAGATTTATAAAATCTTTAACCTCGTACCTGTACGCAATAAGTCATACTAAAACTCATAAGCAATTTGGTTTACAGGTTCAATAAGGCGTATCAACGGCTACACATGTATCAGTACCCTATAGTTATTAAGTATAAAATAGTCTTTCTACAGCAAAAAGTTACACGGATACATTATAGGTCATATCGGTACTTTTGTACCAGATTAACTATTTTGATTACTAAAACACTTAGAAAATATTTAAAGATTTGACTTAAAAGTTATTTTAAGCTCGAATATCTATTAATTTTATGATTCTTTAATTTTTTATTTCTTTTTATAAAATAATCTTTTTATATTAAATTTAAATATCGATTTAATAACTTTTTGTTTTACCACTTATATTTAAAACTTTAGTTATAATAGAAATGATGTAATTTGATTAAATTAAATGTATGTAATATATATTGATAATAAATTCAACAATAAAGATTTATTACAAAAAAATTAAATTATTGCATAATATCCAAAAGTTCCCATTGGAACATTGATGCGAACCGATTATTATGTAATGGTTTCTTAGGAAAGGTGAAACTTAATCAAAATCCTCGTCAGCTTTCTATTGAGGATTTGGTGGACGACTATTTGCGGCACAGACTCTTGATCCCCACTCGAGCAGCTCTTTACTGGTGTCATCCTTGTGAACAAGGACTTCAATAAAACACAAGCAATCTTTCTTCTCCCCCGTGGCTATTTCAATCGCTTCAACAAGCTCCTCTTCGCACTTAACCTAAAAAAGTGAAGATAGATTAGTTGTTTGCTACAACAAACAAGCAAACATGAACTATCTAACCTTTTTTGTCCAGCACTTTCCTTCACCGTTATGAATTGCATCAACTAATCCGGTGTAGTTCCAATTCTTAATAACATTATAAGGCCCGTCGTGGATCTCAACTTCAATAGTGTAGCCCCCATTGTTAATTAAGAATATGATACTCTTTTGTTCGCATCGCATCATAGTGGATATATCTTGTACTGTCACCTGTGAAGGATGATAAAAAAAAATAAGACACCCTTAATCAACATTTCAGGCCATCGCATGTAAAAAAATTACAAGGAAAGTTTTGGAAACATGCAAAACTATATGATTCCAAAATATCCAAGCTTACTTGGAAGCTTCCGTCACCAATGCAAGCGATCACACGCTTGTCTGGAACTGACTGGGCGTATCCAAGAGTTGCTCCAACAGACCACCCAATTGAACCATATTGCATCTGAAATTCATACCTGCAACACCAACTTTTTTCCCTTCTGTTTGTCAAATGTCAAACAAGCCTTAAATACTAAGACGCCGCTAAAATATTTGTTACATACCCACAACCTTCTGGTAGTCTCAGCTTCTGACAGTTAAACCATGAATCCCCAGTCTCAGCAATCACAGCTGTGTTACTTGAAAGCATCTTCTGTATATGCTGAAAGAGGATATTGACCCTCAAAGGATCTTTCGGGTTGGATTTAGGAGGAACACCATCTGGAACGAATATACGTTGGTAGTTTTCATAAGCAGTTGCGTTGTGATTTAATTTTTTTGCAAGCTCATGGAGAAAGTCCTTCATTAGGATACACCCAAAAGCCGGACCATTAGCAATAACTACACGATTAGGCTGCACAATGACGGCCTTCTCCCTTTTAAGAAGGAGTGAGTACCCAACCGAGCTATAGTCGTTAAATATTGGTCCAGCAAATAAGTAAGCATCAGCAGATTCCACAATTTCAGCGCAGAAAGTAGTGCTAACTGCGCCCCAGTAAGTGCCAATGAACCGAGAGTGGTGTTCTGGAACTAAACCTTTTCCTGCTGGCATCACAGCAATCGGATAGCCACAAGCATCTGCCAGTTCGACAAAGGCTTCACATGCCTTTGCTACTCGAAGTTTTGGCCCTCCTATAATCACTGGCTTTACTGCCTTATTCAGAAAGGCAGCAGTTGCATTTACGGCAGCTTCTAGGCCCATCTTGTTGCTCAACCTGTAACCACAAATTTAGAACCTATACATGCATGAAGAAGATCTGGAAATGGAAACTGGTTCATGCCATTCAGAAAGCAAAAAAAGAAGATGAAAAACTGTACCTAGGTGATAGAGAAAATGGAATGGGCTCTCTTATGAAAGTAGGATGAGTTATTCCAGGCAAATTACAACTTATGCTGATGTATACAGGCTTACTCTCTTTCAGAGCAGTAGAAATAGCTGTATCTATCTGTTCATGCGCTTCTTCCAAGTTATTGACCACAGCCTAGAATTAGACCCAAAATCAACGAGACGAGATTAGAATTTATGTTTAGGTAAGAGTGTAATACATCCAAATTCAATTTCGCTTTCAAAATAAAAATAAAACTCTCTGGATTGATAGAGGACATACTCATACCTGATAGCAAGTAACTGTTTGGAAGCACCTTAGCTCTTGGCTAAAGTCTGATAAACCGATAGTATGATGGAGGATCCTATTGGTCCCATAATCATTCGTGTTAGGTCCTCCGACGATGCAAATAAGAGGAAGATTTTCACTATAAGCACCGGCAATGGCGTTAATAATGCTGAGGCCACCAACAGTAAACGTGACAACACATGCACCAACCCCACGAGATCTGGCGTATCCATCAGCAGCATACCCAGCATTGAGCTCGTTGCAGCACCCAATGTTTTTCAGCCCTGGTTCAGCAATAAGGTGATCAAGAAGGGTAAGGTTAAAGTCACCGGGCACAGAAAAAACATCCTTGACTCCTATTTCAACAAGCCGGCGAGCCACATGGCGCCCAAGTGTGGCATCTGGAGTTGAACCATTCTGGGATAGGCAGGTCGAGTCCATGTCGGATCAGTGGAACAAACAAGAAACAAATGATAGAGATTCCACTTGGGTAGCTTTCTACGTGGGTTTGCTTGGTTAAGAGATTGACAAGTGAAAAGGAGAATGGATAAGTTCCTGTTGAGATACTGTCAGTTTAAAGAATGGAATACATTTATAGGATATAAAACGAAAATTAAGGGAGAGTTTTCTTGGAGAAGAAGCAGAAGAGGCAAAAAAATCGTTCAAATTAGCTAAATATATTAATCATTGACTCAAGGAACGAAAACTCAGCTCACACGATTCTTGAATCCAAACAGATGCTACATAATTATGCATATGACAATATATCTTATAGTATTTATATACAGTTTAAACATGAACTCTATAACATCCCACCAATTTCCCCCAAAATTAAAAATATGAAAATCCAAAATTCTAATATTTTAATATTAGAAAAAATAAAAATTCAATATATATATCAAGGGTAATTATTTCATGCACAAGCACACATAAAAATTTTGTTTACACAAATGTTTTAGTTTTGGTTTTAATGTATATGGTAAAATCAATTTGTGTTACATGATATTTTGGATTTGTGACTAAAATATAAATATTTTTAATTATTTTAATGACTAAAATATAAAAAAATCAAAACTTAAGATCTTTAAAGAATTTTCGTTCCGGTTATTTTTAATTGAACTTCTCATTTAATTAAAAAATTTAAGTGTTTTCTAATATTTACTAGAGGAAATTAAAAAGATTTTTACTCATTAATTATTGTCATCATATTCTTATATAACTAACTTTTTAAACTTTTTTCTCTTATTTTCTCTCTATACAAACTATTTTTTCTTTTAAAAATTTTCCAGTAAACTCTTGGTTTTCATTTTACCTTGATTTCCTTTTAATTTCTTATACTTTTTTATCAAATATCTTTTGTTTTTTAGAGTATTTTAAGACAAGTAACCAATTATTGGGGAAAATAATCCTAAAAGATTATTTTTTTTTCATCTAAATAATTATAATACATCTTAATTATGAAAAATCTATAAGTTTCATAAATTTATTATCGTTGATACTTTGATTATTAGTTTAATATTAATAATAATGTTCTTAATTTCATATTGATAAGGGTAATTATAAATAAGGAGCTAGTGATTATAAATTACATATTATAGCCTAAAATTTATAAAGAGTAAATTAATTAAATAAATGATATTAGATTATGTTGAAGATTAATGTATAACATGATATCGGTTTGAATTAAATTCTGGAAGACTTTTTACTTGAGATGAATTAAGATTGGTGAATTTATAATTTTATTCTCAAGTCATAAATTGCTCTTAAAATAAATAATTTGGTGTGATGTGTTGACCTTATTATATGGATAATATATTATTGACTCATATAAAGATTTTAAATAATCACCGATAACATTTAAATATTATTATTATTTACTGATAATATCTTCAAATTCGTTCTCTATCAAATAAATATTATTTACTTTTGAATTGCATTAGATTAGAGATTTGTGATTGTTAAACAAAAGGGGTTAATTCAAAATAATAAAATAAATATAAACGAAAATAGATAAAATAATATTTAAAGAAATTATAAATATTCGAAAGAAACCAAAATAAATCTTGTTGAAGTCTACGTCTATGTAGTTTTTTTTTTTGACATATTTTGACCGCACCATAGTACTTGAGTTTGTCGGTCATCAACCTATGAATTTTTATAGAGATCTTTTACAGTAGCACGATTATAGAGATCATAAATATAAACGAGATGATCTTAAATATAAACGAGATGATCTTCTACAATAACACGGTTATAGAGATCATAAATATAAAATTTACTTTTTTATATCACCGGGAAAAAATTATGAATTTTTAAAGTAGAGAATTTTTTTAAAGATGTTTTGAAAACTGAAAGTGGTTCAATATTTAATAGCGAGAAGAGGAGAAAGAATATAAAAAATTAAATATTGTGCATTAATGGTCATTGATGTAGCACTCTCAGCCCGAATGTCACATTTGGTTCTTAAGCCTATCCCAAAATCATTAAATTTTTTAAGAAAAATAATCCAAGTAAATTACGAAATATTTAAAAACCGACTGTTAAAGTTCACATATACAACTTTAAATAAAGGTTATAAAGAAACTCCAATTTAAAATATTTGGATATATATTTCAGTTAATATAGTTTTCAAAGTATTAGATATATACTCCAACAAGTAAAGCCCTAGGAAATTATACTCTATTAGTATAATTACCGTACTATTTTTATTACCATTTATACTCACATTATTGTTAGAATTAAGCACATTATTAGTTGCATTATTATTTATTCATGCGTTTTCACACAATTTCCTTAACCGTTGTATTTAATTCATATTTTGGTTAAATTCGTTGAAAAAAAAAATTGTTTTGGTATATTTTCTTGTTTGTAGGAATCAATCCCTTGATAATTGACTACCGATTTAGAAGAAATCTCAAGAAGTTAAGGTCAATTTCAAGACACAAGGAAAGATTTAGAAGATTGAAGTAAAGATGGCAAGATTCGATTTTAATTAAGTTTAAAAAAAAATCTCTTTCATGATTATTTCAAAATCAAACTTTACCTTATTACCTAAGTTGACCAGCCAAGCCTTATAAGAGAAGACTATGACGTCAAGCATAAAGAGAGTCGAAAAAGGGAGTCAAAGAGGAGAGTCGAATTAGAGAGTCAATTTGGGATTATTCTTTGTATATCTTTAAGACCCAACCATGAATTGATATAAATTGGTTTGTGTTATTTAGTTTTGTGAGACTTAACAATCGCATCGACAACCGCGTTGACAACCTCGAAGGTTAGTTCGGTGCTTTGGCTAATCGTGTGACGGAACTTGAAGCTTCACACCTTTTCATGAGTATGTCCAGCAGACCCTTTCATGATGAATGACGTAAGTCTTGAGCCTCCCAAGATGATGATAGTGATGAGGATGACGATGGAGATGAGTAGTCTTGGTAGCTCTTAAGCCAGTTTACTCTTAGGTTTAATTTGCATTTTCATTCATGTCATGTTTTTAGGTTTTAAGACTTATGCAATTATGATTTTATGTTTCAAGAACTATGCTTTGATGAATTTTATGTTGAATTTTTTTAAGTTTAATGCTGATAAGTGCCTAAAAATCCTAAATTTTGTACCATTTTCCCACTCATTTATTGATATTAAAGGACAGATTTAAGGGTAATAATGTATATTTCTATTCATTTTCTATATTTCAGCATCCAAACACTTAAAACACGAATTTATTTAATATTTGGCATAAAACAGATGCATTTGATAGTTTTCTTTCTTAGACAGGAAACTATATTATAGAGATGGCCAAATGAGAAGATAGATGCTGGAATGCAGATGAAGCATCCGCCATGATAGCACTTTGGAGGCCGCGGCAACAGCATAAAGATGACAACTGGTGCTCGACAGAGAGAGACAAAGATGTTGATCTTAACGGACAGAGAACGAGAGAAAGACAAAGCCGATTTAAGGAGTCAAGCCTTGGTCAAAGTCAAACACGAGAAAGAAGAGTTATTTTAGGAAATAAGAAGAAAGTATTATAGTTTAATTAGGAGTTGTAATTCTTTCCCTTTTAGAACTCTTTCCTTGCAGGGAAAACTATAACCTATGGCTTGGATTATATAAACCACCCTTTGAGCTCGAGATGATAGTATGTGAAGAAAAATCTATTTGTTTAATATCGGGAGAGTTAAGCTCACGAAACGAGAGAATATGGTCTTTGCTCAAGGGTATTGACTAATCCGGTTGAGAGATTAACCGCCCAGGATTTCAACGACTAATAAGATGCATGTGCTTGGTTGTTGTCCACCCTTGATTCACGCCGGGAGGTATCATCAAGACATAGATTTCAACAGTTCTCTTCGCTTAGGGATAAGGAAGAAGACATACAAGGATGCTCTGTCGAACAATGAAAAGTTGAATTGTCGACAAGGCATAACCCCGCCTAGGCAGCTGCGGTGACCCTTAGTGCGACCCGTCGAGGCAACAATTCATCCCATTGTATTGATAAGTAGATAAATAATACAAATGGATCTTCCTCTACAAAGCACTCAACTTAGCCTCACTTTTATCATACTTATCCTTTCGTTATTTAGTTTTTCTATTAGTTAATTTAGTTAATTCAACTTAACAAAAATACTTTTGTTTATATTTCTATAGTGTAGCTTTAAGAAGTAGTAAAGTCGACACAGTCCCTGTGGGTTCGACAACCTAAAGTATTATAATCTAACAAAGGTGGAATCAAAAAGACTTCCGAGCCTGCATCAAATGCTATGGATTATGAATTTTATGGTTTATATCTTGTTGCTTGCATTTTTTATCCCTTTATATCTATCTTGATTTTGATAAATAAAAAAGTAGAGAAATCTTTAAAACTTAGTTTTTAAAACTTATGCGGTTATTAAGGGGAGTTTTGGTTATTTTTTTTTTTGTTATATCAAATAGGGACAAAATGTAAAACTAAATCTATTTTGATTTAACAAAGAATAAAAATGACTAATTTGAAATAATTTTTTTAAGTCCTTACTTAAATTGAAAGTCAAACCAATAACCCATAAATATTTTTCAAAATTAATTTTAAAGCCAAACATTTGATTTTGTTTCAGCGTTTCGATACGCATCTAATGCATTTTGATACGGTGTGCCTTTTTGTTGTCATTCATCTTTCTTGTAACCTTTCTGAGGTTGAATCAATCTTTAGGTTGAAAGATTGATTCGTTTGTAACGGTTATCCCTTGAATCGAAAAAATATTGAATTCTCCAAACTTTTCACAAAAATTTTAAAATGTCAATTCACCCTTCTTGACTAAATTCGATTATTCGATCCACTCAACAACATAGATTTTCAAAACATCTAAACTAATACAATAAATGACAATGAGATAATTTCATTAATAGAAGTTATCATAGAATAATAATTTTAATAGTGACATAAATAGATTGAAAACCTTAAAATTTTATAAGAAACAAATATAAAATAGATATTACATTAGAGAAAAAACATTTTTGGCTTTCACATCAGTAAAATATCAACCAACCATTAAAGACCTAACGATAGTGACTAAAAATTAAATTTGAAAAGTTGAATAATACCAAAATGTATACGTCTAAAAGTGTATTGACTAAACCTGAATTTACCCTACTAAATAGGGAAAGACTAATTTAACCCCATCGCTTTATAATAGTTATCGACTCGAGCCCCGTTGCCTTTTATTTTAAAAGTTAAAACTAATATTTTTAAATATTAGTTTATTCAAAAATAGGGTTAACCAAAAAATAACAAAATCTTAGTTCTCTGTTTGGCGGAAGCCTTTTATCTCCCCCATTCATCTCTTCTTCCTTTATCTCTCTCTCTAGGGTTTTTTCTTTGTTTTGATTAAAGATTTTCAAAAAATGTCAAGTGCTTTAGAGATGTCGCTAGACGACCTTATCAAGCGCAACCGTAAGTCTGGATCCAGAAACTCCCGTGGTGGAGGCCGTGGATCCGGGCCAGGACCTGCCCGCCGCCTTCCTAACCGCAGAGCAAATCGCCCGGCACCTTATACCACAGCTAAGGTACATAGCTAAGAGCATAGATCTGATTATAACTTTTTGGTTTTTGATTGGAACTTTTTATCAATTAAACGGTTCTTTTTGATTCAGGCACCAGAAACGTCCTGGCAGCAAAATATGTATTCAGATGAGAGTGCTGATTTCCAGGGACAAGCAGGTCGTCCCCTCGCAATTGAAACCGGAACGAAACTCTACATATCAAATTTAGATTATGGTGTTTCCAACGACGACGTTAAGGTATTTTTATTTTTCATTTCTGATATTTTCTAATTGTATTATTAATTATAAGATTTACTGTTCTGTCTCGATTTGTTATTATTTAAATTGTTTAAGATATGCTCACGTTCCTGGTGATTATTCTGGCTTAGCTCTTTGGAAGTTTATTGAAATATTCATTGTAATTCAAAAGTTTAGCGATGCATAGCCAGAACATGTATATATATATTTTTTTACAAATTTCAATATTGAATTTTTTTTGATAAAAAACGATATTATGTTAGGTTTTGTTTTTTTGGTTCTTTTTACCGATTATGTGTTTGCATACAGGAATTATTTTCTGAGGTTGGTGACCTGAAACGGTTTACAATCCATTACGATAGGAGTGGAAGATCGAAGGTATCTAATCGAGTTTGGCATAAACTGGTCCTTCAGATGAAATTCTTTGTAACATGCAGTAGTTTAGAACAAAAAAGCTCTTTTTCTTAGGGAACAGCAGAAGTTGTCTTCTCTCGCCGAACAGATGCTTTGGCTGCAGTCAAGAGATACAACAATGTTCAGCTCGATGGGAAGCCAATGAAAATTGAGATTGTAGGAACAAATGTTTCTACTCACGATGCACCTTTAGCTCCTAATGGCACCTTTGGAAATTCAAATGGAGCCCCTAGACGGTATGCCTGATCATATATTTGCTTAACTCCTCCCACTCCCAAGTTTATATCCTGTTATTTGTTACCCTTGATGTTTTTGAGGTTTTACACTTACAGGGTGCATAAAAGTTGTCTGTAATTTTCAGTTGGGTTGTTTGCTAAAATTTTCTAGAGTTGCATTAAATCTAAGTTTGATAGCTGGACTTTCTCCTTAATTATCGGTTTTTGTTTTTTAAATGCAAGTCCGATAGCTGGATAAAATGATTTATTATATTGGCTGCAATGGCCATTTCAAAAATTCTCTCCTGCAATGATGTATGTTCAGACAAGCATCTTGTGTGTTTGTGCTATGTCTTATGTTTTTACTTAACGGGACATGAGACGGTCCAAATTTCGTGTGCTTGCTACCTGTACTTTATAACGTATTTGGTATAGTCATTGATATGGTTATTGTACAGTGGTCAAGGGAGAGGATTTGGCTGGCAACGTGGTGGTGTTGGAGGCCGTGGCTTTGGAAGGGGTCGTGGACGGGGTAAGGGCCGTGGAGAAAAGGTTTCTGCCGAAGATCTTGATGCTGATCTAGAGAAGTATCATTCTGAAGCAATGGAAACAAATTGAAGCATTTCTCATGTTCTATTGGTCGGCTTTAAGTCTTTTCTACTATGGACTTTATGTGCTTGATACCCGGAAATATTATGTATCTCTGCCAAATTCATACTCTTTAGAGGAACTAGTCATGAAGAGAACTATTAGTTTCTTGATTTATGGAGTTTGGGATTTTACTACTAGTTGTTCCTTTTGACTTGGGTATAAAGAATGTGGTTAGTAGAAAGCTCTTTGTAGTCTCCAATCTTTTGGTTTCATTGAAACTTCCTCGTCCCACAAGTTGGGAGCAAAAGACAGCCTTGTCTCTCGGTTTTCCATATGCTGAGAAAACTTTGGCTGCATGCTGTGGGGGGTCTAATCTAGCCGTTGCCCTGAGCTGCATTGCCTTTTGGCTGTTCCCACATTGCAAAACCAGGGAGATTGCAAGTGAGGTAGATTTCTTTATGTTCTTTATCTAATGCATTCTGTTTTTCGCTGTTTTCCCCCTTTTTGCTGCAAGTGATGCCGTTGCTTTTTCCTCCTGTTTAGGTGTTTATGGCTTTATGCTGTTAAATTACCTCACACTATTATATTATTTGCATATACTTTCCCCATTATGTGGTGGCTGCTGATGTGGCTTATTTTAGTCAATTGTTGTAGAATCTCTCTGCTTCAGTTAATCCAGTTGGCTTCTTGATGAAGAGATGCTTAAAGTTTGGTTCTTTGATGCAATGTCAACCCCCTAAAAAGTTGTTTTGAAGAAGGCTACCAGGTTGGTTCAAAATTGTGATCAGAGGAAGTCATATAGTTTGAATGGTATTAAAACCATTAGCAAGTAGTTAAGGCCTGAATATGCATGGTTAAGAGCTAAGATTGAAAAATGTTGATTTTGCATAATGTTTTAGTCACCCGGTGAGCTCGCTATGGCCTAATTGTTTGGAGAAAATTCCTTTAGTCCTGCACTAGGGGTAAGAGACTGCAACACCTATTTGCGGTGGTATGGTTCTTCTCAGCCTTAAGAGCAGACAGGTTAGTGAGTTGCTGGTTACCTAGTCCTAGATTTTATGTTATTGAATGGTAATCATAAATTTTATTGCATTAGTTGGTGTTCAACATTTTTTTTCAAGTCCCACTTGAAGCCATCACCATTATATCCTTGTTTTGTTGATAATTTGAATTTGATTTTTATATAATTAGGAAGGGTAGGGTTTGAACCCTGGATAATGAGGATGTTGACGTCACTTAATCAGTAGGGCGACGGCCATAATTATAGCTTGCTGGAATAGGATAGTGTTGTCCATTGGTATGTTGAGTCAGGTTCAATTAGAAAAAGGCTCTTCGTTTTATTTTTCCGGTTTAATTTGCATTCAATTATTACATTACAATATTTATAATTTTATTAAAACTATTTATGTAAAGTTTTTTTTTTCTCATTTTATTAATATTTATTTTGAATAATAATGTATTATACGTTTTTGAAACATAATCATTTTTAATACTGAAAATTTATATAAATTTTTTTGTAAATCTATTTTGAAATCAAAAATTAAAAGTATATTGTAACATTGAAGTTCATATTAATAATTCTCGACTTGTTGAATTACTTTTGAAAAACGACGGTTTTTAAGAAAAAATTAACAATTTCTCCATGAATAAATTTCATTTTTCTCGTTATATTTATATGTTTTAAAATATATATATATTATTGTAACATTGAAGCTCATATTCTTGACTTGTTGAACTACTTTTGAATGACGAGGGTTTTTTAAGAGGAAAACTGTTTTTCCATGAAAGAAATTCAGTAAAAAGACCGCCAAATTACTAAGAAAAGATTCCTCAAAACATTGAAAAACGTAGTTATCCAACTTTTTATTTTTTTAAGATTAATTTTGTAATAAAACCTTTCTTATCGAATAAGGACAGAAAAAAGCAAAACGAATGAACACTGCACATAAACAGTTGGAATACTGGATGAAATCTGGTTAAGCTTCAGTCCCTTACATTTTATCCATTCCATTGTTTTCTACTACCCTTTTCCTTGCTTTCGATACATGAATGATCAGTGAATTGACACTAATGAACAGTAACTGAACCCAAGAATTCAATTTTTCTAAAGTTGATGCACAATTTATTAATATTACCCCAAACGTCTTTGTCATCTGAGCGATAGTTAGGCACGTTTCGGCTGTCCCCAACTTGAAAAGATCAACCTCAACAAGCAATAACACACAACCTTAATGTAATACTTTATAAAGTACCAACAGGAAGAAGGCCAATACCAGGGATATAATAGTCTGAAGGACAGACTTATAAGATGACGAGGGAATCGTCCTACCTGCACGATTCGATCAGCCATAATGAGTTATAGGAAACCCAGTTCACAGCCCAAACGATCCAATCAGCTAGGCTAGGATTACTTCTCATTAAACAAGAGAATAATTTTATATGAAATTGAAACGAGATTTAAATCAAATTAAGTCAATTAGCCTTGAACAGTTTTGAGATCAATTGAGTTAAAAAAAATGGGGGGTACTCACAGGAAAAAGAAAATCCAAGGCTTCCCAAGCTGCATGACGGACAGCCCTTGTAGGATACATGGGGCCACCAGGTGAGGTAAAGCTATATAAACAGGTTTTCAACCTCGTACTTGTTGCAATTCTCAGTTCTATGCCTGCAGGAATAGAGTATCATGCATGCTCATTTTCAAGCAGCTGCATGTGTCGTGCACACACAGGCGTGACAAATAGGCATCTAATTTTACAAGTTTATAGTAATACCTTGAAGAGCTTTAATCTGACTAAGATAATGCAGTAGGACAGGCTCCACTTTTAGTTTTTGAAGCTGGCGGATGAAAATTATCATTAATGTCTATAAAACAAGTTAATAAAATGTGTAGTATCTAATATGAAAAATGTGATGTAAGTTCACCTGGTCTACTAGCTCAATAATAAGTATATCTGCTGGTTCACCATCCAATGAAACATTTGGAAATGTGATACATAGCTTCAAGAAGGTTTCAAGTTTTTCAACTGCATAGAGTAAGACATCATAAAAGGAAATATCCATTTATATGTGCATTATTATTCAAAATCAAGGTTTCAAAGGAAATAAAGACAACACCAACCCGAGTTGTAAAAGAATATGACCCTTGACATTAAAAGGTAAAGATCCCTTTGGACCTGAAAGTACAACAAATTATTGACTGTAAACAATGACAATATAAAGGGTATAAAATATAAAGTGAAAATAGCTGACCTGTATTGGAATTTTATTTAACTGTGTAGGCTCCAATGCAACTTCATTGAGAAGGTACTGAGTCCATAAAATTCAACAATTAGATACTTCAAAAAGAACGATAAAAGCAAGGATTCATTTCAAATGATGGTACGAGTCTTTTAAGTTCACCTGAAAGAGAGACCTAAAACGCCTGGTATTTGATTGAATGTCAATCCTGCATAAAACCATAAAATTAACCCAACCTATACGCCTATAGGAAATAATTGGGAAAAGAGTTATGCCACTACTTTCATCAAGCATGACCCTATATAATAATGGAAACTTCAAAAACTATAGGCAAGCATGTTCAGTTTTTCCAAGTTCTCTTGTGTGTGTGTGTGTGTTTGAGTATTTTTCAGAAGTTATATGCCAAACTCTTGTTAAGATACCATACTTGAAGAAAAAATAAATAAAGAGTTGGAAACTAGTTTGACAACTAAGCAACAAAAAATTCCCACTCAAGCATTAGAAATTTGATTTCCTACCAGAAAACGTTTGTTGCACCCTGAACAAGTGCAGAGGCATAACGAAGTTGAACATCTGCATCATCCAGTTGAACTTCAAATAACTGCAGACAAAAGAAAATGATAAGCATTTAGAGTTTAATATAAAAGATTTCACACACAAAAAAAAAAACAAGATAATTCACAGGTGAAAAGGACATTCGTTCAGTCTCTAATGCAAAGATATCTGAATTAGATTAGATAGGAGAAACAATCGTTATCTACTACTGAGAATCGTCAGTATCACTAGTCAAATCTCCAATGATACTTAGAGACTGTAAATGGAAACTGTGCTTAAAACAGGGAATAAAACCAACATAACAGTAAGAACAATATATAAGTTAGTGTAAATTTTCAAGGCAAAAAAGTGTTTCCAACTTGTCAGATCTGTTTTTTACTTTGCTACATTAACCAGTTCGATACACTCAAGATTACCACATAGCGGAGCTACTAGTACCAGCCATTGTTCACTTAACAGTTACAGCACCAATGTTTAGTAGCAGCAAACCAGCAACAGCCAAACGGAAGTGCTTCACAAAAACTACCATCGAATGATCCATCAATTTCCAGGAAAGCCAAGCAGTTTAGAAATGATTTTAACGAAAATGATCCAAAGTTGAAATTGAAATGGAGAAAGAACTTTGAACTTATGAGTTATGACGAGTTTGCGTATGTTTACCCAATTATGGAATAAAAGGGCAAAAATTTGAGATGCAAATGACTGGCTCCACAGTTGAACAATCAAATCAAGGATAGGCTTTCCACGAGGGGGCACTCCAACATAATAATCAGCAAGAACATCATAAAAGTATAACCGATCATTAACGCCGTACGCCGCGGAAGATATTGGATCTTCTCTACTCAAAATTACTTCTGTTTACAATTTCAATACAAAACCTCAAGCGTGAGTATATAGCAATTGAAAGGTACAAGAATTTGAACACTAACTAGTTTAAACTTATTTGATGTAAAATATAAAAAGGGAGAACTGACGAAGTCTAAGCTAACCTTTGGCTCGATCATCGATTTCCAAAGCTATATCTGCAAATAATTCTTTTAATAAGTTGCGTCTCTGAGATGAAGACGCTAATGCCTGCAACAAATTTGAATATACACCATCAAAAGGTGTAGATAACAAGAAAAAAATAAGAAAAAGAGGAAGAACCCCCCTCCCCCAACAAAACCGCTTTTTATTACTTTTAATCCAGTCATTTGCAGTATTGAATATATTTTGCAGACGCCTGTCAAACTCAACTATTACCTAAAAAAGTTAAACGAACACGTATACATTTCCACTTTTGCGAAAACAATAGAATAAAAAATTCTTTGAAAAAGAACTAAAGAAAATTTCAAAATCTAAAATCGTTTCGTCGTCCCATACATTTTCGCGAGAAACAAACAGGAAAGCAAAAAAGGATACGAAAAAACGAACCCGCTGAAGCCTTTTCTCGATTTCTAGTGAGAGCGCATTGAGATAGGCGGAGCTGCGAGGTCTCAAGGAAGAATCTACTCGCTGCAGCATTTCCATGTTAAGATCTTGACAACACAAAGCGAAAAAGAAGAATCTATGATTTGAGAGAGAGAATTTGAATTTGATTCAAACAAAAAGACGCCAAGAAACTGAGGGGAAAAAAACGTTTGAATCCTCTCCTAAATGGAAGGCAGTAGCAGTTTTAGCATTTTTACCAAAAATTAATGGATACTGGATAGAGATAAACATATACTAGTAATTGGTATATCACGACAGAGACGTTTATGTGAGTTTAATGGCTTTATGAAGAATCTATTTTTTTTTTATAAATTTAAGTACTACTGATAAATATAAAAATATAAATTTAAAAATTAATAATAAATAAAAAATATTAAAAAATATCTTTAATAATAAGAATTAAAGCATCTCTTTAATAACAAATATTAAAAAAATTATACTTCTAATAATAGATATTAAGAAAATTAAACTCTTAATTACATATCTTCAATAACAAATATTAAAAAAATACCGGTCTATTAATTATAAATATTAAAAAGCTAATTATTTAAGAATATATATTGAAAAAAAATTAGATTCTAATTAATAAATATTAAAAAAATAAATTTTAAGATACGTTTTTATTAGGGGTGAGTGTTTGATTCGAGTCGAGTCGAGTCAAAAAGTTTTGAGTTATTCAAATTGACGAGTTTAATTTTATTATTTGAATTTTCATTCAAATTTTTTTTTGAGTCGAGTAAAGTCGAGTTTTTATAAAAATTTAATTATAATTATTTATCATGTTATAGAACGATCTGGTTTAATTTAAATGACTTTTACTAATCATATAAGATAGGTACATATTGTGGCAATATTTCTTTATATATATCATAAAAATTTGAGGGACTCATTTCAAACTTAAAAAAAATCTTATAATTATTAAACATTTTGAATTATTCGAGTTATTCAAATTTTTATTATACAACTTAAATTTTATTTGAATTTTTTAAACTAAGACGAGTTTACAAAATTTCTAATCAAATCAAAATGAATTAAGTATTTTTATTTAAAATCATTTAAATATTTGATTTTTTTGAACCGATTCGAATCGGAGGGTGGTGACAAGGATTTTGTCTTTTTGGGGTTAGGTAGAGTGGATGCACATGGGCAGAGAAAGCCAACTTTATTATTTATTAAATTAATAATGCCACGTGTATCCTCATCCTTCATTTTGTTTGTTTTTTCTGGACATGGACAGACCGAGCCAACTTTATTATTTATTAAATTACTGAGTCACGTGTATTTCTGATCCTTCAGATCAGATGTCCTTGTTTATAATATTTCTGATTCAAGTGTTACCAAACCCTATAAAACTTCGAAATATGAAAATTCAGTTCAACCAAGCCAAATGGAAATCAATCTTGTGATATGAATTTATTTTATACATAATACTTTAAATTTATAACATATTTAAATAAATAAAATTATTTACTATTTCAATCAATCTTATTGATATTCAAATTGATATTTAAAACTATTAAACTTAAGTTTGACTATTGAGTAAATTATTAAAACTATTTCCCTTATTTTGGAAAATATTTAAAAAAAAAGTTTAATAAAAATATATATTTTAAAAATAAAAGATTAGAGTCATTACTGTTTATTTAATTAGATTGAATACTATAAACCAAAAATCATAGATTCATTAAAAATATGATTTGAGAGTTGATTACATGTGAGAAAAGATTAACATCTTCATCACGCTAAAAAAATATTACCAAAATATACACGTTGCTTTTAATAATTTAAGATTTAATTAATTTATGATTAATATTAGTATGATATAGTTAATAATAGATCATTAGTTACATTTTTAATAATTTTGAACTTTTTAGGTTAGAGATTTAGTGATTTTGTGGGTTTAATTCAAGCTTTTTGTATTATCAATATTAAATTGTCATTAATACTCTCGATCCGGTATCACATTAGGCCTCCGGTCCAAAATCTGTATTTCAAAATTTCTTCAAAAGCCCAATAAGATAAATCCAATTTCAAGTCCAAATTACTTCATAAAATCCAATACGAATAAAGTAGTTGAATCTCCAAATATTATAAATCTATTTAAAACATTCGACCCAAATTAAATAAACAGAGTTACAATTACATATAGGGTTCAACATAGTACTAGCCCACTACATCTATAACTGTACTCTGACACATATATAGTCAATGTTGAAATACAAACCTTGATGGTGCTCCAGGGAAACCGGTTTCACATAACCTACGCACGAAAACACATTTCGAACGTTGAGCTACAAAAGCTCAGTGGGTACGTCGAACTCGGCCAACATCATGCATATCATAAGCAGTACAACAAAACATATAAATATCGTGCAAGGTATGATGGTCTAGCATGCTTGCCTATCACATGGCATAAATGAATGTGATCATACTTTGTCACGAGCATTATAGTTTGATTTTGGAAAATTTCTTTGTTTTTCCAAAAATTTAAAGGTGATCATACTTTGTGCCCCGGTTCTGAGGTTAGAAATTAAATTCCGAAGCATGTCTGTGAAGATTGGATGCCTTGGCAATTATTTGTAAGTTTGCATTGCTTGAGGACAAGTAACAACTCAAGTTTGGGGTGTGTTAGGTTGTATAATTTATTGATTTATTACTCTTTTTACTCATGTTTATTGCCATACTTAAGCATTTAATTAGTTGCATATTAATATTTTTCAGCATTTTTTATTAGTTGTCACCTTATATCTTTACTTGGTTAATTTTGGTTAATTTCGGTGGAAAAAGATACTAATGTGGTTTGTTTCTTTATTTTGCAGAAGGGAATCCTTGATGGAGAGCTATCTATGGAAAGAAGATATGGAAGATGAAGTCAATTGGACAAAAAAAGAAACAAGGGATTTGAATAATATATAATTTGGAGATATTCTTTCGTAATTATTTCCAAATATATATTATTCCATCATCAAAGATTATTCATCATCTCATATAAAGAGCTTGCCGATAATCATTGGAGAGGGGAGCTAGATCGTGAGATTGAAAAGGAAGCAAGTGACAGTTGTTTTCCATCTTTGTCTCTTTTATTTTGAGTGATGAGAGGAATGTTTATTGGAAACTAATGCCCATCCATGAACTAATTTTAGTTGGCTTGAGTTATTCTTATGTTATGAATACTTAGTTTGATTTTTATCAAGCGTTTGGTGTGTTCTAAATTGAAGTTTACCTACTCTTGGCAATTAAATTTGTTTGCGAGAAAATTGGGAGAGGACTCTATAAACGATTTATTTATCCAGATTCGGGAAAATTGGATTTACGAAACAAGTAGGTATGGTTCGATCCAAGTGCGAAAGAACTAATTCGACTTAGGGATAAGTGCAGAATTTCAATGGCTAAGAGAAGCTACGCTTTGCCGATCCTCAAGGATAGTCGCCCAAATTGCCCAGACAATTCCCCGTCGTAATTGCCCAAACAATCTACGAACTGACAACTCGGAGAAATGTCATAAGCAATCGATTGAACTCAATTGCCGGAGCAAGTTGGGTGGGCGAGTACCCACTCACGAAGAAAGAATCATTCGACAGTCATTCATAATTAGGAATAACCCAGTCTCATTTCTCTATCATCATCTCAACTACTTTATTTGTTGATTTATCATTTAAGTTTATTTAAATACAACCTTCTAAATAAATTGTGTTTTTTTTATTACAGTGCAAGAGATTAAATTTCATAAAGCGCACCAATCCCTGTGGATTTTCAATACTTTTATACTATAACTTGAACGTGTACACTTACACGCAATTGTGAAGTACTTTTACACGCAACATATCTCAACCTTAACATACAATTCTAATATATACGAATTAAAGAATTCATGCATGAATCATACTATCACAAAATTTACAACAAACATCTAATTTTCAGTAATAAATCATACTAAAAAAATCGTGTTAACATCTAAATAAAGAAAAAAAAATAAAAGGCTTACATAAATCCTTAAGTTAACCTATTAATATCTCTTTAATTTGCATGAATTTGGTTTCAAATTCTGTAATTTTTCATGGATATTCACTTGTCTCTTGTTTTTCCTTAATTTCTTTGTTAATTAGCCGGCTATCTTGGGTGTCTAGGGGATTATGAGTTATGACTCATAGCCACCTCATAAAATAATTGGGTTAATTACTTTCTAAAACCAAGGCAAAGTTTCACTTTACATGCACACCCTCTTCTTTGATATTTGTTTTAATTTCACTCTTAATTTGTCTAATGAAACTTTCTTTGTTTTAATTTCACTCTTAATTTGTCTAATGAAACTTTCTTTGTTTTAATTTTTTCCTAACATATTTTAATTTATTTAATTAAATTATTAATTTAGTCAATTAAATTTTAATACGATATTAATTTTAAAAAATAATTTTAATTACTTTTGTATCAAGTAACTATACTTCATTTTAGATATTAAAAAAATAAACCCTTAAAATTTACATTATATAAATATAAAAACATATCAAAATAATTAAACATACGATATTGTCCTTTACAATCTTAAAACTATTCTGGTTTTGTTCATTGGATATTTCTGTTCCGCTAAAAAGTTTTAAGATTAAACAAATTTTCTTATAACAATTTCCACGTAGGTTTCACGATCTACATTTTATTTATTCTTTTTTATAAAATTTTGATTCAGAATTTTTGCATCCAATATTTGCTTAATGAAGTGATCGAAAGTAAACGATTAAAAGAAAAAGCAAGAAAAGAGACATACCGTTCTTGTCTAAATGTAAGAGAGAAACAAAGTCGTAGAGTCATCCATTGTAGTAGCGTCATCTAGTATAATTGATAACACCATGGTAAAAGCATAAAGTTTGAAAGAAAAGAAAAGAAAAGCCGAGACTTCTTTTCCTTTTCCTGTTTGGATGTAGGGAAAAGCATCCTTCATCCTTCATCTCCATCCCCTTTTCTTTTTCCAAACATACTGAAGTTTGAGCTTTGAAGTGCATACCCGAGCGCTCGGCCTCGGATCTTCTTAGAGACATCGACACCGAACACTATTCAACAAGATCCATCGACCATTTAGACCCTTTGATCCAATACAAGGAACAAGAGATCATCAACCGATAGCTGCGAAAATGCCTCCCAACCCAACAAGTCCATAACAAGGCTGCACATGCCACAGTCCATACTTGATACACCATATGTCTTGTGTCCCATAGAATGAATCATTTCATTTCGCAAAATCTTAAGTTGGATTTTCACGCGACTCTAATTGTGTGACTAGCAATTATCTAATGATGTTATCGATTTCAACCGACTAATAACGTAATAAAAATAAAAATGACTAAATCAAACCAACATATACTAGAGAGATTAAATCCTAAATTTGAACATACAAGAGGGGCTTAGACCAGAATTAGAAAATAGAATGAATTATGGATGCGAAAAATGAGCATGTTCTTGGCTGATGTTAGTATTAGTACGTACAAGTTTGATTACTTGAGTTTGAAATGTCATTTCTGCATGTGTATATATTAAATCGTAGAGCTGGTTGACTCAAAACCAGATCATGACAGTGACGGAGAGGGAAAGAAGACAAAATATCACCTAGGGTCGTTTTCTTCTATGTTCTAACCACCAAAGTTGTTAGGAAAATGATAATCTATTAATCGATGTCCAAATCCCCTCGAATGAACAGAACCTATCTCTCACAATGACCATGGATCATGGCCAGATTCAGATAGGAAAATGAGAGGAGCTCTATGTGTGTGCTGTTTTCTGATTTTATGTTTTGGTCCTCATCTAGCTTAAAAATGTACTGCTTTGGCTTTGTTTATTACTCCATATGGTGTATAATGTGATGTGATCCGGATCCTGTGTTGTCTGCAAAAGTGAAGTGCTGGTGTCAGATTCGCATGTGCAATTATGAGCGGATAAAGTTTTGGTTAGCGGGAAGGGGTGTTTCAGTGAGTGTCCGAAACCCGAAATCCCATGTTCCTTTAAGGCGCAGCCACATGTGTTTCAGCGTTTGATAGGATATCAGACAAAGGTACGCTATGTACAGTCTCTCGTTTTGCATAGTGGGAAACCATCCTTACAAGTCTGCCTTCACCCTCGCCCTTGCCTCTTCTGGTATATATTCACGCTCTCATGTCCTATACCGTTTCCCATCAATTGCAACATCCTTACAAGTCTACAACCATGTAATAAAAATGCTGAAAGAGAGAGAGAGAGAGAGAAGTGGTGTTCGTTCCTCTTGCATCCGTTAATTAATTATCGTTGTCCATACTCCATACGCGGTATTGCACTTTAACTTTTAGGCAAATGTTTTTCAATTAGGGGATGGGAGGGGGGACAGGCGAATGTGTTAAGGCTGCCAATCTGCTTCCTTTCCAACTAAAAATGAAAAACCTCGAGACGAGACAGCAGCCAGCCAGCAGGGGTAGCTTTTTTGCATGAAAACCAGCGAAAGGCCGTAGGCTGTCTAAAATTTGATTCCACAGCCACCATCACCAGCTTCTTTATTAATACCAAATCAACTCTTCCATTTGGAATATACGGGGCATTATATATAACTACAAACTGATGTTTTATTGAAAATAGATATTAAATCTTGTCATTTCACTTGTAGTTTAGTTGGTATCTATGTATTAACGTATCACATATTTGATGCCGTAACTATTGAACGTCTCTATCAGTTGTATGTAAAGCCTTTTTAATGAAAATCTGCAGTATCATGCATGCAGATTGCAGAGCGAAGTGATATTTTTTAAATAATGCATAGAGGACATGCATGCGGGGGAGATAAGAATTAGAATCAATTGGATTAATAAGGCTAATTAATCACTAAAGAAAAAGCATGAAGCCCTAAGGGGAGATAATGGGGTATCGTTGGTATGAGGCATTTTCTCCGGTCCAAATCAGCCTTATAAAATACTCCATATATTACGCAATAAGACCCCACGGCCTGGCCAGTCGTGGCTTTGGAATCCCGACCATTTGCATCTCACTAGAAAAAGAAGGAAAAAAAGATTGATTTTGATTTCCCCTTTTGTCGACACGTTATTAATTTTTTAAAAAAAATTAAAAAGAATCTCTAAGATCGGAAATTGAAATGTATGGATAAAAAATTAATTTTTAAATTACATCAATTCTTTATTTTGAAATATTATTCGAGCCTAGTTAACACAATAAAAAATTTGTAGCATAATCTTATAAATAGTTTAATACACGTTATAGATAATATCATTCATGAATCATGATCCGATATCGTAAAGGTCCGTTATGGGTGATTTTTTTAATTTAATTTACTTCATTTATAAAGTTAGAAATCAAATTTTTAATTTTACTTAAAAAACATAACATCTCGTCTTAGTATATCAATAAATAGTTTGTGCTCTTGTTATTTTCTTTCACAACATTAACGTCTTTTACTGACTCCAGTGCGTCATAAAAAGAAAGCCAGTCGCAGATAAAGCTTGGTAATGTATGCATCTTTCTCTTTTGGATTGGAAATTCTATAGTTACGTACAGAACATAGTTTAGCAACACATACGTCAGCAGGCACCACCATATAAACACGTCCACAGAAACAGCACTGGAGGCCAGGGCAGAGGCAGACTCATTCTCAACCTTTGCTTTCTTTGCACAACTGGAAATAATTTTATTTCCTAGGCATGGAAACATCAATTATTGTTAGATACTCCAACACTAAGAACTTTGGATTTCTTCGAAAAAAAGGTTCGATTTAACTTTCGATAAAGACCAGATTATTAATCAAAGGGAAGGGGTTATATTCGAGCTCATATCCTCGTAAATTTGTTAAGAAGGAAATTTTCATAAACAACTAGTTAAATACATAAACGTAACATAAAAATTACATCAATATGAGTTAAATACATAAACATGAAATACACATAAAAAGAATGATAAATATATAAAAGAATATCTATAATTACTTTAGAAATTAAAATTAAAATTTATAATACTCTAAATATTAAAAAAAACTTAAATTTATACGAAAAATGCATATATAAAAAAGCCGTGTAGAATTTCTCATAATGAAAATTGACAAGTTTAAAGTAATTTATTTATATATTTTATAAAACTTTAGTAGAAAATAATTGAGATAAAAATATAAATGTCCATTACATTTTCTTATCAATATAAAATTTTCACCTCAAAATCCAATTTGAGTAACGTCTATAAAAGGGAAAACTTTTTATCAATAGTGCTTTTAATAGTACTCGTATATTTTCATCGCTTGGAATAATGGATAAGTATCACATTTAGTTAAAGCGATAGTGATCGAAATTTATAATTTAGTGTTATAATTTAAAATTTAGAGATTTAATTTAGGGTGTATGATGTAAGAGATTTAAATATATGTATTTTGAATTTAAGGATAACGGCTGAAATTTATAATTTAGGGTTTATAGATTAAAACCTAAATCCTCGTTATATTATCCTAACTTTCAAACTTTAAATTTTAACCATAAATTTTAAATCTATACTCGTAATCCCCTAAATCACACACCCTAAAATAAACCCTAAAATTAAAGTGCTTATATAAACTTTTAATTTTCACCCTCAGTGTATACGATCATAATCCTTAAAATAATATACATTTAGTTAACAATATTATGTAAAGTGGATTAAGCAATGAGCATGAAGTCAAACTCATGCAATTTACTCTAATTGTTTTAATTATAATAATATAAGATAACTTATAACAAAAATCATATATTTTTCATATTTTTTTTATATTTCAACACACAAAAAAAAAATTAAGATTTAGCTCTAAATTTTCAACTATAAATTTTAATTTCTAAAATTCTATTATATCTTAAATTTCATAAACATTAATCCTAAATCTAAAAAAATTCAAAAAAATAAATGATTTATATTCTATAATTTAAAGTAGAATTTTAATATATATTACTACGTATGTTAAGACTTCTATTAAAAAGTTGATATGTTTTCGAGGGAAAAGAAAAAGTTAGTGAAGAACTCGAGGATGTAATAAAGTGTAATATTAGCATAAATAATAGTGTTTGAAAAAAATATGATACCTTAAATTTTTACATCCTAAAACTTTAAATTCTATCGCTTAAAAAATATATTCTATCTATTTTTTTTAAATCTAATCATACCTCTAACTTTAAATTTTAAACCCTAAATTTTAAAATCACTAACTGAAAGTGGAGACACTAATAAAAACGCGATTAGAAAGTATACGATTTATACCCTAAATTTATTATACAAATCTTTTACTTTTATTTGTAAGATTACTTGTATGAATGCGATGATTTTTATATAGTGGCAAAAGGTTGATAATTGCTTTAGCTATTATCTTTATATCTCCCCATGCATGAACTCACTTTTTGAACACTAAAAGCAATACAGTCCACAACATGAAAGATCAAAGGAAGCTTATAGATGAAGAAAAACTTCTTCCACTAAAACCCTAAAACATATATGCAATATAATAAAAACAAAAAGCAAAGATGAGAGAATGAAGAAATATTTGGATTAAAAAAGGAAAACAATTAAACAAAAACAAAACCCCTCTCTCTCTCTCTCTCTCCCCTACCTTTCCTTCTACCTCTCATCTCTTTCTTTCTTTTGCTTTCTTGGCCTCCGGTACCCCCTAGTGCATGGATTCTCTACCTTATTAAAGAACCCATCGAACTTTATAAAGTAAAGAGATTTCTAAAAATTAACCATGGTTTTCTCTTCTCTTCCAACCTATTTAGATCCTCCCAACTGGCAGCAGGTAAGGGTTTTTCTTCTTCATCAATTTCTATCCATAATTTGTGCTCCCAAAGTAAAGCAAATTCAAAGGATAAATATTCCTAGTCCTTTGTGATCTTTTTACTGAATCTACCAACCATTTTCTTCTTCGTCGTCTTCTTTTTTACAATTGTAAAGATTTACTTTTGTTTTTGTAGCAGCATAATCATCAACATGGTAGTGAAAATCCTCAGCTTCCACCACTTCCACCACCTTCTCATGTTGGAGCAGGTGCTGGCGGCTCCATTAGGCCTGGTTCAATGTCTGAGCGAGCCAGGCTAGCAAAGATTCCACAGCCAGAAGCAGCCCTGAAATGTCCAAGGTGTGAGTCCACTAACACCAAGTTTTGTTACTTCAATAACTATAGTCTTTCACAGCCACGCCACTTCTGCAAGACGTGTCGGCGGTATTGGACTAGAGGGGGTGCCCTTAGAAATGTTCCGGTCGGTGGAGGATGCCGAAGAAACAAGAAAAACAAAAGCAGTAGCAGCTCGAAATCCACTGCTTCTGCAGAGAAGCAAGGGCAAGGTGGTTCGAATTCAACAAATGCTGTTAATATTCCATCTGAAATCACAGGTCATTTGCCCTTGATATCTTCTTTGCAAAGTTTTCCTCAGTTTAATTCGGGAAATATTGGCTTAAACTTCAGCGGGATTCAAGGTAGTGCTAGTGGGCAACAGGCTGAGACGGTATTTCAGATAGGAACTCAACAGCAGTTTTCTTTCTTTGAGCCAACTAATGGTTTATACTCATTTCAAAGTGAGAGCATGGAAGGATCGTGTTCCATGTTGGGAGAAAGCCAGCTTCTTCGTTCCCTAACTTCAAGCTCTAGGGTTTCTCAGTTCGCTCCAGTGAAAATGGAGAACAACAACCAAGGGCTAAATCTATCAAGATCAGCGGTGGGTGGTGGGTGGGAGAATCATCAGTACTGGGGAGGAAATAGTTGGACGGATTTATCAGGTCTCAACTCTTCCAATACTAATCATCTCTTATAGATGGTTTCAATCTTTCTTCATTGACAGCAGCTTAAAGCTTTAATGCCAGATATTAGTTGACATAAAAGTTGCAGTGTTCCTTTGATCACCTTGACACGCCCACAAGCTTCAACATCGAAACCCACAAAGATTGGCATATATAATCGATGTTGCATGTTTGATATAGTATATACATATGTGTGTGTTGGTTTTTTTTAGTACTCTTTGTTTGTTTGCATGGGGCTTGTTTACTGATATGTTGTCTTTGTTTATGTGTGAAGTTATGGGATCTGTTATCTGACATTAGTATAAGCTAATTTACCTGTGTGGAAGATCCTATCTCATGATGTCTGTTTGTGTTTTTTCTTCCTACTGGTCGTACGAGGTTGCATCACTATGAAGAAAGAACAAAAATATGCTACCCGTGTGTACTTGAGGAGAGATTATTAGGTGAACCACGTCATTCATGGTCCAAGCAATCAAGACCGTTGATCTTTAAATAACCACCTATTAACTACCCACCCACTAAGTCCATGTAGGAAATAGGTGATGATTCACTTGGAAAAAATTAAAATCAACGGTCCTGATTAATTGGACCATAAATGACGTGATGAATTAATACTTTTTCGTACTTGAGACTCCCAATCCTGCAATCCATGTCACAGAAGGCTGAGATTGAAACTGTTGTCATATACATTTTGTATCTGAACAACCACAAATTGCTTCCTATCAGCCAAATAGAACTACAAGTAACCTGTTGCATCCTGATATCTATCCCATTTCAGTTGTCTTATGCAAGGGAAGGGAAGGGAAGGGAAGGGAAGATTTCTATCCCCAGAACCCCAGAAAACGTCAAAACCATGCAAATCCAATATTTTGTGGTGTTTTTAAACAAGGAATCTTTTGATCAAAAGCAATGATATCACCGTCTTTTATTTCATCTTTTCAGTATGGTAACCTTCGATCCTGATACCAGAAAATGAAAGATCAGATTTTGTTGGAAATTAATGAATATTTTGTCTTAAAACAAAGGAAAAGAAACGGAATCAGAGGGAGATTGCAGGGACCAGAATAAAACATTTCTTTTGAAAATGACATGAATGGTCGTGCTTATAAGCACGTGTCAAGTGTATATTTTTTTATTAGTTCAAGAATAATTAGCAGGATGATGACGTAAATATCGATAAAATTACAAACAATTGTAGCATCTGGACTGCTGGTGGATTGGTCATAGAAGCTACAAACTTTGAAGAAATGGTTTTACTAATCAAATAAAGTAAAAGAATGTGATGACGAAATCGCAAAGGGAAAAGAAAAACTGAGAAAAAGAAAGGGAGAGAGAAGGATGCGTTAATGAATAATGATAGGGGGGGGGGGTGACGGAGGAGAGACTCATCTTTAAAATGGTAAGATTACGTAATAAATATATATTAAAAAGTAATATTTTTTAATTGGAAAGGTTGCTGAATTATAGAATTTTTATATAGATTAAAAGATATATTTGAGAGTTAATATTTATAAAGATTTATTCATAAAAGATAAAAATAAATTAAAAATAAATGCTTAACAAGTGTCAATTATTCCATTTAAGCATTTTAAGATTGCCATTCCAAGGTCATATCAACCATCTTATAGTATTTGTCATAGGTCGGCCATTATACACAACAAATTAAACATTTTAAACTTGTTTAATTCTATGTTGTCGTAAGAGTTGAAGGACAAAAGTTTATATTATATTAATTTATTTGTGAATTAATTTGTAAAATCAACTTATTTCCTGATTTTTTATGCCTTGAAATATATAAAAATAGATGTCTTAAGACTTACATAATCCAGTGAGATAATTAATGAGTAAAAATCATTTGCCTTATTTTATGTTTTCTTTGAAAAATTTTAAAAAATTAATTTTTAACCTTAATTTTTAATTTCTAAACCCTAAACTCTACGTCCTAAAAAATACATCTTACCTCTAATTTTCTAAATCATAACCATAATCCCTAACTTTGAACCTAGACCCTTTAATTTTTTTGAATCAACTAATTATAATAGTATCTGTTCTGGAGTATACTCTCAACCATTGAAATTGATTGCTCAATCACTCTGCTGGTATTATTGGTGCTCGAACCCATGGTCTTTAGGAACAACAACCGTTCTATTTGCTACTAAAGTTAGATGGCTCGTGCATTAATAAAATATCTTGGTATTACTGATATTTATACTATTCGATTTAAATTTTATAGAATAAAATAATTGATAATTTAAAACAAAATATTTAAATATGAATATATTATTCGATAATAAATGTCTTGGTAATAAGGTCAGTTGTTTAAATCTATTGAAAATAAAATGTTCATGTATTTTACATTTTTGTTTGCACACTTATAAGCTTGAACTTTTTAATAATTTTTTATTTAAAATTGTGGGTCTGATAACGTTCAAGCAAATTTATATAAATAATAAAATATAAGTGGAAGGGAAACCGGGTTTGCAGTTGAAGCGATCCCTCGCCTACGGAAGATAATCAACCGAAGGATCCGGTCAAACAGTTGAAAAACAACTAAAATGTTCGTTCTTTTAAATTTAAAAGGCTTATCATTTTAAGTTACCATGTTCTTGTTCCTTTGGCGGGTAACTCAATCATCTTTCTCATTGCTTTGTTTTTTCGTAGGTTATTTCTCTCTACTTTCTGTTTGGTCTCTGAGAAAAAATCTGAAATCCCGTTTTCTTATGCAATATTACAACTCTTGATTTTTTCGATTTGCACTCTGATAAGTTGGCGAGAATTTTATGTGTCCATTCTGATAAGTTTGGATCTTTGGTAAATTGTTGTTCACTGACTTCTAATGATGCCATCTACGGATGTTTTGTGATCCCAGTTTTGATAATGATCCTTGAATTAGCTTTCCTTTTCCTTCCTTGTATTGCCGATTCTAATTATCTTATAATTAAAAAGCTGAAAAAACGAGAATGTATGATCATATGAAGGTTTCTGTTCTAGATTATTCATAGCTTTTCCATGTAGATTATTTATATAGCGTGCTAGGTCAAATTTCTGGGTGAATGTGGATGATTTGGTCTTATATCTTGGCTCATAGTTGCTTCAAATCATGGTGGTTGAATTGCGGTCTGTGTAGTTGTTGTAATGTTGATCTAAACTCCGACGTTTTAGTTAATCCAAGATGGCAGATGGTGAGGATATTCAACCACTTGTCTGTGACAATGGAACTGGAATGGTGAAGGTATCAATTTTGGAAACTGGAACTGGATACTCTTCTTCTTTCCTGTTTTACTTATGATTCGTTTTCTGTGTTTGTAGGCTGGATTTGCGGGTGATGATGCTCCAAGGGCTGTGTTCCCTAGCATTGTGGGGCGTCCGCGTCACACTGGTGTGATGGTTGGTATGGGTCAGAAAGATGCATATGTTGGGGATGAGGCTCAGTCCAAGCGTGGTATTCTAACTCTTAAATACCCAATTGAGCACGGCATTGTTAACAACTGGGATGACATGGAAAAGATTTGGCATCATACCTTCTACAATGAACTTCGTGTAGCTCCAGAAGAACATCCGGTGCTGCTGACCGAGGCACCTCTTAACCCAAAAGCCAATCGTGAGAAAATGACCCAGATCATGTTTGAGACCTTCAATGCTCCGGCCATGTATGTTGCTATCCAAGCTGTTCTCTCCCTTTACGCCAGTGGTCGAACGACTGGTAAGCAATTTTTTACTGCACTCTATCCATGTTACTTACTTAGATTCAACCATTCAAAGGCAAGTGTCTCAACTCTGATGTCGTTTATATATATATCCAGATCATGTTTGTGGATTATTAAGTAATTAACACCAAGTTGGTTCACGTTTCCCCCTATTTTCTTGTTTCATTTGCTAACCATTCTCGAACAATGTTTGATGTAGGTATTGTTCTTGATTCTGGAGATGGTGTGAGCCATACTGTCCCCATTTACGAAGGATATGCCCTCCCTCATGCCATTCTCCGTCTCGACTTAGCTGGTCGTGACCTTACTGACGCCCTCATGAAAATCTTGACTGAGCGTGGTTATTCATTCACCACTACAGCAGAACGAGAAATCGTGAGGGATGTGAAAGAGAAGCTGGCATATATTGCACTTGACTATGAGCAAGAGCTAGAAACTTCCAAAACCAGTTCTTCCGTCGAGAAGAGTTACGAGTTGCCCGATGGTCAGGTGATCACCATTGGCGCTGAACGCTTCCGGTGTCCAGAAGTCCTTTTTCAACCTTCCATGATAGGGATGGAAGCTGCCGGCATTCATGAAACCACATACAACTCCATCATGAAGTGCGATGTTGACATTAGGAAGGATTTGTATGGAAACATTGTTCTCAGTGGTGGAACTACCATGTTCCCAGGGATTGCTGATAGGATGAGCAAGGAAATCACTGCCTTGGCCCCAAGCAGCATGAAAATCAAGGTGGTGGCTCCACCCGAAAGAAAATACAGCGTCTGGATTGGAGGCTCTATCTTAGCCTCTCTTAGTACTTTTCAGCAGGTATTATCGACTCATAATTCTGGCTGCATTTAGTTGTCAAAAGAGATAATTTTGTTATTTGCACGTATGAACTTCGCAACATTTATACATTATCCATCTCGCTTCTTGATTTCAATCCAGTAAAAACAGTAGCATAAATATTCACTCATTTTGATTGAAATGTAGATGTGGATTGCCAAGGCAGAGTATGATGAATCCGGCCCATCTATTGTGCACAGGAAGTGCTTTTAGTTCTTCAAAGTGTAAGAGGAGCAAAAGTAATGTCTTGTTTTTATTTGGTGACACAAGTGCAGCTCGCAAGTTGTTTTGTTTTTTAAATCTCTGTCCTTATATCTTAATTCTCTTATTCGTTGTCTCTTTGTTTTTTTAAATCAAGCAAGAACAATGAAGATGGCGATAGACTTAATATAAAAAGTCACTGATACATTTCAAATAAAAAAATTTTACTACCTCTATATAATTTAAAATTGATATAATACTTAAAAGAACTATCTATACCTTAAACAACACAAAAATCGAAACACATGCAGTCTGCATGTATGAAAGGTTGCCACCTTCTGCATGACACTGTTTAAAGCCGGAAGGAGGACACCCCGGCTTTGAATAGTGTCAAGTGCCCTCCAGGCCAACACGTGGTTTGTATTTGCCGCAAACAAGTATTAACGAAAATATATATGTTACTATAGTAATACACTGTTAAAAGTTTAATAGATCCGAACATATTTTTAGATATATAAGAAAAAAGTATTAAAAAAAGTGAGCATCTACATTTGTGTGTTTATCGCAAAATCATCCACTAAGTGACCGCAAATCTCCAAACTGGAAAAGGACAAAGAGTCTGAAACAGACTTGGAGTAGGGAAAAGAAAGATTTAGGGGTTGGGCTGGCAAGGCAGCATGCATGACCAGTTTCAGCTCTGGTCTGTCTATAACCCAGGCCTTAGCATCGTAGGTCAAGGTTGACTGATTCTGAAACAAATGAAAGCTCACCCCTCTGTTGGTGTTATGTCAAATCAAACCTTGTACGATCACCTCTGCTGGTTGACTGCCTTTGGGAATAAATTTCATGTGATTGAAGATGATTAAGAAATATTATCAGGACCTGGCTCCTACAGCCTACTGATACATCATCTGCATTTTAACCTAACAGTGATGGATGCTCTCGCAACTATGTTCATCAGCTAAATACAAAGAAAAACAAGGCATTGACCATCAGTTCTGTGGACCACTCATTTCTTCAGGGTTTTCTTTTATAGGAATTATGATATGCTGTAGTATTTACTTCAATCATCACTTTATAAACCGATCTTATTTAAAAGAAAATAACATCCTAAAAAGTAAATAAATGAGTTATGTTTTAAATTTTATTTTTTAATATTAGAACATATAAAGTGGCACCAAGAAACGATTTTTATCGTGTTTGATAAAAAAAAATTGCTAAGCTTGAATCAGTAATCAAAGATAACTAAAACAATAATCACGGTTCTTATCACATTCACATAATCACATGCATCATGCATGCCATGCAATGCCAAACAAGAACATTAATGCATGAACAAAGAAAAAGTGAAAACTTTGATCTTAGCTTCAAATATATTATAAAAGATAAACAGAGACCAATTGAAAATGAGAAAGCAGAAGGAATCGGATAAAAACAACAACCCAAACTTAGAACCGAACATCAGCTCTTGAAACAACTTAAACATGAGAAGAAAGCAGGTTGTAACCGAGAAGAAAGATAAGGATAGGTTCCAGTCAGCTATAATTGCTGTATACTTATGTTTGATGTCGTTCAATGAGGCACAGACTCATGTCACTGAGACCGAGGGGTTTCACGTACTTCAAAGGAGGACCGGGTTTTGACGACAATGTCGTACATGTGTAAGGACCTGAAATGAGCGAAGTTTCTCGGGAGAGAAATGAGGTGAGCCGAGTTCTCTGATTTGTGGAATTGGAGAAGATGAGGTTGGCTTAAGTTGTTGTACCGAGTCCAACCGAGTTCAGCCAGTCGCTGCTCGAGCTCGGTATAGGATTTGATAACTTGATTGGTTGGGAGGTAGACCAGAACCCATGGGCGAGCGCCGGGTGCGGTTGAAGTTCCTGGATAAATCGGATCTTTTTGCTCGAAGGATTCCCTGGTAGGGTTGGATACCAAGCGAACCACACCTCTCTTGTCGAATAGCCACACACCAGACATACTTAGAGAGACAACGTCCGGGGAGATGGCTGATTAGATAAACTACTGCTTTTGTGTGTGTGTATTAATATTATCTTTAGTTTCTTACTCCACCTGTCTTACATCCTTAGAATTTTGCATGTATTGAAAAGAAAAAAAAACGTGCAAATATGTGTCGTCATGTTTCTTTCCTGGACTGAATTGGTATCGAGGGCGATGGATGAATATTCTTAGACTAAGCAAGGTGTAGGTTGATTCCATCTCCCCCACCCAAGTTTCCCAATTAAATTTGATGATGGTGTTCAATACAGTACCATCGATATAGCATATGAATAAAGTAAGTAAAAATGTTAACAACGTGAATGAACAAAAATCCTCTGCACCTTTTTCATGTCTTCTTTGGTGTCTCCTTTTATTTTTTTTAAAATTCAATTTTATACCCTAAACCCTTATTTTTTATATCCTAAACCTTAAACCTTAAAAATATATCATATCCTAATTCCCTAAACCCTAACATAAAATCCTAAACCCTCTAATTTAAAGTGGACATAAATAGAGATATGAGAAAATGACAGATGATTTGCGCTCTCCAATCAAAAATTAAGATTATGACAACTGATGATGAAAGGCCCGAGGGGATGCATTTGGCTATGCAAAGTGGCCGATTCTACCCCCATTTATTCCTATTTCGATGTTAATTATGCTTTTAATTCTCTTCTTGGTTACGTTTGGTGGTGTTATAAGTTAAATTAGGTAGACAAGTACAGAGGTAGGCTCATGTCGGTATAGTTGTGGAGGATGATTGAATCATACACAAAAAAGGATGTCTTCCTTTATCTGTTTAATGGATTACATACATACCCTTTTGTTAAGCTATCAAAAAGTTACAGAAATTTATTTAAGAAGAATATACTTCGTTAATTGATCTTTACGCAAGATATTACATGTTTTATATAGACTTGATACAAAGGTTCTTGACCTTAAACTAACAAACAATTATAAAAAAATTTGTTATAACGATTTCTAGCTTCCTTTGTAACTTTTTAATATTTCCTTACTTATTCAACTTCTGAGAGTTTCTTTTAAACACAAAGTTAATCTCTAAATTCATGAAACTGAACAACAAATAGAGATTTAATGTCTATATATTCTTCATTCTATTTTCGTTCTTCTTTTCTTCTTCTTCTTCTTTATCGTATCATGTTCAGTCTTCATCTATATTGTTATTTTTCTCATTTATTCGGACTTTCTTTTTATTGAAAGTAAGGCGGTTAAACTTTATGCTACCGGGTGTAATCTGAAGTCTCTTATGATCAAGAAACACCCTCTTATGTCTGGTTAAGAAAAGCGAGGTTGTTAAACACTTAACTGATAAGTGCTTAAAGTAGTTAATATTTTGTGTTTAGTTACTCCTTGGTTTGATGAATATGTTATTGATCTCGCTGTTTTTCGTGTCTTTTTGTGCAGGACTCTGAATATGAAAAATGCACCTAAATGGTTGATTTTTGAAGTTTTTTTTTTGGATCGAGTTTGAATTTGTGGCCACGACTTTGGGCATGAAAATCTGACGTAACATTCGGTGAACAGCTTCTAGAAGATGACGTCAGCAAGTGCATGATAGCTTATCAATGTTCCAGATAACTTATCAGCCACGTTTTGAATTTTAAATTAGGATTTATCTTTTGTAATTTGAATTTAAATATTTTTAAGATTATCTTATATTTATCTCTTTATTTTAAGGTTTGTAGAAGACTATAAATACCCACCTTGGGTGGTTTCTTTCGTCTCTAATTTTCTTTCTTTATTTTTCTAGTTTTTGTTTTACTTTATTTTTATTTTTATATCGAGCATAATTTTTCTTATAATTATGCTCGGCTAAATTTTTATTAGCTAAAGGCTTAAGCGATGACTCGGCCTAAACATGAGGATTGAAAAGCACACAAATAACTTCTGTCTTTTTATTTCTTTAAGTTCGACTTCTTGGGAACACATTAGCAAATTGATTTCTAAGAAGAAAACTAAGATTGAATCAATTATTATTGAAATAATACAATCCAAGTCGGCTTTTGATATTTAAATATTTTTATCTACAAACATAGAGTTGGTGAATTAATCCATGAAACCAATATCGAAGATAGCACTTGGGGTATTCGGTTTGAAAGATTTGCTTTAAGGATTGAACCTTAAAAGCTAAGTGTCGACGTAAAATCACAAAGTGAAAATATTTTTCAGATGATCTATTAAAGTTGAGTGAGAGTGAAAGCCTAAGGCTAGTTTTATTATATTTAAATCATTTTTTTCATTTTATTTCATCTTCCATTACTTAGTTCCATTTTATTCAAACAAACCCCTTCTACTCAAAACAATATTCAATTTTCTTGGATCACCAATCAAATAAGCATAATCAGAAAGTTTCTAGTTTACTTTGAAGAAGAAACAATAGTTACTGAACCGAACTGATTTTAACGGATAACATAAACCTTTAATAGTGAAATCAATTATAACACCAAACAACGATAACAACGAACAAATGCAAATCACTAATTTTATCCATGAAATCAAACTCCAAGATAATTTGGAGAGTGGGATTTGGAGGCACTGCACCTTCCGCACCAACAGCGGGCTTCCCCTTCTCACCAAAGCCATAGTGTGGCTTCACTGTAAGAAGCACCTACTCCCCTTTCTTCATAGTCTTAATAGCCTTAGCCAATACAGGACAAAAATATCCCATCGAATCATCTTTGTCATCAGGTATTAGTTCAGATACACTTACTCTTGACAATAATCCTTTCGCCAGTGAAATGCTCAAATATATATATACGAGATGCTAATGGAGGAAGATCTTGCAGGATTGCTTGGCTCTCCACACTGCTGAAAGATCCTTCTATCAAGTCCTCAGCCATGATTATAACCTAGACTATAATCTCACCCAGAGCAGTAATTTAACAGTCGAACTTCTCTTGAAGGAACCTCTTTCTTTCCAGATTTACAAAGAAAAGACATTAAAGAGCTTGAGGAAGCTAGTAAAGCATCATTTGTCAATGTTGATGAGGTATTTTTGGCTTCTCAAAGTGACCCATCAAGGCCTTCAGGGTCAAGGGGAAGGAAAAAGTATGAGCGTGAGGATGTGGAAGAAGGTAGGATCAACAAGCAATCTGCACTCTCTTGAAGATTCACTGATTCAGAGCAGTCGCAGTCGCAGTCCAAGATGTTCGACCATGTACTACTCTGCAAAGGTGAAAATGAGGAGTCTCCAGAGTGTTTTATTGATCAGAAATCCAGCAGGATTGGAGGATAAAAGGGTCTAATGACGGGGGAATGACACGCCTGAAGAAGAAAAACAACAACAAAAGTGAAGTGGTGGATCTATGGAGTGTTCTGGAGATGGAGATGGAACACGAAGATTGGCATATTACTTTGCTGATGCCCTTAAAACACGTTAGGCTGGCATGGGAGAACCATTGTATGCACATCTTCTGAGCAACAAGTCATCGGCTGCTGGTGAGTGGTTACTGGTGTCTTAAAAGCTTATGGACTTTTTGTTTTAGCATTTCCCTTTAACAGGATGTCAAATTTGTTTGCAAATAAAATGTTAATGGAAATGGCTGAAAAGGCAATCACGCTCCACATTGTTGATTTCGGCATTTGCTATGGCCTTGTCTCATCCAGCACCTCTCAGGGCGGACTGGTGGACCTTGCAGGCTTCATAATACCAGTATCGAGTTTCCGCAACCACTGCAGAAAGGGTGGAAGAGACAGGGCGTCGATTGAAACTGATCAGAAGCATAAATACAGAGTTATTCATAATACCGGTATCGAGTTTCGCCTCTCAGGGCGGTTGTTGACTACTAGTATTGGCTAAAGAACTTCCAGATGGCACAGTAACTAACACCAACCATTGCTAGAGATACCGTTCTGAAACTGATCAGAATTCAGAAGCATAAATACAGAGTTATTCATCCATGGGGTTGCAAACGGGACATACAATGCTCCCACAAGGTTCCGAGAGGCAGTGCTCTTCCTCTTCTCTGTGTCCAGTTGGATATATTTGAAGCTACTGTAGTAAGGTTGGCCGGGACTATCCTCAAAGGATGAAGTTTGAGAGGAAAGTCCACATACATGTGAGGGACATTATGAACGCCATTGCACGAGGGGAAAGGGTTGAAAGGCAAAAGACGTACAAGCAATGGCATCAATGGAGCTCGTGAAGAAAGGCTGGATGTTGCAGGAATGGAAGGGGAGAATTATTAATGTGAATACTCCCCAGGCCCAGCATGTAGAATTAGATTTTAAAAATTAAACTATAATACTTTTTATAATAAGTAATAACATTCATTTACTTGATATTGATGATATTAATATTATTATGACAATTATAATTTAAATTTAGATTTCTTAAAATTCAAGATGCATAAAAAAAATACGCAGTATAAATAAAACTGTTTGAATCTCAAGGTTCAAGCTTTCCATCTGGGCAAAATCAATCCTAATAAAATGAGGGTACTTTAGTATTTTCGTTTTCTTTTGTTTCCGTCTCAAGTGACGGTCTTTTTGAACCGTTGATGTGGTTATCATCAGTTTCAAAAGCCACGGTCCAGTTCCACGCCTTCCACCTCCCACCACAACTTCCCTTGCAACACAATTTCAGAGCAAAAGAAGAGAGTTTTGCATCCAAAAACCAGATTTTATGAATATCAAATACACTATAAAAGGGGGGTAATTCATGACTATGCACGGATTGTATCGTTCTTTAACACCTGCTCTTATCTTTGTCCCTTACGTATCTCCAAGATCAGTTCAAAAGCAAGCAAATTTATCAATACCCAGTTTCAGATATTCCCAAGGTGGTGGCTTTGGATTTGGCTGTACTCCAACACCGTATGCATCGGGTCTTTTCAGGTATTATAAGAAAAGAAGTGATTGTATTCTTTTGAGAGCAACCTGGAGAGAGTCTCCTTATGAAGTTTTGGGTGTTTCTCCTTCTGCAACTCCAGATGAAATCAAAAGGGCTTATAGGAAACTTGCCTTGAAGTATCACCCTGATGTCAACAAAGAGGTAATTCTGTCAAATAGACATCTAAAATTCCCATGACCCTGTATTTTGGCTTATTTGTTTTGCTAATTTCTTGTTGAAACGATGGCATTATGGCACTAGGAGCTTTTACATAGAGATTGAAGAAATGCCTTCTCTGATAGTTAGCAAGTTCCTATGCTACAAGCATCATAGTATCATGTTTCTCAGGCTTTGTTCTCATCACTATTGTTCAAAACTCATCTTAGTTCAGGGTTTCAGGTTTCACAAATAAACTCTCAGGGAACTTGAAAATCCTTTGCTTGAGAAGATATATGACATCTAAGAATTAAGAAGTGATTGAAAGCAATGTTTACTATATGATAATTCCAAGTTTGTTGTTTATGCATTTCTATCATTCTTCTTTCAAAATTGGATTGCCTTTCTAAGATTTAATGATTTGGATTTTATGTTTATGACTTTGGTATATTGAGTGATTCTGGTTTACAGGCAAATGCACAAGAGAAATTTATGAGGATTAAGCATGCTTATAATACATTGCTGAAATCGGAATCTCGGAGAAGATACAACCCTGGTGGTAACCGAACATCTGATTTTTCATACTCAGGAACTCAACGAAGTCAGAGCTCGAACACCCAAGATGAAGAATTCTATGGATTTGGTAACATCCTATACACCTACCAGAAGCAAATTAGTTGTTTTTAGCTCTAAATGACTATATTCTCATCGTATGTGTCCATTATTTACACTTAATCTAGCTGTTTTCCTTATAGCCATTTAAGAGTTCATATTTCATTTTTATTTTTAGTTGAAGGATCACAGTTTCTATATGTTCTTGATCTTTGATGAATTATGTTGGTAGTCCATGTCGTGCGTTGGGTACTCTAAAGAGACGCACGGCATCCTTTCAACTCGTTTAAACTTTCTTTTATGACCACCTCCGAATGGGAAAACCATCAACCACCGATGAAAGGATACTTGCAATTTATATGTTTTGTTATATTTCGAAGTGTGAGACTTATTTTTGTTATTCTTATACTTAATGCTTCATGCTGCAGGTAATTTTTTGAGGGATGTTCAAATTACGCTAGGTAGATTTGTACTCTGTTGAGATTATGAGGAGGATAAGAAAAAATTGCATCATTTCTGAATCTTATCTAGTATCTGTTTTATGATACTCACTTCTCTTTATAGCTCATAGTTCAATTTCTGTTGCAGAGGACTTCTTTAGAGACTTTCAAGAAGAATTTCGGAATTGGGAAGCAAGTGCGTCACCGGAAAAGCCGAAAAGCTTGTGGGAGGAATTAGCGGTATGATGTCATTATTTCCAGCAGTTCCAATGTACATGAAAAGCTTAAGTACAGTCGTTCAAGCTTAATTTCACTTAACTAGTTGAATTCACCCTTGGCAGGCAATCGGAGAGGAATTTGTTGAATTTCTGGAGAAAGAGCTCAACATATCTGATGACGAAGCTGAAGGAAACAGCAGAAATGAGTTTAGTAATCCCAAGAAAACAGGAAGCAGTTTTCAAAATGAAGCTAACAAGGGTAGCAGCATCGAGGAGAACATTGATGAAATAGAAGCTACTCTTGCTAAGCTGAAAAAGGAGCTAGGTTTGTAACAAGTGCAGCTTTATATTGCCCTGACACAGGTCGAGAAGTTTTGCGAGCTTACCATGTCGGGAAGGGAATTACAGTATAGCATCCGGATATTTGCGACACTCTGCAAGATCCATCCATATCCACTATAAAAGCTCCGAAAATGAGAAGAAACTTTGATACATTTTTCAGATTCGAAAGATTGATATTTTCCTTGCAGTAATCGTAGAAAAAGAAGCATTTTGTTTTCTGGTAGCAGAAAGCTTGGTTTCTTCGATGGAGTTGGCTTCAACTTCTTACTCGTCTAATGTTATTTTCCCAGAATCTGCATCACATGCATATTAAATAGACACATCCAACTCTTCTGGCGTGATCCTATAACAAGTAATTCTCTCATCTATCCTTTGTTCATCATAAACAACTCTTCCTTTTGAATTCAGTGTTCTTAAGACTTGAGATCAGCATATTCCCTACATTTTACTACATCATTGGAGAAATATACAATCTGGACTTGGAACTGCGTATTCAATGTCTAACAGGGATGTTATACTAGACGTTTAAGATTGATTAACAAAATCAATCTTTCATTACTCCATTAATAGTATGAAAAACATCAATAAACTATCGCAAAAAATCTAATCATACAAGATCGTTAATTTTTTATAATCATAAACATATGTCATGATAATTGCTACACAAACTATCACAAAAGTACATGAGAACTATGTCATAAGATGGATGAAAAATGTGTCACGAGATAAAGAAAAATGTGTCACAAAGGCAAGCAAAAAGAGACGCAAGAGGATGTAAGAAAAACTAAAACAAAAAAAAATAAATAAAAAAAAGGCAGTTCGAAAAGAGAGAAAATAGAGACTCACATAGAGATATCAATTGGGCAAGGTAAATGTGAAGTGTAATCCCTTAATTTTGACTTGAGGTGTACGATAGGGTAAAAATCATTATTTTAAAACTTTAACGCTACGTAAACGCTTAATGTAATTCAAAATAAAAATTTGTAAAACAAATGTTAAGTAAATAATTTAAAAGTAATTATTCTGATTAAAAATAGAGAAAATTGGATAAAAACGATTTTATGCATAAAGCTTAAAAACAACTTAGATCTCTAATAATCCCAAAGTAACTAAAATAAAAATATTTATAGATAATCATACTGAAAAAAATAAAACGTTATCCGATAAAGATCTCCAAGTACCAACTCCTAGGGCCAGATATCTGAAAAAAAATTTTAAAGAATGAGCTACAAAGCCCATTGTGTCTTTAAAGTGTAGTCAAACATCGCAATGTCACTCAATTCACAATCACAATTATAGTCTAACTTTTGGTGGTAAATAAACACAAATACTGATGAATGCAATGTCACAGAGAACGCAATCACATACTCCGAACACCAAATATAGTGGTGGCTAAACCAACCGATCTCTGTGGAGGTAGTTCCCCAGAATCCCTCACCTTATTTCACCAAAACGTTGTGTGGTAAAACCACCTTCCTCCGTACAAATCCACTCCATGCACATGCTATGCAACCAATGCCAATGATCTCAATTGTCTCATCACAGATATTCGTATAATATACGAATCACATAGTTCAGAAAATCTGATCGCAATCTTAGTGTAATACAAAGTTCACGATATCATATAGCATATTAGTATAATACAAAGTCTCAGTAACGGATAAACACAATACACATAAAATCTAGCACATAAAGAGAACACACATTTAAATTCATTTAACAATAACACAAGAAGAAACACACATTTATTACAAGAAGATTACACACATTTGAATTCATTTAACAATAACACAAAAAGAAACACATATTTAGCACAAGAAGAAAACACATATTTGAATTTATTTAACAATAGCGTGAAAAGAAATACACATTTAACATAATAAGAAAATAAGTTAAACTTAAGAAGTTAACGTTAAAAACTTTACTCTCATAATCAATTTAATTTATATTATCTCATAATAACTGTAAAATATTTAAATACATAATAATTTGTCACAACCGAAAGTTAAAATTATGACTAAGAATTGGTAACTTGAAAAGAGTTAAAATTCTCAAAAATATATTTATCAAAAACTTATTAAAAATAATATTATAACTCGATGGTTTAAATAAAATATCCGAATGTAAGAAAAAAATATTTATGTATAATAAAATAATCATAATTCCTAAATGCATCAAATTTTCTAAAATAATAATAATTATTTGAATAACTAAAAGTTAGTTTTATATTAAATAGTAAAATAATCATATAGAATATGAGATTCTTTAGGTACCGTATTACTAAAATCTCAAAGATTTGTAAGAGAAAACTAAGATGAAGTAACCTAAAGAATTTAGCATATCTCTAAGGTGTAGATAAAAACAACAAAACATGTCAATTCATCCGAAAATACAAATTTGCGGGATTTAAAATCATAATTACTCGCAAAGGTGTGAGATTTCAAAATCCGAAAAGTTTTATATATTTCTAAAATCACAATGAAAAGTATGCACGGAAACACAAGTATGCAATCAAAGACACAATATAAACCATTTATTCATTTCATCACTCAATTTATTCATCTCATCACTCAATATAATATATTTATAAATATTAATTAAATAAATATAAACCATTTTTTAGAAAAAAATACCTTTATTCAGACTACGGGCATATATGTGATTTGCAGCTTGTTGATAGTTGTGCCTGGGATTTTGTTTTCTAAAATTTGCTGGATCTCAGATTTGTTATGTCCTAATTGTGATTTGCTTTAAGGTCTTAAATCTAAAAGGTATGTATTTGCAGTGGTTAGTTGTGCATCAGAATTTCTCTGAAATTTTGTACGTATTGATTTGTTAGAGTTCCAAATCAGAGAAACTGCTTTATTTATAATAACTAAATCTGATGATATACATGGTGAATGGTGTATATTCAAAATGTAACAAGGATGAAATTTCTTATCTTGTATGGTGTTTTTTCTGAGTGGAGTATTGATGTTTTCATACTTGTTAGTGAGTGTCTATCTGCTGTACTGTTGTCTGACCTGGGGATTTAGCTTCTAAGGTTTTAGTGAGAGTTTGTTCTGATAGCATGCATATTCCACCTGGTCCTGATTACATACCCAGAATCCTTTCCTTTCCTATCTGATATGGAGCTGAGCTGAGCTGATGCCTGGCCGCACTGGGCCTACATTGCTAGAGCACTTGGCTTATATTTTCTGCTACTCAATCCCATCCCACGACATTCTATCATCGACTTCTGTTTTGTCCACACCCCACCCTTTTCTGCTGGGACGTTCCACATGAAATGAGAACTCAAAGGCATTATTATTATTATTTTTCTGTTTTGAAAGAAGTCAGCCATGACATGTGAGTAGGACCTTGGTAGCTTAATTCGTGGTGTTATCATATTCATATGCCACAAGCTGAATAACATTCTGTGCACCACAGGCGATAACTACTTGAAAGCTTATGTGAGCTGTGAGCCGTTGCCGGATTGGATGGTGGTGTTTGATTCTAGCGACTGTTTTCAGGATGTCGTTGATTAAATTATGATCATTAGATGTGGATTGTTGTGATTATTGTTTGTTTTTAAGGAGTTATTTCTTAAAAGCTACTGCATGAAATCTTTATGTTTTTATATGATATTTAAACTATTTATAATTTCTTTAAACTCTTAAATCCGGCTGCACTGAGTCAGCAATAGCCAACAAGGTATGAATTTACAAACATCTGAACATGAAACATGAATTTAGTACTTTATTATAGTAATGTTTCGATGTTGACATCTGAACATGAAACATCAACCGGCGAAGTGTGTGAAGTGATGTCAACTTTTCTATGTAGAAACTAAGAGTCATCTTTGTTAAGGTTAGTGGTCTTCCTTGTTTATAAAATTATGGGTTTTGTTTAGATTTCAAGAAATTTGGATAGTAAAATAAACCTGTGCAGTTCCTGTGAAGCAAGCAATTTATAACGTACTACTGTTGGGGATTTAAATTGTTTTCTGCTCTTGCAATTGGTAACAGATGACAGTGTCCTGTTCTTGCAGCTTCATACATCCATTCCTGCTATTTCTACCTTTCATGAGACTTTGACAGGGAAGATGAGCAGATCGACTCAATGAACAGACAAGGACAAAATGCACCGGTTAATGACATTTCCAATCCCTTTTGACATAGATTATATTATATTGAGCTAAGAAAACCCAGGACCAGGACCAGGAGTTTTTGAGTTGTAAGACTTTTACAAACATAGTACATTCTTCTCCTGTGTTACATTTATCGGGATCGTACAAGGAAGCACATATCGACAGACAACGACAAGATCATAAACCAACAGCTGCAACCCACAAACTTTTAAATTTGTGTCGTCTACTTGACTTCTTTCTGATGCACGGAGAGGATACCCACGGCAGTTTTATACGTATACCATTTGGCAATCCCCAGGAAAACCACAAAGTTGGCCACGCTTAGAGCAGCCAAGAGCCAAAAGAAGTGATCAACATGTCCATAATTAAGGTTGTCGGGTATCCACCCTAGCTTCCCATGTTTTGTTGTCACGCTGGTAACAATGGTAACAAGCAAAGAGCTCAAGTAGCTTCCCAGAGCCACGGTCGTTAACGACAGCGCAGAGCAGAAACTCCGAACAGCATCGGGAGCTTGTTCGTAAAAGAACTCCAATTGTCCGATGAACGTGAAGACCTCGGCGCACCCTATGAGAAAATACTGCGGAACTTGCCAAAATATCGTCAATGGCATTTCCTTCAGGTTATAATAGTTGTGTTCTTTCACTATTTTCAGCCTTTCTTGCTCAAGGATGGCCGCTGCTACCATGGCAAATATAGATATGAAGAGTCCAATTCCCATCCGTTGAAGTTGGGTTAGGCCGTTTTTGTGACCTGTGAATTTTCTCACGGTCGGGACGATGATTTGATCGTAAACCGGCACCCAGAAGATCACACTCAAAGTGTCGAAGATCGAGAGTGATGCCGGTGGGATATGGAAGTTCGAGTGACCGACTCGAGTATCCATTCTTTCACCTTGCAAAGTGAATAAGCTACCCATCTGGCCGTAAACTGTAGAAAAGATGATCCCCGAGGCCCATATTGGAAGCAACCGAATTATGGCTTTCAGCTCCTCGACCTGTGTGACTGTGCAAAGACTCCATGGATTTACTGAGCCCTTTAATTGATCTGTTTCAGTTTCCACTGCTGCTTTGTCAAAAAACCTGAAGATATTTCAACAATATTTGTGTACTAAGTTATCAAGAGAATCGGATTGATGAGTATGTATTTGATTAAAGCCGAAGACCTGACCTGAGACTTCGGGTGTGTTCCATCTTGCGGCTTCCTTTGATATTGGACTCTGCATCTGCTGTCTCATACAGAAGAGAACTATCATCAGGTACTGCAACATTATGTTTCCTGATGGATGCCACCAGAACCTGACAGAGTCGCGTGATCGGGCTGCCGGCTGGTTTTTGGTTCCGATATAAACGAGTTCCTGAGAGGAAAAAACAGACTGCTATAGCCATAGCTATAGCAGGGATGCCAAAACCCCATCCCCAGCTCTTATTGGTTTGAATCCACACCAGCACAGATGCTGCAATAAGAGCACCGATGTTTATGGAAAAATAGAACCAATTGAAGAAAGAACTCTTCTGTTTCTTCTCCTTGTCATCTGCATCGTCGAATTGATCGGCACCGTATGATGAAACACAAGGCTTGATCCCTCCTGTTCCTAGTGCTATCAGGTAAAGCGCTAGAAAGGTCATGGCGGTTTGTCTATCTGTGGGATCACATTTATCTTTCGCATAACACCAAGGTTTCATGCCATTGACCGATGCAGACAATGCTAAAAGTGTCATTCCCTGTGCAAAACAAAAGTAACATTTTCTTGTCACATTTGCAGTATGGATTTCGGGTCGTGGTGAGTGAGACTCACAATGATATAGATGACTGAGAAACAGGCAATTGTCCAATATCTTCCTAGATAAGAATCAGCGAGAAAGGCTCCAATCAACGGCGTAATGTAACATGTTCCGCCCCAGTTCTGGTTATTTCTGGTGGCATTCGCGTTTGACTGGTTTAGTTGATGCTTGAAATAAAGCACCAAATTGGTGCTCATCCCATAGTATGCCAATCTTTCACACCCTTCATTTCCTGTTTGATAAAATACCATCAAAAGTATCATATCTCCATCTCACAGTCACAAATTTCAAGTTCGTCTAATGGCTTCCATTACTTACCTATGATATACGGGCAGGCTTTCCAGGTTCCGGTTTTTTTCTTATTAGCTGGATTTCCCTTGTAATCCACTGTCCCATCTTTTGTATATATATCATCTTCTTCCATTTGATTTCCAGAAATTTATCTAAGCCTGTTCGAACAAAATTTGGGAACTCACCCAGAAGTCTCAGAACTTGAGATTCAAGCATATAATATTATTCATGAAAATATAGTTGAAATGGTGTAGTATTCACAATTACATACACGAAACGAATAACATGAGCATAATAAGGACGAGTGTCTGAAAATCTATGTAATATCAGAACATTGATGCATGAAAAAAAGAACATTGGGTTTGTTTTCGTTACCTTAAGTTCCAATCAACAGTGGATTTAACTATGGTTTCTTATGGTTCAAGTCTTCTAAAATAAATGAGGCTTTGAATAAATAGTTTTTCTGGTGACGGAAACAATAGAGGATATGGCTTAGCTTTCGATAAGGGAAAGCGTTGGGTTCATCTACGAGCTGTCTCTGCTCCTTTATAATTAGCTCTTCATATGATTCCAAAATCCAAACACAGCTTAGCTTGAGTTGCTTCTTCCACTTTAATTCATTAAATGAAGGAAGCATTGCTCCAATACTAGGACATATTTGGACTGACTTCAAAAGCAAGTAGTAATGTGAACAAAAAGGCAGTCTCATGCCATTGCTTTGAATTTCTTGCCCAAAATATGACAAGCTTGATGACACACAAACTTTCTATCAAGCAACCAATTCCTTATTAATTAGTATCTTAATGCTATTTTTAATCATTGATACAAAAGTTATATCGCCTTTTAAATGTACGCCGATGTCGTCTTGAAATCGACCTCATAATTTAAAATTACAATATAATATGAGCATGATATATCCTATAAATATAAACACAATCAATAAAAATTTAATATGTATTTATGAGATAATTTATCTTGTAATGTTTTGTCTGACTAGACCTACCGTCTTTTTCAGAATAACTTGTAAAGTTATATTTTGATAAAGACTTTGCGACAAAATTAAAACCCTTGTTGGGACATAAAATACTATATTTATAAAGAGACTTTCCGTTAGGGATGTTGATATTATTATATTAATATACAAATATAATTTTACAAATGTTGTATTATATGCATAAGTTATCTGGAAAAAGAAAAAGGGATTGTGAAAGTGGATAAAGCAATGAAATTAGAACATTAACTTTCACTTCAAAGAACGGTTCTACTTTATGTACCTTCAGACAAAATCGATATATTCAAAATTTATGTATCTTAAAAGAAAAATTTTGATGCGACTCATGAATATTATTAATATCGAACATTATTGAATACCTTTTAATATTCAATTGAATTAATTTTGATGCGACTCGTCCATCTGAAAATTGCTACACCAATTCAACGATCGAAGCGTTTCAGATTTTCTACAGTGGAAGTGTTGAGTGTAAATCTGATGTTGTCTTCTCCAAACTGATGGCCTCTCTATGTGAGAGACTTGTGTAAATCGCCTCATTTTCCCACTGCTTTACTACCATTTCCCTCGGGTTCCACTTCAGATTCTGTTGATGCTTCCTTATGGTTCCTTTCAATTTCTCAGAACCACACACACTTTACATAACAACCCAGACTCATGTTTAAAAACAGACGGAAAACAAGTCTAAAAGTAGACAAGTTAGTGACGGATCAAATAAAACAATGGAAAGCTTAGATGCCGATTCACAAAACAGACTTTTCCAGGGTTTTGTTTAAAATATCACAATCAAGTAAAAATAAGTACAAGAAAGATAGCACCTACGACCGGTTTTTCAAGTAGAACAGCAGACTCTCTTACTGTTCCCTGATTCATCACCCACATTAATGGTTGTTCCCTGGCCAGGAATGGAGGCATTGACGGTGGCTTCCTGTGCTGCCAAGGCCTTTTTGCTTACGATATGGAAGATATCGCTCAATATGGTTTGGAATGCCTTCTCAATGTTGGTGGCATCCAGTGCTGATGTTTCGAGAAAGGAAAGACCTTCCTTCTCGGCCAGAGCTTGACCATCCTGCTCAGAAACGGCTCTGAGATGGTTCAAGTCGGACTTATTTCCAGCCATCATGAGGACGATGTTGGAATCTGCATGGTCCCTTAATTCACGCAGCCACCTCTGAACATTATCAAAGGTTTGCCTCTTGGTTATGTCATAGACAAGAAGTGCACCAACGGCCCCTCTGTAGTAAGCACTTGTGATAGCTCGGTATCGCTCCTGACCTGCTGTATCCCATATCTGTGCCTTTACGTTCTTTCCCTCCACCTACATCATGATAGTGAAGTGAAATGAATACAAAAATACAAACCAAACAATTTACCAATCTCCATTAACATGATCACTAGTGAACAAAGAAATGAAGAAGATTCTAACAAATCTAATATCAAGCTGACAAATTCAAGAAAATTTTGTTTATATCATGGGGACATGAACAACAATAGCAACATACTCCCTATTAATAATTAATAAGAATGGGGATAAAACAGCAGAATAACAACCTGGAGTAATATAATAACTTAAATTTCAATTCAACGAAACAATATGAGAGATGTTTTCCCCTATGCTGTAAAACTTGTTTGTGTCAGATATGGATTGGAGCATCATAATTCATGATCCATACCTCCATCCAAATATGTTTTTAACATAGACATCAAATTCGGATTCTTTAGAGGAAATGAAGAGTCAGCAAAAATCTATTAATCTTTCAATCAAAATAAATAAAAATAGTCTTGAATGGATCAAATCTTCAATATTTCTTAAATGTAGAATTTGTAACTGAAAATCAAAATGGAACAGCTATCTCAGCTCAACAACATATTATCTATGTAATAGGAAAAAAAACATGAAAGCGACTTTGATGATCATCACTGTCAGATCATTTTTTTTTCCCTCATCTTATTCTTACTACATATCATTCACAGTGAACTTCCAAGCTAAAATCAAGTTGCAAGAGAACACAATCAGATCCACCATGTAGTATTAAAAATTTTTACGCACTAAATGTTTATCTAAGCATAAGAGTTTACAGAAAATTTCGTCACGCAATTTCTTTCCCTCGAAACTAAATCGGATTATAAAGTAGTCTCGTATACTTTCTTTTATCAAAGATGAAGAGATTAAGAGGTCAAGTACTAGAAATTTCAAGAACAATTAATTTTCAGTAGAGAATTAAAAAAAAAAACACGAGCATCAATCAAAGAGGTATCGATTGAATAGATGAAAAGAACCTGGAGAGTTCTCGTGGCAAACTCGACGCCGATAGTGGATTTAGATTCCAAACAGAACTCGTTTCTGGTGTACCTAGATAGTATATTCGATTTTCCAACTCCAGAATCGCCGATCAAGACGATTTTGAAAAGGTAATCGTAGTCATGATCTACTCTATGCGCCATTTCAAATATGTCTTTATCTCTTCCCTCTCAAACCTGCCGGATCCAAACATCAAACGAATCAAAAAGGAAAAAACCTACAAGAATAAGATCTAGAATGAATCGCTTGAAAACTTACCCGACTCGGATAGATCGAGAAGAGAGACTTTTGGAAATGTAATAAATTCGATAAAAAGAGGGCGATGGCGATGGCAAGGCCGAGCCGGGAGGGCTATGATGTTTGAAACGGGACTGGATTGAATTTTGACTACTCTATAGGAGTCTGGCCATTTTGGGTGGTGGCTTTGAAATGGCAATTATGTAAAATAGACAGTATTGAAAGGTGAGAAATGAGTGAGAGCAGGCTGGCTAAATGATTTTTATTCCCAATTAACCAGCTAAAGATTATTACAAGTGGGTATTGAATGATTGGTTGTAGAATCATGTCTGAAAACGTCATGGGTTTAGTGGCATCAAATATTCTTCTAAAGGGGTAAGAATAATAATAAATACAAAAATATTGAGGAAGAAGATTCGGTCCATTAGTGTACACTTTCAACTCTATTGGCGGTTGAGATTAAAATGTAAAATAGAAAGTAGCAGGGCGCGGAGACTGCCTCCGAAACAATAAAAACGATGGCATAAGATCTTTTAAAGAATAAAGGTTTAATATTTTAATAAATTATATTTATTAAATAATATTAATTCAAAATTTATTATAAAAATTTTAAAAATATTTTTAAAAAATATAAGTTATAATTTTTTTTTAGACGTGATGATTGATTATAGAATCTTATAGTTATTTTAATAGAATTTTATAGTTATTTTTATTACTTGCTTTGTACAATTAATGTTCTAGATAATTTTAATAAAACAATCGTATAAAACCCTAAAAAAATAATTATTTTATAAAATTAATAAAAATTATGAACAATTATTTTTAAAAAACACATTTGCGAAAAAACTCTAAAATCTTTAAGCCGGCCATTTGAGTGATTAGAAGTATAGAACCACTTTGGGCGGTTAAAATAGGAATATTAATTAAAAGAGATCCTGCTCTAGACAAAAATCTATAATATCATAAACAGTAACGGCACTACAACTTGTGATTTGACAAAAAGCTGAGTCTTGTATTTTCTACATGGAAAAGTTTACAACTTCACACACAAACATAAGTTTGATGGTACAGATCTGTGAAACATAAAACCACCCATAAGTGGTTTAGCCAGAAACGTCGATAGCTTTAACATCAGGTGTTTTGACTTCCATCTTTGGAACAGTAACAGTGAGCACACCATGTTCCATGACAGCCTTGTCTCATCCACCTTGGCATTCTCAGGCAGCATGAACCTCCTCGTGAAATTACCACGGCTACGTTCCACACGGTGCCATGTGTCGTTCTTGTCTTCATTCTCCAACTTTCTCTCACCGCTTATCTGCAACACCCTGCCGTCCTCCACCTCCACCTTCACCTCTTCTTTCTTAAGCCCCGGAATATCGGCCTTGAACACGTGAGCTTCCGGGGTTTCCTTCCAGTCGATTCGCGTGCCGACAAAGGCCGAGGTCTCTGGAGACGATGTCATCAACGAAGAGGAAGTGAAGTCCTTGAAAGGGTCCCAAACATCGAGAGAGAAGGGATCGAAGACATTGCTGCGTCGGTTACCGAAGAAGCTTGGAATCAGAGACATTTTCACTTTTCAGAACTCTAAAAAACCTTGTTAGCAACGAAAACCGAGAAAGCTACTTGTGAATGTTTTGTGAGCTTTGCTTGTTTTTGTCTGATATTTGAGTGATCTTCTAGGGGCGGGTGTTTATTTATAGCCGTAGTGGAGGATTCTAGTATTCACATTTCTATTTTTGTTTCCAACATCATTTTTAGGGCATTTCTCCAGAGTCTTGTAGTATGAATCAGAAACTAAACAGACACTTCCAGTTCCATTCTAGGACATTCATGAATCTTCATATTCTATATGGAGACAAGAGGAGGGCTTAAAGCCCAGTAAGAAATGAATTGGATTTTGTTTAGACTTATTTTTATCAGCATGATTTGGGATTTATTATATGGATTGAATGTGTCGTTAATGTTTTATATTTTTGTTTTTAAAGACTAAATAAGTCAGTGTACATCATATAAGTCCTATTGTAACATGGACACATGGATTGTTAGTAATAAGTTATAATGTCAAGACAGTCATTGTAATAGTCAAAGATCAATTTTGTTCGTTATATTGTCAAGCGGCAACATTTCGCTTAGATACCTCCCTGTTTTATTCAAACAGGCCGTCGGTGTCAACACGCCCTTCCTTCACAGCGGTTTTAACGATGGTGATGGCTGCCAAGAGATAAGGTTGGCTTATGTCACACTGATTCCTGTTGTCGCCGGTGTTATAATTGCCAGCGGGGTAAGCACTTGGATTGTCACATAATCTTTTATAAAAAAGTATGGCATGCTAGTGCTATCATCTATTTGGATTGAAGGGAGAACCATTGTTTCATCTATTTGGATTTATAATGTGCATTGGTGCCACAGCGGCAAGAGCTCTTAAATCAATGCATCTCTTTCGAAATGAAACCAGATTTTTCGACTGCAATAACGATGTTAAGTTAGCTTTCATTGGTTCAGTTTCTTAGGGAAAAGCGAACTCCATGAACTTGCTAATGTACATGGCACCTGTAGCTGTCATAACCCTTTTTCCATCAGCTCTTTACATGGAAGAAGGCGCAGTTGGAATCACCATTGCACTTGCAAGAGATGATTGGGTGTTCTTATTGTATCTCCTCTTCAATTCTGCACTTGCATATTTTTTCAACTTGGCCAATTTCTTGGTCACTAAGCATACCAGTCCCTTGACTCTTCGGGTAATATTACTTGGTACAAGTGCCTAACACAGATATGTTAAATTCTTCTTTCGAGTATCCAAGGTCTTAAGCATGCATGGTCGTCGTTGACGTTGTTGTGGGTGTTGGGGAATGCAAAGGGGGCGGTGGCTTTGTGACAAAATTAAACCCCCTATTGGGACATAAAATGATTAGATTGGGATGTTGATATTATCATATTAATAAACTATAACTTTATAAATGTTGTATTATATGCATAAGCTATCTAGAAAAAGAATAAGGGGATTGTGAAAGTGGATAAAACAATGAAACTAGAACATTTAACTTTCACTTAAAGATACGGTTCTACTTTATGTAGACAAAATCGACATATCAAAATTTCCTGTATCTGAAAATTGCTACATCGATTCAACGATGGAAGAGTTTCAGATTTTCTACGGTGGAAGTGTTGAGTGTAGCTCTGATGCTGTCTCCAAACTGATGGCCTCTCGGTGTGACAGAATTGTACAAATCGCCTCATTTCCCTTGGTCTCGGCAGGTTTTACTTCAGATTCTGTTGGCTTCAAAACTTCTGTGGTTAGCGTTGTGATTATCCTCCTTCGACTGTGGTGGATCTATGATACCATCATGAGCAGTCAAATTATGTATCTTTTCATCATTTTTAATGTTATTCAAGCTGTTACTTTCTCCTGCTGAAGTTGATAGACCTATGTTGGCTTTAGCTTCAGTTCCATGTTTAGTACCTTCGACAGATTGAAGAGTTGTTGTCTTCACGTCAGCCTCTTGTTGATTTGATTTTTCAGATCCCTGGAACACCTCTGGTCCAATTGAGAAACCTTGATTTGTTGTTGACTTCGCCTCTTCGTCCTTATTATTGACTATTGAACCATTCATATTTACGCCAATGTTACCTTCAACTGTGCCATTCCTTGATGAATTTGTTGGTTCCTTTTACAATTTAACAACACATGGGCTTAGTAATCCAGCAGTTAACGTAGTTGAGTGATTTAAATTACTAAAGAGGCATCAATGACATATTTATATCAAACATTATATACGACTCTAAAACTTGTTAAATGTATTAAAAGAAAGAACAAGATTTACCAATCCTCTCACACTGACCTTTAATGTTCTGAGACTGCTAGTATCGGATAATTGATCCATTGAATTCTCAGCCAACTGTTGTGCATTTTGGGGTATGTTATAAGTTAGGTCTATTTGTGGTTGCTCAACATCTGATGAAAGCATTTCATCTTCCAGGACGCTTTCTGGTAATACTGACCTCGGAGATGAGAATGAGTTCTCAATCACCAATCTTCGATTTAGAACCATGGAACTCGAACCGTAAAATCTCTGATCCAATCCAGAAATGTTATTCTCTGTCAAGTTGTCTCTACTTTGAACTACATTTGGCGCATCCCCGTTGTCATGCTTAGGCTCCAAGTTTTGAGCATCTTCTTCAATAAGCTTTGAAGGATGGCTTTCCTCAATCTTCTGTTCTGATTCCGAAGGTGTTTTAGACTCGTAAAATGTTTCTAAATTGCCATGACTATACTCGTTGGAACCTGGACCAATTGCCTCGACTGTTTTTTTCATTTCTCTGGAAGCTTCAAGTAATATTTGGGATTCATTTTCTCTGTTTTCTGATGATTTTGAGTCTACGATGCTAGAATCTGTTTGAGTTATCAGCTTTTCCATCAAATGCATGGTCTTCCCTGGATTTTTAGGTGATAATTGATCAGAAACATTGAAAGTCCTCAATCCACCAACCTTTTCACCTACATTTTTGGTATCTTCTTGAGTTTCAGGATTCTTATTTTTTGGATAGGATACTACTGAACCTTTGTTATTCAAAACATGCTTGGCTTTCTGCTCAGATGGAGAAGGGGAAGCATTCGGCTTCTCGAGTTCCCTGTTTAGACCTGAAGCGTCTACTTCAACAGAATCCTCTTCAATAATATCATGTAGTTTTTCTCCATTTGCCTTTCCTCTTGATAGGTTAAATGAACTTCCCCATACTTCACCGGCGGAATTGATATCCTTATCATCATCCTCATCATATGTAACTGAATCACCATCAGCTGATGAAGCAGATGCATCTGTTGTCAACGGAGGTGAACCGACTTCTGAGACCTCAACTTGCAAGTCGGAAGCTATGGAACAGGTTGAAACAGGACGATTTAGCCTATATGTACCATAAAATAAATTAAAGTCTGACCTAGGCCTTTCATTTGGAGATGGACTGAAATCATAGGGAAATGTATGCACACTTCTTCCTTTAGGAGGAACCAAAAGATTAAGTTTGTTCTGCATTTGCTTCCTACGCAGCCTAGAAGATTTACTTGTTTGATCTGAGACCGGTTCCGTGTCTTCGGATGAAGATGTGTAGCAAGAATAATTGTTGTTTATTGAATCCATCTCCGTTTTGACTTTATTTCTACCTACATCCATCTTCTCTCTTACTTTGATCCCATCCATTGCTCTTTCGGATGTGTTCATTCCTTTGTTGCTATTCTCATCTAGGTTCATACGATCAAGATCACTTGATATGCTAGAAGAATTATGATGGTGGTGACCTCCTTCTTTAACTGATGCAATGAGAAACTGTTAGATTATTCTATAAGATAACAAGAAGATATAGTTCTTGTGATTACCTGATTGCCATCTGAATCTAGGATCGGTTGGACTCTCCACAAGACTTCTCTGAGTACAATAATAGTGGTTAAAATGATCACTATTCGAATCTCGAGTCAAAAAAGTTTTACGACAGAAGCTTTCGTGCCTGCAGTATTCCTTCTGATTGACTGTCATGAATTCTTGCTGAAAACCATCTGCCATAAGATTTGGTTTCTCTTCGTGTGGATCATAAGGTAGGTCAAAAGGATTCTCTTTAGGCAATGAGGTTGAAGGTGCAGAACCGGGAATCTGTAATACTCGTTCACATGAATCATTTGAAAAACCAAGGTTGCTTTTAGCAGTCTGAATGGGAGCAAGATGACTAGGGAGAATAGCATCCATGTTCATACGGCTTTTATCCACTGTCATTTTGAACAACTTCCTTGCTCTACGTTTCGCCATTAAACTTTCTAGCCTTTGGTTTCTCTCCGACTCCAAACTCTCGAGAACCATAACATTTTTCTGGTCTTCTTCGATCCATTGGATTGCCTTTTTCCCGTCATCCTCCTCATCCATACTTTCTAGCTCTACCTGACACTCACCGTTAAGACCCCTTCCCGACTGTTCTTGAAAACTATCATCATCAAGTGCTTGATCATTTCCTGTCTTGGTATTGGAGGAACTCCCTCCATGTTCCATGTCGAAGATTGACTTTGGATTTTCTTCCAAGAAATTAGGATTACTAAACAAACTAGAAAGGCCGTCAGGACTTCTAGGAGAATACACTTTCATTTCCTCACGAAACAAGTTAGCAATACCATAAGGACTTCTAGGAGAATACATTTTCATTTCCTCGCGAAACAAATTGGCAATACCATAAGGAGTTCTAGGAGAAAACTTGTCTCTTTCCTCCCTAGCTAACTGTTCTTGAAAGCTATGCGAATTCTTATCATCAAGTGCTCGATCATTTGTATTGGAGGAACTCCCTTCATGTTCCATGTTATTCCTCCTATTCTCATCCAAGATCGACTTTGGATTGTCTTCCAAGAAAGTAGGATTACTAAACAAACTAGAAAGACAGTAAGGACTTCTAGGAGAATACATTTTCATTTCCTCACGAAACAAATTAGCAATACCATAAGGAGTTCTAGGAGAAAACCTGTCCATTTCCTCCCTCCTTGAATGTCCTTGAAAGCTATGCAAATTCTTCTTATCAAGTTCTCGATCATTTGTCGCCTCAATATTAGAGGAACTCCCTCCATGTTCCATACCATTCCTCTCTTTCGAGTTTGGATTTCCGTCCAAGGAATTAGGAATGCTAAACAAACTGCCAAGACCATAAGGACTTCTAGGAGAATACATTTTCATTTCCTCACGAAACAAATTAGCAATACCATATGGAGTTGTAGGAGAAAACCTGTTCATTTCATCACTATCTTTTCTATTCCATTCTAGAACCTCCATTCGAGCATTTCGTCTAACACTTAACGAAGGCTTGTTGGATCTTTTGACAGCAACATTTGATTTCTTGTCACTGTTGTTTCTCTTAATCAATTTGTCAGGGTGTTTGGTTTTCAAATAAAATCTAATAGAAACGAAAGTGCAAACAATAATTGGAGAAGAACACAACAGATAGTAGAAAACAAGAGGAAACCATATGTAGAGGAAGAAAACAAAGACAGGAGAACCTAACATAGCTGGATGTTTTCTTACATATTTATAACAACTTGCAGAAACTGTAATAGGTTTCCACAGGAGATGTTGAATGCCCTTTGCATTGATACTCATTTTTTAAAAATTCTACACAAAGCAAAACATGAAACAAACCAAACTACTCAATGTCAAGGAAGTGGGTGAAGAACTCAACTCAAAACCTGCATTTCAGACATAAGGAAAATCATGTCTTGTTTGTTGAATTGAATCATAAAAATTGTAGAACAAATGTCAACGGATATGTTTTTTTAGAAAATTTTTCTTTGGTGGATAGCTCTTGCCAATCCTTGAATTTTGGATTTCCTCTGCCAAATTTTGCTTGATTCATGGGACAATATACATGGCCAATAGGAAATTAGCTTGAAAAGAAGTGAAGGTTAATATTGAAGTCTATTTTAGTCATATTGGGTTCGTATTATGCATAGTACTGTATATAGGAATTAAAATGGGTAATGTGATATAATACAGGGACTTGTATAGCAATTTTCCACTTACATCTCATAGTTATTCCGGTGCCAAAGGAATTCGATAAGAACCGAGTTGTCTTGTTGTTGGCTTATCCTTTCTCTTCTTCCCCATCCCATCCAAACTCAAAAATGGCGACTTCAACACTCTCTTCTTCACTTTCCTTCTTCTCATCCTCCCTTTTCTTCTCATCTCCCTCCGCAAAGCTCCCGAGTTTCCTTTCTCTCTCTTCCAACTCCCCTTCTTCAAAACCCATCCTCTCAATTTCTTCCCAACTTTCCACACTCCCTATTTTATCCTTCACCGGAGAGAAAGTGGGCGAAACCTATCTCGACCTCAAGGCTGCTCCACCCGAAACCGCTCGAGCCGTCGTTCACCGAGCAATCATCACCGACCTTCAAAACAAGCGTCGCGGCACAGCCTCCACACTCACCCGCAGCGAAGTTCGTGGTGGAGGGAAAAAGCCCTATCCCCAGAAGAAAACAGGAGGGGCACGTCGTGGGTCTTCTCGCACTCCGCTCCGTCCTGGCGGTGGTGTTATCTTCGGACCGAAGCCCAAAGACTGGTCGATTAAAATCAACAAGAAGGAGAAAAGATTGGCGATTTCGACGGCATTATCTAGTGCAGCTGAGAACACGATAGTGGTGGAAGATTTCGGGGACAAATTCGAGAAACCGAAGACGAAGGATTTTATCGAGGCATTGAAGAGGTGGGGATTGGACCCAAAACAGAAATCTATGTTTTTGATGATGGATGTGCCGGAAAATGTGGATAAATCGAGTCGGAATATCGGGGGATTGAGAATGTTGACGCCCAGGACACTTAATCTATTCGACATTTTAAATTGCGACAATCTGGTGCTGACTCCGGATACGGTGGACTACTTGAATGGAAGATATGGAGAAGAGTACGAAGGTGAAACTGAGGATGAGGAAGAAGAAGAAGAAGGTGCTGAAGGTATATCTCCTTTTAATTAGCATAATTAGAGAATTGTTATTAGTGATGGTAGTCTTTCATTGCATTACATTTTTGATCTGATATGTGAACTTTTAGGACTTGATGATTGTATGTGCGAACATAGATGAAGATGCATTTACACATGTTTAGTTCATTAGAATGTCCAGGGCTCGAAATCGAAAATTCAATGCTGATGCTATTCAGAAATGATCTTTGTTGGTAGTTAAAGTGTACATTCAAATGGTAAAGACAGTATTGGGATGCTTATGCAATACCCGAATTCGCCACAATGAAGAAGGAATAATTGCATATATTATCTTTGTTTTCCTCTTTGCCTGAAGAATGATAAAAGGGATTGCCCTTGCCCTTTTCAGATACTCTGTTGATTTCTTTCCTCCTTGTGTTAATTTCTTCAACTTTTTTTCCGAGGCAGATCAGAATGATGATGGAGCACAATGAGCCGTCAGTTAACCTACAAGCAATTTCATATATGCTGAAGGAATTCAAGGCTTGGCCTAAATCGACATTGTTGTAGGCTAGTTTTGGTGATTTATTTAGTGCATTGTCTTTGTATCTTTGCACAGTTTTACAAAACTGTATCTGTTGATTCTTGAATGCTGTAGTAACACTCCTGCACTTCAAGCAGTGCCCTGTTTCAGTCTCCCTTCAGTTCTGTTATTCATTACAACGGGTAAGATTAATATGCTTGCCAGATCATGAACAGGTCAAGTTTATATAACATTAAGACATCCTAAACCTGAAATTTGGGACATTTTGGTGGGGATTTAGAACATATAATTTAGGTATTGTACAAGGAGACAGAAGAATTTGACCTATAATAAAATAAACTCTGAACTTGATTATTATTGTCTGATAATTTATGATTTAATACATTCCGACAAGTAAATGGTCTTTATCTCTGCTTCAGCAGCATATAATTATATTATTAATGGAATAAATGCAGTACAAGAAACCGGATGAAGATACAAAAACCTTATTAAGGAATCCAAAGAAGCAGAACTTGCAATTACTAACAATTTAAAAGGAGAAGATGCTTCTTTTTATCCTCTCACACACATATATATAACTTGAAAAATGGCAACAACTTTTCATGTCTGCAAGCTCAGATCTCCAAAATGTAAATATTTTCAAAGGTGGGAAGAAAATGGAAGATTGGAACGTCAACATCCTCAAGATGGGGGGCGTAGAATCACCGAAAAAGGCGGAGCCGGCTAGGCTGAGTTGAGTTCCATGTTGACCTTAGTTTGATCTATAAACAAGCAAATTTTGCAATTAATTAGCGTTCATTAATGAAGAAAAAACTACCGAGGACCGAAGCATGGGAAGTTTAGTTTTACTTACCCAATGGAGCTGGAATTTTATGAACGAAAAAACATGCAGAAATGGCAATGTAACAAAGGCAAAGAACTAGTCCTTTCATGTAATGTGAAGTTCCATCCTGGTAAAAGAAAAAGAAGAAATTATAAATACTGTAGATTTAACAAGTTCCTCCATCAAAAAAATACAAAGAAGAAAAATAAACCTGAAGGGTAAAGGCCACAACAAGTATTGTTAAAGCAAGACATCCAGTTTCAAGAAGACTGAAATCAAGGTCCATTGGGATTCTCATAATCCACCCAACTACTACACACAAGGGAATCTGAAATATATGTTGATTTGTTACAAGTGATTATTTGAAGATGACAATGTATTGAAGATGTTTTAGAACTTGTTTAAATCTTACAGCAAACATAGAAATTTGAGTTGCAGAACCCAGAGCAACACCTAGTGATATGTCCTGAAACAGGTCCCAAAATACATAGTAGAATCATCTAACGTAAAATAATGAGCAGTAAAAAATTGTATAATAAATATGGGTTTGGGCTTACCAATTTATTCTTGAAAGCAAAAATGATAGCTCCAGCATGCTCAGCAGCATTCCCCACAATAGGTATCAAAATTATGCTGATAAAGCTAATGGAAATCCCCCAAGTTTCTGATGCAGCCTGATATCCATCAACTCACAACTCCATCACACTATACATACCACAATCTATATATATATATATATTATAAATATTATGTACCTCAACTGTGCCCACCACATACTCAGATAGCAAAGCTATAACGAGTGTCATGCCAACTAACCAGCTGAATCCACTCCAAAATCCTATCACTGCTTTTTCTTCATCTTCATCCTCACCATCATCTCCTTGAGCATCGAAAATCTGTCTATGAGTTTTAAGCTGGAAGATGATATATCCGATATAAGCCACAAGCATAACCACACTACTCGCTCTAGACAACTCGAGTGTAGACTTGGCAATCGAAACCCCAGTAGGCTGTGCTGCGTATCTGAACATCAATGGCAACGTGTGGCATAGCAGCCCCAGCAACAGCAGACCAGAGTTCACATCAGCTTGTTTCTGCACGTCATATGCATAATCCCAAAGCATTAACAACTTAATAATCTCAAACACGTATCAAAAATGTGATCTTACTCTATCATATCTTTGCTCTTTCTTGAGGTTAGCTAATCCACCGCAAAGGAGAGAGGTTCCAAGAACAAGGAGGAGATTTGAGAGAACTGAACCCATGAGAGAGTACTTGAGGACATGGATTTTGTTTTGGTAAAGTGCCAATAATGCTATGATCAGCTCTGTTGCATTTCCACAGGTTGCATTCAGCAGACCTCCCACTGCAAAATTTTCAATCCAGTCGTCAGTCTTTTACTATTTGTTTTCAATTCTCTCAGTATCTTAAGAAAGTTCAGGTATCGGTAAGTATGGTCTTGGAAATTTAATACCTGTTGGACCTGTATAGTATGCGATTTGTCTGAATTTATACAAAGAAACCCTTGTCAGAAATCTTGCACATAAAACTATAGAATATACGTGCATGAAATGAAATGGTTAATTTGTATGTGGACCCCCAACTATATTGATTTTTTTTCTTTAGGTACCAGATTGATAAAAAATGTATGGTTCAAGGGTCAATTTATATATATTTATTAATTAAACAATAGTTCAGGACTTCCTATAGAATTTGTACCCGAAACTTACTCGGTGAGAAAGCTGACACGTTCAGCAAGGGGTGTAAGTCCAAGCAAGCTCAAAGCAAATATCCATGGCTATTAAGTATCCAGAAAAAAAATGATATCGAATTAATAACAATCAATAATCCAAATTAGGTTAAAACATTGAAAATTAATTAACATAACAGGAACGTACTCTTCCAAACTTGTAATAATCAGCAGCAATGGCTAAAGGGATGGCAGGGAAGAGAACAACAAGCTTCGTCCCAAAAATCACTTGTTGCAGATTGGCTAAGAACTGTCTAAGCATCTGAAACCGAATGGTGGAAACCAAGATGGGGTCGGATTTCTTACGCATAAACGAATTCGATCTGTTTTGTGCTGTCCTAATAACCCCTCCATTATTATTACATGTTTCTTTCCCCATCAAACTCTTGTTAGACTCCCCATTTTCCATGCAAGAAAGCTCTCCTGCAGACTCCATTGATGCAGATATTAAGAACAAAGAAGAAGAATCAAATGCAGGCAGCAGGTGTTGTTTTGTTTGTAAAGAAATTATTAAAAGGAAAGTGGAAAATTTTTGGTTTTTATATATACATTCAAATAACTCTCTTTTCCTGCCATTGTTGTAAGAATCGAAAGGTGTCCGTTTGATTTCATCCATTGCGTTTGAAGTTTCGTAGAATTTTCCCGCTCTTTTGTTTCCATTCTTGCATGAACTTGTTTCACGTACAGTTTGTTTATGGTGGAATTACTATTATTCCACCTCTTGGTTAAAAAGTACATTTTGATACACAGTTCCTTACGTATGAAATTTATAGCTCAAATTGTATACAAGATCCTTATACTATATTTTTTTTGGCGGACTTAGCTCTCAACTATAAAATTATTTTAAAGAGTATGTCTATGGGAGGGCAAAATACCCGATAAGACCCGGTAGATTTTTATCTGGTATTAATTTCGGTGGGATCAGAACTGGATCTAAAATTTAGGTCTTGGTTATAACCGAGATCAAAATTGGATCTTGTTTTTTTGGATCCGGTACCGGTGGGTATCCAGTAGAACCAGGACCAATGTCAAATATTCGGTATTGATTTTCTTTTGTTTATTTTTTTTTATCAAACTTTCTCTTTATGTATGAATGACTAATTTTAAAAATTTAATTTTTAAATCTAATATTTTAATTTTATTATTTAATATTATTGTTGGTGATTAAATTTTTTCTCTAGTTACTCAATTTTTTTAAGAATAAACTGATTGATCGGGTATCCGGTATCCGGTATTGGAATTGGTACCCACTAGTAATGGGATTGATTCTTAAAATTTAGGACCTAGTGTGACCGAGACTGATTCTAATTTTTAAGAAACGGTGATTACCGGGAACGGTTATATACAAATTGACCGGGTACCCGATTTTTCCCACCTATTTAAAAAATAAGGCATACTGATTTTCTAAAAAAAAATGATTTAAGAATAAAGTTTTTATTTCAAAATTTGAGTGATTATTTAATGATCTAAAGATGGATTACATCGTCAACGATACATAGTCCCTGGACCTTCTTTTCTATAATCTGTGTGTGAGAGTTTGACTAGATCTACAAATGTCTGAAAATGTGATCCATTAAGTTTGATAGAGTGTTGTGTATGGTATACTCAAAGTGGTCAGAAACTTCTTGGTATCTTCAAACATGGTTTGGCAAAGAAGCAAAGGTTTTGTAGTGTATGATTTTAGTACCCCAATTACTTAATTTTATAAAACTGTGGAACGAAATTTCCTCACTCGACTGTTTTAATTGTATTAAATAATAATAATAATAATAACAATAATAACAATATAGTTGATGTCCTATTAAATGAATTATTGGGTAATTGAATAAAGGCTTAAAATTGGTATTAAAGTGAAAATAAAAAATGATGCGGTTAATATTTTATTGGGAGAAAGTGATGTTAGAAATTATGCATGATAATATACGAATATGTTCGTAAATTATTATATTATTGATTGATTGACATATGGTGATGCCTTGTGTGTTGGTTAAATAAATTAATATATTAGTGTAAATTTTGGTTATCGAAAGTGTCATTTTTTGGCCATGTCATATCGGCAGAAGGAATTAAGGTTGATGCTAAGAAAATGAAAACTATTTTGGATTGGAGACCTCCGAGGAATGTTAGCGAGGTCAGAAGTTTCCTTGGTTTAACCGGCTATTATAGAAGATTTGTTAAGGGATTCTCTACGATTGTCTTACCCTTAACTAAGCTTCTCCGAAAGGATCAATTGTTTGAATGGTCAGAGAACCAACAAAGAAGTTTTGATCAACTTAAACAAGCTTTGACTCATGCTCCTATTCTTATTCAACCAGAGTCCGGTAAAAAATTCATTGTGTACAGTGATGTCTTACATTCGGGACTAGGTTGTGTTTTAATGCAAAGAAATAATGTGGTTGCTTATGCATCAAGACAATTGAAGCCTCATGAATTGAATTACCCCACTCATGATCTCGAGTTAGCGGCTATCACATTTGCTCTTAAGATATGGAGACACTACTTATATGGTGAGAAGTGTTACTTGTACACCGATCACAAAATTTTTAAATATCTCTAACTCAGAAGAATTTGAATTTGAGACAAAGAAGATTAATAGAATTACTAAAATACTATGACTTGGTCATTGATTACCATCCTGGAAAGGTCAACGTGGTGGTCGATGCTCTTAGCTGTAAGCCGACATTAGGTAATCTATTTGATAACCTTGAAATGTTATAAGCTTCCTTTGAATTTTTGTACCTAATTTTGAAATTTTTTTGTAACCTCAAATTCGATTATTAATGTTCTTTCCCACACTCTTATAAATTAATATATTTAAGGCTATTAGGAAATAAATAAAAATAATAACTAAAATGAAGGTATCTTTCAATAACCCATACCTTTTAGAAGTTGATGACACTTTCGAAACTTTTAGAACAGATCCATCTAATCCTTAAACAGTACACACCCATGAAGCCACCGCACAACTACTAGTCTTCTGTAATAATTTATATTGATCAAGATCATAAAGGTATTAGACAAAGCCAACTTCATGTACAACTAAGACACAAAATCATACAATTAATTTTATAGAGATTAATTAATAAAAACTGAAAAGAAGAGAAAAATTATTATCAAATTAAGGCCAGTGAGCCTTGAGTTGTTAACAATATTGACTTCGAGATGGAACATGTTCTCAACATTTAAAAGTCTTACGGTCACGACAAGACACAGCCTGGAAGTAAACTTCAGATTTAGTCATTCCAAACAGAAGCAGTTGGTGTCATCATGTAAAACAGGTGGTTGTCCGGTTTAAGAAACATAACCATGTTTTTAAATATTTATTGACGGGTGAAAAGAAGGAAAAATTGTTAAGAAAATCACTTCAAGTTGAATATCCTGTGGGACAAAACAGAAAACTGCTACCACTAAAACAAGATTATATCTGCAAAAACACATTCATGTACAGTCAATGAATAATACGAACAAGAATCAAAATTCTGGGTTTCTACTGAAAAATAAAATCAATCTCAAGGAAGGGACATGGTTGTAGAAGAGAGGCTAGCAGGGATATTCTCACACAGTGTTAGAGCTTTCTCCAAATTGCCAACAATGTCTGTCATGTTAGGCCTCTCTTTCCCCTCCAAATTCACACACTTTACAGCTGTGTAGGCCATGAGTTCCACAGCCTCAGCCTCGTGAATCTCCAGAACCCCAATCCTCGTATCGACCACCGTCTGGAGATTCCCGGCTGATATCCTCGGCGTGGCATATTCAACAACTCCGATTGGCCCAGTGCCATCTTCTTCATTTCTGAAAACAGCTCTTCTCCCTGTCAAAAGCTCTAACAATACCACACCGAAACCATAAATATCGCTCTTTGGTGTCAATACATTCAGTACATAGTATTCAGGATCGATGTACCCAACTGTCCCAACTGCGCTGGTTGACATAAAGTCTTGATCGGATTCAGGTCCCATTAGTGATAGTCCGAAATCTGAAACTCTAGCGGTCCAATTCGCGTCTAAGAGTATATTGGATGACTTTATGTCTCTATGAATTATAGGTGGCACTGCGTAGTTATGGAGGTAATGAATCCCTCTGGCTGCATCTAATGCAATCTTGATCCTCATTTTCCAGGAATTTACTATGCTGCTCGACTTTTTGATGTTGTCCTTGTTATGTAGATGATCATGGAGTGATCCGTTGCTCATGTACTTGTAAACTAGAAGCCTCTCGTCGTTTTCGTGGCAGAATCCAACTAGTCCCACTAAATGTTTGTGGTGAAGCCTTGATAACAAAGCTAATTCGGATTCAAATGCGGTTTCTTTCTCTTGGAGCTTCTTCATTCTTTTAGCTGATGTCTCGTTTTCACCTCTTTTAATGGCGACCTCACGACCATCTTGAAGTTTGCCTCTGTAAACAACCCCAAAGCTGCCAGAACCGATCCTGTTTTCGATCGAGAAGTTGTTTGAAGCATTGGCAAGCTCCAAGAAGGAAAATGTTTGGGTTTTCTCTGCTTGTTTTGATGATGATGAGCCACTTCTTTGTCGTCCTAGTCTCGTCGAGCTGCTGCGCCTGATGGTAAATGATCTCAAAGGTGGGGCAATGGAGTCATTGTTATCCACAACAGCGGTCACTATGTTCACATCGGTAGCCCTTGGTTGCACAGGAATATCAGTCCTGCAGTGCAAGAACTTAGATCTTCCTTGGCGTAAACAGTAGATGATTGCACAAATCCCTGCAAACGCTCCGATTGATCCGACAATCAAAAAGGCCAAGGAAATATTGTTGATGCCTTTACTCGATGGAGACAATGGCAGGGGTCCTTGTGATGGAATCGGTGTCAATGGCACCGGAATCGGAAGCTCGGTCTGGCATGTTTTGCAAATGTTTCCCGAACCATAGCACAATGTCTCAGAATTCAGATACGTACCACAATTACATGAACCCTCAACACATGGACCTGGAATCACCGTTCCTAATGGAACAACACTTTCCGAATTAAGCCATCCATTTCCCCAACAAATCACTGTCAAATTTCTTGTTGTCAAGCCGCATATGAAATCCAAACCAGCAACAATTGACTCAAACGAAACATCTGTCACTGTCCTACTATTACCTCTTCCCCAGCATAAAACCATTCCGTTTCTTCTTCTGATACCGCAACCAAAATTCTGTCCCAACGAAAGACTGGAAAACTCGAGAGCTGGACCGCGAGGAACATCGAGTTGGCCGGAGTCATTGTTCCCTTTACAAACCAGGAATCCTGTCCTAGTCAATCCACAAGCCTGGGAATCTCCAGAGGCCAAACTCGACATTGAAAGGTTACCAAATTGTCTTTGGATTTCAACTCCAATCTTATTACCACCCCAACAGAAAACTTTACTATCATTCCTCAAAATCCCACAACTAAAACCACTCCCTGAGGTGATTCCACGAAACTTTAAGCCGACACCGGGTGACGGAAATGGCGAACCGCCCTTTCCTCTCCAACATCTAGCAATACCCGAACCGACTTCTGTAGCACAGACATGATCATCACCCACGGCCAAGTCGGTCAACGAGACATTGTAGTTCGAATATATACGTTTTGGCCTAAAACCTGATGAATTCACCAAAGTTTGAGTCTCCCAACAGAGGATGCTGAAACCACCTGATCTAAGGCCACAAAAGAAGGTTCTGCCACCGGAGATTGCTTCAAATGATACGTTAGGCAATACCGAGACGTTGAGTCCATTTTGGTAACACTGGATTCTCTGTGTTGGCTCACCGGTTATGATCCCACAGACGGTTCCCGTGCCGAATGTGACCGCGACCGTTGAAGCAGATCCGATAGCGGTAACAACATCGGATTCCGTCGTTAACAAAACGATGACGGTGGTGAGGAGGGAAACGGTGAAGGATAAGGGTTTGAGTGTCATTTCAGAGATGTTAGTTTCTTGATATTTCTCATTGAAGAAGAGTGATAAAGCAAAAACATAGGAGCTTGGTAGAGAGCACGATGGCAATGATAAAAAGGGAGACGAGTAGTAAAAAGAATACAAAAGCATTAATTCAGACAGGTGTGGAGCATGTGGCCCATGAAAATGGTGATGTTAGTTTTGGACAATGTTTTGTGTTTTTCTTAATCAAACATGAAAAACTTTATAAAACTCTTGGATCAAAGCAATACCCTTTTTCACAAATCTAAAACAAACATTCATCTTTCTATCTGTGTTACTCGAGTTCCTACCAGCAGATTTTTACCCTTTTAAATGTCCTTTAATCCTAGTTCCCACATCCCAAACCTCGGCTATTGTTTAGGCAAACACGTTCAGTTGACTTCACCTCAGCTTGTGTTGTGTCTTACTTGTTGTTTGATCTGTCAGGTCACGGGGTTGAGGTGGAGATTCTATATATAATATATGTTTGGATTAGAATAACATTGTATCAAGGAAAATCTGTAAGGTAGTGAGCCATGAACTGAATCAAATGAACGCAATACCACCAGAATAATAAGGGCACCCACCCAAGGTAAAGATGTTGATGAAAACCAGTAGGGTTTTAAAATAATGGCAAACTGGAATGCTCGAATTTAAACTATTTTTAAGGTAGAAAATAGAAAAAAGAAAACTTTTACCTTTTAAGTATGTTACACGTTAAAAAATATTAAAAAATAAATTATACATTATAATTATAAATCTAAAGAAAAATTATTTTATGAATCGGTTTCACCGTGTCATTTATGGTAATTTTATATTTTCTATATCATTTTCTCAAAAGTGGATCTTCTATTTTTTATTACCATGTAAATAGGTAGTGGGTGATTACATAGAGATTAATTAGGAAATAAAAGATTATATGAAAAATATAAAATTAGTTGGTTAATTTTTAGTGGTTAGAAAATATGGGTGGCCTGATAAAATCGATCTATAAAATATTTTTTAAATCGAACAATCTAAACCTTAAATCTTACTTCTTCAAATATACGACCCTTTTAATTCCTACGTTTTAATTTTTGCCCAGCTAATTGGTTTAGCTCAGTCTCTTATGAATGTTGCTTCTGTAATATTTGTTTTTTATAATGAAGTTTTCTATGTTCATTTTAAAAAAAGTAGACTTGAAATTTAAATTTAATATTTTAAAATAAGATATTATAAGGATTTTGAACCGAAACTCACAAGTGTGGACTTATAGAATGATGTGATTTTCTTACCAAACTTGTAGACTTGTTAAGCCTGATCTGCTTTGAAGAGGATGATTTGTTCTTGTTGGGCCCGACATAGTTCTTCACGAGCTCCAACGTCGTCAAGTAGGCCACGTGGATGCCTCCCAAAGGTCATGTCATATGGTAGGAGAAATTATATCATGGGTTAGTTCCACCACGTCATCCATGAGACCAACCAATAAAAACTGTCAATCTCATTATTTTTTAATTTTCTAAGTGAAGATTCACTTGGGAAAAAATTATGACATGAAAAAATTGATAAAGTGTGTAGTTTTTATTGGTTGGTCTCATGGACAGGTGGTGAGACTGACTCATGATATAATTTTTTCAGGATTGACATGGAATATCGCTAGTTTTGGTTAAAATTTGTGATTTGCTTTAACTAAAATAAATATTATATTAAGAGGGTTTAGAGATAAAATAAAATATATCATTTAAGTTTTAAGGTTAAAGATTATGAATAGGGTTTAAAGAATTAAAAATATAATATATTTTTAAGGAATATAATTCAAAGTTTAAAATATAAAAATTATGATTAGAGTTCAAAATTTAATTTTTAAATATTTTTTATGGTGGGACGTAGGAAGAAGTGCAAAGTTACACTAAAGGATCGAGGATTTTTATTCCTTTCCATCATATTCATTGTTTACAGACAAATTTTAACCCCAACGGCGGTGTCATGAATCATAACAGTACAAGTTTTGTTACAATCATCCAAAAGGCTTCGAAACAGGTCCCCACAACAAAGAACACAAGACAACTGCTGGTAGAGTCTGTAATCTGTAACAACAGTTCTTACTAATTCTTACCTAATATATCTTTGAAAATTGTTATAATTTTCTGTTATTTAACTTGAAATGAACCTGAAAATAGGATCAGAAATGACCCAGTTTCTCAAAAATACTTTTTTATTTTTTTGGTTGGACAAACTTCCCCGTTGAAATCACCAACCATCCTCCACCTTGTGATGTTAACAAAATAATAACTACTTTACTAAAAATGGTCGTATTTATATGTCATATTTTTTGCATCTTTCTCCAAAACCATTTTATCCCACTCTCTTTCAACAGATTAAGATTCAAGACCCTCTTCTTCAGAAAGCCCATCCTTTTCATGTTTAGGGACATCTGAGTTTCTTAAAGTATTCTCATATTTGAGAGTGAAAGGTACAGTTTTAAGGATTGTTTATTTTAATTTTGGAGTCATCATGTCTTGTGTTTTTTTAATACATCTGTTTAGTATATAAATTTAATGTCTGGTTTTTAAGGGTTATAAAACTTTATCTGTAAATTTGACGTTGACATTGATTGGATGAGTTGGTGAAAATTTGTTTTATTGCCTCTATAGAAACAAAGAGAAACCTCCATGTGCGGTGTTTCAACGAGGAAACCAACTCAAACCATGGAGGGTGAGTCTCCTAAACAAAATGGGCTTTCACAAAAGTTTTCGGATTTGCTCGAGTTGTCAGCTTCGAATGATCTGATCGGCTTCAAATCCGCCATTGAGGAAGAGGGTCTTGACATGGATGGGGCAAGCTTGTGGTATGGACGGAGAATAGGTTCAAAGATGATAGGGTTTGAAGAAAGAACACCACTTCTGATTGCTTCGACATACGGGTGCAAGGATGTGGTGAATTATATTGTCAAAAGTGGTCGTGTCGATGTTAACAGAGCTTGTGGTTCCGATGGGGCCAGGGCCCTACACTGTGCTGCTGCTGGTGGCTCCTCTCAGTCACCTGAGGTTGTTAAAATCTTGCTTGATGCTTCAGCGGATATGAATGCCATTGATGCTAATGGAAACCGGCCCGGTGATTTGATTGCTCCGGCTTGTTGCAACTCGGATTTCAACTCCAGGAAGAAGATGTTGGAGGCGTTGTTGAAAGTAAGTGGTAGTATTGGTGAAAGAGAGGGTTTGTCGACTCGAGTATCGAATGAGATGGAAGGGTCAGAGCAACAAACAGATTCGATTCCCCAAGCTTGGAAAGATGGAAATGAGAAGAAAGAATATCCATATGATCTCACTCTTCCCGACATTAAGAACGGGATATATGGGACAGATGAGTTTAGGATGTACACATTCAAGGTCCAACCTTGCTCGAGGGCTTACTCTCATGACTGGACAGAGTGCCCTTTTGTTCACCCGGGAGAGAATGCAAGGAGGCGTGATCCTAGGAAATATCTTTATAGTTGTGTCCCTTGCCTCGAATTTCGTAAGGGATCGTGCAAGCAGGGCGATAATTGTGAGTACGCTCATGGTATTTTCGAGTCTTGGCTTCATCCTGCACAATATCGAACTCGTCTATGCAAGGATGAGACTAATTGCACCAGGAGAGTCTGTTTCTTTGCTCACAAGCAAGAGGAGCTTCGTCCTTTGTATGCTTCAACAGGTTCAGCCTTGCCTTCACCTAGATCATATGCGGCTGGACTTGAACATGGTTCAATGAGCCCACTTGCTCCTGCCTCTCCATCTGTTATAAAACCTTCAACAACGACACCACCCTTGACTCCTACTGGGACCACTTCTATCGGTGGAGCGATGTGGCCGAACCAGTGTAGCACCAAACCTCCTACCTTGCAACTTCCTACTAGGTTGAAAGCTGCACGAAGTTCTCGGGGTAAGGATTTAAACATGGAAATGCTCAGTTTGGAAAGTCATCGGCGCCTCCAGCAGCAACAACAACAACTAATTGATGAGATATCTGGTCTTTCCTCTCCAAGCAGTTGGGCTACTCCCTTGTCCGGGGAATTAAATAGGTATGGAGGGGTGAAGCAGACTAACCATGAAGATATTTTTGGATCTTTTGATTCTACTACGAAGCCCCCGTTGCAAGGAATTTCACTTGAGGCTGCTTCTCCTCAACTGCAATCACCAACAGGAGTTCAAATGCGCCCGAGTATTACCCAACAGCTCCGATCTAGCTACCCATCGAACCTAGTTTCATCTCCTATAATGACATCTCCAACCTTTGGGGTTGAACCATCCGGGGCAACTACATCATCAATTTTAAGTTCAAAGCGAGCCCAAAGCGTTATCGAGCGCCCTACCATAAACCGCCATTCAGGGTATTCTACACCCGCATCTCCAGTGGGAGCAATGCCTTGTAACCTTTCAGATTGGAGTTCTCCTGATGGCAAACTAGACTGGGGTATCCAAGGAGAGGAGCTACAAAAACTAAGAAAATCTGCTTCTCTCATGTTCCTAAACAATGGCAGTAATTTGGCAAATGCACCACTCTCAATTCCACAAACCAGTGATGAACCTGAAGTGTCTCGGCTCCAGTCTCACATGAACACCATACCTTCTGCTGGGCAGTTTAGTCTCGATGAGCAGTCGCAACAGCCATGTCATAACAACGGGGTTCCGGATATGCTCATTGCTTGGATGGAGCAATTGTACAAGGACCAAGATGAGTTTACCACCTAAAAGCAAACCTACCGCCCCTCTATTAATTCCTAAATTAATCTTTTAACTAGCTCATTGTTTATAATTCTTGAATTTTCATCAAAATTCATTAATTGTATATGGAATGAAATGGAGTGGGAAGAAAGAAAATGAGCAGAACAGATTTATATTGTAACCAGCTTTTTTGAAATTTAAATTTAAACTATTAGTTCCTATTTCTTTCGCTTTAAAAATATATTTTTAAAAAATATTCATATTATTTTATAAAATAAAAATTTAAATTGGTCATCGATTACTTTTATAAGTCTTATACAATACAAAGATTCATTTGAATTTGAGAATTGGTTGCAGTGGCCAAGGGTTAGCACATCATCAGGCTCGAAAATCAATAACATTTTATATGTTGGTTTTAAATTGATAAAAATTATTAAATTTTAAATTAAATTTAATTATCTATTTTCATTAAAATAGAGGCTTTAATTAAACAAGTTTTAATAATTTAGTGCACTTGAACATGTAAGGAATCATAGATTAAACTAACATTGAATAAGCTTAATTTTTAATTTTTAATAATTTTGCGTCCTTTGAAATACATTTTCAACAACTTAGAAAAGAGTTAAAACAGAGTGAGGAGGAAGGAAGTCCCAAACGCTTATGCTGTGAGGCTTTCCTAACTTGTCACTTCTCCCGAAATCTTGTAAATTTCTTGCTTGAAGCTCTCCAACAATAGTGACTCGACTTGAGGTTGAAGATGAAAAAAAATAGTCTGTCTTTTTTTTTCTCGTTGCTCTCTTTAAAGTTCACTCATTTTTCTTTTCTTTTTCATCTCTGATCTCTTCCCTTTCACCACTTTTTGCTACACTTGTAAAGGAGTATTGACTTTGTATTTATAGGAGAATGCTTCTAGGGTTTTGTGCCCTAAGGTGTAAGGAATATTCCTTGATATTTTTTTGCAGAGAATTGCAGCAAAATGCAGAAAACTACAAGAGAGGTGCGGTTGGCCTGGAATTCACGCGTAAGGACAATGGGCTGCAGGTTTGTCTTTTTTGCGATTCTGTTTTGTCTGTCCATAATACTATGGCATCTTAAAGTCCGATCCAACACTAAATATGCTATAGCATCTCTTCTGTTCTTTCAACTTTACCCCAGCAATCTGCACAACACCACCAACGTCATAATACCCTTCAAAGTAATATCTTTAAAAATAAAAGAGAAATAAAATAAAAATTTAATCTATATGCAATTGCAAATGAAATGCAACTAAATGCGATGCAAATGAGCTTGAAATCAAACAAAACTTTAAGTAAAATGGTATAAAATATACATTTTTTCGAGCGTTAATATAAACCCATACACTTTAAATTTCTACACCCTACACCCTAAAATTAAAGTATTTGTGAAAATTCTTGATTTCCACTATCGTGCATATGATATAAATCTAAAAAGATAAATATTGAGGTTTAATATGCGTTAAATAAAAATAAATATTTTTTTCTTTTGAGTATTTGGTATAAGAGTATTTATTTTATACATTAACAATAAAAACTAAAATTTTAATAAATATTTTAATTTTAAAGTTTAAAGATTTAGTTTATGATGTACGGTTAGAAGTTTAGGGGTATAAATTTTGAACTTACAGATAGTCGTTAAAAATTATAATTTAGAGTTTATACATTACAACCTAAATCTTATCATATTACCCTATAAATTAAATCTAACTTCTAAACCTTAAATTCTAACCTTAAATCCTTAAATTTAAAGCCCTACCCTAAACTCTTAAATACTATATAATAAACTAAGACCCTAAACTCTAAAACTAAGACCCTAAACTCTAAAATTAAAACATTTACAAAAACTTTTAATTTTTACCTCTAATATATTAAATAACAATTATTGGTATAATATTATAAAAGTATTCGTAGAGATACACACCTCGTAAATAAATTATTTAAATTCATTTATTTTAATAATAACACCATTTTTTTTCCTACAAAGACTTCTCAGGGAATTAATTTCATAGGTAAAACTAAATAAGAAAAGTTGACATGTACAATTATATTAACTATAATTCCTCATAGCGTGTATTATTCTATTTTTACTGAATTAATTGATCAAATCAAAATTATTTTAATTAGTTTGATTGATTAATTTTAGATAAATTTGATTTATATTTATTTTTATAAAAAATTTGATTCGAAATCGGTTAATTAACTAAATTAATTGAATTAACTAAAATTATTACATATTAAATATTATATATTTATTTTTAGTCATTTAAAATTTTAAAATTATAAAATGATCATTAATTTTTTTGATATATTATAAAATGATCATTAATTTTTTATCAAATTAGCATAAAATAAAAGCTTGGTGACTAAAAATATTATTTTAGCTTAATTTAGTGATATATTATGTAATTTACTCAAAATTTATAATTTTTTTATTAATTCAAAATACCGCCTGAATTAAATAAAATAATTTCGGTTTGATTAACAATTAAAGTTTTAAATTTTCGGTTAATTTAGTTATGAATTAACAAAAATCTCACTTTTTTGTCACTCCTCTGTGTTCATTTATTTTATTCTTATTTTTTACTTTATTCACAACAAATTATAAGTTTTAATTCAAAATTTTATACTCTAATTTTATATTTTATAAAACATATTATACTTTGAGTTCCGTTTATCTTAAACTTTAAATTTATTCTTAAAATAAAAATATTAAAAATATAATCGAAGGTAGACAATTTTCGTCCATCCGTTGTATAGGTGCAGACACCTGAGCATCAACCATTTGATTCCTTGATTATGTGAATAAAACAAAGACTTTATATATAGTGTGATTCAACGGGCGCCGGTAAATTATTAGTAATTGTTAACATTAGCAACAAGACCGCTAACACAGAAGTGTATGAAAAGAATAAAACCTTGCTCGGCTATTCTAATTTCCTCTCTCTTTCATTCTTATCTCAGCAACAACAATGGATCAAGAGCAGCCAAAAACACCATATCTGTCCTATCGAAACGGAACAGTTGCAGTTTGCTTCTTCCTTCCGCCAAAGGTCAATTCCGCAGGTATATGGTTAAACCCGGCTAATCCATCAGAGATTCTCAGGTTTACCTTACCACTTCTGGAGACGCAGCTGCTCTTGATCTTCTCGATCACTCATCTCGTCTACGCCATCCTCAAGCCTGTTGGAGTCACATTCTTTGCTTCACAAATGTTTGTACGTCAACTGTTTTATTTCTCCTGTGTATATACATATATATTGGGTTTTCTTGCATGGCAAGTAAATGAAAGTGAAATCCTCCCTTGATCTGTGACCAGGCCGGCGTCATCCTGGGGCCTGCAATGCTGGGGAGAATAAAAGCATTTGAAGACATATTATTTAAACCGGGATTTGGTTTGGAAATCGTCGAAACTGTGTCGGCCTTTGGTTTCACAATATTTTTGTTTCTGATGGCAGTGAAAATGGACGTGAGGGAGGTGTTTACGTCAACAAGGAGAGCCAAAGTGATAGGCCTTGTATCTCTTTTTTGTCCCATCGTGGTTGGTTTAATTGCTTTCCAGGGCCAAAGTGATAAGCTTTGTATCATGGAACGTACCATGGGAACAACCATTGAGTCTCTGACTGCTTTTTCAGTCGTCGCGTGGCTACTCGATGACCTCAAGATTGGAAATTCCGAACTCGGACGATTGGCTCTATCATCGTCCACCGTGAGTAACTTGTGCTCCTTATTTCTAATTAACATGGTTGGTTTATCAAAACATCTGCACCAGTCAATACCATTGTACTTTAAGTATTTAGGGATAACGGTTCTTTTCGTAACCATTCTTTTCGCTACCGTTCGTCCACTAATGAAATGGATAATTAAAGAAACACCCGAAGGGAGGCCGATCAAGGGATCGCACATTGTTCTCATCCTGATGATAGCTTCAGGGTGCTCCATATTCACCAATTGGTTCAATCAATCTCCTTTGCTCGGGGCTTTTCTCGTCGGTTTAATTGTTCCCGATGGACCACCGCTAGGATCTGCCCTGGTAGACCAGTTTGATTGCTTTGCCAGAGGTGTGTTTTTGGTAGCCTATGTAACCACAACCACAATGAAAGTGAATCCAAGCAACGTATTTTCTGATCCGGAGAAAGTCAAATTTTCTATTATTTTTATTGTTTCGACATTCCTTGCGAAATTTATATCTTGTTTCATTGCTTCATATTGGGGCATGATGCCCTTCAGGGATGCCACGGCCTTTTCTCTCATTATGAGCAGCAAAGGCGTAGTCGAGTTGCAATATTTCGCCGGTTACAGAGGCATCAAGGTAATCGAAATCGAAAACTCAGATGAATCTCCCAAATCCATTTCATCATTTCTAATTCACCACTAATTTTTCCTGTCAGCTTTTGTCCGAATCGACTTTCAGCATGTTGGTCCTTAACATTCTAGTCAATGCAACTATAATCCCAATCGTCGTGAAGTTCCTTTACGACCCTGTTTCTAAAAAGTATGCAGGCTATCAGAAAAGAAACTTGATGCACTTAAAACCTGATGCCGAGCTACGAATTCTTGCCTGTGTTCATGGAAATGAAAGTGTCCATGCCCTCATAGATGTGCTTGATCTCACATGCCCTACGAAAGAGAGTCCAAATATTATCTATGTCCTTCACCTGATTGAGCTAGTAGGTCGGGATTCCCCGGTCTTCATAGCTCACCAGAAGCACGACAATAAACTCATGAGTTCCCATGAAAACATTCTTGCTTTCAATCAATACGAGGAGAAAAACGAGGGATTGGTCACGGTGAACGCATTCACAGCGATCTCTCTGCCTAAACTCATGCATGAGGATATTTGTACTATGGCACTCGACAATCAAACATCCCTCGTCCTTCTTCCATTCCATAAAAAATGGTCTATCGACGGAACTATGGTCGAAGACGAAAACAATATGATCAGGAACTTGAATTTCAGTGTCCTGCACCGAGCCCCATGCTCGATAGGGATCCTTGTGGACTGTGGCTTACGCAGTTGGAGACAGAAATCGTTGAAGCCGTACGCATCCTACTCCATCTGCATGGTCTACTTAGGGGGCAATGACGATTGGGAGGCTTTAACATTAGCTAAAAGAATGGCCTATGACCCGAGAGTGAAGTTGACCCTGATCCATCTCATTCCCGACCAAGAGCCCGAGAAGGCCATGGACTGGGACATGATGCTGGATGCTGAGATGTTGAAAGAATTTAAGCATAATGAAGTTGGTGACGGTTGCAACGTGACGTATATAGAAGAAATTTCAAACGATGGAAAACAAACTGCAAACGTCATTAGATCGATTACAGATGACTATGACTTAATCATCGTCGGAAGACGTTGTGGGGTGGATTCAGTCCAGACGACAGGTTTATCGGAATGGAGTGAATATCCTGAGCTCGGGGTCATCGGCGACCTCCTTACATCCATGGTTTTAGATAGCAGAGTATCTGTATTAGTTGTTCAACAACAACTCTATGTAGCCTAACTGACTATAAAACACATTTTGTTGGATTTATATGATTCGTTCGGATGCTTGAAAACATGTTGAATTATCCATCCCATATGATATGTGTCTTTTGTAATCGGTACATGGAGAAGCAAGAGATCGTATCATGATTTTACAACCTTCTGCTTCATGATTTGGTTCTCCATTTTTATTTCTTTAAAGCCTTTTTTGGTAAGCTACCATATTTATAGCATACAAAGAACCCTAGCTGAGCTTACAGCTCATATACTAAGGAATAACCTTTTCTTTTAACAACTTTACAACTCAACATTTCTGTTGAAACTTTCTACTTTACATCTCTAATATTTTTCAGACCGGATTTCAGAACATTCAAAAGGAACATTAAACCATTAAACTATCTTTTGCTCGTCTATTATAAGGCAAGACTGCCAGCACAAAAACCGAAGCAGAAAGAAACTGGTACAGACAGAAACTACTGAAAACCAAAGATCCAAAACTCCATAGGTCAAAACGGGTGATATCAATATGTACGTTTGAAATATTGATCTTCTTTCTCTATCGGGAAAATTACATATTTAGTACATCAATTATTATTTTCTATAAAATAATACTTAATGTTTTTTTTATACCTTATCGTTAAAAACTGACATAAATAATGATCTGACTTGGTATAATCATAGTTTTAGTCCAAAACACATATATTTTATCAATTTAGTCTGAATCAATCAATTTAAAACATCATATTAATTTTGATTGGATTTTGTTTAATCTCTTTTTCACTTTTGGTATTCTCATTGATATCCTAATCGATAACTTTAAGTCTTCCAATAGACCTTATATTAACCCCTATTGATCTATAAATCTTTAAGGATTTTTTTCATTTAATTTTGGAGTTTTTTATGTTCTGTTTGGTTTAGGGGGAAAATGTAATATTTATCATCATGTCTTATGTTTTTTAATACATCTATTTAGTATATAAATTTAATGTCCGGTTTCTAAGGGTTATAAAACTTTATCCATAAATTTAAAAATTTGATAACTCTACATTGATTGGATAAGTTGGTGAAATTTTTTTTTATTGCTTCTATAGAACCAAAGAAAAACCTTCCTGTACGGTGTTTTAACGAGGAAACCAACTTAAACCTTGGAGGGTGAGTCTCCTAAACAAAATGGGCTTTCACAAAAGCTTTCGGATTTGCTTGAGTTGTGAGCTTAGAATAATACGATTGACTTCAAATCCACCATTGAGGAAGAGGGTCTTGACATTTATGGGGCGAGCTTGTGGCATGGAAGAAGCATAAATACAAAATTGATGGGGTTTGAAGAAAGAACCACATAATTTTGATTGCTTCAACATTCGGGGTGCAAGGATGTGGTGAATTATATTGTCAAAAGCGACCAGGTCGATGTTAACCGAGTTTGTGGTTTCGATGGGGTCAGGGGCCTACACTGGAACCACACTTTTGATTAGATTTTATCTGTTTCTCAGCTAACTAGAAAGAAAATGTGCTAAGAAAGTTGTGGAGACTCTATTTGGTCTGCTCAAGTTCAAAACTCTCAAAGTTGGGTATGAAAAAAATCTTGAGATTACGAGATGATTTGATTAAAGGTGACAGATTCCAGAATACTTATTGTGCCAAGAAAGTTTGGGAGCTACTTCGACATAGAAGAGAAAATGTCATATGGTCTCGAATTGTTTGTGAATATCTTTTAATCCCTAAATATTCTTTTATCTCATGGCTTGTTATTCTAGATTGACTACCAACGAAGGATAGAATGTTGAGACGAGGGTGTGAAGTTAATCCTCTATGTTTGTTATGTGGAGAATAACAAGAATCTCGGGACCATTTGTTTGGAAATTGTGCTTTCTCAAAGCAACTATGGTTGTTGATTGTGCAGGCATGTGAATTACATTTCACCACTGGGAATTGGACTAACATGTTTGGATGGGTACTGCAAGTAGGAAAAGGAAGATCCATGAGAGCTGCTATCGTGAGACTTGCATGGAATAGTTTCAACTATCACATCTGCGTGAAAGAAATAGTCGGTTGCATGGATATTGACCACAATTGATTGTTGATATATTTACTATTATTAAGAATAATATTAGATTAAAAATGTTAGGCTGTAAACATACAATAGATAAACATATAACAGATGAGTGGGGAATTTGTTAATTTCTTCTTTATTGTGAGGGAAGTATTATTGATAATTTTTTTGTGAATTCTTTAGATGAATAAAATTTCATTTATCCAAAAAAAATTAGTATTAAAACTCGCACTCGACATAAAAAATAAAAAAAAAAATTATTTTTATTCAAAATAAAGAAATAAACGATAATTATCTCAATTCTCTTTTACTTTTTATTCAATAAAAATAAAATATAATTGAAAAAATATAAAAATATTTTAGTTTAGGTTCGATATTTTCCCTCTAAAATCAACCTGACAAGTGGAGTCTTGTTTTCACAAAATTTGAACCATAACATCTGATACGAGATGCAATGAACTTAGTACAACTTTTGAACTCTACCGAAGTATATAAAATAGAGAGACAAGTACACATCAACAGAATGTTCACTTTAGGAGTGAATAAGCATGTGGAATCAAAAACACTAGGGAAAACCCAACTTTATTCCATTTATATTTAAAAGATGATGAGTCAGAATCATAACCATGAGCGGAAGAAAAACAAGCAGAAATTGTATGTATTCTAATTATATTTTTTTTATGTTTTATTAAATCCTTTTAAAAAATCAATTTTAAATTTTAATCTTAATTTTTATATTTTAAAATCCTAAATCTTATAAAAATATATATTAAATGACCTTGACTGTTGTATTAGATATATAAAATATTTAAAAATATTATTTTAAAAAATATTAAAAGCTTATTTTAAAATTTAGACCCTAAATTATAATATAGATAAAAATTCATAAATAATAATCCGGTAGAAATACATCACCTACTTTTTAAAATATTTTTTATATATTCTATAATAACATCGTATACATATATAACAAGCTTTAGTCCTTGTCCTGGCCCTGGCCATAGTCCTGTCTTCATCTAGCAGCACTTATAACAGGACAACATTACTTTATTATTCATGAATTTCATAAACTTCACATCAAATGCTTCGGCAATTATTTATATTTAAAGGTGAACATTCGATCGAGTTAAATTAAAATTTTTTAAATTATTTAAATTTATGAGTTATATTTTATCATTTAAAATTTATTTATTTTAATTTGAATTGAGTTTAAGAAATTCGAATTGAGTCGAATTTTTGAGTTCTTATAAAATTTTAATTTTAATTGTATATAATATTATAGTATAATTTAATTCTAATTTAAACGACTTTCTCTAATCATATAATATAAGATATGTATATATTTTTTTGTAATAGATAATATTTTTTCATATTTTCATATATCAATATATTATAAAAAATTAAGAGACTTATCTCGAACTTAAAAATAAATTCTTTAATTACTAAAGTTTTTGAGTTATTAGAATTTTTATTTTATAATTTAAATTTTATTTAAAATTTTTTATATAAAATTAAATTTAAAATTAAATGAAAATAAATTAAATATTTTCACTTTAAATCAAATTATTTAATTTTTTAAATCAAATCAAATTTTACTCTAGCCGATGGTGGCGGTAACTTGTACACATCACACCTGATTAGATCCTTTGAAATTGGTTTAATTTTCATTTCTAAGGGTAAAAGTATATAAAAAAAAATCCTTGTACTATACCTTGATTGCATTATAATCTCTCTATTGATGGACAACTTGATCTTAATAAATATCGATGTATTTTTTGAAGCATTAATTATATCTATACATATCAACGGCATTTATGCATTTATGCTTCAATACCCGATTGAAGGAGGAAAATAAATTTAATAAGTTATATATATAAATATAATCATCTAATAAGGTGGTGACATGTGTCATCACCTAATTAAATAATTATATTATTTAATTAAAATAAATTTAAATTTAAAAAATCTATAAACAATAAAGAGTAAATGTATAATTATTTTAATTTATTTTTAAGATTATGTTATCAGTTCGTTAATTTTTAACGATCGATGATTATATTGATACCTTTTTAATAATTAAGTAATATATTTGATATATTCTAAAGTATGATAATCATTTTAATACTAATCCCATAGTATAGTGACTATTTGTGTAATTTACCCTACTATATATAACAAAATGTTCGTAGCCATCTGCAATTCTGCCTCTGCCGCGGCGCCCTTGGAGTTCTGAAATACTAGTACTAGGTAATTTTGTTTTGTTTCTCATTCTTTTTGTAGGACGTTGGATGGACTGATAAACAAGAGAAGCTATTCCAAAGTAACTGGATGGATGGATGGATTGAATCTATGGGCAGCCTGTTTTCTCCGCCATGAGTCATAAATCATAGCGAAAGGTAATCATTTTATTAAGCAATCTCGATCTCTTTGGTCTCGACTGGGATTTATCATCATTTTATACTTGAAAATTCTTCTCCGATTGGTAAAAAATCCCTTTCTTCTCCGACTTCATTTGGTTTCCTAATTTCGACATTTCCTTTTTCCATTTATTTTTCTTAGACATACAGACTGATCAGCACTCAGCACTCAGCACTTGCTTTGCTAGATGTAGTGGTTGATTGTGATTTGTGAAGTGCTTCTCTTGTTTCGCACTCACATCACATCACATCACCTTTCTTTTCCAGGCAAATGGAATTGTGAAATCACCACTAAACTGCAGCCTGAGTCGGTCTAACAAACCAGCCAAACAACGCTCCACCCTATCACTATCACTCACGTGAAAATCCCCACGGTTTTTGTTCGTCTTGACTTGATGACTCCGCCCAGCAATACAAAATGCTCTTGTTTACTTCTCTAATGGTTTTATATCCTTGTTTTAAACTAATGATCTCTCCCTATTTTTCTCCAACTTCTTTGTCCACAACCTCAAATGCATATCAACGTCAACTCTTGGTCATATATGCACATAACATACTCAGCTGGCTCCTTCAGGCTTCAGCCCCCCTCGCATCAAACGGAGTATATATTAATTCATTTCTCTCAACAAATGAACTAGGTCTAGGCTACCTGACGCTTTTATCAACTTCCAAGCTGCAGAGGAAGGAGGCTATGCACGAAGCATGGCTTCGCAAGACAAAGACGTTTCCACTTCATTCATTTCAACCTGTGAGTCTGATTAATCACTTTATTAATTTCTGCTTCTCTACACCTTACTCCTAGCGTAATTACATGGAACTGCATAACAAAACACAGGCACGACTCCAACAGAAATGGATCAAAACTTGTCTGGGTTTGCATCCAGTAATCACTGATGTCCCTTAATTACTCATCAATTATAGACAGCCATATTACACCATGGATGGAGTTCATGACTTGAATTTCTAGCTTCTTAGTTATCAACTTCTTCCTAGTTCCTAGTGTTGATGGATTACTGATATACCTATATCTAGTTGTGTGCGTAACTAATGGCTCTGGACGCCTTGTTGAACTAAATGCATGTTTATTATATTTTTTGCATTTCACTAAATGCATGTTTATTATATTTTTTGCAAAATGCAATTCTTGTTTTGCCTTCTTAAATCAAACTTCATCGCCCAAGTAAGGTCTTCCTCTATGAAGGAAGTTGAGCCTTATTATTTAGGGGCAGTAGAATATGTCACTCATCACATTTATTGTGTTCTCTCCTGATGACGAACTAAAATTTCTTCATCAGTTAAGATTCCATCTAACACAAACCCATTTATCCCTTAATTTCAAATTCTTTCATTTTCCTCTCCCTTATTCCTCCCTGCTACATTTCGTTGCCCTAAGCAATAGCTAGCTCCTAATATTTTTCTATTATTGTGTGACAGACTTGAAGTTTCTTCAGTTCCCAGTGACATGTATGCAACTAAAATCACCATGTTTCTGGGAGGAAGTCAGCATAATTCTACAACTTGGCTTCGGTGGAATCATATTGCTCCATTTTGTTCAAAAGATTGTGAGCAAAACCAGCTGGAATATTGCAGATCAAGCTGCAAAAAATCATCCCATTGTTGCAAAAGTCAGCCTTTCTTATAGAGCCTCCACAGTCTGCTCTATTTTAATGCTGAGCATTCATGTCCTAAAGCTACTGATGCTGCTAAATAGCATGAATGACATTCGTTGCAATTCCAAACTTGAATCTTATTCTTCAGAGATTGTGCCAGTGATTCCATGGGCAGTAACTATAATTGTAGTATGCAATGTTCCTAAAAAAGGGCACATTAGATTTCCTTGGATTCTAAGAGCATGGTGGGCTTTCAGCTTCTTTTGGTCCATTATCTCCACAGTTCTTGATATCTACTTGAAAACTGCAAAGCACGGCCATCTTAAAATGCTAGATTATGCAAACTTTATCAGTCTCCTTGCATCCTTTGTCTTGCTGATTATATCAATAAGAGGGGAGACAGGTTTAGTCTTTATTGATTCCAATAACATTGCTGAGCCGCTTCTCAGTGGAAAAGCTGATCAAAATTCGAACCAGAACAGGGGATCTCCATATGGAAGAGCAACACTTCTTGAACTCATTACCTTCTCTTGGCTCAACCCACTGTTCTCTGAGGGAATCAAGAAACCCTTAGAAGAGGATGATATCCCCGACGTTGATGTTAAGGACTCTGCGGAATTTGCTTCCTTTGCCTTTGATCAGAATCTAAAACAAGTTAGGGAGAAAGATGGTTCGACAAACCCATCTATTTACAAAGTAATATTTCTGTTCATCAGGGACAAGGCAGCAATTAATGCAATGTTTGCAGTGGCAAGTGCAGGAGCATCATATATTGGGCCATATCTAATTGATGACTTTGTAAACTTCCTAGCTGAGAAGAAAAACCGGGAGATAAAAAGTGGATACCTTCTCGCACTAGCCTTTCTAGGCGCCAAGATGGTTGAGACAATAGCTCAAAGACAATGGATCTTTGGGGCCCGTCAGTTAGGCCTTCGGCTCAGAGCTGCTCTAATATCTTCCATATACAAAAAGGGGCTAGTTTTGTCCAGTCTTTCTCGGCAAAGCCACACCAGTGGAGAGGTCATCAACTATATGAGTGTAGATATCCAAAGAATCACAGACTTTATCTGGTACTTAAATATTATATGGATGTTGCCCGTACAAATCTCATTAGCGATCTACATTTTGCACACAAGTCTAGGTTTGGGGTCTTTAGCTGCATTAGCTGCAACTTTAACAGTCATGTCTTGCAATATACCAATAACAAGAATCCAGAAAAGATACCAATCTAAAATCATGGACGCGAAGGATGACAGGATGAAGGCTACTTCAGAAGTTCTTAGAAACATGAAGACCATAAAGCTTCAAGCATGGGACTGTCAGTTCCTCCGTAAGCTAGAGAGATTGCGGGAGGTAGAGTATAAATGGCTATGGAAATCACTGAGATTGGCAGCAACATCAGCTTTCATTTTTTGGGGATCACCGACGTTTATCTCTGTTGTGACTTTTGGTGCATGCATGCTAATGGGGATTCAACTCACCGCTGGTAGAATTTTGTCTGCACTGGCTACCTTCCGCATGTTACAAGACCCTATATTCAATTTACCTGATCTGCTATCAGTCATAGCACAGGCTAAAATTTCAGCAGATAGAGTTGCTTCCTACCTCCAGGAAGAGGAAATAGAGCAGGATGCCATTGAGCATGTTCCTAAAGATAAAACAAAATTTGATGTTGAAGTTGACAGCGGAAAATTCAGCTGGGACCCTGAATCAACCAATCCTACCCTCGACGGGGTGCAACTTAAAGTGAAGAGAGGGATGAAGGTGGCAATATGTGGGACTGTGGGGTCAGGCAAGTCTAGCTTGCTTTCATGCATTCTTGGAGAAATAGAGAAGTTGTCGGGTACCGTAAAAATTAGTGGTACAAAGGCTTATGTTCCTCAGTCTCCATGGATATTGACTGGGACTATCAGGGAGAACATTTTATTTGGGAATCCTTTCGACAATAACAAATATAACAGAACTGTGAAAGCATGTGCTTTGACAAAGGACTTTGGGCAATTTGCTTGTGGTGATTTGACGGAGATTGGAGAAAGAGGGATCAATATGAGTGGAGGACAGAAGCAAAGGATACAAATTGCCCGTGCAGTCTACCAGGATGCTGATGTATACCTACTTGATGACCCATTCAGTGCTGTGGACGCTCATACCGGCACACATCTGTTTGAGGTAAGGATCCTGGACCATGATTACCTTCTTCAGCTATTAAGGAACATTAATCCAAAGACGTGTTATTGTTGACTACACTTTGCAGGACTGTTTGATGGGAATTCTCAAATACAAGACTGTACTTTATGTTACCCACCAAGTCGAGTTTCTGCCTGCAGCGGACATCATTCTGGTTAGCTAGATAATCAAATTTCTGATTCATAGCAAAAGAAACAGGAAAAAAGTTAATATGCCCTTGAGAATAACTAAACAGACATATTTATTCTATTTTTTATGGTAATATTATTTGTTTATCATTTACAACATTTTAAAGTGGAACCAAGGAATGACTATGTATATGATATTTTTTAACGGTAGTCAAGCAAACTTTCAAAGAGATTTACTGTTCTGTATTTCAATGTCAGTATAAACTTTTACAATGTTGAGAACTGTCAACTCTAGTATCTAGGTCTCTGTAAACAGATGGTATATGTCCCTGACGTCAATCTTGATTCTCTTCAGGTGATGCAAAATGGAAGAATTGCACAAGCAGGCACATTCGAAGAACTTCTGAAACAAAACATAGGATTTGAAGTTTTAGTTGGGTCACATAAGAGAGCACTAAAGTCTGTTCTGACAGTAGAAAATTCCAATAAAACGTTTCTAGATCCGGAAAGTGATGGTGAATCCGACGCAGATTCTACACCTAATGCTGAAGTGCTACAACAAAAGCCTGGCTTGGTTCCTCCAGAGATAACAGAAAATGGAGGAAAGCTCGTGCAAGATGAAGAGAGAGAGAAGGGAAGCATAGGGAAAGAAGTTTACTGGTCGTATATAACAACCGTAAAAGGTGGAGCCCTGATTCCGGTAATTCTTTTGGCACAGTCATCATTCCAAGTATTACAGATTGCAAGTAACTACTGGATGGCTTGGGCTTCTCCTCCTACAAGTGAAACAGAACCTACATTGGGAATGAACTTTGTTTTGCTTGTTTATTCACTACTTGCTGTTGGAAGTTCACTTTGCATCTTGGTGCGAGCCATGCTTGTGGCAGTAGCAGGACTCTGGACGGCACAAACGCTCTTCAATAAGATGCTGAATAGTGTACTCCGTGCTCCAATGGCATTTTTTGATTCTACACCAGCTGGAAGAATCTTAAATAGGGTGAGTTGCAGTTTGAGCTATAAAATTTTTCTCTCATCTCAATGATAGTCTAAATATGAGATACTAAGGGCAGCTACATGTTTGTAAGTTGGTACTTGCAAAGGAGTAAGCCCGACTGTCTATGGTGTTTTGAGGTCAATAGCACGGATATATTTTATGCGTGATTACATAACAAATACCAAGTTGTTTTATTTCCAGGCATCTACCGACCAAAGTGTGCTGGACTTGGAAATGGCAACCAGATTAGGATGGTGCGCTTTCTCAATAATACAAATTGTGGGAACTATTGCAGTGATGTCACAGGTAGCATGGGAAGTGTTTGTCATCTTCATTCCAGTAACTGCAATTTGCATATGGTACCAAGTAAGTGGTAATCCACATTTATTACTAAGTTATATAGATATGTTTAAATTGGTATACCATATTGAAAGGAAAAACTAAAATACGAAAAAATTATTCATGAGTCTGACTTATCACATCGATCATAGTCTCAAGTCTTAAGCAATAAAAGTTATTAATTTCACTATTTTTTCATCAGTTTAAATGGTGACATTAAAAATGATGAATTGAGTATTTTTTGTTGGTTGAAGTTATGGTTGATTTGGTAAGCTAGACTCATAATAAGATATCTCCGCAATATAAATTAGTATTACTTTTAAATAATAGAAAAAAAATATCTTTTGGGTGCTTAAAAATATCTAGTTTTAGTTTTAACCGAGTTGTGTGAAAAATATAACTTTTAAATAAACAAAATACATTGATACACAAGTTTGTATGATTAGAGATTTAAATTGTGGTTTAAGATTTTAATTGTAGGGTGTATAATTTAAGATTTAAATTTTAGGGATCGATATTTAAGTTTAAAATTTTATAACTTAAATACGAAGGGTCGTGTAAATTTTTTACACAATTTTCGTATTAAAATATAACATTTAAATAACTAATATAATAAAAATAACTAATAATAACACGATTTAATAAACAAGTAATATATAGGAGTGATTTTTTATCTGGTAAAACAATTCTCTTTATTTTGAAAAATAAAAACACCTCCATTTTGAGCACATTTGACTGGTTCCTCGAGTATTCATCTTTATTCTCTTATTTTTTTTAGATCATGAGTTTTAGATACAGCAAAAATATTCTCTTTCTTCCCTTAAAGTCATGCCCCTTTCCTCCCCTGTAAGAAAGATTAAGATTTAAATTAAAATTTATAAAAAAATAATCTTACAAATTCAATAATTAATTAATAAATATTTTGAATATATTTTTTTTGATGAAAAGAGAATTTTATCACTTCATTAAACCTCTAAATCTAATTAAAAAATACATAAAAAATAAAAATTAGAGTAACAAACTACGAGAAAAACTCGGCAAACAACTAAACATAACACCAACTAGGCCTAGCCACCGTACCAAATTATACATAATTAGAGGTGCGTATTGAGCGAGTCAATCGTGAGTTGGGCATTGCTCGGCTCGTGCTCGTTAAAAAAATTTGTTGCTTAACTTGACTCGTTACTCATTAAAGTCACTAAAATACTTACCTTATTTTTTTTGATAAATATAAACTATATTCATATGAAAACCTCAAAAAGCACCCAACAATACTAAGAGGATAACATAGCAGAAAAGACACTAACTGATTTCAGTAAGGGTAAAATCATAAGCTTCACGGTATGTTATCGTTTCATCACCTTTGAGTTAATTTGACACTACAATTACTATAAGAGGATAAGGAGATTATTTGAGTTTCCATCAAAGTATTGTCTACTTCTGAAGAAAGCAAGTGCTAAACGGTTTTGAAAGCATGAGTTTTTACTAATCATTTTTACGCATAATTGTTTCAGCAATATTACATACCAACAGCCAGAGAACTTGCCCGCTTAGCAGGAATACAACGAGCTCCCATCCTCCACCACTTTGCAGAATCACTTGCTGGCGCAGCTACAATCCGGGCATTTGATCAGAAAAAGCGTTTCATTGATGCAAATCTTGGCCTCATTGACAACCATTCAAGGCCCTGGTTTCATAATATCTCAGCAATGGAATGGCTTTCTTTCAGACTAAATCTCCTGTCCAATTTTGTATTTGCCTTCTCATTGGTTGTGTTGGTGACGCTCCCTGAAGGAATAATTAATCCAAGTGAGTATGCTGAATTCGCACCGTGCTTTCTTTCTTAGAAAATGGATGGTTAGTTAATGGAGTATATAGCTATCGAGGAAATGAAAATCTTTTCTAACAGGCATTGCAGGACTGGCAGTGACATATGGGATTAATTTGAATGTGCTGCAAGCTTCAGTAATATGGAACATGTGCAATGCAGAAAACAAGATGATATCAGTAGAAAGAATTCTTCAGTACTCAAACATAGCAAGCGAAGCAGCCATTGATATTGAAGACCGTAGAGTTAGACCCCCCAACAATTGGCCAGAAGTTGGAACAATTTGCTTCAGAAACTTGGAGGTAATGAGAGAATGATGATAAATTTGCTTAAAAGAATGTTAACCATCCATGCTGTTCCAAACATTATATTGAAATTGTCATTCAAATTCCTTCCTCTCATGCATCCAACATCTACTGTGAAGTTTGAGATTCATTTACTAATTCTGACTGCCTTACAGATCCGGTATGCTGACCATCTTCCATCTGTCCTAAAAAATATCAGCTGCACATTTCCAGGAAGAAGGAAAATTGGTGTTGTGGGAAGGACAGGAAGTGGGAAATCAACACTTATACAGGCTATTTTTAGGATTGTTGAGCCCAGAGAGGGGAGTATCATAATTGACAATGTGGACATTAGTGGGATAGGCCTTCATGACTTAAGATCGAGACTTAGCATCATACCACAGGACCCTACGATGTTTGAAGGAACTGTTCGAGGGAACCTTGATCCTCTCATGCAATATCCGGACAACGAAATATGGGAGGTAATTGATTTTCATAGAACTTGCCCTTAGACTTAACTATGAGACTGAATTTTCTTCTCACCACTGTCCCATCTTGCTTCAAAGAAAGACAAGTAAATGAACCGAGTGTTCGACAAATTGTTTGTGAACCACTCATATAACGTTCATTTATTAAATTTAATAAACGAGTAAGAACAAATTTCTTATGTTCGTTTAATAAATGAACGAACACGAATAAAAGTGTATTCGGTTCGTTTACATTCACGAACAAGCTCGTTTATTGGATACTTTATAGCACATTTATTGGATTTTATACTCGATTCCCCTTTTCATTTTATTTTTTTTTACATTTAAAATGTTGCTGAAGGTAGGACTAAATTGAACACACGATGAAATTCGGTGTTCAATCTATGAAGCATAAGGAACTTAAGGACTAGTGGTGTAATTTCACCATGTTGCCGAACATATAAAGGAACATGTTCGTGAATGCTAAGCAAACGAACACAAACATCTTCAAAAATAAATAAACGAACACAAATAAAATTTTAAAAATGAAATAAACACGATTTGAAGATTAACACCTTCAAAAATAAATAAACAAACTCGAACATAACCTTGTTTGTTCAATTTAGATTCATTTACGCCATTAGATAAACCTAATACAGTTAGTAGTTGTTACATATTCGTGGGCGGAATCTTAATCCTAATCTTTAAATTCTAACTATTACCCTTAAATTCTAATCTCATACACCAAATCCTTAGACCTTACACTAAGTATCCTAAAATTAAGGTATTTTATGAAAACTTTTATATTGGATACAAATCCTATATATATATATAAGGATAAGATATACTTACACAGGATATAAAACTCATAGTTTTACATGTAACACACTAAACTCATGTTATATTTGGACCTCAAACCTAAATTATTATCATAAAATTTTTCAATCTGGTTTAGCCCAAACAACTTAGTTTCCAAAATATTAAAATTCAACCATTGAAAATAGATAGGAAGTTTAAAATGTTTCATAGGAGAAATTATATCATGGGTAAGTCTCATCACGTCATCCATAGGACCAACCATTAAAAAACATTCATCTCATCATTTTTTTCATGTCATATTTTCCTAAGTGAATCTTCACTCATATTTACTGTTAATTCATTTTAAAAATAATTTTTTCAAGTAAAGATTCAATTGAAAAAAATATGACATGAAAAAATTGATGAGGTGTGTGTTTTTTAGTGATTGGTCCTATGGACACATGACGAGACTTACCCGTAATATAATTTAAATAAGAGTTATTAAAACATTCGCTTTCTCGATACAAATTTAAATAAGAGTTATTATATAACAATGGACTCCTATGAATACATAACACAATAAGATCTAATTATTCTGAAAAAAATGATATGTTGAAACCAACGTCACGCCAACTATTTATAGACTTAGTTCTGGGAGTCTTAATAAAATTCAAACTAATCTAGATAAAATATGATCTTATAAGATAATAGATAAATATTATTTAAACTATTTAGTAGATAAGAGTTATAGGCTATCTAAACTACTAGAGTTATAGGATATCTAAATTATTTAGATATTTATAAAATAATTAACTCTATTTACATGACAATTATCTACACGTTGAGCTAATTAAGCTCATTAGATACACTTTGCTCAATCATGTTTAAAGTAAATCATAAACAATAATACAACAAAAAATGATGACATGACATAAAGTCAATACAAGACGTTACTATAGGTCGACTAAAATTATACTATCTCATCTAACAAGGCATCCATATATATCATATGCAATACAAGAAGTCAAACATACAAGCCTTGAGTGAAGCTCGAGGACACAACTTCAAGAACATACACTTAGAGTAATGAACATACAAATAGGATGTATCACTGGGCCCAATATTCGGCTCAATTACAAAACCCAAGGCTCATGTGGATTCGACCCACAGAGTCTGAAAATAGATCGTTACATTACATATTTTTTCAAATAATAATTTTCATATAACCCTCTAATTATCTTAGCTATCAATTCCATCCATCAGATGGTCGAAAAACATATAAAAATTAAATACTCTTACACTGTTAATTGGATCATATCCCATCTATGTCAAATAGGATGATATGCACACAAAATTTTAAAGAGGTTCAAATTGTAGCATATAACATGTAGTCACTACCACCACGTTTTCTGGTTAGGGTTTAGTTTTCCTCAGTTGATATAATAATTGTTGACATCACAGTATCCAATATCTCAGGTTCTGGATCAATGCCAACTTGGAGAAATAGTTTGTGCAAAGGAAGAAAAATTAGATGCCACAGGTGAGGTTCATTATTACTTCATTGAGTCGTTGTTTCATGTCTGTCATTGCTAGTGAACCCTACCCCTACTGTTGTTGAACAGTGATCGAAAATGGGGAGAACTGGAGTGTAGGCCAAAGGCAGTTATTCTGTCTTGGAAGGGCCTTGTTAAAGAAAAGCAGCATTCTTGTACTGGATGAAGCAACAGCATCAGTTGATTCTGCAACCGATGGAGTGATACAGAAGATTATTCATCAAGAGTTCAAAGATCGGACAGTTGTGACAATAGCTCACAGAATTCACACGATTATAGACAACGATCTTATTTTGGTTCTAAGTGATGGTAAGACCGAGTACCTGCACTCTTTAGAATTGTTGAAAACAAATTGACTCATTTGTTCCAAAACAGGAAGAGTTGCAGAGTTTGAGGCGCCTGCAAAACTACTAAAACGAGAGGATTCACTCTTCTCCAAGCTTATAAGGGAGTACTCCTCGCGGTCAAAGACCTTTCAACAGCTTAGAAAATCTGCATAAGCTTCTGCTTTTGTGGGAAAGCTGCACAATGGAAATGGAAATCATCCAAGGATTTGGCCTCCTGAGTCATAAATTATGATCCTTGAATCTTGATATTCTATGTAGCATAACCAGAGGAAAGATTTGTCTAAATATTGACCCTCACCTGTAGTACATCCCAATAAATAAACTCTAAAATAGTATTTTTATTAATTAATTTAATAATATTTAGCGTTAATAGTATTCGAATGATGCTTTGATCCAAGGGTTATTTATACTTGATATCGACAATTAAACAAGTTTGAGAGTTGCTTGCTTGTTATTTGCTTGAGAATCTCGAGGCTAAGGAAGTAAATTGCATTTTAAGTCCCCGCTACATTCTGATTCATGTAACTCAGTCCCTGTATGTTCCATTATAATTTCTGTTTACTCAAGTAGGTCCTTTATATATTTCTAACATTAGTTTATCTTATAACTATTTTTTCTTTATATATTCATTACTATCCGTATAATTATTCATGCTACTTGAGTTTTATCAGTGACTCTAGATTTTGACACATAACAATATAAGATATTTCATTGTATCAAATCACGATTTCATTCTTGTAATAAGCTTTTCAAGACCTAATATTTTCGACAATAATATTTTATAAGTACAAAATTATATTATCCCTAAAACATATAGAGATAATATCTAAACGATACGAGGAATTGAAAGCTCTTCAGTCTATCCCAAACTATTACATATACAAGTGCACCGCTTGAAACCGGAAAGAAATCCACCCAAGAGTTTAGTGTATCCAATTCAGGCCCAGTTCATGTGGAATAGCCCTTCCTCCGATCCAAGCCAAGCCCCACAATTATGGTGTTGTCTAATTTCACCTTCCATTCCCACGCTTCCTGTAGGTGGTTTGAGTGTCAAAATTGTGAAGGAATTAAAGAAGGGCAAAGCTACAAGAGGCAAGAGGCAAGAGGCAAGAGGGAGGGACTCGAATTTACTTTCAGCTCTTCTCCAGCAAATTGTTTCTGGAACAGAATCACAAAATTTTTCCTCAAACAGCAGCTTACCAGACTTGATATCCCACAACCGTAAATAGCAGTCCTCGCCACCTAAAGATAAAAATGTGGTTGGAGTTGGACTCAAAATATTAGCATCGTTCAGATGTTGGCGGACCTTAGTCCTTACCTGACATAACAAATCTCTCTGATTGGTCAACTTGAAGTTGTATACGAGTATGGGAATTCACATGTCCTCCATACGATTGTACAGCCCCTCTCTTAGTTAGACGGTGATCATAAAGATTTATCTATACAAAAAATAGGATCCATAAGAGACTTCATCCATCTCAACATATCCCCAGGCCCCAATACATCAGAAAATTGTAAAGGCAAAGAAAACAACTATCTATGAAAAATCTATATACATAAAACTGAACAGAGGAAGCTTAGGTGCAAAATCTAGTATAAGAGCGAACTGGACAAAAGGAACTAACCGAACCATCCATGGAGCTTGCCAAGAAGTACTGATCATAGGATTGAAGTGATACCAAACTGGAGGCCAGAAAACATAGCAGTAATTAATAAACTCAAAGCAAATGAACAAGACTGGAAAGCAGGTTTAGAAAAACATCAAAACCCACCAACCTAGAAATAGAGGATGGCATATAAATTGTATGAGAAGGAGATACAAGTCCTCTGACCTGTAAAACATGACATTAACCTCTGATACAACAAAAATGAACTTCCTATTTAAATAGTCAACATGGTTCCCAGATATTAGATGGAATGAGGCATGAATTCAAGTACATTGTGTAAGTTGATACGACAAGGTGAATAACGGAAATATGATATCAGCAAAAACTAAAATGAACAATAAACTACTGCAGTATCCATGATTTGCAATCATAGACCCTCATCAGGTTGTGAAAGAAGATGAACATGGCGAGATATATGACATGTCTACTCTTAAAACCACAACCCAGTTTCAGAATTGTCAATCATCATTCATCATCTTCATCGCATGCACATATAAAAACTGAGAGTCAATCTCTAAATAGAACTTGATACCTGAAACCATTTTTTCTGATTACTTCTTCCTGATGAAGAGGAAGGTGTTTGATGCTTAGTATGTCCAGAAACTATGCGCTCTTGGTTCTCCCGAACATCCACAGTGACGATTGCACCATTTCTGAGTCCACAAAGAACAATATTTCCCTGAAATAAATTACACTGTATCAATTTCAAGATAGAGGTATGCTGCAAGCTTCAATGCTTCCTTGCAAGACTCAGAACATATATCAGACATTATCACAGAACACATTCTTCCACTAGTTAATATGAATAAAATAAAATAAATAGCTTGAAACCTGACAAAAAAGGGGTCTAGAACCTTAAAAAATGAATTTATTAGGCTCTCGTTGAATAATGGGAGAAACAAAATTAAGCACAATTGAATGCTAGTAATAGTGAACCTATTTTTCCCCTTACAAACTGATGTATCACCAAAGAGATATTTAACATCACTGACCAAAACCTCGAAGGGTATAATACTTACTGTCTGATCAAATTGTTGTGCTAAAACATCACTTTTACTACGACACACCCATTTTGATGTTCCTCTTTCGATATCAACCAAGGAAGCTCCAATATTGGTTCCTAGAACAATAAAGAAAGCATATATAAGTGTCAGATACAGGCAGAAGGATAACAGCAACTAAAAGCCACTAACCCCATTTATTTTTCTATGCTGTCAGGATCAGACAATTGTTCAATTGACATACAGCAACAAAAATTTTACATCAACATTTTGTGATTGAAGAAAAGTGAAAAAAATGTAAAAGATGCTAAACCTTAGACCTAGTGGATTCAAATCTATGTCTAAGACTGTGTAGTTGTGACTTGTGACCTAAGATGATAGCAAAGGACCTTGCATTACTGATCAAACTAAAGACTGAAGGACAATGATTCCATCTAGAAGACAAAGGTATATATATTATAGGAATAGATATATCATAAATTTTTGAAAAGCTATATATAATCCCATGTCACAAATACAGTACAACTTGAAAGCTAATTTAATCATAACTTAACAAGATAAAAAAAAATGTAAGAAAATGAGAGAAACAAGAAACTTGCCAATTGCTGCTTGAGCAGTATGAGAATTATAATCAGCAGCCCAAATTGTATGATTAAAAGAAGCAACTGCGTGTAACCTTTGATCCAATCGAGAAGTAAAATCCACTGGCTCTTGTAGATTAAGGATATAAATAAATCCACCAGAAGTCTCAGATCCCAGTGTAGTTATCCTGGTTTCTATGTTAAGATATTGCAAGTGAAAAAATCTCTTAATATATGAGAAAAGTTGAGGAATATATGGCTGGAGTGCAGACTGCAGCATATTAAATCATATAAACCATGAACCATGCCCATTGGGTAAAGTGTCATTCCATGCTTGATAAACCACTGAACTACAGGCCACCCAGATCACAGAAGATTAGAATTTTTAAGGAATTAATGTATTCAGTTAAGAGGGAAAAGGGACCATTCATATATTGACTAAGCAGTTTGGACCAGAGGCATTCTTGAACAGACTAAATCTAGAGGACCACAGCAGTTGTCAGCATATATGAGAGATGTGAATCTAATCAAGGATTATTTTTCCCATTCAGTAAGTGGGTTTAAATGATATAACTTAGGGTCTTCAGCTCAAGGAATATTTTAGTGTTGGCATCACATAAATTAAATAAATAATTCTAAGAGAAGACAAATATTAGAGTCTAGAGATTTTGTCAAGATAATCAATCACTGAAGGATACAATGCACATTGGACCTTGGGATCATTGTTCACCAAAGACGATTGCTTTTCACACAATCTCATAGAAGATATTCTTGATGGCATACGAAGTGGAGCAGATGTAGGCCTCCAGACATAAGGAGTTGTTTCATCATTCTCTGTCTCCCCCTTGGGGGAAGGCCAAACGAGATGTGGAATGTATGTGACTCCATTGTCAAAATGGTGTCCACTTCCAACATTTAAGAGACTGCACGAAAACCAAATTTCAAAATAGCTAAACACAATCTAAATGTTTATAAAGTACCACAATGTTGATAAAGAATGCAAACAAATGGATGATATATAAATTGCTTTGGAATGCCATTGAAAGAAGCTACACCTATCTCACAATAACATCTAGAGAAAAATAGCAAAACAATGTGACAAATGCTTAGAAATGCAATGTAATATAAGACCGAATTGAAAAATGGAAGTGAGAAAGAACAAGTGCATGTATGTTGCAGTAGTAGGAGAAAAGAAGAACAAGGGCATCACAACATGTAAAAGCTCCGACGAAACAATTGTACGAGATATATAATGTTAGATGGTAAGTAAAAGGAACACTAGATCATTGCGAGGAAGAAAGATGAGAAATATATGTAATGGTTTCAATGTCACAACAAAGTTGAAAAGAATAACTAATTTAGATGGTATCACCAATAGGAAGACTCCTGTTTTTATCACACTTAACTGCACGATGCAAGACAGTCCAGTCCTTCAAGGATGTATTATCACCGGAAGAAAATCATTCACATATAATGGGTCATGACTCAAAGCAACGCAATAAATGACACACTTCAGCACATTGTATTTTGACAGAAAAAATGTAATAGAAGCAAATAAATGCCAACAGCTTAAGCCTCATGTCTTAATAGGTTGTAGGTTCATCTTGTACTTGGAAGAGGATGCAGATACATCTAGTTCTATTTCCAACTCTATATAATACCTCAAGGAGCAATCTATACTTCCCGCTAGCAGAAGTTCTGTTTCTATTTGACCCTGCATTGTCTGTATATTAATTTCAGTCTGTTCCAAAGCATTATAATGTATATTGATTCTCGTTAAATTTGTGTCTGTCCCACCATATCTCCAAACCTGAAATAAATGTAGAATATTGTAAAATATGATAACGAAGACCAAGTGATTATCAGATCAGTAAGAAATTTAGTGAAACAATTTCTGATTATTCCTCTAGAATGCTAAAGTATGACTAATGTGCTTGTGTACTGACATGAACAATTTGTAGATTTTGGATAATTGGAAATGAATAAGCAACTTGCAGATTACCACAGGTTTAGAAGCATGTAACTTGTGGAATTCCTCCCGAAAACTATGCATCCCTCGATCATAACTAAAAGCATTGCCGTTCAGCTCTCTAAGATGAAGCAACCTAGATGTAGCAGCCCTGGCTTGTGGACATAACTCGGTTGCCTGAAACAGGAAGGCCGTAAAGAATAAGCTATAAGCATGTCTTTAGTGGTGAAAAAGCATGAGCATAAAATATTGTAACTGTAATACAGAGGCAGATACAAAAAAAATTCAATAGAACCTACATGCATTACTAAAAGTAACATTTTTAACGTGAGATTGAGTTTGAAAGGTGTAATGAACTTTCCAACAAGTTGAATAACTACAGAAAGAAGAGTAAGACAGAAAAGAAAGGTTTCAATAAGAAATATTGAATTTGGGAAAAGAGTTAACCACAGCCAAATGTTTAGCTAATGTCATATCCTTTTCCTTCTAGCTTCCTAGTTTATTTATACTAACAATATTGCAATATAATTAATATAAAATATAACCAATTTAGGTGGTCCCTTTCAGCTATTTCCTAGCATTCGTTCAATTCTCGGTTCATAACATAACTCCCGCCTCCAAATGGATCCTTGTCCTCAAGGTTCCAAGAATGAATTACTCTTTGAAATTTCTCCTGGTTTCCCATTGGCAACGCATCAAGACCCTCCAAGAACATTGAACCATGTAAATGTAGGAGATCTTGCTTGTTTGCAGGAGAAAAGGATACCCTGCTACCACTGGCCGATGGAGCATGTTGCAGTGGATGATTATATGAATACTATCCACTCAATTTAAATCTTGTCGATCTCCCCATAGAGAATTGCTAGGATTTCATCACAGACATACTATTCTCATGAAGTTGTTCTTGTAAGTTATCCGAGAAGTGTTAGAGGTTGAGGAGTATAAGTTGGCGAGGAGTGTTAAGAGTTTTTATTTAATGTGTAATTAGTAGTTTAGATTTACAACAAGTCATATTTAAATTAAGAATAAGTATAATTTAAATTAAAGATGAAAATATAGTTTAAGTTATATTAAAACTCTATATTAGTCTATTTAAAGGCTTACTTTGTATTCATTTGAGAACTAAGAATAATAAAAAAAAACAGAGAAACACATTGTTCTCTCTGGAAAATATATTGTTCATCTTCTTCAAACAACAAATCCTTAACTACCATCATTCATTGCATCACTAGCCACCATGGCCCATTTCTCAAACTTCTTTCTGGGGCAAATCTATTACATAATCAACATTACCACCTTTAAATCCTAGTAACATAATCAACATTACCAACATAATTAAGATGACCTATCAACTGAAGAGATCCTAGAGGAAGCACACCACTCATCAACCAATTTTGTACCTACATCGTTGAACTTCCATAATTAATATTGGCACTTAAATTTCAGACGAGATGCAAGACCAAGTACATATATTCCTCCACCATAACTAAGGACCCTCCCATGCAACATTTTTTTATCAGTACATGGAGGCCCGTAAAACAACATGCTTCTAAAAGGGGACATATGAGTTTTGGTGTGTGCTCTATTTCAATGAAGGGTGGATAACAACGTTCCGAAGGCTATTTTTGTTTTCCATTGTTGTTGTTGTACTATACTTCAAAACTTGGTTCCTTGCTTGAGACATCATGTCCAACCATGGGAATTTAGCAATAGATGATTCTTGAATCAATGATGGCTAACCTAATATCCTATTAACATAACAAGGTCATAAGTCTTTGTGCATACCATATATGTATTTTGGATCCCATCAAATAATTGTATTTTGCGATTCCATTGCCTTATCCGCAACATGATTGTCCATATCCATAACATGATTTTCTATTATCCCAATGGTATGCATAGTTGCTTTACCGGTATGAAAATCATCTTTATTACCATCTTCAATCTGTTGATCATCAATTTTCATGCAAGTTGGTGTTGGCATTTTATCGAACACATGATAGATCATATTGTTTGTGTTTTCTTGCTTAACCAAGACTTCACTTGATCCACCAATCCGACCATAAGCCATATGGATCTGAGCCACTTGAGCAAACAACAAAGTTGCTTGCCTAAGTATATCTTGGAACATCTTTAAATTCTCTTCATTTGTCTTCCTCAAGCTTTTCCAAATTGCCTCAATGGGCAGCATAATTTCAACTCTCAACTAAAACACCATTGTAATAAACTTTCACATATAGAATAACAAGGAAAAAAAATAGTAAAATAGAAAAGAAATGTTTCAATAAGGAATATTGAACCTGGGAAGAGTGTTAGCCGCAACTAATTGTTTAACAAATTACAAATATCACATCCCTTTTCCTTCTAGCTTTCTACTTTATTTATACCAACAATATTGCAATATAATAATATAAAATCTAACTAATTTAGGTGGTCTCCTTCAGCTATGTCCTGACATTCCTTCGATTCTCGATTCATAACAAAAAAATTCGAGCATATAATGAAAAGGAAGCAAGAATAGGATATTATTGAAAAATAATTCGAGGGGGTACCTGGATGGTGCTAGAAAGAGACTTGTTTTGGGATGGCGGAATGGAAGAAGATCCAGGCATCCGTGGTTTAATTGGGAAGTACCTGTTCTTCTCAGCATCGTAGTAGAACCCAGGGAGTTCTGCATTTGCATCAAACAGAAATACTATTGACTTGAAACAATAGAATAGGAGGATATAACAACCTTGTGGCATGTTTTAGCGAAACAAAGTCGCATTGAAATTTTAGTTTGGGTTTGGTAGAAAACTGAATCGTTGGCCACCATAGCCACTTATGAATTAATTTATGCTCGTTTACCAATTAAAAATTGAGTAAACTATATTAATAGTACCCCAAATAATATTTGGCTTAATACCAAATTAAATACCTAAATTATTTAGTTTTCCTTTTTTAAGTATTTATTTTTTTTCTTTTTTAGGTACCCAATCCCAATCCCTAATCCCTAACATTGAACCTAACATTGAACATATTTTATCCCTAACAATAAGCAGCTAAAGTTATGAAAAATATTCACGACAAAAAAATCCCTGAAATCCAGAATTTGTATAACAAACAAAAAAACCATTTTGTACTAAGGTTCAATTCAATTTATATGCACAAATGCAAGAAAAAAGGGAAGTTGCACGGCACTAGTACAAGGAAGGATTGAAGCAGCAGTAGCTCTCAAGCCCGGCGAAGGCGAAAGCTCTTAGGCGGCCACTGCAAATGTTTCGAGAAACAAACCTTAAAAATTGTCATCAGCGGCCTTAGCCATGTACCTAAAAGAGTTGAACCGACTTTACCTAAGATTAAAATTTCAAAGCCACTTTCAAGATCTAAAATTCAGATATGCGACACATGTTTTATCCATATTAAAACTAAAAGATGAAAAGAGGAATTGGGAAAGTACCTCTTGGAAAAGTTGGAATCGGGCACGACGATGACTCTGTTCTTGTCGCGGGTGATAGTGATGGAATCACCGAATGCACCGGCTTTACCACCGACCTTGATCCGTTCCTGAAGGAACTTCTCGAGTGAGGCAATGTCGATGGTGAAGGTCGCTCCCTTCTTCTTCCCATTCGGTCCGGCTGCTGCCCCACGACTGACCTTTGCAATAACTCACTGCGTTTCGAACGAATCAAATCAATTAAAAAAAAAGGAAGAGAAACAAATTAGATGGAAGTAAGTTATGAGAGAGTACCTTAGCTGTCGCTGCGTATTTTTTGAAGGCAATCAATGGCCGAGAAGTTGCACTTGAATGTAGCAGAGTGTATATATATGGAATTCTGAGTCTAGGCCCTAGGGTATCGCAAGATCATAATTAAATTTTTATAATTATTTTAATTTTTTATAATAGAAATTCACTGATTTTATTAAAATAAAAATATATCCGAGAGAATTTATATTATAGTAAACAAAATATTTAAATTCAGATATATATCTAATAAATAAAATTAGTATCGCAAGATCATAATAAGATCATATAAGAAAAAGTAAAAAACTTAATCCAAAGACTCAAAATATATATGATACTAACATTATCTAAATTGGTTATGATATATAAAACCATCAACAAACAATATAAAATATAAAAACTCAAACAACTCGACTCAAATTTTTAATAAAACTTGAATTATTAAATATAAATATCAACTTAATTAATTTAAAATTTTTAAATCGACTCAATTAAATATTCACCCTTATATATATATAAATCACATGATTAACATCGGAACATCCATCCAAACTCAAAGTTCCTGCCTGAAATTTGGGATGTTTCGAATATATATTAAGCCCAAGAAATAGGTTTGAACTAAAAAAAAGGGGTTTAAATTATAGGTTGGGTTCGAGTTCAAATTTTAAATATCCGAGTACAGATCGATTTATTTTCTATGTTCATAATATAATTTTTTATGTTGTATGTATTTTTGAAAGAATTTTTTTATCGTCCACATATTTCGTTGAACCCTTTGACCCCTTCAAATTCCATAAAAAAATAATTTTCAAAAAAAATAATTTCATAAATTTTAAAGAGGTTTCGAAAAATTTAACCGTTATAATGATAGAGTTCTGAGCCCGTCCTTGCACATAGAAATTGTTTCATGATGCGAAAAATGAAGAGTTCGAGCAACAACCTCTCATTTTCTTCTACTTCATTTTGACCATGAAGTATTCAGTTTCTTATTGAAGCAATGGTGGAAAAGATGGTGGAGGGAAGACAATTTAATGAATGAGAATCACAGTTGCTTCCCTAACATGTTTTCCTAGTCCTATCATTAGTCTTTGTATTATATATAAGTTGTATATTTGGTCTTTGTATTATAGTTTTATTAATATTAATCCACATACTTTTTCGATTTAAAATTTCAGTTTTGATCCAGACAATACATACACAACATACCTAAATAATAGGGACTTAAAATGATCAAATTGAAGAACATAATCTAAATCTCCATATTATGTATAATACAAGGGCTGAAATATCAAACTCTGTATATTGAATAAACCTACAACTTTCACATAGTACAAGGACTGATGGAAGAATTTGACCTACAAAAGGTAACTGCACTTAAAAATGTATATATATCTTTGGTGTTTTCTTTAACTCAAAATGGGGTATTGCAATAAGTTATTACACAACAATGGCAAGAGAAGCTTCAAACATGAACACAGTGAGTGAAAAGTAGCCCTAAACTTCAACAGGATCCTTGTGGATGCTTTCAAAACCAAAACACACATCTATACATACACATATACATATAATGTGCCTTTTGAAGCATCTTCCATGTTAAAAATTGTCAACAGCAGGATGCACAAGAGAAGCAAGTGAAAAAGTTGCCCTAAACTTCAACAGGATCCTTTTGGGTTGTTTTCAGAACCACACACATATACATATATAAATCTATGTATGTATATGTACATGCATACCTTTTGAAGCATCCTCCAACGTGGTAGAATCTTAAGAACCAGATGGGCAGCAAAAGAAGCAATTGAACCATTTTTTGGAACCTGCATTCTCTTGTGATTGTGAATTAAGGGACTCCTGAGGGACCCCTGGTTCAGGGGTCTCTTGAGGTTCCTTCGGTTCCGGGGGTCCCGAAGGGGCTGTGGATTGTTTCTGTGAACCTTTTTGGAATGAACCACCTTTATTTCCATCCCCTTCCAATCTTCATTAAAAGCAAATATACATACATATCAGTTACTGTTTATGATACTGAATACTGATTAAGGACATTAGATGTTCAAAGTAGTGATTCAAATCAAGGTTCTGATCATAACATTAACAAATGTATCGGATACCGATGGTTATATAAAAACGACTTTAATATATGATCAATGTGGGATTCGTTGCAAATTCTTAGCATGGTATGGCATGTTGATGAATTTGCTTGGCTACTAAAGTTGAGAAATTGGCAACATATCAAATACTAGAGAATTGGCAATATGGCCTGGTATGGCATGTTGATGAATTTGCTTGGCTACTAAAGTTGAGAAATTGAGATTAATGAGAAAACTTACATAGGGAAGGCAAAAGATTTGTGACTTGCATCCGAAAGCTGAGATAAAGTACGGGAATGAGGTAATAATTCCGTGGCAGCATCTTTTTGCTGTCGTTCTTGCTCCCTCAAATGATCATTTATCGTTTTGGCCGCGGTTGGTTCGGTGAGACTCTCGTTACAATCCCCACCATTCGTGGCCATTTCAGTGAATAATCTGTTCGTTGGAAGTTCCATCAATGGACTCGAAATAGTTAACAAGTCGCAGCTGGAACCAAACTCGCTGAATTTAGACATGGAAGTCATTTGTTCCTTGTTGAAACTCATGTTCCCCGCGGGAATACTGAACAACGATTCACTTGAAGCCACACTCCACTCGGCTTGGTTCGCCTTGCTTGTTCTAAACACATGGGATGGCATCCGGCTTGCCGATGGTGCGGTCAGACCATCAGTCGATCGTTTGGTTGAACCTGGTTCAACACCGACATCCTTACGGGGAGAAGTAGGTGGCAAAGATGAATGAGAAGAGGATCTTTTATTTTCACTTCCATCCACCGATTCCATAGCTGAAATGTCAGAGAAATCAAGTAATCACTAGTCTTGTACCACCTCAAAATCCGGGAGTTCATCCTGTATATAAAATAAGAAACAAAATCAGGTTTAAAATCTATCAAATGTTCCAAGTGAGGCAAAACAACAAATAACTTGTGTACAACCAACAAAAATTCCAATATAATTTTCTAACAAGGAAATCCCATTACCAAAAATTCTTACTTTTTTTCAATACTAATGTCTAACACATATGCTTACATGAATATGAATATGATTCTCGAGTTAAAAAAATCGAATTCATCCATATCGAACATACATTCATATCCGAATAAAATAGAATGCTTATATAAACAAATGGAAATACTTGATTTATCAATTTAAAAGAAAGAAAAAAATTGAAACCAGTTGCAGACAATGAAATTCAAGTACCATTATTGGTTAAGCTTTGTTTGTAGAATCAAAACCAGTGAAACAAATCAAACAAGAGAATAATTAAAACAACAAAATGGGGTGGGGACAATACATATGAATAATCAACCTTCAAATTAATCCGAAAGAAATCTTTGAATCCATGAACTCAACCTGTATCGTCCTGGAATTCGTATATGGATCAACAGATTGAGAAACCGAAACCTGAAGTCTGAAACCCAAAAAAAAAAAAAGGAAACGGAGGGACAGATAGATAAAGGAAGAGAGATGGGCGATAATGTTGGATGAGCATTGGACAGCACAGGGAAAGTTAGGGCCTGGAATCGGTATAGCCTTAACCAACTTTCTTAACGACCTTACCCGCCATCTCTTAACGACCTATTTCTTCAAAGCTAATAATATATGCTTCGGCACAAATCTCTCTTAGCACTAATAATATCAGCACAATAATTGAACGATCGAAGTTTAATTAAGAATATATTATAAAACATATATTATTATAACTATTATAATCGATTAAAAAAGATGTTTTATTATTCAGTTTTGATATGTTTTCCACGGAGAGAGATTATCTATTTTTTAACACATAGTATAATCATGTAAAACTAAGGTTTTATTTTTATGGCATAAAAATAATTTTAAGCCTTAAAATTTATAATTTTTATCGTTTTAATTTTTTTTTTGATAAATTTAGCCTTAACCTATATCTTTTTGATAAATAGTTTATTTTTTAACTACCATGATAATTAAACCATTAAAAATTTAACTATCAAATATATATATATATATGAAATATAATTTTATTCTAATAGAAAAATATAAAACAATTAAAATTCAAATAAAAAATTAAAAAAATAATTAATTCTAAAATAAAATGCTACTAAACATTCTCAACCCTAATTACGATAGAATCAAAGTCCTATATGTATTTGATAGGTTAGATGTCATGTTATTTAAAATATATTATCATATGCGTATGACATGTCATCATTGTTAGATTTTTAACGGTCCAGTTATCATGATAGTTAAAAAATAAGCTATTTGTCAAAATGATACAAGTTAAGGGCTAAATTTATCCTAAAAAAGAATAAAGGCCAAAACGATAAAAATGACAAACATTAAGGGTTAAAATTATCTTTATGCCTATTTTTATTATAAAGACAACGATTAAAATCACAAAAAAATTATAAAAATTATTATAAAATATATAAAAAATATTTTACATATTTATCTACTATCATCTAACGATTCATGAAAATATAATTATAATTCAGCTTTATATAACATAAATAAATTATAATTGTTTCAATCTTAACCCTGTAATATATGTATGGTTATATATATTTTTCAAGGAAAATTCTACGACAGGCGTCAAACACTGTTAAACCCTATTAAATTAATTAATAAAAAATAAAAAAATTAAAAGACATGTAATTAATAAAAAAATTCAATCCGATAAGTCAGAAACCTCTTATTTGAACACATTCTAATTATTTTCTACTGCGAACTTGTGAGATTTTTACTCGCTGAAAAACTACCATCCGTATCATTAATATTACATTCATCGTATATTTACACATTCTAATTATTTTCTACTGCACAATTGCTTTATAGAATATTGGTGTGTTTAAAACAAACTAGTCGAGCCTTATCGGTACTATACTAATCAGCAAATATTTCAGTATTTTAACAACAAATTAACACAAACTCGAAGGTGAATATCGAATACGATGTGTATGATTTCTGCTTTTTTTTTTAAATAAAGGGTCGAATCCGAAGAAATACCGAAAGAAAACAAGGGAAGGAAAGTGAATATTATCAAGGTCGGGGAGGAAAATGGAAAAATATCCTTCCAATATCACGGAATTTTCCCTGTCTGACAACCAAAAAGGTTACTTGAAACCATCACAAATTATAAATTAATTCCCAGAAAGGAAGATTTAACATTCAATGGGAAGCACCATTAAGTCCAGGGAAAGAGTGCACTGACATTTTATTTCGTCATTGTCGGAAAAAAACTAGCAGCGGAAAAAAGATTTGAAATTAACCCTCCAGTGCCGATGCTCCAGATATAATCTCGATCAACTCGGTGGTGATGGAAGCTTGACGGGTTCTGTAACACACAAATACGACAAAAAAAGCATATATACTTCAGCTATGGAAAAGGAGTAAAAAGTTAAAAACTAAATGAGGTTCAGTACTAATCAAGTGTATGTAGAAAAACGAGAGAGGCACGAGACCTGTTATACGTAAGAGTAAGGCGATCAAGCATGTCGCCAGCGTTTCTGCTTGAGCTATCCATAGCAGACATCCTTGCTCCTTGCTCACTACAAGCATTCTCCAAAACCGCGTTGAACATGACCTGGGGGAAATATGAGAATTCTTATATGGTAAATTACAGAGACTATAGCAATTAGGCCATACCAGTAGATAAAAAAGGACAAAAATGAAAACAATCTAAATTTCTACGGCAGATTTTTTACTAGTAAGAAGATAAGGTAGCTTATGCATCCTCAAGATTACAAGCTTACAGATGTTCATAACTGCCCGTGCTTATTTGTCCAGAATCCTTAAAGGGATAGCAAAAACTTTCCTGCTGCAAAATTGGTCAGCAGTATTTGCAACAAGGAAACATAGAGCTCTATCAAAACCATAGGAACCTAGCCAATTTTGTGTTTACTTTCAACTCGAAAATCATAGGAATCATTTGAATTAATGAGCAGTACATGGCATGAGGTTCTTATCATCAAAATCAGCTCTCGACAAATCCTATAAGGTATCATGTCAAATTCACAAATTTGAAACATGAGAATCATTTATTAAGTTATAGTCCATGCCATCACGGTAAGACTTTTGTGCTGAATAACAAAAATTAAGGATGTTTGTTTCAAACAGCAAGACTTACACAAGAGAACTGGAATTCAGCCAGATTTTGAAGTATTTCACCCTTTGTCTCACCACCCTCAACTTCATAGTTGTCTAGATCACCAAGCTTTCCCCCAGATTCAGCTTCCCTTTCAACAATCTATACAAAAAAAAGGAAAAACAGAGAATATAGAGCAACACCTAACCAGAGAAAAAATATCTATCAATCTGAAAGTTCCACTCACTTCAGGTGATAATACAGTTGACACTGTTGGTACAAATGAAACTACCGAGTGAAACTTGTTGAAGACAATCCTCAAAGCATCAAACTCCACATTCTTTAAGATCTCATCAGCAAGAACAGAGACCTGAAGGAGAAAATCTTTGTAAACATGGAGAAAAGAAATAGAAAATCTCCATAAAAAGAGACCCATATATTGGAAAATTCTGGTAAATCCAAGTGATCAATTGCTAAGACAGTCAACAGCAACCTCCACAACATAAAAGGAAGACAGATATTTATCAAGATAAAGTGAACACATGAGTGGATAGAGGAAAGTCCAGATTAAACTACAATAAATTTGGAATTTTAGTCTTTATTTGATGTTAGATGATTGAGTATTATTTAAGTTTGAAGTTGAACTGATACTAATGTGTTAAAGTTTTGTTTCCCTTGGTCTAGAATTTGAAACCAACGTTAAAAAGTGGATGGATATTTATCAAAGACAAGGTGAAGAAAAAAGTGGATTGAGTAAAGTCAAGATTAAATTCCAAGAAAAATTGGAATTATAGTCTTTATTAGATGTTAGATGCTTGTTATTTAAGCTTGAAGTAATATTAATGTGTTAATGTTTTATTTCCCTACTCTAGAATTTGAACCAAAGATCCTTTTATGGTTTCCTTCCATTATTATGTTTTACTTCATAGTTTAGTACTTCATTAAATCAATTTTAAAAGCTCTTTGGAAATCTGCTCAGTGTGAGAAGAGGATAGCTGAAAAGCAATAATATACACATTAGCTCGTTCAACTGATAAAGAAAAATTATATGATAAATTGCAGTTGTATTTGTATACTCTATTCCGGCATGTGTGAAGATATTCGTAACCCTATATGTAAGGCCTTTAATGTAAAAAGTGAGGAGAAGTAGGTGTTAAACCAGGATATTATCCTCTTCTTATTCTTGTTTTCTATCTATCCTCCGAATATCAACCCTACCTTAAATTACTGTGATGGCTACCATTCACTTCCCAGTGCAGCCAGTAGATTGAACCTTTATTTGTGTTTTCACCATCAAAATGAACCCTTTCCTTTCTAAACCAGCAAACATTAATTATATTCAATTACCAAATTAGACCCTATAGCTACAGGTTCTTTCCAATCATATAGCATTTTCTGGACTGAATAAAAAGGAAGTGGTCAACAACCAGTACATTTACTGAAAGTTAAGATGTTAAGACAAAAGATCATGTTCCAGCAAGACCACAAGAAGGCCTTAATGAATGAACCAAGCATTCAATTTAGCAATCAAATTTTCAGCTTGTCTGAAAAGGTTCTCTCATTGGGAAATTGACAAATGCAAATAAAAGCAAAATAATATACCTGAGTGTAGTTCAAAGGATTCTTCTGCAGCTCAGTTATTATCAACTCAATGTCCTTCTTAGAGTCACGAGTCAATTGAGCCTTAGCCTTCTCACCCAAAATTACATATTTTGTTTCTTTTTCAGGGCCTATGGACATAAAGATATTTAACTCATAAGAATTAAGAAGTACCAAGAAGACATCAACTAAGAACACACACACAAAAAAAGGCAGAAAATATTAAGTTGCTTTAGGAGATATACCGGAGTTCAGCTTGTGGATCCCCTTGCTTATCTTGACTGATGTAGAGTTAATTCCACCACAGAGACCTTTGTCAGAAGAGATGGTTACAACAACGCTCTTCTTGACATCAACACCTAACATCATGACAAGGTATATTAATAAAGCGAGGCTGAAAAATGCATTTTATATAAGTAAAACTGCAAGAGATTATTAAACAATATAGTAGAAGAATAAAACAGGATTGTAAACAGGCAAAGACTCTATAACCTTAAAATTTCATAAACATGCTATGTATGTTTAATTAACAGGTCAAAGCTAAAACACTTCCCATTCTATGCTGCTTCAACTCGTCATTTTCCTTCAAGTACCCATGTCCAACACTTTGTCCAAAAAATTTTCAGACAAGGTAATAGGGATATGACCCTCCAAGATGCTTCCAAATACATGAAAAATCTTTTTTTTAAAAAAAAAATTGAACATACCTAAGTCAGACACTCCTATATCTGACACACTCAAATCCAACTACCATAATCTTTAGCATCCAGTTTTTGTAAAACTTCAGTTTTATTCAATGCTATGCATAAAACAATACTCTATTTTAACATGAACCAAGTAATATCGGTTATTAACTGATCAAGATAGTTATTACTGATAGAGCCAAATATTTTTAATAACCAGAGCCTCCTGAAGCAAATAATGCATACCAACATAATACATGATTTTCAAACATATGGTGCTATGAACTAAGAAGCATTTATAGAAGTGTAGCATGTCTGCCAAATTGTTCTGTTATCAATCAAATATCAAATCTACATTTGAATAAACCTTCTAGGTAGAGAGGGTATGATCAAAACTAAGCCAATGCCCCATATAATTGACAACATGACACCAGTTCAACATAAATGGAAGAGCAAAAAAGTAAGGTAAACAACTTGAGATAACAAACATTAGGCAAAATGCAATGAAGACACGACCAAATTCAATTGAAATTGTTCAGTAAAAGAAACACCAGAGGCTTGATAGAGGGCCTACTGGGAAGATCGCCAAGAAGTGCAGTAAATGGCTGCCAGAGGCCTCGGGAATTCTCAGCTTTAGATTGAACTGCTCTCAACTTTGAGGCAGCAACCATCTTCATAGCCTTTGTGATTTTCTGAATATTCTTAACACTCTTCATCCGGTTTCTAACTGCATAATAATTGATCACCACCCAAGTTATAACCTTCACAAGAAGAAAAGTAACAAGCAAGTATGTAAACCATAATATTGAAAAGAAACAAATAGAAAATAAAACAAATCTTACCAACTTGAGTTGAAATATAACGGACACCAATTGGACCCTCATCCCTGTCATCCAAATTAATTTATTTAGAAGTTCACAAACATATCAAAAAGAATTTGCCAAAATATGAATCTCATTACAAATCCTATAAGGTTCCAGTCTTTTGACATATTCCTCTTGTTCCAGTCTTTTGAATATTTGAACACGCCACAATACGGGCAAAACCAACAATTTAGCTCAATTTAGATGCGTATTTAATAGCAAAGGAAAAACAGATCGCCATTAAAAATTAAAGCATTAATTTCATTAGCAGATTCATGAAATAATACTTACTTTGCATTTGTAGAAGCAAATGACGGGAGAAAACAAAATAAAATTGAAAGAAGAAAAATCCGAAAGTACATTATACAGAACATAATTTTTTCTCAGAAACAGAGAAGAATAGAATCACTCCAAAACGCGAAATAGAATATATCTTCAGCTTGGTCATATAGAAAGCGAAGGAAAAATATCATTTATGTCTTAAAAGCAAAGAATTACTTTGCCTGATCTGTTAATCATTGAAGCAGAAATCAAGGTAAAATAAAGATAAATTCGATGAGAATGTATGCTAGCCGATGAGGCGAGAGATCGAGAAAAAGAAATCAGTACTCGTGAGTGAGAGCTATAGGAGAGGATCGGACGGCGGTGATTGGGCGGGGAGAGATCAGAGGGGCGAAACGCCTCCCTTCGCGTCTGAGAGCAGCCATCGCCATTGCTTACTGATACAAAGAAGGGGACAAAACCTAGAAAATCCTTGCAATTGTGGATCAATGCTATTCTTTTGGAGGTTACTCTAGCTCCCAGGTCATTGTTTACTGTTATGGTTAAAATGAGAAATTTAAAAAGAAAATACAGAATAATGCAGGTGCAGAGGATTCTATAAAAGCCATATACGACATCGTTTTATTTCAAGTTACCCGGTCAAACTCCTAACCCTAAAAAACTAAGGTTCAACATATTACGGGTAAAATACAATATAGGTCACTTAAGTATAGGTTTAAGGATAAACAAAACCATTCTTTTTTTAAAAGTTATAATTCAGTCACTAATTATAGAAAGAGACTGTCCGATATAATAATAAAACTTATAACCTGACCCAGACTTAGTCCAATAAATTAATAAAAAAATTGATTAAATTTGATTCGATTCAAATAATAATAATATAATAAATATATAAATATATTAGATTAAGTTAAAAAAATTTACCCTAAATTCGATCCTAATTTTAATTTTCAAATAACCGGCCCAACTTGAATTTAATTTCTTAAATAACTCGTCCTTATCGAGTAGGGTGAGGTTCGAACCCGATTCGAAGTGCTCTTCAACAGAGAGAGACCCAAATCCTACCCGTTCGGAACTTGTCCTAGAAACTAGACGGTGCTTTCTCCCTTTGATTATTTTAAAAGTCTAAACCCTAAACCCTAGGGAAACTGGGAAAGCTTTCAACACTTCATACAAAGATTCAAAGAGCAACAGACAAATCAAAGCGAAACTCTGCAACTTCGATCTTCAAAAATGGCGAATAAAAGCTCAACTTCAATCAAATTGGATGTCCCCTTGTCTCGTGTAACCAACAAAGCCACTCACAATCGAGATCAGTTATTCGGTAAAGTAGCTGCTTTCTCCTTTCTTTTACTTCTACTTTGCTCTGTTTGATTCCCGAGAAAAGATAAATGTTTTTTTAATCCCAAATGGTAAGGGAAACTCACCCAAGGGAACACTAGAAAAAGAAAATTGTACTCGTTTTACCTTACTGCAATGATATGTTCAAACAGAATATATATGTGCAATTGGCCCAATTAAGTTGTATGTGAATCATTGGATTTCGCATAGACAGTAGTTTTAGAACTTGAAATGGGGTATCTATTTTTGCCCCTTGGTCTTCCTTGTTGAAGAAATGAAATTGAGGTTTTGTTTCCAATTAGTATTTTTGCAACAAGTTCTTTTATTGTCTTAAGAATGAAATGAAATATCATTTGTTTTTTTTTTTTTATGGTTTTCTGATTTGGTCATATTCATGTCTTAAGAATTTGCTTAAAAAGAAAAGGCTCTAACAATATGTTTTTATGGGGGGAAATTAAAAGAAATTTATGAACATTTATGATTTGGATACAGTATGGAGAGAGTTTGTGTGGGGAGCAATAGCTGGAGCTTTTGGAGAGGGGATGATGCATCCCATTGACACCATAAAGACAAGAATTCAAAGTCAAGCTCTTCTTAGTGGAAGTCAGGTACGATGACATTCGGTAACGGAACCAGGATTTACAATTACGTATGGAATATCTTATATTCAGTCTGTGTGTGAGGGTGAGAGAAGGGGTGGAATTATAATATAAAAGAAGTCAAGAACATCGAGGATGGTAACTAGCCCACCCGCCCAAAGTGCCATCCATGATGATTGACGGCATATAATCTTTCTGTGTTTGTTGATACATTTTTGTTTTGATTTTCAGCAGAGTCAAAAGAGCATAGTGCAGATGGTTCGAACTGTTTGGGTTGCAGATGGCTTAAGAGGTATATTCAACCACTTTGCTTATTTCATTGATGGTCATCCTGTTTTGTTTTGTTTTGATGTCTTGCAATGATTCTAACATTTCCGATTTGATCATGTGCTCTATGTAGCATATTTTGGACTTTGCTTATTGGCCTCCTTCTTTAATCATGTGTCACACGTCCACCATGTTAGGCAGTTTGTCTGTACTGATCATATTTGTAGGCTTCTATAGGGGTATAGCTCCTGGAGTTACTGGATCTCTCGCAACTGGAGCGACATACTTTGGTGTTATAGAGTCCACTAAAAAGTGGATTGAGGAGTCCCATCCTAACCTTGGGGGCCACTGGGCACATTTCATAGCTGGAGCTGTTGGTAAGCTGTTCTGGAACTTCTACTATCTTTTAGTGAAATTGTTCCACTGAAGTTTATTGCATAATAGTTACAACTATGATGTGATTAACATTTACTTAATGCTCACTTTTGGGATGCTCCTTGTTTCTTATTTGTTTTGGTCCAACTTTGACAGTGAAGCGCACTCTGCTATGTTTTTGTTTCAATGATTAATACTCTCTCTTAATGCGTCATACGGACATCTTTTTTTGCTCCCGATGTAAATGGTATATGATGTTTCCGATTTTCTTTTCTCCCCATATTTTTTAATCTTCTGGTTCGGTAAAATTTGTTGTCCACCTAGTCCTTTCAATCAGGTAGATGATGCTTGTTTCTCATGCGCTGGAGATGTAAACACAAGCTGTTTCAATTATATTCCCTTTAGATTTGTATGGATAAAGCTTTGTGGGGCAGAACGCTTATGTGTTTTACACTAATCAGTAATTAAAATGCATAAGTGAGCTCTGATTTCTATCTTGCCATTCTCTGTGATTTTCAGGTGATACACTTGGTTCTTTTGTATATGTTCCATGTGAAGTGATTAAGCAACGCATGCAGGTTCAAGGCTCAGGAACCTCTTGGAATTCTGTCATCATGAAAGACAAAATGCGAATGAAATCTGGTGCACAAATGTATGATTATTACACTGGAATGTTCCAAGCTGGATGTTCAATATGGAAAGAGCAAGGACTAAAGGGGTTATATGCTGGGTAAATATTTGGTTCTTTGTATATTATTTTTACTGTTAGATAAATAAATACTTGGATTTCCACATGACCACATGCAAACAATTATGTTCTCCAACTCCAACCACATATTATCATTATACATGCTGTACGGCATACACATAGATGCTTAATATCTTTCATCTGTCATTTCTGTTCTGAATTTTTCTATCCTTTTGGGGATTTTATACAACCTTACATTTTAGATGGCCTGGGTGCAATCTCGTTTCTCTTCCTTTCATCTTTTGTTGTTCGGCATGTAGGGGAATCTAACAGTGTGAATTAGATCCATACAGAACGTTCTTTTAACCTTATATTTAAGATAGTTATCCTGACATCTGGAGTATTCTAAACTTTCGAACTATTGATGAATTTCATTCTTCTTTGTACCTTTTCAGGTATGGATCTACGCTTGCAAGGGATGTGCCATTTGCTGGCCTTATGGTAAGTAATGTATTTTATTTTAGATTTCGTGGCATACTGTGTCTGTGTTTACTCTTAGTTTCCTGGCTGATACATTTGTAATTTTAATAACCATTTTAACTTTAATTCAGTTCAATTATATCTTTTATGATCAATAGGTGAGGAAAATGTTGATTATCGAGGCATTGCATGTACCACATATCTAGCATTCTGCATTCCTCATCTTACTTTTTCTCTCTGCACCACCACATTCTTTCTGCATTAATGGAAAATGAGCTCATCATTAAGATTCCTTTTAACTTCTTGGCATTATATGTATGTTTTTCTATATGCATAAATTAAATCACTGGGTTGATTAGTTCCGTGCCTCAATCAAGGGGGAACTGACTACTGATATCACTGGGTTGATTAAATCACAAATTCCTTTGGAAGTCTCCACAGCTTGTGTTCACTCTATCTGCATCTTTGATTCAACATTAATTGGAATTAATGACCCACCGTGCAGGTTATGTTCTACGAAGCTCTGAAAGATTTGACAGAGAAAGGGAGACGAAAATGGGCTCCTAATTTCCATGTTGACAGTACTTTCGAGGGACTTGTATTAGGAGGATTGGCTGGTGGTATTAACCTTGCTTCTGCTTCAGCTTCAGCTTATTTCATGCAGTTTTTATTTCTTTCTTTAATGATCGAATGCGGAATTTATCGTGCCCTGGAGACTGTTAATACTCTTACTAAAAACATGCAGGGTTTAGTGCATACCTTACCACTCCCTTTGATGTAATAAAAACACGATTACAAGTTCAGGGATCATCCGCAAGGTATCAAAACTGTCACATTGTTTTTAATGATCTATTTGCATTCATAGGTCTTTAGCGAAGAACAAACCTTTATTTGTCATCAAAGCTGGATTATCTAACCTAAATTACTACATGTATTAAGCATGTTCTCCCTTTTTTCGGCATCTCGATCACTACACTTTCTGCATGTACAAGCATTATTACCAAGTTTCATGCTTTCCCCCATTTTTTTTGGTAATGTTTAACATGTTGGTGCTATATGTTCATGTTTAACAGCTATAACGGCTGGCTTGATGCAATGAGTAAAATCTGGAAAACCGAAGGCCCTAAAGGGATGTTCCGGGGAAGCGTCCCCCGGATCACATGGTATATTCCTGCCTCGGCTCTCACCTTCATGGCTGTTGAATTCCTACGTAAACAATTCAACGAGAAACTGGAGAATGGTAGAGTGCAGGATGTCGTGGCCTTGTCGATCGAGAAACCGAAGTCTCCTTTCCGAGAGGTAGCTTGAATTTTCATTCAACGGTTTAGGATTTTGACAGATTTTGCTTAATTTAATGGTAATGGTTTTGAAGCCATTGGGAGTTATTAACACTATTCCTGACCACCGGCCGGGCATTGGACAAGAGGTTTTTAAATTTGTGATGCCCGGTTCAGCCCGAATTAAAATTTGATAATACAATGTATTAAATTTCATTACTCACCACACATGATAATTAAATGATAAAATTTTAATTCATTTCATAATTGAATTGATGAATGATTGGTTTTTATTTTACAAATTTGATTGCTTGGTAACGGAGGTGGACAAAAGTCGACTCAAATAAAATAAAAAATTATCTTGTTTTGATTTAATGTAATTTAATAAGTTTGACTCGATTTAAAAATTTTAAAGTTTAAAACTAAAATGTTTCACATGATATTATATATATATATATATGTTTTATATGAAAATATAGAGAAGTATGGATGTATAAAGTATATATTTAAAAAGTTGTTAAAATTAATATGTAATGTCTAACCCTAATTATATGTATATATCAATATATGTGTACTGTTTTGTACATGTATATGGAAATATATATGAAGAAATATATATTTATAATTAAATTTATACAGAAACTCTGATAATATATATTATGATGTTCCTCTTTAGAATATTTATTTTATGATATGTATAATATGATATTTTTAATAATTTAATAATAATTATTAATAATTTTTTATTAATTAATTTTTTATTTTATTAAATAATAATAATTACTAATTTTTTTATTTGTCAGATAAGACTATTTTTTTTACTTTAGAATTTAAATTTAAATTGAGTAAAACATGTAAAATATTATATTAAGTCAAATTTGAATAAAAATACTAACTTTTAAAATCAAATGCGAAACGATTAAAAATCTGATCTATCTCAATCCAAAACAACATGAGTAGGGTTTTATATTTTGTTGGTATACTATGTCTTATTGTATAATGTATATGTAATTATATAATGATTCAGATTATAGTTCGGAAATTAAGATGTAATTATTTCTTTAATACTAAATATATATTATTTATATTTATATTTTTACAAAATTTAAAACTTAAATCTCACTATCATAAAATTTAAATATTAAATCTTAAACTATAAATTCTAATATAATCCTCAACTAAAATTTAAACTTAAAAATTTAAAAATTATATAAATCAAAATATTTTTCGAAAATAAAAAGGGATTACCATTACCAAAAAAATATCTTCGAGCCAAGCCATAACCCACCAATTATAATCTAAACAAGGCAAACAAAGACGGCATTGGGGGTTCAATCGCTGATCCTCGAATGGCGGCCGAGAAGCGGTGTCTGTACGAGGTTTTAGGCCTATCCCTCGACTGTTCTCAGGACGAAATCCGATCAGCCTACAAGAAGCTCGCTCTGCGACGCCACCCCGACAAGCTCGTTCAATCCGGCGTTTCTCCGGAGGAAGCCACCGCCCAATTCCAAGAGCTCGTCCACGCCTACGAAGTCCTCTCCGATCCCAAAGAACGGTCCTGGTACGATTCGCATCGCTCGCAAATCCTCTTCGCCGATCGCAACGCCGCCTCTAATTCCCCCATCCCCGACCTCTTCTCCTTCTTCTCCAACACCGTTTATTCGGGTTACTCCGACAAGGGTCGGGGATTCTACAAGATTTATTCTGAACTATTCTCTCAGATATATGCCAATGAGATTGACTTCGCTAGGAAGTTAGGGTTGGGGTTGGATATTGTAAAGGAAGCTCCTTTGATGGGGAATTTAGAGAGTCCGTACGCTCAAGTCACTGCCTTTTATAACTATTGGTTGGGGTTTTCAACTGTTATGGATTTTGTTTGGGTTGATGAGTATGATGTTATGGCCGGACCGAATCGGAAATCCCGGCGGGTTATGGAGGAAGAGAACAAGAAGTTGCGGAAGAAGGCAAAAAGGGAGTACAATGAGACCGTTAGAGGGCTGGCGGAATTTGTTAAGAAGAGGGATAAGAGGGTTATCGATATGGGCGTGAAAAGGAAGGAAGAGATGGAGAGGAAGAAAGAGGAGGAGAGGGAGAGGAAGAAGAAGTTGGAGAAGGAGAGGTTGGAGAGAGTTAAAGCGTACGAGGAGCCAGAATGGGCGAAAGTCGAAGAGGAAGAAGTGGATGATTGGGATGAAATGGAGGATAAAGAAAGAGAGAAGGAAGAGTTTTATTGCGTGGCTTGCAGCAAGAAGTTCAAAAGTGAGAAGCAATGGAAGAATCACGAGCAGTCCAAGAAGCATAAGGAGAAAGTGGAGGAGTTGAGGGAGTCGTTTATTAACGATGAAGAAGAGGAAGGGGATTTGGAGGTGGAATCAGACATGGAGGAAAAGTTTAGGGAGGGTTTAGGGATGGAAGAGGAAAGGGAGAATGAAGAAGAGAATAGAGTTTCCGAGCTAAGCGAGGAGGATGACAGTTTTTTTGATGTTGACCAAGGGGGTGAAGAGGGTGTTGAAATCGATAGTGATACCAATCATGACAATGATGATGAAATTAGTGTTCTTGAAGAAATGGTGTCCGGACAGAAAGGTAAGAAAAATGTTTCTTTCAAGAGTGAGGATATGGTTTCGCAGACGGGACCCCATGTCAAGGATGAAAGTGACGAGGAAGAATATATTGACTATGGTAAACGAAAAAACAGGAGGCGAAACAAAACAGGGAAGAAAGACAAGGGTAAGAAGAACAATAGCGATGCAATGAAGAGTGACATAAACGAAACCGAAAGCAAGAATGAAGAAGCTAGTCTAAGTGATTCTCTGCATGTGGAGGAGAAGCAACCTGTAGAGGATGTGGGCAGTAATGGTGAAAAGGATGATAAATTAGGAAACTATGATAAGATTTCAAAGCAACCTCTTGATAGAAAAGGGAATACAAAGAAAGAAACCAATACAAAATCAAATAAATCATCTAAAGGAAAGAAAGCAAAGGTATGCTTTAATCTCCATTGTTATGGATATTTTCTTTTGATGAAATGATAGCTGGTTACCTCCATATATATAATATGTATGTATGCATGAATGTAAATATGTAGAACATGACTAGAATACAAGGAACTACATAATTGCTTGCTTCTTTTTATGCTCGAACACACACAAAATGGTTTTTAGCTGATTGACTAGTTAAATTGCAGTATTCATAGAATCGGTATTTTCCACTTGTATTATTGCCACAAATATCTTACGATTGGTGACTTTCTCAATAATAGTAATCCTTGCCAAGCAATACAATATTAGCAATTAGCAGGGGAATAATATGACATTAGTAAAGAGATGGAGAACTTTAATCTACAGATTATAGTTAGGTTCTACTAGAAACCTTTGAGCACTTATTTCTCGCAAGATAACTGAACATAAATGTATACAAGATAGTCTTCCATCGTGTTTGATGAACCTGTCGTAGAACTTTTTTAATATGCATTAACATGCAGGGAACGACGAAGCATTCCAGCAATGTATGTGAGACTTGCGAAGAAGAATTTCAATCGAAGTACGTATATATTATATTCTGATTGCCATTCTTTTCAAAAAAATAATATTGAAGTATCTGCATCCGCATCACACCTTTCATTCTTATGGCAGGAATAAATTACACAAGCACCTGGGTGACAGCGGTCATGCGGCATTGAAATTCCGGTAATAACGTTATAGAAAGAGCATACATCCTAACACGGTAGATGTGCTTCCGCGACGACTGGAAATCCATCGATGAAACTCGTTCTACCAGAGCATAAGTGAGATTATATTTTTTGGAATTGTTATCTTATTTTTCAATTTTTATTGATATTTTGTATTCCTTTACATTCTTGCCAAACTGTTAGAATATAGAAACGAGATTTTGTGTTTTTGTTATTGCTTTAGGTCTGGTAGTATGATCAGCTATTTCGGTATCTACTATCCAAAGAATGCAGATTTTGTGGCATGACTTCCTCTTTATTGAGAAAATTCTTGAATCCCAAACTTTGCCTGTTGAGTGACCATTTGCCAAACTGAAGTTTAAATTTATTTCTTAAATTGTGCTTATAAAAATATATACTTATTTTCCATATGCTTGTAATTTGATTATTTTATTTGAATTACGCACACATATGGCACATTCTCTTTTGAATCATTATTTTTTAAAAATATATATGAAAATAGTAATACCGTACTAACCGGCAACATCAATACAAAATTTAATATTTAGTTAACATTTTCATTTAAAATATAAAGGGTTATTTTTTTTCCTCAAAAAATCAAATTGTCAGAAGATGATGATAAATGACTAAATCTGTTCATTATACCAAAATAGAAATTAATTTAGAAACAAAATAAGATAAATAGAATGGAAATCAGAACCATGTTGTATAAGGATTAATACGACCGGCAAAAGTAACAGAGCATCATTATATGGATGTCGTTTTGGACCCTAAAGTTTTACTCCCAAAATGAAGGGTGTGTTAGTACGAAACTGACAACGTTGGTTAATACCTACAGAGGTTTTACAAATGACTAAAAGTATTAGACCTTACTTGAGCTGTGCATATCCACGTGTTTTAAGCAAATAGCAGATGGAGAATCAACAAATCTCACCAAATCCTTTGTACTCATCTTCCAGTAGTGGAATCAGCTCCAATGGTGGCAAATGAAGGATAGACAACCCAAGTTGACAGCCGTCGGCATGAGTAGCTAACCATTCCGCACATCGATTGTCTTCATTTCGGATCATATACACTTTGCAATCCCACTCGCCGTTGATAAGCGCACGGCAGGTTTCGGTGAGGGCTCGATTGGGATCCAGGAGTGAGGGGTGTTTCTCTAAACTCGTCACTGCAGCAGCAGAGTCGGACTCAACCTGGACCTTTTTGTACCCTTTATCCCTAGCAAACTTCATTCCCTGATATAGGGCCCATAAATCCGCTGTTAAGCAGTTGCAGATTCCCAAGTTCAGATTGTAACCAACAATCCACCTTCCGGATACATCACGAATCAGTCCGCCAACACTTGCAGCACCACGGTTCTCGGAAGACCTCCCGGCTACACTCAACTTCACCATAGTTGAAGCAAAAGGCGCTGAACATAATGATGAGCTTCTCAAGCCTCTGTGTTTCATTTCATCTGATTTTAGTCCTTCATATTCTTCGGCTTTGATTTGTGTTTCAAGTTTTGTCCCTGTATTTAACAAACGGGAAGGACAGACAGATGTACAATGATTTACCACCTCTTGAACTTCAGCTTTCACCTCCACAGCACATGAACCAGCAATTTGAGATTCATCCTTGCCGAGCGCTCTCCTTTTGAAGGGTTTTTCATCTTCATGTACTTTGGTTTTAACTTCATATCCAACTTCTTTCTCCTCTCCCAACATAAACGGATGAAGACGAGCCGCTGAAGGATCATTTATCTGATGATGTGCAGAAACCTGTTAGAGACATACAAGATACAATCCTCAAATAGTTTAAATCCTCATAAACTTTAGATTTAGGAATAATCAATACTTCCGGTACCTGATTCTGATTTTGAGATTGTTGTAAACTATCATCTTTGGTAGATCCGTGAAGTTGTAATCTGCAAACACCAAAAGCTTCTACAGATCCATGAGGTTGTGGTCTATGAACTTTGAAAGCGACTTGCTTTTTGCGCAGATAATCAATCTCCTCTTTCACTTGACTCATATTGCCTCTCTCATTCAAAACATTTTTCCCTTTAGATGCCCCATCACGAGAATCAAGTTTTGTCATATCAAAACCAGGAAACATGTTGGCTTCAACAATATTGCCAGGCAACCTACCAAGCGAGCTCTCTGAAGGAGGCTCGACAGGGAATTTGTTATCGACTTTCTCGGTACTTTTAGATGGTAAATCAGACACTGAAGAAATCAGTTGAACAGCAGAATTCAAGTCCCCTGAGAAAGTTGAAAGTTTCCCATCAGTAGCTGAAACCAGTGTTTCTTTTGCAGCTTGTTTATTGAACTCCGGCGTCAATACTTTTGACATAACCATATCAGGAATCCCTACTATTTTTCCGCTTATCATGTCGATATCCATATCAACAGCCTCACTGCTATCCGCATTGGCATTACCATTATCATGTGTATAAGACACCAATGAAGGAAGTTTCTGATGTACATTCATTCGACTTTCTTTCGCACGGCAGAAGACTCCCACGAAAAAGTCCATATTTGATCTAGTAAACATGCCTAAGAACATTACAATAGTATTAGTCATCTTTATGAAGGCATTGAGACCATATCCATTGAACATGAATATTTAGCACACTAAGCAAAGCCACGTCCAATTTATCACATCCTAACCAAAGAAAACTTTAATTTGGAATAATATTTCAAAGAAAAAATAACCTATAATACACAGATATGGATGTGAGTGTTGGACATGGGTACGTCTCCGATATTGATATGGAGATTATTTTTAAGATTTCATGTATTTGGAAAGCCCTTGGGGGACTATATACCCATGTCCTTATATGGGTAGATACATTACAATAGTATCAGTCATCTTCATGAAGACATTGAGACCATATCCATAGAACATGAATATTTAGCACACAAGTCCAGTTTATCACATTCTAAGCAAAGAAAACTCTAATTTGGAATAATATTCAAAGAAAAAAAATAACCTATACTACACGGACATGGCGTGTTGATCATGGGTGCGTCTCCGATATTGGTATAGAGAATATTTTCAAGATTTCGTATATTTTGAAAGTCCTTGGGGGACTATATCCCCATACCCATGTCTTTATATGGGTCAGATACATATTTTGGATGGTACCTCAAGAAAACTGAAAAGTCAAAGCAACACAGAAATAACCCTAATACATGGACTAGGATATGAAGATATGATCCCCCAGGAACTCTCCAAATACATGCAAAACTTAGAAAAACTAAACTTGTCCATGCTAGACACACTCCCGTGTCCAACACTCACACCCAAGTCCGAGTAACATGGTGCCTGATAAATTGTTCTGAATGAAAGCTGACAAGAATTAGAGACTTACCCTGCGAATCTGTATGCAACTGTTTAGATGTAAATATCAACAACTCCATGTCATCAATGTAACTTATCATCACTGAATTTTTCATCCGCATGAGTTCAAATAGTTGGTTGTAATTCTTTAGAGATCTGCATTTCATAAAGGAAATTGAAGTAAGATGAGATGAAAACAAAAACAGCAAAAAGAATTTAATCCATAATTGACGCAAACCTTTCCATGTAATCCGCTGGAAAAAAGTATAAAGCAATGTCAAAAAGATCTAAACAACCATTCTGCAATATACCAGCCTGAAGGTGACACTGTTGTAGCAGATTAACCTGAAGAATTGGGGGCATTTTCTTCGAAAGCTCATATGCTTTACGGTGGACTCTGCAGGGCGGTAGAGCCAGAAAACCACCAAAATATTCGCCCAGGGTAGCAGTGCCGAGAAAGTTGAAACCTCCCCTAAAAGAGATGGTGAGTGAAAGTAAATACTGTGGAATAAAGTAAATATATTGAAAGTAGCAATGAATGCAAATTGCATGCTGTAGGACCTCATGGAATTTTCAGGCTTATGTTGTCTCCATTTTTCATTTTTCTTTAGGTACCCAAGGTTGGCACATTTTTCTATTATGTGATGAATTATGAATTATCTCGCACAAATTTCAACAAGTATACGATGTAGTAATAAGAAAAAATGTGTTGCATGCAATATCATGCAGCGGCATTCTTACTTACCTCCAGGTAGCATATAGAGAAGGAGCATGTGGTCGGTATAAGGAAACCTTAAGTTGATTCCAGGTTTCTGTTTTGGGGACATTGAGGTTCTCAGGTTCAGCAACGTTATGAAAGTTTTGACCTGAGAAGGAATTTATTTAAAAAATACATCACATTGATCAGCTAGAGAAAAAATTCAATATAATCAATATCACAGCTGCAATTTGAACATTAAAATCTTGGATAATAGATACCATAAAAATTGGAAAACTAAGTTTAGAATTAACTTGCCTGAACTTATAATATTTGCATGATGACTTGATGGCAAAGATTGGGTTGCTCTCATAGCATCTTCAGTCTTAGAATGAAGATCTGTGAGCTCTTTACTGGGTAGGATGATATCTGATATCTTCCCTTTGCGGACATTTTCTTTGTTGGGAACAACAGGGGCACTTTCTATTGAAAAAAATAGTATACAATAAGAGCAGATATTTAGCACCAGAAGCTAAGACTATAGTATCAATTGAGTGGTAAAGAGTGCAAAATAAGTGAAGGATAAACACAAATAAAAGGATACGGCAACAGCAGCTTTAGAAAATCAATTTGGACCGCTTGATGAAGTTGAAAATTCATGTAGCACCATAGAAATTGAAAAATAACGCTCAGTCATTCACTAAGACCGGAAATATCATCGCATAAAAGGGTCTGACACACAAGTTGAGTTATAGCAGTCGAATGTTAAATACAAGGTCATATATATAATACATAAGGTCATAACTTGATAAGATACAGGTTCTGCCATAGAAATTTGGAACAAAAGATTTTCAAATTTCAAACAATCAAACATCTCCAAAGCAAATATTGGGCTTTTTTGTTTTTATTTAAGGGAAAACATCCAAATTGAAAGATTAGTCAAAACTCAAAATGATATCATTGAGAAATATTCTTGCCTGTATTGATGATAGATGAACAAAGTGTTGAAGTCGCAGGTACAGAAAATGCCTCTTTCATTTTGTTCATTCTTTTAGCATCAACTTTACTTTTGACTTCTTTAGCAGCCATAATAGAAGATACTGACTCTTCATTACTGCCATATTTCTTTGGAAGTGTCCGAGGAGCCTTTTCTTCATCTTCTGCAGTGGACCATAGAAGCAACCATTACTCACATAAAGTTCAAGGGTTTTTTTTTTTCTCCTTTCCCAACAGGGGAAAGAGAACCTATATTTTTTCCTAGGACTGAAACTTTAGGATCATAAACAACCTTGATTCAAGAAATTGGGTATTATAAGACATAACATAAACTTGAAACGATGTCATATAAGTCCAGCAAGGCTCAAAAGATGTCATGATTAAAACTAACCAACTAGAAGGCTATGCCTACTGGATCACAATATTATCTTGTTGTTTCCTGAAGAGCCTACTCCAACAGCTTGGAAGAAAAATAAAATTAAAGGCTTTTACATTTTTGTAAATGAGACAAATACACCATTAGGAACTCCTCTTTTTAAAATCATTCAACATTCTCGAGAAAAAAATTTATGCAAAAACAAAAGAATTAAAAGAAAAGTCGAAGAACTTATCACCTTTTGACTTGTTTGGTATTTGGACCACATGCTGACGACTTGATGGACTGATCTGCACACCACGACACCTAGGAACACTCACAGATTCTAACTGTAGAAAAGTAGGATTTCTTCTCTCCTTTTTCAGGTGAAAACAAGGACCGTTGCTTTTGGATCCCATAAGTGGCCTACTGGATGTAGATAGAAATGGGGTTTTTGGTAAACCAGAGGATAGCTTAATGACTTCCTTAGCAGGAAGGAACTTCACTTTCCCAGTTTCAACAGCTTTTTGCCTTTTACGTGCAACCTGTCTTCTTAAGTCAAAAGAAACTTTCCTAGAAGCATCCAAAACATTTTCTGTCTGGCCAGATTTTAGAGAATCTACATCATTCTTTGGAAGACATAGTTCACATATCCAGTCTTCCAGCTTGTTTCTCACTAAGGTCCTCATGCAATAGCTTCCAAAAAAGAGAACATATTGCATTCAGAATTGAAGGTTGAATAAACATAACATATAACTATGAATGAAACAATCAGTTAACATATTTTCTAGTTCAAGCAAGTAATTAAGGATGATATTTGTTTATACTTTCAGCATCAAGCAAGAAATACGGCGTAGCAGATAATTCAGTTAATTGATAAAAAAATTGCAAAATAGAAATCACACAATCATGAACATTCACATCAAAACACAACGAAATTAACAGCATATCCCACATGCAAGGTTTTGATAGTTTGGAAGGATGGAAAATATTAATAATGTAATTGGTAGGTTCACATCAAAACACAAAGGAAATTAACAGCATATCACACATGCAAGGCTTTGCTAATTTGGAAGGATGGAAAATATTATACAGAAATTGGTAGGTTCCAGTGCAATTTTTTGTACTTTATCACCGGATTATTAGAATAAAACATATTTTTCTTATCTGTTTTGATCCTCTCCCACACAAAAATGTCCTAAGTTAAATCCATGGTTATCCTACAAAAGACATCTAACGGTGTATTAAAATAATACAAGGGTTCACTGGTTTGGAAGGATGAAAAATATTGTGCTTTAGTTAGTAGGTTTCATAACAATTTTCCTACTTTCTGTCAACAATCTCTAGAGCATGTGTTAAAGCTATTGGTTGACATCCTTCCCTTCTCCTAGGTTGTGGGTTCAAGACACAATAGGAGCAAAAGTTCCCTTCCCCCTCCCCATGGGTAGAAATTGTTCAAAAGAAGAAAAAAAATCCTACTTTCTCACATAACTATGAGATTAAAACAAGCTTTCTCCCTTATTCATTTCCATCATCCAGGAAAGCAAAGCCTTAAGATTAACAGATCTCAATCTTACAAATGGCGTCTGATGGTGCATCGAGAACATGAATTAACAAGCTCCTCAAAACCAACAGCACCGCATACATCACAACACTTGTCCTGTTGAAGCAAGGAAACGCCCTATAAAAATTTCCAAATATCATTGTCCATTTAATAACAAGCAAATAATAATCAAAGCAATTAAAATGAAGTTTCACCAAGAAAACTTGCATTACAAACCATATATAATGCCCCAATTAAATAACCATAAAACCTCCGCACAAGCACTAGATATTGTAACATCAATGTTTTTATTATTTCAATAAAGGAAGCACATTTATATAGCTGACAAACAATTATACTCCCACAGTTAACTGCAACAGAGTTAAAAAATATATATGTAAAAATCCCATTTTTATGAAATTAAGTACTCTTTTTTAACATGATCAACGTTGTCTTCGTATTACTAATAGTACCGCAATGACATTAAAAAAATACACGAATGGAATCAACAGTGCTAAAAAAGGGGAATAAAAACCCAGAAATAGAAAGTTTCAAGGTTCCAGAGAGCATTTTACCGAGTGGGTATCTCTTGATTCTCCCATTTAACTTGTGGCGGGTCTCGCTAAAATATATACTTTTTTCTCGGATTTTAACTTTGATTTTGTAAATGTGTTCCTGTATTCTAGATTTTCTCGAAATAGAAAATACCCAAGAACACGAACGAGAGAAAATGGGAAAAAGGAAGAAAATCAGTGGAAGCTAGGAATTAGGATTCTATTAATTAATTAGATTATTTAATGGGATTGACGAAAAAATCAAAATAGTATTAAAATTATTACTCCATTATAGGGTAAAATACAATAATGTAACTCAATTAAAGGCAAACAAATAATTTTTTCTAAAATTAATAATTTAATTGTTGAATTAAAATTTGATGACAAATAATACTACTTTCATTAAATTAAAAATATATAATAATATTTTTATTTAAAAATTTAATTATTTATATTTTTTAAAATTTATTAGTGGAGTAATTGATTCGTAGGTGACGCTAAGATTTAATGAGTTATTTCATTAGTTATTTAGTGGTGAGTGAAATAATTATGTCTAAGTTATTATATTTATTAAGTTATGTAATAGTAGTATAACAAGTGACCGGAAAGTGCGTTAAAACAGTATAGTATTAAAAATTTTAAATATAAATTATAATTTATTAAATTATATATTTTATTAAGATCAACTTGATCAAATGTATTGATTTTAAGATTGAAATTATCATTATATCGAATCATATTTTATTTTTAATGATCTTAATTTAATGATAAATTATTATCTTTAATAAAAAACGAATGATATGCGTTATCAAAAATTATAATTAAGTTATCTGTTCTGTATTTTATCCTTAATTTTAAATGTATAATTTTAATAAATTACCTCTTTTAGTGAAAAATTATTAGGTAAATCTGTTTATTATTTCATCTTTAATTCAAACAATCAGAACCGTTCATTTTTTTTTTAAGATGTATCATTATCTCTGCATGTAATAAGAACCTTCTCTTATTTATTGTTCTGCGGATTGCAAAAATATTAAAATATCTCAAATCCCTAGAATTCAACACCAGGAATGAATTATTTGCAATTAAGACTGTAGAAATGATGCAGGAGCAAATGAAGTCGAAGTAAAGTGGATGAGATTTTTAAGTTTTATATCATCGTGTAGAATGTACATTACCTGAGAAATCTGCATTTCAGTTTTGAACCTTAATGGCGACGAACTGCTTGTTTCACCATTTTCAGAGGACGATTTACTGCTTCTAAAGGATTCTGAAGAAAAAGTTATTCCTCAGGCGGTTATTAAAATGAAAAACACGAGTTAATAAGAAATAAAAGCTAGTGTTCTACTTTTCTACTAAACAGCTCAAGAGAGGAGTGGTGTTTGTCTGTAGAATAGATTGGGAGGCGAAATGCTCAACAAATGAAAAGGTAGAAAATTATGTTTACAATTTAGGATTTAAAGTTTTAATTTAGGATTAAAATTTAAGATGTTGTAATGTAATTTCAGGATTATAACTTAAAGTGTAATACAAAAGATCATAATTTTAGAAGTTCGGAATTATAATATCGGAGTTAAGCAGGGTGAAGAAGAACAATCGCTCTACGTCTCCATGATTATTTTTTATCTTTATTATTTTATTTAGATTTTTAATTAATTTGTAAATTTATCCCTAATTTTTAATTATTTATATTTTACCCCAAATCTAAATTCTAATTCCATCTATGTGCATGATAAGATTGTTAAAAAAGTGTTTAATAGCCCAGCATTAATTAGTAGATACCTAAGAGTGCTTTAGACTTGAATTTTAAGTTTCACAATCTGCTGTAGAAACTCTAAATTAAGTGCATTAACATATTGAACATGAGGCTTGGATTAATGGTTTCCATGAATTAGAAAAGTTTATCTTCATTAAACAGTTGCATGCAGATCAAAGACTACAGGGGTATATTTACAATGATTAACCTGGAAAATCTGCTACAGCTCACTAGGCTCCCCGTTAATCCTCGGTATAGAAATCGACCGGCGATAGATCTAGGTCCGGAAACTGCTTCTTGATCTTTTCAATGGCGATGTTTAACCCCATGCCGTAGGCTTCTGCGTGATAATCCTCAACCTCATGCCGGAATTCTTGGGAAGCCTTGAAGTTCTTCAGTGTCTCCTCGGCCATCCTTGACTTTGCCATTTCAGATTGGCGCAGTTTTTCTTCGGCCAGAATGACCTTTCTTTCAGCGGATGCTGACTGGTCCTCGGCCTTTTTCAGCTTCCGCTGGAGCTTAGTGAACTTATCCTCCCATGTCCAAGCTCTTTCCTCAGTCTTCTTTAATCTGATCTCGAGCCCTTTGATCTCCTTTTCGAACCTCCGAGTCTGCTCCTCGGTCAAACTTTGAAGCTCCGCCGTCGTTTTTCTAGCTGACTCGAACTCATCCACTGCCATCTTCTGTGATTCTAGTTCAGTTCGTAATGTGCTCTTTTCTTCCTCCAACTCGTTGATCTTGCTGTGCATCATCATCAATTTTTGAGACACCCCCATTTTCCAGGTAGCATTCTACAACAATAAAGCTAGCACAGATAAGCACAAAATCAAGCCTATTAGCACCAAATTTTGGTAATTAAACATGGTAATTCATGTATTTTGCTATATTCTTTAGCACAAATATGAACTTTAGGACGCTAATAATCCGTGCATTCATGTCATGTTCATATTGGTTTGTTTGAAGAACAAGGCTTACCTCCATTGCTTGGCACATAAGCTCCTGAGCCATGACCAAAGTATCCTTCCGAGCAATGGAATCACAGTCGTGGGGAAGAACCATTTGACTGATCAGATCCATTGCAAGAGCAGGGTGAGTGAAAACTGATTGCTCCATAGTGTATTCAACAGATCCTACCCGCATCACTTCGGCATTTGAGGGGGGTTCATTTGTAGCAAAGTATATCGAGCGAACTGTGGGAGCTGACACTCCTGCAACGAGCCGGACATTAGACTCCGGGGAAGCTTGTTGAGGAAGGGCTTCATGAGGAATATCTAGAGGAGTGGAGGTCATGGGAGGGGCAAACTCTAGTGGCTGATTTGTTAGCTCAGCAAGCTGCAACAAATCTGTTGGTTCCATAGGTTGCAGAGATTCCTTTGGCTTCTTCCTTTTGGGCAGATCTTCCTGATCGACATCTATTAAGCTTGACTCTTGACAAGGAAGACCAGACGAAGAGCTTTTTCCAGACTCTGTCGCAGCTCTTTTTCTCTGTAAAGCCCTCACTAGCCCGGATTGTGACAAGCTATGATGCTGCTGTATCCCTGAATCAAAGGAAAACAACAGGAACTCAAATAAAAACCTAGAGAAAATAATGGACTTGAGTATATTTGGTCATACCACCCTCGGACACCTTCGGTTTTAGTGAGGTTGAACTGATTCCAGATTGAATCAAGGCCTCTGCTGACAACAAAACTCTAAAGTCAGGTGGATTATTTGTCGCTGCAACAAAGAGATCATCCAATGCTTTGACCTCCGTAGGTGAAAGAGTTGGCAAATGATTAGCAGCACTTTTGGGAGGACCCCACTTCGTGTTAACTCCTAAGGCGTCTCTCTCTGATGTTCGAATTATAAAAAACTTATTCCTCCATCCCCGGATGGAACTTGGAAAACCCTCGAACAACTTGAACCCATTCCGAGCACTGAAGAACCACCACCCTTTTCTCTCCCCAGAGTGATCTTTGAGAGAGCAGATGGCGCGAAAGAGGTTCACTGTTGGAGTTATTTTTCGAGAATAACAAAAGGAAATAAAACAAATCAGTACCCTCCAGGAGTTAGGAGGAATCTGAGTAAGAGCAACTCCAAACACATTGAGGATCTCCGAAACTAGAGGATGAAGAGGAAGACGAAGCCCGGCCTTAAAGGCATCAGCATAGATGCAAAATGTGTGTTTACAAGAGAAATACGAGTTCGCTCGCTCGGATGACTTAGGAAGAGATAGATGGTACTTATTAGTGTCTATTCGATATTCCTTCGCTATCTTTTCTAGATCTGATTCAGTTAAAGTGCTAGCTATCGTATTTACAGATAAACTAGCTTGCTCCTCTGGAGAGACTTCATTGCTAACCCTTTGTTGCGACTGTGAGGTTTCGATCTTTTCGCCTATCACATTAGTATCATGTGTCTCTTTATCACACGTAGCAGAAGTTTCTTCATCCAAAACAGAAACCAAAGAGCAGACACATTAGATTATTAAGTATATATGATATCTATTTAAAGCACACGAAACTAAAGGAAGCATTGTTCATGAATTAATTCAACATAGAAGGAACCACATCTTCTGACTGACTAAGAACCGTAATTCCTATCATTTATGAGCAATATATTTAAATGAAATTCAAGATTTCAGAACAAGAATATAAATAGTGCATACGAAGTAAATGTGTAGGCAGATTCAATTATCAGTTCCGATCAATAATCCAATCATCAACGAATGCATGCCAAGCACTTTCTCACCTTTTGATTTTTTTGATGTTTGGTTTGTTTTCTGCAGGGTCATGGAACTGAACTTCGAACTGCGATGTAGTATTTTTTTACGATCATGTCTTGCTTTAAATTTCTTTACGGATGCCTTTGTAGAAGCAAATTTCTTTACTGATGTCTTTGTAGAAGCAGCTTTAAACCTAGTTGGACTGCTCTTCAAGGCTGATTCCATTGTACTTGCCAGATCAAAATTTGAGACCAAATTTTTCACTAAATGTTCAGATTTTGAGGGATCTGGTGACTTCTTCACATTCCCAAATCTCTCCTGGTTCTCGAGCAACCTGTCCGGATTCAAAGTCTTAGAGGTGTCTGATTTTGAAGCCATTTCATTTTCATGATCAACTGGATTTCTCGAAAGATTAAGAACCGGACTGGTACAGACACTTTCAGAAGTCATTGAAGTTGAAGACATAGGACTATCTTTCTCTGGAACAGACTCGGGAACTATAGCATTGCTTAATTCACACTCTTCGCAGAACCAAATTTCCGGGATAGTCAAGATAACTTTTCGCATACAATAGCTGAAAGCCAGAGAAAAAATAAGAACATAGTGTAAAACTTCAACATTAATGTCCAATCACTGGTTCCTAAACCAAGTTTTCCTAAATTGTGGTCATAAAATACAATGAAAAACATGGTAATCAAAAAGAAGAATTGAAAGCAACAAAAAGTAGCATTTTCAGCAAAACCAAACATAAGGCAAAAAGTAAGAATAACCAAACCCGTGTTCCCTTGCGATTTTGCACTGATAACAAGTTACAGCATACTCTTCAAAGCCTATATCACCACATATATCGCAAGGATCGACCATCCTGCAACACGAAGAAGATCGAAAAATAAATAAAAGTTTATAATCTGTTTACCATATCAAACCATTCATTTAGCTTTGCGTAGCCAGTGGTCCTTGTTGGCACCACAAATTAATCTGGACCTATGGCATTAACTAATGCAATATAAATAACATAAGACAAGACTTTGATGAATCAGCTAACAACATCATTACCATCATCATCGTCATCGTCATAATACCCAATAAGCAATTCAAGTAACTTAAGATCCTGGTGAAGTAACTTCATAGAATCAGCCAACGGATTATGGTGAAAAGTTCATGCAGCATGCAAATGGCGAGCATTGCTAAATAGAGCAAAACAAAGCTGAGACAACTATTAAACGGTAAAAACAAGGGGGCGGAAGCAACATAAAATGCATATGATTCATCAATTAGGACATGCTACCAAATAAAAACAAGAAATTTCGCAAGAAAAACACACAGAAACTAAATTCTGATGAAAAAAAAAAAACAAGGGTTTAAGATTTTTCTTGTTTTACCAGTTAGATCATCAAGAAATGATACTTCTTTTCTGATTCGAAAATGGAGAATGACGGACTCTGATCATAAAACGACAGCTTCTACTATGTGATGTTGAATTAAACGACGGATAATTCTCCAAAAATTCTGTTAAAAAGGGAAGAAGAGTGCTATGGAAGCTTAGTTACAGTGTAAAATCCTCACCAAAATTCATACTTTTTGACTTTTCTGTCCTTAATTTGATTTTTTTTCTGCTATTCGTAAATTGTCTTACTAAAAAAGTACAAAGACAAATTATGCTGAACGGTGAGTATATTTGACAAATGTGGTTATCGGTAAAAATATTTAATATAATAACATAAAATATTAAGAATGTGTCTCGTTTTAGAGAATATTATTTATTTTTTAATTTTTTAAGAAATAAAAAATGGAGAAAATATTTTTTAGAAAAAGTAAGAATAAATGAAAATTTAAAAATATTTTTATTAGAAATATTTTGAGAATGGTTAAAATATGAGAGTAATTATGAAAATAATTATTTTTTAATTTTCATTTTATTTAATTTGAGTTTGAATCCTTTTAATATTATTTTTTAAAACTTTAGTTATTTACTCTTATTTTATTTATTAATACAATAATATTTTTAACTACATTTTATTTTAATTATTTAATAATAATTTTTTATTTTAATTTTAAAAAGCTAAATACTAAATATATTTTCACTATCTTCATTTTGAAAATAAATTTGCATCCGTATATTTTCTAAATTTTAAAAATTAAAATTTACATTTAAAAAATGAAAATAAAGAATATTGTTTTGTAATCAAACAATTTTGAATTATAACGTAATAAATAAAATAAAAATATATATAATATTTGATATTAATTAATTAATTATGTGTCGTTTATTAACTGTTATAAAAAAATGGCAGCTACCATGATATTTTGGCCTTTGGGTGATTCGGTAACTCGCAACATGCTTTTATTATGATTTGTATTTAAATAATATTATTTATATATAACTTTAGTTCAAATTAAAAAAAATAATAATTATAATTATCGTGAAATAACTCGATATTTGACTTAAATTACCTCGTCGAAAATTCTAAACTCTAAAAAAAACAAATTAACTCGATTTAAATTATAACAAATAAAAGAATTAAGTTATAAGGGTGTCTTTCAAAAAAAACTAAGAAAAAAAATGATAATCCAGAAAATAATACGAGTGCCCATACAAAACTTTTAAATAAAAAAGGTATGTCTTTAAAAAATATGTAGAGTAGTCTTAATAATAAAAAATGTATTTCATTTATATAACTCAAAATTTTATATTATTAAAAGACTATAAAAATTAAATTGACAGGTTAATATATTAAAAAATTATAGTTATAATTTTACATTTAATTTTTGTTTTAATGTTAAAATAATTTATTTTAAATCGTTTGTGTATCTAAATATTACTTATAAATATATTCTATATAGCAAAGCAAATAAGAAGAAGACATCCAAACCCAACAAACTCATAATATAAAACATAGAGCAGTGCAGTTGTAGTACAACCAAATTAACTAAAGGATGGAACTTGTGGTGACAAATTCTCTGCTAATTAATAATTTACTACAACCAGATGTACAGAAAACACAGGCATCCAACGGTCACCACAAAATCCATGATCTCAAAACAAATAAAATCCACAGTGCCAGGGTCTTCTAAGCTGGTGGGGAACATAGCTATAACATGTCCTTAAATTACTGAATATCATCACGTGGGTTTTGGTGGTGGTTGTCAACCCCACAATAGCATCAAGCAGGAAAAGGAGAGGGTTGTGAGGGAAGAAATGGCTTGAAGTCGGAATCCTCCGTGGCTGTAATCTGTGTTGGTGGTGCTGGTTCCGGATGGGCCTAAGCCGGTGCCGACTCCTCCTAACACTCCGGTAGGTGTCGTGCCGTATGGTGTTGTGCCAGTTGGGGTGTTGGTTCTTGGGTTCATGGTCGTGGGAGTGGTTGATGGGTTTGTTGTTGTAACCGGAGTTGTTGGTGTTAAGCCGGTGCCGGTGCTATTGATCCGAGAAAAGGAAAACACACAGGTCACCATATATGTTCGGAAAGCAATGTTCATGCAATGGCATATCACAAACAAATAACGTAGTGAATATGTCTAATATCTACCAAACCAGATACTGAACCTGAGTTATTTGGACATATTCAAACATGTAAATACTAATTCGATACTCAAAATAGAACCAATTATCCACGACGGAAGTATATCGACCGAACTAAACATATAACGCGATCATTGAACAAATCTTACTAATATATGTTTCTAAACGAATAACCCGAGCATTAAACAGATATAGAAACTAATAACCTATGCCAAAACATGGTGATTTCTTTTTCTATTTACCATGGTTAGAACTTAGACCTTTATAGCCTGAAAATGAAAGCATAGAGGAGTAGCAGCACTAGGGGTGTCCCATAAATTAGGGGTAAGCAAGTCATCCAAATAAAGTCATACAATAAGACAACATGTGCACAACTCTCGAAAAAGTAGAGGAAAACAGGGCCCTTGTCTCAATGAATGAATGCGTTGGTCCATTTTCAAAGGGAGGAATTGGTGGTTGAAAAAATTTGAAGGAAATGAAGATGGTAGGATTTTATTTACATTTTTTTATACTATATGTTATGTTAGCAAGGTAAAGTCATCCCTTGATATCGACGATTTATAATCGTCGATATCTAATAATGATTTTGGAATAGCAAGGAGACATTCAATACGTTTAAACCAATAAATAACACTAAATGAGAGTTTCAAGTGACCAAAAATAGAACAAAATTGATGTTAAAATTCATACCAATAAAGCATAAATGTGAGCACCCTTTACACTGTTCACTCTTTTAATTTTACCACTTGGTTGGCAATAAGAGACAAAATGGCTGATAAAGAGGCTATGAAGATCAAAGGTGAAAGTAAAAAAGAAATGTAGGCGGCAAAAGTGATAAGAATTTTGAATTTTAGTAAAAAAAAAGTAAGAATTTTGAATTGGAAATAAAGCTCAATGAAAAACAGTTTATGAATATTTTCTTTGGGTAAAAAAGAAAAGCTAAAGCCTTTTTGGCTCCTCCCCAATGATAGAGACTTGGATGCCTATTGCACCCAAGAGCAATAAAGATATACATTTAATACAAATCTATTCAATATATAAAGTTTTATATTTGAAAAACTACAAATTAATGTGTTTAAGCACGTTCGAATCCATATTTCCATATACGTTACGAAAATAACAATACCAATCAAACTAACCAGTTTCTATTTTACAAAAAATCTAATAATAATAACTTACTTTTTTGCTCAACTAGGTGGTCCAACTTTGATAAAAACTTTAGACTAAAAACACTTGCATGTGAACCAACAATGTATAAATAAACATACCATGGGGCCATGGTACAATAATTCTTACCACAGCTAAACCAGACAAAAAACTATCAGAAACACATTAAAACACTAGTATTTTGTGAATAGTAGAATCATTAACATTATTACCCTTTTATTATATATTCTTAAGGAGGGTGCACACATTCTAAATCCAAAACGTTGTCATGTTACCTAAAGAATCTTCTTTCTTTTTAGGTTAAAAACACTCTAAATAATGCATCGAATGACCTTAAAAATTAGATAATCGACTCGAATATGAGCAGTTTAACAGGGGTAAAAGGGAAAACATTGCAGCATACCTGCCACTGGCGCTGGAGGGGTAAGAACAGCCGGCAGAGCCTGTGAAACACCAAAAACAAGAGGGTAAGTTTAGATTCGTTTTAACTTTTAGCGTCCTTGGTAAAAAAGTAAGTATGGAGATTAGAGTGGAAGGGAGGGGAAATTACTCGGGTCAGTTGAAGTGATAGCAGCAGTTCCAGAGAAATCACATGAGCCTTGAGCCTGTCCTTTTCTTTGGAAATAGCTGTTGACGGCATAATTGCAATGTGCTTTAACAGTGTTGGGGTTGAAGCAAGGTCCGTTTGAATGGGTAGGGTTACAGTCAGCACCGTTCCCACAAGCATAGTCCAATGTCTTCTGCAAGTAAGCTTCACCCACACCGTCTTTGCAAACACACCATATGGCACCTGCAAAAAATTAAAACACCACCCCAAAAGAACACAGCTTTAAGAGGAAATACCAAATCTAAAACGAGTTTTCCAGGAAAACGAAAGGAACTTGAAACTATAGCCAGAAGAGCTTACTTGAGTGGCCAGTCATGGCAAGAAAGAGCACCGGAAGCAGTAAAGCAGCAGCCATGGATGATGAGAAGAAAAGGGTGAAAACGGAAGGCAAAGGTGGAGGTGAGAATGGCGGTGGCTGGGTCAGAGAAGTTCACGGCTATGGAAAAGTGTGAGCCTGAGAGAGAGAGAGAGAGAGCACAGCAAAGCTGGTTTGTTTGATATTAAAGAATGGCGGTGTCCTTGTTTAGTGTCGGTTTGTGGACTCCTTTCTAATTCTTTCGGTTCTTTAATTTCATATAAAATAATTCAATAATCATTTATAATAATTAAATATTATTTTATTATTTTGTATTAACTAAATGGTTTAATAATTCTTTTTTAACAATTAATGTATTATTTTAATTATTTGATCAGTTAATCGTTAAATAGTTAACAGTATTTAATAATTTAATATTTATTTTATAACAACTAATATATTATTTAAATTATTCGTTTAGTATCAAATAATTTTTATATAAGAATAAAAAAAATATTAAAAAATTAAGTGTATAAATATATATACTATCTTGAAATAATCTTATATAACCCTCAAATTTTGAGAAATTTATAATTCAGTCCATTCAAATACTTAAAAAAACATCTGATCCCATAAAATTTTAGTAATACACCGTAAGCTTCTTTGAATTTTTTAATTAAACTTCTATAATTTGTAAAATTATCATTATTTTCTCATAATTTAAAAATATTTAGTTAGGCACCACATTTTTAAAAAAATATAAATTAAACCATTTAAAAAATTAAATAATTCAATTTAATTTTAAAAAAATTAAATTAGCTATTACAAACTCTTTTATCAAGTTTTTTTTATTGACAATATTTAAAAAAATCATAGTTGTGTCAAGCTGTTTATAAACAATATTTTAAAAATAATTTAATAAAACACTGTTTTTTTCTAAACAATACACTAATACTGAATAAATAAATAAATTTAGATATTAAATAAATTTAAAATAATTCAATATAAAGTATACATGAATTTAATACGAATATATACAAATATAATTAGTTGAGTAATTAAAAATATTAAAAAAATTATTTTAAATATTTTATTTAAATCTATAATTATGATTTATTTAAATCAGGTTGGCAACGGTGCCCACATGTTTCACTATTGCTTGGCTCGCAATTATGATGTCCTTTCATCTATCATTTTTCATCTTTTCAGTAATATTAAGTACGATGCGGTAGAAATATATTTAAATTATTTTATTTTAAATATTTTTATTTAATAAAAAATATAATTTTAGTTATTTAAAAATGTTCTGATTGTAATGTTAATTTACTTGAAGATAATTATTTAAAATAAGTATTAAATAATTATGAATATTAAGGTAAACAAGTTATTGCTAAAATAAGATTTAAATAGTTTAAATTAAATGTATTTAATTAATTGATTAAAATATTTTTTAAATATAAATTTTAAGTTTATTAGAAACATCTTTTCTAAAGATTCCTTTTTCTTTATTTTAGGTTAAATTAAAATTATGTATTTGTAAAAAATGGAATTATACGTATAGTTTTATAATTTTAATTTTATTTCTGCAAATATTTTTATAATTTAATATTTCAATTTTTTGTTTTATTCAATTTAGTCTCTCGATATCAAACTCTCTATAAATTCTCTATTTTCTTTAATTCTTTAGTTACTTTATATTTCCATCAATATTTCCCCCTCAAATCCATTATTTAAAAAGTAATATCATAAATATATTATATAATTTTATATTATTGTTGATTTATTAGATAACTGGTGATTATCGATAATAATTGATAATAATATTAAACAATTGTTTGACGTTGTGAGATCTTGATCTTCATAAGTTAAATTACTAATTTATCTAAAGTTTCAAAATTAAAATATTTTATATAAATTTTAAGGGTTAAAACATTATTTTATTTTAAGTTTAATGCTCAAACTAAAATCAATCCTTTCTATTATGTTATCTAATGACCAAAATCTGAAAACCAATAATATAAATGACAAAAATATAATAAATCGACGACGTAAGCATCGAGATGTATCTTTTTTAAATTAAGTGACCAAAATGGAATACTTATAAAACAAAACTTATTTTTTTTTAGTCTACCCAATTAAAATATAAGACTAGGTTTTAAAATTTGATATAGTACCGGACTCTTTTCATAATTAAACCTATTTGTTTCCCATTTCCCGATCAGCGTGCGGCCATTCGCGAGTGTTTCACAAGCAAACGCCCATTCTTCCTTTCATTAACAAGTACAATTAATCCAAATCAAGAACCAAGAAGCCAAGGATTTGGGAAACGCACGAATTGTTGCAGCTGCGACAGTGAAAAAAGAGAAACAAGATGTTGGTTCAGCTTCCTCGGTTGACAAATTCTTTGAGGGAACCATTCGATGTCGATCAAGCTTATCTCCAGCGCAAGATCATCCTTCAACCCCAGAAAAAATCTACAAAGTAAAACAAAAAAAGTTTTCTTCTTTTTAATACCCTTTCTTTACTTGCTTAGAAGTGAAATAGGGAATGTTTAGGGTTTGTTGTTTGTTTGTTAAAGTGATTTGGATTGAAAAATGCTATCAAATTGGGAATTTATGTTTGATTGAAATTACGCGAACTAACCAAAAGTAACAATTGGTTGTTGCACTTCTTGTTTCATTTTTACTTCCAATGCTGTTGTATGTATGGGGAGTGCTTTGCTTACACTCTTTCATAAATTTCCAGACTATATATTTGTTTAATCCAACCTTGTATACTTATTCGTATGGGTCTTTAGAATTGTATATTATTTGTCTAATATGAATATTTCCTCCCTTAAATGCATTAAAACATTTTATGGATGTGATAGAGATATGGGATTGATTTGAATCTTTGTGTGCATGCGTACCATGTATGATTATGTTTTCCAATCTTATGGTGGTTTGTTAAAATATTAGTTTTGTATTAGAGTTCTTAAAAAAAATTAAGCTAGTTAAGTTTACACAGATTCCTTCTCTCATATATGTGTTTTCTGTTGCAAAAAGTAAATATTTTCCAATAATCAGAACAAGGTGCATAGATTTCTTTTATGCAACACAACTGTTTTAGGTTATTTATTAATTTTAATGAATTGCTTTGCTTTTACTTTTTGCTCATGCTATAATACAAATAGCAAAAGCAAATAATATATTTGAAGAATTAGAACAAGATGCATAAAATTCTTTTATATAATATAATTGTGTTCGGGTATTTATTTGTTTTAATGAATTGCTTTTACTTTTTGCTCTTACTAAAATACAAATAGCAAAAGCAACATTAGAGGCAGTAGAAGAGTTATTTCTTGTCTATTTGAAAATTTTATTAAATTTGCCTATCAACTTTTCATTGTAGATATTGTCATGGGCTTTCTTTGGAACATTAGCTATTAACTTTAAGAAAACCCATTTTCAGTGTAATTTTATGAATGTTTTTCTTTTAATTGCGTAATTTAGTTCCAGAAACCCACTTGATGAGTCAGAGCTTGCAAAGAAGATAGTTCATCAATGGGAAGAAGGTAGACCCCGTGATGTTTTGTTTAATTGCAGTATCATAACTATGCATGCAGAGTTTTCTACTTTATATAGTGTTTAACATTTGTTCATTTTGTTGTGGGAAGCAGCTTCAGTAGAAGTGAGACAAGTATACAAACAGTTCATTGGAGCTGTGGTGGAGCTGATTGATGGAGATGTGCCATCTGAAGAGTTCCGTGAAGTTGCATTGACTGCTTACCGTCTTTTTAGTGGGTCAGTGGAAGATGATGAAGTCGATAAAAACATAAATGAGAAAAAGTAAGACTTTGATTTCTCATTCCCTTCTCCCTGTTTTATTTACGGTAGCTAAATTAATATAAGTAGGGAACCTCTACCAACTCTCTAATTTTGTATGCTTTATTTTACTTAGAATAGGATCCCAGTGTGCATTATGGAAGAAATGGTGGTTAAATCCTGAAAACCATCATATAGTAATTAGTAATGACCCTGAACCCTAAACTCTTTTGATATGGATTTCATTTAGTTTGCTTCAAAATTTAATTTTCTTAGGAAACAGAGTAAGTCATTATAATGGTTCAGTCGGTTGTTGGGGGAAGATGAGTGGACATGGCATTTGGACATACCCTAAGTCTTTGGCAAATGCATCAGATATACTGTAAGATTCTAATGTAAAATTTCAGACGTCCTGATTTCAGTAAATCTCATTGAAATGTAGGGTAGAATTGCAGAAAGTTATTGGCCATGGAGTTTCATACGCCAATGTGCGGAAAGTGTCCTCATTGGCAAAAAAACTGTCTCACTCTCAACCAAGCGACAGTGGGGCGGCACTTTGTTCCGAAAAGCATGCAAACGGGACCGATGATTCAGAATTTGGTGCTGACCTTGTCTTTAAAGCACCATCCCGATTTCTGGTGGATGTTTCTTTGGAGGATGTGGAATTGTTGGTTGAGGAAAGCATTGCACCTTCTTCTTCATCTTTTGAAGGATGGCATGATAAAACTGCCCCTATAAATTATCATGACACTGCTGAGGGTAGAAACTTCAATTTGAGTTGGTTAAGAGATTCATGTGAACAAATAGTTAGAGGGAGTACTTCACAACTTTCACGAGATGACCTGGCAATGGCCATCTGCCGAGTACTTGATTCTGACAAACCTGGTGAAGAGGTATGTATTGGTAATCATTCTGATCTGTGCCTATCCATGTTGCTTTTGCATCTCTTCCATAACATTTTCTGGATTCTGTAGATAGCCGGAGATTTATTGGACCTTATCGGGGATAGTGCATTTGAAACTGTTCAAGACCTTTTATCTGTAAGTGGATTTTTTTAAAAAATTTCCTGTGTTATATGTTCTTGTGGAGTATCTCTCCCACAAGTTCCAAAAAGATGCTGATTTGGCTGTTGTCAAATATTCTTTTGTTCTGATATTTGATTAACAAATTGTCAGTTTATGTTCCACTGAGATTTTAGAAGTTATTATTTAACTTTGGTTCTTAAATTCACTGGAAGCTAATGTATCTACTCTTGGATTGTGTAGTCAATAATGACCTTGAAGGATAAGAATTGTGGTTGGCCACTTTGATATTAACGGGTCAAATTTTAAAAAAGTTCTACTTCTTAGTTGAATGCTGTTTTTATAATTTATCTCTCTCAAATAATTTTCCTCTCTCTTTGTTGTATGAATGTCATTACTTTCATTAATATATTTTTTCACCGAAGCTTAACTATTTTGATACTTCAGATTCAGTCCTTTAGTTAAGTCTCTGATTTTTCTTTTTATTTCCAGCACCGGAAGGAGCTTGTTGATGCTATTCATCATGGATTATCCGTATTGAAATCTGAAAAAATGACTTCAAGTTCTCAATCACGTATGCCCAGCTATGGGACTCAGGTATTGCTGGGTTTATGTTAGAAGAAAGTTGTTCTTAAGAATACTGAATGATCGTTAAGATTTCATTTTTCCCTTCTGTTGTAGGTTACTGTTCAAACAGAGTCTGAGAAGCAGATTGATAAACTTCGGCGCAAGGAGGAAAAACGTAATAGACGCGGAACTGAATATGGAGCTGAGAGTGATATGTCAGCAGCAAGCTTTTCTTCTTTACTTCAAGCGAGTGAGAAGAAAAGTCCATTTGAAGATTTAATTGGATCTGGTCAAGCCAATTCTCTGGTAGTAACTGCCCTTCCACAAGGAACTGTAAGGAAGCATTTTAAGGGGTATGAGGAGGTGATTATACCCCCGACACCAACAGCTCAAATGAAACCAGGGGAAAAACTGGTACTTTGTCTATGCCGATATTTTTTATATTTTTTCACCATCATGATATATTATCAATATGTTTTGTTGGTTAGCTCAGTGTGCGTGTATTTCTAGTTGCTAAAGATTTTTGGTCTGCGCAGTTCAGGTAAGAAGTTCAGAAAATGGACTCATTATGGAAAAATGTTATTATCTAGAATTAAAGTCTGTTCATATCTGTTTTGATGATTGTTAAAAGGTGTTGGTAATTTCAGGAATAATCTCCTAAAAGCTGACTTCTACATGGTCGAGTTCTGTTTTAGCCATTGAATATTTAATATCTTGTATTTACTCTACCCTCTACCATTTGTTTGTGTGCTTACTCTTTCTAGGACGTATTAGGCTCTTAGCCCTTATCCTATTTTTTACTCCTATTTTCATTAGTTAAACGTGATTTATCAGAGTGGGAAACTTATCTCTATCTACGACCTTGATTACATATAGGGCTTACATGTAACTTGTAGGGCTTACATGTGGACTAGTGGTTTAGATGAAACTTAACATCTCATCCTGAATTTATGATATATAAGTTGTGATCAATTCAGTGTTTTTTTTGCTGTTCACTAGTTTCTACAGATGGATATTCTATTATTTATTGCTGACTTGTACTTGCGATAATTGCTTAATGCATTTCTTTCTTTTTATTGTTTATGGTCAGATTGAGATCAAAGAGTTGGATGACTTTGCTCAAGCTGCTTTCCGAGGTTACAAATCTCTGAATCGTATTCAGAGTCGGATATTTCAAACTGTATATTACACTAATGAGAATATATTAGTGAGTCTTTCATTCTACGAGTATTATTTTGACATTGAAAACTTTTTTTTGGGTATAAATCACTCTCCGTTAAGTTTAAAGCCATTTTGGTGTATGTCAAGGTTTGTGCACCAACTGGAGCAGGCAAGACAAACATAGCCATGATATCTATTCTACATGAGGTATGTTCTTTGGCTATTTTCTCTTTTGATTTTTATATTTCAAAAATCGTCAGGGAATACAGATTGATCATTGGTTTTCAATGCACTTGATTTTGATGCTATCCTTTGGAAATTTTGGTAGATGGAAAGATGATATGATGTGTCTGAACTGTAACAATTACATTCAGTTTTCTACCTTCTGCTAGATTTTGTTCCATCTTATGCGTGGTAGATACAACACGTTCTTGTCCTCGAAGTGGGAAGAGTATAGTTATTGTGAGTTATGTTCAGCAGTGTGCAGATATTGTACTGATTCCTGAGTGACATAGCTTTACAACTAGACTGAAAGAAAGATAAATTATGTTTCTTTATGATAGATTATACATCAGAAATAAAGTGTAGAATAAATTTATTCAGTGCCTTCTATTTGCAGATTGGGCAGCACTTCAAGGATGGCTACTTGCATAAAGATGAATTTAAGATAGTTTATGTTGCTCCTATGAAGGTTGAATCCTCCACGTATTATCTTTCCTTCTGCTGGGGGGATTTGTGACTGACTATTTGTTTCTGGTTATAATTTTTAGGCATTAGCTGCTGAGGTCACAGCAACATTTAGTCAACGCTTATCTCCATTGAATATGTGTGTGAGAGAACTTACTGGAGACATGCAACTTTCTAAGAATGAACTTGAAGAAACTCAGGTTTGTTTTTGATAAATTCATGTTCTTATTCTTATTGTTTTACTGTGAAGACAAACATATTCGACCTAATGGCTTTGCTTTTCTGTTTCACCGATCAGATGATAGTTACAACACCTGAGAAATGGGATGTTATTACTCGTAAAAGTAGTGATATGTCACTCTCAATGCTGGTGAAGCTCTTGATTATTGATGAAGTGCATCTTCTGAATGATGATAGAGGTCCAGTAATAGAAGCTCTAGTAGCTAGAACTCTTCGTCAGGTAACAAAGAGTTATCAAAAGTCTCTTCCGTTCAATTGGTAACATTTTGATTAACACGGTGTGAGAGGATGCATATGATTGCAAACTTTGACTATAAAATAATAGTGCTTCCCCTGTTCCTCTCACCAATTACAGATGGGCTTCCCACCAAGGTCTCTGGCATGCAGTACTGTAGCGAGTAGAAACAATTTTGAGTTGGTTAATAAATTAAAAGAATAAATGTATGGATTAACGCGTTTGAATCACAAATAAGAACTTGTAATAGGCTAATAGCTCAAGGAAAGATTGTCAATTCACTGCTGTTTGGATGTTTTAATGACTACTTGATTTGAATTACCTCTAGAGCCTAACTGTAGTTGGAGAATAAGACTATGAGTTCTCATTGATGAATTCGAGATAGTATAGTTACAATATTATCTTTGCGAGTGTTTATTGAATGATAATTTTATTTATCTTCGTCTGGGGTGCTTTAAACAATAAAATTATAAGTTGGTTTTAACTGGCTTGTTCTAGGTTTTCAGTAGGGTCCTCATCAGTCATCACTTCCAATTTTATGAGCATCAATTTTAAGCCTAAATGTTTTTATTATCCTCAGTTCATTTTCTCTTTCTGTGGCAGGTGGAGTCAACACAGTCGATGATACGAATTGTTGGCCTTTCAGCTACTCTGCCTAATTACTTAGAGGTTCTTTGAACATATATCAATAGTTGGAACTTTAACAATCATCCTGAAATGCCCAAAGTTCTACCCCTCTTTTACTTCCGAATGATTAAAACGCTTAGTATCTTTTATTTTTTTGTCCAGGTGGCACAGTTCCTTAGAGTGAATGCAGAGACTGGGCTTTTTTTCTTTGATTCTAGTTATCGCCCAGTTCCTCTTGCTCAACAATATATTGGAATCAGTGAGCAGAACTTTGTTTCCCGCAATGAATTGTTGAATGAGATATGCTATAAGAAGGTCTCTTATTTCCTAGTAGGTTTCCTTTGTATGACTCAGTCTAGTGTGAGAGTTTATTAAATTGATTATACTTTTCCGCTAGGTTGTTGATTCCTTAAGGCAAGGTCATCAAGCAATGGTGTTTGTTCACTCACGGAAGGATACTGTAAAAACAGCTGAGAAGCTGGTATACCTTCTTATTCTGTCTGTGTATATTGTGGTTGGGCTGTTTGGCTTTTGAAGTTCCCCTTATGTTTGTTTATTTCTCTGCATACACGTGCTTTCATGTGTTTCTTATTTTGTCTGTGTATATTGTGGTTGAGCTGTTTGGCTTTTGAAGTTCCCCCGCCCCCCTTATGTTTTTTTTTATTTCTCTGCATACTCGTGCTTTCATGTGTTTGTGTTGTAAACACCTGAAATTGGTTGGACATGCATGCTAACTATATGATAAAGAAACTTTCACTCATGTTTTTTCTTACTTTATCCATGCTCTCCTTTTGCTTTAACTTTTAGAACACCTCATGAACAGGTTGAGCTTGCTCGAAAGTTTGAAGGCCTTGAGCTTTTCAAGAATGATGCCCATCCCCAGTTTTCTTTAGTCAAGGTGAGGAATTAAAATGTTCCTTTGTTCACGATGTCATTATGTGTTGCTTATTAAATGAACTTTTATTTCATGCATTTCAGAAGGAGGTTGTTAAGTCAAGGAACAAAGATCTGGTTCAACTTTTTGACTTTGGGGTTGGTGTGCATCATGCTGGTATGTTACGTTCTGATAGAGGGCTTACTGAGAAGCTCTTTTCCGATGGAATCTTGAGGGTAAAGCTGATTTGACTGTCACTTCAAGGTTGATCATTTTGAATTGCATCTCACCCGGTTTTCATTTAATGTTTTCATTTGCCGTATTAGGTACTTGTTTGCACAGCTACATTGGCCTGGGGTGTTAATTTGCCTGCTCACACAGTTGTCATCAAGGTTTGTGAATAGCTGCATTAACACATCATTCATTTTCCTGTGCATGGTTGTTATAGTTGTTGATCCATCAGTTCAGTTTCTGTACATCAATATTTATGATGTCCCTAGTGAAGAAAGAGTGGTGTATGATTTTGCTAGGGATAGAACATTTTGTCCATTTTGGGCTCTGTCCACTTGAAGTTTTGATACAAGTTACTTAAATCAAACAAATTATGGACATTGATCTTGTTGCGGAAATTAAATACTTTATAGTGGGTTTCTGCTCTTTTACTTAACAGTTAGTTATGTGAGATTTCTATTTACTTTAGTTTGGATGCTATTACCATAAGGTGTCTTTTTCCATGATTCCAATGAAAACTGAAAGATAGCTTGCCATCCTTTGAGTCAGATCACTGCAATAACATGACCTTGGCAATCTGTCCTCTAGAATTGGTGCATGATTGCCTTACCTTCCTAGAGGAACATTGTTCTCTGTTAGGTAGATGCTGATAATTAATCATATTAGTGGCACTGGATTGTAGTAGTATTTGATTTAAGAGTGACTTATGGACGCCTACCTCTCTGCCCCTTGGTCAGAAATGAGATCCCATTCTTTTTAATCATTCTCTTGTACTTTAGTAGCAGATGGGTGGATATGTTCATGCAATGTATGATGTATCTCGGTAAATACTGTGTTCTTTGATCTTTTGACTTTTTATGCTGAAATTCATTTATTCATTCTTCTTTTTTAAGTATAGACACTTAAAATTTGGTCACAGAAAATATAATGAAAACACGTTCATTCCTTTTAAGTATGGACACATAATTCTTCTGTCAAAAAAAGTATGGACACTTAATTTGGATGGCCTGGTAGATATAATGTAATTAGTTCTATATTCTATCTTTATTTTCTTCATTTTCTAAATGTATCTGTTTGTTATTTCCCAGGGGACTCAGTTATATGATCCAAAGGCTGGTGGGTGGCGAGACCTGGGAATGCTAGATGTTATGCAGGCAAACCCCATTTCCTCTTAACACATGATTTTACAATGGGTTAATTGTATATTTTGATTTCTGATTGTCTATTGTAGTTTATTTTTTTAGATATTTGGAAGGGCTGGTCGACCTCAGTTTGACAAAAGTGGTGAAGGAATCATAATTACATCTCATGACAAATTAGCCTACTATCTGCGATTGCTGACGAGTCAGCTACCTATAGAAAGTCAGGTACTTATATCTACTCTGCTGAGCTTGTGGATCCTTGAACATTTTATTGATGCATATGTACTCCTTCCCTTCCTAATGTCAAAAGATCATCCATGCATCTGAACTTCCTTCAAAGAATTACATAGAATTTCCCTGTTATTGATTTGCAAGTATAGTGATTATATCATTATACAATGGTTTAAGTTATTCTATAAGCTTTGAGGTTGATGATTTATTTCTAACACTCAGTTTTCATTTGTTCTCTAATTTCTCTTTTATTGCAGTTTATCAGTTCATTGAAAGATAACTTAAATGCAGAGGTAGCATTGGGTACTGTAACTAATGTCAAGGAGGCTTGTGCATGGCTTGGGTACACCTATCTCTTTATCAGGATGAGGTTGAATCCACTGGCTTATGGCATTGGATGGGATGAGGTACCTAGTATTGTTGCTGGTTGTATTTTTTATTGAAATTTATTATCACTGTTCTGGATACCTCCTTATAAATATGAACTTAGATCTTCATAAGTTGTTACTGTTCTACCTCAATTTCATTGATCTTCTGCTCTTAATTAGTTGATTATAACTTGATGGATATGTTTTTCTATGAGTTCTGGGTATTTAAGGTTTTTGAGGAGGTAGCTAGAGGCATTTGCTCAGGGTCTGGTGTAGTTACAAGATGAGTTTTCTTATATTCTTGGTGATTGTCATACTGGATATTCTCTGGGGAAATTAGATTGTGAGGCTGGAGATGAATGACTTTCCTTCTATTGATATTATCATGTTTCTAAAAGTGCATTTTATGAGGGTTTCTTCAATGATCCGGTTGTGCTTTCATGTTTTTCAGGTTATCGCGGATCCTTCTTTGAGTTTAAAGCAAAGATCTCTTATAACAGATGCTGCACGTTCACTAGACAAAGCTAAAATGATGCGATTTGATGAGAAAAGTGGGAATTTCTATTGTACAGAGCTTGGTCGTATTGCAAGTCATTTCTATATCCAATACTCTAGTGTTGAAACTTACAATGAAATGCTGAGACGCCATATGAATGACAGTGAGGTAATTTGTTAGATGATTGAGATTTTACATGTTTCCATTAGTTGAATGCATTTTTCATCTCTTTTTCTTTTACTTTAATGTTTGGTTCCATTTTCTCTGTATGAATTATGATGATACGAGGACTGTTTATTCTTCACTCTTTAGTTTCCTGCCATGGTCCGTGGATGATCTCTTTTAATTAGGCATATTGTTCTGTGATGGCGATTTGACAGTTGCTTAAGATTAAGAGGCTCAATACAAAACATTTTTTTCATATTCCTGTCATTCTATTTCTATAGGTGATTGAAATGGTTGCCCATTCTTCTGAATTTGAAAACATCGTTGTTCGAGAAGAGGAGCAGAATGAGCTGGAGACGCTGGCACGCACATCATGTCCATTAGAAGTTAGGGGAGGTCCTTCAAACAAACACGGGAAAATTTCAATTCTCATTCAGGTATTTGTTTCTTGTTCAGCAATGATACTGCTCATTAGTTGCTAAGTTAATCGTATTGTCATGACTAATGAGGTTGTTAAATAATTTGTAGCTATACATATCACGAGGCTCCATTGATTCCTTTTCATTGGTATCGGATGCTGCATATATAAGTGCTAGTTTGGCTCGTATCATGCGTGCTTTGTTTGAAATATGCTTGCGCAAAGGCTGGTGTGAGATGACATTATTCATGTTGGAATATTGTAAGGCTGTGGATCGGCAAATTTGGCCTCATCAACATCCACTCAGACAATTTGATAAGGATCTTTCACTAGAAGTATGTCTAAATACTATTGTGGATTGATTGCTCAAAAGGATTCTTTACTTTTTCTGTTTTTATGATAATAAAAGGATTCTTTACTTTTTCTGTTTTTATGATAATGCATCTTTTCTGGTTCAGATATTAAGGAAGCTTGAAGAACGAGGGGCTGACTTGGATCGTCTTCAGGAGATGGAAGAAAAAGATATTGGTGCTCTGATTCGTTATGCACCTGGAGGAAGGGTATCTTTCTCAACTGTGTTTATTGTCTAACTTTTTCGATTGGAATGATATCGAGCCTTTTTCTAACCTTTTTCATCTCACGCCATTATGAAAGTTGGTTAAGCAATATTTAGGGTATTTCCCTTGGATCCAGTTATCAGCCACTGTAAGTCCAATAACTAGGACTGTTTTAAAGGTAATTATCCTTTAACTATTCTGTTTTCTTTTGCTTAAATTTTGAAGAGAAAGCTTTTAGTTTGTAGTTTGGTTTTAATAGGGTTACTCTATGTCAATAATTCCACTTTTCAGGTAGATTTGCTTATATCTTCTGATTTTATATGGAAAGATCGTTTTCATGGCGCTGCACAACGTTGGTGGATACTTGTTGAGGTGCTAACTTGCTAGCTCTTTTCTAGATTGTTTTATTTGTAGAGAAATCCGGCTTATGTGTCTGATTTGGTTCCTTTCAGTGACAATTTATGACTTTTAATTCGTAATCACATGTAAGTTTTATTTGACATTGGTCAATGTCCTTGCTTTATAACATCTGAGCATGTCTGCCTTCAAATTACAAACTAGGTTCTGTCATGCTATATGCTGCTGGTGTTTTCAGCTTTGATATCTGTCGTAACCTAATTTTCAGATCTCACCTTAGTATTGTTTTGAGCTAAATGTGTGAAGTTTTGTTGCTTGTTTACATGTTATTATGAACAAGTTATGGTTTTTACATATTAATGATTATTGATTAACATGTTTATGGGCATTAAAGTTTTAGAATATCTTATTTTATGGAATATTTTGGATAGGACACTGAGAATGATCACATCTACCACTCTGAGCTATTTACACTGACAAAGAAGATGGCTAGAGCAGAACCTCAGAAGCTTTCCTTTACCGTACCAATATTTGAACCTCATCCTCCCCAGTACTACATCCGCGCTGTTTCTGATTCTTGGTTGTATGCCGAAGCTTTCTACACCATATCATTCCAAAATCTAAAACTTCCGGAGGTTTTTATTCGTTCCTGTTAATGCTGTCAGAAACATTTGATCGAGCAGTGCTCATCTATTTTATTTCTTGACAAATCTTTTAATATAATTGTTACATGCTTCATTCAGGCTCGCACGACTCATACAGAGCTTCTTGATTTGAAGCCTCTGCCTGTAACATCACTTGCCAACAGCACTTACGAGTCCCTGTATAGCTTTTCTCATTTTAATCCGATACAAACGCAGGTTTGCTTCAATCAGTTTACTTTAGGTTATTGTTTATTGATGCTTTGTTATAGATTTTATCTATAGTAATCTTTGTTTCTTTTCTCCTATTATGCCAGATCTTTCATGTCCTGTATCACACAGATAACAATGTTCTATTAGGAGCTCCAACTGGCAGTGGTAAAACTATATCTGCTGAACTTGCAATGCTGCACCTCTTCAATACTCAGCCTGATATGAAGGTATGGATGTTGATGTTTTTATTAACATAATAAAAGAGAAGGAAAGGAAAGGAAAGACAAACTTAATGATAAAAAAATAGCATCAAAATGAGGATTTCTTGCTAACATACCTGTTGCCACCCAGCAGGCGAATTCTATAATCTTTGTTTTAACTTTTAACAGTCTAATACATTGCCAAATGTACAGCAAATCATTTACTGGATTTTGAGTACATCAGTGGCTAAATGCTCTTATATCCACAATAGATTATGATGGCCAATTGAAATAAAAGGCACCTTCACAGCTAACTGATTATATGCTCTCTACCCTGCTCATATATTACTAGTTGGCATAGTCCCTCTAGTTTTATATAAGAATTTTCTGCTTTCTGTCTGCTAGTTGAACTTTTGTTAACAATTTCTATTCTTTTACATTTTTTAGTGCTCCCTATCCTGAAACATGGTGACTGACTGCAGGTTATCTACATAGCACCTTTGAAGGCCATTGTACGGGAAAGGATGCAGGATTGGAAGAAGCGTCTTGTCTCTCAGCTTGGAAAAGAAATGGTAATGATATTATTTTGAACTTAGATGAATACATTCTGCATTTACATGTATATTTTTGCATTCACTTGCTTATACACTTCTTAATCCATTGTTAGTGTTTTTTGTCTTTCTGAAAGTTACTGATGTCATCTTGCTATTTTTTAAGGTTGAAATGACTGGAGATTATACTCCAGACTTGATGGCCCTTTTGTCTGCTGATATCATCATATCTACTCCTGAAAAGTGGGATGGTATTAGCCGGAATTGGCACAGTCGAAGCTATGTCACAAAGGTTTGCTAATAGTTTTTTATTCTTCTTTTTCACCCTTCTAAAGATCATTCAAATCCCATCTGTATACCATATGATAAGTTCTGGTGGCTGAGGATTAATGTGTTAAAATATAATCAACAGGTCGGACTTATGATATTGGATGAGATTCACTTATTGGGAGCTGATCGTGGACCCATCCTTGAGGTATTTATCCTGTATTTTACTTTTCATACTGGATGTTTGGCCCATGTACGAAGTAACTTTTCTGCTTCTAAAACAAAATGATGTGTGATTTTCAAATTCTAATGACTTGGGATGCCCATTTAGGCTCTCAGACAAAGCTGTAATTTAAAGCTTTTTTAAAAATTGCTAGTTTATAGTAACAAAAATACCAAATGAAATTATTTTACGTTCTGGTTTCGTCCTTCAATAATTCACAAAATATAAGGGGAGTGTTTTATTTCTTATTCATCTTCTGCATTTGGTCTGATTTTTTATTTTTAATTTTTACTTTTAGCTAACAAATTATATCTTGTTTTATTTATTTTTTTCAGCTCTAAATTTATTATGATTTAGCTTGATTAAGATTACTCTTTTTTGTCATTAAATATAAAAATATTATCAAATAGTTATTTTTTGGCGTTCTAAAACACTCTCCACATTAAATTTGTCAAACGTCATCTTAGTTTCTCTTTACAAACACCTTTTGAACAAGACTTCTTACAGAAGCTTCAGTCAACATTACAAAAGTTGGTAAGAAAACAGAAAGTTCTGTTTGAGAAATAAAACTACTTTTATTGATTGAAAATACAGTATTTTTAGAGCAATACTAGCCAACAGAAGATTAAAAAAAGAGATAATAACCGACTGACTACTAACAAAATATCCTAATAATTCAAACCTAAAAGACTTTGGCAAAGTCATGCACCGTTAAAATGGCTGTGTTGTTTCTGAAGTAAATCTGAGCTGGGTTTGGTTATGGATATGAATCATACTAAAAATGTGCTAATGTTATGGCACAGTAGCAAATATTCATTTAGCTGATTGCACATGATAGGGAACACTTGGTTATCATTGTTGAACCACAACAGATTATAGGCTGGGTCGCACACCAGGCTCTTTAATCTGTTGCAATCAATTGTAGATGTCTTTATAAATTGCGACTATTTTTCAACTAATTGATTGGATAGAGTTCTGCTTTTTAATTTCATGTGAACTTGTAGATCATTAAGCCAGTAGAAAATTAATTTTCCAGGTTATTGTTTCGAGGATGAGGTACATATCATCGCAAACAGAGCGTCCAGTACGGTTTGTTGGCCTCTCCACGGCTTTGGCAAATGCAGGGTATGCACAATTTTATGCTTCCTTCAACTTTTATTGTTCCTTGCTGCATGTGTTGCTCCTCTTGTTCTTATATCCTTTTAAATTTAGAATAATAGGACCTTTGAAAGCTTGAAGGTACTTAAAGTTTGTTCTGTGAAAATTTTAGTTTCTTAAAACAGTTACCAACCGTCAACTAAACATATTTGTCAAAACTCAAAACTTTTGAACTGTTTTCATTGACCTCCTTTCAATGCATTTAAACCTTCTCTATGGAAGTATTATTTCTTAAAACAACATAAGTGGTGCGTACTTATCAATATCTGTGTAAGAAACCTTTTTGTTGTCTCTCAACTTTCTGGTTATTTTTATGTAAGTTATTCATTTATATTTTTATTGAGTAATTCATTGGTATACATATGAAACAAAAAGCTATTTCAGTGTTCATGAACAATTTGAATTGGCCTGAACATGGGCTGCCCGATTATCTCCTTTACAGTAACAGGCTATAGAGTTCTAATTTTTCAATTACTATTCAAGGAGAATATTTGTTTTATCCACGAGGAACTATAAGTTTTTAGGTTTGGTGTTCTTTTTTCTTTCCTTTGATGCATTTGAGGTACACCATATCTTTTATAACCTATATGTTTTATTCTTTTCTTTCAGTGATTTAGCTGACTGGTTAGGTGTTAGTGAAATTGGGCTATTCAACTTTAAACCAAGCGTGAGGCCTGTACCTCTTGAAGTTCATATCCAGGCAAGTTTCAAGCATTCTTTCTTAAAGTTTAGGTTAAGTTTTTGCAAAACCTGCCTGCATGTCTTGAAGAACCATGCATAATTGAATTTTTATGAATATGAAATGGAAAGAATTCCCTATTAAATTTCTTTCCAAAAAGAAAAAGAACTGCAAATTTTAAATGTATTTGCCCCCTAGCCCAAGGTATCTGATAATGATTTTGATTTTAGGTCCTATATGTACCGAAATAAGATGATTTCCTGTTATAAAGGTACATGCAGCAAGCATTAATATGCTGGTGGTGTGAACTATGATAATTTAGTTGTTAAGGTTCATGGAAAATTCAAAGTACCCATTCTACTAGAAAATTAGAGATATGTACCAAAATGAGATGATTTCCTGCAGTTTGTACAAATATTGGATAGGGTAATTCTTTCATTACCCTTTCTGGTTGATATGAAAGTGAATCAGAGCCTCACATAAAATTCAGTCAATTTGAGCTATTCCTTATTGGAACAGGGATATCCTGGAAAGTACTACTGCCCAAGAATGAATAGCATGAATAAACCAGCATATGCTGCAATCTGCACCCATTCACCGACGAAACCTGTTCTTATCTTTGTTTCATCTCGGCGTCAGACAAGACTGACTGCTTTGGAAATTATTCAGGTGAGATGTGTATTCCATTTTGATTTTCTATACTCTATAGCAGTAATAAAAATGGTTAACACTGTTAAATTTCTATGATTGAACTGAAGTATGCAGCATCAGATGAAAACCCAAGGCAATTTCTGAGTATGCCCGAAGAAGATTTGCAGATGGTACTTTCCCAGGTTACTGATCAGAACCTGAGGCACACCTTACAGTTTGGCATTGGGTTGCATCATGCTGGACTAAATGACAAAGATAGATCTCTTGTTGAGGAGCTTTTTGCAAACAACATGATTCAGGCACTTCATCAAAATCTGTTTATTTTTTTACTTGGAAAAGGTGATACTTTTAACACAATTGAATTGTTCTTTCCCAAATGCAGGTTTTGGTTTGTACAAGCACATTAGCATGGGGTGTAAATCTTCCAGCCCATTTGGTTATTATCAAGGTGAGGGAAACATAAACCTGGTTGTGTTCATGCACATGCTCTCTTTCGTTTTCTTTCATAATGGTTTTACTTGCATAGGAAGTCATAGAAGTATTATCTGGTTTTCAGATTACAGATATTAAAAACTTTAACGGTAATTGTGATTTTATTTTTCTGTATGCCTCTGAATTGGAAGTTCTGTTCTGTTTTGAGTTTCCTATGATATTAAAATTTATCTGCATGTAAACACTCATTTGAATATTGAGTTTGGCTTCAATGTTCAATTTGAATATTAAATTTTTTTTTACTAGAATACAAGCGTCAAATGTTCATTGGGCCGCATTTACAGAGTTGATGCCATTTGGTCTGTTTACCAGGTTAAACATTGGTACTTAATTTGGACAAAAAGCCCAGGTACCAGATTGAACATTGAAGTCAAGCTCAATACTAAATGGTATATTAACCCTTAAGTTAATGAGACAAAAAGGCTGTGGTTAAGACCTTATAGTTTTCGAGTATGCTTAGCATAAAAGCATAGAGGTTGCAAATGTCCTGTAAAAGCATTAGCACGATCAAGTAGAAGCTATAAGGGATGGTAGAGCACTTGTGATTTGGCACTGGTTTGTCGAGTCTCCCACACTAAGGTGCTCTTAAGCTTATATGGGGTGATGGTATATTCGTTTAATAGTCTAGTTTCTTTCACTGAGATGAAGAAACAACTGTAATATAAGGTCAGCACTTGCTGGCTGCATGTTGCAAGCGGATCTCAACATGAGGTATAGTAGTCCTGTTGTTGCTTTAGAGATTTGACTTTACATGAAGTGAGCTGATGAAAAATATTTAAATTCTTTGTTTTGAGATATTTCCTTCCTTTTCCTCTGGGATGGTATTATTTTAACAGATTTAATGACACAGGGAACCGAGTATTATGATGGGAAAACAAAGAGATATGTCGATTTCCCTATTACAGATATTTTGCAAATGATGGGTCGAGCAGGCCGTCCTCAATATGATCAACATGGGAAAGCAGTTATTCTAGTTCATGAACCAAAAAAGAGCTTCTACAAAAAGGTCAAACAATCTGATAATTTTCCTGCTAATTTGACAGTTCTTTATAGCGAGAGAGTGATTGGCTTCCCTTTTTCTTTTAACCCATGCAGTTTCTATACGAACCATTTCCGGTCGAGAGTAGCTTGAGGGAGCAGTTACATGAACACATGAATGCAGAGATTGTTTCCGGAACAATTTGCCATAAAGAAGATGCTGTGCATTATCTTACTTGGACCTACTTGTTCCGCAGACTGGTAAGCTTTTGGTTATTGTCACTAAGAACAGAAAGAAATAGGGTGTGATATTATCATAGTGTTCAGCCCATTTATTAATATATGCAAATTGTTTAGGGAGTTTGTTGTAATAAATGGTCTTTATGTCTGTAACTTTTGTCTAGTCCTTGCTTTGACATAAGGTTATTCTAGCTAAGAATTTTTTTTTTTAAATTTCTGACATTTATTATATCTTCCTTCTTATATACTCTGGGTGGTTTATCTGCCGTCCAAGTTTTAAGCTTTCAATCCCCCATCCTTCTTTTAAAAGAAAGGAAAAACTGTTTGAATGCTTCAAGCCTGGTTTGACAGTTTGTCTTTTTCTTGGCTATCATATGATACACATCAAGAAATGCAGCCTTTTAAAACTCTTTTCATACCACTTCCCCTTAGATGAAAAACCCTGAAAACACCCTTAGTTGCTTGGAAAACAATGTGTTTTAAGACTTCTTTCTTGTTTGCAACTGTAATTTTATATTCCACTTCTCATATTGCACATGTACTGTATGTACTATTTGATTCCTGTGTGCTTATGTTGTTTGTGTTCTTCTGGTATAATTGATGGGAATAGAGCTGGCAAAGTTGACTCAAACTTGGCACAACCCGATTTGACTAAGAAAATCAACAACCCTAAACCTAAGCAACTTGAACCTGAATAACCTAAGCCCAAATAATTCAAATCCAAATGAGCTGAATTACAGTCCAAAATGAAATTGATTTTACTTCAAAACCCAACAAGTTGAACATGAAATTACCTGAACCTGAATTACAATTGTTCAAATTTGAAAACCTGAATCTCATGGGAAGCCTCTTAAGTGGAGAGAAATGCAAAATCTTGTTTTTATCTTTATAGATGACATGATTTTTTTCTAATTTATTTACCTTCACAAGTTCTTATGCATCAATGCATGTGTCAGATGGTTAATCCTGCGTACTACGGCTTGGAGAGTGCAGAAGATGAAACATTAAGTTCTTACTTGTCCAGGTATAGCAGACCCCCCTGCACGTTTCATGCTAGGGTAGATACTTGTCCTTTTAGTGCTTTGCTGAGTAAAATTATCTTTGACAGATTGGTGCAAAGCACCTTTGAGGATCTGGAAGATAGCGGATGCATCAAGATGACTGAAGACAATGTAGAGCCTATGCTGTTGGGTACAATAGCATCTCAGTATTACCTTAGTTACATGACTGTATCAATGTTTGGGTCAAACATTGGGCCAGATACATCTCTTGAAGTAAGTAAAAAAATGGTGAATTGTGGACATAACTTGGCATATCTGTTGCTACTCTAATCACTGTTTTTTTTATTAAATATTTATACAATAGGTGTTTTTGCATATTTTGTCGGGTGCTTCTGAATATGACGAACTTCCTGTGCGGCATAATGAGGTAATTTAATGTCTCATATTAAAACACTTGTGTGGTTAAGCATTTAAAACTTAAAAGCTCAGATGATGTTCAGTTGAATACACAAATACTTTGTGATTTTTTTGCCTTATAACATGATCCCCATCACATTTGTTAATGACCTTTAATGAATTTTGCTTTTGCATTTCAGGAAAACCATAATGAAGCATTGTCTAAGAGAGTCCGGTATATGGTGGATCAGAATCGACTTGATGATCCACATGTCAAAGCAAACCTTCTATTCCAGGTCTGAGTTATTTTGACTGATTTTTGCGTGACTAAAACCTGAAATTTTATTCGTTCTTGGCCATGCATTCTAATGCATCTTATTCATAGGCACACACACACACACACACACACACACACACACACATATATATATATATATATTCACACATCATCACATATCCATACCCACTTTTTATCTTTATTTTACTCCAATGTTTTTAGTTTTCCTTAATACCATCTAATTAAAGCATATCTTTGGAGTCCAGGCACATTTTTCCCAGTTAGATTTACCAATCAGCGACTATGTCACCGACTTAAAGTCAGTGTTGGACCAAAGCATACGTATTATTCAAGCCATGATAGATATATGTGCGAACAGTGGATGGCTTACAAGTTCAATTTCTTGCATGCATCTTTTGCAGATGGTTATGCAGGTACTTCTCTTTACTTCACATATCTGATAAAGAATTTATGTTTGGCTTTAAGATGATGTGATCAACTATAAATGTTTTAAACGTTATATGACTAATGTTAGTGGAGCTCTAATACTAGTGTGCAGATAACTCTTTCTTCTGGTTTAGAAAAAAATGCCCGTCTTTGTTCTGATGTCTCCTATCATTTCAGGGTTTGTGGTTTGATCAAGATTCGGCCCTTTGGATGTTGCCATCTATGAATAATGAACTTGCTGGCTCATTGAGCAAGAGAGGAATTTCCACCGTGCAGCAACTATTAGATATTCCAAAGTCAACATTGCAAACTGTGATTGGAAATTTTCCTGTTTCAAAATTATATCAGGTGCGCATTCTTGAGAATATAATGCTAGATATTAAGTATGTCATATTCTCGAGTTTCATTTTTTCACTGCTGAGTCTCATTATGGCGGCATTACATCCTAGGTTCATGCATCCATTCCTCTCTTTGCCTCAAGTCTCTGTGTTCTGTGGTTGATATATATATTTTTAAAATGCCTTTATATATTCCTGTGACATCTATAGTTTATAAATATATATAGAAATTCAGATTGCAAAAAAAAAAAAAAAAATTATATAAAAATTCCGTGCTTCGATAGTAGCCTCTTAACCAAAAAAATTGTTGCTTGGATTTATTCTTGACGTGTGGTAATACACACTGATTACCTTGATTTGTCCCGTGTTCTATCATTTGCCAGGAGCTGCAGCATTTCCCTTGTATACGAACCAAATTAAAACTGCTGAAGAAGGCGACAGAAAGCGAAAACTCTCTTCTACTGAACATTAGATTGGAGAAGACAAATTCGAGGCGGAATATGTCAAGGGCATTCACCCCTCGATTCCCTAAGGTAAACTGTTTTTTACATTGCTAAATAAACCGGAATGATTGGACCAGAAACTGGACGTCGCACTATTTGACTTCCAGTCCGGCTTTTTAAACCATGTTTTTTTCTCTTTTTCGTTTCGTGTTTAGGAACACAAACTTAGTTATATGTTCTGTTCAGGTTAAAGATGAAGCATGGTGGTTGATTCTTGGTAACACCTCTACTGCCGAACTATATGCTCTGAAGAGAGTTTCTTTCTCCGGTCGCTTAGCTACCCGCATGGAGTTACCAGCAGATGTGACCTCGTTTCAGGTATCAAGACTTTCGAAATCCCTCTCTTGGAAATTGAAACCATGCGCTTTTTTTGCAAATTAAAAAAAAAAACATTAAATAATAAATGCTTACACAAATTAGTTCATGATAAAACGAGCATCCCTTGAATAATGTTTGGAGGTTGAGGTGCATATGTGCCTAATTAGTTGAAGATCCCTAGTTCATGATAAAACGAGCATCCCTTGTGTGTGTAATGCCTGACATTTTCATATATGTAGTGTGGCTACAATTTTCGTTCGAAATATATGAAAGAACTCTGAATAAAATTGAATATATCCATGTTGGATACATGTCGATATCCTATGAACACGTAAGTCCGAATAACATACACGCACGGCGAATGTGTGCATTAGTGTTTTGGCATGAGACCTTGCTTCTTTGTTTACTCTTGAAGTGGTTGTACCCTGTTTTTATGGTTTGTAAAGATGACACATAAACCATGGAATGGAAGTTTTATAACTGGGAGGTCGATCTTCCTTCTGCAGGGGATGAAACTGATTGTGGTTTCAGATTGCTATCTTGGTTTTGAGCAACAACACTCCATTGAAGATCTTGCTGCATAAGGCTTGGATGTTGGGGCCAAGCTTCTTCAAAATTCTCGAGCAACCAACACTATTAGGCAGTGTTTCATCGAGCCATGTAACCGGAGAAACTGTTGAGCTCTACTTTCTGTGGCAATTAGACTCCGACACATCTGATTGTTATTTTTGATTGGACTTATTTTAAATATTTTAAGTTATAGATTATTTAAAAATTTCAATATTTTATAAATATTAATATTATTATATTTAACAATTTGATGCTTGTTATATTTAAAAATTAAAATTTTGTAGATTTGAATGTTATATTTAATATTTTATTATCTTTTATGTTTAAAATTTTAAAATTATCATAAATACGTTGGGATTCAATAAATAAATAATTAAAATTATATTGTTAGATAATTACCTTAAATATTCGAATATCCATTTCTTTGATTTATATATTATTATATCATAGATTCAAATAATTGGATATTTAATATTCCACAATGAACCCCAAGAGTCGAGTTTTATCCTTAGAATATCAAAAAATAGTTTTTGAATTAATTCTTAAATTAATTATTAAAAGTTTTTCTTCAATATTTTATTAAGAAACTGGATTTTAGATCATAGCCCAAAACACTAATTATTTGCACTGTTATTAAATGATTTTGAATATCAAAAAGTAGTTTTTGGATTTTATTAATTCTAGGGGTGGGCTTACCTAGGTCGTGACCCATCTCATAGCCCAAAAAGTATTTTCCTAATGATCAAGATGATGAAGATTTTACTAATGATCATAATTCTTGAAACTGAGTGATACTAACATTACCTCAGCACTAAGATTTTTCACTCCATTTAATTGATTCATATTTCTTCTACGATTACTCGTCTCATTTGTTCACATCGAAAATGCGAGAATTGTAAGGGTTTTTCCGGAGTTCACACCTACCAACACTCGTATATAATAAAAGCAAAAGACAATAACATTGAAACCTCAACCTCAAGTAGTGTTCAGGGTTTCAACAGACAGCAAGGCTGTAGAATTCAAGAAGCAACCAAACAAGCAGCGGTCTTCATTTCCTGAATCAAAAAGTGCAGGTATCAAAATTCATTCGATTCTCTTTCCATGGAAACAGAGTCAGGATCAGGAATATGAAGTATGCAAATATGTTAAAATCAACTCAGTATCATATCAAACAGGAGTAATTGATAATATAAGCAAGAGTCGAAGATTTAAGCTTCATGGACCCATGTATTGAGATACCAACAATAAGCTAAAAGACTGGAGTTGAGGACAGACAATGATGTAAAGAAAATTTGGGGAAGAAATCTTAACGTATATAGACAATTCAATATTTAAGCAAAAACGATATCTGCCTAGGAATGAATGGTGGAAAAGCTGGGAGATGGAAAATTTGTCGGACTATGTTTAAGTTTAAAAGTATGAAAGTGGTTATGAATCTTAACCATTTGATTAATCATCTCTGTGTGTGAGAGAGAAGCTTACTCTAATCTTATACGGGGCAAGTTTCAATCCTCATCACTATCATAAACAACTGCCATGCGACGATGTGTAGGAGCTTTTCTAGGAGGTGAGTCCTCGTCTGACTCGATTCCCTTCCGCTTACTGCCAACAGACTCCTTCACTTTTTGCCTAGGTTCCTGCAAGAAAACCAAATTCATTATAGTGGAACTGGAACCAACAGTTCACTCAAGTATACGCTATCTGAACTTTATCGGCCATTTATTTAAGGAATGATGAAATACAGATATCAGATATCACTTGTGCTGCATGTGCAGGCATGAAGAGCAGCACCTGAAATACTTTTCATTGAATTTTATGATCAAATATAAAAGCATGGAAAACTTGTTGAACAGAAAAGGATAATAAATTACCTCAGCTTCCTCTTCCTCCTCTGAGGCTCTGTTAGTGTTAGCATCTGCCTCTTCATACCGCTCTTCCTCTTCTTCTTCAGATTCTTCATATTCTGGCTCTTCGTCCTCAATCCTATTGTGAGCAGACCTCTCATCTTCCTCCCCTTCAGTTTCGTACTCAGATTCCTCTCTGTCACTTCCAGAGAAATTAACAGGCCGCCGAGAAGATTTAACATCTGACATGAATGACTTGCGAGGTACATCCCTGTAACCCTGTGACTGGTAATAAAAAATATAAATTAAATACATATTATTAACAAATTGCAAAAGGAAATTTTTACTAGGAATAAGAGTGAAAGTACCTTCTTAGCATTCATAATGCGTTTTTCTGCTCGAGCTTCTACTTCCAAGTCTTCCTCAAACCGGCGACGAGAACGACGAGAATCATTATAATCCATTTCATCATCCTGATAAAATATAGTTGAAAATGAACATATGATATTCAGTTTACGTATGATTTGAGGATATGTAAAAAGGAACAGTTACACATGCTCACATATTGAAGATAGTACAAGTCAAAAGAAAATGGAAGAGCAGTCAATCATACTAATAAATAGACCTGCCAAATGTCGGATTGGTCAATTTGGGTAGGGCGAATTCAGGTTTTAAAATTTTCAGATCAATTTGAGTTCTAAAAATTTTCTGGTCATTTTGGGTTTGAGCCTTTTAGGGTACAGGCCATTCAGGTTTGGCAGTTATTTTTCATGTCAAATCATTTCAATATATTTGTTAGATCATACGGGTTCAAGTTGTTGTGTTTCCATGGTCGAATCAGGTTGAGGTGATATCCAGATTTGGGTCAAAACTGACAAGACTACTAATAAGCCATACAGGAAGATTATTATCGAATATATAAGGCATTCAAAAATGTTTAACAGGAAAGGTAAATTCTAGACCTCATCGAGAGCACCCTCCAGATACCCAGTTGAAAGTTGACGCTTTCTTTCTACAGTATGTGTATACTTTCGATTCACCTTTTCCCTCTTACGATTCAGAAGTACATTGGCTCGGATTGTTTGATTCTCAGCCTGCAAATCAACCAAAAACACTTTTAAAATTCCTGTCACCAAAAAATGACCCGGTCAGAGATAAGCAATTAGTTACCCACTTACCCTCTCTTTTTCCTCCTTTTCCCTTTCAGGATCAACATCAGTAATGCAGTTCTTAACCTTATAGACCTTTTTATGATGTGAATCAACAAGAGCAGTCAACAGCCGATGAGAATTTGAAGTCAATGATGAGGGCATAAATCTCATCTTACTTAAAATCTTTCCTTGAGATTGAAGAATTCCCTGCAATTAACACAATTAAAGTCCAGTTCATATTTATGTATTGTTACAAAACACTAATAAAAGAAACCTCAAAAAATGAGAATATTACATTGATTTCATGGTAGACCCAACCTTAGAAGTGAAACTCCAAACAAAATAACAACACCATAGATTGCATGGAATGAGTAGATAATATCCCAAAATCATGGTTCTGAGGACAATCTATTCCTGCTCACCAAATAATCAAACTGCCATATCCCTTTTCCCCCGGCGAATTATTAACACAAAAAACGGATACATATATCATGCTCAAAGAATGTAAATAAAAATATGCATTTCAATCTCAATACAGAAGCCCCTATTGAGCTATTAACAATATATATAACAGAAGTCTATATACCAATTAACATAACAAGACATTGTCAAAAACAAAGATAACAGGAGCCATAGATTTCACGTCAAAGACAATGTGCATAACTGTAGCATTTCAATATTGCACATTCTTTTACTTCATTTTTAAATCACTCGTGATTATATGTGAACCTTTGATTCTGCAGTCTAGGAGGCTTTTCAAACAATTCAGTATTATAGGTCAGCGGCTCTAATGAGAAGCCATCTCAATTTGAAACTTATGATATTATGAATCATTAGATGCAGAGAAATGACATTCAGATCACTCTCGATCAGGCTATGAGGAACTCTCATTTATTTCCTTTAGTTTTATCCAAGGTTATGACAGAAAAACAGGAGTTATAAATTACAGCAAATGAATTGAATAGAAAATAATATATGACCTTGAAGCTTTAGTTGATCAAATTCACATCTAGGAAGAATTACCCAGGAAAAAAGGAGCTAAAGGAATTGAAGATATTATATGCTTTACTAAACCATGTCAAACAGGAGGCAGTAGTCACCTTTCCATGTCTGAGAAAAAGGTGTGATTGATCATGTTGTGCCTCTTGTACAGATATGTCAAGAACTTCATTGCCGATAAGCAACTGCAAGCTGCCATCTGACCACCTCACAAAACGTGCATTGCTTTCGTACTACATACAACAAGAGGATAAATAAGAACCCCTGCTTGGTTAAGAAAATAACAGATTGATAAACACACCATAAAATTAAATTTGACAGTGTAGTGAAAACATCAAATATAGTTAGATCTGCATTATTTTCTAGCATGCTAAAATCAAAACATTGAAAGAAGGCGCTGGTGGAGGAAGTTCACTCACTGATGTTGTGCCATCTTTCTTTCGGACATTCCTCCAACGCACAATATTATTCTCCAACCGTATACGTTTTTTTGAGCCAGACTCATCTGTCACAAATGTATCCTCTTCAACATACGTCTTGGGATCAAATGGTTTTGGGTCAATGCCCATTATATTAGAAACTTTGATCATGTTCATCTGCAAAAGAATGACTAAAGTAAAAGTCTGGCCTCAAGTGCTTAAAGTAGTAAACGACTCTTAGAACCTCCAACATGCTTCAGTTTGAGCTTCCATTTTCAATAAAAATAGCACAATTAAATGCCTAATGAATAGTGAAACAGCTTCTAAAATACCCCTGACTATATGAAGGCATCTTTCAGGTGATGCTACATTAGATTTTTCATCAAGACGAGAAAATTGCATAAGAAGAAGATAAACCTTGGTTGAATGAGAAGGAGCAGGACGAAATGGAACCTCTAGCTCCAACGGGGGACCAACTGGCTTCTCTTTTTGTTTCACATCGACATGCTCGTCATCTGACTCATAACGAGCATCTTCGTCATGCACCATATCTTCAAGTCTAGGACTCTTCCCATAGCTCCCTTCCTCCTCCATAGGAGATCTCTAATGGACAAAAGAATTTTACATCATCGTTCTAATATGACTACATCCAGCCTAAAAATTCTGTAAAGACAACAAATAAGAAACATATTGCTTTTGACATTTGAATCTTGATACTCACAACTTCCTCTTGCTCCATTTCATGTCGAACTGCATATTCTGTTTCTTCTTCATCATCATCAGAAGCACCAAATACATCACGAATTTCAGCAGCTGAATGTGAAAGGTGAGTCTGATCCTTCTCCTCCCCAGGTGATTTGCTGCCATTAAGCCAAGTTTGGCAACAGTAAGAACAAAAATGCATCCAAGGAATTGATATTATATAAGGCGATGCATCAATTTTCTTCTTTCAGTTTTGCAAAAAAAAAAATACTGTTTGCATTTTAGAAAACTTGAAATAGAATGCCAAATTAACAAGAATTGAAAACAAGGCAAACAAAATATAGGAGAGTAACAATAAAGGGGTGGGGAGTGGGGACAAAGAAAAGAAGACTGACTAAGGGATGGTGCAAGCTACCTCAGACTTCTAGTTTGATCAACCTCTTCATCTTCATTATCATGATAATGGTTTTCCTCAGACCTTTCTGACCCACTCTCAATCACTTCCCTTCTCCGGCTAGTCACTACCCTCTGCCCATAATCTTCTTTTTCATCACTATCTGTGTCTTTTGCCTCACTTTCTTCTCTTTGATCGCCAATATCTACTTCTTGGGAACTTTGTACTCTTTCACCTTCACTCTCTCCAGGATCAGGTTCTAAATCATGTATGTCACCATCACTCTCCACTTCTGCTTCACCATGTCCCTCCACGTCAACTTCAGCTTCACCTTCGCCCTCAGGCTCCATTGCACCCTCAGCTTCATCCTATCACAAAATCACGTTAAACAGGTAGCATCGAGAAATTCTTCTTCTATCACACCCAAAAACATTGAGAAATCAATAATAGAAGAAAATATCTACGCAAACTATGAGCAAATGCCCTAAGGTATATAGGTCTTTCTAGACCCAAAGAATTGAGAAATTCAAAACTGCTAGCAGTAAGAACAAAAATTATCCGTTTCAATATATATATATATATATATATCAACTATAAAGAGAGTAACTCTCAAATTCTCAATAACAGCAAACATCTAGGCAAACTAGGATCAATATACTGCAACTGGCATTCCTTTCTCATCCAAAAAGAGAGAGGCATAAAGGAGGTACAAAACTATCAATTTATAACATTGGAAACTCCAATTTAATTGGAACGAAAGCCCACCTCCAAGTTAATTGTATTGACCATACTTGCCCTTATTAAGATGATTTCAGAATCACATACATAATCAACCGCTAAACAAATCAGGTTAAGATTCGGATCCAAAAATAGGAAGAAAAGGATTAAAACACAGCTATTCACAGTTTTCTAAACATTAATCGACAATCTAAATAAACAAGAATCGACCATACAGCAATCATCAACTTGTTCAAGCCTAAGTTTGAGAATATCCAAACAAACTCAATCTCAAAGAGATCGCATTAGCAATTAGGCTAAAATCTAAATAAAAAACTCATCGAACCAAACCAACATTTGAAAAACAACAACAAATAACTATAAACGAAACGATAACAAGAATAAAACCTAAAGAATAAGGAAAGTAAAAAATTACCGAAGCGTAATTAGGATGAGGATTTGATTCGTGTTCGGAATCGATCTCTTCTTCCTCCTCCGACTGATCGCCGAAGAGATTTTGCATCATCTCGTGCCGCTTCTCCTCTCCCATCGCTCTTCGTCTCTCCTTCTCCCTCTCTCTGTCTTCCGTCGATTGGACGAATCCCTTAGCTCTGCCACGCTCGACAGCAAAACTAAAGAGTACTATTTGATTTTTGGGGGAAAAAATCACAAATTTCTATTTTATTTTTGCGTAAAAAGTTATTTTGTATTAATTTACATCGGCAATTTATAGCCCCTGGTTGTCGGGTTACGTTTACGGCCATGATCTTTGCAACGTCATTCATTCGCTCGTTGGGTGCCATCCGATCATGAAGCTCATGAATCGGACCGGATCAGGCCCATTCGGTAAGTACAAATTTTAGTGGTATGACCCGTTGGGCCTTTAAAGTTCGTTTTTTGTTTTCCTTTTTTAAACATTAAATAATTAAGTGATAAGAATATTTTATTTAAGGTGAATATCTATGTACTAGAGGAAGACTTCATAAAGACCTGAAATTGATTATGAAGAAACGTATTCCCCAGTAGTAGATGCAACCACTTTTCGATTTTTTATTAGTCTGACAGTAAAAGAAAGACTTCATTTTCGCTTAATGGATGTGGTTACAATCTATCTATATGGGTCTCTTGATAATGATATTTATATAAAACTTCCGAAAGGATTTAAACTGCCTAAAGCAGTCAATTCAGGTTATCGAGAACATTATTCAATTAAATTGAATAGATCCCTTTATGGATTAAAACAATTTGGGCGTATCTGGTATAATCGCCTCAGTGGATACTTATTAGCGGAAGGCTATAAGAACGATCCAATTTCCTCATGCATTTTTATTAAGAGGTTTAGCTCCGGATTCGTCATTATTGCCGTGTATGTTGATGATTTGAATATCATTGAAACTCCTGAAGAGATCTCATTAATAGTTGAATATTTAAAGAAAGAATTTGAAATGAAAGATCTCGAAAAAATAAGATTTTGTCTTAGATTATATATTGAGCACTTAAAGGATGAAATCCTTGTGCATCAATCAACATACATAGAAAAAATGCTAAAGAGGTTTTACATGCATAACGCACATCCGTTGAGCACCTCATGGTTGTTAGGTCACTTGATGTTAACAAAGATCCATTTCGTCCTCGAGAGAAGAATGAGGACATTCTTGGTCCAGAAGTACCATACTCAGGTGTTATTGGTGCATTGATGTATCTTTCTAGCCACACACGACCTAACATATCATTCGCTGTCAATTTGTTGGCAAGATCTAACTCATGCCCAACCCGAAGACACTGGAATGAGGTTAAGCACATATTTCGTTATCTTCAGGGTACGAAAGAGATAAGATTATTTTTTCCTAATATATACAAAATCGAATTGATCGATTTTGCTGATGCAGGATACTTGTTTGATCCTCATAATGCTCGATCACAGACTGATTATGTATTTACATACGATGGTACAACAATTTCTTGGCATTCAATGAAACAAACTATTACCGTCACTTCTTCTAATCATGCTGAGATTTTGGCTACCCATGAGGTTAGTCGTGAATGTGTGTGGTTAAGGTCTGTAACCCAATATATTCGAGAAAATTGTGGTTTACTCTCTCGAAAAATCTCTCAAACAGTCTTATATGAAGATAATACATCATATATCGCCCAACTTAATGAAGGATACATAAAGGATGATAGAACAAAACACATCTCACCAAAATTCTTCTTCACTCATGATCTACAAAAGAATGGAGACATTGATGTGCAACAGATTAATTCATGTGATAATTTGACAGATCTATTTACTAAGGCGTTCCCTACTGCTCTATTTGAGAAGTTAACTTACAATATTGGATTGCGTCAAAGATATTGTCTGATGTATTTATGAGGGGGAGTCAAATACACGTATTTTTTTCCTGGAAAAGGTTTTGTCCCATTGGGTTTTTCCTGGAAAAGGTTTTTAATGAGGCAACATATTTTGTGTATTAAAGATATATTTACTCTTTTTCCTTCGCTAAGTATTTTTCCCACAGAGTTTTTATCTTAGTAAGATTTTAACGAGGCACAATATCTTCATTGATATTCAAGGGGGAGTATTAAGAATATTTTATTTATGGTGAATATCCATGTATTAGAGGAAGGCTTAATGAGCTTTATAATTAGGGTTTAATACCCATTGGAATTAGAGTTTTCATCTTATACCTATAAATATAGACTTTTGGAGAAAGTTTTGTCCACAACTCAACTTTGAGAATATAATAATATCTCTCTTTTCTCTCCTCTTCATTCATCTATTCTAGTTCTTTATTTTATTCATAACATAAAACTTTTTATAATTTTTTCCAAAAAATTATAGTATGGTTAAATACGAATAATATTCGAATGTAAACGTGAGTGAAATAGAAATAATTTTATAGTTATTCAAAATTATTTAATATTTAAAACTAATGGTATAAATAATATTTTTTATTATTTTATGTTGAAACTTTAAATTATGAAGTTGTAATTATAATTATTTTGTGTTTAATTTTTTATTAGAGTTATATTTTTATTTATTTATTTTTAAATAATAAAAATAATAAAAAATATTTTATATGAAATCAAAGTCAAATTTTAAATTTTAAAAATTCGATCTATATTTTTTATAATCTAAATTAGATTGAATGACAGACTAAGACTAAAATATTCGATTTAAATAAACCGAAAATCTCACTTACCCGTACTTACCATTCTTCCTTTAACCTCTCTTTCAGCTTCGACTCCAAACCTCAGATTGGTTCCGCCAAAGCTAGCCTTCGGTCCCGAACGTCAAATATGATCATCCGTTAGTTAAACAAAATGAAAAATTCAAATTCAAATTCTAACTCTTATTTTCTTATAATTCTGATATTCTTAAAGGATTGATTCTTCGGACTCCGTTTTAAAGCCTTATCCTCTCAAGTCTCAACTGTGATTCATTCCTCATGTTTATTTCCCAAGAAACCCTAACTCATATATGTTTTTAACGAGTTAAGTATCGTTAAACTTAACTTAAGATTTTAAGTCGGGTTTAAATTCGAATAATTCGTAACAGTTGTAAGGTAAGGTCTCCCATCCCAATACGAGTTCAGTCGTAAGTCTACCCATTCAACCATTTTTCTGGGCAAAAGAAAAAAGTAGTTGATCGATTCTGCCCTTTATTGAATCTAAGAAATTTAAGTTCAACTTGACTTATTAAGGATTTAAGTCGAGATTGAATTTTATTCGAACCCAATCGAGTTAATTGATTGGTCTTTAATCGTGTCGGACTCAAATAATTCGTGGTTTACCATGTCTCATTAAAACCTTGTGAGTAAAAATCTTTGATACACAAATTATCTAAACTCAAACTTATTAATTATAAAGTATATGAGTTTAATTTAGGCTTTAGAATTTTAAATTGTTATATTTAGAACTTAATATTTAGATTTTAAGGTTTAAACTTTCGTTTAAGATTTATATTTTAAGATTTTATCGACTTAATGTTTTATTGACTTAATGGTCCTGCCGAACAAGTAGTAGTACCGTCAAACAGACAGGACCAAATTTCCACGTATTAGTATCCATGGGAATGTCTAGAAAGTATATGTATTGAAAATACCGATATGAAAACACCATTCGCATCTCAGCCTATAGTAAAAGACGATATTTATCATATACAGATTCCAATAGGAATATAAAGAAATATATTACTCTTCGGATATTAAAAAAAATTAATATATTCGAATCAAACATATATATCGATAGCATAGGCAGGCCTGTGCAAGAGCATCTACAATGAAGAGGCAACCACATGTCCTTGTTGTGTCATCCCTGCACAAGGCCATATATCACTACTAACGAAACTGTCGATCCGAATCGCTGCTCATGGAGTTAAGGTAACATTCGTCACCACGGAAGTCGAACACGCGAAATTTATGAAGACACTGCCCGAGAACTTCAAAGAGAAAAGCTCGATAACCCTTGTTTTGATACCTGATGGAGTGGATGAAGATGCACGATATGACGCTTTCAAGACTTTAGAGGGATCGAGACGATACGCAGGGTTATACCAGCTTATGTGACGGACTTGATCACGGAAACCAATCAGCCGGGTGTCATGAGAAGATCAGTTGTGTTGCTGATACATCAGTTGGAGGGGCACTGGAAGTGGCCAAGAAGATGGGGCTTGAAGCTGTGGCAATCTGTCCTGCTGGTGCACCATGCTTGGCCTTGGCAAACAAGGTTCCTCGACTGCTTCAAGATGAAATTATAAACACTGATGGTAAGACTATACATGTATGAAATCATACAAGCCATTGCTTGGTGGACCTAATTGTAAAACTTGAATTTCTAGGGACTATAATGAAAGATGAGCCGATCATGCTATCAGAAGATGTCCCTGCCTGTGCCTGGAGCAGCTCAGATATTGGATGGAAAAGCAGTCATCCAATCTTAAGCAAAGCTTTACTTGGATTTTACTCTATTGTTCCTCAGTATGCAGAATTTTATGATCTTATACTCTGCAACTCGGTTTATGAACTAGATTCATCACTCTTCAAATTGATTCCCAAAGACCTACCCATCGGTCCATTACTTTTCACCAACCATTTAGGATCTTTCCCTTCAAACACTTGGCCTAAAGACTCGACATGCTCGGCTTGGCTCGACAAACAACCTACCGGTTCGGTCATTTACGTCGCATTCAGAAGCTCAACGATAGCATCAGCGAAACAAGTCCAAGAGCTAACCCTTGGTCTTGAACTTTCAGGGCAACCGTTTCTATTAGTTCTTAGACCAGACTTCATGGATGGATCTACGGCAAGATTCCCGGACGGGTTTCACGACCGAGTATCCGAACAGGCAAAGATCTTCGAATGGGCACCACAGGAAACTGTGTTGTCTCACCCATCAGTGTCGTGTTTCGTGAGCCATTGCGGATGGAATTCGACCATGGAAGGCCTGACCATGGGTGTGCCTTTCCTATGTTGGCCATACATGGGTGATCAGTTCAGTAACAAGAAGTACATATGTGATGTTCTGAAGACAGGTTTGGAGTTGAGGACAGACGAGACTGGACTTACCAGCAGACATGAAATATGTTCAAAAATAAACACACTGACCTCATCTGATGTAATAAAAGCACAAGCATTGCATGTGAAGGACATTGTTAAAAAGAGTTCCATAGAAGGTGGATCTTTTTTCAATAACTTCAAGAGATTTATTGAACATATTAAGAGCCTTTAGTCCCTCAAAATTCGTATGTGTTCGATATATATGTAAGTAAAACATCAATCTGAGAAAGTAATAAGTTATTGAGATATTATCTTTTACATACAATCGATTTAATGTATCATATATTAAATATTTTACATTCATTGAAGTAAATGAAACAAGATACATATTATAAGATGCGTAATTATTGCAAGAAAAATTGACGAAATTACATCTGTCTTTGAATGAAAATAATATCGACAATGTACTCGTCGAACCATGTCATCCGCAACTATATTCTGATTACAAGACACATCCACTCAGATCTGAAGTGAAGAAGTATTTTTGAGGGTTTATTGACTGCTTGGTCGTTAAATATTGCTCGTTCGGTGATTGAGTTGAATTGCACGAAGACCATCCGGTTCACCCAAAATTCTAAACCGAGTATCTCCTCGATCGGTTTAGTGCTGCATACTGCGAAGATTAATAGATGATATCTGCCCCTCGGAAGGTCGACTAAAACTTTATAGCATTAAAGGTGAAATATAATTTTTTTTTTCATTTTTAAGAAAAATGAAAAATAATTTTAGAAATCAGAAAGTGTGTAATCTGTTCCTCGTCTAAGTTTACCAATGGTCCACTTCTCCTGAAAACAAAGTTAAAAAATTAGAAATGCTTGAATCAATAGCGTAAAAAATAAAAATCATTATTTTTAAACTAATTATCACTTCAAATAATATAATAAACCAGGTTTGATAATTTACTTGATTAATATTTTTTTTAAACCTCAACTTATTATATAACAATAATTTGTTTGGATAATATTTTAGAATTTTTTTTAATTTGTGGATTTTATATTTCTTAGAAATTTATGGAAAGATTTATGTATACATGAAATGAAGGGAAATAAATAAATTATCTTTAATGAGACTATAATATGTTAAGATTATAAAATACATAAACCTATACAAATAGGAGCAAAAATCTCTATTGAAAAAATCTCTATCTCTTTTTTATACCTTCTTTCATGTCTCTTTTGAAAAAAATTGAATTTTAAACCATTTTTATATCCTAAATCCTAAACCTATACCCTAAAAAATACACCATACCCTTAATTCCCTAAACCCTAAACCTTCTAATTTGAAGTGGAGGTATAAATGGAGGCATGAGGAAGAGCTAGACGATTTGCACCCTACAAATAGGGTACTACATGTAGTTTGTACCTTTATTGTATCTCTATTGGTGTCTTTACTTTAAATTAGTAGATTTAGGGTTAAGGTTAAGGGCTATGATTAAGGTTTAAGGAACTAGGGGTAAGATGAATTTTTAAGGATAAAAATTATGGTTAAAGTTTAAAAATTAATTTTTAAGAATTTTTTAGTAGAGGGCATAAAAGGAGAATGATTAGGAGGCAGAAAATTTTTACTCATAAATGCACCAACATATTTTTGAGTAGAAATCCTTTGCCTCCTTATCATGTCTTTTAAACCCTAAAACTTATTTTCTATATCCCAACCCTTAAATCCTATACCCTAAAAATACACTCTACTTTTAATTTCCTAAACCTAAAAATATTAAAGGAGACATGAAAAAGAGACATACAATTTCTACCCATGTTTTTTTAGTAATTGTAATGAATTTTAAAAAAATAAAGAAATGTTACCTTAGAATTATGTTGAGTGTAGAATTGTAGTGGTAGTTGATATTCCTCCATCTTCCAATGTGTTTTCTTTGATTTGGCAAAATAAATGAAATGGGTTTTGGTGGCTAATATATTTTCATTTGTGTCTAATATGAGCTCCTCATGAGTTGATTTCCAAAACCCTAATTCATTTGCTTTGCTGTGCATATAATCAAAGCTCTCATCGTTGTAAATAAAGAAGAACCACTCTCTTTCTTCATCAGAGAATTCGACTGCAAAATAAACAAGAAAGGAAATAAATTATAAAGCAAATAAAAAATGATACATATGGTTCTTTATGAATTATTACTTTTGAAAGAATTTATATTCGATACGTTAAGCTGAAATTTTTAATTTTATGGAGTTCTTTAGGTTTAGTGCTTATGAATTTAGTTTAGGGTGTATGATTTAAGGTTTAATTATAGAGTTTTGAATTTAGGTATAATTCCTGAAGTTAAAGATTAGTTTAGGGTTCAAAAATGATGAATTATATTTTATTCTATAACCCTAAATTTAGACCCATAACCCTAAAATTAATCACTAAATTCTAAATTACTAAATCTAATCCCTAAATTAAGAGTATAAACCCTAAAATTAAGATGTCGATGAATTCTAAAATACTTGTTTTCCGAACTAGTACATTTGCTATAGTACCTTAGAAGTCAGAGTTAATTAAATCCGACTTTAAACACTAATTTTAAAACAAAATATATCCTAATGGTTGAGTTAAGAGGTTCCAACTATGGAGAAATTATATCATGAGCCTGGCTCGTCAGGTTATTTGTGATCTCGTTCAATCGTAATCATCCATTTTACCACTATCTTACAAGTTATTTTTTCAACCGATAAATCTCCACTCAAGTTTCATGACATTTAAAAAATATATTATCTGAAAATCAAATTAATGACATAAATAACTACTGATGAAATAAGTATTTTTATTAATTAAAAACATAAATAACACGACGAACTGGTCCGTAATGTATTATCTCCTAAAGTATTCGAGAGAATTGAATTTTTTTTCCAGAGAAATACTATTCATAGTGGGATTCATCTACGTTTTCAAATCATCGTTATCACTGTCAGCAGAAAACAAACCTAGATACAAACTGCCACACATCTGTTTTTCAATTTTCATACAAAAATACATCACATTTCTTATTTCATCTATTCAAATTCGAAAGAAATTTTTTTTGTTTGAATAAAAAAAATACATTTCCGATAACAATGACTGATCCACGACTCGGATGTTTTCATTCCATTCATCTAAGACAGAAACAAGAACACAATCTAGGGTTTCATTCTTAAACACAAAAGATCAAACAAGAGAGATAGAAAAAGACATACCTAGATCCATAGGAGGCTTGCCATAAAACTCAGTGGCATTGATTTGTCGGAAAACTGGAGCAGACAGAGGCTTGTAAATCACTTTGTTTATCAAATAATGAAGGACCAATTCTTTGTCTGTGGGCAAAAACCTAAACCCTACTGGAATTTCGATCTCCATTATCTTCTTTCCGATCCTGATCTTACAGTAACCAAACATCTATCTATCTGTATGTATATATAGCTATTTACATAACGAAGAAAGAAGCATTTGAAATGCATGGGGTGCTACAAAACGGTGATAATCGTGGAATCCTACTAGAACTTTGACACGTAAATCTTTATACGAAAACCAAACAGAAAATGACTTTTTCTAGCTTTGGAGTGTTTGGTTTTTTTTAAAATTATAGTTTCTTGTTGCTGTCTTTGTGGGATGATTGATTGGATAGTTTGTACTGCTTGACTTTGTAATCTATGTCTGGGATACGAATGGAAATTGTGTTTTTAAGGTAATAAAATACTAAGAACTCCTTGTTTGTTTGGTCACTAATACTTGATCATGGATAGGACTGACTATACTAATATTGTAGTTTTATTATGTAAATAGATGGGTTTAACCGGATTTTTTTAATGAGACTAGAGATCTGAATGTTCACTTTACGAATATAAATTAGGTCAAAAGTTTAGGGTTTAAGGTTAAGGGTTATAGTTACGGTTTAAGAAATTAGGAGTAAGGTGTATTTTTTAGGGTGTAGGTTTTAGGATGTAGAAAATTAGGGTTAGGGTTTATGATTTAATTTTTTTAAGTATTTTTAATAGGAGACATGAAATAAGATATGACTAGGGGCAAAAGATTTAGGGTGTAAATTGTCTACCTCTTTTTCATGCCTCTATTCGTGCATCCGTTTTAAATTAGAGAGTTTAGGGTGTAGGGCTAGGGTTGTGGTTAGTGTTTAGGGAATTAAAGGAAATGATGTATTTTTGTACGATTTAGAAAATAAGAGTTAGGGTTTAAAATTTAATTTTTTAAATTTTTAACAGAAGACATGATAAAGAGACAAAAAAAATTTATTACGTATAAAAATAATGAATTTTATTTATTTAAAATAATAATCAAAGATATGTGACAATAAAAAAACTCCCACAAAATGTACCTTGTTTCATAATCGAAGATACGTATAAAAATATTTTTGTAATATATTAAATTATAATATATAGTAGACTGATATTTATTAATTAATTATTTTATTTATTTCATCATTTGTATTATATGTTGCTTGTTTTACGAAATTTTAGAAAGAAAAAATTATATAAGATGTATAGTATAAAATGATTTAAATGATAAATTTATTTTTATAAAATTAACTTTTATTTTTATTAAAAAATATAAAAAATAAATATATCTTATAAAATTAATAAGTTTTTAGAAATGATATTTTAACCGGGATAATTTATAATATAAATAAGATAATTTTATCAGGAAAGGGTAATAAAATAAATAAGGCTATATGTATCATCGCCTTTTAGTTCACACGTGTCACCCACCTGAACTGCTAACATGTCCACAGCTCTATAAAGCCACCCACGACCGCTTACAACTGAGATCGAAAGATTATTAGTTAAATCTTGTTTATCATGTCATCCACGATTTAAGTAATTAAAATTGTTGATCTTTAAATAATTATTTAATAATTATTTACTTGTAAGAAAAATATAATGATTTATTTTGATTTAATGATCTTGATTACTTAAGATCATAAATAATATAGTGAATAAGGTTTAACTAATAATTTTTTTGAGATGGTACCCAATTTCTGTACCACCTACCCTCTTTTTAATACCACGTGGCATTTAAACCAAAGTTTAAAATCTGTGCACTTTGCACACGCTAAATGCAAGCTTCTTCGCTCCAAATTCATAAAATTCATTTTAATGAAATTTATTTTTCTTTAAAAATACAAAAAATACTTAATAATGAAACTTGATTTAATTTCATCGCCTTTTGAGCTTTGGATAATAATGTCGAAATTTTTCAAAGGGCTTGAAATTTTGGTTTCTTCGAATCTCGATTTTCCCACTGTTCCTCGTTCTCTGTATATATGTGAAATTCAAATCCAATTGCCTCAGCGTTTTCTGTCTGTGATTTGATCGATCCTCTCTCTCGTTGGCCGCTTCTGTAAGTCTATGTTTCCCTTTTTATTCTATTTTTTTGAATGGATTTGTTTCTGATTCTTAATGTCAGATTGATTTAGTTATGTATATACTGAATCGCTGTTTGGTTGCTAAGAAAAAAAAAGGCGAATATCAAGTTTGCTTCACTGCGTACGAAGGTTTCCTTATTTTTTTACTGCGAAATTTAATTATATATTTTTCTCCATAGCTCGAACAGTGCATTTTATACATTTTAGATATTTTTTTAACTGTCCTTTCTTTTTATAGCTCTGGTATTTGTTGGGGAATTTAAACCGAAAATTTCATTTTGATTTAATTTTATTGTAGGTTGAACTTTTATGAATTTATAACTTATTTTATTTTTAAACACAGGAACTGCAGTTTTGGTATTACTTGTTTTTCTCAATGGCTAGACATTCTTTGTAGAGTTAGAAATCTATATACACGGTTTTACTTCTCAGGTAATTATTGTGGAATTTATGTTTAGATTTTCCTGTCTGATTTTGTGTATTGATAGTCAATTTCCTCCCCCCTTCAATGGCCAGGCATTTTCTTAGAAAAAAAGGGCTTCTAGTATTGCTGTGAGACAAGAGAAGTGAACCGAATGAGATGGTGTAAGAAGTATGAATATGGATTGTTATAGCCACCGGTAGCATCTAGCAAGCGTTTGTTATAAGGAGCTATTTGTTTTGGCATATGTGGATTTGATGGTGTACTGCCTGTGAGTGACGGTAGAATGCGGCTGTTTAAGTTTTGAAGAATGGACGAAGAAAGTATGTTGCATCCCAGTTGGACTGACAAGAGCCCGGCTGAAATGCAAGTTTTTTCACATTTATTCATTCTCTCTTGTGTTATCGCTGGCCTGGCTGGTATATTGACTATAGTTTACACCACTTTCCAGTGGAGAAGAAATATTAACTTAAGTTGGATGAAAGCTGTAGCGCGGTCAAAGAAAAACCCGAAGGCCAAACATAAGCTTCCTGGAGCTCCTCACACTTGGGAGCTGGAATCTGTTTCCCGTGGAAAGAATATACATTGCTGTGCTTGCTTGAAGCCAATGTCACCTTCCCAAACTCTGGGACCGATGGTAGCTTCGGATAGTTTCATTCACCGTTGTAGTACCTGCGGTGCATTGGCTCATTTAAGCTGCTCGTCGCGTGCACAGAAGGATTGTAAGTGTGTATCTATGATTGGGTTTGATCATGTGATGCACCAGTGGGCAGTTCGATGGACAGAACTTACCGATCAACCTGATGAAGCATCATTCTGTAGCTATTGTGAAGAGCCATGCACTGGGTCTTTCCTTGGTGGTTCTCCTATTTGGTGTTGCTTGTGGTGCCAACGACTCCTTCATGTGGACTGTCACAGTAGTATGTCTAATAAAACTGACAAAATATGTGATTTAGGACCATTCAGAAGGTTGGTTCTCTCACCTCTTTATGTTAAGAAATTGAACCCCAATTCTGGTTTTCTGAGCTCAATCACACATGGTGCAAATGAGTTAGCTTCTTCAGTACGGGAAACCATTAGGAGTCAGAGCAAGAAGCACAAGCATAATAATAAAACTACAGCTGATACGGGTAGTAATGGTAGCCTCTGTGACACATCAACAGAGGACACTGCTATAGAAAAGAACTACAATGATACGAAAATAGAGTCAAATGCTCATGTAAGAAGAAGGGGATCAATTAATCAGAAGGATGAGTCTCAAGAATTAAGGATGAAGCAAAGATATGAGCTATCTGATTTACCATCAGATGCGAGACCATTACTGGTTTTCCTCAATAAGAAGAGTGGTGCCCGGCGTGGATATTCCCTGAGGCAGCGCTTGAACCTTCTTTTGAATCCTGTTCAGGTTTGATTGATTATCTATGAAAGTTTTAAAAGAAAAAAATTTATGTGTGTACTTCCATTTACTTGATGTGCGAGAAGTAAATTAGTACCCAAACAGATTATAAGGAGTGCTGCTAGCTGAACTTGATAAAATTTATCACTTAATACCATATTAATTACTGTAGTTAAATTTTAGAATCATCCATCTGTCTTTGGCTGTTTTCCCGTTACAAATGAATGGCAGACTCACTTGAAGTTGAAGAGTAACCAACACAGCCTTCCAAGGTAGGGAGAGTTTTCTGAAGTCTTGGTTTCCCATATCATACTAGAGTTATTATTCAATGCATCAGATATTAGCTAATTGGACAGGAATGACGTTCTGAAAAGAAAAAAGAAAAGTGAGTGAGAGGAAAAAAATTGTAATTGCATACTGTCACTTGCCATGCACGTATTTTCTTTTTGGGTTTCATAATGAATTGATAACCTTATAATTATACCGCAACCGCTGACACTACGGATGGATTGTCTTTCTTTTTTATTTATGTTCTAGTTGTTCTGAATTTAGGTTTGGGTCTCGACTTTGATTGTTGTCAATATGTTTTCTGATTTGATGTTTTGGAGGGTTTTCTCTTTAAAATCGATCAGTTTTGTTGTTTTTGTTTTAATGTTTTTGACTTGTTTTCAAGTTTGATGTTTTTGTTTGTGTATTCTCTTGAAAATTGATCACAGCTATTTGTTGGTTTTTCAATTTCATGTTTTTGATGGTTTTGCCCATTCAGGTTTTTGAATTGAGTTCAACACAGGGACCAGAGATGGGTCTCTTTTTATTCAGAAAAGTTCCTCATTTTAGGATACTTGTATGTGGAGGGGATGGTACTGTTGGTTGGGTTCTGAATGCAATAGACGAGCAAAATTTTGTTTCACCACCTCCGGTTGCTATTCTCCCTGCTGGAACTGGAAATGATCTGGCCAGGGTGCTATCATGGGGAGGTGGTTTGGGCTCAGTAGAAAGACAAGGGGGGCTCTGCACAGTCTTGCAGGACATAGAGCATGCTGCAGTGACAATTCTTGACCGCTGGAATGTAGCTGTTTTGAACCAACAGGGGAAGCAACTTCAATCTCCAAAATTTATGAGCAATTATCTAGGTATGCACACTAGTTCTTTTTAAGTCTTCTAGAATCTGATTAAGTTCTACGTCTAGATTGTCTAGTTGGAATTTGACCTTACAGAGGGAGAAGAAAGGAAGTAGAGGGATTTTTTTTTATCATAGATAGTTTTTGTAATTTGCTTGGATATGGATTTGGTCACTTGTTTCATTATATCTATAAATATCTTTCAATGATATTGTGCAGATATTTGTCCATTGATCCCCTGAAATTGTGAAAATCATTTGAATTGGTCACTTGGTATTTTTGTTGGCTGACTGGTAGATTTATCTTGTTCAATTTTCTTGTTTGGATGAGTATAGTGGTAATCCAATGTCTTCCCATTCACTTGTTATAACTTCGTAGTCTTCTCATGCTTTATGTTTAGGGATTGGTTGTGATGCAAAAGTCGCTTTGGACATTCACAACTTGCGAGAGGAGAATCCTGAGAAATTCTATAATCAGGTTGTTATCATCTTCTTGCAACGTGCTTTTCAAGTACTATGCAAAATAAATTTGATGGTAAATTTGATGGTTTATGGAATAATTATGTAATTTGTTCAACTGGAAAATGATTTTTAATTTCAGCCTACCTGATTATGATAGCTAGGACTTTCTAATCTTTTCCCTTTACATATGTATAGATACGTGGTTTTAGAAATGTAAATATTTAATACAATGGTGTCAATTGGAAACTTGTACCTCATTGCAAATACTTGCTCTCTGAAATGTTATTACAATTTAAAGACTGGAGATCTTATATTAACCGGTGAAACCTAGTCTTTGCGTACTTCACATGCAGATTTCCGCCTCTTTACCATTTATCTCATAGCGGAAGTATACCTTTGAAGTACATAAAAAATTGAAATGTTTTCTGTGAAAGCTATCTACATGAATTGGATGTATTATATATATATTTTTTTGTATTAACTTTTGCATGCCTGATAATTTTGGCTTATTGGCTGTACATTTCCACATTGCTGAAGTTACCTCAATATACATGCAGTTTACGAATAAAGTGCTTTATGCAAGAGAAGGTGCTAAGAGTATAATGGGTAGGACGTTTGAAGACTTTCCTTGGCAAGTTAGAGTAGAGGTGGATGGTGTTGAGATAGAGGTCCCTGAGGTATGGATGCTAGCTTTTATTTAATTGCATTTGTGATAATTGTTCAGAAGAGTTTTTCTTTCTTAACATTTCCAATTCAACACACAGACTATATATTAGCATATAATTCAGAAATATTAAAAGATCTGATCAAATACACAGCTGTTGCTTCTAACAAGAAACTTATTTTAAAACTTGGTCCTCCCATTTGCTCTTTTTCCCATCATAAAGCTCTTATTTTGGTTATATTGTTTACATATTGATGCTAAAGCATTATAATAGTGCAAATAAGTATTGATTACGCTTACTGTAAATGGCGTTATGATGCTATTTTAAATCTATACAGGACGCTGAAGGGGTACTTATCGGAAACATTGGAAGCTACATGGGAGGTGTAGACCTTTGGCAAAATGAGGATGAGACATATGAGAATTTTGATCCTCAGTCTATGCATGATAAAATACTAGAAGTTGTGAGCATATCTGGAACTTGGCACCTCGGAACGCTGCAGGTAATATAGGCCCTTGAGGAATGTTACTGATGTTTTAGTGTTAAAGTTCTATCTTGCATTTATCTAAAGGCATATGAAAACAAGTTCTACCAAAGTTGGTTTAATGCCTTGGGAATTTGGTTTTATCATACCATATCATCTGTGTGAGTGTAGACAGCATGATGCCACACACGCACAATGGAATAACTCAGACTTTACCTTTTTTTTAGTTATCCAAGATGTGTTAAAGCTTGAAGAGAAGTCTAAATTAACGAGAAGTGTTAAGAGTTTTTATTTAATATCTAATTAGAGTTTATCCTTAATTAGTAGTTTAGATTTATTAGAATTCTTATTTAAATTATGAGTAAATATTATTTAAATTAGAGATAAAATATAATTTTAGTCATATTAAAACTCTATTTTAGCTTATTTAAAGGCTTATTCTGTAATCATTTGATATAGAAGAATAATAAGAAAATACAGAGAAACACTTTGTTCTCTCTGAAAAATATCATCTTTCGTTGTATCTACGGCCACTATGGCCTTTTCTCACATGGTTCAGAGCCAATAACGGTCTTAATATTGTCACCATTGTTGCCATCTATAATCAGAAACAAATCGATGATTTGATTTTTTAGATACATATAATTTTTTCTCACTGCTATCATTAGACCACACTCATTCATTGGCTTCTCTCCTATTAAAATTCTTACATCTCTAGTGAAATTTCTACTGGTTCTATCTTAACCAATTAAAAAGATGGATGAAAAGGTTATAGTTTAGTTTTAAAAACTGTTTGGTTATAGTTTAGCTTTAAAAACTTTTCGTTCTATCTTAGCCATCCGTTTCAAAAGATAGGAGAAAGAGTTATAGTTTAGCCTTAAAAACTATTTGGTTCTATCTTAGCCATATGTTCTAAAAGATAAGAAAAATGTTTAGTTTATCCTTAAAAACTATTTGGTTCTATCTTAGCCATCCATCGATAGATAAAAAAGTTATAGTTTAGCTTTGAAAATTAGATATTATTCTTTAAGAATTCTACATCAAAGATCCAAACTGAAACTCTAGTTTGTGTAACTATCAGCTTGAGGGGGAGTGTAGTTTTTTTTTATCATTTCGTGCATCATTCAACTCAAATCTTTTAATCAAGAACCGCGTGCTGGAGCATCTAAATCAAAGACTCCTAACCTGAGAACATGGAGTATTTTTTTCCGAAGAAACAACATCAAAAAAAGAGTAGGGCATCACATCCAAGATCCAAGCTGGTGCTTTACTACATTTGTTCACCAGCTTGAGGGGAGTCTTAGTTATCCAAGATGCGTTAAAGCTTGAAGAGAAGTTTAAATTAACAATTAGAGTTTATCCTAATTAGTAGTTTAGATTTATTAGAAGTCTTATTTAAATTATGAGTAAATATTATTTAAATTAGAGATAAAATATAATTTTAATCATATTAAAACTCTATTTTAGCCTATTTAAAGGTTTATTTTGTAATCATTTGATATAAAAGAATAATAAGAAAATACAGAGAAACACTTTATTCTCTCTGAAAAATATCATCTTTCGTTGCATCTACGGCTATCATGGCCCTTTCTCACTTTTTTATTCCTGGATCCAACTTTTTAATGTTTTATGTTTTTGTTCCTTTTTATGTTTAAGTTCTGAAAATTTGACATAAGAGTTTGCTTTGTGCTATTTCAGGTGGGGCTTTCTCGTGCTCGAAGACTTGCACAAGGACAGTCTATTAAAATACAGCTCTTTGCTGCATTGCCTGTTCAAATTGATGGAGAACCTTGGTCTCAGCAGCCATGTACATTGACCATATCACACCATGGACAGGTCTTTTCCCCTCTTTCATGTACAACACACTTGGCATGTCTCTGATTTATATTGTTATTCTCTTTTTGCATCACTCGAATTCTCGCAAAGTACTTCGTGCATCTTCTAAAATCTTTTCCATCTTATCGTTACATTCCTTGTCATTACGATTAAATGATATGTGCAGGCCTTCATGCTGAGGAGGACAGCCGAGGACCGTCTAGGTTATGCAGCTGCCATAATAACCAATGTGCTCGAGAGTGCCGAAACAAACCACGTCATCAACACGTCACAGAAGCGAGCTCTTCTTCATGAAATGGCATTAAGGTTGACTTGAAAGGTTTTTCTTCTTCTCCCATAGTCCTAAATTTCTGCACTCAGCATTCTAGTTCTTGGTGCATGAACATTTCTTAAAAATCTTTTGTTCTATATCTTATCTGTTTCCTCTCCTTACCGAATGTGTATGTATGAATTTTCTTAAACCTGAATTTGAAAGGAGCCCTTCGAATATAAAGAAGGGTATATTTTTGGAAAAAAAAACTATATTGATTGATTAATATTTTTGGGAGTACTTAATATTTTTTGTGACTTAAATGTTTCACCTATTTTAAATTTCTGGATTTTAAAATTTTGATTTTTTTAATAATTTTAGAATATTAATTTTTTATAAAACCTTCATCATCCAAAATGTCGTATTTCATCATTTAACTATATCATTTTTTTTATTGGTGAGAATCTTATTCGTACTTTTATTGTTGAATATTTATTGATTTTTAACGATAAGATGGTAAAATTTTTTATAATAAAAGTTCAAAGAAAACAATAACAGACAATGATGATTGAGTCATTTTAGAAGGCTTTAAAAAATTAAAGATTGCTGGGTAATTAATATTATTTAGTTTTTTCCCTAAAATTTAAAACAATAAACTATACCACTTTATTGCTTTTATAAGTATTAATAGCCATCAGTGCCGTCTTTGGGTATGGGTCGGAAGGGTGCCCGTCGGGCCTATTTTTTAATACTCGATATTATGATTTTATTTTTTAATATTTTTAAAATTTTATTTTATTTTGTATTAGGAGTTAAATTATAATTTTAAAAATTTTTAAAATTATTTTTGAGTCTAAAATTTTATAACACTTGTTATTAAAGACTTAAAATTTTCTTAATATTTATTATAAGAACACATAAAATTTATTTATTTATAATAATTATTATTTGGAGTCTAATTTTTCTCAATACATGTTATTAAAGAGTTAATTTTTTAATATTTCTAATTAAAAGCTTAAAATTTTCGTCAATGTTTTTTTAGAGATCTGTTATTAGGAGTTTAATTTTTTTCAATATTTGTTATTAATTATATAATTTTTTAATATTTGTTATTATGTATGTATTTTTAAATTTATTTTTTGATATTTAATATTAGAGGTTTAATTTTTAAATTCATCCTTGGGTTACTAAAATCTTGAAAACAACTCTGACTATCCTGATGAGTAATATAAGTTGGCTTTCGTCTCACTCGAAAAATAAACGACCAGTTTTACGTGAACAAGTGTAATTCTTTAAACTAATAGGAAATTGTAATTTCCCTCCATTTACAATTAATAATGAAAAAATAGATGTTAATCTTGTTTTTCATCAGATTAATCAATTTCAAGTAAAATGACTAAAACTTTATCCCTCTACCGGCCTCTGTTGTATACCTACAAAAGTGCATTTACAGTGGTTGCAGCAGAACTTGTGTCCGAAAACAAGCCACACCAAGTTGGTTCCTTTTTTCCATGCTGATGGCGTAACTGTTTAGACCAGACCAGAAGCAGGTGGTTGTTCTGCCGATCGCCCCTGTCCTTTTGGCATTTTCTTTGACCCAGCTGCATAGATAATAATGTTTCAGCCATTCGAGCAGTTTAAAAATTGAACACAAACAGCAGAGATATTGAGTTATCCGCCACATCCAGGCGACTGCCATTTTTTCACCTAATATGCAAATGCAGTGTATTGAAGAGACATAGAGGATTAGGATTCACAAAACTCGTAGTTTTACACGTTTTTTTGAATCATTAGATGGATGAAATAGATGTTTAAGATCAACTATTTACAGTGTGTAAACGGATGTCAGATGACTGAAATTAACAATGGTGAAATAAAACAGTAGAACATATTTGAATGCAAGGAATGATATACCTGTGTATGAAGAACGAAGGACAAACGTAGGAGTGAAGGATGGTGACCGAGAAAGATCGTACCATTTTAATTCACGAGTGCTTTAATTGGGTGGTTAAAATAGGTATCCACAAATAATTGGGTGGTTACTGGATAGTTTACCCTTATTATAAATATTTAAGAATTTTTATATTAATATTTTTTATATATTTATTTTTTTATAAAAAAATATAAAAATTTTGATGTATAACAAAAAAAATGATATATATTTTGAAGATTTATTCAATCGTATAGTTTGGGCTCTTATGATATAAGGTCTTGGGGCTTTCTATTTGATTGTATCGAAAGGCCCAACGAATTGAGAATTTTTTATTGGGTCGGGTCATTTCAAGGCAAGCAGATCATTTATGATGAAAATTATGAGTTTCAAGAGAATGATTTGAAGTATAATTTTTATAATGATATTGATACTGCATCATTTTAACTTGTTTCATGTTAAAATTTGATAATAAATAGATCAGGAACATAAAATTAAAAATAAATTATACCGTTGATCATTAAACTATTTAAAGATATTTATTTTAGTTATTGAATTATAAAAATTATCAATTAGGTCATTAAATTTATTAAATAGACCTATTTTGATTATTACACATTTAGTATTATTATTTATACAATTCATTAATTTAATTTTTATTTAATAAATTAATTATTTAATTAAATAATGACACATAATTATTAAAAATAAATTTAATTTATTCAAATAAAAATAATGATGTTATAATTTCACCCCAAATTTGATTTATATGGTTTTTATTTTTTAAAAGATTATATGGTTTTTTATTAAATAATAAAATAATGAATAATTTATAGTAAATTGATTAGTGGCAGATGATGTGAGCATAAATTTGATTTAATGCCAAAATTAAATAGAACAGAATTAACCAAAAACAATCCGCCACCTTTCTAAAACACAAACGCACAGATATTCCCTGCAATGCAAAATTCGATGAAGTTGACGTTGTTTTTCCATCTGAAGAACAAAACTTTCTGGAATTTAACCCAAACTTGAATTCTTTTGTACTCTCCAATTTTGAATACCAAGTCGATCCATCTCTTTAATCTCTCTTAGTTACCTTTTTCCTCTTCGTAGTTCTTTTCCTGGTTGAGTCTTTGAAGGGAAAAAAGGAGGGAAAACAAGAGTAAAGAAAGCAAGATGGGACATTCTGAGAGTAAATTAGCTGATTCCCAAGCTCGGTGGCGATCGACTGGCATTGTTGCCTTACGCGACTCTAAATTGAAGGCAAGCAATCCTTTTTTTTTCCCGGTATTTTTAATTTTATTTTATAATTTGAGTATTTTAGGATGCAAATTGACAATTTAGGTGATGATGATTTCTGGGTTTTGCTTATTTTGTCTGTATATATGGATTTTTTAAGTCCTTATGTTGCTTACGATAGGGCATTTATGCTTCATTTCTATGAATTTTCTTATGTTTTCCGAAGCTTAATATTGGTTTTGCATAAATGTGAAATGTATATTGTTTATGGGTTGAGGATATTTTCTGGGTGTTGCATAATTTGGTTGGTTCTATGTTTTATTTTAGATTTCTTCAGACTCCTTATGTAGTTTATAGCCCGATTATGCACCATTTATATTGAACTTCTTATGTTCTAGAAATGTGTGTTTTGATTTTAAACAGAGATTTCCTGATGAAGTTCTTGATCTGGATAAATCTGTACGAACTCTTGATTTAACGCAAAACAAATTAGGTATGGCCTTTTCCAACTTGTGAATCAGATGAAACAATGGAAACATAGTAGTTTTTGCCTACATTGTTTGAACTTGTGTATACGTTAGACATAGGTATGAAAACTTTCTAAGGTTCACATGTATTTAGAGGATCTTTCGATGTCATATTTTCATATCCATGTGTTTGACATGAATACTCCAAAAAGGGTGCTTCAAAAAATGAGGAGCTCGAGAACTATAAGATTTTTTGAAATTAATCAGATATGAGGTTGACAATGTAAAAAAATGAGTTGAAATTTAAAAATCAATGAAACATTGGGGACTAATTTTGCTATTACACCTTAAGTAAATGGATGTTTTTTAATGCCACGTGTCACTTTATGAGTGGTCCACTTTTGCCACATCAGATTTTGTAGCGGTAGTAGGCAAACTGGTAGATGGAATGAAACTGCATATATGAAATTGAAAACACAAAAAAGCATATGTACCACATTGAGAAATCAGATATAGTGTATGTATTAATCAATTATTTAACCCTTTCAACAAACGAGGAGCCTGAGAACTATAAGAATTTTTAGAAATCAATCAAATATGATTTCCTTAGTGAAGAATGAATATCATTTATTTTCGATCTCATAAAGAACCTGGTTCCATGGAACCTTAAGTTTCTTAGTTACCATTCTTAGTCAACTTTTATCCTTCCATGCAGTTGAAATTCCTATGGAGATCAGCAAACTAGTCAACATGCAGCGAATGGTAAGATATTTTCAAGCGTTGTTCACAATATGGAAGGTTTCTTTCTATGCTACTTGGATTTGAGTGTCAGATACAAATATGTATTCTGCACGGATATGGTCAGATTTTTTTTTTAAGTTTTTGGTGTTACTGGAGTGTTTTCAGAGGTAGTATACATGTTTCGGGCATGAATGTCAAACCCATATACATAAATACGCACAATAAAAGTATGAACAACATAGGTTTCTTTCAATAATTGAGTGTTGAACTATTCTTTCTTGCCAATCATGTTTGTTGTTTGACCCTTTTTTATGTCATTTTTTTAATTAAAGGGGCAATAAAGTATAGTTCACAGCTAAGTTGCTCTGACCTTTAAATTTTCTCCAAGTATTTTGTTTCCGACACCTATGTTGGGCACATTTTGGATTTGGGAACAAGGATATGACCCTCAAAAAACCCTCTAAATAAATTAAAGTATCAACATATCCACATCGGACACATATTGATCCAACACTCACACATGAATCTGAATAAACATAGGCTTACGCTTTTCACCATCCATTTCATATCACTTTCATATTTTGGTCACTGTTTGTGAATTAGTTACTTTTTGGAACACTAGATTGTACTGTCATCTTTTGCTAATGCTTTCTATTAGAAATTTAGAATGCATCAATTTCTAATATGAGTATCTGCATATGTTGCTCTGACTCTTCATTTTGTTTGAGGTACTCGTTGTCTGAGCAAAATAAATTTGCACGTCTCGTTAGCATATTGGGATATAACAAAAATGTGAAAACTATGGTTTTCCGGTTCTTTGTTTTTCTTGAAGTATTATCTGTGTCTGACAATCGTACCATACGCATGGACATGACCTCCAAGATCTTTCAAATACATGGATCATAAAGTCTGACCATACTGTATCATAAACATATTTGTATCTCGCACTTATTCCCATGTCAGAGTAACACAGTGAAATAGTAAAGTAGCTCTTTTTTCTGCTTTTTTCCCTTCCAGATATTAGCCTCGAATCAGATTCAACGAGTACCAAGTAATCTGGGGGAGCTTCGGTCTCTGAAAGTTATGATACTAGATGGGAACCAAATTACTTGTTTACCAGATGAATGTAAATACCCTCTTGCTAAATAAGTAAGAAAATCTTAAAAGCATTTGTTTGCCTCCATTGTTTGCAGATTTGCTTCAGTGCAATGTCTGCAAACTTGATGGGGTGAATGTACTGTCTCATTGGCTTTTAACTGTATTTCTTTTGTCAGTGGGTGAGCTTGTAAGACTCGAGAAGTTATCGATTTCGGGAAATATGTTAATGTCTTTGCCCGAGACTATTGGCAGCTTGCACAATGTAAGTGACCTGTGTTCCTCCAACTCTACATTTCTTTGATGTATCTGTGTTCAGCACATGGATATCTAGACATGACCTTTAAGGATCCTCCAAAGCATACCTGTATCAAAAACATACTTGTATTCAACACTCACTCTCTAATCCTAGTAACATGGTGTGAAACTGTTCTCTGTAGTGCTAGATTTTGCATATCTTTGCATGCTTGTGTGGTTGAACATGTAAGCACCAGTCACCCAACTTAATTGTAATGGGGAATGAAAAGAACACCCCTGAAGAATAGACATTGTTTAAAGAACTAGATAAACCTATGATAAATAACAGGGGATATGATTGCTTAGAATATAGTCATATAGTTCCCGGATCTTATCTATGTTGTTTGATAATGCAGTTGTCACTGCTTAATGTGTCTAGTAACAAGTTAAAGCATCTTCCTCAATCAGTTGGGATCTGTTTTTCTTTGGAAGAACTGCAAGCAAATGGTATGTTTCTGGATGTATATTTACTTCAGTTGTTCTGATTCTTCATTTTTCTTATAACATGTTTCGGACATGGGTACGAGGATATGACCCTCTAAAGATATCTGGATACATGGAAAATATAAGAAAAAATTGACCCCCCTCATCTTTGGACTGAAGTCCTGTCATGAATCTGATGGATTGGAGAATGATTTATTCTTCTAATGATGGTTTGTGTTACATGGATTCCATAGGTTGTGTTGGATGCAATTATGTGTTCAACACATGTATGTTCAATATTTTTTAAGTTCTATATAGTCGGAGGATCATACCACCAACCCCATTTTCAAATGTGTACATGAACTTCGTGAAAAATGGAGTCAGAGTAACAAAGTTAATTAGGGCTTATTTAACCTAAGTTCTGGCATATAATATAGATCACTGAAACTAAACTGCCACGCTTTCATGCATTTAATCCTGTTTCTACCTTTTTCAGATAATCTTATCGAAGAACTTCCTGCATCTATTTGCAATCTTGTTCAACTAATGTCACTTACCTTAGACAATAACAAAATCAGCCAGGTAAACTGCATAGGCACTATCATTTCTAAGTTCCTCATGCTTTAAGATGATTGTCACAACTGATCGACCGACAAGGTATCCTCAGTTTTCTGGACCGCATCACATCGTATATCTGTTATTGTCCTCTCTGAGGACCATGGTTCTCTCAAGGTTTTGTATCCCGAGTATCAGAGTTGCAAAAAGGCCTCTTATATGGGGAAGTCCTAGATTCGAACCTTCGGAGGAAAACCTTTGGGTGATAAAGCCTTGAGGGACCTATGAGTGTCCAAAGAGGACAATGTTGGATTGTGGGCATGTGACTCAATGCTGCCTGGGGAAATGAAAGTACTTTGCAGTCAGATGGTCGTGAGTATGACAATAACACTGGTCGTTCTTTTATTATATATCATATGTAAGTTGTGCTAGTTTTAGTTTCTATTAATACATCCGTTCTCCTTTGATGTTTTTTCCAGGCATAGGTCAATGTTTCTCCATTATGGTTTGTCTAAATTTGGAAACTTTAAGAGAAATCCTTAAAAACTTAAGCTTACAGTTTTTTTATATGAACTCTTGTAGAAGACCAACCATTGGAAATAACTGATGAAATTGATAAACATAGCTGAATGTGAAGAGTTAAGCAGGTTATGTAGATTTAATATTTGTTGCAACTTTGTAATCACAATCTGGTTGAACTAATCTTGAATATCAATGGAAGAGAATTAAATATCTTTTGAACTATGTGAAGAACTTAAATTTGACATTGATGTGCGATACCGAGAAATATTATTCCAAAATTTGATAGTGCAATGTTTTCTAATCACACTGTAATTGCAGTGCTGCTTGCATATTTGCTTTTCTTTTTTTAAGTATCTATGTCCGTTTTAATGTATCCAAGTATGACATTAGTGTTCAACACATGAGTATGGCGACATGACCTTTTAGAATTATCCAAATACATTGAAACGCTTAGAAAAACTTATCATATCAATGTCAGACACATGGGTATTGGAATATGATCTCCAAGGATCCTCCCAATATATAGAAAAACTTGGGGGGGGGGGGGGGGGAATCTTATCATACCCATACTGAGGACATATTCATATTCGGCACTCACACTCACCGATGCTGAAGTTCAAGTAACATAGAACTGAACTGTATGAGGACAGTGTTCTGTATTTATACTATGATATCTTTTGTTTGACAGATACCTCCTAATATATTGAAAGACTGCAAAGCTCTCCAGAATTTCTCACTTCATGATAATCCTATTTCGATGTCTCAGTTTCAGCAAGTAAGTTTCTCCATTCCCCATTATTCACTACCAAATTTGGTTAAGAAATATCTCTAAAGTTCATATACATATACATAGATGGATGGATTCGAAGAATTTGAAGAAAGGAGGAAGAAGAAGTTCGACAAGCAACTTGACTCTAATGTGATGATTGATTCCAAAGGCCTTGACGAGGGTGTTGATCTATAACTCCATTGCATTCAAAGTGCCGGTAAGATCGAGTCTTACAGCTAGCTACTCGGATTTTTATTCCAAAATCATCTTGAATTCTGTTTAGTACATCCAGTTAGTTGAGTTTGAACACTAAAAGGCTAACGACTGAATTGAATATATCTTAAATGCTCGACTCAATATCTCCTGAGCGAGTTGAATCGAGTCTATATTTATCCTACTTTGGTTGCAGCATCATACAGATGCAATATCTGATTAAGTTGTACATGTTTCAGTTATTTCTTATTCATGAATTCGATCCGCGATTTATCTTTTCTTCTTCTTTTGAACAAGATGGACCAGATTTGAGCTTGAGCAGTTGAGACGAGCACCAGAGCATGTAGCCACAACCTTGACAACATTTGACACCAAGTAGCTTGGTGTTGCAGTTTGGACTCGGATGTACACTTCCAACACAAAATAACAATGTATACTTATACTGTGACGGAGCCAAGTGGAACATAGAGGACCCATGTCCCAAATTTTTTTGGTTTAATTCTATTTTAAGTCCTACAGGTTTGAATATTAATCAAATTAAGTCATGTACCTCAATTTGCAACCCCTCAAGATTCAATCTTTAACTCCACCCTTGTACTTACAAATTTATGTTGGAATTCTTTGAAAACTAATAATTGTTTTTGTAGTTTATATATATAAGGACATACAATTCATGAATAGTTTGATTTTTTTTTTCAGGTTAAATGAGTGACTGTGACTGTGATTTTGAGGCATTTGATAAGAAAAAGGATTTATTGCAATTTTTTTTAGGCATAAAGATAGTTTTCACCCTTAACGTTTATAATTTTTGTCATTTTGGCCTCTATTCTTTTTTGGGGATAAATTTAGCCCTTGATCTATGTTTTTTTAACAAATAACTCATTTTTTAACTACTATGATAACTGAACGTTAAAAATTTAATAATGGTAACATATCATATATATATATATGTGATAATATATTTTAAATGACTTAACATCTAGTATATCAAATACATAAACGCGGGATATAATTTTATTCCAATCTAAAAATATAAAACAATTAAAATTTAAATAAAATATTAAAAATTATTATTTTTTATTTATTAAAAATTAATTAAATCTAAAACAAAAGTCTACTAAATATTTTCAACCTTAACTATAGTAAAATCAAAATTTTATCTAAAAAGGTATGAACATAATTTGAGAAGAAAGTGTTTTGTATAGTTTGTTATGAGTGAATCAAAGATAAAATTTTTTGATAATAATCAATTGAATTTTTATTATTTTAATTTTGATTTTAAGTATTTTAGTTTTAATCTAAATTGGAGTTTTAGGATTTTATAAAGATATTTTAGTTTAGTTAGGGTTGAGAATATTTAGTAAATTTTTGTTTTGTATTTAATTAATTTTTAATATTTTATTTAAATTTTAATTTTTTTATATTTTATACTGAAATAAAATTATACTCTATATATATGTATATATTTAATAGTTTAGATTATATGTCATTTAAAATATATTATCATATATATATATGATATGTTACCATTATTAAATTTTTAACGGTTCAGTTATCATAGTAGTTAAAAAATGAGTTATTTGTTAAAAAAACATAGATCAAGGGCTAAATTTATCCCAAAAAAAGAATAGGGGCCAAAATGACAAAAATTATAAACGTTAAGGGTAAAAATTATCTTTATGCCTTTTTTTTATTTTTCCAATTTGTGATCTTATCTCCACTTCTTTAAAAATACCATAGATTTAAAATAAAGCAACAAGTGTAATACTTGGGGAATTTTTTTCCTAACTGCAATTTTGCAGCAATTACCCGCATGGAATTTAGTCAACACTATTAATAAGGTTTTAATTTTATTTTTTTTCTAATTTAACTGAAATTCCCATAAAATTTAAGATTAGGGTTCATGATTAATGTTTAAGGTTATAAAAAATTTACCCTTTAAATTAAAAATATAATTTTCATAAATTTGAGGTTAAGGTTTAAGGTTAAGATTTAAGATTAAAATTTTAAAAAATAAAATATAATGTATTTTTTAAAATTTAAGATTTATAATTTATAGTTAATGCTTATAGTTTAGTTTTTTAATATTAAAATACACTAAAAAATATATGATTTTTATCGATTTATAATTTTTTTAAATTAACTATAATGATTACAGTAATACCCGTAAGTTTATAATTATATTCCCGAAATCGTCTAAAACCTTTTAAATGCTTATAGAACAAGCAAAGTCACCCTCAAATATAACGTAAAAAACTGCTACAGTTTCTTGTCACATTCACAGTTGTTCTTCCTTGAAGTTTCATTAATTTTGTTTGGTGATGAAGATACGTAACTTGATCATAGTGATTGTTGGCCCGAACGTAAGTGTTTATTATATTATTAAATTAAATTAATCATTTAAATTAAAATTTATTTTGATTGATTATATGTTTATTTTGTTAATCATTATGATTTCATTAGATCTTAGTTATCGTTTATTTTGGTTTTAAACTTATTAGTTAACATAATAAAAAAATATTAAATATTTAGCCATTTATACATATTATATATAAGACCCTATGATTTTTACCTCTAGACCTATCAAGATTTCATGATCTTTAAGATCGAACCTTCGTTACCTTTGGAACCTCTATTCTATCAAATGATTTTTCTTAATCCAAAAATACTCTTTAAGGTAGAAGCTTGGTTAAGTGGAGGAGACTGGAGAGGGGGAAAAGGGAGCCGTGGGAGTTGTTTTGGTCAAAATGGGAAGGTGAAGTTGCTTTTCATCAAAAAACCTGTTGATTTCTTCAACAAAAATATTTTCTTGCAGTAGATATTGACTTATCGAGAGGGAAAGTTTTGATTTTTAAAAGAAAATTAAACATGAAATTAAAATAACACCATTAGATCTTGCAGTACATTTTGGAAATGGCTACTTTCTCACCACTTTCCATTTGCAAGACTTTCTGACGCGTTGTATCAGTCTCCCTTCGCTCTCTTTAAAACCTATTCATTTCCTGACAATCCATTCAAAGACTCTTCTTTTCTCTAAGAATCTCTGTATTTTTGAACTCCATTGGCTGTTAAATTTAGTTGGATTTTCTCTGCGTTTCCAGTCAAGGTGATTCCCAGGGTTCAATCTTTGTTATTGCCTTATTTCCTGCTTACGGATGGTTTTGAATATTTCCATTCAAGGTGATTCTCAAAGTTGTTGTATTTCTGCCTTGTCTCTATTTTCCTTTGCTCTAAACTTTAAATGCACACGTTGATTGCATTGCAGATTAAAATAGTTTTGTACTTCTTTCTTCATATCAACTGGTCGATTAAAAAGAATGTTGGGTTTTAAGAAATCTCCATTGAGGACTGCTAAGCATAATTCAGTTGATCCTGCGCGTGTTGCTGCTGCTCATTCCAACCCTTTTGATTCAGATGATGAGATTGACAACAAGCAAACGCTTAAACCTTCTAGGACTGCTTCTGAACCTACTCTGAGTCCTCCGGATTTTGGTGCCAATCCTTTTGATGGTGAACGGAAAGTGAATTCTTCTTCATCATATCGGCAATCTCCGGCGTCACGAAATAAGTATAAGAATGATTTCCGTGACTCTGGTGGACTTGAGAACCAACAGGTGCATGAATTGGAGAACTATGCTGTCTACAAGGCCGAGGAGACTACAAAGTCTGTCAATAACTGTTTAAAGATTGCAGAAGAAATGAGAGAAGGTGCCACCAATACTCTGATCACCTTACATCAACAAGGTGAACAAATTACACGGACTCATAGCGTTGCTGCTGGCATCGATCATGACCTTAGTCGGGTACGTCGTTGTTTTTAAAAGCAAAACTTTCTGGTACATGATTGAAGAACTGCCATAGAATACAAAGACATGAAAATTTTTCTTGCTTTCTGTTTATGTTTTAATAAACATGATATCCAGGTTTGATCATGTTGCTATTGTAATGATCCTAAGGAGTTGCCTAAAATTAAATCGATAACGAGGTTCGAGTTTACATGGATGATATTGCCCCAGAAATCATATGAACATGCTATGAGATCCATTCCATCCTGTTCTGAAACCTTTGGAACCTTGAAATCTGTTCAAAGAATCAATAAAACTTTTACTTTTCCTATTATGGATTGATCTTATGAAATGAAAGGGACACTCTTAATGGTAGTTATTTCGGATTTCAGGGTGAGAAGCTCTTGGGAAGTCTTGGAGGAATGTTCTCTAGAACCTGGAAGCCGAAGAAGACTCGTCCGATTGTTGGCCCTGTTATAACAAGAGGTCCATTTTCTAACCTTACACCTCCAGGAATCATCTCTTCATATGCCCTCATTTAAGCATCTGAGAGCATGATTTCTCGTAAATAGAAGTTGGTGATGTCCTTGTTTCCCTTTTTCCTGAACTTTATGTATAATGTTCTTGGTCCACAGATGATTTGCCAAAGAGTAGTTGGTGGCCACTTGGAGCAGAAGGAGAAACTGGGACTGAATTCGGCACCGAGGGGTCGTTCGAAATCTCGAACACTACCCCCTGAGCCGACAGATGCATATCAGAAAGTCGAGGTACTAGACGAAGAAATGAAACAACACATTCGTCTCAAGTCTGAATCTTTTGTGGAATATGCAATTTATTTCTTTTTTTTTTCTGGGATTGTTTAAACAGTTTGAAAAGGCAAAGCAAGACGATGCACTCTCCGATTTAAGCGATCTACTGGGAGAATTGAAGGTTATGGCCGTTGACATGAGGTCTGAAATCGGGAGGTTAGTTTCTTGTTGATTTTCCAAAAAAAATGTTCTTAAGCCCTCCTTTAGTCTTTCAATTTTGAACGTAAATGAACACTCAGAGCTTGCAAGCTACATGGTATTGGCTTGACGGAAAACTCAACTTTGGTTTGGTCTGGTGAATGTGGAGTCGAACTCAAGCAACTTGTCATATTAATGCAAACCGAATTATCTTAATATCTGACTCAAGCTCAAGTTTTTATTTTCAAGTAGTATTGAATATCTCAATTCGAACTCAAGCTGGAGTTCGGATGTAAATAATCGAGTATGATTCGAGCATGTCAATAATTTCAGTTTTCACTAGGTAACCTAGTTTAATCCACACTAATTGATCAAGGCTCGAGCAATTCAGCTTTTACCATAGAACCAAGCTTTGAACTTTGAATCTTAAGCTTCTTTCTTACGGCTACACCACTATTCAAGAATTAACTCGATTCAACCTTGATTTGCAGCCAAATCGATGCTCTGGATGGAGTCCAAGATGATGTGGATGTTCTAAATATCCGTGTACAAGGTGCAAATCAACGAGCTCGTGGATTACTTGGGAAGTAGAATGTGCAGTCTCATGATGAGATTTGCTTCAGCTTCTGATTCCATTTTCAGACTAATGGAGTTTTATAGTATCTTTGTCTCCTCCATATGTTTGTCTACAGTTTAGGCGTAGGATTGTTCTTCAATAGGCACTGAATCTGATATGTGTTGGAATTTGGTCGTGTTTTTAATGGTGTAAATACAAGAAACATTGTGAAATACGTTGAAATCCGAAATATAATTGTTTTCTAGCCAGGCCTGGTTCGTAAATTTTACGAGAAAAAAAGCGACAAATTTTTTCTTTCTAGATGTGTCTTGACTTATTAGGGGTGACCAGTTATCCGGCCAATTTAAATAGAATTAATCTCGGTTTTAATAACCATCGGTTTTTGAAAATTAAAACCAGTCTCGATCGCGGATATATCGGATCTTAAATTTTAAGAACTGGTCTCGTTAATGGTGGGTATCGATTTCAATACCGAGTACCCAGTCAATTAGTTTATTTTTAAAAAAAAATTTAGTGATCGAAAAAATTCAACCACCAATAATAAAATTAGAATATTATAGACTTGAAAATTAAAGTTTTAAAATTAGTCATACTCATAATATTCATACATAAAGAGAAAATTTGATAAAAGAATAAAAAAAACAATACCAGATATTTGGTATTGATTCCGGTCTTTATGAGCACCCAGCGGGTATCAGGTCCAAAAAATCAAAACTAATCCCAATTCAGTCATGATCGAGATCGAAATTTTGGATTTAATCCTGGTCTCACCAAAATCAGTATCAAATAAAAATCTACTAAATCTTATCAAATTCAAAACCGAAACGAGTATCGAGTAATCGTAATTTTTCCCCCCCTAAGTCTCATGGGAAAAGCGAGAATCTTTGCCGCTCCCTTGTTCCATGTTGAGGGACGATATTCTACGCGTTGTTTAAGCATATCAAAATAAGAAAATGAGTGGTCAAATCTCTAAATTAGTCCCTGTGTTATACCTAAATTGTGGATTCTATCCTTGTACTATCCCGGCTTAAAAGGTAACCATCAACTTCTGCTGTTAGTTTTTTAGCATGCTATTACTATTTAAAACCTTGCTTAAATTGTAGATGCAATTTATATTCTCTAATTTGATTATTTTAATATATAATTACTTTTATTATCGTTTTATAGTTTTAAATATTATTAAAATTTTAAAAATAAACGAATAACAATCAAACAAATTAAATCATAAACATTAAATCTATAATTTACACGTAACACAAAAATTAATAATAAAATTTGTCATAAAATAATTGTAAAAAACCCAAATCGAGGGATTGAGTTAAAAAAATTATAAAGTTTAATGAAATTAAATTACTGTTTAAATTTTGGTCACCGAATAATTAGTATTTAAAACCAAAACTATAAAGATAAATAATTTACATTTAAAATTTAAAATTTACTGATAAATATTTAGTCTTTTTGCTTCTTTATGTTGGGATTTTCCCACTCGTTCACGTAAATTTTACGGGGTAAACTAAAAAATGGTGAATTTAGCCGAATTTTCAATTTAGTATATAAATTTTATAAGAAGTTATTTGGGGGTTAGAATTTAGATCTCTTTGTTTACCTCAAAATGGCTTTCTTTTGCTCACTAAAGTTGTTTTTGATTTCCATTTTCGTTTTCTCAATCTCCATTACTCACTGCAAAACTCTCAAGAGAGATGGTAGGTTTTGTTTTGGTTATTTCTACTAGATCTTCTCTTCTTTTTGCTCTGTTTGGTTTGTGAGAAAATGTGGGGGGGAATACTTAAGAAAGGAAAAGTTCTCTTTTTTGACTAAACTCAGATTGTTATACTTGTTCCATAAAACTGGAAGGGGGGGGGGGGGGACGAAAACCCATTTTTTACTACTACTAAGTAAGTTGATTATGCCATTCATTGTGTTCAAATTCATGAATTAAGTTTTGATCTTTTTTGCTTCTTTAGTTATTTTCGTTCAACTTTTTAGGAGTCAGATGTCAACTAAATTCAACTTTTGATCCATTTAGCTTGCTCTTTTGTAGAGCAATTTAGTTGATAAATGTACTTAAGCAGATCTAGGTTAAATGGAACTTTGACACTTTATTTATGGTTAGAACTTAAGAGAATTTGATGTTTAATTGTTGCTGTTGAGGATGAATTTAGGGTTATTGTCATTAAGGATATTAAGATATAATGTAAATAAGCATTGGCGCAATGGATTAATAGTTCATGTCTCGTTGCAGTAAAAGCCTTGAATGAGATAAAAGCATCACTTGGATGGAGAGTGGTATATGCATGGATTGGAGATGATCCATGCGGAGATGGTGATTTACCACCTTGGTCTGGTGTAACATGTTCTACTCAAGGAGACTATAGAGTTGTTACTGAATTGTAAGTATCAGTGCTGCCTATGTTACTCGGACATGGTTCTGAAAGTTGGAGACATGTATGTGTTTGACATGAATATGTTCGTGTTTTAAGTTTTAAGTTTTTCCTTGTATTTGGAAGGTTATATCCTTATATCCATTTCCGGAATTCATTGCACGTGGATCTTTAAGTTTGGTACTTGAAGAAAAATTCAGAGTCGGAGTCATCAATAAAATGCTTAATATGTTTGTTTGTGAAAGGACGGGATTTTGCTTCATTAATGCAACCTAATGAACATTGCAAATGCCTTTTTCTTTCTCATTCCAAGTTTTATTCCAATTGGTCTTTATATCTTATGTTCAGGGTTACTTGAAAGATACTCAAGTGAGTACTTTTCTGTTATGATCGAGTTCAAATGCCTTTTGTGTTCTCGTTTTTACTTGAACTTGCCCCCATGTCTTATGTTTGGGGCTAAGGGAAAGTTAATCAAGTAATTACTTTTCTGTGTTGATTCACTATTGTATGATTGTATCTAATATTTTATCAACTTTGTCATTAGCTTGATATTGTGACCGTTTTCTTTTACAGGGAAGTCTATGCAGTATCAATCGTCGGTCCTTTTCCTATCGCTGTAACTAATTTGTTGGATTTAACAAGGCTGTAAGTTCTCTCTTTCGTGCCTAATAAGCTAAATTATGTGTTTTTCTAAGGTCTGCAAAACCTATTTTTTGTACTATCCTTTAAAATGGCAATCAAATGCCCTGTAAACCTAACCTTCAAACTATAAGATCAGGTTTTGGTCTCCACAAGTTCTTTTAGGATTTAGAATATTGCAGGTACTCGTGTTCAATTCCTGTTATTTGTCCATAAACCACGCAGATGAAATTGGCATTTTAATGCGGTTAACATATATAAATGAATAGGCAACCTGTGCACTTCTGTTCTTCCATCTACTAAGGTTTGGGTAAAAAATTAAGAAAATATATTGGGCTGCGGAGAGCTTGATGCAAGCACGGATTCTTCTGTTTGCCTTTCAGATATTGGCCAAGATTTCTTCACTTGTATCCAATGCCTCACAACAACCTAAGATTTCAACAAGTTCATGTCCATAATTTATTCCTCTCTCTCTCTCATTGAATCCTTTTAAATGTTTACAAAAATTACATTCACCCAGAATAATCTGTCATGTCATCTAGTAACTTAATATGTGGTTGGTCGTGGTTCTCAACAACAAAAAAAGGTAGTTTATGCATGAAATAATCATAACCATAGGCTTTATAATTTTTATGTTTTAGCCTCTGGGTTTTACTTGCGAGTTCTAACTGGAACTTTTTTATTGATTTTGCTTATATGCCAGGGATCTACATAACAACAAGTTGACGGGCCCAATTCCTCCCCAAATCGGACGCTTGAGACGACTTAGAATGCTGTATGTTTTCTTCTTATGTAAACTGTTTTCGACTTGTTTCTTATACTTCCCATGAGTTTCACTTAAGAGTTTCTTTCCCCTTGTTCTTCAAAACTATTTTGGACTGTATTTTTCGGTAAGTGAAGCAATTATGCTCTCGAGGTCATTGTTATTACTGAAGTGATTGTTCTAAAGTATACTTAATATGCTGACTAGGCTATACTAGCTATAGCATGCCATATGAAATATTCTAATCTAGTAAATTTTACTTGCCATGTTACACCCATCAGTTCATTCAAGCCTCGTCATTGGATAATAACCATGTTTCTATACCTAGATTCCGTACCAATATTTAGAAATGTCATTCATTTTTAGTGAAAGAATAACAGATAAAATTATACAATAAAGCATTTTATTTCTTAAAAAATTGTTAACTTAAATCTATAATATGTTTTGATGAACTGTACAGAAATTTGAGGTGGAATAAACTCCAAGATGTCCTGCCTCCTGAGATCGGTGAGCTGAAACGACTAACCCATCTGTGAGTATCTTTTTATAATCCCCGAAAGCTTTCTTTTCAAGTGGAATGTGATTGTACATGCATGCTGGAAGTTTGGAAATATGTAATTGAAATTTTTTTCAGGTCTTTGAGCTTTAACAATTTTAAGGGTGAGATTCCAAGGGAGATTGCAAATCTACCTGAGCTTTGCTATCTCTACCTTCAAGAAAACCGTTTCACCGGTCGTGTGCCTGCAGAGTTGGGCACCTTGCAAAACCTCCGGCACTTGTAATTTTCTGTCAACTATTTTACATACCTTTTCAATGTGTGTTATTATTATTACTACTATTGTTATTGTGCTAAATGGTCAATTTTGTTTTATAGGGATGTTGGTAATAATCATTTGGTTGGTACTATTAGGGAGCTTATTCGTATCGAAGGAGGCTTTCCGGTTCTACGTAATTTGTATGTCATGTTTTAATTATTAACTCAATACAAAATTATTTATGTTTTGCTATATATACAAGTCACGTACACAGTTTTTCTTAAGGGCTTCATATGCAGGTATCTAAACAACAATTATTTGACTGGAGGAATTCCTGCTCAGCTGGCAAATCTGACAAATTTGGAGATATTGTAAGTGTCAGTTATATTATATATATATATATATATATATAATTCTATAGATATCCGTTATTCTGTTTCCAATATTTGTGTCGAACACATTCTGTGCGAATATGTTGCTCTAAGGACCCCTCCGAATGCATGGAAAAACTTACACAGAACACTGAACATGCTTATGTTGGACACATACGCAACCCTATATCGGACATGTACACCCGAGTTCCGACTCTTCTCTTATGGCTATGGAATCTGTTAAAAACTATTTTCTATTTGTTATACAGGTATCTTTCTTACAACAAAATGTCTGGGGTAATACCAACAGCACTTGCCCATATTCCTAAATTGACATATTTGTAAGTTTCTTTTTTATCACACTCAAAGCCAAGTTTCATTGGGAAATCTGTATTGTTTTCTTACCAGAAGTATTCTTTCCATGATTACATTGTTGTGATGTTTTACTTCTGCTCTTGGGTTTCAACAATTAACAGGTACTTGGATCATAACCAATTCTCAGGCCGGATTCCCGATGCATTCTATAAACACCCTTTCTTAAAAGAACTGTGAGTTCGCCTCCATCGCTTAGTTTACGAGGATAATAGCCACTTTCGATACCATTAATCTAAGTTATTTTAAATCCGATTTCAGGTATATTGAAGGAAACACATTCCGACCCGGGGTAAACCCCATTGGTGCACACAAGGTCCTTGAACTCTCGGACACAGATTTCTTGGTTTAGTTAAAACAGTCGAGAACATAAACCTTATCACTATCGTATCTCGTGGTCATAGATTTCCAGTTATGCAGAATCTGTAATATTTGTACCGTAGATATGAACTCAGCTCTTTATTGTATATCCGGTGCCTTAGGAAAAACAACTGATGCTATTTTTACCGCGCCGAAATTGGTTGGACCTTCAAAAACCTCTCAGATGTTTGGAGTCGTTGTTGGTTGTTTTGGCCCAAAATTAGGCCCAAAATTAGTACGTAAAGGTTTTTGTTGTCAAAAAAAATCTCAAAGAAGGGAATAATAGCACAAATGTTGTCCAAAATTAGTATTTTGTTCAATTTCTGTTTCTGCCACCAAGTATATGAAATTGTAGCAGAAGCAGAACTTGAACATACATCTATGGTGGCATTTTGTATGAAATGAGTGAAATCAGAAGTATATTTCAAGCTTTAGAAGAAGGCAAAGGTAAAAACTTTCAAGTTTCAGACTGGAAGTTGTCCTAAACTACACAGTTTATCACCCGTGTAACGCCCGTTATTAATATTAAAAAAATATATATTTTATATATAAATATAAAATACCAATCGTATATATAAGCCATAACTCTATCAGATCTAAAACTTTTTTTCTTATTTGAAACTAAAGAGAATTCTTCATCTCCTTAGCACCTCTTCCGACCACCACCGTCGCCGCCCCTCCAGACGTTCGTAAGCGTCATCGTCGCCGCCATTAGCACAGTTGCGGCCTCTCGATCTAAACCCTCCACCCACGCGTCGAGCCGCCGCCTGAACCGCCCGGTACCTAAGGTGATTCCTTAAGTCGGTACCTTCGCCCTGTCGGGTTTAGGTTAATGCATGTATTAGATACCGTTCTGGGGAACTGTATCCAGGAGTTTGGTTGGAGGGTAGTATAACAAATATACATGAACTGATTTTTTTTCTGGTAGTACTGTTTATATGTTTAACCTGTGATTTTTATATGCACTGCTGGAACACACTGGGCTCCGTAGCTCATACTCGTTTTCTTCCCCTTTCAGATAGTCGTAGATAGACATCGCGGTTTTGGCACTTAGAGGATCTACTCATTTTTCAGTTATTCTTTGAAGTAATGTTTTAAATTTCCGGTTTGCGTTTAGGGTGACATGTGCTATGTTGTAAATGATGTTTTTAATACTCATTATGTCGGACATCGGATTTGTGGATTATTTTGTGAGTAATTATGTTTTCAGGACACTTTATTTTGGTGACACTTTTACTTGTTTTAAGAGGTGTTCAAATTTATCTTTTGTTTGTATTGGTTATTTTGATTTACTTGAAACTTGACTTATAAAAACTAATGTGAACACTCTAGGTCAGATTTTTCGCATAGGCCAGTCTAGGGGGTTACATTTAGTTAGTATCAAAGTTTTTGGTTTTATGACTCTCGGACCGTGATGGGTCTTAAATAAAACATTTTCCGTTAAACTTTTATAAAATGATATCCGTAAAGATATCATTTTCTAAGCAATTTCCTAGAAATGACGTACATGAATCTATTTATTCAGTGATCATACATACATACATATTAAAAACAATCAAACAGAGAATTTAGACTCAAATTTTAAAAAAAAAAATGACAAAGCTCAACTCAAACGGATACTATACAAAAGGAAAAAAGAAACCCAGAAAAGAAACTAACTCGAATTTACTTTTATCGTTTAGAATTTAGATTTTAGGATGTTAGGGTTATAAATTTAGAAGTTAATATACAAGTACATGTTTATGTTTATTTTACACAATCTGTGTATCAGAATATTATCCTTTAATTATTAATTTAAACGATATTTAAAAAATTACTTTTATATTTAATACTTCATAAAAGAGTAATTTAGGACGGAATCAAAATTATGAGACGAATAAAGTTATACAATTTAAAAATTAAAATAGACATTATAAGTATTTAATTTAAAATTTAAAAGTGTCTCAAGTTTAATTTGACGAGTATTCGAATTAGAAGAAACTAAAACAAGCAAATAATTGAAGTTAATTACTAATGTTGTGCATGAAATTGCTTGGAACAAAACTTTGATTAATTTTTTTCTTTACAACATGATGAATGGAGAAAATCTTTTTTACAAGAAAAATCAGGACATGAAGATATGTTTGTATTTTAAAATCTGTCAATTCTGTACTATGTTTTGTGAACTCTTTCACATACTAACTGCATGAACACTTGAGATTCTGATCTTTGCTGCTTGTTATTCGAATCAGCATAGCTAGCACCTCTTTCATGTTCGGTCTAGCCTGTGGAGCTTCTGCCGTGCATCGAACCCCGATCCGGAGCAGCGCGCACATATCCTCTGCACCATTGGCTAGCCCTGATCCGAGAAGCATGACTGGTATAGCAGCTCGAGCTAAGCCGTTTCGGCCAGTTCCCATTATACGTCTGGCCCATTCCACCAGGCATTCTTCGCCTCCGTCGACCGCTCGCCTCCCAGTTGCCAGTTCCATTGCTAATACCCCGTAACTATATACATCACCTTTTGTAGTAGCTTGCCAAGTCTGCCCGTATTCCGGTGCAACGTAACCGATAGTTCCTGCCACCATTGTGCTCACATGGCTATCGCCGACATTGACAACTCTAGCCAGACCGAAATCGGTGACTCTTGCCCTCCCATCTTTATCTAGCAGGACATTGCTGGCCTTGACATCCCTATGGACAATTGCAGGGTAGCATTCATGATGTAAGAACACTAATGCTCTCGCAATATCGACAGCCACATCAATCCTTCTCCGCCATGTGAACCGCAACCGATCCGAAATAAGATCCTCGAGGCTACCACCTCGCATGTACTCATAAACCAATATTTTCTCTAATCCATCAAGGCACCAACCATATAGTGTTACAAGGTTAGGGTGTGGCCAACCAAAGCCATTGCCACTAAGGACCTCCATCTCTGCCTGGAACTCCTTTTCACCCCCGATTCCTTCCCGTTGCAGCTTTTTCACCGCTACTTCCCTCCCATCAGGCAATACGCCTCGGTACACTACTCCAAATCCTCCCTTTCCGATAATCCTATCCTCCGAAAAATTGCATGTAGCCTTCAAAATATCAGAATGTGTGAAAGCTGTTTTGTCCAAACGGATGACCTTAACAGTATCTGATAACCATGGTGATGACCCTCCGGAGCTCGATGCTAAATCATGTCGATGTTTCGTATCCTGTAAGAGATATCCATGTGATTCTTCCGGACTTTTCACAAATATGCAAACTACAAGTGTTAGAACCACCGAAACAATAATGGCCAGTGTTAAAGATAATAAGATCAAGAACACAGCCCACTTGGTAGATCTTTTATGCGTTGCATTGTGGTTTTGCCGGCCAGTTGTTCTGTTGTCGATAAAATCTGGAACGTCAAGTAGCGGATCTCCGAGGTAGGATTCTTTCTCGAACGTTGCCAACTGACCGGTTGACGGGATTACACCAGAAATGAGCGGATTGTATGAAATGTTGAACTTGCTCAGTTCGGTCAAGTAGTTTATGCTTGTTGGGAATATGCCAGAAAAATTATTGTATGAGAAATCTAGATTCTTTAAGCATTTGACATTGCCAATCTCAACTGGAATATCTCCTGAAAATCTGTTTCGGGTTATATTTAGGACGACAAGCGGCAACTGTCCGATATTCGCAGGCAGTTTACCACTGATGCCATTGAAACCAAAGTGAAGCATACTGAAATTCTGCATCATACCGATATCCGAAGAGATCTCTCCTGAAAACTGGTTGCCACTAAGTTGCAAATAACCCGAGATTTGATATGTCCTCACTGTGGAACCTGAAGCGCACACCGGGAAAAGACCATATCCTTTAAGCAACCGATCCCATAAGCTTCTGCAAGTCTTCCTAGTGAGAACTGAATACACAAAACTGAAAGGAGGGTAGTCTGCTGGTATCCACCTCTTCATTGACAAGCACTCACCCGAACCAGCTATTATCCGGTCATTACGTAGCCGATTCAACTCGAAAGTTTGAGTGGCATTTCTCCCAATCTTTGCCAATTCAGGAGGGATATTCCCGGAAAGTTGATTGTTTTCAAGGTTTAGCCATAACAAGCTACTGCAGTTTCCGATCTCGGGCGGAATCTCACCAGTAAGAGAGTTGTTTGCAAGCCTCAACCACAACAGTGAGCTCAGTTTTCCCAGGGCTGGTGGGATCGATCCAGAAAGTTGGTTGAAGGAGAGATCAAGGGCTTGTAACTGAGACAAGTTGCCAAATTCAGGTGGTATACCGCCTGTAAACTGGTTGTAGGCCAACATCAAGAAATTCAAGCTCTTCATTTCAGAGATTTCAATGGGTAATGAACCAGAGAAGTTGTTATAACTCAGGTCTAATCGAGAAATCTTCGGTAATTTGAGAATACCAGAAGATGTAATCCCTCCAGTGTATGCATTTCCGTGTAATACAAGGAACTTCACCTGTGTGAACCTCCCTAAAATCTCTTGTATCTCCCCAGTAAAGTTGTTCTTACTTAAATCCAGAAAGGCCAAGTTTGTAAGGTTCAACAAGGACTCTGGTATTACGTTGGAAAACCTGTTGCTCCCCAAGAACAAGCCTTCGAGACTCGAAATCATCCCAATCTCCAACGGAATCGGCCCCGTAAAATTGTTTCCCCATATGTTCAGCTCAACCAAATTCTTGCAGTTAGAAATCTCCCCTGGAAATGGACCCTGAAAGTCGTTTCCTGAAAGGTCCAAAACCTGCAAACTACAATTGTTTGTAAACATTGAACCTGAAAGTGTCCCCGAAACGGAGTTTTCGGAAATCGAATACTCGACAAGCCTTGCAAATCCACTCCATATGCTGCCAACAAATTCATTGGCACTCAAATCCAAATACTGCAAATTCAAGCATTCTTCAAAGCACTTATCTATGTTGCCAGTGAAATTATTGGTTGAAAGGTTTGCAACAATCAATCTCTGGCAAATTGTTGGAAAATTAGCTTCAATATCCCCTTGAATCCTATTCATGGACAAATCAAGCTTCTCTAAATTATTCAAACTTGTCAAAACCAGCTCTCCTTCTAGGATATTATGTGACAAGTTAAGGTATACTAGGCTGCTGCATCGGTTCAAATCATCCGGAATTTCTCCCCCAATGGTGTTTCTCGAGAGATCAAGTTCTCGAAGCACGGTTAAGGCCGAGAAATGATTGAACATCTCCCCGGATATATTGTTGTCAGAAAGGTTTATACCAATGACTCTTTCACCATCAAAGGAACACAAGACACCATGCCATTGACACGGTGTCGAGTTCTCCACACCCCACTCCGAATACCATCCTCGATTTACCGGGTTCTGTTCTTCCAGGAATGATTTCAGATTCAGTAGAACTTGCCTGTCTGTGCCTAAAGATTCTCCAACAACAACAGTGCCTGCAAATTAAGTAAAAAAGACAATATTCCTTGAATAAACACAAACATGTGGAGAACAGAACATAACAACTTAAATAAAATGTCATAAAGTCAACAGAATCATTCTCGGAAAACACAAAAATCAGTAACAACAAATAAACATTAAAAATTAAGCTACCCATCAAAGATTATCATTCATATATAGGAAAACTCAATATCAAATTAAACCATACCAAAAAAAAAACTAATGAAAAAATTACTACAAACACACACACCTGTAATCAGGATTAAGATCACAAACAAAGTGAAACGCCATGAAAAAGCTTGGTCAGCTGAAACGATCCTCTTCTTCTTCATCTTTGTTTTTGAGCCAAGTTTTTCACCATAGCAATGCTGAGTTACTTAAACACCCATTAATGGAAAACATGAGAAAAATAAGAAAGAAAAGAGAAGTAGTTGTAAAACGTACTCGAAAAAGTCAGTTGAAAAACACCAGCGCCTGCACATAGGACCATAGACCAAGCTTTGAAGAAACGTTTGCCAACAGTATTATCTTTAAAAAATAGCATTGTTTAATAATGTTAAATGCGGAATAACCATATTATTAATCCATTTTTGTTTGTTTTGTGCTGTAGTGTTTGTTTGCTGAGAAAACGAGAGGCAACTGAAGAAGGGGATGGTGAGCCGGCAAGCCGCCCTTGTTGACTGATTCAGGCCGTGGGGTTTGACCATGGAATCAGAGGAGCTCAACAAATCAGCCATATGTGTTGTGTGGAACCTGCAGCACAATTTCACATTGTTTTTCTTTTCGGAATCGGGTTGTTTGTATTTGACAAAAAACTTTTCCTTTCACATAGAAAATTTTCCAAATTTTCTCTCCTGTATTAGTTGGTAAGTTTCTATATTCCATGAAATTTTCTTTTCGCACGAAAGAGGTAGAGAAGCCATTAAAGTATCGTGAAGTTAATGAATTCTTCTACTGATCGGGTATTATATTTTTAAAATATCTATATTCGTTTAATAAACATAAATATAGATTTATTTATGTTCATAAATAAGCTCGTATATCACTTATTTATTTAATTTTTTCTTAAATAGGAATTTAATTATTCATGGTGTGAGCTTTGAAATTCAAAATGTGAAGTTTAAGCAACTCAAGGACTAGAGCTGTAATTTCACCATTTCGTTGAACACATAAAAAGACATGTTAGCGGGCATATAAATGTATGTCCGGCGAGGGAGATGTCGGACAGTAAACCACTTGATTTGTTGTGATATAAAATTTTTAAAAAATAAAATAAAATTTTTAAGGAGTTAGCATATTTTTTTATTTGATTTAATTAAATATGAAATTAATTATATTTATATTATAGTAATATAAAAAATTTTATGCTTCAAACTTTAATTTAACTCTATTATAAAAAATTTCGATTCCAAAACTGAGGTTTGATTTGAAGATTTGGTCAAAAAAAATTAAAGTTTTGAAAAAATATATTTTTAAATAAATTCATAAATTAAAAAAATAAAAATAGTGCGCATGACATGTTTTGATTAGATGACGATTTTTTAACGTTCATTAACAAAATAAAACGTTAAACGTTTATTTAACCCAAAATCTAATTCAAATACCTATCTAAAAATAATATAGTTTAAATTTAAAAGATATAAAAATATCATAATAATATAGTTATATCTTTTATACACAATCTATATAAATTTATTTTAAAAAAATTCTTTAAAATTTTAAACCTAAAACTTCAACTTTAAGAATAACAACCATTTTTTTAACCATTTGGGTTAGAAGGTTCATGCATTTTAAACTTTAGCCTTAAATTTTAAATTTTAAACCTTATAACATAAATCTTTAAATTTTAAATTAAACTTTTAATCTCTAAATTTAACGAACCTGTATAAACTAAACACTAAATTAAATTTAACAACCATGTATAAAAATAAAGTTTATAATAATAATAATAATAATAATAGTAATAATATATCTATTTATTTCCCATCTAACGATCTAATATACCCCTAACCTAACTTGGTATAATTCAACTGCAAGAATTAAACATTCAACGACTTCAATAAATAGTATTTTATATCTTATTAATTTAAATATAAATTAAAATAAATTTTTATTTTTAATCTTTTTGATAAATATTTAATTAGTCTATTAGTTTAAAGATTAAAGGAGTAATTTTTACCTTTGAACTGATTCAACAAATTACGTAGCAGTTAACGTTAATGATATGAGAATATACATGGGATGATGACATAACAAAAGAATTAAATTAATTATTTTAATTGAATTTAATGGTATAATTATTTTTTAAAATTTAAGAGTATAAATAATTTTAATTAAAATTTTAATAATTTACTTAATATTTACACTAAAAATAAAATATTAATATTTAAATACCGATAAATTTGATATATTTGTATTATGTTTGTAATATTTTAAATTCTAATTAATGTTACCAAATCTACCGGTGAAAGATACTTATTATTCATAACATTTCCCTTTAAAATATTCATATAAAAACATTTTTTTTGCTTGGTCTAAGCCATCTTAATTTTAATTAATTAATTAATTGGGGTTAATTAATTAATTAATTAGAATGGTCCTACTTAGAAGGTCACCTTCAAATTTATTATTAAAAATATTTTTCTTATTTTTGATTTTTTATGCATGACATATATAGACTTAATTAATTAGTGATAATGACATTTTGCATGTCTACTTTGAAAATAACTTTAAAAAATCTAAAATTATTTTTTTAATTTTATTTTTAGACGATATAAGTCTTGACCATTCGGTATAGAATTTTTTTTTTCTATTTGGACAATTTTGAATATATTTTAAAAATAATGTCAAGTATATCCCTTTCGAAAAAAATGTTTAAATTTAAAAAAAGTGTGATCAAATTAAATATTAGATAAACTTTGATTTTTTTATTATTAAATTACGTTAGCTTTGATTTTTCTTTTCTATTTTTATATAATTTTAAAAAGGAAATTATTTGTATAGGAGCGAGAAAACTACGTTCCGTTTAATTTTTTTCCTAATTTTTCACTCAACCAAAACATCATTAAATTTATTTTTTTAATTTTCTTTTTCCTTTTTTCAACCAAATAAATGTCTAAATTTAAATTATTTAGTTATTATTATAGATGATTCTTGGTTTGATTAAAGTTTATTTAATTATTTTCTTAGTCAATAATCACTGATTATCGGTTCACATTCAAACTTCCATTTGGCATCTGCAGAAAGATGTTGGATTGATGGACAAGTAGAGTGCAGATGACCAGAAGCTTCAAGAATTTTTAAACAGATAGAATGGGTTGGGACTTAAAATTAAAAATATATTAGTTATATATTAAAAATTTAATTAATTATATTCGAACTGAAATAACAAATAATAAAATTATTTGATTCTTGTTTAATTTTAGATTATATCTAATATATTAATAGTAAAAAATAATTTTTACGAGAGACTTAATTTTAGAGTTTAAAATACAGTAATTTAAGATTTTAGAATTTAAGGGTTTTTTAACTTAAATGTTATTGTTTAATTTTTTTTCTCAATAATACAACATTCCTCATTTTATTTCCAACAAAAAGATACTTTACTATAAATCAGAAGTCGGGTTCGGGTAGATTATGATCCGACTTTAAATAGTGTTTTACCTAAAAAAAATTTAAAAAATCAATATTATTCAAAGTCGGGTTATAATCCATCCGTTTTCAAAGGATAAAAACATTGTTTAAAGTCGGATTCTAATCTATCCGTTTTTGAATAGTAACAACTTTTTACTAGTATTTTTAGATAAAATATTATTCAAATTTAAATTATAATCTACCCGACTTATGATTGCTACATTAAAGTACCCTATTGTTAGAAATGATTTTAGAAGAACAACATTTTAAAAAATAAAAATAAAAACGTAATATTTAGATCAAATCTCAAAATTTAAAAGTTATAATTTAAATTTTACGATAATATATTAAAAATTTTAATTTTAATTTATAAATTCTAAATTTTAATTTTTAAATCTTAAATATTATTCATATTTATCAAATTTTAAATTATTAATTATAAACCTTAAATTTTAAGGTCATTAAACCGTAACTAAAACACTTATAATAATTTCATAGTATTAAACCGTAACTAAAACACTTATAATAATTTCATAGTATAATTTTACTAATGTATAAAATATTTTTTTTCATTGCAGTCTAAATTCATGTAATTTTACGTCTTATTTATTTTCACTACATTATAACTTGCGAGAGCTTAGAACGGCAGGGAATTGAAACTCCAGGGCATCAATAAAAGGATGAGTTCTCCGCCGTCTTCTTCTTCTACTTCTTCTTCTCCGTCTCGTCGTTCTCGCAGTAACAATGGAGAGGAAGATAGACCAAGATTCTTCGACTCAAAAGCTAAGAGCAAGTGTTGGGCAAATGCAGAAGTAGTTCCCGGTCGTCATCCCGAGAGATGGCGCAAAGACGCTGCCGGTAACATCGTCTGCAAGCGATCTGTAATTGCCAAGGTTGCCTCTGTTTCGAGTACGACCACATCGTTCCTTTCTCCAAAGGTTTCTTTCGCATTAACCCATTTTCCCAATTCCACTTTTCCAGCAATTGGGGTGGCCCTTTATTTATTTCTTGGGATTTAAATTTTTAGCTGAGTTAGATCATTGTTGAAATGGTTTTTGTGTGGTTAGTGTTAGTTTCAGCTTAGTTTACTGAATGATGGCAAGGAAGAATTTTGAAAAATCACTACTTTTTTTCCCGAGAAAATATAAATCAATGCTCAACTAATCTAATACTAATCTAATAATTTAGCTTAGTAGAGTTTAAATTTTACTCTATTTTTGTTGAAAAACACTAGATTTTTATACAAACGTTTAAAATTACACCCCTTTTGTTTATAATTTTACTTTCAGATTGCAGATAATTATGTGTTTCAAGTGCTGCTATGGATATCAGTGCGATTTACAGTTTCTTGTGTTGTCATTATGTGTTGTATAGGTGGAGAGTCCACGGCTGAAAATTGTCAAATTCTTCAGACTAGGGTGAATAGGTATAAATCGGACAAAGAAGATGTCGATGCTACCCGATTGAAAGGTTATTCTTGCGAGGTCCAGTTTACCGGTATGTTTGTCGTAATTCTCGAATTTTCAGATTGAAGTTTAAACTAAAGATTTTGCCATGTGAATACTTGCATATCTCCTTAGATTGTTAGTTAATAGTTTCATGGTTTGCCAAGTCTTGTAGACTTATAACTTGCCACTCCCCTTAGGTAACGTTGAGCAGCATGCTATGAAAGTCTATGTTACTCCAACCTACGCCATTTTAGGTGCATGTTCGGACATGGTGTGTGTGGATATGATCTTCCAAGGACCCTCCAAATAAATGAAAAAAATTGAACATACCCATATCCAGCACTCACGCGTAAGTCCGAGCTACATAGATGACAATACATGAACACGTTTTAGAAGGTGAGGATTGTAATTTGAACTTGCAAGGATGCATGACTATCTTAGTACTCAAAATCATATTTACCCAACGAACCATTCTTTTGCAATATCTGTGTTTCCGGTAGTTATAAGTAGTGAGACCTCCCTCATCGGTTGGTATAGCAGTAAATGGTACTTAGTGCTTTCCGATTTATTGTAACAAGGATCTAACTAGTTAGCTTATTTTGATCCAAAACAACTATGACTTCATTCCTGTGTTTGCCATTAGGTTTGCCTCGGCTTCTGAACATCCCATCCTTTGTTCCTATTTTGAAATAACTTTTGTATTGCATAGCGGTTTCCTATCTCTTTGTAAAAAAATTGTATCAGTTTTGAAGTATTGGCCTGTACTAAAATCTAGTTTTTGCAACTTGATAGATAAGGAGCTTGACATTATCGAAATGACAGTTTACGGGGATGTAATCCGGCCTGGTAATCAGTGTCGTTGCAGAACTGTTGCTGAAATGCTCGGAAAAATCAAGTCAAAGGACAGCTTGGAGGCTTGCAAGTTGCCCCTCGGTAAAGAATCTGTATAGCAAGCAAGGGCTATGTGTTGATGTAGTAGTCCAGGGAAGATCAAGCTACAAGTTTCCGAATTCTGAGATTTCTGATCATTTGCAGGGTGTTGAAAGCATTTATCATTTGATAAGAATTTCGACCGAAATTGAATCCAAAATCATTTGGACCATTAATCAAACATGTGATTATGCTTCAATCCGACGAAATGTTATTTTCCGTCCCTATTTATCGTTGTCTTTTCCGTAGGTGGGTTCTGTCAAAGAAGGATCGAATAGTTAAACGGCAATGGGGATCAGGAAAAGGAACAAAGAAGAATGATTGAGCTCATCAAACTAGTTTTTTCATTGTCTTGATGGTCAAGTTAAACGGCAAACAATGTAGGCATCCATGACGATACAGTCAACTCGAACTTGCAGGATATGGCAATGACTTGGCCAACAAGCATCCTCTGGTTTTGTCCGTTCAAATCTGTTTTAGAGTTTCAGCATCGTGGGTCTTGAAGTGTTAGGATCTTGTCTCACCAACAAACTATTCCGACTCGAGCCTCTCTTCGGACGGATTCATCCTAGCCGTTTCTGACATAAAATGTTCATAATAACATTTAATTATCATGATAGTATTTGTATGATTAAAAAAATTATGAAAAAAACGACACATACAAAATTGTGAATCTAAATATCTCAAAGCATGCAGCTGATGGATCAGATCAGGTTAGAATAGACAGAAAGTGTAGAAGATGAAGTGAACCAGAGGGTTTGGAGTTTAGTTCAGAAACTCATAATCCCACGACAAAACCCTTTGTCTTCTCTTCTTAGATTACAGAACCATCCTTGTTTTAGTTTGTTTGGAAGCATGAGTTTAGCACAAAGGTTGAATCTTTCGTAATACTAAATATATTTTCAATATCAAGCTCTGAGATTCGAGTCTTAACGAACGCAACAACTTTGATTATTTTATCTCTATCGATAAGTTAATTTTTTCTAAATATAAGACTATTATTTTAAAATACAAAATTATTATCAATAATTTTAAATTTTGGGAATTAAATATGCATAATACGTAAGATTGTACGTATGCAAAGATTTTATGATATGAGACGAACTTATAAGATGTGAAGAGGCAAACTTATAAATTTTTTTAAAGAATAATATTTAATAAAAATATATAAATTTTTAACTTTTTAATTATATACAAATTTTAAATTTTTAAAAACAACTCCATTCGTCTATCCATTAGAAAGGGTCCTCCACGATCAATGCAGTGATAAGAGTGGAAAAGGGTTTGACAAATGGGCCCAAGTGTCCCTATAAATTGGGGGAATATTGATGTGCCTTGTTTACTTTATTATCTTATTATTAAATATTAATATTTTATATATTTTTTTTATTTTTTATGAACTTTGTATAGTTGTATTAAGGTGTGCAATTGTTGCACATGCAACACTAATATAAATTAAAATATTAAAATTTTAGATTTCTTATAAATATTGTATAGATTATTGTCAGATATATTTGTGGTGGAAATATTTATGATAATAGTATATAGAATAATAATTTATATTTTAATATAGATTAATTTAAATCGAATTTCATACATAATTATATAATAAAAATTTTAGGAAAAATAAATTGTTAATTACTATTACTATATATAACTTAACATGATTAACTCGGAAAGTAGTATTAATATACTTATTGTGGACTTATAAAAAAGTAAAAATGAAGTTGAAAAAATTGTCATTAATTAATAATATATTAAAAATAAATTAGAATCATTATAGGGATATTCGATTAAAATAAACCCATTTTATTTTGAAAAGTTAAGAAATTTTACGTTTTATAATATGCGAAATAAGAATTCACATTGTGCAAGATGCGGATTAAATCTACGTGTACAGAAAAGATTTATTCTTTAAAATAAATTTTAAAATAAGTTATTTTTAAATAAAAAATAAAATATCCCTCTAATTAAGTCACGTTTAACATAAAATTTATCTAAATATTACTCTTAACGGCGGCATATCCACTTGAAACATAGGGTGGGTTTAGACCCACCTGAACTTTCTAAAATTCATATATTTGTCTTTAATTTTTTTATAATTTTATGAATTAATCCTTAGATTTTTTTAAAAAAATTACGAGTTGTACCCATCCTTAAATTTAAATTTTTATGTGTGTTCACCTTAAAATATTTTTCTAGATTCGCCACTGACTCTTAATATTTTTTCTACAAATCTGTCCTAAGATTATTTTTGTAAATACTATATTTAGCGAGGAATTCGAGTTTATTTTCATCGTAAAATATATTATATTTTTTAAAATAAATATAAATAAATATTTTTAAAAATAGTTGTTATATTTTAGTATTTTTTTTTCTGCCTAAACAGCTTTAAATAAAAGTTGAAATGATTGAGGTTAACATGATGACTTCAACAAACAAAGGAAATGATTAAATATTGCACGTGCCATGCACGGGGTGGAGGAGAAAATGTCAACTGGAACGGGCTTAGCATAAGCATCATGCAACCGTCTGTTACAGTGATTTCAAATTTTAGACCGACGTAAAATTTTATATTAAATATATAAAAAATTAAGTATTTTAATCAATTTTTTGATAAAATATTTAAAAATTAATTTAATTCAATGCTGTTTTGAGTTAAAGTAATAAATACAATTATATATATAAATAATGTCTTTTTAACTTGAAGTTTTAAATTTTGAGTAAAATAAAAAAATAAAGTAAAATAATATTATTTTTAATGTTCGATAATTACTTTCCATCGAGGTTTCTTTCAAGGATTTATTTACTTGCTTTAAGAGCAACTTGTATTGTTATTTTTTTTTTCTGAAAGGGATATTACTGAGAGCGAGAGATCCACCTTTTAAACGAAGTTTAGTTACTCAGTTCACAGTTTTAGAATAAAAATATTAATTTAATTAAATAATCTATAAAGAAAGATTTTCAAGAAAAAAATTTAAATATAATTGTATATAGGGTAGAGTGAGGCAATCACCTTCCACCCTCGATTTTTTTTTTAACTTTTGTTTTAGTATTTAATTTTTTTAAATTTTTTTTATGAATTTTTCCCTCTACTTCTAAATATTTATGTTTTGCTCCTTTAACCCAAATCTTGATTTCGTCCATGATTCTATCTCATTTATATTATATATTATACAAATTTAGTTGCCCAACGATAAAACTACATGGGGTAGAAAGGGACAATCGTCACCTACCCCCAAAGTTTTTTTTTTTTTTTTTACTTTTGTTCTACTATTTAGTTTTTTTAAAATTATTTTTTATGAATTTTCCCCCTATTTCTAAACATTTATGTTTTGACCTTAACCCCAAATCCTGGTTTCGTCCCTTATTCTATCTCATTTATATTATATATTATACTAAGTATATCCAACGGCAAAACTACTTGGGGTGGGGAGGGACAACCTCCCGGTCCCCCATCTGAAAGTTTTTTTTCTTACTGTTTTTCTATTATTTAATTTTTAAATTATTTTTTATGAATTTTCTCTTACTTCTAAATATTTATGTTTTACCCCTCAACCTTAAATCCTAACTTCGTCCTTGATTCTATCCCATTTATATTATATATTATGCAAACTTAGTTACCCAACGATAAATTAATTTAATAATATAAAATAATAGATTTTTTAAATAAAATTCGAGATTCAAATATTATCTTCATAAATAAAACGACTTGAGTTAGGATGGTTATTTTCGTTACGAACTTATGTAATATATGATTCAGATTAAGGTAAACTATAAAAAAATCATTTAATTACGAGTAAGTTTATATTTGGTCACTCAATTATTAAAAATTAAGTTTAAGTTACGTTATCCAACTAATAAATATTATTTTTGGATCATTCAATGATAGATAAAGTTACTTTAATAATGCACGCATATTTGGATCATTTACAATGTGTTGGTGTGATTACAATATAATATATATTATTTTTTAGCCCTTTAATAATGCACGCACATCGTGTATACATGGTACTTAAACCGAACCGCCTGAACGATTTATATCATTATTTATTACTGAGATCATTTCACGGGTTTAAACTCGAACAATTCGATTTTAATAATATTTTTTCAAAATTTAATGCTTTTACGTCACAAGTTAACTCGGTAGATTACACGTGTACGCTACATTCCCAATCCAAATCTTTTAAAATGTTTGATTTGTACGTTTATGTAATCCACTTTATCTTCGTCCATTTCCCAAAAAATGGACGGCTAATATTCAATGCTCTAACAGACTAACAGTGCACACAATTACAAGAAATGTTCACATGCTGCTCGGGTTCACAGGAAAACAAAAGCGGGAAGAGATGAACACAAAATGAACACTCATTCATGAAACTTGTCATGATCTAACTGGTTCGTAAGCAGAGACATTAAATAAGCTGAGGTGCAGCAGATTCTCATGGCCACGTAAGCACTGATGTTACCGCCAATAACAACAAACATAGCCTCCCCTAAAAAAATAGAGCGCTTAATGGTAAGAAATATCAATTAATTAATTAATTAATTAAATTCTCGTGAAAAAAATACGCTCAATTGAACTCTTTTATAATTAGAAATTTAAATAATTTACTATTATGTTAATATTTATATTAATTAATTATCAATATTTATCGCTTTAATCCAGATTGATATTATTTTTTTAATTAATTAATACATTTGAAGTTCTAAACTAGGAAGCCAAATTGATATGCATGACAAATGCGAGTATAAAATTCAACTAAAAAATTAAGTTTAAGAATCAAATTAAATTGAAATTAAGATTTAAATATGAAATTTAAGAATAAAAAACGTATCACTCCATATTTATTGAAAACGTTGGCTGAAAATGGACGGAGGGAAATGAGAGGGGTTGAAAGGGCAATTACATTCTTAAAAAAAGAAATTTTCAATTGAGTCCATCAACTTTATTATGAACCACATTAATCCTTGAAATTCATAACGTTTCCCATTTTAATTTGATAACGTGACCTTCTAACATTACGTCACATCTAAGGTTAAGTCGGTTAATTTTTTTTTAAAGTTAATCGAGTTTATGAGTTTTATTTTATAACTCATATTTTATTTTATATTTCGAGTCAAGTTGTGGAACTTGATTTAAAGTTAGAAACTCATTTATTTTTTTTTATAAAAATTTTAAGTTATTTAACTTTTTATTTTATAATTTGATTTGTATTTGAATTTTTTTCGAGCCAAATCAAAAAAATAATATTTTACTCATCCCCTAATCACATTATCAAAATGACTAAAATAGCAAAAAGTCCAAGTTAAGGACTAAATTGAAAAACACTAACAAGCTCAATGACTAAAAATTACTTTATCCCTACTTCAAACGAGTCCCTGGCCCACGTGTCGTACAAATAAGCAACAAAAAACCGGGGTCCATCTGTCCACAAAGAGTAAATTCCCTTTCAGTCCACACTTTTTCTTTCTCATTTTCCTGGTAAAATATAAATTTTCTTACCTCTGTCAATTGATTCTGTAATCTGAAAAATATTATTTTCTTTAAATAATTTTTTCATCATAATGATAATCCCCACCTTCCTTGATCATCTTCTTCTGTTACTTCTCTCATACTTTTTTCTTTATTATTTTTTATTTTTTAATCTACCAAACTTTCCCTTATTTTCCCTCAAAGTTTCATTTCTTATGCTCGGCTCTCTAATGTTTACTCTAATTTAGCTTTTCTCTTTTTAGGAAAGTAACTCGATTTTTGTTTGTATAAGTCTTTGATAGCAGAGCTTTATTTTCCTTTTTGGAAATAATTTTTTTTGAGATTTTTAGAGGTTTTTGACGGATAATTGTGCTGGTTTTACGTCGGAGTTGGTTCAATTATTGATAACGGAACTTGTCAATGAATTTGAGAATCTGAATCGAGGATCTGTGGTGATTTTGTTGAAATGGAGGAGGATCAAATAGAAATGACAGCTGATTGGCGGTGATTGGAAGAAAAAAAGAGTTTTGGACTCGATCGGGGGAGTAACAGCGCTGTCTGATGGCGCTGTTTAGACGACTGTTTTACCGGAAGCCGCCGGATCGGCTTCTTGAGATTTCAGAACGAGTCTACGGTAGCATTTTCATACTTATTATTCTTTTTTCGTCTTAATTTGCTATTGTCTGATTAAGCTTTAAATTGTGGTAACTATCTTCATTCTCCCGAGAAATGTCAATGTTGACGATTCTTTTACTTCTCTGATTCTGTTTATGAATGTTTGCGTTCAAAATTCTTAGCTCGATTTCTTTTTCGTTGAAGTTGATTTATGTGGACAATGCACTGCTAAATTCCCTGATTTTAGGAATTTTTTGGTTTATTCTGAGTTAATTTATTACAATTAAGAAACTCTGCTGATTTTTAGCTTGTTTGTTTTCATGTTTGTTGGGGGCGATGAGATGATATTGGGCGGCGTAGTTGCCATAAGCCCATAAGGTAGAATTCGTAGTTTAGTTGCTTTTGAAGTTTGTTCCAAAATCACTTGGAGCTTAGAAACGGATATGCTCTCTCTCTCTCTCTCTCTCTCTCTCTCTCTCTCTCTCTCTTCAACGCGTTAAATTTGCATACCATTATTTTTGGTATGGATGTTCTTATTTGGAACTCTAATTTGCGTTTATCTTCTTGTGAGCATTTGGAAGGAATTCTACAGTTTACACTGAATAACTTGATAAATTATGGTTCCTTTTTGAAGGCATACGGTTAGTATTTCTTATTTGATTCAACTTCCGGGTTGGTTGTTTTGCAGTATTTGACTGTTGCTTCTCCACGGATGTGCTCGCAGAAGATGAGTACAAGGTGTACATGGGTGGCATTGTGGCGCAGCTACAAGACCATTTTCCTGATGCTTCTTTCATGGTGTTTAATTTCAGAGAAGGGGAGAAGCGTAGCCAAATATCAGACATTTTAACTCAATACGATATGACTGTTATGGATTACCCACGGCAATATGAGGGATGTCCGCTGCTTCCACTTGAAATGATTCATCACTTCCTTCGATCGAGTGAAAGCTGGTTGTCATTGGAAGGACAGCAGAATGTTCTTTTGATGCACTGTGAAAGAGGGGGATGGCCTATACTTGCTTTCATGCTTGCTGGTCTTCTGTTATACCGCAAACAGTACACTGGTGAGCAGAAGACTCTTGAAATGATCTACAAGCAAGCTCCTCGGGATCTTCTCCAGCTTCTTTCTTCTTTGAACCCTCAGCCTTCCCAATTGAGATATCTTCAGTATATTTCCAGAAGAAATTTGGGCTCTGATTGGCCTCCCTCAGATACACCGCTATTTTTGGATTGCCTAATTCTTAGAGTTCTTCCACTCTTTGAAGGGGGGAAAGGGTGCAGGCCTGTTGTACGTGTTTATGGCCAGGACCCCAAGACACCGGCCAATAGAAGTTCCAAGCTTCTGTTTACAACTTCGAAGACAAAAGAACAAATTCATCATTTCGTAAAGGTGATGCCCTTACTCTCACAATTGAAACTAAAAAGTTAAAAAGCCCCAAATTCAGGATGTTCTAATAAGATTTATCTGCAGGAAGAATGTGCATTGGTGAAAATAGATATTCATTGCCGTATTCAAGGGGATATTGTGCTTGAGTGCATTCATTTGGATGAAGATTTGGTACGGGAAGAGATGATCTTCAGAGTTATGTTCCACACAGCATTTGTTCGAGCAAATATTTTGATGTTATACCGTGATGAGATTGATGTATTGTGGGATGCCAAGGATCAGTTTCCAAAGGATTTCAGAGCAGAGGTAGGCTGAAAATATTTAATATGCGATTTTTTCCCTCTTCTGAAGATCTAGGAGTTGAATCATATTCTTTATCAGGTACTTTTTACGGATCCTGATGCTGTTGTACCTGGTTTCACCAGAGTAGTTACAAGTGAGGATGGGAATGAGATAGAAAATGCTTCACCGGAGGAATTTTTTGAGGTCGAAGAGATCTTCAGCAATGCCATTGATGCAGTGGACGGAAAGGCGAATGACAGCATTTTGATAGTTTCTCACTACAAACCAGATCAGAAAGATGTCTGGAGGGAGGATGTGGATCCTCCTACATTTCAAGATTGTGCATCAGATGATGGGATTCACAAACAGGATGCAACAATGTATTCTAGTATAGATGCTGTGAAGGACATAGCAGTGGATGATGTGAACTACAAATTAGATAAGATTAGTTCTGACATTAATACAGTGAAAGATATAGCAATAGATGATGGAGAAATGAAGATCGATTCAGTGGTGTTTGCTGCTGATGTGCCGAGACTTAGAGAAGCCAGGGAGGTTATAGAAGATGTGCTTGACAAATTAGAAGAGATAGAAGATAAGGGAAATAAAGACAATACTATTCCACCGAAGAAGTCATGGTCAAAGATATTTGAGCAAAGATTGAAAACTGACGTTTCCCAACCTAAACCTGAGGAACTATTGTCTGCTTCAAAGAAACAGGCTGCACCAGACCCAGAACCAGCTTTAGATTCTGTTCTGGTGAAACCAACGAGTGATCAACTAGAACCTCAGGCTCCTCCGTCAAGACAAGCAAAGTCAAATATCGTATCTTGGTGGATCCCTCCTAACAATGGCTCTCATGTTAAGCCTATGCATGTATCATACCCACCATCAAGATATAATAGTGCACCACTTGTACTTTCCAGTATCACATCTTTGACGGAATCTGATTTAGGTTCCAATGTAGAAGGCTCTACTGGAGCCTTGGTATTAAAGGATGGTAAGAAGTTTGAACCTTTGAAGGGTACGGACTCTCCAGATGAAATGTCCACAACTCCAATAATTCCAGCATCGACTACTGGTCTGCAGCAATCAATGTCTATTCCGCCTAGCTCTCCACTTACACACTTACCATCCCGACCACCACCACCACCACCACCACCACTGCCTCCTTCCCTTCCACCAACTACACACAGATCTTCATTGGTTTTGCAATCTTTTCAGGAAAATGCAACACCTATACCACCCTCTCGAACTTCTCCCCTGCCAGAGATTGGAGATGCCATTTCTAGAATGTCTCTTGCAGCATCCCCTCCGCCTCCAGCTATCCATCCACCTTATAAAGCAGCAAATATGCAGAATGTTGGGATGGTTTCAGAAACTGCATTTGCTCCTCCCCCTCCCCCATTTTCTAGCAAGCAGACTGCCGAACTGGTTTTGCCTACTCAAGCTCCGCCACCATGGAAATCTGGGTATTTTTCAGATGTCCCTAGTGTAGCATGTTCACCTCATCATACTCCTCCTATCAGATCAAAAACATCAAGACTTGGTAATGTTTCTCCTCCATCCCCACCACCATTTCCGAGTGCTATGACTACATCCTTCATGCGCGGAGTGCCATCAGTCCCTCCCCCACCCCCTCCATTGCGAGGAACTCAACCGTCACCTCCGCCACCTACATTAAAGTCTACTGCCCCACCTCCACCTCCACCTCCACCACCCCCATCGAAGTTTGGTACCCCACCTCCACCTCCACCTCCACCACCCCCATCGAAGTTTGGTACCCCACCTCCACCACTCCCATTGATGTCTGGTGTCCCACCTCCTCCTCCTCCACTACCGCCATCGATGTCTGGTGCCCCTCCAAAGTTTTGGGTCCCTCCTCCACCTTCACGTGGAGTGCTACCTCCACCACCGCCACCGATGTCTGGTGCCTCACCTCCTCCTCCACCACCCCCTCCACCTTCATGTGGAGTGCCACCTTCATCACTTCCATCTATGTTTGGTGCCCCACCTCCTCCACCTCCACCATTGCCATCAATGTCTGGTGCCCCTCCTCCACCCCCTCCCCCTTCACGTGGAGTGCCACCTCCACCTCCTCCCCCACATAGAGCACCACCAGCCCCTCCTCCTCCCCCATGTGGAGCACCCCCACCCCCACCCCCTCCTCATGGAGCGCCTGCACCATCCCCATCTCCCATGCGTGGAGCGCCTGCACCACCTCCTATGCGTGGTGCTCCTTTAGGTGGAGCACCACCTCCACCTCCACCTCCTGGAGGTCGTGCTCCTGGCCCGCCAGCTCCACCTGGAGCTCCTCGTGGTGCACCTCCGCCTCCAATAGTGGGAGTTAGAGCAGTCGATGTGAGAGGAAGAGGACGTGGGCTGTCGCGTCCTGGTGCAACCGCGACACCTCGAAGATCTTCTTTAAAACCATTGCACTGGAGCAAGGTTACAAGGGCAGTACAAGGAAGCTTATGGGAAGAATTGCAAAGATATGGAGAGCCTCAAATGTATTATATGTTCTTATACTGGTTTTTACCCATTTTTGTTTGGTTCTTCTACAAGTGATAAATTCTGAATAAATATTTATGCTAAGTTTTCATGGGATAACGTATTTCGAATATGTATTTGTTGACATTGTCTTCTTTTGCCAGCGCACCTGAATTTGATGTGTCAGAGATTGAGACTCTTTTCTCTGCTGTTGTTCCCAAACCTGCTGATTCTGGGGGTAAATCTGGAGGGCAACGCAAATCAGCTGGATCAAAGCCTGACAAAGTGCACTTGGTAATCTGGAGTTTATTTATTTTTTATTTAATGTTTCTTTGTCTGTGATTGTAGTACTGTTACTGAACCACCTTAGATCGAATAAAACAAGATTCATATATAGAAATTAATGAATACGTAATTTTAAACATACAATGCAGGACTCTATGTTTTCATGTGAGAAAAAGGATTTCTTAGCTCTGTCTTCTGGTTCAATTTAATGATATATACTTCTCTTTTTGATTCCATAAATAAGAGCTACATGTTGAAGATATTAATGAAGTTTTATTCTATATAGTCTTTTTGGGACATAAGTATTTTGACTATGCAAGGGAGGTGATCCTCTTAAACCCGTAAATCTCATTCCCTCCCATTTTGAACCCAAGCCCTAACCACTAGGAGGTCCTCTTGGGACTGGGTACTTTCTTTTTGATTTCTATCCCTGATGTTCATATGTTTTACTGTATTCTTGGGCATTGGGTCATAATGTTGATGTAAAAATACCTCTCTGGAAATGCCAAAATGTATAAAAGGTTGTGTTTATTACTTCCATGGAACTTTATAGGACCATCATTTTGATTCCTATTTAAACCTTCTTTGATCTCATCACTGAATTTTTTCTATTGCATTGTAGATTGACTTGAGGAGGGCCAACAACACTGAAATTATGCTCACTAAAGTTAAGATGCCACTTTCTGATATGATGGTAAGCTGGATCTGGTCATGTTCTTGCATTTATTTGTGTCCTAAACATAAATAAAGGAAGTTTATGATACGCTCAGCAATATAGATGTGAACTTGGAATATGTCAGTTTTACTTTTCCCCATAATATATATGAACAGGAAAAAGTTCACTTGATTCATGTGATTTTCTAGTGGTTTGAGATTTGCACTTAAGTGCCCTGAGAGGTGTTGTCCTTAGGGCCATTGGATTCTTCAGCAGATTATATCTTGGTGTATGCTAATTCTTGGGATTCGTATGCTATATCTTACTAAATTATTGTATGCAAGGGAGAAAATGGGATTTTCTTTGAACTTATCCCCTCTTTCTTCTTTGTTTACCATTTTTTCTTAATTTTAATCAAATATTTTCAATTTATTTGTTGATTAGCCATTTACGGCTGCATTCATTTTCTCAGGCTGCTGTACTAGCAATGGATGATACAGTATTAGATGTTGATCAGGTGGAAAATCTGATAAAATTCTGCCCAACTAAAGAGGAAATGGAACTTCTAAAGGTGAAGCTTTAGCATATATATACATAGACTCGGTATAGATTTTTAAGCCATTCGGTTTGCTTTTATACTCAGGGTAGGAATCTGTTTATCATTTTGAGTTTTATCTTCTTTGCTTGTGATTTACTTTCTCTGTGATTTTTTAGGGCTACACTGGTGACAAGGAGAGTCTAGGGAAGTGCGAACAGGTCTGTGAAATTTCCTCTAACCATATGTACTAAGTTTTTAACTTTCTCAAATTGTTAGACTTGGGTGTTTTATATTGGTAGAGTGCTAGATGATTGCATAGCAATTGACCTGTTGCAAATGCAGTCTTCTGACATTTGATTTCCTTTTGTCTTCTAAATTATGTCAATATAAAATTTCCCTTTGTTTGACTTGGATGCTTTTCCAGTTACGTCTTTCATTGGATCCATCTTGCAAAATCTTATAAATACTATCTGGCTTTGATTTTTTTTTTATGTTCAGTACTTTATGGAGCTGATGAAAGTTCCACGAGTGGAGTCAAAATTAAGAGTGTTTTCCTTCAAGATTCAATTCGGTTCTCAGGTTTGGTGGTATCTCCTTAGTTAATCTGATTTGATCTCTTTTGCTTTATTGAATCCCATGTTTGAGATGTGTCCTCACAGTTTTTACCACCTGCAGATTTCTGAATTTAGAAAGAGCTTAAACACTGTAAATTCTGCATGTAATGAGGTACATCGTTAATATTTCTGAAGAGACTTGACTGCACTTTTTTATATGTTCTGTCTTATACTATATTGTTTATTTAGAAGTATTGCTTATTTAGGTACGGAGTTCCCTTAAATTAAAAGAGATCATGAAGAAAATTCTCTATTTGGGAAATACATTGAACCAAGGAACTGCAAGGGGTACGTGTTATGTTTAATTTTCCTTTTGGCTTCTATCTTTGATGCTAGAACTACAGCTGATGAAAACATTGTGTAGAGAAGAGAGCTACTAGCTAAATCACATGTCTAGTGAAGTACTTTGAAGTTTGTCTATACTCATTCATGTGAATAATATGTACTTTGGTGTTTACATGCTTTGTTTCAAGTGAGGTTCAGTTACGTTATTTACAGCATTCTCGCATCTTAAACCGGAAATCTATTGATCTGAATAAGTCCTGGTTCATGGTACATGTTCTTTAAAGTATGCTTATCATTTCTGATAGTTGTTGCTGTTAAAGCTTAGTTTATAATCCCATATACTAACTTCCTCTGCTTTAGAAGAAATGCCAAATGTTATTTGGATGTAAGAAGATTGTGTTTTAATCTTTGAAGTTGTTTGGCGTCTTAGAGTTTTGGTGTTTATGTTGTTTCTAAACTTCTTATATACTAACTTGGTGCTTTTGATAGTGGTTCAGCAATGTGATTCCTAAGACATGTACTTAAATCTAAATCAAAAGAAGATTGCTTCACTGGTGAACTCATCGATGCATCGTGATCAATAGCTAGAAAATCAATTGAGTTATGCATACATGTCCTATGTCCATTGTCCAGTTTCCAAAACTATGTCTTCTATTTTGAACTTTTACATGATGCTGGGCATCATCAATACTTTATTCCTTGTTATGCTACTAGTTCCAGTTTTGTTTTCTGTTTCTAGCCAAAGCTACCAGTTCAAAGTGTTGAATGTTACTTTAATATGAAGAAATATTTTAATTGTTGCATGCTACTTTAATATGAAATTCAAAATTATTTACAACTATACAGGTTCTGCTATCGGATTTAAGTTGGACAGTCTTCTAAAGCTCACTGATACACGCGCTTCTACCAGCAAGATGACACTTATGCATTATCTTTGCAAGGTTTTACTAATTTTCTTTACTCTGGTGTGTTATTGAGGTCATTCCGAGCCTTGTAATATTTGCCTGGATTATGTTTTACGCCCAGTTTATATGTTATGTAGTGTTACTGCCGGAAGACTTGTTTCTGATACAACCGACAGCTGTCAGTTTGAATTGAGTCTCAACTCTGTTTTATTGTTGCTCAGGTCCTAGCTGCCAAGGCACCCACACTTCTGGATTTTCACCTTGAATTTGTTAGCCTGGAGGCTGCAACTAAGGTTTCCATCAGTCTTTAAGCATTTTAGGTTTGCAGTTTGATGACACTATATTTAATTTGAAACCTTGCCTCCTGTGCAGATACAATTAAAATCTTTAGCAGAAGAAATGCAAGCTATCATTAAAGGGTTAGAAAAGGTTAAGCAGGAGCTGGTTGCCTCCGAAAATGATGGTCCTGTATCTGAAGTTTTCCGGAAGGTACATAGTTTTTTCATTGCTTTTTATTCTTCCACGTAGCTATACAAGGTTTGTTGCATTGTCCTCACTTTCAACTATTGTATTCAATTACATTCTATTTGTTGACTATCAATGAAGTTCCTGATTGGCTACTAGCTTTCCCTTTTTTTTCACCCTTTGCATGTGATTATTTTATAGAAAGCAATAAGAGAAACTGCATGTAAAGATGAAAAGCCCCTGAACTTTGGTTAGTAAAAACAGAACCAGAGTAATACAAGTTTAAAATGCAAAGGCGTTAGCTTTGTAGCACAAGTGATTATTGTAATTATAGTGGAATGTTGGAATGTGAGAATTATACGGATAGAAATCATACTCTGTTTTGAAAGTTCCTTAAGATAATGTTCTCTGATCTTACATGGTATTCCTTTCCATTTGAACTCGCTGGGTTTTATATTGTTTTTTTGCGCATTAGAGTGATCATCTGTTATGTAGCCTTGTCACCTACATCCAAACACTATCAATTGCTTTTTTCATTTATCTAGGGAATGCTTTCATTGTTCTAAACATTTCTTTTTCTTGTTTTAATTTAGACGTTAAAAGAATTTATTTCTGTTGCCGAGACAGAGGTGGTGTCCTTGACAAATCTATATTCTATGGTGGTAAATTTCTGACTGTCGTCATTCTCATTGATACATCATGCATTGTTGTTCTACTCTTGATTATGTTGAATCATTTAGATCTCTTCTTTGGTGAACAGGGTAGAAATGCAGATGCACTTGCGCTCTATTTTGGTGAGGATCCTGCCCGATGCCCATTTGAGCAAGGTAGATTCTACAGTAATACCTTGTATACTTATTATGCCCTTTTTTGCTATGCCTCTTCGTGTTTCTTGAAATACTTATATTTTAAAATTATATTTTAAATTTTTTCTTGAACATTAAGATGGGTGACGTGGGTCAGGTCGAGAGCCTGGAAAATTTTAAAAACTGAGCCATGGTCCAGTCTGGTCTATGGAAACCTCGGTATGGGGTTATGAACCTCCATATACATGAAAAAAAATTTAACATACCCATGTTTGATAGTCGATACTCACACTCAAATCTGAGCAATTTAATTTATTTGAAGTTGAACCGGTCGAATCTGTTGTTGTATACTAATTTAATACTATGATTTGAAGTTGGTCGAATCTGATGCTGTATCGATCGATGCAGTTACTGCAACGCTTTTAAACTTTGTGAGGTTGTTTCGGAAAGCACATGAAGAGAATGTTAAACAGGCTGAACTGGACAGGAAGAAAGCCGAGAAGGAGGCTGAAATGGAGAAAGCCAAGGAAACCAACCTTAAAAGAAAGAGTGCAAAATAGTTGAAAATCAGTTTCTCTATTCCTACAAAGTATCACAGTCCCCTTCCAAATAACAGATATCCTCGCCGATGAGTATGATTGAATTACAGGAACAGCTGCTTTCGAGGACTTGGAGGTGCCTCCTATTTCGTGCCCTCAGAGATGTTGTAAACGAGGCTTTCAGACTCATGTTGAATTATGCTCAAGACTTCAGGAAACATTTTCCATGAGAAGATATTCAAATCACATTACTACAAATGATTCAATGAAATCTTTTGTAGGACCGAACTTTAATCCACAGAGTGGGCTATGAGTAGCAGATGTTTAAAATGCAAGTTGTGAAGGTAACTGCTATGACCCTTGTAGCATTATTTTCTTAACCATAATTCGGGTGGATCGGCAGGTCTCGATGATCATGATTTCTTCTCAGCTTCCACCAATATTCATCTGGTATGTTTGTTTCAGCATCTAAATGGATGCCTGTGGAGTCGAAAACACCGGTGAGACCCGCTGTACCATGAAAACCTGCAGTGTAGAAAGCTCTAACCATCCACTTACCGTAGAATTCAATTCTTTATCCTGTATTCCTGTAACATAATCTTTTGTATTTTTTCCACCATGAGAAAATCCCAGCATAGGAAGAGGTTGTATAGGATGTTAGGTTTTAGAAACAGAGAAACTAGAAGAGGGGGCTTTCTTTAATGCAAATGTTATATAGCATCCAGAATCAATAGCCTGCCTATTTGTAAAACCCTCTTTTGGTTTCTTTCATTTCATTTGATATGATTCTATTTCATTCCTCCATCAAGAAGTAATTCATGGAATTGCCTGTTTATTTATCCTTTAGTATTTTAACTATTTCTCTAGGTCAAGCTCGAGTTCAATTTCGATTCGAAATTCAGAGCTCAATGATTGGTTTGATTAGTTAGAACTTAGTGGTCAGCAGATTAAGTTTTTTTTTTTCAATTGAGGTAGCCTAAAATGAGACTGTACCAAAATTGTTACAAAAGTTAAGGACCCAATAATTTCAAAAGAATTGAACGAGGAGTCGTATGAGGTGAAAATCCTATGTACGGTTCTGTAGAGTGGCAGTAAGAGTGATTTATCTGTTAATTTTTTCGCTATCACTCCCCAAACCAAAGTACTCTACCATACGTAAAGTTCCAGAGGGGGAAAGGTTAAGGATTTACCTAGTGTGAGATATTGTATTATTTGAGTAACCCGTAAGAATTTTTGTATCGACTTTTCGGTATATATTGAATTTCTTATATTTTTTAAGAGAACTAAATTTTTTATGCTTTTAAAATTTTTAATTTTTTATAAGAAATTTGTTATATATAGAAATTTTTAACTTTTTATAAAAAATTTGATATAATCTCATTTTAATCGGTCTCATCGAACTTATTAACTCTAAACCCTAAACCTATGACCCAAAATACAAATAATACTCTATTTTTAATGATTTCTACTTTTCTATTAACTAAAAACACCTAGTTTATTGAATAAAGATGAAATACAACAAAATTATAAGAAAAATCAACACCAATTAGGTTGCTAGCACATTCCTTGATTATTTCTTAATTCTCGTTGTAAATGTATAGTACAATGTTCATATACTATATCATACTTATGTTTAAAATATTATATTATTATAAAAAAATATAATTTGTTTTTTAAAATATTTTATTTTATTTTTGAAGATATAGTTTGAGATACAATATTTATACATTTTTTCATACATGAATTAGAAAATCTTGAATATCTATATTTTGTATATTTTAAACATTATTCAATCTCCCATACTTTTACATATTCTAATAAACTAAATTTGTTCTGTATTTTTTAAAATGTTTTCTAAGTGGGTAACGTAAACCGTTATTAAAGCTAAGATGTTTACACAACATAATTTGATTCTTCAATGGCCCAACGCAAACCTCGCGATTTGTTCTTTTATAATCTAATCTCCTTAACCTACTCGTCTTCTTCCTTTGGATTTTCAATAACACTAAAAAACATCTCGTTAACATAGACATTGCAGATTAGCACGTCTATGTTCTTGTTTTATTCAAACCGACGACAACCCTTCCGTCTGTCTGTCTGTCTCGTTAACAGTTTTCTTAAATTTATAATTTTTTTTCTTATACAAATTCATTTTGTTATTGATTTTGATTTTATTCTCATCCCCTCCGGCCCCTCATCACCGCCACCGCCACCGCCACTATCGTTGTTGGAAGATTGTTATTATACGTTGGCTTGCGGCCTCTGGTTTTGAGCAATGGGGGGAGATCATCATAGGCCAACAAGGGCTGTTTATGTCTCCTCCCTTTTGTTATGTCTTCTTTTGGTAAATCTTGAAGAAACATTTGTTTCGGCCGACCGTAGCCATTCCGATCCTCCTACGGAGGCTCTTGCGGTTTCTCCGGTTGCTTCTTCTCCGACGAGTTCGTTTCAGCCTTCGGATAGTTATCTCATAAACTGCGGTTCAAGAGAGGTGAAGCTCGACGACGGGCGGGTATTCAAGTCGGATATCGAAACGAGTAGCTATTTATCTACCAATGAAGATATTCAAACGATAGCCGATTCGATCCCCGACACCGCCTTCACGAATTCTACACCTTCGTCATTAAGGGATGTTTATAAAGCTGCGAGGATTTTCACATCGGATTCCAAGTATTTGTTGTACATTGCCAAGCCCGGAAAACATTGGATCCGGCTTTACTTCTACCCGATTCATCACGACAAATATGATCTCAAGACGGCGGTTTTCACCGTTCAAACGGAGAAGTACGTCCTCTTGCATGATTTCTCCGTGGATGATTCCAAGGTGGTTCTCAAGGAGTATCTTGTTAATGCTACTCAACGTTTATCCATCGTGTTCAAGCCGAAAAAGGGTTCGTTTGCATTTGTTAATGCCTTGGAGATCCAAGGGATCCCTGACGAACTTCTCTCTGATTCGGCCTCATCGGTACCGGAAGGAGGCACCGCCACTGGCTTATCGGCTTTTGCTTTGGAAGTCTCCTATAGGTTGAATATGGGAGGGCCGATGATAACTCCGAAAAATGATACATTGGCACGTATATGGCTTCCGGATGTACCATACAACAAGTTTCCCCAAGGAACCGAGGTTGCCACGGGGAAAAACATCAAATACCGACCGGAGAATAAGATAACTCCATTGATCGCGCCGGAAATGGTTTACGAGACGGCGGATCGGATGATATCCGAGGAGAAAGCACAAACCACACTGCCCAATTTTAATCTCTCTTGGTCGATGAGTGTCGACCCAACCTTCTCGTATCTCATCAGGATGCACTTCTGCGACATTGTAAGCAATGCCACACATGAATTAGTATTCAATGTGTATATAAACGGGTTAATAGGGATTTCGGGTCTTGATATAAGTGACAAAGCTGGTGGTTTGGACACCGCCTATTACACCGATTTTGTGCTCGATTCATCGGCAATAACAAACGATTCGGTCATGGTTCAAGTCGGTCCGATCACAAACTCCAACGGGGGCACGCCTAATGCTATCCTCAATGGCTTGGAAGTGATGAAGATGAGTAACATAGCCGATAGCTTGGATGGTTTATATGACGTAGATGGTTTATATAAAGGGCCTAAATCGAACAAGCTTAAAATTTTGGCGATTACGGGGCTGGTATTGGCGGCTGTGGCAATGCTGTTTCTGGTGTTCGTTTGTGTCCGGTGGAAAAACCGACCCCAAGATTGGCAAAAGGGGAAAAGCTTCTCGCGGTGGCTGCTGCCGATCCCTGGCGGCAAAGCTAATTACAGCTCCAGAAAATCAAGTGTGTTTGGGTCTAGAAAGAGCAAGAGTGGAATAAATGTTTATACTAATGGTCTTGGAAAGTTATTCACTTTAAACGAGCTACAAAAAGCCACCCAAAATTTCAACGAGGAAACGGTGATCGGCGTCGGAGGATTCGGGAAAGTGTTCGTCGGGACATTAGACGACGGCACAAAGGTCGCGATAAAACGAGGCAACCATGGATCCGAACAAGGTATAAACGAGTTCGAAACCGAAATCCAAATGCTGTCGAAGCTCCGCCACCGCCACCTCGTGTCGCTGATCGGATTCTGCGATGAAGATTCGGAGATGATCCTGGTGTATGAATACATGGCGAATGGCCCGCTTCGAGACCATCTTTACGGTCGGGCGAATAAACCAACATTGACATGGAAACAACGGCTGGAAATCTGCATCGGCGCGGCAAGAGGGTTGCATTATCTTCACACCGGTGCCGCACAAGGAATCATCCACCGCGACGTCAAGACGACGAACATTCTTCTAGACGAGAACTTGGTCGCCAAAGTGGCCGATTTCGGGCTCTCGAAAGCGGCTGCATTGGACCAAGGCCATGTTAGCACCGCCGTGAAAGGCAGCTTCGGGTATCTCGACCCTGAATACTACCGTCGACAACAACTCACCGAGAAATCCGATGTTTACTCCTTCGGTGTGGTTCTTTTCGAGGTTTTATGCGCGAGGGCGGTGATTTGCCCAGGGCTGCCAAGGGATCAAGTTTGCTTGGCCGATTGGGCCATGCAATGGTATGAAAAAGGTATGATCGAGCAAATCGTTGACCCCAAAATCGCCGGCACAATCTGCGAAGGATCGTTGAAGAAATTCACAGAAGCAGCGGAGAAATGCCTTGCCGAATACGGTGTCGATCGTCCGAGCATGGGGGATGTCTTATGGAACTTGGAATATTCATTACAGCTTCAAGAAGCTTCTTTACAAAGCGATCAATCGGAAGATCGAACTAACTTCATCCGTTTAGAAAAAGTAAATGAAACCGGCGAGGTGGCCAACTCCGATCCCATCCCCGCCGTTGCGTTTTCCGGCGAAAGTGATGATTCTAATGTAACAGTTGCTTCCCAGTCAACTTTACCTGCTGCAACAAATGTCCAGGGCAGGTAAATCCCATAAAAAATCAAAATCAAATGATAAATCCATCTAAAAGTGGGGAATTTGGACACCCATTTTCAGAATTTAGCCTTTTTAGCTGTTTATTTTTCGAACTTCTACTTTAATCTTAAAATTCATGGTCCCTCGTTTTCCATCTTCATACCTGGATTTTCCATCTCATCGTCTTATCTTCAGTACGTGTATATAGCCTATAGCCTATAGGTGTAAATTTGTATCTTTATCATTATCCTGTTTAAAAGATTGAGATAAATATATATTGATTACATAGTAATTTATATATTAGTAAAATAATACATAAATTATATGAATAATTAAATTAAAGTTTAGTATAATTTTAAAGTAAAAAATAACTAGGTATTTATGTTATGAGGGAATTATTTTTTGAGGAGATGTAATAATTTTTATGTGTTTTCTTTTATGTTATTATCGTTTCAATTATTTTTTTAATTGTATCTTAATTTGTTATCTAATCAGTTGACATGTATCATCATTTAACTGAGTAAAAAAATATTAATTAAATAAATTTAAATTAAATTAAATTAATTAGACAATATCATATTAATTAGTTGATTAATTTTATTTAAGTAAATTAAAATTTAAGATTAAATTAATATTATAAATAAATAATAAAGATTCAATATGTAATTATGTAAAATTTTTTTGATTGTTATGTCATCACTATCGTTATTTTAAAGAAATTAATAATCTAAAATTAATTTAAAATTTTAATAAGCATAAAGATAGTTTTAATCTTTAACGTTTATAATTTTTATCATTTTGGCCTTTATTTTTTTTTGGATAAATTTAGCCCTTAACCTATATTTTTTGATAAATAGCTTATTTTTTAACTACTATGATAATTGGACCGTTAAAAATTTAATGATGATGATATGTCATATGCCTATGATAATATATTTTAAACGGCATGACATCTAAGCTATCGAATACATATATATATGAAATAAAATTTTATTCTAATATAAAATATAAAACAATTAAAATTCAAATAAAATATTAAAAATTAATTAATTCTAAAATAAAAAAGGCCACTAAACATTCACAACATGAATACAGTTCAAAATTAATTAATTTTTTAAAGTATGACTTTGATTCTATCGTAGTTAAGGTTGTGAATGTTTAGTAGTATTTTATTTTTAAATTAATTAATTTTTAATATTTTATTTTAATTTTAATTATTTTATATTTTATATTAGAATAAAATTATATTTCATATATATATATATTTGATAGGTTAAATGTCATGTTATTTAAAATATATTATCATATGCATATGCATATGTCATGTCATCATTGTTAAATTTTTAATGATCCAGTTATCATGGTAGTTAAAAAAATAAGTTATTTATCAAAAAAAAATAGATTAAAGACTAAATTTATTAAAAAATAAAGACCAAAATTATAAAAATTATAAACGTTAGGTTATAATTATCTTCATACCATGATAAAAAAAACTATTTTTATAATTTAATGATGAATTAAATAGTTTACCATAAATTATTCAAATGATAAAAAAACTATTTTCATACACAGAATCTTCGACAAACCATTCGTTTTAAGATGACCCTGAAACGCATAAGCCTTGAGCCTACCGATTCGTGACTCTGGAACAGATCTTCCCCCAAATTCCCATTCCTAGTTCCTTCAATCATTCCTTAATTGTAGGGTTTTTTAAACTCTCATCACTTTTTAATCTTAAAACAAAAATAGAGGAAAAAATAACAAAGAATTGAAGCCTTACTGCCAAGGCTAATTCACACCTACGTATCATTTACGGAGATTTATTAAGAAGAAACTTGAATCTCGTAAGCTTAGCGAATAGAGATTAACACTTATGGGGCAAGATAATTTCACACGCCAAAAGAGATTTTTAACCGGCGCCGGTGGAGCCGGAGGTTTACCCATTAATAACTACGATGCGGCCAGTGGCGGAAGGAACCGTGGATTTCCCGGAATGCCTCGTGGGAGGCAGATGCACAAGAGGTTCAACAACATGAAAATCACAATCCTTTGCGGCTTCGTTACGATCCTCGTGTTGCGCGGCACGATCGGCGTCGGCAATTTGGGGAGCTCAGAAGAGGAAGCCGTCAACCAACATCTGATCGAAGAAACTAACCGGATCCTTGCTGAGATACGCTCCGATTCCGACCCTACCGATCCGGATGAAGCAGCTGAAACTGAGCTCAATCCTAACGTTACATACACTCTCGGGCCTAAAATTTCGGACTGGGATCAGCAGCGAAAGATTTGGCTTTCTGAAAACCCAGAATTCCCTAATTTTGCTAATGGGAAAGCTCGAATCTTGCTCGTCACTGGATCACCTCCAAAACCTTGTGATAATCCTATAGGGGACCATTATTTGTTGAAAGCGATAAAGAATAAGATTGATTATTGTAGGCTTCATGGGATTGAAATTGTTTATAACATGGCTCATTTAGATAAGGAATTGGCCGGGTATTGGGCGAAATTGCCATTGATTAGGATGCTAATGTTGTCTCATCCTGAACTCGAGTGGATTTGGTGGATGGATAGTGATGCTTTTTTTACTGATATGGTGTTTGAGATTCCATTGTCCAAGTATGATAATTATAATTTGGTTATCCATGGCTACCCCGATTTACTGTTCCAGCAGAAGTCATGGATTGCTTTGAATACGGGGAGTTTCCTGTTTAGAAATTGTCAATGGTCGTTAGATTTGCTAGATGTATGGGCGCCGATGGGACCTAAGGGTCCGATTCGTGACGAAGCCGGGAAGGTTTTGACTGCAAATTTGAAAGGGAGGCCGGCATTCGAAGCCGATGATCAGTCAGCTTTGATTTACTTGTTGCTTTCTCAAAAGGATCAATGGATGGATAAAGTTTTCATTGAGAATCAATACTATTTGCATGGTTACTGGGCAGGTTTGGTTGATAGGTACGAGGAGATGATGGAGAAATATCATCCGGGATTGGGAGACGAGAGGTGGCCGTTTGTGACTCATTTCGTCGGCTGCAAGCCCTGTGGGAGTTATGGAGATTACTCTGTTGACAGGTGCCTGCGCAGCATGCAAAGGGCTTTCAATTTTGCCGATAACCAGGTGCTTAAGCTTTACGGGTATAGTCACAGGGGATTGTTAGGCCCCAACATTAAGAGGATCAGGGACGATACAACAACTCCTTTGGAGATTGTTGATCAGCTCGACATCCGTCGATCAGTGAATGGAAAAACAGAATCAAAGAGCTAGTGACTGAAACAGGTATTAAACATGTCATATAGGTAATATAATTCCTCAGTTGTAAAGCCAGTTTCATTGCCATACATTTCAACTTGTTTCCTGTTTTATTCGTCGAGCAGCGAAAACAGGGGAAATAACGAAGAGCGAGGCTTAAATATCCGATAAATAGTCGTTTCGATGTTTTGTTTGCTATCATCATTTACTCTGATCAAATCATGAACAGTTCAAGTTTTGGAGTTCTAGCATGGAGTGAGATTTAGTGTCTTTTAATACTACCTCGCACCATGTTGGGAAGAACAGCACATTCCTGGTTCTGGTATGCATTTGCTATATTCTTGCAAAGTTTTTTTTTCCTTCAGTTCATAGTTTCTATATACCGAAAATTGTGTCATAGTATGAACTGTAATACTAGAGGTGTTCGGTTCAGTTTTGAAAATTGAAATACTGTTCATTTGAACTTATAATTTAATCGATTTGAATCAAAAAAATCTTGAAAAAGTCTTGTCCAATTTTGATTCTATTAGCCATACAATTTTCTGCACAATCAACATAATGAACCCAAAATCCATTGCTAACAATAAAAAAAGTTTGAAACCAATTTCTTTGAATTAAAATTTGATGGGTTTAGTTCCACTGGGGAATTTCAATGAATATCTTATCTAGGAGCTGCTAACTGTTGACTCGGTCTCAATTTGAGACCTTAACTAGTTGAGTAAGGTACAATTCGACTCGACAAATTCATGGATAACTTGTTATTTTTTTTTTTGTATAATTTACTGATTTGGTGTATTCGTGTACTGTTATTTGGAGTTTAGATTTTAGAATTCCTTTGAACTATTCTGAACATTTCTTTTTATTAAATTTGTTAATTATGTTTATCTTATGTTTTATATAGAAAAGCAAGGTAAATTTTTTTGTGAGCTTAACGAATGAGTTGAACAATAAATCTTTTTATCGAACTCGAGTCAAACAAATTTATTTAGTATTGGATCAAGTTGAGCATGAACTGAATAATTTTCGAGTCGATTTAAATACTTATCAGTTTTTGATTGACTGGCTCGATAAATACCTTTGAATGTTTCCATTTTGTTTATGCCTGCAGTGCCAGTTTCAAGTGTCTGAAATTGGCCTGTGTTATTGTACCAACATGTAAATAGCTTGTTGGAATTTTAATAAAGTATATAAACACAATACACTTATATGAATTTCTATATTTAATTGATACAAATATATAATTAATTATTTAATTCTACGTTATTATATGACTAAGTGGATTTTAATTCTATTAACTTCGAACACAGTTAAAATTCCCTACTTGGATCAAAACACAATATCGTCTTAACAATGAATAAACCCATAAGAAAAAGAAGAGGTCATTTCTCCTCTTCATTTTTCTCCCGTTATCCATCCTGGGGACCTGCTCTGTTTGTTTTCTCCCATGGCTCTCATTAGCAAAGAAAACACTCTAGAAGATTGGGGGGCTATTTTCCAAGTATTTTGGCTGCGTAAACTATTAAAAAGGTATATTAAAAATATAAAATTATAAGGTTATGGTAAAAATCGTCTTACCTCTTTTTCGTACTATACAGCAGAGGTTTTCGAGGCTATGAACGTCTTAGTATGCAGGAAGACGTGGCTTTTCTTTCATTTCTCAGTGGTTAACCTTGATAAAGCAAGCAGCAAGGAGAAAGCATGTCCGAGAAATTTCCAAAATCTCTATGGAGGATGTTGGAATCATTGAGCTGAGATTCGATCCTTACTGGGTAATTTCTGCCGTGGTAAATTACAATTTCATAAATTTACAGCAGTGAATATCAATTGATATTTCTATATTTCTTCTTTTGGTACAAAGCTATAAATGTGAGAAATCAATTCATATCTATGAGTTAGATTATACATAAACAATGCTATTACATGTCTGTAAACAATCTCGAAATGGATTCATCTTTGCCTTTCAACTCCACTAATCTGAATGTATAACCAGCTTTTTCGCCACCAGTCGGATGCCTGCCGTACCCTGATAATCATATGTATCCAAGCTGAAGAATGCATCTACCAAGATCCCAGCTTTGAATAAGTTACCAAGCTCTGCAGCATCAAATTTGCTGAATACGAGCTTTTGCATGGTACCGGAGCTGTCCTTCTGATGAATCTCCGCAGCATATTGAGCGATATCGCCGTTGACCACTGTTGGTATGCTGCCAGAAAGGAATCAATAAAATTATTACAATATTCGAGTGCACGTCTTAAACTGTCTAATTCTATTTTTGGAACACTATATGAGCTTACTTCAGTCTCACGGTCGGATTGTTGATGTACTGGTAATTCCTGCCCACGATAGGCTTCCACTCGGAACTGCTTCTGCAATCTTCGAAGATTGTTTTCGCAGCATTGTCACAAGCATCCAAAATCTCACATAAACTCGGAGAAGCATCGACTACGAAGTTCAAACGTGGCCGGCCAGCTTGATCAAGGAACTTTCCACTGACTCCAAATCGCACTCTCAACCAAGGACATAACAGTTGCAGAGCAATGTTTCCGTGCAACAGTCTTATTCGATGGGTGCCATGGTAATATGGGATCAGAGATGCACCGATAGAGCTTAGAGAAACTTCGTTAGGTTCTAAGAACTCTGCATAACTGCTACTACCTTCAGCAATATCTATTTCCTGAGACTCTAGCTGACGTTTTTCTTCCATGGTGACATCTGATTGAAGGGCCTCGGTTTTCATTTCGTTTCTGAGTGTGCCCATGTCGAAAGGATCCGGTTGAGTCAGAAGAGAGATTACAGGATTGTGTTCACTGTTTCTTGCATATTGATTTGTAACATTTTCCGGAGTTAAACTTGCAGAAAAGTTATTCATGTTCGGGCTAGGCTGCTCGGGAGATGAGTTGATATTACTGCCACTTCTCGTTGATATTGGGGAACCTGTTCCATTCGCCATCAGTATATCCGGGAGACTTGACTCCTGTAGATAAATACAAGATTTTGGTTAAAAAAATTGGATAGTTAATCTTACAAAACGTGCTCAAATTAACCCTTTGAAGGATAGATATCAATATCATCCTCGACTTGCAGAGCCATAAGACATCTCAAGACCATTCAAAATTGCATCGATTCAAAGAAATGCAAGTACTTTCACATCCACAGAGCACTTGTGGTACGCTTGCCGTATCATAAGAACACGGAAAACATACATTTGAGCTTAAAGTTCTGTTAATCTTTTGTCCCTAACTCCGATATATGAATGGTAATTGCTCCATATGGATATTGAAGTAGTTTGCTTATACCCATAGTAGAGGATCTGCTCAATTCAAGGACTCTACAATCCGCAGTGATGACAATATAAGCACATCAGAGGCAAACTTCGGGTAGACCGGTATTCAAAGAAGTAGCAGGCAACAGTATAAAGCAGGAGCTGGGGCATGCAAGTCGAATATGGCGATTGAATTTGCAAATTTAGAATACAGAACTCTACCAACAAACCACATAACTGCTGGTGGAATATAGACTCTTGAATGCATGTACAAGACCTAATCTCATCATTTGAAATAACACAAGTGCGACTATATTTGGGGCTCAGAAAGACAGAAACTACCATACCAGGAACAAAACTGTAGCACAGTACTTGACAACTTCGAGGTTCATGCGAACATCATCCAAGCTCCTGAATTATATAGCAGAAAGATTATCACAAAGATACAAAAATTCTAACCAAAGGTGAAGAAGAGTTTATATTCATTTGCCTGTGCGCCTGCACTCCGATCTCAAAATAGTTTGCAAGAGTTGCCATCTGCATTCAAGATTGAAGAACATAAACATGTTATCAACCAAAACTTCATATTCTTACAAAATGTTTTAAAAAGGACCCGAGGTCAAGCCGGCCGGACCTCTGATCATCAGTTTAATAACTTTCCGGTCAGGTTATCATTCCTTGCTTACAAATTACAATGTCTTTCTTAGGGAAGAAATCAAATAATTAAGCACAGGTTTGTAATATGAATTAAAAAGTATACCTTCATATTACCAGCTCTCCTTCCGAATCTTTGAGTCAACAACACCAATGAATCAATAATTCCTTTAGGCTCCGGTGCCGGCCTACCGATCTTCTCGAACGCTTCCCTTATTCTCACACAGTCAAACCTCAATATATTATGCCCCGCCCAAACCCTTCCTGCAAAATCCATTTAAAAACTTAGTTTAAAAAAGGGGCAAAAGGACGGAAAAGAAAGAAAAAAAAGAGAAAAGGAAATTTGAGTGTGAGATGAGCACCGTGGAGAAAGTCGTGGACTTTGCCGGCGATTTCTGAGAAGGAAGGTGCCGAAACGACGTCGTTTCGAGTGATGCCGTTGCATCGAACAGAAGCAGGGGAAACAGAAGAGAGGTCGTGTGGTCGGACCAGGGAGGAGTAGCTGTCCAGCTCAACGAGCCTTCTGGGGCAAACTAAAATGGCACCAAATTCAAGAATGTCGTATCCTTGGCCACGCCGTTTAGGGACTGTGGTTTCCAGATCAAAGAAGCATATTTCGGGTCTATCATGGTACGTCGGTGTCGGATCCATTTCCGTAAGAAACACTCAAATTGTTTTGTGGAGGGCGGAGGCGAGCATTGCATGGATTAACCGACACTTTATACGACCAGGATTTTATTGTTTCTGCTGTGGGTTTCCTTGGTTCGGTGGGTTTCTTGTTGGCATAGATCACAGAATTGCAGTCTGCAGGTGTACACAAGGTAAGGTATCTGTCTTTGCACAAACATTGGATTACCAATATATGCAGTCTGCAGGTGTACACAAGGTAAGGTATCTATAATAAGGGTTATTTTTTTAGTGACTTAAATGAAAATGTCTTAAAAGTTCATTGTCTACCCGTATAATTTACCCTTATCGTTTATACAAAAATAGAAATCTTTAGTCCACGCTCTATGGTCACGGCTACTTACACGGCCCATCGACAGGTCTAATGCATCTGAAATCGGTAACTTACAGAAGGAATGATACTCAACCAATACTGAATTCTCAAAGCACTTACATGTTTACTCGACAATTGACATTGATTTGGATAGGTCTGGCTTGTAGCCTTCCTGTGTTGCCTGTCTACTGACTTGCCATAGGATATCGTAGATTGAAGATGTATATTTGCTGCTGCTGCCGCCTGCCTGGAAATCATGAATAACTCCATCGATTTGAATCCAACTCCGACCTGCAGCCTTTTTCACGCCGGATTTAATCATTCTTCGTCTCACGTTAGCAACGTCCTGCCACCTCTTGGAGGTAGCATACATGTTTGATAACAGAGTGAGATGCCCCGCAGCATTGTCGGGATCAAGCTTGACATCGAATTTTTGAGCTATTCGAGAAGGAAGATCAACATTCTTGTGAATCCTACAACCACCAAGTAGGGCATTCCATATGGCACCGTTTGGTTTTATGGGCATGGTTTCAATAAGATTCAGTGCTTCATCGAAGAAACCAGCGCGGCTGAGAAGATCAACCATGCAGCAATAGTGATCAATTCGGGGCTTAATACCCCAATGTCTAGTCATTTGAGTAAAATAATGCCAACCCTCTTTGACAAATCCGGCATGACTACAAGCAAAGAGAACTCCGATGTAGGTTATTTCATCAGGTTTAACTCCTTTCTCCCCCAAGCTCATCATACATTCAAATACAGAAATCGCTTCTTGTGCAAAGCCATGTTTCGCTAAGGCCATGATCATGTTTGTCCAAGAAACTGTACTTCTTTCAGGCATGTATTGAAGTACTTCATAAGCTTCCTCAATCAAGCCACAACTAGCATACATATGTATAAGTGAGTTATTCAAAGACACCAACAATCCTTGGTTTCGAAACCGAGACGTCTCTTCGATGTATGAGTGAATCCATTTTCCGAACTCCAAATCACACAATTCAGCACAGGCTGATAATGCGGCCACCAACGCTACCTGATCCGGTTCAACTCGAGCTCTCCTCATCTGATTAAAGAAAGACAAAGCTTCCCTACACTTCCCACTCCTAGCAAACCCAGCAATCATCGTTGTCCATGATACCACATTCTTCTCCGGCATCTCATCAAAAACTCTCCTCGCCATAACAACATTTCCACACCTAATATAGCCAGCCAACAAGGAATTCCAACTCACCGTATTTCTCTCGCTCATTTCATCAAACACTTTACGTGCATAACCAATGTCTTCGTCGTCGTTACCACCACCAGCAGCCATTGCATACAAATTAATCAAATTTGTTCTCACGAACACATTGGAGCTATACCCACCAACCAAAACTCTCCCGTGAATCTGCTCCCCTTCTCTCAACATCCCCGACCTCGCGCAAGCACTCAAAACATACGTATAAGTAAATCCATCAGGAATCACCCCCGTCACAACCATCTGCTTGTACAACTCAACTGATCTTTCAGAGAACGAAGTCCCTGAACACCCTCTGATGATCTGGTTCCAGATTGTAGTACTTGGTTTTTCGATAGTTCCAAATAGTTTAAACGCCTGCAGGAGATTACTCGAAGTTACATAGAATGCGAGAAGGAGAGCCAAGATGTAATTTTTCTGGGAAAATCCATTAGTGATGATCTGGGTGTGGACTTGGGTAAGCTTTTTGACGATCTTAGGGTTCTGAAGAAGGGAAATGAGGTGTTGGCATCGAGCTCTGGTGTTCGATGGATTGGCGGCAATGGCTTCTTTAACTAACATTTGAGACACCAAGGTTGAATACGACACAACTGGAACTAGTGGCGGAAAAAGCAATTTAAGTTCAATTACGACTTAAAGGTTTAACCTTTAATGTGTTTTTTGATGATGGAAGGCCTAAAGAGGGTTTCTTTAATCCCCCAACAAAACTGTCCAAGTGTTGTTTCGCAAGAACAAATGTCCTCACAAACCTTAAACCACCCGAAGCAAACCAAATCCTGAAAAGATATCTCAACTCCAAGTGCAATACCAAACTCATCATCTTCTTTATAGAATTGTTAAGGCACAATCCTTCATGCATTGACAGCTTCTCTTTCCTTTTTGTCTTAAAAGCTTGTACCAGAAACCCTTTCTCACTTGGCGTGCGCAACTAATAAAATCTGGGTTTCACTACATCATCCACCTACAGGCAGAACTTGTTAGCTTCTACTCGGCATCAGGTAATGTTCTTGATGCACACGGCGTGTTTGATGAAATACCCAAGAAAAATGTCGTTTCCTGGACCACCTTGATTTCGGCTTATGTTGTCAACGAGAAGCTCCAAAAGGCTGTAGAGTTGTTCAGGGAGATGCAAATTCTTAATGTGGAAGCTGACCAAGTGACACTGACGGTTGCTCTCTCCGCGTGTGCTGATCTCGGTGCGTTAGAAATGGGAGAGTGGATCCACGAATATGTGCGGCGAAAACCGGAGCTCGAGGCAGATTTGAGCCTTAACAATGCTTTCATTAACATGTATGAGAAATGTGGCGAGATACGAACTGCAAGGGAACTGTTTGACAGCTTGGGGGAAAAGGATGTGACAACCTGGAGTCCTGGACTTCCATGATTGTGGGGCATTGCATTGCATGGACAAGCAAGTGAAGCTCTTGAGCGTTTTGCTGAAAAGGAAGAAATAAAACAGAGGAATTGCAAGAATCAGGAAGAGGGTAACTGTGGAAGCTCAATAATTCTTCCCAACGACGTGACTTTCATTGGGGTTTTGATGGCTTGTAGCCATGGAGGAACGGTTGAGAAAGGAAAGAAAAATTATCGAAGTACTATGATTGAAGATTATGGTTCATTTCGGTTGCATAGTTGATCATTTTTGCCAAGCCGGACTGCTGAAAGAAGCTTACTAATTTGTTATCAGGATGCCTGACCGGGCTAATGCAGTGATGTGGAGGACATAGTTGGGAGCTTGTAACATCAACAGAGAAATAGAGATCGGAGAAAAAGTTAAGCTGAAATTGCTGGAGCTGGAGCCTGGATATGTAGAGGACAATGTTGCAATGTCAAATATCTATGCTGCCAAAGGGATGTGGAATAAGGAAGTGAAAGTTAGAGATCAGATAAAGCAGCTGAGAAGGGCTCCTGGGTGTAGTTTGATCGAGGTGGCTAGTGAAATCAGTGAATTCGTCTCTGGGGATGATGATCATCCTTTAAAGGCTGAGGTTCGAAGGCCTCAAATATTTGACCAACAGCATGAAAACGTACGACCACTCCGAATATCAACCCTGCCTGAGTTTTGACCCAAAAGCGTTTCAAACTGTAAGTCGATCGCTTAACATGTGCTTACATTGTCATGGTTATGGATCGTAATGAATGTTGCGGACGAAAATTATATTCCATTATTTAAAGCTCGATTCCAATTATCCTTAAGGAATCTTCATTTATGTTCTGCATCATGTATAGCAGGATTCATGCAATCCAACAAGCATATACAACATACATTCGAGCAAAATTCTATGAAGTTAAGAGGGATAACATTACATGGAAATGTAAAATACAGATATCATACATTGAGCCGATCTTCAGCAGTATAATCACACTGCCACTGCTTCTGGCCTTTTGCTGGTTTTGATTCCTCTAATAGCTGTTTCAATTGTTCGACCATAAAACTCCATTAAAATGCAATGATTATACAAATGAAAAATAATAAATGATACCCTTTCTTTACCTTCAGCATAATCTTTGGCACCAAATACAGCTGAACCAGCCACTAGAGCATTTGCTCCTGCTTCAATAACCTGCCAGCAAAAGGAGAAGGGGGAGAGTTATAGCAGAGGGACCACCTTTTTTTTTGAAATATCTATCTGAACCAGCCACTAGGGCTATGACTCGACCAATGGTAACATACAAAATTCTAGGACAATGGTTATGCATGGAGTGTACAAATGAATGTGGTCTGAAATAAGCACATGATTCTGATGGGGTACCTTGTATGCATTTTTCGGACCAACTCCACCATCAACTTCAATCCATGGATTAACACCCTGGAAGGAATATATATGAAGAAAATGTCACAAGATTCTACGGCATAAATATATAAAAGATGAACATATAGATAGATGCACATCTATACTTTCTCCGCGCACAATCGTCTCAAGTCGGAGATTTTCTTCACTTGACTTTCGATAAAGCTCTGCCCACCAAAGCCGGGATTGACTGACATAATCAAGACAAGATCAACCACTGTTCAAATGCAAAACAGAGAAGATCAAGTCAGTTTTTCATTGAATTCAGCCAAATGAACTCAAAACATTTGTACCGTAAACATTAAGATCACACTTCAATTTTTGTAAGAAAGAAAAGACCATTCTTGAAATATTCTTTTAACTATATCTTCATCCTTTATTCCTGAGTTATCAAGAAGCAAGCACAAGCATTGATTTACCAATCGGCTCTGGTATGCAATAAGCTGCGTATGGAATTGTCTTTTGACAGAGAGATGATAAATCATATACGAAATTGAAAACAAAAACTCACCATCAAGTACATATTCTATTGTAGCAAGTGGGGTTGCTGGGTTTAAGACGACTCCAGCTTTAGCACCAAGACTTTTTATCTACAAAACAAAACAAAAAAAGTTTTGTGAAATTTGTGGGAAGTTTAATCAAGTAAATGCAGGCTATAGCAAAAGCAATTTAACAATATATATTATTAAGCATTGGACGACAAACAATCAAAAAATTGTGATGGTATCAGTGGACCTTCATGATCATAAAAAAACTACAACCTGTTTAAGGCAACTTTAGGATTCTGACCACAAAATTTTAAGAATCAATGATGCATGATAGGGGGCGTGAGCGAGGACAAATAAGTTCAAGACACGGAGCTAGCTTGAATAGGATGAATTCTGCAGAATTGTATAGGCTCCTGCGAGTTCCATATATCCCTTCCCATCATTATATCATGGGGTATGAAGTTATGAACTATGAAGCTCGATACAGGGTAAATGATTCGACATGTATAAATTTCTCTATACATGATTTTTAACCAGAAGCTGGAACCCATGTAACAAAATACTAAAACAAGATAACTTCCATTTCGGTATCCTATGTAAAGTGCTAGTTTGTCATAGAATGCAAGTAAGAACAGCTTGGAGAAAGAACAGTCTTACTTGATTAACCGTACGATGCAAATGGATGGTTGACGATTGCTCACAATGGACACTGACAATGTCTGCTCCAGCCTTAATAAAATCCGGAACTCGCTGCTCTGGTTCCACAATCATCTGCAGTGCATTGATCTCAGGGTGAGCAAAAATATGTTTTTATTGATATTGGTTGATTAGTTACACAAAAATAAGCATACCAAATGCACATCTAGTGGAAGATCTGTCACAGGTCGTAAGGCATCAACCACAAGAGGTCCAATCGTGATGTTTGGAACGAATCGGCCATCCATTACATCAACATGGATCCAATCACAACCTGCCACTTCTACTGCTTTCACCTAGAAAATTGTGACATTCAAACTTCAAAGGCAATATTCAAGTTCAATACCAAAGCAAACATACATATCACAGTCCATTATTTACGGGAAAAGTAAAAAATAGTTTCATAGTACAAGAAAAAGAGGACAAATAAAACCTGCTCTCCCAACTTTGAGAAATTAGCGGAGAGAATAGATGGAGAAACAATGATATCATTTTTCGAGAATTTATCGACTCGAGAGGTTGCCTTCACTACTGTAGTGATTCTCCTCCTGACAGTTTAAGAAAACAAAGTGACAAAAGCATATTAGAATATTGTACGAGACCTGGAAGAAGAAATCCCAAACCTGATTAAAATCATACATCTGTTCCGTATCTTTTTGAGCAACATATAGCATTACTTTGCACCAAGAACATAAACACATAATATAGCATGAAAGCTACAAAAGATAACAGCTTGAAACAAATGAATCTGATATTTTGAATTATTGGCCTAATTAAGACCCTTCTAAACACTCTCTTCATTCAGAACAACGACTAGAACCTAATTATGGCCTTTGATTGCAGCAGTCAAAACTTGTGTGGAAAATTAGGGGGCGGATAGAAAATAAAGTTCCTCAAAATAATGAAAAATTGAAAAGGCGAATGGAAATAAAAGCTTCTCAGTGTCAACAATCTTCCTCGAACTCGGAACAAAATAAGGGAAGGTCACAAAAAACAATGTAAAACAGACTATAGGAAGAGGCATAAATTTTAAAAACAAGCTCAGATGTTAAACGTGATACGCGAGTGCAGTATAATAATAGATAATTTCTACTAAAGACTGTGGTCCAAAGGGATTTAAATTGTGACCGCAATGCAAGATTGCAGACTCTATTGTGCAGTTTCAGCTGTCTTGACAGCCAATATCCACCGCAATTGGCTGTGATAACATCTGTTACATTCACAACCACAAAGCCAATGTCCAAGATAGAAATTTTGCGCCTAAGCAAGCACCAACCATACAGAACTACAAATTCATCAAATTGCTTCGGCAATATACCAAACATTAAGCAATCAATAATTACACTATAAACAAAAGCCCTAAGGTTTTTCATTACAATTTTAGCTACCAAAGATTCTTGATTCCACAAGTCCTTTACTTTCATCACAAATCACCTTCATTTGTAAAGAAAAGAAAGAAAGAAAGTTTATAAAGTAACAAAAAAAAGGTTAAATTATAAAATTTCAAACAAAATTGAGGTTCTTTACAAACAAATTGCAACATTTCTGGACTGGGTCCCCCCCACCCACACCCACACATATCCCATAAATTTGCTTCTTTACATCTAAACCCATAATCAATACAGGCACACAAATTAGAAAGACCAAATAAGAACATCAACCCAGAAAAGGGTTTCAAAATTGGGGAAATTTTTGAAGTACCTTGTAAAAGTAAGGGTCTTGGGTTGAGAAAGACGGGTTCTTGGAAGCCTAAATCCCCCTCCAACGCCATTAACATGAGTTGACGAACACAACGAAGAAGCTGTTGACATCTTTCACTTCCTTTTTCCCTCTCCTTTCGATGAACCCTTTAGAAATTAGAGCCTTATTTCGTCTGTTGAAATCTCAAGCAGCGAGAATTGGAGGAAACTTGTCAAACGACAGATAATATTACTAAATTATTATCCAATAAAATATAGGAGAAATTACGTGATGATGACACGTGTTTCTTTGATTTGTGGGTTGCTTTGCTTATCTTCAATGGTTGGTGCTGACTGCTGCTGACATGTACAAATCAATGGATACCATTTTACCATAAAAATTGACTAATTACTCAATTATAGCTGCAATAAAGATTTATTATATGATTTTTTAATTAAATTTATTTTATTTATAATATTAATATTTAAATTTTAAATATTATTTAAAAAATCTAATATTGGTTGATGATACCTTAATTATTTATAATATTAATATTATTTTCAATGGTTGTTTATGTTCAAGAACAAACTCATTTATCCGGTTTTAAATTTTTAATTTTTTAATATCAATTTTACCCAGACAATGATTCTAATTCTAAATTAGTCTCTAAACTTTTAAATATTTAAATTTTATTATCAAATTGTAATCATTATTTTAAATTAGTTCTCAAACTTTTGAACATTTCAATTTTATTCTAAATTACCGTTTATCCATATCATATCATCACACAATACATATATTATTTTTGTCGCACTTAATAATTTTTATGACGATATTGACAACATAAGACATAATAAATATATATCAATAATTTCAAGATAAAATTAGAACATTAAAAATTTTAAAAAGCCTTAAGTAACACAATCGACAATTGGGCTATCAGCTACCCAAACATTTCTCCATATTTTAGAGTATATAAAGGGCTAGTTTTATTAATAATATAATATTGATGTGTTATTATAATAAAAAAATATTTATATTTTTATATTTTATTTATTATTATCATAACTATAATGATTAATGTAAAAATAATTATAAATACTTTTTAGCCTAACTTAGTAGTGACGTTTAAAAGGTGTCTGGTCGGTTTCAAAAGGTTATCTCTGAGGCGGCCATTGTGAAAAAGGCTAATAAATGGGCCCAGACAGGTGGGCCTTTGTTACGTAGCACTCACTCCTCATTTATTTTCCATCCTAGTTTTTTTTTTTTTTTGAATTAATAATTGAAAAATAAAAATTAAAATCAAGTGAAAATTGAATTTTTAAAGGTCGACAGCTAGATTAGTTCTGGTCCTCTGGAATATATATATATATTCATGAATGCTTTTATATAAGTTTGTTTAAATCGTTTTGTCTATATTTAAATATTTTCTGATTTTTTTTAAAGTATTTTAAAAAATATATTATTTTTATTAATTCATCATACATTCTTATATAATTAAATTTAAAAATGATTTTATCAAGTGAAGTTTTATTTAATTAAAAAAATCTTTAACAAAACCTATGATAGCATTTTTTTTATTGATTTATATGGTGTAAAAATCGAGTTTGAATACTCAACGATTCAACGTCTCATCTTTATCAATTCACTAATATATGATTTACTATTATTTATGAAAACTCTAATTCAATAAAAATAATAATATTTTTAATTATCTGATTTACTATTATTGATTTATCTAGTGGAGATTGAATCAAAATCAAAATTGTATTACTTGGTTTAGAATATAATTATCGTATTTGATTTATAATAATTAAATAATTAACAGTCATATGCTAAATAATTAAATAATTAATTATCGTATTACTTGGTTCATGAATTACATCGTTTTGAGTTTACATCAAGTTAACACTCTCAAAAAAAATCTTCTAAAATTAAATTAATTTTTTAAAAATATATAAAAATAAATTAATCTTCTAATAATTAACAGTCATATGCTTATTGTTTGACTTTGTCTAGTGGGGGAGGAAAGTGAATGAAAATGAAATGACAAGTAAAATTTAGTCAAAGCATGATAGGTATTAGAGTTATTGCAAGAGTATAGTGTACAAATAATCATAAAATTAAATAAAATTTTAGTCATTAAAAATTTAAAATTTAAAAAATCATCATTAAATAAATAATTACAAAGTGATTAATATATGTTATAAAATAGTGATAAATTTGAGGATCATTTTATAAAAGTTTGATAAATTTAATGATCATTTCTGTAACAGTTTGACAAGTTTAATCACATTTTATAATATTTAATACGTTTAGTGATATTTTTACGTTTTTTAAAAATTTTAATGACTAAAAAATTATTTTTAAGATTGAATCTCTTTATCACTATTATTCAAAATTTTAATTTTTTTTAAAAAATATGTATATTTTTTTTCTTTTATGAAAAAGTAGGAAAACTTATTTATCTCTATAACTTTTTTTTTCTACAAATGAAATGGTTCAAAGAGGATATTCGGATATTTAAATTTATACTCTTAAGTAAATTTATTTAGTTATTTATTCGAATTTTATAAAAATAACAACAATAAATTATTAAATTATGATTCAACCTAGTCCAACTCATAAATATCTTTACTAATTATTTATCAAACTGAACTCGAATGAGATTCATTAATTAAATATCTTTAATTAGTGAAACCTTTAAGGGATTAGGGGATACGGTCTCTCAATTTAAAAAAATTGATTTTATTCTTAAAATTTTTAAAATTTTTAATTTGGTCACCACAAAAAATTTTAAAAACTTGTATTAAGTTTTAAATTTTAAATTAAAATCCATCTTAAATTTTTAAAAATTATGATTAAATCTCTTAAAATTATTGAAAATGGTAGTTAAACCCTCAAAATTTTTATTATTATTTTTTGTTTAAACCTTCAAAAAAATTTAAAATTTTCAGTTAGACCCAAAACTTTTGCTTCAAGTTTTGTCATTATATAGCGATCATAAATTTTTGTCCGTTTGATTTTTATGTAAATTTTAATTTCGATATTTATCTTAAAAATATTATTATAACACTGCTTAATGAAAAACGAACTCAAAATATACGTATCTTTTCATAATCTGATTGGACCCTTTTCCAATAATCAAACAAAAATGAACTCGTTTTCAAGAAAATCGATTGTGGCCAACAACGCTATTGGAAAATGATTATGGAACCGTTCATGTTATTGTCCAACTTTGCCACCATCAAAGACAATCAACAAAAGCAACACTATACATACATACATACATACATACATACATACATACATACATACATACACAAAAGAACCCTAATTCAGAATCTAAAGTTTAACACGATTGACTGATGTAGTAATATTTAAGAAGTACCTAACATCCGAAAAAAAATATCTATCTCAACCAATCGATTATCTATTTTTTGAATATATTGATATGATTAATATTTTTAACAAAATATATATCTCATGCACGTGTAGATGCTCATACCCGAATCATCAAACATAAATATCATTTTATTTTTTATTAAAATCACTCGTTAGATTCCCTGATCGACCATCTTTAACCAAAAAATCTTTCTCCTCTCCTTTTTTTCTGCTGCTGATCAGCCTTGTCAAACAAAGCAAAGTCCCAGAATTCATTCTCTCTATTCATAATAGGCATCTATCCTTGTATGGTAAACATGCATGAATCTAAACTGACCATGGGGAAACAATTATTTACAGCTCAGATTATTTTTGGAACATTTTCACATCCCACATTTCATACAACTTAGCTTTTCATAGACAAGTTTTGTCGGGATCGAACTTCTTTCTCGATTAATTCAGTCGTACAAAGAAAATATATAAATTACGAGATAAAATTATATAAACTCGAAAAAAATATAAAAACCCTAATAAGAATAACCATCTAAAAGCACTGCTGACGAGGAAACTCGTGTAGGCAAATCATTTTTGTTGTACAAGTAAAGTGATAATATGGCAATAATCTCCATCTTTACGATGGTATGTAGGTTGAGAACAAATCAATGGAGTTTATATAAGTAGAAAATGAAGATAAGATTCATCCTACACCAGACCTTATCCTAAAGGAAGCTATATTGGGATATAAAGTCATTAGATATAATTCGTTTCGCGATCTATTATTATAGAGAGAGAAAAAAGAAATATGATCGAGTTATACGACGTAAAACCCGTTAAGTTTTATACGTTTTATAGATCGTTAGATGGTTGAAACAGATGGCTCAGATTAATTCTTTAAAATTTGTTAATTTGAGTCATCTGTTTTAGTTATCCAACGATTTAAAAACGTATAAAATTTAAAGAGTTTTACACTATATAACTCGATCCGATAGAAAAATTTATTGAATGATTTTAGGGCTATGATTTTATATTTGTATATCATTTCTTTTAATATACCATGTTTGATTATTAAACTATTTCTCTTTTAAACTAAACAAAGTTTTCACACGTTAGCTAGCATTTTAATTATTTATTTTTAAATAATTTCTACTTAGGGAAGGGTTGAGAAATTTCCCCTATGTAATGAATTTACTCAATTTAATTTTAAGCATCTTTTTAAAAAATAAAGGGGTTATTTGTTTTTAATTTAAAGAATAATCATTTGTTATATAATAATATAATTTTTTAATAGAAGTATTATTAAGAAGTTGCATGCGTGAATATCAAGTTCACTCGAATTAAATTAACTTATAATAAAACCATAATTAGATCAAAATCAGATTAAGATGTATAATTTTTAGATCAAAATGATTAAAAATCTAAAATCTTAAATCAAAAATAAAAATAATTTTCATCCTCATTTTTAAAATATAAAATATTAAGTGAAGTTTTACAAAAATTATAAGATTTTTTTTTAAATAAATACATTTCAAAATGGAAGGGAATTTTTTTTAATTAAAAATAGATTTTTTATGATTCTTTTTAATATGGCATCCTATATAATCAAGAAAATTAAATAAAATATAAAAATCTCAATTTCATTAACTATAATATTTGTAAGTTTTTAAAAATAAAATAAATGAATATATTTATTTAAAAATATGTATAATTAAATCAGACTATAATTTCGTTATTTTTTTCGTAAATGATACTATTATGGAGAGCTCAACCACGTCGTCTCTTACAGCACTGGAACAGGTAAAAGAGAGGGATGGGCCCCACTTGATTATGTTCGACCGTTAAAAAGAAGACCCAACTCGGTAAATCTCTTCCTATGAATATCTCTTAGCTCATTCCCCTTTGGTGGGCCATCCCAACCGAAACTTAGGTGAGTCCTTTCTGCTGGGACCCTTTCCACCGAAATGACAAATTTACCCCTTATATTATTTATTTATTTATTATAGTATTTTGGAAAACAAAATATTTTAATTTATATAAATCTTTTAATTTTAGTGTTTCGGTTTCCGTGGGAGAGAAACTAACTTAAAAACAATTAAAAGGTATCTTAAATTTTGATTTATATTCGAAATAAAGAAGTTTATATGTTTTCTTTTATATTTTTTTAATAAAAAAGTTTGAATATAAAATTTTATTTTTAAGACTATAAATCATATTTTGATTAAACTTTATATGAATGAAACTCATGCCATCATTGATGTAAGCATTACCATAATTAAGATTTTTTAATCCTAATTAATAAAAAATACAGATCATTATCTACCAACTGAATCTCATATCTGACAAATTCTATATCTATACAATATGATACTCACGATCTTAACAATACAGACATCAGCTTCATAATTCAAAACCAAAACCCAGAAACAAGAACAAAGTTTAAAACTTTGCTTATAAATTTATATAATACTCCTACATGATCTTTTATGCTTAGATGTGTTTAAAAGTTTTGATTTTCAGACTGGAAATGGAAATCTTATACACGGACAGACAACTCAAACCATTGAAAGTAAAGCTCTGGATTTTGCGGACAGTATACTGGGGTTTTGATTTTTCAGTAATGCCAGAAGCAATCGAAATCCGCTGGTGCAGATGGAGGTTGGCGGTGGTGGGGGTGGTGATTTGATACGACGGAGGAGATTTCGTTGTTGATATCGGTGGTTAAACCGGTTTCCTGAGAGACGCTAACCATTGCTTCCCTCTCTGGTTTCATGTTCGAACCGTGGTTTTCTAGTAAATCCCTGAGGATTGATTGTTCTGGCATTAAAACGGAGCCTGGGAACTGGAGATTCGACGGGAAAGAGCCGGGTTGAGCCGGGAAGAAGGTGTTTGGAGCTGGGATTCTCGGGAAAATGTTTTCTGGGTTTGATGAAACAGAGAGGAGAGGATTCGGATTGTTAGGGAAATCGATCGGATTGGAGAAGCAGGGCACGTAAACGGATTCGGAAACTGTGTTTTTCTTAGCATTGAAAGCCGATGAAGAATCCATTAATGGCGGAAGAGCAGGACTGAAAATTTGATTTCCAAATGAACCAATGTTGAGCAGACCTGAAATATGGGTTTTCTTCCCACTAGAGTTCTTCTGAAACACCCTGCAAATAACCCATTCATTCTGCCAAGAAAACACAGGAAAATCCATAAAAACTCCATGGATTTTTTATCTTTAAAAACAAAGGAAAAAGCAAGCAGATTCAATGATTCAAGTTTCTACCTTTGCCGTTTTCGGGAGATTGTGTACAGAAAATTTTCCTTCCAGTCTATATTCATGCATCACCCAGTTCGATTTCTCACCTTTCGGAGCTCTCCCTTTGTAAAACACCAGTGTTTTCTTCATCCCGACCAATGATTTTCCTCTGTAAATCTCTTTGTCTTTGCCTGTTGCTTTCCAATACCCTGAATCGGTTGCCCTGTTTGTCCTCAAACCAGTCGGATATTTCCTATCCCTCACGCAGAAAAAATACCATTCTTTCTCACCCATTTTCGCTTTCCCTTCAACCAAACAAACCATAAGAAAATATTTTTCAAACAAAACAAAAGAGTGAAATTAAAAAAGAAACTCTTACAAGGCAATTCCCATGGTTCAGACTTGTTCAAATCCACCTCTCCAATGGCTTTGGCACCGAAGTTGATATCCAGAACTTTCATGTACAAGTAGTGAGAAATAAGCTCTTCATCCGTCGGGTGAAACCTGAAACCCGGTGGCAAATCCATTTGATCATCTTCTCCAACAATAACACCAGCGTTTGCCATTCCCTCGAACAGACTTAAACCCCTAAAACTTTTGATCCGAAAATCTGCAAAATACCCAAAAATTTTCAGCTGGAAAATCCTAAAACTTATGAACTCACCGGACAGCTGAAGTTCTTGGACTATAACAGATTGGTAGAAAGGTTCTATAAAGGTAATGGAAAAGAAAATAAAGTTAAGTTTTTAGAGAAGAAAAGTGAGAATCCATGGAAGCACAAAGGATGACAGGTGAAATGGGATAGCCCAGAGGGGATGTTTAAGAGAGAAAAAGGCAGGCTGAGCCAGTGAAGACCCCTAAATACTGGTGTAGGAAGAGAAGAAACGTGGGTTGTAAGGCAACTGGGTTGTTTGTTTTAGAATATCTAATAATATCATACACTGTATCATATATATATATACGGGGTAAAATATACATATCCATCACTAAATTATCTTTGAACTTATATTTTGGTTATTCAACTTTCAATTTTTTTAATTTATTTATTGAATTTTAAGATTATTTTTGTTGTATCACTCTTAATTATTTTATTATTATTTTTTATTTGTTTTGGTATTTTTACTATTTAATATACAAATAATTTAAAATAAAAAAATATAAAATCAAATTTAATTGTTTGTCGATTATCATTCATCATCGTCAAACATCATCACCGACAATCATAGACGATGGTCGTTCAGTCTTAGATTTCATCAGTCACTTTGTCTAGAGAAAAATTCACAATTTGCCTCCATTTTATCGAAAAGCCTTTAAAATATAAAAAAAAAATCAAAAGTGAGAAAATCAACAAGCTCTAAAACGAGATTCGCGGTGAAACAAACACCAAATTTAACATACCAAAATGAATTCGCTAGTATAATTTGAGATCAAATGATGGTTTATTTTAAGACCAGCAGTGGTCAACGATGATGGTGGTTTTTTAAAAATCAAATAATAATAATATATAATTTTATTATTTATTTTAAATTATTTTATATTTAATAATAAAAAATTAAAAATAATAAAATATTTTAAAGTAACAAAATAGATGCAACCGAAAAATTCAATTAATAAATTAAAAAAATTAAAAGTTAAATGTCTAAAATAAAAATAAAAAATAATTAAATAAAATATATATATATTATCCGTATATATATATACACACAATATATAAAGTATACAAATTACTCTAAACATGAATTTCATTATATAATTTACTCTAAATTCTAACTGGTTAAAAATTTTAAAAATTAAGATTTAAATTAATACTTAAACTTGTTTTATTGATTCAAATTTATGTCTAAATTTAATTCTATTAAAAAATTACGAATTAAATTAAAATTTAACTTCGCTAATCTAATTAATAGATGAATTTAATTTTAATTTCTCTCTTTCTTAAATTAATACATGAATTTGATATTTTTTTCAAAGTTCAATTTATAACGTTAATCATTATTTACCATACGAATCAGGTATGGTAATTGATTTTTTAGTTATTATCTAAATTTTATATTTAATATACTATTATTAAATTTTTTTAAAATAGCGTTTTTTTATTTGTAAAGAGTTTCCCCTCGGGGAATATCAATTATAGATATTGGTTATCAATTTCTTATTAGAAATCATATTTTAATAGGAAATTTTAAATTTTGTTTATCCATTATTTTATGATTATTTTTTATTTTAATAATTGACATAGAATTTTTGAGAAGATTTATTTATTTATTTATTTATCTATATATATATATATTTTGATTTTAGAGTAAAAATACACTTAAATTATTTTTACGATAGAATGATTCGTTTGTCGTAAAATTTAAAAAAAATATATATTTATATTAACTTATGATTAAATAATTTATGTTCAGCGATAGAAATAGGGGTGGGCAAAAAACTCGATTATTGAGTTTTGTTTTCGGATTTGGTAAGATCCGATAAATTTTTATTTGGTATTGGTTTCGATGGGATCGAGATTGGATCCAAAATTTAGGTCCCGGTTATAACCGGAATCGGGACTAGATCTTTATTTTTTGGACTTGATACTCGATGGATACTCAATAAGACCGAGACCAATACCAAATATCCGATATTGATTTTATTTTGTTTATTTTTCTTATCAAACTTTCTCTTTATGTTTGAATATTATGAGTATGACTAATTTTAATATTCTAATTTTATTATTTAATATTATTGGTGATTGAATTTTTTTCTCCAATTACTCAATTTTTTACGAATAAACTAATTGACCGGGTACCTAGTATTGAAACTAGTACCCACCAATAACAGGACCGGTTCTTAAAATTTAGGATCCAGTATGACCGAGACCGAGACTGGTTCTAATTTTTAGAACTAGTGGTTACCAGAACCAATTCTATTCAAATTGGCCGGGTACCCAGTTTTGCCCCCTAGATAAAATCATGTGAGTGTCACGGAGCCATTACCCTCTTCCTAAAAGACATGTTTAATGATCCCGTGATATAAGGATGGGACGAGACAATTACCTCATGTTTCAATATACTGGTCGTGTCCCTTTATTTATGAATTTACTTCTTACTTTCGAACATTTATATTTTACCTTTTAATCTTAAATACCGATCCGTTCCAATAATACTGTATATTCCCCCTTGATTTTATTGGTTGTTTTAAAAATAAATAAATGAGTGAGAACAAATTATAAAATTATTCTATTTTTCAATGTGAAACCTTTTTCAGTTCAAATTGTTTTTTATTCTAATTTGTAATATTTGCAGTGTGAATTCATGGAAAAATAACAGAAACTGTAATTTTCAATTCCATAAATTAGATAAAATGGATTAATCAGCTTAAATAGACAAATTTAATTACGATACGGGAATGTTTAATAAATAATAATTGTATATTTAAACATAATAATTAACATGATATATAATTAGAATATGAGAGTATCTTTGTTTAGAAATTTGATATATGCACTAGTATTAAATATGGTTAAATTATATCGTAGGACACTTAATTATAAGTTTAGCAATATTTTTATTAAGTTTTTAAAAATAGCATTTCAGTCATTCAAATCTATGTCGGGAATAAATATATCACCCAATTAATTTTTTTTGCGATGAACAAGTCAATTTATCATTAAAATAACAATTTAGTATAATAATAATTTTAGTCCCTAAAACTTATGCATTCTATTAATTTAATTGTAAATCAAAATAATTCAATAAATTTAACATTTCATATTTAAAAATTTTAATTAGTGAAGTGAATGCTTTGCTAGTAGAAAAAAATATCATGGACCAAATAGAAGAAATTACCAAATCCGAGGACTAAAAAGGTACTTTATCCCGTTTTAGAGTAAGCAGGTTTAAAGTTCAACATGAATAATGATTAAGATATTTTTTTTTAAATTTAAATTAAAATGACTTCTTAAATCTAAGAGTTACTTGCATGACTAGTCCTCAAATTATGATCTTTATTTTAAATTAATTTTTAAATTTTTAAATAATTCAGTTGAGTCCTCTAATTACGATTATCGGACCTCAAAGTCTGAACTTTTAAATTTCATTCCTGAACTATGTAATAATATGATGTGTCATTAGTAATTACAATTTTTAATATTTACATGCATTTTCGCTAAAATATAAAATTATAAATATTAAGATTTGAGTCAAAATCTATCGAGCTATCCTCTTTAAATAATATGGCATTAATCAATTTGATTAAACCCTTATCTTAATTTAAATAAATTTCAAAAATATTTTATTAATTAAAATTTTTAAATAATTTTTGAGTAATTAGGCCATCTAATCAAATGGGACAAAATGGAATGGCTTATCTAGTAGTGTATTTTTAAATTATTTTTGTAATTATTATAAGAATATGTACATTCCATTTATGTACTAGAGTAGGGACAGTAACATTCCCTTTCAAAGAAGAAACCAATAATTAGAAGCCACGTGTAAAGATTGGCCTCTTGTAAGGAATTTATATTTTTAATTCTCATTGGCGCAAAAGTCAAAGGTCAATAGTAACCCACGTATGCCATAAATAAAAAATTTGGGAAATTGACTTGCCCCTGTCCAGTAACTGCCACGTGGCGGATTTTTATTGATTTTGATAAACCAAATTTTTTGGTTGTTATTTAGAAAAAAATTGAGAATAATTTAATCTAATTTTTTATTTTGGAATATATATATATATGATTTTTATTTATATTTGAGAATCTAGATTAATTTCTATAATATAGATGAGAGAACGTCATGTCTAGTTGATGATTTTTCTTTAAATTTTATAAAAAAATTAAAAAATGGTATTCTCCCCAAGTCGTCATGTATAGGTGTCGTTCTCCTACCGCACTGTAGAAATTAGCCTAGATTATAAAAAAAAATTTAATCACCCTATTTCCCCAAATAAAAACCTTAAATGACATATATGTCCAACACTGACTTTGGCGGGTGAGTCCAACAATTTTTTTTTTTTGCATACACAACATATCAAACTCGAGAGTTGCTTAATCGATACCAAACTATTATATTATCTCTGCAAATAATTTGGCTCAATTTATTTCATTCATAATACCAATATTCGATAATTAATCTATCTTCCCCATCGCACTAGATCAATAACCACTAACACATAATCTTGTTAAAAAATTTAGCGTTAGTTAAATTTTTTAACATGCATCTGTAGTTTTGATATTAAAAAATTTAAAATTCAAATCTTAAATCGATAATTACAATTTAGAATTTGATTTAAGGTTTACCTGGCTTACTTTTGGACATGGTGACATGTTACGTCCAATCTTTGACTAGAAAAAATATTACATCCCAAGATTATATTTGCATAATCAATACAAGATTAAGACAACAATGGACCCATTATCTACCAAATTTCGATAATTACAATTTAGTAGTTTCAATATTTTAAATTTTACACATCAGCATTTGATTAAATAATAAGTTTAAATATTCGAGGGAAAATATAATAGGTTACAAGAGACAGATTAACAAGATTTGGTAATCTTTTTTTCATATTTAATCAAACATATAAATATAAAATTTACATTTGATAAGCATGTATTAACTGAATTATTTTATTTATGTTAAACCCGTCATATCGTATTTATAAATAATATTTATTTATAAAATTCGATCTTATTAATAAAATCGAAGTCTAATTACTATAATATAGAGAATTATTAAAATTATATTATATAGTAAGCTCTTATATTCGGACCTTCACGAAAGAACGAAAACTATAATAAACATGATGAATTTTCTTGGGACGTGTCTTGGAATGCTTGAAGATATGAAACAAAAAGAAAGTCATTTTCTTTCTTTCCAAACACATAAGTCATTTTTTTAAAAATATTATATACATTAAAAAAATATGCTCATGATTTTTTTTAAAGAATGAGTATATTAATCCTCAAAGTTGTTAGTTTAATGATAATCTAAGTTTTTATGAGTTTAAATGTTAAAGAAATTATGTTTATGAATTTTGAGTTTAAATGTTTGATAATTTTTATACTTTTAATTGGTATAAAGTTAAAAAAAAATATTTTTTATGGTTTGACTGAATCATTATTTTAGTTTATTTTTTTTACAGTTATTCAACTTTTAACGTTTTATTTTAGGTCAAAATGATCTAATCTACTACGTATGATAATTGTTAATAAACTGACTATAAGTGACTTGAAATGATGCAACAGACCTACGTCGCAATGCACGCTGATATGATAGTGTTGTATAGGCAAATATATTGCTTTGAAAGAATGTTACATCAATCAAAAATAATTTTATAATTGTTTTTCTATTGATACGTCTTTTTGACTTAAAATAAAATATTAAAGGTTACATCGATGATGGAAGATGTGAGATAATTGTATTTCAGACACGAACTCATGTCGGTACCCCTTTAAGACGACCTAGTATTTCAGACATGGGACATGTAAAATCTTCTCTCCTCTCTAACTGAACAAGGGATAAAGATTTCTTGTAACACCCTTATCCCGGTTTAAGAGATAGGAGTATTACTCATGCTTTTCAAACAAGGCAAAAATCTTAATAAATTGATTAATTTGGTCTTTCTTGGGAGACAATATAACCATTTGGTATTACTTTAAGCACAAGTAAACAATTTGATTAAACTTAAGGTCTAAACAACTTATTAAACTCATGTGTCATTCGGTTATCAATTAAGACAAAACATAAATTCATTATTTAAATAAATCTAAACGCTTATAAGCATACTTAATCATCGAGACATAAGCGTAGAAAATTTTTATTACATTTAATCGAATTCAATCATTCAAATTCAAACCATTCCTATACTTCGAGGACCTATTCTATATATGTTTGAACATCATGTATAAAAAATATAAACCATGTTCATTTAACATACGACTTAATTGTGTTTTCTTCTTGAACCGATTTTAGGGTGTTACATTTCTTTGGCAGATCTTGAACATCTCCAAACCCATGGGCTATGTGTTTTAATCATATAATTAATCGAAATATCTGGAAATAAGTAACCATCCATATGCAACAAGTTTTGCATTAAACCCTAAACTCTGTGTACATATAACATCTGTTTATCCATTGTCCAGCTCCAACATGGACAACTTGGTCTGGTTTCAGAAACATAAACCCACCTTGGTTTTTCATTATTTTTTGTTTTAAAAAATATCGTAGTTTCAATAAATTCATTTTCTGGATAATTTTAATTCAAGACAAAAACAATTAATGTTTCCTAATCTTTTCATTATTCACAAAAATTCAAAATTAGTTGATAATCAGACAATAATGCAGTTTGGTGGCATTTCCGAAATATTTTCTCAAGCCAAACAAAAACAGATTGGATAACCTTAAATCCAAATCATCTTGACCCCACTTGGCTCTCTTTCATTTTAGACTCCCAACAACAACTACCCCTTCTTGTTCTTCACTAAAAAAAATACATTTTTTTGTTCAAAATCTACAGTTTTTATAGATTTGAAAAACTGGGTCATGGCCTGTTCATTCAAGTATGGTTCATATTTTTCTGGGTTCAACGAGACCCTCTCCAGCTCAAAGACCAAGGCTTTAATATACAAAAAGTTCCATCCTTTAAACTCTGATGTTCTGGGGAAAGGGAAACCACTAGTTGTTTCAGATCAGAAGAAAGGTTCAAGAAACTGCAGTACAAAAACTGGAAACAGATTCTCTGTTCTAGTATGTAAAAAATCCTGCCTTTATCATTTGGATTTTCAAAGAGCTTTCTTTGTTTTATGTTTGAAACCCATGTTTTTTCCAGGCTGAAACAGCATGTGTGAGTCGGAGAATGAGATGGTGGGGAAAGAATCTTAAACCCAACATGGTTAAGATCCACTCTGCTGAAGAACTTGTCTGTTCCTTACAAAATGCCGGCGACAGATTGGTCATTATTGACTTCTATTCACCTGGTTGTGGCGGCTGCAAAGCCCTCCATCCTAAGGTATGTTCCACCATCAAAATATGTATCTGCATGTGTCCATTGTCATGTCTGTATGAACAGCAGAACAGGCCATGACCCAGTTTCCAAAATCAACCAAAACTCAGGATTTTGAACAAAAAATGTGTTCTTGATTTTGATGAAATGGTGAAGAATATGATAATCTATTTCAATTTCTTGATTCCAGTGACTTGTTGTGTGTCAGATTTGTTTTGATCGTTGATTTATGTTCTGTAATAGATCTGTCAACTAGCCGAACAGAATCCGAATTCGATTTTCCTCGAAATTAACCATGAGGAACTGAACAACATGTGCCATTGTCTCAATATCCATGTCTTGCCGTTCTTTAGGTTCTATAGAGGTGCTGAAGGTCGACTATGCAGCTTCAGCTGCACCAATGCTACCGTAAGTTTTTCGTCGTTCCGGAAGTTATTCGTTGATTTCTCGATCGTATATATTGATTATTGATAATGCAGATCAAGAAATTCAAAGATGCATTGGCAAAGCACGGATCGAATCGATGCAGCCTTGGCCCTGCGAAAGGTTTGGATGAGTCGGAGCTGATGAAATTAGCATCAGCCGGCGAGTTCGCACTAAGTAGGCTACAATTACCTTCCTTGAAGGAAGAAACAATGGAGGATTTGATGATCATGAGAAGCATAGAACTCTCTGGTTTGCCACACAATGCTGACAGCAACCGGATGAAGCTCGAAAAAGACGGTGCTCGGCTGTAGGTTTCGACGTATACTCTGGAATTCGAGTAACATAGTTGAGTACTTGAGATATTGTTATTGTAAGGGGATGAAGTGGCTCTACCCTCCATTTCTGTGTTGGAAGTTTTCCATTTTCCATTTTTTTGTACATGATTGTCATTAGCTAGGTTTTGGATAAACGATGAATTACGTAAATCATCATTGAATTTAGGGACGGTGAAAATCGACGAGAGAAAAATTAAAAAAATTTGACCGATTCGTAACTTAGCTGACATGGATCCCACATGATTCCAAAATTTCTATGTGCTGGTATATGAGAGGTAGTTGTTGCCAAGCTGTAGCATTATTGTGTTGTTCCATCTAAGAAGAGAAATTAAACCAATTATAGCTTTATAATCATTGAAATATTTTACATTACATTAGAATAAAAATTAAATAAATTATATAAGTCATCATTAAACTTTATTTTTAAATATATTTTGATCATGGGAGTTTAAAAACTTTTAATTTACTCATCGAAGATTAGATATTAAACTTTTTTATACTAAAATTTAAATATTAAATATATATATATATATTTTTTATCATTTTATTGTTTATTGTAATCGGATGCGCACCATATATGTTAATCACGCGATATCATATTTTACCAGTCATTTCGTTTTTTCTTAATTCAATTTGAATTTTTTTTTTTGCTTGAAAGTGTCTCGAACTCTATAAACATAACAAAAATTTTCTTGTATTTCTCTTATCGATCTCTTTCTTCTACCGTGAAATGAAACTTGTTTTTCAATATATTATTTCTCTCAAGTCAATAAAAATTTTCATCATTCGAATCTTATAATTTTTTCAAAATTTATCAATAAATAAATATTATCAAAAAATTAACGTAATAATAAAAAAATTCAATATCTACACTTTAACAAATAAATTAAACATTTACAATTTTTAATAATTAATGTAAATTTAAAAATAAAATTTAATACTAATAATTTACCCATAAAATTATCCTGAATCATAAGCCTTGTACGAACTCCTATACCTAAAACCAGACAAACCGTGGGATCATGTCAAAGCAGCCATCCACCACCACCAAGCAATCACTTTCCAGAAACAGAAAAGCAATGCGCATCGGGAGAGATTATTAGGTGACTCTGTCACCGCGTTATTCATGATCTAAGTAATTAAGATCGTTAATCTTTAAATAATAATCTAATAATTACCCACCCATTAAGTACATATAGAAAAGAAGTGATGATTCACTTGAAAAAAAATTAAGATTAACGGTTCTGATTACTTGAGACCATAAATAACGTGATGAACAAGATTCATCTAATAATTTTTCGAGTATCGGACAGACAGAGACTCGTGGCACTGACGTGGAGTACTAGTCAAATAATTACTCGTTCATAAATAATTAAATAGATCTGACCAATTTTATAATTATAATCGATAACATTTATTTATTTAAAATAATTGTTCGTTTCTTAATTACATGTAAAAGAAAAAAATGAAAATTTATATTGAAAGTAAAATAAAAATATTATATTAATTAAGATTATAAATATTATGATAAATCGAATTAGTAAAGTGACGTGAGAATCCGCAACTTGTCGTTGCCCTCAATCATTTATCTTTTGGGACAAAACCTAATAATGTGTGTGTTGGATTTTGGCTCTTTTGTTCTAATTTTGTATTTTTAGAGTAAAATGTTTAAAAAATGAAATGAAAAAAAAATAATAATAAAAAATTGTCACATTAAAAATTTATATAAAAAATCATATAAAAACAAAAATAAATTTGAAAGGTGTAAAAAAAAATAATCATTCTCTCAAAATTGACGCACGCTGTTAAAGGGTGGTGAACAAATTAAATTATTATATAGATTGTTCTGTTATATAGATCTGATCATATCGATAAACAATTATTAAAAAAGATTAAACCTTTTACGATCACCGATATCCTAAATTAAAAAATACATATCATAATGATCTGTATGAATATTTTTTTTGAATTAGCTAGTAGTGATTACAATAGTATCTGTTTTAGAATATAATCTCCACCATTTGACATTGATCGTTCAATCACTCTGTTGGCATTATCAGTGCTCGAACCCGTAATATTTAGAAACAATAACCGTTCCATTAACCATTTGAATTAGAGGACTCGTGCATCTTTATACGAATACTAAACGACTGTTAAGGTAAATGAAAATCATGTTTAATTGCAAGTAAAAGCCTAGGACAACATTTGAAGCCACACAAAGTGTCTGTCACGTGAGGTTGTCTTTGAGCCCAATCCACCATCAAAATCCCTCGAATAAAGGGACTGAATTGATAAGATCGAAAGTTTACTATGAAACATAAAGATAATTATATATATATTCGTAAATCATATGTATTTTTATTTATTTTTTAATGATTTAAGTTAAGATTAATACTATCAAATTAGTAGAATCGTAATAACAACAAAACTCTCCTAATAAATATTTAACACCTATATATTCGTAAAAACTCGAAACCAAAACTTTAATTAAGTTAAATTGATTTTCACTGATAAATCTAAACAACTGATGATAATTTCATAAACTTGTAAGTTAATATAATGATACGCAAGAATATAATCAAAATCGAACATTAAAATAAATCTTTAAATTTAAAATTTGAAAAGGATAAAAATTTTATTTATTATTATTTAAATTAAAAGATCCTTAAATATAATTATATCAAAAACTTGAGAAGGATAAAAGCCCGTCTCACGGCCATCATGACTCCGTCCTTAATGATATGATTGTATTTTACCTCACGAATAATAATTTTATTTTATGATTTAATCTATTTAAAATTAAAATATTTTAATTAAATATAGTAATAAAATTATATAATTTTGTAGCAGCTGAGATGACCATCGCATTGTCTGTATAAAGGGCAAGTGGACGATGCAGCACTCGACAACAACAACAACAAAAGCTAATTAATGACACACTGAGTTGAAACAAAACAAAACTCAAACTTCCCCATGTAGCATAAATCACCTGATCGGATTTTATCTTAATTAATTTAGACCGACTCACATCATACGTATAATTTTAAAATATAAAATTTTTAATATAAATAAAATTTTGAAATTAAACATTACTTAAATGATACTGAAATACTTATCACTTGAATTAATAATAGAAACCCTAAAGCACCACCCTATCTCAAAAGTCCTCCAACCAAGAGAAAAAGCTTATTCCATGCATATGGATAAAGGTTGTTCCTGTTCATGCAAAAGGTTATCTTGTTACGGACACGACTTGCATTTCTCAAAGCAACAAGACAGGCATCCCTTGATCATCTAGGTTGGAGAAAGAAACAAGACAAATTTACATCACTTCAACAACAGAATAAAAGGAGTTTCAAAGATTTTGAGATATAAGAGTTGTACTGAAATCAAGAATATTGTATCGTACCCTTATAAAGTATTATTCTTTTTTGTGTCTTCGTTTATATTCCGAAATTTAAAACCTAAACATGAAATTATAGTCATAATTTTTAAATATAAACTTTAAAAATAAATCATAAATCTTAATACTATAATACTATGTTTCAACTCTAAATTTAATTTTTAGTGTAAAATTATAAATAAAACATCGAAAAGTGGTCGAGTATTTTTGGTTTCTTCGTATTGTCCTTGGAAACGAATGGTCACTGAGCAACTGTGTGGATGTGTGTTTCTTCCGTTTCATGTTTCCATCTTGGTCTTAAAGATTTTGTCTGAACTGATGGAGGAAACTTTGGCTGTTATGGTTTGGCATCTGTCTTACGGCACTGTCTTATTCACATCACGGAGTGAGGAGGAGAACGACACGTACAAAGCATCATAAATTATGTTTTGTTTTTGTATATATGGAGGATTACTCTATTTAAATAGTAAATATATTGAATAGCACGTTCTTTTAATAATGAAATGGACTATTGTTAAGTTGGGGATGACGAGCCGAGTCTGGCTAGGATCCGTGTGTTAAAATTAGGTTTAGTTTTAATTTAAAAATAATATTATAAGTTCGATTTAGATTTAAAATTTGTTAGACTCGGTTTATCTCGACTTAAAATAAATAATTTTTTTTTATAAAAGATATGATTTCGTTAAAAATTCTTTTCATAACCAATAACGAAAAGAAAAAAAAATTCTTTTATTAAAGAGATTATTTTTAATGTATATATAACACATATATAATATAATTATTCTGAGTTTGTTCTTGAGCTTTTCGGCTTGACTTGATAAGATTTCGAGCCGAATCCGAAAATTATTTGTGTTGCATTTATTCGAATTCATTGAACCTTTCCGAACTAGTGACATGCATAAAAGGAAATAATTACCCTTAGGAAGTCATGGTATTATAAAATTTTGTTATTTAAATAAATAAATGTTTTATTGAATTTTTTTATATATTCTTTAAAAATAAAGATCAAATTATATTGTTAGAAAATTTATGTAAATATTGTACTTGATTTTTTAAAAATATTACATTAATTATTTTATTTCCTAAAATATTATACTTTAAATAATAAGTTTAAAAATAATTCAACTTTAAATATTAAAATAAATCAAATTAATTAGAGTTAATATCAAAAAATACCGACTTTAACTAGTATTTTAATAGTTTTCAACGTGTTTTCTGTAAATTATTGTTTAAAATGGGTACAGGGTACATCTATTTTAATTTGTTATTCATTTAATCTATATTTTATTTATAAAAAAAATCATATTTTCGAAAATTTACCCTATTAATATTTGGAAGAAAAATAGCGAGAAACATCAACCTGTAGCATCCTTGGACATGTGTCGACACAGTCATTCCGCATTTGTCTCCTTGGCAACCAAACACCACCCGTACCTGTTGAATCCTCCGGAACTCGAGGACACCGGGGAGTTAAACCCTCGATCCAAAAAATAAATAATTATCCTATCACATCTCATAATTATATTATATTATATATTTTAAATATGTACTTTTTTAAAAAAGAAAACGTATCAATTAATTTACTCTAAATATTATATTATTTATCGTACAAGAATTGCTCCTAATCTATTTAGACCCTGCAATTTATGAACTCAGGAGAAAATAACATGTTTTGAATGGAAACGGGCAAGCACCCTAAGGGTCCAGAGTGGGGACGAAACAAGTTGCACCTGGCGGTTTGAGAGGTCCTACCGCCACTGCCCCATTCCAATCAGCCGAGATGGCCTGACGTCCCTTAATGCTTCTTCTATATATCCCCCACCTCCTGCTGCTTCACTCACCACCAAAAACAAAAGCTGTTCTCCCTTTTTAGTACACGAACATCACCCCATAAGCTACCTGAAAAGCCTAAAAAGGCACCAACAGTTTCAGAACAAAAATATGGCACTTCTTCTAATGGCTTTTCTCAACTCTTTCTTGCATGTATATGGCTACGGTGGGGGATGGACTGACGCTCATGCCACTTTCTACGGCGGAGGTGACGCCTCCGGCACGATGGGTAGGTAGTCCATCCTTTTTCCGATTGACTAGTTTCATATCAGATAGATAGAATATTTCTTTCTTTTTGAACGATTATGAAGGTGGAGCATGTGGATATGGGAACTTATACACACAAGGCTATGGGACTAATACGGCAGCTCTAAGCACTGCACTGTTTAATAATGGGCTCACCTGTGGAGCTTGTTTCGAGATCAAGTGCGTGAATGACCGGCGATGGTGCTTGCCCGGCTCGATTTCGGTCACCGCCACCAACTTCTGCCCGCCGAACAATGCAGGCGGCTGGTGCAACCCTCCTTTGCATCATTTTGATCTCTCCCAGCCTGTTTTCCAACATATTGCACAGTACAAAGCTGGGATTGTCCCTGTAGCTTATAGAAGGTATTGATGGAACGAGTTGAATTGAAAATAAATTTTAATCCATTCCATCTCCTGGTCGATTCTTTTAATTTTTATGATTTAATTCGGACCGATAAAAGTTGGTATGGTGTGATATTTTTTCTAGGGTACCTTGCAGGAAGAGAGGTGGAATAAGGTTCACAATCAATGGTCATTCATACTTCAACCTAGTCCTCATCACCAACGTCGGAGGTGCCGGCGATGTTCGATCGGTTTCCATTAAAGGGTCGAGAACCGGTTGGCAACCGATGTCGAGGAACTGGGGCCAAAACTGGCAAAGCAACGCTTACCTTAACGGACAGAGCCTGTCTTTTAAGGTCACCACCAGTGATGGCCGAACTGTTGTCTCTAACAATGTCGTTCCACCTAATTGGTCCTTTGGCCAAACCTTTACCGGCTCACAATTCTACTGAATCCTAAAAATAACAATCATAATATCACATTAGTACTCATATTTAAATTCGAATCTAAAAATTAAATTTATAAATAATGTCACGGTGTTTTATTATGAAACTCGTAAAATAACAATCCTTAAAATATCGTGTTATAGTCGTCTATTTAGTTCCTGTCCTGCTCTCTTTTGATAAAGGCGGAGACGGAGACAACAACAACGGAGATGGTGGCGGTTCGGCTTGTGACCACCCACCGGCGGCCACTTCTTTTTCTTTTGTGGTTAATTAGATTGAAATATTTTGTAAGGTTCACTATTGTTAGTTGGCTTCATTTCCTGTAGCTATAAGACTGTAATGGCTTTTGGGGAATAAAGTTTTATAAATATTTAATTTATATTATAATATTATTTGATATATAAGTATGAATTAAGTATTGAATATAATTGTGTAATTTGATTAAATATTAAATTTAAAAATTATTTATTTTATAATTTAAACTTATTAATACAATACTAAATGACTATCAAATCAAATTATATTTTAAATAAAAATTCAAATAAATGACTATCAAATAATATTCTTATAAAAAGAATATAATTCTCTCTTGTCATGGTATTAACAAATTTATATATTTATTATTATTATTATTATTATTATTATTATTATTATTATTATTATTATTATTATCATCATCATCATCATCATCAATAAAAAAATATATTTTTCAAAGTTCATAATTTTAAAAAATTATTAAATTCATTATAAATATTATTTGCATTAAAAAAATTTGATCCGGTCCAAGCTGTGCAATCATCTGGTTTAGATTTTCTTGGGCATTTTGTCGAACATTTCACCGTCTCTAAGCTCTCCTCTTCTTCGTGAAGAAACGAAATTTCAGCGTGCTTTTATCCACCGAAATCATAGCCTGCCCCCTCCTCCTTCCTAAATTGTAAGCTCTGGATTTTTATTTAATTTATTTCTTTGTTTTTTCTTTAATTTTTCAGCTGCACTGTTTGATTGATTTGTGTATTGTTTTAATCTCAATGAATTCATCAAAACTACTGTTGTTCCCTTATTCCTCAATGATTGCCTCTTCTGGGTATACTTCATTTCTGTAAATTGGGTTTTCTTTAGGGACAAAGAGAAAATCTTAATCATATTCAACTTCAAAACTTATTTTTTTGCTTGATAATATATGCTCTGTTTCCGTGGAAAAGAGAACGTGATGATCGGTGTCAACAAATTCCCTTTCCTTTTAAATGTTCTTCAAAATTTTCAATTTTGAGTATTTGCGTTTGAAATTCTATTGAAGATCACATGATTGTTTAATGTTGGTGTCTGGGACGAGAGCTCCACTTGTACAGCTTTATTTTGCTTAATTAATGTGAGTAGTTGTGGAGATTTTTGGATTTAAAATGAAAATACGGTTCAAGAAAATGACATGATTTTCCTTGTGAATTTTCAGAATGGGTAGGGTTAAACTAAAAATTAAAAGGTTAGAGAGCTATAGCAACAGGCAAGTTACATATTCGAAACGAAGAACTGGGATCTTGAAAAAAGCCAAGGAATTATCAATATTATGCGACATTCATATTATCCTTCTCATGTTTTCTCCAACCGGAAAGCCGACGTTGTTCCACGGAGAGCGCAGGTACTGGAATGATGGAATCATTGTTTAATTTATTCAAGGGCTTGAGTTTATGTTTCAGTAGATGTTAATGATAGCCTGTTTGTGAATTCCTTGTTACATAATCTGTTCTTTGAAACATCTAAAATCCTGTTTGTTTGCAAATGATAGACACATTCGACCTTTGGATGTCTTTCTGTTTTCTTTTGATAGAGAAATCAATTTTTATACCAATACAAATGTATAACAATAGTATGAGAAGTAGAATACATATATTGATAATTTCTGTATGTTTTATATTAAATGCAGATAAAGATACAAATTCTCGTGCAAGTGCCCCTTGCAGCACTCTATTCTTAGACAATTTTGATGATTAGTTGGATACTTGGATTAATTAGTAAGCATGGTGGACTAGGATTTTAATAATGTATACTTTCTGCCACGTTTGATCTCCGGATTTGTCCTGGATTTTGATTTTTTATTATTTAAAAGTGCACGTATATTTATTAAAATCTATGTTACATTGTTACCGCGATTCTTCACTTTCCTAATAACACTGTGTCACACACACAACACGCATTTCCGAAAAAGCCAAAGGCATATGATTGTCTAATAATCATATATTTATGCTTGTAGAAGAAAATTGGGTAAATAGGGTTCATTTTTGTTACTTGTTTGCCCCTCCCTTTTTTTTTTCAGCTCTATCGAAGAGGTTATTGCGAAGTTTGCGCAATTAACGCCACAAGAAAGGGCAAAAAGGTGTGCACTTTGAATCTTGACTAATTTAGTACTCTGGGGTATTCAAATGACATTTTAGCTAACTGGTTTTTGTTGGTCTACAACAGGAAGCTGGAGAGCCTTGAAGTAAGACTCCTTAACAATTCATATTCTTCAATATATTCTGCTTCAAGTGAAGAGTAAAGTCTTATTACTCTTCTATCGTTCTAATTTTTGAGTCTTGTTATTTTGAATGTAGGCACTGAAGAAAACCTTCAAGAAATTGGACCATGATTTAAACATACAAGACTTTCTAGGTGCAACGTATGTGACTTTTATTTTCATTTTCTTCCAGATAATATGTTTCTCTTTAAGTAAAAGATTGAGAAGAATCTAATCTCTCCTCCCCCCTTTTTTTATTTACTGTTGCAGCAGTCAATCGTTTGAGGTATGAAGTTTGCTTGCACCCTATGTCCCATTTGATCTCAGATTCTCTAGTGGTTCTTAATTTTTATGCTTACTGGATATTGCTGTTTTCAGGAAATGACTAATGAAGTATCAATGTTGCAAGCTCGGCTTAACGAAGTACATAAGAGACTGAGGTGCACCTTTGGAGTTTTTGGTTGTTAAAGTATTGCTTTTTCTTTTTGTTCTTGCTTATAAAATGTTTGCATGAGATTAGAAACGGACTCGCCATTTATCATGTAATAGCAAATTATATTCTTAACTCTAATGTTCTGAATGACGAACAATCTTTGTCTGTTAGAACATCCTCTAAACTAATCTGTAGACCCTGATTAACTACTTTTTCTGAGTTTGGTGTTTTAGGTTAACGTTTTCCTTATAATAGAAAGTACAAGATGTATTTTGAGGCCATTATGGAAGTTCCAGCATTTGCTGCTTACATTAGAATTTTACGATACAAGTTTATTGCCAATTTGATTGGAACTAAGATATAGTGGGTTTAGGGATGGGAACAAACTTGATTCATAGGTTTAATGGTGCTATATATTATCTTAGGGATAATATAATGAGAAAAATTATAGTTTAAGGGATTGACTTGTCGATTAATGCTAGATCACCCAGAAAATTAAAAGCCTACATTTAAAACTATTTTATTATAACACAACTGCATGAAAGGGATAGTGCCTCTAGTGCTAAACTCATTCAACTTAAGTTTCTGCTATAACTCAAACTCTGTGAATAGCTCGCCTCCACCCTTTGGATGATAGCCATTAATGTTATTGTTTTGGTTGTTCTGCATTCTATATCTTTATTTTGGCTGTGTCCGTGATTATTTGCTTCATGGAGTAATTTGAGTAATTCTTATTTTATCATGCGATGATTTCAGCTACTGGAGTAATCCGGATAAAATTGACAACATAGACCATCTTAGCCAGATGGAAGATTCACTAAGAGAATCCATTGAGCGTATCCGGATACACAAGGTATGTTGTTTTCTTTCAAAGCCAGAGACAAAAACAAATATGCATGCATATGTTTATTATGTATATAATATGGTCCACTTATAGAATATAATCAAGTATCAACCTGTTGCGTGTATTTACTTGGTTCAAATGATAGTGTTGTTTAACTCTATGTTTCTTCGACTCTTCATTTTTTTTTTTGAAGTATCCGTGTCTAATACTCATGCCCGACATATAGATATGGGGATATGACCTCCAAGGATCCTCCAAATACATGGAAAAACTTAGAAAATGTGACCTTACCTGTGTCTGACACATACTCATATCCAACACTCACACCTGAGTTTGAGTGACATAGGTTAAACTACAATAAAGGTTAGCCATGCGAGATCCTGATGAAAACTGCTTGGTTCTTTAGCCTCCTGGTGCTGACCTTACCCGTGTCTAACACATACTCGTATCCAACACTCATACCCGAGTTTGAGTGACATAGGTTATACTACAATAAAGGTTAGCCATGCCAGATCCTGATGGAAACTGCTTGGTTCTTTAGCCTCCTGGTGCTGATAAAGTTACCAATTTAATAGAGTCTGAGCCATAAGTACATATAAATTACTTATGTATGCTACTATCTTGGCAGGAAAACTATGGAAAGCACCATCTTCTGCCACTAGAATCCACTAGCCAGGTAGCAAAAATATTTACTTTCTTCCATTTCTGTTTCGTCTAGGGTGAATATCTTACAGCTTATCTGGCTTACAGTTTCAGAATGCGATGTCTTCGTCAGCGATGATGGGTGGGGTGCAAGAAGGCCAACCTGTTACATGGATTCCGAACAATGACAATCAGCAAATGTTATTGCAAAATGATCCAAACTTTCTCCCTAATCTGTAAGACCTTTATGGATATGTACCTTCAAATTCATTTCCTATTAGTGTGCTTGCACATTGAACTTTATGAATGTAACATTTCTCTCGATACCAACCACCAGAGATATGGTTGTTTTAAATCTCAAATGATTTGTTGCAAAGCTGCATACAGATAACATTTTTATATTTTGGTGTTTCTTTGATCCAGAGATACGGAGTGCCCTACAGATGGCTCCCTTGCAGGTTTTTCTGGTTTCTTTGCCTCTGGTAAACAGACCGATATCGGCAATTCAGTACAAGCTGATAATAATACAGTATTGGAAAGTAATGACCTGAATGAGTTAGGGAGTAATGCATACTTAAATTCCCAACTTGCTAAGCAATTCTTGTACCCACAATATGCTGCTGCAAATTTGCAAGAGGATGAGAAGTTGAAGTCCGAGATGGCGGGGAACTTACAAGGAAATCCTGGAATTTACCAAGTAATTACCGACTTTGAAGCCCTGAGACCAATGTCCAATAATGGTCATCAAGCTTGGATATCTTCTTCTGGTCCTTGTGGCATTGCCACGTTTGATGGGAATTCTTATCAGGTGAGGAAACATTAGTTGTATTGTTCTGCTTATTTCCTAATTCTAGGATACAAGTTAGTGGATCATCTGTAATCTGTTTTGTATAGTCGACTTTGTTATTGATATGGATCGTTGTTTATTGCAGCAAACAAAATCGACTTTGATGAATCAAACGCCTCCATCTGGTCAATGTCATAATTTGTAGCTGAAGTGACTCACAGATATGCATCTGAACTCCAAACAATTTCCTGTTTATGACCTTTTCTTGTGATAGAATTGATCCAAAAATAGAGGTTTATGGTGGAATCTTATATCTGGCTTCTGTATATGAACTCCCTTTTCTTTTCTCTGTTTTTTTATTTGTTTAAGCACAGTTTTAATGGGGATGGGTTTGAAAAATACTTCCCTAATCCCCCAAATTGTACACTAAATATACTCTTCTGTAGAAAATTAAGATGAACATTTACCATCATTAGTTTGAAAATATGAATAAGATTAGACATGCAATCTGAAGTTTTGCTGTAAATTAAAGCATCTTTGTTTGCAATAGAATATGCTTAAATCTCGACTCGAAAAACAGAAGGAAACACAAACTGCTAGATTGATTTTAGTAACCTCTGAATGTATTGATGATGGTGTTGTGCCATGGATCTGAGAGGTGCTGCAACAGGTTATCAAATGGTCCTTGCCCTGTCACATTGTGTTGAATTATGAATCCCAAGAAGGCCAACATTGCTAATCTCCCTGCAGGTTCAAACAGCAAAGCCTTAGTATGTTTGGTATATTCATGTCGGATACGTTTCGTTCGAATCTGATTGACATAGTTTAGTTTTTATGAATGTATATGGTAATACATACCATTGGCGAGCTCTTTTTCCTTTGCCTCGAGTGACGGAGCAAAGTTGAGGGGGTTGAAAATTCCACCAGGGTATCCACATTCATTTGGGGGCAAGCTGTATTGCTTGAAGATAGGGTCTTGGTTCACGCATCCTGGGTTCTTGATGTCTTGCCATCGTCTAATCTCCACGTAGTGGAACAAGATGAACTCGATCACGAAAAGGGTCGATGACGACGCGAAGTATTCGGATTTTCCAGCATCGTACCATTGGGGAGCATTGATCAGCCCAATCTTAGTGAAAACCTCAGGCAAAAGCATCCCAGCAACACCCAACATTGCCCAACGCCCGTTCACCAGCTCAGCTTGCACGAACCATCTCAGGTTCTCCGGGTCCTCGGCCAATCCAAGAGGATCGAAGCCATTGTCGCCCGGAAGACTGCGATTCGATAATTGTTAAATACCCATCATTAAAATTTGGATGACAAATAATATGATTGAAAAATGTACCTCCCATTGAGGTAAGCCGGTGAGGGTAGACCCGGCAACCACTCTCCTTCCTTAGCTTCGACTTTGAATGATGTGTTTGATGAAGCCACCAGCGATTTCAAGCAAACTTGTCGGTTTAACTTACCGGAATATCCCGTGAGAAACCTAGTTTTCGACGTGCATGGCCGGAACACAATGGCCGAGGCTTGTATCGTCACGGTGGTCATGGTTTCCGGTAGAAAGATGGGTTGAAGGTGTAATGGAAAGTAAATGTTATGCATGGCTTAAGTCTTAGCTTCGTACTTGACTTTGCCATGCATGTGTGGTTGAAATTGAAGGTTGGATCCGACGGTTGAGATGAACTCAGAGTTATCATCTTTATCTATTTTCCATATCCATAAATCTCTTCCTTTGTTGTTATTGGCTGAGAAATGATCAACTGGACCCATATTTTCATCACATGTGTTCACAGACTAATTCCGGGTTAAGTCGAGTTTAAAAATACTAAGTTAAATTGATTAATCTGATTATATAAGTTAGGTTTTATTTAAATTTTTCGAGTTGAATCAAGTTATTCAAGTTTTTGTTGAATCTAATTGTACATATTGTCACGGGACCATTACTCTCTTCCTAAAAAAACATGTCTAATAGAATGTACAACGTTACCGTATATATATCTCAAAACCCTTTTCTTTTTCGACGTGAGATTAAGGTTTCTTGTCTCTTTTTAGGCGTGACAATACATATGATATTATAATCTTAATTAATTCTAATTTAAATACTTTTATAACTATATAAATATATATATTTCATGTATGTGATATACGTACATTAGACAGAGTTATGAGACTCAACTCAAATTTAAAAATCAACTCACTAAATATTAAAATTTTAGTTATTTAAATCTTATCTTATAAATCAAATTTTATTTAAAAAATTATAAATTTATAATTTAAGTCGAATAAAATTTAAAAATTTAATTTTTACAAATCGAGTTAATATTATTTACTTCAAATTTTGACAGTAAATATACATGAAAAATTCTAACATAAAACATTTTAAAATGAGATTAAATTAAATAAAAATAAAAATCCTAATGTTCTGCTTTCAAAATTTTACACAACCTACCAAAATTTTAATTTATTAAATTATTTTAATTAAATTACTTGCTTCTGGAGTTTCTAATACACTTTGTTGACATGGATCGTATTAATATATGAATAGTAGCACATACAATATAAATATATGGGTTATAGTTTCATATAAATTATTTTATACAATATTTATTTAAAATTTAAAATGTTTATTCTAATATCCTAAATTTTAAAATTTAAATCCAATAATTTTAACTTTTAAACTTTAAACCAAATTTATAACTCTTAAATTTGACAAGCACGTATAAAATTTAGTCTATACTGATCATGTATTAAAGTTTTTCTATAAGTATATGTTAATACAAAAAAACAAAGTGATAACCAGTTTAGTATCGTATAAGTAAATATTAAGTTTAATGTCTTATATATATAAAAATAATATCAAAAAATTCACTTACTAAAATCAATTGTACAACACATACTAATCTAAATTAATCAAAATAAAACTCTAAAAATCAGAATATAAAAAACACTTTCCTTTTTTATTAATTATTATTGTTGAAATTGGTAGTTTCTCATCAACACCTCCTTTTTTTTGTTTTCATCTTAATTTTTTAATTAGTTACGGTAGTTACAATAGTATTTGTTCTAGTAGGGGTGTACATTCCGTTAATTCGATCGGTGATCGAACTGAATTAACTAAAATTTTTAAAATCTTAACCGTTAACCGAACCAAATTACCTTTAATCGAATTAACCGAACCAAATTACCTTTAATCAAATTAATCGAACTGAAATTATTTTATTAATTAGTCGAATTAACTAAAATTTATTATAAATTTTGGTTAAATTACATAATAGGTCACTAAATTATGCTAAACTAATTTTTAGACACTAAACTTTTATTTTATATTAATTTAATATAAAATTTAGTAACCATTTTATAATAAAAAAATTAATGAACATTTTATAATTTTTAAAAAGTTAAATGACTATAAATAAATAAATATATATAATATACAATCTTTAATATATAATAATTTCGGTTAATTCAATTAATTAACCGATTTCGAACTGAATTAACCGATAACCAATTTTTTTTAAATGCATTAACTAAATTTATCAAAAATTAACCCAAATAATTTTAGATCGATCGGTTAATTCGGTTAAAACAAAATAATGCACACTCTTATATTCTAATAAATACTCTCATTCATTGGATATTGATCGCTCATTAGATCATCAATGTAATGCCCTACACGTGTCCCACAAAGCTCATATTTATGGAGAAAATGATTTTTATTGCTAGGTTTAAAAAAAGTTCGTTAGAATTCCATAAAGAAAATTACTTTATTGTATAAAAAATGGGTTTATCTTTTTAACTTTATAGATCCCTCAAAGTGTGACAAATTATTTATTTATTTTTTTAAAAAAGAGTTTGAATAAAATATTAGGTCTTGGTAAATAAATTTATTTTGATTTTATATTCAAATTTCCTCTATAATTTTATTGGTTAGGAATTTAAACCATTATTAAATATTTTAATATTTTATTCGATCCAACTTAATTCGGAACTAAATTTATTTTTTAAAATCACACTTTGGAGTTTGGACTGCATGTCTCCACTTAAAAGTTTAAATAACAATACAAATCACTAACTTTAAGAGATGAGTTATAGTGGGGTTGACTTTTTGAGTGCCAAGAATTTTTTATGTTTGACTTTTTAATTTAAAGTCAACACTAAAGCAATTGGTCATTTATGTGTTTTGGGGAATGTTATGCATATCCAATTGAAGTGGCATAGGAGATTATTAATAATAATATGTTTTTAATATATAATTTTTAAAATAATAAATATAATATAATTAATAATTTTTTAGAAAATATATAACATAATACAAGTAGTTGGGTGTGATCGAAATCAAGTGAATTCATTTTCGGCCACTAGAGGGCAATAAAAATCTTAGTAGAAAACTAAATTCGATATATATGGTGTCAGCTCGGTTGAACTAATTGATTTTATATTTGGTGTTAAATAATTATTCGATTCGAATATGATGCGTAAAAAAATTGTGAATGAGGACCACATTTTTGATATCATGAACATGCAGGTCCTTAAGGGTTTCAGATATTTGTGGTGAAAGCTGTACTTTGCCCAATCTAACATGGTTTCCTCTTCATTTAGGTCAGCAGTTAGGGGGGATATTAAATATAAACTTAGGCATGTGAAACTGATTTAGACCAACAATATTAGTAGTAGGTCCTTAAACTTTAAAATGAACTGATTTAGATGTCAAACTATTAATATTATTTCAATCAAGTCCTTTAGTTTAGGCATTAAATAGACCAACTTACCTTTATGGCATACGTGGATCAAATTTTAAATTAATTCGATCGTATTTTCGGTCGTAACGTTTTATCGCGGTTGAGGATAATAACAGATGAATTGGGTTATTACGGATAGCCATGAATGAGACTGTTTAACTTCTTTGTACAGAAACTGCACTTAGGCAAATGGAGGAAAAGCAATCGGGTGTTTGTTTCCCTAGAAAAAGAAAGAAGAAAGAAAAGACAAAATGATTTGATGGCATGGGATTAGATTTGGTGTCCAAAATCCAAACTTAAACTCAAATCCAAGCCCTCAACATGTGGTCTCTAGTCCTTGCTTTACATCAAAATATCTATACGGTTTCTTTCCCTTTCCTCCTTGACCCTACTCATGAATGGACCTGATCTCGTAAGACGGATGCAGAATTTCGTGTAAAAGATACGAACTATTAAGAAATTATATTAAAAATATAGGCGCGTGAAATTAGATCGTTTAGGGTAAAACTGTCACCTAGTACCCCTTATGTTGTGTGTGTTCTTGATGTGTCTATTAACCCAACTGCTTAAACAAAATTTGATGTTTGGGTACATAACTCTTAGACATCTGTATTGTCGAGTTTCGAGTTTCGAGTTTCGACCGAACCCGACTTTCGAAAACACGAGTTCAGTTTGCTTCTCACTGCAGCAAAGTGAACCATACTGCATTTTGCAAGACCTTTAAGATTCATGAATGATATAAATAAAGGTAGGTTTTATTATTCTCAACACTGCAGAAAGGAAAAGGAAATGTGATATTATGATATTAGACATTTATCAGGGAACCCTCAGCTAAGCAATTTGCCTTTTCTCTGCAACTTGTTTGGATTCCATTGGTGAAAAGGAAAGGTACTTGTCCTGTTTGTTGAAAGAAAATATTCAAGCTTATCTTCAACAAAAAGGTGGTCCTGCAAAGGAAATTCCATCTTTTTTGATAGCACTGTTTCTTCCATGGTTGTTAGCACTTCCTCGGCTTTTTCCGGTATCTGATTCTGGTATATTCATATAGATATCGAATGCGTATACTTTAGAGAAAAACGAATCGGGGAAGATGAAAGTATAGAAAGCTGCAGGTGTAATGAGGAAAAAGACTTCCAGTGCTTCAGTATGAGAATTTAGTTCAATACATACTGTCATGGCATTTTACATAGATAGAGATATATACATGAATACAAACTGAGCAAAATAAGTAAAAATCAAGTGGCATATGTTGACTGTTTATTGTACTGTTACAAGAAGAGAATTAGTTTCCCTGAGCTTTTCTTATCCTACTGAGGAGAAAGAAAAGGGGTTAAACCCTCTTATTTTTTTTCTTCTTTTTTCCATATCCTTGCCAGTCATCGGTATTTGTCTCAGGCAGCTGTCTAACTCCCGAACTGATCCTACAAGATGACGCCGGTAAGTGGTTCGTAAGTATGGCCTATATCAAGAGCTCTCATGGAAGTTGAGAGATCTTGACAAGGCTGCAGGGTTTGCTCTCAATACTGGTGATGCTTCAGCTACATGATTCTTTTCATCACTCTTTGAATGGAAGGCCTTGAAGAGACCTCCTCCGCTAAGTGATTCGTTCTTGATCCCGAGTGTCGCCCATATGGAACTTTTTGCTGCTTCATTTGGATCATCGATCCTTAAAGTTTTCGGAACCAAAACACATCCATTCTTCTGTTTAGTTGGCTTTTGTTTTTCTGAGTCATCTAATTTAGCTGTTGTGTCCCCTTCCCTTGAATGTTTCCCTAAGGTTGGATAACTTGGACCGGAAGTTGGAGCCTTGTTCGAAGCAGAGGAGGAGGATTGAGGAGACATCAAAGGAACGTTCCAAGTCCCGGGAATACCGCAGTTCCAATAAGCTGCAGCATAGAACGGCATGGGAAATCCAGATGGGCAAAATGCTGGTGGAGGGACTGCAGAATTCCATGGATAAGGCCAAGGAACACCAGGTAAACAAGGAATCGGTGAAGGGAAGCTACTGATGTTCCCCATCATATTTTCTTGAATGCAATTTCTACCTCCTTCCTCCATCGAGTTCGAAACTGTGATAGAAGATCCACTCGAACAGTCATCACCGTTTTCCCTCCTGTTTCCAACCGAAACCCTTTGTCCTTCGAGGCCATGAAATCCATTTCGTGTACCATTCAGAACCTTTTTCTCCCCAAGGTTTAAGACAGAAGCCATGGAATCACAAATAGGTGCATCTAGGCCAAAGCTAAGGACCCTGCCATTGCTTTTCAATGAAGGGTGATGTGCTGCGGTAGGAGCATCCATTCTAGCCGCTTGAAGAACCTCCGATATGGAGATGTGTCGATAATGTGAAGAAGAGTTTTTGTTCTTACGACGACCAGCTCCCACCGGTACGTTCCTCATCGTACCGCCCGCAGTCCAGTATCTTTGACAGGCTTTGCAGAAATGACGAGGCTGATTAATGTTGTAATTATTGTAGTAGCAAAACTTTGTATCCATGCTATTGCAGCGGGGGCATGGAAGTATCTGATCTGGCTTTTTAAGTGTTTTCTCCTGTGACTTGGTACCATCATTTCGATCTTTATCCGTCTTTCCGGTCTTCGATTTTCCGCTTTCTTCATCGATTGAGGGAGTTTTCGGGTTTACATTAGGCTCCGGCGAGTCCTCCGGATTTGATGATTCCTCTGTATTTGAAGGATGTACCTCATCTTCTCGTCCAGTATCAGCAATCTGAAAATTCAATAAGGTTTCCAATAAGAAACTTGAACAAAACCTTGTAAACCAAAAGATTCTCAGAAAGAATCAAGAAAATCAGTCGAATTTCTCGAGAAACAAACAAGTTAAATGATCAATAGATTGCAGAATCTGGGGAAAACCAGCAAGTAAAAAGTAGACATTTGGCATAAGGAGGAATTCAGAATTTCAAGTCTGATTCCCTAGAACAAATTATTTTCTAGTTCAATAATCAAACCCCAGATAAGTAAAAACATCAAGTTCAATAAATATTTGTACAATTTGATTTCTTTTCTTCTGAAAATTGCTAGTTCTAGCAAAACATGTCGGAAAACCAAAAATGGAAGGAAAAAAAAAGAAGTAAAATTGACCCATTAGTATTTTCACCATTTCAAGAAATGGGCAATCCTTAAAATCTCCAAAAGCTTGATAATTTAATCGAATTTCACCAACCTGCTCTGTTTCATCTTCTACTTCTACTTCTTGTTCATCATCATCAAATTCATCTCCCTCTTCATCTTCTAATCCTGCCTTGTCGAATTCATCAACGGAGATGGTCGAAACCTCTGCCCCATCAGCAGGCAAACGAATCTTCTTACCGAACAACGTGATCCCGGGGACTTTATTTTCTTGCATTTTCTCGACAACCAAACAAGAAACTACAGGAAAAAATCCAAAAAAAGAGCAGCTAAGAGGATTCGTAGGTTGTGAAATTTTGTTGTTCGGGGTTTTGTCAATTGGTTTCAAGTGTGTAGAGGTTTTTTCCTGGATGCGTATAAATGAGAGATGGATGCCACGACATCACCATGGTTTGATCCTCAGCCACAAGTTCTTGTGGCCTTGAGATTTTCTTTTTCCTTGGCTTTTTCTTTTGATTCGGTTGTAGGGCTGCATGGAGAGTTTGTGCTACTTGGGTACTGTTCTTGACGGCCTTTATGACGTGGAATTTTCTCATTGGCTAAATCAAAGATAAAAAGTGTCTACCTCTGATTTGATGCTAATAAATAACTATTTTTTTAACTTATTTTTAAGACTTTTAGATGCATATTTTTCTAAATAACGAGATGTTAAAAACGGTTAAAAATAATTAAATCGATTTTTTATAAAATATAAAAATTTTAGTATTATTTTTATATATTAAAATTTTAATATTTTTTAAGAAAATTTGGTATATATCAAAATTCTTAAAAAATATATTTTTAATTCTCGTAACGTTTATAAGAAATTCAGTATAATCGTTTCTTAAACTCGTCATTTTCTAAAACTACCCTTCCTTTTAGGTACCGCTTGTAGGAGGATGAGATTTTTTAGTAATTTAATTTTGTACTTCTATAATTTTATAATTTTACACACATATAATCGAACATAATTTTATAATAGTTTGTATTTTCTGACATGAAATTTTATGTCCATCCTGCTTGATACATAAATTTGACTTCTTGTCTAAGATCATATTATTTTATATTTAGATTCGTTCGAATTAAGCGGTTTAGATAAATTTTAAAAAATGAAAATTTCAACTATAATTTGGACCAAAATACAATTCCAAATGCATGATTGGACAAAAAATGAACTAAGAAACCAAGTTCATGTATTAATTTGAACCAATAAACCAAGTTGAAAGTTTAATTGAATAAAAACTTTAAGGACCAAATTGAACATTAAACTATATGCGGGTACCAAATTATATATTTACCATTTTTGGAAATATAGATATTTCTAGCGGAAGGGACATGTTTTTCTCTTCCAATAAAGGAAATTGACAATTTTAGTTATACGACGAAATTAAAGAGCATAGCATTCGCAATGAAATTTTCCATTTAAAACATAAATTTTTTCTAACAAAGAAATGTCTAGAAAAATTACCCTTTAAAGTCAAATAAAATTTATAATTTTTATTATTTTATTCGAGTATAAGACGATAAATATCTTGAATTTAAATCTAATTAAATTTAGATATAAAGATAATTTTAATTTTTTACGTTTATAATTTTTGTCGTTTTGACCCTTTTTTTTTTGGATAAATTTAGCCTAAAATGTATATCTTTTTAACAAATAGCTTATTTTTTAACTACTATGATAATTAAAACGTTAAAAATCTAACAATGATGACATGTCATATAGATATGATAATATATTTTAAATGACATGGCATCTAACCTATCAAATATATATATATGAAATATAATTTTATTCCAATATAAAATATAAAATAATTAAAATTCAAATAAAATTTTAAAAATTAATTAATTCTAAAATAAAAGGCTATTAAACATTCATAACCCTAACTATGATAGAATCAAAGTTTATCTTAAAAAAATATTAACACAATTCAAAATTAATTAATTTTTTAGGTAGAATTTTAATTCTATCATAGTTAGGGTTAAGAATGTTTAATAATATTTTATTTTAGAATTAGTTATTTTTAATATTTTATTTGAATTTTAATTATTTTATATTTTATATTAGAATAAAATTATATTATATATATATATATTTGATAGGTTAGATACCAAGTTATTTAAAATATATTATCATATGCATATAGCATGTCATCATTGTTAAATTTTTAACGGTCCAGTTATCATGGTGTTAAAAATAAGCTATCTGTCAAAAAGATATAGGTTAAGGGCTAAATTTATCCCAAAAAAAATCATAAACGTTAAGAGTTAAAATTATCTTTATAACTTAAATTTATACATATTTATATACTAAGTTGTTCAAATTATGGTTATAAATGTGAAACACCCCATCCTTTATTAATTATAAATATTAAAATTACACTTTTATATATTAAAATTTTAAACTCTAAAATTAATTTTTTTATAATAAAAAATTAGAAAAACAGTGCAAGGACCGATTAGGTTTTTAGTTCAGATATTACTTACGTGGCATTTTCCCTATTGGAGTAAAATCCTTCGACAAGTTGCATTCGTCCCACCTCAGCTTCACAAATTCTTAATTTTATTTCAAAACGCGTCATCTTGCCACGTCAGCTTCATAAAATTTCAAAGTGGGTCCCATCCGCCCACTTATAAAGTGTTTTCTCCATTGTTTTTGACTAAGGTGAAAACAATGCAATGGGTTGTGGACACGTGTAAATCACTCAAGGAGTTGACACTTGTCCTATCTAATTTCGGCATTTTATGATCTCTTTCAGATGAAGCCACGTGTCCCATATAGTGGTGAAATCCTTCCTTTACAAAATTTATTTTTTAATATCTATTTTTGTATTTTTTTACTTTTGTTTTTAAAATTGTGACACGTATACATACACGTAAAGTTAGCCTATCTTTTGTGTCTTTCGGTGTAAAAAAAAAAAATTATATCATAGATATTTTTTATTACGTCATCTGTAATTTATATAATTAAATATATTTATTATTAGATAATCGTCTGATAATTATTCGCTCATTTATTATAAGTAAAACAGAGATAATTATTGATCTTAAAAAATAAAAAATCTGATTAATTAAAATCATAAATAACGTGATAAAAAGGTTCATAATATAATTTCTCGATCCAATAATTACAATAATAATATTAATTTAATCCGATATTTATTAAGTTTGAAATATTGATAAATCTAAAATTCGTCCTTATCTTCAAATTTCATTTTAGCTTCCTAAAGGAGAACAGTATTTTAACCAAAGGTAATTGGAATTTAATTTAATCGCGTTATATTTAAATTTTTCGTCTCCAAATTATTTTAAAAAATATCGTATTTTTATATTTAATAAAATTTATAGTTAGTTCACGATATAAACCTTTTAATAATAGGTACTTGAGGATAGAGGTGGCAAACGAGTCATTTAGTTCGGGTTCGGTTCGGATTATTTCGTATCAGTTTATTTTGAATTTTTTTACATTGGATTTAGATTCGTTTCGGAACGGTTTTAATTCGGTTATATGATAATTCGGGTTGGTTCAGATATCGGATCGGTTATTTTCGGGTCAGGTTAATATCGAGTCGGATGTTTTCGGATCAGTTTCATGTCGGATCATTCGTATCGGTTCGGATCGGGTCAATCTTTGAATTTTCGGATTAATTTGATTTTGAGTTGGACTTGAGTATGAATATAATCGTGTATAATATATATAGAATTAATCTTCTTGTAAAAATATATCTTTTTTATTTCATATTTAAGACTTTTTTATGTTACTAGGCGCACTTTCTAATTTTTATCTTCAAATTAGCTGTGTTATTTTCTTGTATGGATATTTTCAAATATAAACACCATTTACATCGTGAATTACTGTTTTTTAATGCTTACTACGAGTAGATGAATAAGAATGGAGGTCCAACTTTGACGAAGACTGATTAACAAAAAATAAATTGATTTTTAAAAAAGAAAATATGATATTAAACATTAAATTATTATCAGATATAATGATTAATTAGTATTATCATAATAAAAAAAATAATAAAACATATATTGTTTTATTATTTATTATATTGTTAAAAAGTAATCAATAATAAAAATAAATTATTCATTCACTTTGACTCAATTATCGGGTTAAAATCAGGTTGATGTTCGGTTTAGATCGGTTTTGAACAAGTTAATTTCGGGGTACTTTCGGTTCAGGTGAAAATCAGTTCGGGTCAAATCCGTCACAAGTCTATATCGGTTCTTCTAGAATTCGGATCGGTTTCGGTTTCAATTTCGGTTTGGATTTTGGATTACATTAAGATCATCTTGTTCAGATTTAATTAGGTCTCAATTCGAGTAAATCGATTTGATTTTTGGTTTTCGGATCAATTTTGTCAAATCTACTTGAGGAGGTCGTATTGATATCTGTGAATTATTTTTTAAAAATTTACTTTAGCATTGATAAGAGTAAATTCGTACTAGTAAGCTGATATTTGATTACATTTTAAACTTAAAATTGGTCTTAATAAAAGTCGAGCAATACTAATACGCAAACTATAGCATTGTGGATCGATAAGGGTCCCATCATGTGGATACGTTAATCTTAATTTTTTAAATTTTATCAGATTTTGGTATAATTAAGATTACACTACTTGTACCGATATCCTATCTGGAATAAAATTTTAGTGAGCATTTGTCGTATCGGTATTCTTATTATTGTATCATTACGTTCTCACCTGTACTGATATACCCTTTACTATTTAATATTTTATTATCTGATATTTATTCAAATTAGGCACCTAAATAGTGTCTAATATTTATAAATTTTTAAGAGAAATTATATCATGATTTCCGTTAATCACGTCAACCATGATGATTTTCAACCAACAAAATTTACTCATTTTATTACTAATCATCTTTGTTATTAATCTACTTTTTTAAAAATATATTTTTTAAATAACATAAAAAATAGTAAATGATCCGAGCTGATAGTTTTTAAAAAGTATTTTTTAAATAAGTATAAATAAGTAATTTTATTAGAAAGTGTTTTTAAGAAAAACTAAAAAATTAATTTTTAAAAAGTATTTTTTAAACCAAACTGAAAAGTATTTTTAACCTAAAAAATTATTTATTTTGCATTGTTTTTAGTCTTAAAATCAATTTTTATTATAACAACATCCACCTTTTCTTTTTACTAAAACAGTTGATGGATTTTTAATTTCATATATATTTTTTTAATTTTATGTTTGGTAATTTTTAATAATTTATTTATTTTTATATAAGATTTTGAGTCCATCTTTGAATACAAGTAAATTCGAAACTTATAATATAATTTCTTAATGAGAATTCAAACGACCCTTCGATCTATTGCATTTTGGCTCAAAATTAACCGTACCTTAAAATTAGTACATATCAATGGTACGACCTAACACAGGTCGAGGGTTAGAGATGAGCATTCAACTCATGATTTCATGGTGGCGGTCCACGAAAGAGTCGGACAAACCCCTACAATGAAGAACCCCAGTAAGTAAATCCAAATCACTCACTAGACCGCCGTCAACGCCAGCACCACCAGCCCCGGCGGATGACTGCGACTGAGCAGCCATTGACACAAGCCTCCTCTTCTTATAATTAGCCTTGAAACAGGCTTGCCTGAGTCTTTTAGTTCCGTATTCCATTTCCATGTCCGGCATCTCTTCCAACATCTTCCTCTCCCTTTCCAATACCTCCACCGTTCCCCTCACTTTCACTTCTCCTTCCTCCTCCGCCTGCAACTCATGCATTGTTTCCACAGATATACCTAAATATTATTAATTCATAAATCGAATAATACGTAAAAGATGCAATTGATGTCACTGGTTAGTGGTACCTGAATGTTCTTGATCAGAGTTCGGAGACTCATAAGCTTCCGGTGAGGCCACCGCCGGATTCCGAGTTCCCTACACCTTTTCTTCAACAATGTCAACCCTACATTAAGCTCTTTCGCTGCCTGTGATATAGGCATGTAAAAGTATTGTGAGATCACTTTTCTGGACAGCAAATTTGCCCTAATATTGCATTGTTCTCCCCTGCACTTTTTACTACCAGAATCTCTCTCCTTCATCGTCTGTTCTTCACCATTCTTGAGCTCGGGGGATTCAAACAGGAAACCCAGTTCATCCCAGAATCCATTGCCATTTTGGTGACCATCTGCAACAGAAACATGTATGTTAATTCAAGATGAACGATTGAACATATTTAGTGAAAACAATTCACCTTGGGATACACTGGAACTGTGTTGTTCAATTTCTACTGAAGCATACAAAGGATCTGAGTAGAATGTGTTGGTCAACAAAGTAAGTTCATCTTCATCGTAAAAGCTTTGCTGCAAGCAGAACTCATGATATTGCCATTCCATTAATGTATCACAGTACACGCTACTTTCACTGCAAAAATCATTTCAAGTAGAAAAACATGAGAACAACAAAACCAAACAATGTTACTATTCCTAGGGTACGGGAAAGAAACAAGTATATAAACAGAACTGATGCTGTAGTAGGAAAGGAGAGGATTCCTCTTCTTTGGCTATTTCTTCAGGCTTTGCCATTTTCTTTTTCAGAGATTGAGATTAGGTTACTTTGAGATTTAAAGAGGCGTTACTGGTGGTATATATAGGGAAGAAGTGAAGCAATTATTTGCATTGGAAGATGTTGCGCCGTCAATGGATGCATGAGCCATGATGAAGATGATTTATTACTTGTCGTGTGTGTTCTTCTGAGATTCACTAGGCTTTGCCATTCTGGAATTAGATCATATGGAGCCTTCTGGTAGTTAATGGTGTATTTAAGAGAGAAACAAGCAGTTACTTTGGAATGTAAAAGTTGGATATATACACATATAATCCGATTACCGAGAGCCATGATTCTGATGAAGTAGAATCATTGAACCAGTGTTTTATGGGGATTTGGATAGCTTTACCAAATCTAAAAGACTTGCAGATATGGATTAGATGGCATCCAATGAGCAGTTCACAGGAGCAATTATGAGGAAAAGAGAGTGGGTTTGGGGATTAGGATTTAACACCACGCTTCAAAGACACCATGCATGCAAAGATGAAGCTGGTTTGCCTTCAAACTTTGATCACTTATGCCTTCAAACCAAGTATGATGAGAATACATAGGAGGGTAGTTCAAGTATGACATTAGCAGGAATGAAACTGTGTTTATAAGGGAACCGAATGGATGACTTTTTATGGCGCATTTTTTTGGTCTCATTTGGAATTTTTTTAAAAAATTAAATTTTTAACTATAACCCTTATTTTCTATATCCTAAACGATAAACCTTACACCCTAAAAAATATATCATACCTCTAATTCTTTAAACCCTAACCTTGAAGCCTAAACCCTAAACCTTAAACCCTCTAATTTGAAATGGAGGCATAAAAAGAAACATTTAGAGGTAGATGATTTCCACCCAAGGCCCTACCCTTTATCTTTTATTTACATGAAAACTTAATATATAAAAAAAATTATATGAAAAAAACTATTATTTATGAATTTACCTTACACCACTTTCAAAACATACTTTCTAAACATTTATGTTTTGACGACTAACTCTGTCTTTGTTAATGCATATTAAACATTTCAGACACAAAAAGAGGCAAACAAACCAAGTCTCAGAATCCCAAGTGTGCTGATACTAGAAACCAAAAAGGAAAACTCTATCTGACTTTTTAGCCAAAAGGATCGAATACACAAACAAGTCAAGAAGGGCAATCAGCAACCAGAGCAAAAGATCATAGGTTCATGGGAAGGAACGATGACAGCTGATTAACTCATCAAAGAGCTTCAAAACAACCTCCAATGGGTCAAGAGGAAATGGACCTCTTCCATCAGTGCACCATGAAGAACGTGGGGTGTGCTTATATATTCAATTAGTGATCAGATCCTTTGTTACTCACCAGAAAGAACTCCCAATGTATAAAGTTTATATAACCATGTCCATTTAGTAACAAAGAAACCCAATCAAGTATCCATAAAGGGCACAAAGTACAAGCCAAGCACCCTGCCAAAAGGTCAACAGCATTAAAACTGAAGAAGCCATTTACTTGAATAAACAAAAGAAGAAATCCAACTAGCACAGAGCAAAGAAACATGTAAGAAAAATAAATTACCCGCTTGACTCCTGTTTATTTATTAAGATAATGAAAACAGGGCCAGAAAAAATGGGCATTTACTTCTGAACGAAGCCTCAAGTGCGAAGAAGCAAAACCCAAATGGTGGACACCTCCCCATCATCTTCCTTATAACCAACCACAGACCAAACCATCTTCCACATAGGGTATTAAAAAGAGTCTATGAGACCTTGAACAAAACCAATGGCAATTTCTGTTGATAATGCATGAATCACAAAAATGGAGCATTCAGAGGACAAAAGACCATATTTGAAACAGCATGTCAAGAAAGCACGAGACTCCATCGAATGATATTTCGAAAACAGGATTTTAGGAACACAAAAATAGCAGCTTTGTGCCAAATTTCACACTTCAAAGGTTAAAGGACTGGACTACAATATTGTTCCACCCAACAAAACAACAAAAGCGAGAACATCCTGTAAAAAAGGAAAAAAGAAAACTTCATGGCATGCTTCACCGTAAAAGCAGCAACCTTGTTCACCAGCTGCAATCGAAGTATGCTTCCATTAGAAAAATGATAATTAGAAATAGACTCTGAAAGTGGAAAGAAGAAATCAGCAATCAAAAAGGACAAGAAAAGTGGATCAGCATACAACAAAAAATCATCTTATCCAGAACGGGGGCCTCCAGTTCCACGACGCTCATATGGTCCAGAACGATCACGATTATATCTGTCACTATCAGACCCCCCTCGACTACCTGCATCTTTGCTACGCCCACCAAACCGATCTCCATTTCGATCAGGACCGTAACGACCACCATCACTACCACCACCATAACGGTCCCCCTTACCACCATACTTGCCCCCTCTAGCCCCATCACTAGGACACTCCCTAGCAAAATGTCCAGGTTTCCCACACTTAAAGCACTCCCCACCATTGGATCCACGACTGCCATCATAGCCCCGGTTACGATCATAGTCACGACCACGTCCACGGCTACGGTCACCATCATAATCTCTCCCTGACCCTTGTTGAGGCTTAGCCCTATCAACTGTTATATTCCGCCCATCCAAATCCATTCCATTCATTGCTTCAATAGCTTCTTCCATTGCTGTTTTCTCATCAAAAGTGACAAATCCAAATCCACGAGAACGACCAGAATACCTGTCAACAGCTACCTGAAAATTTCCTCAGTCAAATCAAGTAGGTGATGGACTAAAACACCTAAAGTAGTGAAAAGTGCAAGTCAAACCAAGAAGGAATAATACCAAAATGTGTTAAAAAATAATGAAGTACATGACAGTTTATGATTTATCATGCTTTAAACAAAAAATGTTATTATGATTACTAGTTTGTTCCATAAAACATATTACTGTCACCTAGAGTACTTAAGTCTTTCAGCTGTTGAATAGCCTTCAATCTAAATTGGAGAATAAACTGACTAGCGGAGGTAGAAAGAATAGTTTTCGCAAGGGAGATGAGATCAAGATTATGCAAAAGAAGGTGGAAGCCTGGAAGATCAAACAAAGGAACATAAAAAGCTTATGAATTTATGAAACCTACTAACTTATGTAATTGCAACGATGAATAAAAATCAATGTTTGACTAGGATTAGATTTGATGATGATAATCAGTAACTCAAGAATTTTATTTATTTTTTAAACAATAATAGAAAAAGAGAAGAGAATTTCATGATTCATTACCTTAGCCTCAAGAAGATTTCCATACTTTTCAAATGCATCTTTTAGGCCTCTATCAGATGTTGACCATGAAAGGTTACCAATAAAACAACGGTACTCATCTTCTGGCATACTGTAAGCTGCATTGTTTTCAGCAAAGGAATACCAAAAAATTATCCAAAAGAACGTGCTTGTGAAATTAGTTTGAAATATCTTATTGGGAAAAACATGCCATCACCATATCAATGTTGAGAAATGGCAGAGACATATCCAATAAATGGAATTATTGAGCACAGGATTTCAGTATTTACAACAAAAAGTAACTTATGGCCGTCAAAACTTACATGACACAATCAATCAAATAGTAAATAAAAATGGTTAAAGAAACCAAAGGTAACAACAAAAAAATGAATCACATGGTAGAGAATCAGTTCATTACATTCATTAAAACAACTTCAATATAGAAAAAGGGTAGGCAGTAGACACTCCAAGGTTATGACAAATAGGATATCAACTAACTGTGCCCTAGTGGCACACATTAACAAACCCTTAAAAGTAAAAATCACACCTTTAAGAATTTTTAGAATTTTGTTTTCAATTTTCAACTATTAAAAATTATTTCACCCCTCTATAGGCAAACAAATCTCCACGGTAATCATGGTAAATTAACATTCCACAAGCACATTCTTTACTTTAAAAAAATCCCATTTCTCAACCGTCGAATGTGCAACGTTTCAACTAAACCCTAAGTCAGTAAACAATACACATTCCAATTCAAAATTTTCCTCTGTAACTCGGTCCCGACAAAACCCTAGTAACTATCGACATTAAATAAGTTCATACAGCGCATAAACAATTAAATATAATTCCGGGAATCTCCAGAAAATCCAATAACCCATTAAGTACAACAGATTGCACTTAAAATCACAGTAAAATAAAATCTATTATTCATAGCAGAAACCGAGAAACAAACAAGTAACAGAAGCTAATCGACAACAAACACAATTATACTATTGCAGAAAACAAGCAGAATTAATGGAAAATATTAGGGATTAATAGCAGAGAGAGTACCAAAACGTGCAGAGGCGAAACAGAAGTAAAATCGAAAAGAATCGTTAATTTTGCTCTGTTTCAAAGAAAACTTTAAATTATATAATAAAAAAGTAAGCGTAACCTAACACGTTAGTCACTGACTTTTAGTTTATATATTGATTTAGTCACTGAACTTTAAAATTTTTCAATTATACCACTGGATTTTTAATATTGATTTAATTTATTTAATTTAGTGATAATATATGATAATGTAACTCACTTTTATTTAGTAAAAGATATAAATCTATTACTTCATGATAAAATATTGTTATCTAAATATTATTTTAATCTAATAAGTTCGTTTATTTTGATAGTACAAAAAATATATATCCTTATCATTTCAATATACTTAACAATATACTAAATGTCACAAATATATATATATATTATTAAAATTATTTTAGTTAAATTGATTTTTTAAGTCGAATAAAAATTAAAATATATTTTTTAAAATAAATATAAATTATATAAATCTTAAAATTTTAAAACGGGTACAAGTTAATAAAATATAAAGATTAATTTATAAAAATTACAAAATTAAATCTAGATAAATAAACTTTAAAAATTTAGGGTGGACATGAACCCACCCCAACATATATGTGGCTCTACCACTATCGATAAGGCGATAATCGATTGGTTTAACAGGATAAAATATTGTACTTTTTAAAATAAGAGATTTAAATCTTGACATGAATAAAAAATTGAATTGAAAAGATCATTCTTGCAATAAATTTTTATAAAATAATTTTAAATTATTTAATTAATAAATTAAATATTAATAATTTAAAAAATATTTAAAATTTAATTAAAATATCAAATATATAGATAAAACATAATACCGTTTTAAATATAAATAATAATTTAAATTTTAAAGGTCAATTTTTTAAACAAACTCTAAACCATGAAATTAAATTAAATTAGATTAAATTATTTTTTTCTACCCATGGCCAAGTATTATCTTATTTATTTCTAACGAGTTTTGGATTTTATGTATTAATTATTTATAAAATTTAATTAATAAGTTAAATATCAATAATTAATAAAAAAATACTAAATTCTAGTAATAAGTATTAACTAAAAATTTTGTTTTAGAATTAATAAGACGTAGAGTACAAATTAAAAAAAAAATTAAAGATAATTAGGGGTATATTCGATTCGATTTTGGTTTAATTCGGCAAACTATTTTAGTAACCATCCGTTTTTGGTTCAATTAATCTTGATTTTTTATATTAACATTAATTTTTAAGAATTTGTATTTTATCTTAACAAAATAGCTTTATTTTATGACTTTTTTAAACACTAAAAAATAAATATTTTAAGATATTTTCCATAAATATTTATTTAAATTTTTTAAGTAAAAATTAAAAATATATTTATAGTATTTTAAGTATAAAATATATATTTTTATCTTATAAAAATAATTAAATATAATTAACCTTAACTCGTAAATTTATTAATTATAATATCTCAATTCGATTTTCGATTTTGCGATTAACTATTATTAGTGATAATCCATTCGTGGTTTTGACTTTTACGTACATATTTTGTCCGAAATACAAAGAAGGGAATTCCCGATCATAACCTTTGACTTCCGTTACCGGGAAAGGTTAAAATACCAAACGGCGACAAAGTTTTGGAAATTACGCGGTGGTCCTTGTCGTTGGACGGACGTTAACCAGCCTATTACACAGTCCACAAAGCTTCCAGTTTTTGTCTGGGTCAATAAGCCAAGGCACCAAACTACAAAATCTTCGTTGAGAAACCGAGACCCTGGCCTCATCAATGTTTATATTAAAAATCTAATCTTTATTTCTAATTTCACTTTTACCAAGATTATATATTGTCAATTTTGTTTTCATTTCCGACCAAAGGGAAAGAAACGACTTTAGACGAAAACAACATCTCCAACTCCAAGATCAAAGCGCCGCTTACGGGTAATTTGTTTATGCTTTTATGTGTTTTGGTTTTAGTTGATGGATTTGTTCAATTCTGATCACGATTCTGTTTTTTTTAATATTTTTGGTTTTGATTTGATTTTGAATCTGGGAATTTTGTTCTGGGCTTGGTTGTATTGGATTGTTTGGTTGGCCAGAAAATGGAGATGATTTGTTTTCTTTTGCTTTTTCATTCTCGGTGGAAAATTGAATTTTTTTAGCAAAAGCTGGAAAATTTAACCCTGGATAACTAAAGCTGAAACCTTTGGGTTAGTCTATTTTTATAAAAAATATTTATCTGGATAGTAATTGTGGAGTATTAAGAAATAAATAAGAGAATTTTTCAATTCTACATGCAAATAAATAATAAAACAAGAGAGTCAATGAGAAAGGGAATTTCACAGCATTTGATGTTCATATCCAAGGGGTTTTAGACTCAGTAATTACACAAAAAGAAAAAAGAAAAGATTTTGATTTCTATCTTGCTTAGTTTTATTATATTTTTAACAGTTAAATCTAGCTCTAAGTTTTAAAGTCGAACCCTTGTGTGTTAATTTTGGAAGTACATTTCACATTTAAAGGCTCAACTTTTATTCTGACTAACGGGAACTTTTGATGCATTGTTGTGTGTTGGAAGGACCTTTCCATTTTGGATAAAAAATGGGTGATCATCTGGTTTTATGCGTGGACTGTCTTATAACGCCTAAAAGTTTGCAATCGATGCAAGAAACTGAGGTTGCAGGATCTTTTGGTGAAGGCTCTTCTCAAGCCTCTAAGCCAGATGCTTGTGCTATTGGTGTTAAGGAAGTGGAAAAACATGGTTCCTGCGATGAAGAAGAACCACTGATACAGACAGCTGAATGTCGAATCTGCCAGGAGGAGGACGGCATTAAGAATTTGGAGACACCTTGTGCATGCAGCGGTAGCTTGAAGGTATTCATTGTTTAGGGGTATTTTGAAACTTCATACTTCAACTTATTTGGTAAAAAGAGTCGTGTCTTCTGCAATGATGGATTTCTGTGAGCTCTAAAAGTATTGATTAGCATTAGCTCTAAGTCGTGTAAAAAGATATACATGAGCTAATGTTTGAATGTCAGCATGATGCGGAGAAAGGGTTTGATGGTTTTCCTTCTAACTTGGAAATACTTCAATTTTAATTAAGATATGGCTTTATTGACTTATCTTCTTATTCTTGAAATGTAAATAGCAGTATCTGACATATTTCCATTATCCAGTTTGCTCACAGGAAATGTGTTCAGCATTGGTGCAACGAGAAAGGTGATATAATTTGTGAGATCTGTCATCAGGTAAACCCCGCTCTCAAAATGGGTCCTTCTTCATTAGTGAACCTAGGAGGAAGAAATCTGCTACCTTTTGTATTTGCATTCACCCACTTCAATTTGCATATTCATAAAAATACATATCTGGTTCTACCACTTACCAGGTTGACTGATGCTTTTTCTCATGCACTTAAAAGGGGAAGAGACCTTTATATTCTGTCAAATTTTAATTTCCGATGAGAAGACCAACTAGTCATACGGTTATGGTCGCATTACCTTAGTTTTGGTCTCCTTTATCTCAATGAATGCCTTTTGCTTTTACCTGGTTCCCTGTTCGTTTACGCTCACTTGTTAGGTTTTGAGTTGTTCATTGTAATCTTTAGGTTAACATCTTATATATATGCTCATGGATATTTTCTCTTTTTCTTTGGTATCCTTGGGTCATGTTTTAGTGGATTTTATTTCCATTTTTGAAAAAAAAAATGTCCTTTGCACTTGTTGCCTTCTCTTCCCATCTTTGACTGGTTTAGAAACTGTGATGTCTAAAATATGGATAATCTCTGTTTCAAGGTGTCCGGATGAACCCATTCAAGTACATGGAACAATAACTCAGTTTTTTATTGCATAATTGACAGCTTATATAGTCTATGAATCAATTAACATATTGTTTTGTTAAACTATTCACTTGGTCTTTCTCACATTACTTCATCTACCTGCACATTTAGCAAATTAATTGCTTACTGCAAGTCAAGTTTTCTTGCCACATACTGTCGTGAATTATTCAATATGATGTTGCAATATTCATCACATATTTGTTTCTTAAAGTACTTTGTTTCTGCGAGTCGAAAATGAGATGGACATCAGCAGCTAGCTTTTGATCTCTGAGCTTCTGGAAATCGTGATTTGATCTAAAGTTACTTAAGAATCTATTATTTACAAATATCTTGTTTTACCACTTTTGGGGGTGTGTGCTTCATGCCCAAGGTTGGCTGTTGTTGATCTACCTCTTTGTTCATCATGATATAAGTTCTGCCTTTTCTGCCGGGAACAATTTGTCGGGTTTATAAAATGGAGTTTTACCTCGGTCCCATGCTCCAGCTTTTATTAAATTTCTTATTTTGGTGTCGCTTGTTTTCAAATGACAGAGTTTACTCGTAACTATTTGAGCCATAATCCTCTTTCCACAAGCTGAATGTTGCTCATCAACTTCTTATATTTTCAGCATGAAATAGGTTTTGCATTCTTGTGTTGGGGACTTAAAATTAAGTGTCTGGTTCAAAGTGAAGTTTTACCTGCCGAAGAATATGGTCTTACGTATCAACATTTTGATAATTATTTGTATATTATTGGAATATTCGAATGATAACTATGTTACATTAACTTTTTTTTCTTTGGACAACAAACATGGTCATCTAATGTCCCATTAACTGAAACAAGTTTAGTTTTGAGTTGAATTATTGGGTCATTTTGCTAACTTTTTTCCTGCTAAATATATTCAATTTCCAGTCTTACCAACCGGGATATACTGCACCACCCCCGGGCCCTCAGTCAGAGGATGCTACAATTGATATCAGGTAAATCTCACATTACATTTCCAGAAGATAAGACATGATAAAGCTCAGTGTCGCTCTAACATTAATCTTTTTTTCTTTCTCGGTTTTCGTTATCGATATTGGTCCTGTAACCAATAGCCTTTTCTGGTTTTGAGGATCTATCTATAAGTTCAGTAATCTGTAAGATGGTTTACCGTTTACTACTGTATGCTCATTACCCTTGATCTGTTATTTTCCAATTTTTTATGTTGATACAGTGAGGGTTGGACAATCTCTGGCACACCTTTGGATTTGCGTGACCCTCGAATTATAGCTGTGGCAGCTGCAGAACGTCATCTTTTGGAGGAAGATTACGATGAATATTCTGATACCAATGCTAGTGGAGCTGCATTTTGCCGGTCTGCAGTCCTAATTGTAAGCTTTATTTTCTCCATAGTACTTGTAGGCATATGTTAATAATAAAATCTCCATGGTTCCTTCCGTTTATAGTTTCATGAATCATTTTTATTATTTATTGTCCGTACCCGAGAAATAAAATGAATTGCTGTTAATTTTCTTCTTCTGTATCTGTTTGTATCTTATTTTCTCTGTTTATTTGCAGCTAATGGCTCTTCTACTCTTAAGGCATGCTCTGTACGTAAATGCTGGAGATGGAGATGGAGATGGAGATGATGATGCATCTGCATTTTTCTCTGTAAGCAATGGTATGAATTTTCAGTAATCCTTTAGTAATTCACATTTATTTAATCGAAGCTGTTTTTACGCAATGTAGCTTTTCCTGCTTCGTGCTGCTAGCTTTCTTCTCCCATGTTACATCATGGCCTGGGCCATCAGCATATTGCAGCGCCGAAGGCAGAGACAGGTAACGTCTCTTTCGTTTCTTAAAAAAAAGTTATTCTGCCTTTTGCCAGTTTAAAACTGTCACATAAAAACTGTTTAGGACTCGTATTAGACAAAAGATTAGTAATATTTTCCCTTATTGAAACAGGAAGCAGCTGCTCTTGCAGCGGCGGAAGTTGCATTCATGATACAAGCCGGACAACACCGTGGTGTACAGTTCACTCTAGCACCAGCTCCTGCAGCAACTCCTCATCAGGAGCCACTTCACTAACATGACAGGTAAGTGGCTGGCGATGGTAGTTTAGCAATGAAACTAAATAGATTCGTTCTACTAGCATCGAAAGTAAACGAGGTGGTTCTTGTTGCTCACATTTATTATGTTGTACTTCAAATATTATTCAGAAAACCCTGAAGACACATCCTTCTGCCTTGAAAACATGTTGGGAACTGTTATTACAAATTTTATATAATCTAAACATAGACTAAGCATGATTTAATATATACTATAAGATTACAAGTAGGAGTATTTGGTAAAAGCAAAGGGTCCATTCTATTACCTTAAATAGGGAGATCTGTTGGTTTGTATTGGGCAAACCCAAAGGAAACAAAAGCATAAAGGGAAAGTGTGAATTTTTGTTGAATGGAATTCTAAAGTTTGATTTATTATTAAAGAAAGCAATCTGTTCTTCAGTCTTCCTTCAACATCTCTACTTTTGATGGAGGTTTCTATCTTGTTACTGTACCATTATCACTTTAGTTATCATGCCTACCAACCCTACATACAAAATCTTTGTTTTCTCCCAACGGTTCGGGTTTGATGGCGTATACTTTTTCGAACATTCCATGAGTTCAAGGGATTGTTCAAACCTGATGTCTGCATGGTCGGATGATGTGGCAAGTTGGCTGAGATTTGGTCTTTGTTTGGTGAGAAAGATGATTGGGAGATTCTTAACTCGGAATTAGTTGAGGTTAAGAGTTCGAATTCCGATTCGAGGGAAAAGATACTTGTCTTCCCAAGGATAGTGTTCAAACTAAAACTTTTTGTTCAAACCTGACAGATTCTTGTAATGCAAAGCTTTTATATTGCTTCCATGGCAGGCTAATGATTGAAGTGAATCTGAAACTACCCTACAAGGGGACCAACATTGCTTTATAGGCTTCCGAATCCCATAAAAAGAAGTTAATCACAGGCTTCATTGCTGGCTTGCTGCAGATCATATAAGGCAGTTGCTTGTCTCAGTTTCAGACAGATAGATATACCTCTTGTCGTCTGTCTCTCAATCTCTTTGAACATAAAAAAACATGGGGTTTTCAGTTAACACAAGAGGGTTCTTTCTCTTCTCTTGCATTGCTCTCTTGGTGTTTCAATCCGAGACTGTCTCCGCCATTAGAGGCATCGATCTTGCTCTCAAATGGGATAAAGGTTTGTTTCCATTCGTTAAACATTCACGCATCCTGGAGGCCGTTGATTCAATCGACTCTCTACGAACACGACTGAGTTTGGCACCATCACCTTCGATGATGTTCGATCCAAATCAATCGAACAAAAGAAGTGTTGACAAAGGATCCGACCCTATTCACAACAGATGTTAAGACATCAGAATCTTGTCTTTAGCTTTTGTTTGTCATTTTACAGATAGAAGAAGTGAGCATGTTCGTCAGCAAATGGTTACTTGTGATTGTATTTTTTTCCTTCTATTATACACATAGTGTTGCAAGTTTTCTCTATAATTGGTACGTTTTGTTTCAGTGTCTTACAATAGTATAACAATTACAATATTTAGACTTAAATATCACATCAATGGTAGTCATATGATTATATCGAGATTTGAATTAAATTGATTTTTAAACTCGAATTAATGGTCTGTTATATGAAGATTTTCATTCGAGAAATAGATGGCTCGAACCGAGTCACTATGAGAAGGAAATATGGGCTTTCATGTCTGCTTGTCTTTTTTCTATTTATTATTATTCATGACATGTTTCTGAAGCAGGCTAGCTTTCACATATACATGTCAATCTAAAGCTGTGATGCTCAATTTAAAGCAACCCAGCAACCCATAAAAGAATTCATCAAATCAATCGAGCTACAAATAATAAACAATTTGATATCGTTAGAATATGTAACGAAATTTAAGTTTTGTATATATAATTTTTTATTAAAAAATCCCGTCCATTAAAATTAGATATACGACACAAATTAATCAGAAAAATTAAGACTACTGAAAAACCGAGAGAGCTACTATTTTTTTCATCTAATCAACTCGATCGAATTAAGAAAATAATTGTTATTTTTACTAAATTTATTTTTGTTACCTTTTTATGTTGTCTAAGCTTAATTTTTTAAAACTATCGTAAAACAAAATCATATTTTATTATATAAATAAAAAATTCTAAAATTATATCCTAAACCAACCCAAAACCTAAGCTCCCAAATTTTGTGTGATGCCGACACTACCAAATTTTAAGGCCTTAATGCTGCATGATTTTCATATTAAACACCGGCATGCATTGAACTTGTTCGAGGGTCAAACTATTCATATCAATACTGATACGTGATTAAAGATTATATCAGTACGAGTTAACTCATATTAATATTTATAAAAATTTAAAATTTTTAGTAAATGGTATCAGTAACGGTATGTATGTGAATAACAATATATAAAATACCGTATTAATATTTAGATTTAAGTACCGGTACTACTGAATGAAATAATCTTTAATACTAATAAAAAGGTAAAAATTAACGTATTAATAAAATAATTATTAATCGTTGGGTCGTAGATTTGAATAACACAATCAAAATAAGATTTCAAGCAGTGGTTAATATATCGCAGTGATAAACCATAAGACGAGTTTAAGATTATAAATTACAATTATATACAAAATAATAGTTGAAATACTTTAGAATCCATTATTGCAGGCATTAATTAGTGTATATATAGGTATTTCTAAATGAAATTAACACCTAATTATAATCTTGAACACACAAAGAAACCCTAATTAAAACTTTTACGTTTTTTTTTCAAAACAAACCAGGACTTTCTTCTAAAGACATGCTGATTAGGTCTTCTTCATGATGAGCCTGAGCCGAACCATCATCCAGCAGCCATTTCTCAATTAATTTCAGGGGCACTTGATCCCCCAAATCGGGCTTGCTCTCATCCTGGAACACGTTGTTCTCCGGTGTCAAGTTTACGGTACTCGCCGACACGGACTCGTGAGAACCGTTGTCCGAGTTTGATGAGTTGAAGATGAAGAATGAATTGAAGCCCCCACGCTTTGCTTCGCTGAACGATGCCGCCCCATCAGTGCTAGAACTGGAATTCTGGGTCATAGTTTCGGCCGAATTCGCTCGGTGAGCTGCCGGCTTCGGTGGATTTTTCATCCAGTTCTGAAGCAGCCGTGATATATTGTCAGCACTCGAGGGATAAATAAATGACTGAGATTGAAATTGTACTGGCCTTAAGTAAGGATAAGACAACTTGAACTCCGTCGAGTTCAAGTTATCGAGACATAAAGCCTCGGAAAGGGCCTGTTTAGCCTTCTTGATATCTGTTTGAAGCCTTCTCTCCCACCTCCCCTTTGCGACTGGTTGCGGAGAAGAAACCCCATCTTGGTTTCCTCCATCAACGCCGGTTTGAAACCTTTTCAGCTTCTTTTTCAAATGGGTGTTCCAATAGTTCTTAATATCATTATCTGTTCTCTGAGGAAGGTAGGAAGCTATGGCAGCCCATCTGTACCCAAAAAAACCCGAAACTTCTCATTATTAACCCAGATAAAGTTATCGCGATTACGAACATCACATCGATCGGCAAATCCTTACCTGTTTCCTAATAGAGCTTGGAGATGGATGATCATCTTCTCTTCTTGTTCAGTGAAGTTCCCACGTTTGATTCCAGGACGAAGATAGTTAGTCCATCGAAGCCTGCAACTCTTGCTGCATCTAACCAGACCTGAAAAACCAACAACAAAACCAAGATCAAAAGTTAAAAACAAAAAACTTAAAAATTTAATGTTCTTTTCTAGAGATGCTTGTGTATTTATTGCACCTATTTAATGATACCAGCTAACAAAACACACCAAACATTAAAGAAAGAGAATTATGTAACTAGTACCAGTCTTCGTAGGAACTGATCTCCAGTTCCCAGGACCATGTTCTTGAATATAAGAGACCAATATGATGTCTTCTTCAGGAGTCCATGGTCCCTTTTTCACACCGATTTTGTCACAGCAAGGAGGTCCACCCATATCTCAAAGTTTAACACAACTTGAAGAAGAAGAAGAAGAAGAACTAGGGTTTTGATTGTCTATGTAAAGCTAGAGAGTCTGAGCTTGAAATCTGTTTTTCCCCCCTTCTTTTTGGTGCTATGGCCTGAGGGAAATGGTGGGACAGACAAGGGAGAAAGGGTAGGGGTTCGGCTAGTTTATATAGGTAAAGAGGGGATTTTGCATAGCATCCCCCACCCAAATTCAATTCATTTACCGGATACTAAAAGATCTAAAAAGAAAATAAATAAATCATTTCTTAATTTCTCAAATATGAATAAATTTAGTTTAGTTTTATGATCTAATCCCTTATCTATCTTCATTAATAAGGCCTCCATATTTGTTGAGTTTGCAAGGTGGCTTATTTTCCTATGATTACATATTTTTGGCAATTTCCAATTACATTAAAGTAATTGGTTTCTCATGGAAAAATAGTTATTAATTTGATTTCAAGGACGAATTGTACAGGATGAAGAGGGACAATCATCCCTTACATCTGAATTTTTATCACCTTTGTGAATGTCATTTTTATAATAATCTTTATAATATTTAATCTGAATTAGTCAACTAACAAATCAAATATAAGTGATAATAAAAAATAATAGAAGAGTAAAAGTATATTTTCCAAGTTTTAATAGTTTACTCACAGTAAAAACATATTATATGTTTATGTTGGAATCTGAATAGATAATCTGAATATTTTACACAAACTATCTTGTTTCAGTGGATAGGAGAATGATTATTGTTTCTGGAAGTCACAGGTTTGAATACCATCATTATAACACAGTGATAGAACGATTAATATCCAATAATTAAAAGTATACTCTAAAATAGATATAACTGTAATTACTATAACTAATTAAAAAATAATTTAAATATTCTTTAATCATTATACCAATGATCTATATTTGATAGCTTATTTTATAGCCATTTCCAAGCAACCAACATCTAAATTATGAAAATCATACCATCAACTAATGGCCAAAAAAGTTGTTAGTAGCCAATTATGAACCACATGTATAGTATTTGGGGAGAAAAAAAGTTTAATTTTGAAGCTACTCCCAAGTTAATTAATTGGTAACATTCTAAATGATTATGCATCAAATTTATATTTTAAATAATAAAATCATGATTATTTATACTTAATCTTATTATATCAATTAAAATTTTTATGAACTATAATAAAACATAGTTCATTTCTATTGAAAATGTTTCAGGCGTAGGGTAATGACAGATTCACATGTACGATTTAGTGTCTATCCTAAATTTTTAGAATTTATAAATTTAATTTTATAATATTTTTAATTTTACGAATTAATCTTTAAATTTTATGACTGTATCTACCTTGAAAATTTAAGATTTTTATGATTTGTGCACACCTTTAAAAATATTTAGACTTGTGTCACTCTAAAAAAATTCTGAATCCGTCATTGGTTTAAGGTTTCGATTTTCGATTTAAATCCAATCGAATACAGTTATATATTAGTCACCGATTTTGACTTAAAATTAATCAAATGGGACCTAGTCCCCTATGTAATATTGTATGTACACATATACTATATGTATCCTAATGGCTTATAAATACTCTTTGGGATGGACTTGATAAGACTAAACCCTACTTGACAAGTAACAATACACATCATTTTATTTAATTCTGTCACATTAATGCCGTTTTTATTTGACAAACACCTTGGATTTCATCGAAATCTTGTTAACCTAGGACCTCCCACATGCTTGTCATAAACAAAACCTTGTCATTATATGTGTATAATGTTGGTTTGAGGTGCCACGTAAGAATTGGATCGAATTTAATTATTTGATTTAAGTTAATTCGATTCGATTTTGAAGATGACAGAGGGTCTAGACTTTACATAGGGTTTTGGCCCTTTCATTGAATACATGGAAAATGATTTGAAAAGGAGAGGTTAACGTTTGCCTTCAAAGGGAAACCGGGAATTTATGACCCTTCTTGATGTTATCTGCCATGCAGGGAGTTGAAGATTTTCCGTTTCCTCTTCCAACGGAAACAAACAAAATAATAATAATTGTTGTGACTTTGGACAATCGCTCTCTATCTTCGAAGATTTTATTTTTTATATTTTTTTAAAAAAATTATTTTTATAAATTTATCTTATACTTTTAAATATTTATGTTTGTCCCCTCAACCCCAAATACTGATTTCCTCCTGAAGTATACGACACGACTCACTATATTTAGGTTGTATTAAGATAGTAGTTGTTTATATATATCATGATTTTTTTTGATAATACACATTTACTTTATAGATAAAATGATTTGAATTTATGCTTTATTCTTAAGCTCCGTTTTTAGTTGCTTTTAAGTAACCAAAAGCAATTTTTTAAGTGCTTTTATTAAACCTCGGTTGTTTTCTTTTTGTTTTTCAAATCAATTTTTTTACCCAAACTCAAAAGTTATAATCTATGACCTTTGAGTTGAAAACTAATTTGAAAATAAAATTATTTTTTTACTCTTATAATATATTATTAAAGCATAGTTTATATTTAAATTTGAAAATAAAATTCTTTTGTAATTGTTATGTTTGTATACAATCTAAAGCATAGTTTATATTTTTAAATTAAATTTTATAAAAATTTAAATTTTTTATTATAATTTAAATTAATTTATTTAATAATTATAACATTACAAAAATTTAAAATTTTATTATAATTTAAATTTATTTATACCTTACGATATTATGTATAAAATAGATATTTTATTTTTAAAATCATTTTTCTGTCATATTTTAAAATTATTTTTTTAATTGCATTTTTAAAATTATTTTTTCAACTGTACTTTTTAATTTTTGATTTTGATTAATTAATCTTTCGATAAAATATTTTTTGTATATTAAATTTTAAATAATATAAATTAAATCAACTTTGTCGATAATAGTTACGATGAAAACAAAAGCCAAACGATGTGAAGACTTATAGGCCATGACTCTTAAACAAACATTTTTGACTCTTTCTTACTTAAAGGAATCAGCATTTATGGGGAGGGGTGGCTGAAATCGACACTCCCCGATTCACGTTTATATTCGAATAAATTTTTTAATTTATTTTATTCTGTGGAAAAATATCTAAAAATCTTGATTATTAAAAAAATATAAAAAATTTGAACTCAAAAATTTATGAAAAATATTAAATTTATTGAGAGTTAAATTATTATTAAACCAAAAGTTATTAGAGTAAAGTTTATCAAGTACTTGAGATTTATGCTAAGAATCTAAACTTAAGGGTATATATTCTATTGATTTGATTAATTAATTAAATTATTTAAAATTCTTTAATTATTTTTAACCGTTAATTAAACTATTTCTTTTTAAAAAAATAATCAAACCGAAAAAATTCCGTTAATCTCGGCCACTTGACGCTTGCCTGTAGAAGTTAAGAAGATTCTCTTCTCTATCCAAACATCAAAGACAAAGTACGGAGAATCTTTCATTTAATTTCCTATACTACCCCTAATATTCCCCCCTCAAATGACTATAATAGCATTGAGTTCCAGCTGGCAGATTCTTATTGACCAGTCGTACATTCCCAAATATTCCCCAATGGAGCAGATATACGCTCCCAAAACCCTAGCATTTCGTCCCCTCGCTTTCTCACTGTTCTCCCTCATCGACATCGAAGAAGAGGAAAAGATGTTAGGGTTTTAGAGAAAACAGAGAGGGATAGGTAATTTTGTAGGTTAAGGTTTTGATTGTCATTGTTTGTCTGTGAGAAAGAAACAACACAATGATGGCAGACAAAGGAAAGAAGATGAAGTTAGCGGAGAAGGGAGAAGAGGAAAACTTTGAACAGATCGACGGAGACCTAGTTCTTTCCATTGAGAAACTTCAAGAGATCCAAGACGAGCTTGAGAAGGTCCATTTTTCTTATTATTCGCATTTGGCTCTCAGTTATATTACCGTTCATGTTTTAGTTTTTGCTCCTTTTTTTGTGTTTGTTTACGATTTATGAGAAGTTTTGAGGAATTGTACTGGAAAATTTTGGAGTTTCTCGTGTTTCTTTCGGATGATTTTAAGTTTCCTAGTGTTGAATTTGCTATAATTACAATTGTCTGTAAGATCAATATTTATAATGTTATTTTTTTATTGTTAATTACTGTATCTGATCAAATTTATATGTGGTTTATATGTTGGGTCTATCTGAATTACTGTGGACGAGCTTAATTGTTTCCTTCTTCGTGTTTAAGTGTCCACTTGCTTTCTTAAACACATTTTTGAGGTCCCTTTTGGGTATAATGTGGATTGTTAATTCTGTATCTGTTCCCACGATGTTTCTATGTTCTGCATTTTTTGTAGGAAGCTTGATTCCCTCGATTATCCTCTCCATGTGTTGGGTCGTAAATGGTCATATGTGGTGTTTCTAAATTTAATTTTTTGTTGTTCCTGTTTTTGTATTTTGTAGATCAATGAGGATGCAAGTGAGAAAGTTTTGGAAGTGGAGCAGAAGTACAATGAAATACGCAAGCCAATATACGAAAAACGGAATGAGATGATTAAGTCCATTCCTGATTTCTGGTTAACAGCTGTAAACGATTCTATTCTTTCCTGTCATTTTAGGGAATTTTTTCTTAAAGCTGTCTCCATGTTGAGAAGAAGGTTTTGAGTTGACATGTTCTTTATTTACAGTTCTTGAGTCATCCTGCTCTTGGTGAACTTTTGAATGAAGAGGATCAGAAGGTTTACTCTCACTTAAACTGAAACTGGTTCCGCTCTTATTTTACTTTGCCAAATTTGTTTATTTATTCGTTTATTAATTCTGGGTAATCACTTTCTTATTTATCCATTCTTCTTATTTTCAATCTTTTGTTGCTTGATAGATATTCAAGTATATTAGCTCTCTTGAGGTGGAGGATTTTGAAGATCTGAAATCTGGCTACTCCATTACATTTGTAAGTTCATGTATTTTCCTTTCCTTATTCTGTAAGAAATTGAATTTGCACTTGATTTCTTTTTTATTGCAGTCAACATCTGTTAGAAGAAACATTTAATCATGGTCTAATCAGTAATTACTATTTTTTGACCGACTTTTATTATATCTTTTCAGAACTTCATTCCCAATCCATACTTTGAAGATACAAAGCTTACAAAGACCTTTACCTTCCTTGATGAAGGAACCAAGATTACTGCCACCAAAATCAAGTGGAAAGAAGGCATGGTGAGGGTTTCTTCTCTTATCATGTCTACTCATCTTCTTGTTACTTGTTTCCCTCGGTTATTACATTAAAATAGTTTTCTAAATGTCAAGGGTTTGCCAAATGGAGTTGACCATAAGAAGAATGGAAACAAGCGGCAGTTTGCTGAAGAAAGGTTTGTTTATCGTATCTGTAGTCACTTCATTTTATATTTTCAATAATTTTGAACTTCATCCTAGCATCTTGTAAGAATCTTAATTTTTTCAGAGTCATCTTCCTTTTGTTATTATAGAGCCAAACCTTGGTAGATTGAGTTTCCTTTTTAAGTGCAGATAAATTAAGATTTCACCTGCATTACATATTATTGTGTATGGTGATTATAAATAGTATGTATTTTTACATTCTTTTTAGTTTCTTATAAGTTGCATTATAACATCTAACATGCTGGTAATTTGTTGTTCTTTAAAGTCTGGGCCACTTATGCCACCGTCATGTATTTGATTTTGCCACTTTCACTTAGTCACAGTGCTAAATAGTTCTATTATTATAATAAAATTATTACATATGAATGCAGCTTCTTTACCTGGTTTACTGATGCTCAGCAGAAAGATGACATGGATGAAATTCATGATGAGGTAAACTCTAAATGCATGTACTTTTCCTCTCTTTTTTTTTTTCATTTTGTCGAAGAGCTGGCCTAAGCTTTCAATTGATAAACACTACAGGTAGCAGAGATCATCAAGGAGGATTTATGGCCCAATCCCCTCACATATTTCAACAATGTAACTTCATTTCTTTGGCTTCTTCCCCTGGTTTTGTTTTATACCGTTTACTTAAGATCATATTTCGCTTCCTTTGTTAATTTTTTTCGTAACTTTATGCAGGATGCTGATGAAGAAGATTTTGATGGCGATGAAGAGGTACACCATCTTTTCCTTTTTTGTATTTTATTTCAAAGTATCTGATGCATTTTTCTTGTTATTTGAGTGAACACGTGTATTTTGGCTGCAAGCTTTTCTAATGTCTGCAGCAAGCCTTAAACAGTAGAATTACCAGTGAACCTTACTCACGGACCAAATTTGTTCGTCATTTATCTTGTTTCTGTTGACAGGGAAAAGATGACTCTAATGATGACGACGGCCAAGATGATGATGATGATGACGACGACGATGGTGAGGATGATAACTGAAGTCATACCTGGCCTTAAGTTGCATAGTAGGTGCTTGCTTTGCCATGAAGAACATGTGTGAAGTTAGTAAGGTTACGGGGAGGATAACCATCTTTAAGATAGCTTTCTCTGCTGGATAATCAACTGGCATTAGGTCTGACTCTTTTCTTTTAAGGTTCTATGTCTGATCTCTTGTTTACGTTTTTTTTAAAATATCACTTGTATGTTCCCCATGGTGACATGAACCGATCTGGCATGCTAACCAGCTGCCCTATAATCTATATAGTTTGCTTTATATATATTGGTACTTTGAGGTTGTTTTTTGGTGGAGTTACTCTTTCTTGCCGTGTCTTCAAGTATTAGAAGTTCTATGAAGCTTTGTTCCACTACTAATCTTTTATACAGAGTCCCCAAAATCTACCTTCGAAGTGCTTCACTGTTCCTCCATCAGTGAAATTCCAAGATTCAATGGAAGACTTGAAAATGGAGGATCCTCTGAATCTTATATCCGGGCTTTCTTTCGAGAAGATGATGAGTCATGGAAATCATGACAAAGTTGAGGTCATGTTGTAAGTGATTCAATATAGGGTTTGAAGTAGGACTAAAACCTTACGGTTGTTCTTGAGGAAAACTACTTAACCCTATAGTAAAATTAAAAGAATGCTTAAATAGTAAGGGTTAATTTATTATTTTTTATTAAAATTAAATTGATTGAATGTATAAATATTGAAAAATGTGTTATTGTATTAAGTTTTATAACAGCCATATTAAGTATTTAACATTCGAGTTATTAATTTTGTAATAAAACATAAAACTTAATTATCATTTTATAACATTTGAAAATTTAATTACAAATAATTGATAATTAACGTCGTTTAATTTTTTTTTTCTGATCAGCATGCCTCAGCCAGGGCGATTGAATCCGAGTTTCGGGCTGATGACCGAAAATGGCTTACATATTGCTGGGAACTCTCTTTTGCCGAAGTCATGGAATGGTAGATATGACACTGTCACTAGATATATATTTTTTGATTTCGGAATTCGAGTTAGCTTTTTCCGTTCGTCGGAGAAACGGACGGTCGATTAATGTGTTCGATTATAAAATTGTCATTCTAGTTAGCCAACTCAAGAAAAAAATAGTTATTTATTTGGTTCTGTTGATCCACAAAGGCTAGTTTAACTCTTGAATTAGTGTTTTCAGATCCTTGGCCTGCAATGCGACAGAGGATGGGTTTTAGCATGGTTAATAACATTGATTTTTAGCCATCCAAACGTAACACATAACGAATATATCGTTATTGGTATTTGTGAACCTCAACTTTACAAGCAATCACGTGTCGAACTTACGAATACGTTTTGTGAGTTTTTTACGATCCACAAAGCGTAAACTTGCGTACATTTATCAACAGTCGCGTGTTTGTATACATAGTCTTATTCCATGATCAACCAACCAAAAACAACACTTGATAAGATATCGAATTCAATATATATCCAAATCACTATAATATTTTAAGCACTCTAGAGTTAAGCACGATCATTCCTCCACCACCATCAAAACTCTCGTCTTTATCAATCAATAATCATACAATCGACTAATTATACCGAATGCACAAATATATTTAAAAAAACTGAAAATTCGATCAAATATAATTCAGAATCTACAGCTCGATATTTTTGGATATTCTGATGAATATGTGAAAAGGGTTAGGATTTACAACTGAATCAGTTATTTTCCACAGAAACAGACAAGATGAATCCCCCCTAGGCCCTAACCCACTTTACATCTATTTTTAGTTGAGAATTTCATACAAAATGCTGCAAACATCTTTACATTTGTGGGAATAAAAAGGCAGAGTATTGGTTCATGATAGATATGTTGTACCAAAATAGGCTTCTTTGTCCTAAAAGTCCCATCACCAACAACCATGTCTCTTCGGAAGAATAATGTCTGCTCGTATTAAAAAACTACGTACATAAGATATGTGTCTATTATCAAAAAAATATTTAAAAAAATGAACAGATATTACTGTAAAATCACACTATATAATAAAATCGAATCAAGGGAAAACAAGTATTTGATTTTTTCTTTTGATATTAAAAGATGATAAGAATTTGAAATCTCAAATTTTAAGGACAGAAGCATGAACCAATGGAATGAAACAACAGATTTTGTAAATTCATGTTTTGTCTGTTGTGGTGATGGTGGTGGTTGAATAATCTATTGGTTTGTGAAGAGATTTTGGCTGCTTAAATTGCTCCTTTACCATCCTTTGTTTGTTCTTACAATATTTTTTTTAATATTGTCGCTGTTTTTTATATAATTAGGGATGATTAGAATATGGTTTGGCAAAGTTTTTTTTAACAAGCTAATAATGATTACAGTAGTATTTGTTTTAGAATATAATTTTCACCATTTGACATTTGATCGCTCAGTTACTCTGTTAGCATCAGAGGTGCTCGAACCCATAACCTCTAAGAAAAACAATTGTTCCGTTAACCGCTTAGTTTAACAAAATTTTCAAAACTCATAATATTTGTATTAATCATATCCATATGATTTATAAGGTAGGTAATAATTAGATTCTTAAATAAAATTTATCTTTAACAGATTCAAGTATAATCTGTCTTAAAGTATGATTATTATTAAAAAGTTTAACCTTAATCATGATAATAATTATTATTCCACATAGAAATTCATATATGATTAAACTTGAATAATTAATTTTTTAAAAACTAATTCTTAGACAACACTTCAGATAAAATTAAATTGATTAACCTTAATCATGATAATAATTATTATTCCACATAGAAATTCATATATGATTAAACTTGAATAATTAATTTTTTAAAAACTAATTCTTAGACAACACTTCAGATAAAATTAAATTGATCCAATATTATGTAATTATTCACAATGATTTTTAATATATCCATCAGTATTTGATCTATCAAAACGTCAGATCTTTTTAGTAAGATCATAGTTTGAATATCAAATTTATAAACATAAAATATTAGTCGAAAAAAATTATTATAATAATGATTTTTTATAGTACCCTGTCTAGATTAATCGGTCGGTAAATTGAATACATATGATTATATACAAAATTAAACATGGGTTCAACATAAAAAAATAATTTAACAAGACAAAGAAACAAGAATGAACTGAGATGAGACAGATACAAAGAAAGTTGGAAAATACTTTCAATTTTTTAGTACACATAATTTCTACTCTCCAATCAAACTCAGATATATAAACCAAGCAACAATGGAACATGACAGTTTACACATATATCTGTCTGTCGTTGAAACTTCAGACAAATTAAGAAAAGAGGACAAGCCTTTACTGCTGAAGCAGATTGGTAAGAATTTCAACATCAGAGCTACTTAAATCCATGGAATCTAGACATGCAGCTAGTCTCTCGCTCAAATCATCGACTTCTTTCTGCAACTTTCTGATATAACTGCAGGTTTCCTTCAAAACCTTAGAGGTTGATGAGGATACCTACACACAAACAATCATACAAAAATTAGGGCTAATAAGGTTGTCCTTGAATACGTAAAATAACGATTATTTTTTTGTTCGATAAAATATAACTTTATTAATAAAACATACTTCAATCGTATATTTCATTAAAAACCTTACTAATCTTAAGTAGAGAAAAATAGTACATACAATCACGAGAATAACACAGATATCTCGCGAGTGTTATTTAACTATCGGATGAACATCGAGCATCAACGAAATGAAACAAGGAAAGGAGAGATAACTGAGAAGAGAAATGAAGGGTCTACCCTGCCATGGCTGCCATGATTGAGCTGAGAGAGCAATGTTCGAAGTTTTAAGACGAGAGCTTCGAGCTCGTCGTCGGTGATTTTGTTCGAAGCTCTTGATCCTTGGTTAGACATGTAGAACCCTAGCTTCTTTTGTTCTTCTTTCTGCACTGGTAATGGTGTGGGGGAGTTTGGAATTGGAGGAGATAGGCAGCTTATAAAGAGAGTTCAAGGGTGAGATTGTAACATGTTCTAGTTGATAAAAACATACTAAAAAAACAATTAAACTAGGACATTGTTGGTTTTGTCAGACATATAATAATCAAACAGTAGGTCCCTTCTGTCACATATTTCTGCATTACATCGGCCCACAACTATGTAGGGCATGTTGTATTCAGTTTGCACAAATATATTTTACTTGATTATGATTTGTTAACTGATGCTTATGTAATTGAATATTTGAATGGGCAGTTAAATTAAAATTTTGGGTATTTTTATCTTATAATTTATGTTTAGAGTTTGTCGTTATCTACTCAAGTAAAATAGTGTTGAAGAATAAGTTATATCGTATCATTAATAGTCAGGTACGGAACCATAATTAAACTACGAGGGGACAAATCGACTAACTTTTAAAAGAACGAAGTCTTATAAAGTAATTAAACTATAAAGGGAATTTAGGTTTAATTTTACAAATTTTAAAATTAAAAGTTCTTAAAAAGTACTTAAAAAAACACATCAAAGTTTAATTTTATCAATTCTAAAGGATAGTGTCCTAAAAGAATAATAAACCAAAATTTTTAGAAGGTGTAAGTTTTTAATTGCAATGATTTTAAAACTATTTAGACCTAAATTATAAATAATCCATTAAATTTTTTGAGGTAATTATCCCTCTCATAGCATTATCCCTATTGATCATACATCGTACATTACCAATATACTTATTATTAATTAAATTAAATTCTGAGTTTAAATATAATTTATTTATTTAAAAATTAATATTTAAAACACCGATAACTTATAATTATATGTGATCTTAACTAATTGAAAAATTATCATAAAAAATTACACCGTAATGCATCGAATACTATGTTTTTAATGCATAACTTGTGCTTATTTAAACTAACCGTTGACAAAATTTGGTTGGTATTCAAGAGTGTTTGCATATATAAGTAGAGAATTTTACTATCAATTTGGACATGGCATTATCTATAAAAATAGGTTATGATATTAAAAGATCACACTAAAAAAATTATAAATATGCCTACATATTAAAATTATTTAAAGCCAATGATTGATACGTCAAATATAAAATTTAAAACAATAGTTTTAACGTTAGTGTCAGCAGGGGCGGTTCAAAGATTTTAGAAGTTCTGTGCAATTTATTAAAATGTAACTCTTAAAAGCAATTATTCATAACCCTCGTTAATTTTAAAAATATGATCTTTAAAAGTAATTATACTTTTTAGAGACCCATGTGTGGTCATTTCTGTTGCGATTATCCAGAAGTTCACTGATTCTACAAAGTAATAGTAATATAAATAATCAATAAGATTCTATAATTAATTGTAAGAAACAATTATAATTCATATTTTTAAGAATATTTTCAAAACTTTTATAATAAATTTTGAGATTAACATCATCTAATGAATGTAGTTTATTAAAATTTTAGGGTCCTATTTTTTAGGGATCCCTGTGCAGTCACTCTTATTACGCCTGTTTAGAACACCACTGAGTGTCAGGCTCAAGTTATTTAATTAAATTAAAACTAAAATCAAATTGATATAATAAGTAATTAATAAGGATCAAATGTATAGTTATACAAATTTTCATTAACAGTCCCATCCGTCTCTCCACTAAATTTTAATAGCTAGTAACTAAAATAAAATTATTTAAATAGTTAAATAATTAAAATAGGTTTGGCATAATAGTTGAATGATCATCCAGATAAATTACCTTTATTTTTAAGTCAGATTATTTAATTAAATTTAAAAAGTTGGTCTTATATGAGAACATCAATAATAAACGATGATGTTATACATATATTTTATAGATAAAATAATTTAAATTCATATTTTTTTTAAGTAATTATCATTTAATTTTTTTATTAAGGTATTTATTGCGTTTATTATTTAATATAATTTTTAAATAATAGTAAAGAAATTATTTATTATCGACATTTACATCTGACCCAACTGATCCCTTTGTCTTCTGTAATATCTATCAGCACAACCCTTTGTGTTTGTCTCTTGTACTTTGCCTTCTCTGCTCACGGCTTAGGTTCACACTTCCATTAAAGACAGACTTCACGTTTTATAATCATACTTTTTTATAATTTATTACCATTAATTAAACTATGAAATATTTAATCTAATTTCAACATTCAAACATATTTTTTACATAAATTGAAATTTTCGACCGGTGAGACAATCGCCCCCGTCCTTAATTTGTTTCTATATTTTTGTCTTTTTATTTAAATTTTTTAAAATTTAATTTTTTTAAATTTATTTCCTACTTTTAAATATTTATGTTTTGCTCTCAACCCTAAATCTTGACTCCGTCCTTGATGAAACTCATCGGTGGTGGATGAAAATATATTTTAATCCATGGTAATAAAGGCTAATATTTAGATAGGGATAAAGCTGGAATTAAACCGTAAGAGGTAAATTAACTAACTTTAATATAAATATAATTTTAAAAAAATAATCAAATTGTGAAAATTAAAAATATAAAATTTAATTTTATTATTTTAAAATTTAAAGGTTTTAATAAATAATTAAATTAGGAATAATATAGATCATAGCTTAATTTCATTGATTTTAACTTAAAGAGTCCTAAAAATAGTAAATCATTTTTTTTATGGACAAAGACTGTCAAAATTTTAAAGTTATAAAGTTTTGGGTAATTACTCTTCCTACCCTCCCTTTAACTCTATTCCTAATTTTAAATAATTATTTTAAAAAATATATAATCTTAATAAAACGAATTATATATTTTTAAATTTAAATTTGTTATATTTAAAGTTTAGAATTTTAATATACAGTCTATATGTCATAAATTATTTTTTTATTTAATATAAGCTTTAAATCTCAACAGCTTGTCCCATCAAAATCTATTCTAGATCTGGTAGGATTTAGACACTGTTTAGAGATTGAAACACTTGCCCTTTGCCTAAGACTAATTAAAATTTGATTTTTTTTTCGGAAATAATCGAGAACATAATAAAAATGAGTTAATGACACGTTTAATTTATTGGATTTAATAAAAATGTAATAATTATTCCACAAGAATAGATGGATACTAAATATTACCTAGAATAGGTAAGTGATATTATTACATTATTTGATTGAATTAAGGAAAGTAAAATGAATAGGTATGAAAAATACATTTTCATCCTAGATTAAAAAATTAATGTTTAATTATCGAATAAGATTTATTAGAGCGATAAATAATTTAGTATCGTTAAATAAATTCTGAGTTTAAGGTCTTATACATATAGAAAATTTTTGTTAAAAGACTTCACACGTGTCGGTCCAGATTAATCATAACAAAACTTTAAAAAACCGAAAGGGAAGAAAAAAATATTTAATCAACTAATAATCAATTGGTCTAGTGAGATAAGATATTTGGATTCCTTAAACGATATTAGGCTCTAATCCTGATATTGTGAATAGAGTAAATTGAATTAGGAGGGTTACTCTTATAATAGACTTTTATAGTATTCGATTTTAATTAATTAATTAAAAATAATTATATTAAAAAATAATTTATTTTATTAAAACTATATTTATCTTATTTGTTATACAATATTATCAATATATCGAAAAATATATTTTTTTAAAATATTTTAAATATAATTTTGAGTGTCAAAAATAAAAGAAAAAAATACAAAACAAAACTAGAAATGGTAGGCCCGAGTCACATGAATAGGCCTACACTTTCTCGACACCCTTTCCCATGTAGGAAGCAGTGTTTGGTTTGTCTTCATATACCGACTTTCATAATTTAACCCTAAATTTCCGGTTGCCTTGACCCGACTGTTCAACTTAAATAGTCACGGTATTTATACGAGATAAGATCAAGTTATACGATATAAATTTATTTAAGTTTTATATGTTTTTTATCGTTGAATCATTGGCGGATGTACCCTTTAAATAGGGTAGGCCCGTACCCAGTTGAACTTTTTAAAATTCGTATATTTATTCTTAATTTTCTTAATTTTTATGAATTAGTCCTTAAGTTGTTGTAATATTTAAGCTTTGTACCCACTTGATATTTTAAATTTTCATATATGCCCACCCTCAAATGAATTTTTGAATCCGCCACTGCGTTGAATGACTAAAACGATTATTTATATTAATTATTTATTTTTTCAAGTGATAATCTTTACACACTGTTAATCTGAATCTTTTATTTCAATCATCTAACGATCCAAATAACTTATAAAACTTTGAGATTTTTATATTATATAGTTTGCTTTCTATTTCTATTAATATTAAAATTATATCTAACTATTATACGTGTTCCATAAAATTATATAAAATTAAAAACAATTTGTCTAAAAATTTACATATAATTTTTTAAATAGTAAATAATATATTATGCTTATAATTATATGTTTTTTTCTAAACTTGAAAATGAAGCCCCTGTCCTTGTCTTAATTTATCGCTCCTAGGTCTAGGCTCCACTTTCTGGAAAGATTGGGACAGTTGGGTTAACTATTTTAACGGTTTAACTGTTAGAACCTAGAATTTCTCAGATCTCATCAGCAATGAACAAGTATTTTTTTTGATGTGTAATCTAATCCCTTAATTAGGGGAATAATATGAAAAAGATGAGTGTTTTAGGACACATTTGTGTTAAAAAAAATTAGTTGTTTGACCTTGTTTTTTTGTTGCATTTTATAATGTATATTTTTTCATTGAACTGAAATTTAGATTATGAATTAAAAATGTGCATGGAAATATATATTCTAAAAAAATTAAGAGTAATTATTTGATACACTAGAAGAGAAAATTAAATATAAATACTTTGTTTTTAGAGTTTACGGATTTAGTTTGGGTGTATGATTTAGGGATTTAGAGGTATGGAGTTTGAATTTAGGGATAGTTGTTAAAGTTTATAATTCAGGTTTTATAGATTAAAATCTAAAGCCTTATCATTTTACCCTAAAAATTAAACTGTAACCTTTAAACCCTAAATTCTAATTATTATCCCAAATTCAAAATCATTATACCAAAATTGATAAGCTCTAAACCCTAAACCTTAAATTCTAATTATTACCCCAAATTCAAAATCATTATACCAAAACTCATAGACTCTAAACCTTAAACCCTAAAACTAAAACACTTGTAGAAGCTTTTAATTTTTGTCGTAGTGTATACGTTAATAATCCAAAAATTAATACCATAACACTAAGGGTAATTATTCTCTGTATAAGCGTATGTGAAAATTTTATTTACACAAATATCTCAGCTTTAGGGTTTATAGACTCTATTTAAGGTTTAAGAGTTTAAATACAATAATTTTGAATTTAACGGTTATTTATAAAATTTCAAGTTTAATGTTAGAATTTAAAATTTATAGATTAAAACCTAAACTTTAACTATATTACTCTAAATTCTAATCATAAACTTTACGTTCTAGACTCTTGTATTAAAATCTTAAACGTTCAAATTAAAACACTCATAAAATTAAAAGTTCTAATAAAATATAATAATCTAAACATTAATAACAATATACCCCTATATCAAAATAAGAAAATTAATGATACGATATTGATTAATTATTTTATATAAAATTCTCAGTGTATAGTCCTCGAATCCTGCATGCGCCATGCATTCCATGTCAGTGCCATGTTTTTCAATGGCCTTTTTTAAGGTTGGTGACATTATTTCAGTCAACAACTGTGTTTTTCTCTTTTGAAATCTTATCCTTTACTGATTTGGTTGGACTTTGGGTTTGAATGTTCAACAACTTTACTTCAGGATAAAAATAATTTTGTCACCAACGCCTACTGTTGTAGGTCTGACATTCAAGACAAATGACGATTCAGAATCTTGGAGATGAAGGGGATAGAGATATGGAAGCTAAATTGGGGGATCAAATTGAAAATTAAATGTAAAATGAAGTGATGGGATGGGATAGTCGGGTTTTGAACAGGTATAATAAAAGTGATTGTATAAAATTCTTTAAAATCGTCTCAAAATTTTGATAATTTGTGTTTACTGAATGATGTTAATCTCGAAACTTATTATAAAGTTTTGAAAATTTTCTTAAAAAATAAGTTATCTAATGTTGATGGAAATAAGTTATTTGTTGAGCTGAAATTATCGAGAGAATTTTCGTCTAAAGAAAAATTGGGAACAACAGGTTTATTAGGATTTTTAAAATACTATAATTATTTTTTAAATATGACAATTGTTTATAAAATTTTATTGATTATTTTTGCTACCGTTGCTTCTAAAGAATAACACTTTTTAAAATTAAAATTATTAAAGTTATACTTACTAACAACTATGTCGTAAGAAAGATTAAATAGACTTTTTTTTACTGACAATCGAAAATGATCTTTTGAAAAAATTGATATTGAAAGCATTGAAAACGATTTTGCTTTAAAACAAGCAATAAAAATAACATTTTTAAGCGAAAATATTTGATTTTTAGATGTTTATTATGTCAATTTGTTGTTGTTAAAAAAATAATCCAATAATATCTTTTATAAAATAATATTTAAAAAATATTTTTTATCGATTATAAATTAAGAGAATTATTTTATAAATTATAAAAGTTCCTAAAATTTTTAAATCACCTTTAGGTATAACGATAAAAGATTATTATTGAAATATAATGTTTAAACAGATAATTTAATATAAAAAATAATTAAGATTGAAATTAAAGTTGAACGAAACTCGATTTAACGCGATATAATTGAACTATACAACTGTCTTGAATCAAAAATTTTCTCTCTGATGTATTTGTCTCCGGTCTCTTTCAAGACAGTTAAATATCTTTTTTACTCTCTTTTTTTTCCAGATTTTTCATTACCCATCTAAACAATTACAATCAATTTCCACAATGATAATATAATAATTGCAAGTGAATTAAAATATCTTAAAATGGTAGAAGTCCAGAAACATGGGTTGGAGGATGGTGCAAGTGGGGTGATAACGAGTTAAGTCGAGTTGAGTTTGAGTCTGGTCAGGTTCGATTTAAAAAAACAATGTTATTAGGTTTGGTTTAGATTTCAAGTTTGACGAGCTCAAAATTTTAGGTTCGAGTTCGGCTCAAAAATAATATTAATAGGTTTGATTCAGGTTCGGTTCAATTTAAAATAGACAATTTTATTATATTTTTTGAGCTGAATTTGAGTAGACTCAGCTCGGCTCATTAAGATCTCGAGCAGAACTCAAATCCGAATCGAACTCACTCAAATCGAACTTTGAGTGAGCCGAGTCCGAGTAGCTCGTGAACTGGTCTGACTCATTATCACCTCTAAGTGTAACCAGGGACCAATATAGAATTTTACATTAGATAAATAAATTTATAAAATTTTAATAACATAAATTTATAAAATCTTAGAGGATAAAAATATTTTTTAATAAAAATAAAATTTTATTTTAACTTCTTTTAAAAACATATAAATTTTAATTTGTTAAAGACGCGAATACTCTCTCTCTCTCTCTCTTTAGTGCAACCGACACTGCTTTGTCTGGATCTGACTTTTTCTTATCCCTGTGAAGAAGATGAAACTGGAGAGTCAAGAAGATTCCAAATCCTTTAAATAAGAATAAAACAAACGGAAAACGGGGAATAAAAACAAAGGGAACAGTGACCAATCAGCCCGGGCAGGATGGATGAAGAGGGAATCCAGTGGAGAATCAAATTGTTAATTTTTTTTATATAATTTAATCATTTTTTTTATATTTTTATTTGATACAGATTTTTACATTATTCCACAGATCAAACGATAATTTTTTTCTAAATCAGATAAAAGATTGAAACTTTTATAGTTTTCTTTATAATAATTGATATTTTAACAATTTAATCGTGGAATTTATCACTATCATTATATTTATTATATAAATTTATATTATTTTTAATAAATTGGTATTTTTATCATGTCGAAATAAGACGCATTAAATAAATAGTTTGATAATTTTAGTTTTAATTAAATTTTGATAAACATAATTTACGCGAATAGAATGTAAAATTCAGCTGTTAAATTATTATTAAAATATAACTGTAGAAAATATATAAGTTTATAAAACAATATATTTTATATGGGTGAAATTAAGATGCAAATCATCTATCTTTTTATTGTGTTTTTATTGTGCTTTTCCAGTTTCTCATTTTAAATTAGTGGGTTCAGAATTAAAAATTATAACTAAGGTTTAAAGAATTAAGGGTACGCTTTATTTTTTAGAATTTAAAAAATTAAGATTAAAATTTAAAATTAAATTTTTAAAAAATTTAGTAAAGGACATTTTTAAGGAAAAAAAGCATTCATTTTTAGAGCATATGTTCATGTTTCTAAATATAGTATATATCCCACTAATTAAGTGACATTAACACTGCTTTGTCTAAGGTTCCAACAGTACTTCCTCCATATATCTGCAAATGAATCAGACATAAATATTGGACAAAGATGCTTCAAAAACACAAGTGTTTCTGCACTAGAAATGATGCTGGAAACAGAACTGAACAATTCCCATTGTTTTAACTTTATTGGTCAAGTGTCATGAAACAAATGGTTTGAATCAAGGAGATGATAAAACAATACAAACAGAAAACTCACCTCGACATGCTTTCTTAAGCCTGTGTGTCTCTTCTAATGCAGCTACAAACGTAACTCAAAAGCATCTTTACTTTGTATGTACGATGTTTTTACAGATCTTGTCCACATCACCTGCACTCAAATGTCTGATGCCATTCTCCTTCATCCATTTCTGACCTCCTTTCAGGCCATACTGAAGTTGATTCTTTTCCATATTCAACAACTTCAAGCCATCGCTCACTTTGGGGAAGAAACCTTTGGGACTCAAACACCAAGCCTGGAAAACCCCGAATAAAACCTCTATGTCATACCCGAATCTCTCCACTCCGTCATCATGGAACTTCACGTTGCTAATAAGAATGCCGTTAAAAATCAACTGTTCCACCCCAGCTGCTAGGCTCCTCCAGATTCCGGTGAAGTCTAGACTGTTTAAATTTTCTTCTATTACCGACATTTTTGCCTGCACATAATCCAGCGCCCCCACCAGTGTTTTAGATACAGTCCAACCTTCTTCACTCGTTTGCTGCCATTGTTTTCTGTTCTTTATGTAATCTCTGCACAGAGATTCAAATCCTCTTAAGATAACTAGAGTTATCTTTTCAACCCACTGTGTTCTGAAATCCTTGAACGAAACAATCTCTTCATGGAAAATACCATTTCCATACTCTTCAATTGGAACCTCACTACCACCATATTCAACAACAGACTCTCCATGATGATCACCTTGATCCAATCCCATCTCAAGGAAAAAGACATCCTCACACCATTCTTTTAAAAGAGATTCAGAATAGTGAGCTGCATTAACAGAGTTCGAAACTTTGATTAGAGCATCATCCTCTGTTAAGGCAGTCAATCCTTCAGCTTCTTGGCATCTGAGAAGTAAGCAATCCAAAAATAATTTTACGACTGATACACCAGTTAATCTCAAGAACCTTGATCTCAAAGAAACTGTAGGCAATGATCGAGATCGATCAATCAAAGATGATAAACACTTAAAAGTAACGCTGGAAACTGCAGGGGATTTATAATCATCAGAATGAGAGAGATCTGCCCCATGAACCTTCTTAGTCCAGTTTCTTTCGTCATCTATCTCTGGTTTTAGTTTTTCCATTGTGTCATCAAGCTCTATTTTTGCCCACATATCAAGCCAGTCAGGCCGATCACAGAAGACAGATAGAGATGAAATCATACGCGAGGTACCATCTTCCCGAAGGGAAAGCAAGATCCCGGATTGTTCTACGAGAGACTTTATTTGATTGTCAAAAGAGACCATTAAGTCAATAAGATGGAGCCAAGACGTCCTAGCCTGTGACCTTATACCAGTCCCACTCTCTTCCTCTAGTTGACCGATATAAATAGGGAATATCTCTTTTGCCATGTATGTTGATAAGGATGTTACCATTGATGAAATCCATTCTTCTCTACAACTGTACCCAGTCAGCATTGCCACATCAACCAATGGTTGCAATAACTCGTCCATTGAATCAACATAATCCCGAGTAATTTTATATACCAGAGCAAAAATGAATTCTGGTTTATCAATCCACTTTGAAAAGTGGCGTTGGCATGCAACAGATACAGGATTGACAAGCTCTTCAATGGCCCAAAGTGGTTGGTGAAGGGCAACCTCTCGATTATAGCCCTCAAGTTGCCGGGATTTTCTCTGTCTCTGCAACTCCTGCAGGCGGCACAGGGAAAGAAAGTTTTCACAATACCGGTGTTTGAGATCACCATGCATTGTAAAAAGAGGATTTGGGACTTCACTTGATTTCCTTGAATCCATACTTGAGGAAGTCAAATTGGAAAGTAACGGTGGCCAACCAAAGGAAGTGAGAAGGGCTCGGTGATCAGCAATTGCCTGGGGTCGTAATATTGCTAGAGCTTGATCTACTCTGTGATCAACAGATGAGACTAGACGTACCCATTGAGGCCGTGTCTTTGTCACTGATATTAACAATTCTTCTGTCTGTTTGAGTGTTTCAATAGCAACCAGGCGGGTTTCCTGCAACATCAAGAAGGAAACTGGTTAATGGAAGAAAAAAAAATAGCTTCCAAGAGAGGGTGTATGTCTGTGTATGTTTCTAATGCTTACTTCAGGGTTTCGTGCTGAAGAATCCTTTCTCAAATTTTTGTTCATTGTAGAAGAGACAGCATCTTCAATATCACCAATTAAATTATCAAGCTTTGAAGCTACCTCTGATATAAAAGATAGTTTTCAAGGGGGAAAAGGATGGGTAAGAGCATTAGATCACAAATGTATAGGAAGGCAACAAAAGGAAACAACAGAAAGGGAAAACAAACTAAAATTAAAATACAAGAAAGTGTTAGCTACATTATTCTGAAAATATTGCTAATTAGTTTCTTGTACAATCAAGCATCCTTTATCCATTTTTGAGAAATTACACTCTTGTGCTTAGCATAAGAATGTCACATTGATCTCTTCAAGCAAGAGAAGAATCTAGCAGGAAGAAAATCTTAATAGAAACAAGGTAGATATTAGCTTCACTGGGCCAAACATAATGTGCCACCTCACTATAATAACTAGCTTCATAGTCCTCAAATCTAGAAAGATTGTATTTTGACAATTTTTGAATGAGCCATATAATATAGCATGGAAACATAAACCAAGAAAAGACAAGAGGTGTGTTAACATATGTTTACTCCACAATAGATACCTAATACACTGTTAATCAACCACCAAACTGCCAAATCGAAATAAAGGTGGATGTGGGCCACAGAAGCACCTTTACATAATCAATTTGAAACATGAACAACATTAATAACAATAGCTGACTGGTTCCCAGAAAAAATATCACTGAACTAAAGCAAAAAAAGGGGTCAGTATATCCCAATTAGCGGTTGCAATAGTATTAGTAATATCAGTATTACTAAACCAACCTAGCCATGCCCGTAGCAGCATAAGGCACATTTATTATGACACATAGGCACTAACTTTTTCATAAAGATCACTCTAACCAGATAACTTTTTCTTCTTTTTTTTCCTAATGAAGAAACAAGTATGAACAGAAATGACAATTATAAACAAATACTAAATATTAACATGAATCAGGCAGAAGAAACTGAAAAAACAAGCCAGAAAATCATCAACAAACCGATATAAGATGGGCGAGATCCGCATATGGTAGAACTTGAACTTGGAACTAGAGGCATTACCTTGGCATCATTGAGAAAAACCGACAATGGCTATTACTATCTTCTTACAATAAGAGAAGTATGAAATTATATGATTCTTTTGTCATTTCGTCTTTCTTAAAAGAAAGCTAACAACAATTAGAAAAAGCATCGATCAAGCAGAGTGTAAGCCCTAATGTGAACAAATTTTGCCTCAAATTCAACCGATTGAATAATAAACCCTTCTTTGCATATGGAAATCACAGAAGAATATAAAGAACAATTCTTCCAAACTCATGTAAACAAAACCTTAGTGCTATTGTTTAGATTCAATAAGAATTTTAGAATTCTAAATAACCATGAACTTCTAGACCCCTCACCTGCGTATGCTCGGACCGCTTCCACTCTGGCCACCTCCTTGGCCAACGACGGCAACTCCTCTCCCAACCCTTCTCCATCTATAGCAAATAAATTTTCATAAAAAAGATAGCCTTCCAACAAAAATAGAGAAAATCAACATCAAAATAAAAACTTTGGGTTGATGGGAACCTGAAACGGAGCTCCTGGAACAGACGGAGGATCCGAGATCGGTCAATTTCGAATTTACACGGGTGAAGAGGTCCCCGATTCGATTGGAGAAGGAAGCGTACGATGCGAGTCTTGACTCGAGGGTGCTGTTGAGGTGGACTAGATTTCGTTCCAGATCATCACACTGAGTCAGAAACTCGGCGACAATACCTTGTGCTTGAGTTAGGTCCTCGTTGGTACCGAGCTGAGCGTTGAGGGCGGAGGCAAGAGAGGTGGATAGAGTCGATAATGGAGGGAGACTTTGCAGAGAGTCCATCTGAGTCGAATTTTCCGGGTCAGGCCATGGAAGATACGGGCGACGATGGAAATTTGATAACGCGGTGAGGGTAAATGGGGAATTTCGATGCTTAGGATTGGATTGAGATGAGAGACAAATTGGACCTGATCGGCTGATTCGATGGTTCCATGGAGGAGATACTGACTGAGTCGACTTCGGATTCATATCGGGTCAACCCAAATCTCGAAAAGGGCTTGGGATTGGACCTAATGGGTCCATCACTATCTTAATTCATTAGACTTTTTAACATATAATTAAATATAACCTAGATCAAGGATCACTTTCATTTAACAAGGGTTTATTTGTGTTCATTAAATTAAAAATAAATAAATTTAGTTATTTATATCATGTTTATAATGTTTTGATAATTTATATTATCGTTTATAATAAAACATTATAAAAATTAAATTTTAGATATTTAATTATAAAAAATATATTTTAGGGACTTAATTAAAAAATTAATGATTTAATTTGAAAATTATATAATACCTTTTAAAAATATTATAGATCATATTACATCTAATATTTTTTATCTTAAATATAAATAAAAAATTAACTAAATCTATTTTTTATATAAAAATTAATATCATCAAACTAGATCGGATAAAGGGCAACTGAAGGAGGAAAAGCCCCCGGCGGTTGAGAGTTCTCACATTCTTCTTCATCTAGAAGGTGTATAGCCTGTAGTTCAGTTGAATGTCTCTGTAGAATTAATCATCCATATATCAACAGTCGTCTTCATCCTGCGGTTGTTATACCTATAACTCTTGTGTTTGCATATGTTATGTCTATAACCGCAACTGCAATAGCAATTTGAATTCGTGATTCTGAATAGAACTTATCCGTGATGAGGTATATGCTTCATTCGTTTCTGCAATAGCAGTTCACTTTGCATCATTTTACATTTCTTCTCATGATCTCTGGTTTATGCAACTCGGAATCGGATAAGTTTTTTACTTCTGCAGATTTAGAATCGGATACTTAATACAAGTTCTTGCATTGGGTTGTAACTTATCGTTGTTCTTGGTCTAATCGTCACTATGACACCACAAGTTCTTGGTGAAAATGAGTTACTTGAACGGTACAATGTTTCAGAATATTCCGATCAACCACAAGTGTCTGAAACCTGTTTGCAGGTGACCGATGGGATCCGACGAAGAGGCTCAGAGGGTTTCTCCTTCAGCAGGAGCTAGGAGATTGAAACCCAAATCCTTGAACACTGATGTTTCTCAGGTTTCATCAGTGGCTAAATCCGGAAAAGAAGCAACACCAAAGCATAATGCTGCAACCAGGAATAACTGCTCTTCGAATAAGACCAGTTCAAATTCGAATCCCGTTTCGAAGACAATGACCAAGCCAGAGCCAATTAAAGGGAAGGAAAAGGTTATGACCCAGAAAGCCAAATCCAAGACAGGGACAGATCAAGTTAGCCTTTCATCTGCAGCAGAGACAGAGACAGTTGAAGAGAAGAACAAAGAAAATATGGTAAAAAGTTCTACATTTCATGCAATAACTAATGATGTCCCTCTAACAGAAGAAAGCAGCCTGTCTGGAGTTGATGCAGGTGGCGTTCTGCACGAAATAATGCCTGAAGAACCATGGCTAAATATATGAATTGTGCCCCAATATTTCTGGATCCGCTATTGAACACAATTTCCCCTGATCTGAATCTAACAAACAAGTAATTAACCGAAAATCGAAACCCAATTTATGCATCAAAGATTCACGTGTTCAGCACAAATTCAATCCAAAGCTTACAAGACATGAATATCTTTTCAAGAATTACATGGGAAAACGTTAGAAAAAAAAAAAAGGATGAAGACGACGAAGGGTGGTTGTATATGAAATAATCAATCAATCGGGGCGCGAGGTGTTTTCTTCGTCGGCGTCTTCCTCGTCATCATCGGAGAGAGGGTGATGATCGGGGGGATTAAAGCACAGGCACAAAGAGTCAGCTAGGCGGCCAATATGAGTGCAGGGGAGACAAAATATGAGGTACAATACTTGATCACTGTTTAACCTCTCCGGGTTACAGGCTATGTATTGGCATAGATTGGCTGATAAATTGGCGACCGCCACCACCACCGAGCCGTTCACCACCATCGCTTCTTCTCTTTTTTTTTCTTCCCTTTCGTTATTTCCCTATCTGTATGTCCTGTTTTGTCGTTTTGTACGTGCTTGGTCTTATATTATGTTTGGGTTTGATTTTGTCTCGACTCAAGAGGTCTGAACGGTGCCGTTTTGCTCTTACATGTGGCAGGTTTGAGTCCTTTCAAGATCACCTTTACAGAAATGAAAAGTAATTTAAAAACATTTAAATATATTTTAAATTTGAGGTTATATATATATATATAACTTTTTATTAAATTAATTATGGGTAAGTTTTGAAATTAGAAGACAATTAAAAAATTAAAATTTGAGTATATTTTAAATTTAAAGTTTTACATATGTTAAAAAATTGTCATTATTAGATATAATTATAATTGAATTATCATACAACTATGGTTAGAATTAAGGGTAAATTATAATGTAGGTTATTTAATTATGGATATAAAAATAAAGTACTCTAACGATTGAATAACTTAAACAATTCTTAATAATTGAGCGATTTAAATATAATCTTACCTATAATTGTATGTCATCTATTATAGTTTACTTCCTAATTAATCGATATAATAATTAAATAAGATTGCCATTATTATATTTTACAACACTTTTTATACGGTGAATTGAAACATTTTTTGTGAAAATTGTATATTTAGAAAAACTAGACAATTCTTTCAAAAACGATTAATGATCGTAGGAGGAATTGTAAAAGGTGTGTATACAAATTTATTAATTATGTGTCTGGTTCTGAATTTAATTATTTATTTAAATATTAATGTATATATTTTATCCTCTTAATTTAGATTTTCTAGAGAAACGGTCCTAAACTTTTGGGTGGCTCATTTGATTTGTGAACTTAATTTTAGGTTCTTGATACCTGAATTTGGATCCATTTGGTTATTAGATTTTATCGGTTAAAATTATGGATGACTTGATGATTATCTAATTTTTTTTTTATTCAAGAGCAAAATTTCTTCATACCAGATGTTATTACATTCCAATTAAGACTAAATGATACAGGTCCTTAATTACAGATCATTAGCTGTGATTTACAGTGTCAGTGTTGAAGAAGATCGACACACATCCAATATTTCCATCCACTGCAAATGTCTGCTCTCACCATTTCAACTTTTGTCCCAAAATTTCTCCACCGCCGCCGCCGCCGCCGCTGTTATTGCCTGCTCCGATGATTGACGTGAGAGCCGCTGCTAATGCAGATTGGAATTTGGGGTCTGTTGTGATCGCTTTGGTTGCAGCCATGATAGTGTCCGGTAATGGCTGCTGAGGATGACGTTGGTGATTCTTCTGCAAGAAGGATTGATATATTCTATTCTCGAGCGTCGACTGTGGTACACTTCCGTTACTGTTGAGAGCTCCGATGTGGGATTTTGTGTAGGGTTGTTGCTGAGTACTTACACCCCAAGGCACGGTGTTCGAATCCGAAGAACCGAAGCCGAGACTGGTCGAAGTGTTGTATCTGGTATTCGATGTGGTGGGATAAGCTGAAGAGAATCTATTGAATGGAAACGATGGGGATGGTGTTGAAGTGAGGTCCAGAGTGATCGTCGGGTGCGACAAGGCAGACGATAGTGACGTGTTGGGCAAGTAAAACTTCGATTTCGAGTTATCGGATAGGTAAACGTTGAGTCCACAGAGGGCGGGGTGGGACGATGTTGATAATGGAACGTTGGAATCGGTCGACGACATCGAACCGGACAATAGCATCGAAGCTGCTGCACATGTGGTGGAAGCCATTGCAGTGGCGGACATCGGAAGTGGATGATTGTGAGTTCCTTCATATGTTGTGATTAAAATCGACATGTCTTGGGCACATCTTTGAACCTGTTTTCTAACAGGGCAGGATGGTGCAACCGTGCAACGATAATATGCCCGAGGACAAGCATTTCCTTTAGCAATCTTCTGTCCGTATTTCCGCCATTGGCATCCATCATTCATCTGTAATTATAACATAATTTCGCTATAACCGTGAATAAGATACGCAATAAAGTCGATAAACGCGACACGATCTAAAACGAGACATTAATGCACGTACCGTGGGAGTATCACATCTGGTTCTGACGCAAACCCTAGCTTTCTTGGCAGGATCTTGTTGCAAGACTCCATGGTCTCCTCCACTGTTCACCTGGCTCGGATTCTGCAGAGGTTCATCGTCTAGCTCGGACTTGGAAGCCTCAACTTTGTAATCCAAGGCGAGAGATAAACCTTGATTGTCTCTCTCCCCCTCTTTTCCATAGCTACTGCTAGATGCTTTCCCCTTATCATCCCTTTTCGAATCACCTGAAAATCTTCCGAGTGTAAGGGAAACAAGCTCGGGTTCTTCTCCGGCTTGCTGTTCGTGGTCGTCGGATTTATTTGAATCTTGTCCGACTGTGTCGTAGAATTGCATTCGTAGCTTCTGATAATCCTTCATTATCCGGTTTAAATCCATCTTTAGCCTTTGATTTTCTTCTCTAACCTCTCCCATCTTGGCTTTGGCTGATTCAAGTTGTTCATCCTATTTCCATACACACACATCTCAGATTCTAATTGTTTAATGATATATGTTGATTTTCTTCTCTAGTCTAGATTCTAACCTGCTCCTTTCGACTTGAAGAAGACGCCATGGACATGGAGTTCTCAGCTTCTGTTATTCCGGCATCAGATTTTACAGACACCTGTTTAGTTTTTTGGACAATATGTTGAGTTAGCATAAATGTTTCCTATAAGTATTAAAGCTTGAAGTCTAGATGGGAAAAATGGAATAGATCTTAGAGATCAATGGATTAAAGAAGTTCAATTATTAGGTAAGGATTGTTTAAAAAATATCAAAAAATAGAAATTTGAAGGTAAACAATATCAATAAATTTATATATATGGGATTCGATTTAATTAAAAAAATATTCGATTTTTCTTAAAATTATACGGATTTATAATTTTTTTCTTTCTTTAATCGATAATCAATTTTAATAATAATTATTAATCATTGTGTCTATTAATTTTTGCTTTTCTCCTACCTGATCAAAATAAATAAACATGGAAAATAAAAATAAAACTAAACATCCGCCATTAAAACCTAGGAAAACCTGTGTTCATCTTTTTCACCTTGGGAGCAACAACAGCACCAGATTCTTCCTCACCGCCAGAATCTGCTGTCTTCTCTTTCTTCACTGCAACTCCACCAGCATCCTCATCCTCATCACGTGATCTCTTCATCTTCATCAACCTCTCTTCCATTTCAGCTTCTCTTCGTTTTGTTTTCTGGGTTATTCTCTGCAACCAGGCGAGTAGTCTTTTCTTTTATATAGATCAGTAGCTGTTTTAACGTTTAAAACTGAACCCTAGTTGTTGCATTTAATTATCACTTCGTAAACCCTCTGACGTACTAAAATAAGGAACATGTCAACCAAAACAGATCCTCTTGAATCAACAAAGAAGACAAGTTCAAGTCAACTCTTTTCGAGAACATGGTAGGGAAAGTGGAGTAGAAACCTTCAGTGTTTTTGTTCATGTCTTCTAAATAAAAAAATAAAATTAATATTTAAGAAAATTATAAATATTAAATAAACGATAATCAACTTAATTAATTATAATAATTAAGTTAATTTAAACTAAATTAAAATATTTTATATTAAATAATCTAAAATTATCCTTTTAAAACTATATTTTAAAATTATTTTTTATCGTATCTCTTAAAAATAATATAAATTAACCGAATCGGTTAAGTCAATTAAGCCGGTTTTAACGAACTTACGTTCTCCCAATTAGCAGCCTCTTGCCTGCAAATCAAGACATAAAAGAAGAAATTTGGATCTTTATGAGTCAGTCCCGTGTCTGCAAAACCATAAAATAATTTTCAAGTTCTCAACGGTTTTGTCAAATTCAAACACTACCCATTTGCACTAAAATACCAACAAAAACTAAAAGAATTGAGAGCTTTGTCCTTTAGGAACCTACATGATATACATGTAGGAAGGAGTTAAGATTTAGGTTAAGGAGGATAAAACATAAATATTTAAAAGTAGAAAAATAAATTTATAAAAAAATAATTTTTAAAAAATTTAAATAAAGAAAAATATTAAAAAGAAAATCTTTGGGAGGCGATTGCCCCTCCCCACCCCACACAACTCCTCCCTGTATACATGGATACCCTTGTATACATACATGCATGGATAGATCGAATGAGTGTTAGAGATACGGTTACACCCCATATAATTTTTATATTCTCATATAGCTTAGATATTATTTGTGTTTTTTATTGATGATATAATTATATACTTCTAAAATTTTATAATTTTACGAATAAAAATTATCTTTATTTTTTTACGTTTTTTTATTTTTCATATTAAAAAATAAATTTAAGGTTAGGTTTTAATGAATTAGTGGTAAAGTATTTTTTAGAGTTTAAGATTTAAATTTAGGATTATGTTTAGAATATAATTTTTTAGTGTTGGGATATATAAAGGGATACCGAAAAAGTGCATAGGATTTTTGTCCGTAATTTCGTACCTTGAATTTTTAATATAACTTTATAAAGACTTACACCCCTTGCATAAAATCGTGTGTATGTCCTTGCATGCATGTCTATGCAAACATACATAGTATTAAAATTCATATGAATACAATCAACAGGGTTGATCTAAGTTATAGGTAATTTGATATAACTTAAAGCAAGTTTCAAATTCGAGATCTCGTGTATATAAAATATCCTCATTAAAAAATTTACCCACTAAAATTAAGCGTGTGACACGGAACAATCTACAACACTAATCATAACAAAGTCCTAGGAATAAGAAGTACAACAAAAGGTTGCATATGAATGCATGTATGGAACATGTCATACATGAATATAAAAAAAATACCCATAAGTCCATATAGAAGAGGTATGTTAATGCAATACCTTGATTTAGTTGAAAGTTTAAACAAATCTTGGGTCAATGCTTTGTTCTTTATTATATTCCTTTTTCTAAACCCCAAATTGCTTAAGATTATATTTTGGGGGACTTATATGTAATATAATATAATACGGTTACCGTTGGGGACTTGGTTTCCAAACGGTCATACAAGCAAGTTTAAAGTATTGAAGCTGGGGAAAGTTGACCGAAAAATATAATCAGTGACAGAGTTAAGATCTCATGAAGAGAAAAAATCTATTAAATTTTTAAATTAAAAAATTAAGAGGGACAAAAATCCTTATTTAATTAATATTTAAATTAAAAAGGATTAAAAATTTAATTGTACAAAAAAATTTGGGAGATATTGTTATCCCTTCCAACACATACACAGTTCCGTCCCTGAATATAAGTATACAAATCCCTCACATAAAATTATATGTACGGAGGACTAGTTCGAGTACGTATTTAAAAAAAATATGTATAAAAAATTACACATAAATTTTCATTAAATATATAATATGATATATTAATTTTTATTTTGTGTAATTATATACATAAAATTTTAACCATTTTTTTTAATAGATAATATTTTTAAACATTAATAAAATGTCAATATAATTAAGAGTGTAGATAATTATTCAATATAACAATAGTTGTTTTTTTTTACGTTGCAAGTTGGTTAAGAAACTTGCGAACTTTTTAAAAACTTTAAATATTTTTTCTCGTTTATTTATTCGATGATAATATTTATTTTTTTATTATTAATTATCGTTGATTTATATTTTATTTATTTATTTTATATGTTTTATTTTGGTTTTTTATCTGAATGTGGTGCGTTTTCTTTGGTTTTATAATATGTTTTTGCCTTATAATACGTTTCTATGATTATTTTTATATGTTTGGTGTTCGTATGGTGACTTTTATATATTTTTATCTTCGATTCGTATTTATCAGTAATTACGTAAAATTTGATTATCTTTTGAATTATTTGCTAATATAATTTACAACGATTTGTTGTTTTTGAGAATATGTATAAAAGATTATTACCAATTTAAAGATTTCTTCTAATTTTGTTTTTGACACTTTCCATGAATTATTCTTACAATGAATCATAGAGATTTTTCACTTATCTTTTATTTTTATATTTATAATTTTCGTTTTCTTTGCTCGTTTGGATATTCTAAAACTTTTATTATGTTTATATTTTAATTTTATTTTATTCATCAGTAAAATTATTTGCTTAATATATATAAAATTTAAAACTTTAATTAATATATTCTTTAAAAATAAACATGATATATCTTAATTTTTTAATTATATTTTTATTATCGATTGTATTTGTTGTCAATTTTAATCAATTCGAGTATTTACGTAACATGTTTTAATGGATTTAAAAAAAAATAAGTTAACGATTTGATATAAAATAGGTAACATTTACAACTTTTAAGGTATTAATGATAAAAGTATTATATATTAAGATGAGAAAATTGATAAATGTTAAGAGACCATTTATATATTAGACATTTTATGAGTGTAATTATCGATATCAAAATAACTTTATTTATAATATTAAAATATAAATATAAATATTAATTTAATATTTTATCTTTTTAAATTAATTAACAATTAATGTAATAATTACGATTTTTTATAATTTTTTTATTCTGATTAATTATCTAAAAAATAAATATTAATAAGCATATAATAATAATTCGATTTTTTCCTTAATCGAACCCGGTTTCAATTATTAATTGAAATTCGGAGTGAGAAATAAATCACTAGCTTCGCCCCCTTCCCTCGTCGCTCAGGCGTTTCCTCCCCCCAACTGTAATTTCGAAAACCCTAGAATTTCTCTTTCTCAAACAAAATTATTGTAATCCTAAATCATGGATCAATACTATCACCACCATCAACCTTATAACCAATGGCGGCAACCGCCGCCACCGCAGCAACCCAGCTTATGCCCGGTTTGCTCGATTCCTCACTTCCCATTCTGCCCTCCCTACCCTCCTCCTTACCATCATCAAAATCCCAATTACTCTCAGTATCACAATTACGCCCGTACCGGATTCGATCCCTGCCAACCTCAGCCACCACCAGAGCCAGCACCGCCACCACCTCCTCCGCCTCCTTATACCAATGGGTTTGCGGATCCTAGATCGTGGCATCCAAACCCTAATTCCGGCCTTGACTATGCTACTGCTGTTGGTGGTGAATTCGATCGGAGTTACAAAAGGCCTAGGATTGAGGAGATTAGTTCGGTTCCAAATCGGATGTTTACGGATGATGAGAGAAGATTGAAGTTGATTCGTAATCATGGAGCTGCTTCATTTAGTGGATTTAACCAAGAGAATAAGTCTCTCCATAATAATAGTAATAACAATAACAATGTCAATCTAATGCTGCCCAGGAGTTCAGAGATGTATAACATTGGAGATTCAATTAATAATTGCACTGGTTATTATGGTAATAATAATTATAGTCAGCCGTTGCAGATTCAGCATAAAGATTCAGTGCCCACGGCAGTCAATCATTGGCAAGGTTATGAACAGGGAATTGGAGGTCATTTGCCACACCCTGGTGGCAATCACGTGGCTCAGCCGCCGCCACCTCCTCTTCCAACTTCTCCACCCCCACCTCTACCCGTAGAGGCGTATTCTTCATCACCCAGTTCATCATTTTCTTTATTTCCTGCCGGTGTTAGTTCATCAGTCACAGCACATTCCAGTTATCCGGTGGCTACTGAGCCTTATTATCAGAACAAGCCACCACCACATGCTTCTGGTGGATTCCGTAGGGAGGTAATGGGTTATTTTTAATTGGGTTTTCAGCATTGGCGTTTGAACTTTGAAATTGTGTCTTCCTTGGATGAAATTGAAAAGTATCGTTATGCTTATTTCTTTATTAGGATCCTCAACTTACCGATAGGAGTTCCTCCGTGAAATATGTGGCAATTCCTCCAAAGCAATTATCTTCTAATAAGCCCAAAGCTGTTGATGCTTCTGAGTTGTTTAAGATGCCTCATAGAGCTTCTCGGCCTGATCATATTGTGATAATTCTTCGGGGACTTCCAGGTAAATTATATCAAATTCTTGCAATTCATTTGATGCTTTACGTTTTCTTTTTCTTTTCAATGCTGGAATGCAGACAATAATTGGCTAATGTTTGCTAAATAAAAGAAGTAAGGTGAATTTATTCTCAATGAGTATACATTGATATTTCTGAATTAAATGTTTCCCTTTTAGCAGGTAAAAATGTAGCTTTGCTGATAGAGAGATCAGACATTTTTGAACTGATTGGTTTAAGTTTGAAAATATGGTTAGTTTTCAGAGGAAAAATATCCACCTGTTCTTGTTGCACCGTGGGCTAAATGAGAAACTAGATCCAGATCATAACTTATTTATGATTCATCCTTTATACTGTTATTTCCTTCAAGTGAGTAGTTTTCTTTTCTTCCTGTTACGTTGAAAGATATAGTGATAATTAACATGTATTTTTTCACTTGGGAGATAGCTCATCATTGTTATGAGTTTCCAGAAACTGAATTTTGAAGTGGCATCAATGGTGACATAAGATGATGCTTTCACCTTTCATTGTGATGTTTGCTTGATAACCTTATTTTTTATGAGCATCTGCTGGTCATCCTGTATTTCCTCAGAAAATGCTATTGGTGTTTCTTATGTTCATAGTGCATGATAATAATCTTTATGACCTTTATATGGAGTAAAGGAGATGGGCTGGAGTTGTCATTAAACTTTATTATCATAGTGCATATTTAATTGCCCCATTTCTTTTATGTTTAGGTAGCGGAAAGAGCTATTTAGCAAAGATGTTGAGAGATCTTGAGGTTGAAAATGGTGGTGATGCTCCTCGAATCCATTCCATGGATGATTATTTTATGACTGAAGTTGAAAAGGTCTGCTAGTTTGTATTGTATCTCTACAAATTTGATAATCGCGGACAGTTGAAGAATTAGATGTTGTGGAAAATTGTAATATGTTGCGTGTCATTATTTGAAGGATGAGGAGACGGAAGTTTCAAAATCATCAAGTTCAGGTCGAAGTAAGAAACGAGTAAAGAAGACGGTTATGGAGTACTGTTATGAACCTGAAATGGAGGAGGTAAGCTAGTAATTTATTTACAATAAGCAATCTCTTTAGGTGCTTGAGTTGGAATTTGCGTTTATGTACATTTTTCATTGTTGGATTTTGTGTTGCTGCTGAAATAAACTATTCATTGATTATTCTGGCAGATTGGACAAAGTCTCCAATCAGGGAACGTGTAGTCTCTTGTCAATTCATGCTGAGTGATTTAACTTGAACTTCATCTAAGTTAACAATATTGTATGCTAAACTGATTTATGATATTTGCTTGCCGTACCTGTATAAAAGAAGGCTCAACAACAAATTTCTCATTTGACATTGAAAGATCAAAACAGTTACCGAACACAATTCTTTTTAAGATTTATCCTCATATTCCATGCTAATTAAATGGGGACCCCCTGGAACTTTAGAAATGTGTCCAAAAAGTATCTACAAAATTTTACTTTTGTTATTGCTAAATAATAATGAGCTTGCTGGATTATTCTTTTGCATTCAAATATGAATAGATGCATGGATGGCACCTGACCATTGTATTCCTAATGGCAGTATTTCTTTACTAATGCATGATACCAGCCCATATCATTTTCTAAGAATTTGATGTCATGTCATATGCTACAGGCATATCGAGAAAGCATGTTGAAAGCATTTAGGAGAACCCTTGAAGATGGGGTCTTCAGTTTTGTAATTGGTATGGCTCTTCAAATGAAATTTTAGACTACTGAAGACAGTCAATTTTTATCTTTGCTCTATTATTATGGCCATTCTGTTCTTAAAGTGGATTATATGATGTTTGTTGTTAAAAATAGATTTATATCGATATGGTTACATATTTCCTTTTGGTCTGATGATTTTGTGTTGATGCCTATTTTTTTGTTTGGAGCTCTTCTATTCATAGCGGTAGGCGGTAGCATAAAGATCTTTCCTTCAGATTGTGGGTTCATATTCCTGCCTTAGTTCAACACGGTTTAGAAAATTGAGGGTGTCTTTAACTCTTTTCTCATTATTCTTTCACGGGGAGAGAGGAAAAGGGAGACAAGGGAATTAATAGGCTTCATTAGATGAAAGAATTAAACGTTCTTCCAGTTATGCTGGCTTGTTACAGCATTTAATCACATAAGCGTTCTAGCTTCATTAGCATTTAAGTGGTTATGCAGTGCCAATGCACTGCTTACATTTTCTATTAACTACAGATGCAGTTTTGTTCGGCAATTGACCTTTTTCTTGCTGGTATGTGTGCTTCGTCTTAGTGGATGACCGCAATCTGCGGGTAGCTGATTTTGCTCAGTTTTGGGCAATTGGAAAGGTATACTCTCAATTCTCACACCCCCTCTCTGCAAGCATATTCTCTGGGAATACTTTAAAGGTGTGCCGGACTTCATTTACATAACATTGGTCTTATTGCAATTTAGGGGCAAAAACATTAATATGCTGTTTTTTAGTTTTCTCGTCTTTTGACTTGATTAAATATATATTTTTGTTTTTTAGTTTTCTCGTCTTTTGACTTGATTAAATATATATTTTTGTTTTACTGCATGGTAGAAATAGTTTTACCCTTCTAAGAAAGAACTATACATATTATATAATCCTTTTGGACAGGAACCTGGAAGTCTTTGTTTCTGCCATTCATTCATACTTTTTATCTTTAATGTTGTTTTCTTGTCCCCTAACTTGAGGTTCTGGTTTGGGTTCGAAAATGTAAAGGGGTTGATGTTCTCCTGAAAACTGTATTTCTTAGTACCAAAAAATCTTCTTTACAACTTTCATTTCTCTGGTTAAGGGGTAATTCAGGTAAAAAAAATTAAAACAGAAAAGGGAAAATTAGGAAGCTATCGTCCATGCTTGTAATACTTGTAGTTAAAGGCAAATGGTGTTATCTTCAAGGTGCAAACCTGTTCTGCAATGTCAATCACAAGTATTCCTGTTAATTTATAATAATTTGCCTTTCTGAATTCTGCTATTAGTTTCCAATATATTCTTTTGCTGCATAAGCTATTTCCACATTGTACCTTGTACCAAAATGAATATGTTGATTCATTATAATCATCTAGAATTTCAATTTAAGCATGCTGAATCATTATTGATATTCTGTATACCATATGTTGCCCTTTCAAACTTGGAGTATGGAAACACTTATATTATGGTCTTAGTATTTTTTTTCTTTTCCATGCTAATAGTTTTCAGGTCTAGTTTAAGTCAAGGCATTCCTTATTTTCTCAGTATGAGCATGAATGTATGTGCTTATGCAAGTTTTATGTCTCAGTGATTTATTGTTGATGGGATTTTTCATTTATGGTCTGATGATATGAAGACATTTCAAATGCTTACTTTACCTTTTGTATGTGCCTTTTGTTTTCTCTGTATGAGTGTTTTCGACTGTACAGTGAAGTTTATTAAGAGCCATCTTTTATGTTGGTGGGGTTGACCAATTGTTTTTGGTTCTGAGAACTCATTATTTTTACATGTATCATAAAAATATGAACAACGTTAATATTCTAAAATGTAATTTTGAATCAGTTGTCACAATTGAATTGTATCTCTGTTGAAACTTTTCTGGAAATTTCTATTTATCCTGTAGAGAAAATTCTTCAAGAATTCAGATCCTAATCTGACTATATAATTTTGATCTTGAACCTTTAGGGTGAAGCACGATAAAACTACTAACTGGAACCTTGTTTGTGTGTTATGTAACTGATGTGCTATGCTATGTTTTAAGCTTTTAATGATGATGGCCATTGAGTTACAGTGGTTCTTGTCTTTTTAGCTGCTTTTTCTTATTGTTCCTTTCTTTTCAGAGATCGGGTTATGAAGTTTACGTGTTAGAAGCTACGTACAAGGATCCTGTGGTGAGTTTGTGCATAATGTTATTCCATAATAAGATTTTTGTGACATTGGCTGATATATGTGCATTGTTTAATTCTAATGTTGACTTGATAAGTTGCTGATGTTTTTTGTATAAACTGAATAAGAGTTCTTCCTCACTCAATTTTGCCAAAAAGCTGATAATGATGTTGAATTTCAGGGCTGCGCAGCTAGGAATGTGCATGGTTTTACCCTAGATGGTATCCAACAGATGGCAGAACAATGGGAAGAAGCTCCGTCATTATACATACAACTTGATACGAAGGTCCGCTGTTTCTAAGCTTTCAATTCTGGATACTGTTAAAACTTTGGAAATTCTAGGAGAAAGCAAATATCATAGTTTATAAATTTTAAAGAATTTGGAAATCACAGTTACTTTGGCATAGTACAACAAAAAAAATATTGTAGCTTCTGAATGGTGTATTTTGCTGTTGTGGCGGTCATTATTCCATGGAGATGACCTGAAGGAAAGTGGTATTCAGGAGGTAATTGAATTTCATATCATGTTAGTCCGGTTGAAATATTAATTCTGATCATGCCTTCTACTTAGAACATGAAAAATGTTTTGAGTTTGTTCATGATGTATATGAATGAGTAATTATTTTTTCCTGTGTATTAGTATTTCCCTTCATCGCTTCTAGTCCAGATGATTCTTTGCAAGTATTATTTGTTACTGCATCTAAATAGAAATGTATGTTTAAGTTCTTTTTCTGATAAGGAAGATTGGGTTGTAGTTAGAAAGTCACATGGACATGGAATTGTAAATAGTTTAACTCGGTTTTCTTTTTATATCTGCCAGGTTGACATGGACATGGAAGATGAAAATAGTGAAGAAGGATTATCAGGACAGCAAGAACAAAAAACTGAGAAATTGATCTTACGAGCTGTTAGAGATCATGTGCCTGAAGGTATATTTTCTCTCTCGTTGTTTACGCATTTTCTGCATCATTTTGCACTCAATTTCACTTCTTAGTCATCACTTCATCCTCCATAATGAATTACATGCAAGTTTCAAACATCTTAATTTTCATTTAACAAATCAACATTGATGCATCAAAAAGAAAAAAAAAAGATTACTGGTGGAACTAAGTTATTACTTTACTCAAAGAAAATTCAACCAACATTAACTCTTGTAGCAAAATTTTATTAGAAATTTAGAAGTAATGAATGAGGACATTTTTCCTTCAAGAAAGGTCCAATAGCACATTTTTGTGGTATTGATATTCAATATTTTCTGTTTGACATGCTATTGAATCATCCATTTTTCCTATGATTTGGAGCGATAGATTCTTCAAAGGATGAAAAGAGATGGGATGCTGAGGAGGACCATCCTGCGGAGGTAAAAGAATTAAGTAGGAGTAAATGGTCAAATAATTTGGACGAAGATGAAACTGAAGGATCAAAAGCTGTAAAGGGAAACTTGAATGCTCTCTCTGGGTTGATCCAAACTTATGGGAACAAAGGAAAATCTGTGCGCTGGAGTGATCAGGTATTCCTTATATAGCAAAACATATTTTTTAGTATAACAATGTCCATGTTTTATTTACTGAGGAAACAATTGCTGGCCATGTTTTTCTGTGTGGTTTACGTGGACATAGTTCTGCTTGTGCATATGGGTACAGTGTGTTTTAGAGAGCCACATAGTGCATCCTTCACTACTTAGCACCAATACAGACGATAGGGGTACATCATTATAAGAAAGTGAGCCATGTTAACAAATTAGGATATACATAGCAGTAAAAAATAATTTTCCAAGTAGTTTAGCTATGGCCTATGTGTGTTGTAATTTTAAAGATAGAAGAAAAGAAGTGAAAGATACTGTCAAAAATGTAAAGTCCACTCGTAGGCAGAAAAAGGAGTAAAGATTTTATTAATTTTATTTTGTTGCTCGGACTCGGCAAAATGGGTGCCATACCTGTGTCGACAGTCGACACTGACCTAGACATGTATCCGAGTCAGACACCTAGACACATCCAATACTCGTACTTGCATCTGAGCAACGTAGTTTTCATTGTGGAGACTCTACCCAATCTCTGAAATATTTTTTTTCATGTTTTCCCTACAAATGGTGACAAGTATAATCCTTAAATTTATCCCGCTTGATGTCATTGCCTGTTTTGTTGTCTTGCTCTGATATCCCGTGTTTGTGTCATTGCTTTAGAGGTTTGCTGGCTTTATGTCATCCTGGGGGATTTTAACTCTGTTCCAGTGTCTGTGTTTTACTCGTTTCCCATGTCTGTGTCATTGCTTCTGATGTCTTCTGGTGGCTTTTAACCATGCGATTTGTTTGCTTATTTGTCAGGGTGGTGACACTGGGTTCTTAATCGGTGCAGCCAAGAAGGCCAAGATGTTGTCTCTAGTGATTGGACCGGGAGCTGGTTATAACTTGGTCAGTTACACAACTTTCACATATATTCTTTCAGTTCTGTCCATATTGATTTAAATGGGAAAAAAAAAAAAAGAAATTACATTGAATATCATCCTACTAGTTAACAGTTAGCTCTCTGGATTATCATAAAATCATAGAAGGAAATTGCTTCGCACCGGAAAGCCAGTGAATGCCATGATTAACACCTGGTTTCCTATTCAATATGATGAGTTCAATGCTTCATACAGAAGCTAACCGAACTTTCTTGTTCCTTGTGTTTTCATCGCTTCCAGAAGTCTAACCCATTACCTAAAGAGGAGAACCATACATCCAATAGCATTGGCAATTCAAAGAAATAAAGTTCATTCCAAGATCGACTTCGTGCAGAGCACGAATCCTTTAAAGCCGTTTTTGATAGGAAGAAGAGGATCGGTGGGCTTGATCTTGACGAAGACCAGTAAACCGAAAAGGCTACGTAAAATATTGCCTTGTAGAGATGTACGGCAACTGCATTCTCCCATGCATTTGAAAGGTAAACATAGTCATCCGTATTTGTAGAATATAATGGGAGAAGGTGGTTGGGTGTTTGTAATTCAGAATGAAATCCCCTATGGTAGAAAAAAAGAGAGATTTCCTAGTTCCTACCATCTGTAATCATCATCATATTATTATTTTTTCTGGGTTCTAAAGTCGTGAGGATGTTCCCAGAAAGTCATATTCATGTTACTAAGATCTACTAGATATAAAAATTGTTTGATCTGATTTAGATAATATTACAATTACAATATCTTGAACATAAAATAAACTCGAATAATTTGATTTTATTTAACTTGAATTTCATAAATTTGATTTAATTTTAGATTTTAAATAAGATTATCAACTTGATTAAAAAAAATAGGAACAATTTATTTTTAATGTGAAGTAGGTTAAAGTGAGGTGTAATTGAAAATATTACGAAAATTATAAAAATTTTGGTATTAATTTTTTATATATATAAAAAATTCTGTATTTATAAAAAAATATACTCTAAAATGTTTTAAATTTTTTATTAAAAGAATTGATATATATTAAAAATTTATAATATTTTTTTTTATTTTTATAATAATTTTGATTATAATTCATTTTAACTCATCTAACTCTAGAAATTCGATTCGGTGGAAATAAAGACAACCTTTGGAGTTGAAATTGTTGAAATTCATGTCTGATTCTCAGCATTTAGACGGTGTGATTTTTTCTCCTTTTCTGTAGTTATTAGTATTTAAATATACTCCTTGAGGCTGATAAAACTTCCTCTCTTTCTTTTTATTATCTTCAACAGTGAGTGATGGCTGCTTCTTCTTTAGCAAGGCATTGCCTAACTCGTTTCTTCGACTCAGACACCCCCAAATGCAGCAATCACACGTATTCCCTCCACAATGTAATTCCATCTTCCTATACTTTTTCATTATGTTTACGACACTTTTATTTGCCTTTTTTTCTTAAAAAAATGGTGTTGAAACGGAGCAGAAATATCAGGTATGCACGCTGTCGATGAACGGATGCGGAGGAGACCCCAAACTCCCAGTAGGCAGCATCGAGACACGCACGTTACCGGCGGTTCCGTCTCCATCTACGGCCATGGACCGCCTTACCTCCGCCGTCAGAGAGTTGAAAGACAACCCCCCTGGTTTTACCTCTGGCATTATTCGACTCCAGGTAACTTAATTTGCCTTATTTTCTTGGAACAAGGAAAAAGATTGGTAGAAGAAGCTTTTGTTTCTTATCTGAAAAATAATCTCCCTGACGATGGTGAAATGGGATGTTGCCACGTGGCGGGTTTGTGTCCCCAACATATGGCTCTTAAACCTGCCTGCCAGTGCCAGATTCCTTATCCCTCAATTTTCGTGCCTCAACTAGAAAATCATGACATTTTCTTGCCTCAAATTGAAAAAGCAAAGTGTATAGAGAAAAAAATATATATAAATTGGTAAAAATACCTCTTACGTCCCTTTCAATTCATAGATTACATAAATTGGGATATATTACTAGATATGTCGTATTATACCGGAGAAAACCAAATGATTTATATCTATGAATAGTAATTAAAAGATAATATTTATTTATATATTTTTAATTATTTAATAATATAAATATCTTTATAAATAAAATAATTACTACGAAGATTATATTTGTTTTTTTTATTCTTTGTTTTTTCACATATTATGATCATAATTACTATATTTGACAGATTTAGATAAATATACCCTTTGAAATAATTATTTAGATAAACAATCAGATTTAAAATTATTTAGATAAATATCCTTTCAACCCATATAGATTAATCTCGCGCTTCACTAAAAATGAATTTCGTATTAATTAAATGGATAAATATTTTTTCTTATTTTATTACATTTATTTTATATAAAACTCGCTTTTATGAAATTATTTATTAAATTAATTATTTTAAAAAGTATATTTGAATGATTTTGGCGTCATATTCAAACATTCATGATAGGTGAGAAATTATAATAAAAATGAGTAAAATTTATTCAAATAATAGTTATACGTAAAGTGATAAATATTAAGAAGTTATTTAAAAATATTAAGAATGGAAATTTGTAAATAATACAAATAAATTAAAATCAAACAATATTAAATATATATATATATATATGCATTTTATGAAAACATATAATTAATGGTTTCTTAAAATAGTAGAAGTTTTCAAAAGGAAAAAAAAACTAAAAGTATTAAAATTTAATATTTCTTATAAATTATTAAATCTTAATTTTAAACTAATTTTTATGATAATTTGAAATTCCGTTAGAGGAATCTTTTTTCCCGCGCAAATAACTGATGAAGACCCGATTGAAATTGTTAATTTAAGGTACCCATCCAGCAGCAAATCGAAGCAATCGAGTGGCTCCATGCTCAAGACCAGGTTCTTCCGCGCTGCTTCTTCTCCGGTAGAAGACGCAGAGCCCATGGAAACGATTCCAATCTCTTGATGGACATCACCAATGGAAATGGACACACTTCTTCTACCCATAACCTTGTTGGCGTTGCTGGTGTCGGCTCCGCGGTCTTCTTTCGACAGCTTCATCCTTTCTCATATCACGATTGGAGGTCTATCAAGAGGTAAATTATTAAAAATCAAATTCTGCCATTAATCTTTGTAGTATATATTAGTGTGTGTTTTTGGATCAAAGTAGTATATACTAGTTATAGATTAATAGTAGAATTAACTGCTACTGTTTAGGTTAGGACTGCAATTTTGATTTTTGGAAGAATTTGACCATTAGTAAATATTTATGTAGGAACTTAATTATTACTTGTGATTAAAGTAAATTTGTAAGAATTTCTGGTCAAAGCAAAATTTGGGATTTAGTTGTATTGTTATTGTGGAATTCTGAAATCGTAGTTTTCGTGGGGTTGAAGGTTTCTGTCTTCAAAATGCCCTTTGATTCGTGCGTACGGAGCGATTCGTTTTGATGCAAGGGCCGAGATATCACCTGAGTGGAAGGCATTTGGTTCATTTTACTTTATGATTCCTCAGGTAGAGAGCTTTGTTTTTGTTGACTAAGTAGTTTTTTGAGGAATGATTCAGTTACCTTTTTTCTCTCTTTTAGTATTTAAGCAACCTGCTGCTAGATACCAAATGACAGGTTGAGTTTGATGAGCTTGAAGGAAGTTCGATGCTTGCCTTAACGATTGCTTGGGACGATGCCCTTTCGTGGACATGGGATGAAGCCATTGATTCACTTGAAGCCACAATGCAACAGGTGCATCAAGTTCTTAACTTATTCTGCTCATCATATTTAACTATATTAGCCTCTTGATTTGTTTAGTAGTTAGTACTAATACAATTAACTAAAATTTTCATTTATGAAGATTGCTTTAGTTGTTGTAAAGTTGAAGAAAGAAGCATCCAGAGAATTCATCCTCAGTAATAATCATATTCCAAATAAGACTCATTGGGATCTTGCTGTAAAGAGAGCTTTGCAGAAAATAAATGCAAGCAGCTCACCACTCGTTAAGGTACTTTTAATCCCTAAACCATAGTCATATTCTTCTCTATTCCTCAGGTTGTCAATTAATCTTTCTAATATGAGAAATTAGGTTGTGCTTGCCCGTAGCAGCAGGGTTTTAACTGCTACAAATATCGATCCTATAGCTTGGTTGGCTTGTCTTCAGGTGCTCTTTTCTTCCCTTATCTTCTGTGAAGTGTAATAAGTTAAGATAATTATCATTGAGCTATATCCTTACTGCAGGTTGAAGGAGAAAATGCTTATCAGTTTTGTCTTCAGCCACCTAATGGACCAGCATTTGTAGGAAATACGGTGTGTGACAGCAGATTTCGTTGTTCAACATACAACCCTTTTTCTACTCTGCTGCGATTTTCTTTATTTCTATCATCACTTATCTTTTCCCCTGTGAAACAAAATGTGTGGCCAATATCTTTCCTGCTTATATGAATTGTGCTTGGTATTTGATTGGTATAGTTTTGAGACCATGACTGAAGTTTAAGCATGGGTGAAAAAAGGCTTGTAAGATGTAAAATACTTCAAAGCTCTTTTCCACTTCTACTCCAGTGCAGTTGATAATAGATTTCAAGCTTAATTTTTGTTTAAAATACACGTACTCTTCTTGGTTTCACTTTGAAATGATACTTGTTATGGTATCAGATAGATTGTTTATACCGTCTCTTTTTTTTAATCAATTGTTTATAGCCTCTGCAGAGTGATAAGTGGTCATAATTTTTCCATAGAGCTTTCTTAGGCTTCTTCTTGCTTTGACTTATGCAAACGTTTGTGAATAGCCAGAGCAACTATTTCACCGAAAATGTCTAAGCATTAGGAGCGAGGCACTGGCAGGAACCCGTGCTAGAGGTGGATCTAGAACTCTTGATCTTCAAATAGAGCATGATCTACTTTCCAGGTTCCCTTTTCTTGCTCTTAACTATTTACCTAAAAAATTCTGTTTGTTCAATGTTATATTACTAAAATTCTTCGACCAACGGCGACAACCACTAAAACTAAAAATCTGTTTTCGTTTTTGAATCATGTAGCCGCAAGGACCACCTGGAGTTTACTATAGTACGAGACTGCATACAAAACAAACTAGAGGCAAGTTTTGTTTGGATATCTTAAATTGTCTATTTGATGTGCTGGGCAGAGAAAATACTTTCATAGACTTTGGATTTTCATGTGGTTAAAATTCTTTCCTAGGATCATTCAGGTTGATGCACTCTCCAAATCTATCCTTTCTGCTGCTTTTAAACATGTCAGCTAATGTCAAAGATGAAAATATTACTATGGGAAGCATGGGAAGCCACCATTTTTCTTCAACCATTATAATTGCTATATGGCAATTTGAATATGTGATATGGTAGTGTGACTAGTGTCAATATTCATGTAGTTCACTCGCTATTGTTAGAGCACCAGGGATACATTTAGCAATGAATGTTTCATGACATCAAATGCCTTTTCTGTCCTATAATGCTGGCTATGTTCCAATATTTTGTGTTAAAATCTTACTTTTCCTTTTCTGTGTATATTTTACTGTTATGTTTCCTGAAAAGCTTTAAATTAAATGATTGTTCATATGTAAATTTCAAATATGTTTATAAAATATAAATAGTATCAAGTTTTAACCTCGTAGAGTTTGAATGAAAGCATCTGCTTTTGCCTGAATTTTTTTTTAAAAAAAATTGATTATTTTACTCTTTTCTTCTTTGTAGTCTGTATGTGATAGAGTCATTGTTGAGCCAAAGAAAACAGTACGAAAGCTTCGAAGAATTCAACACTTATTTGCCCAGTTGGCTGGTAACCTGAGAAAGGAAGACGATGAGGTAATATTATATATTTCATATGTCAAATAATGAAAACTCCATCAGAGCACTTATAAGATAAATTTTAGGTGCACGGTCTACCATATCTGTTTAATAAGCTGTTCGTTAAAGTTCAATGCTTGAACTGTTCTTGGTTTTGAATGAGCAGTTAACTGTAGTAGTCTCAAGATATAGACTTTAAATTTGTCAAAAATTTTGGTGGTAGTTTATCTATAGCTTTGTTGTTGAGATATATTTTCTGTTCCTATGTTCCTTCGCAGTTCGAAATTTTGTCTTTTCTCCCCCCAACTCCAGCAGTGTGTGGATTTCCAACAGAAACTGCACGCCTCTTCATTTCAGAAACTGGTATCCTTACATATCATATAACTTTTTTTTAAAATTTTCTTCTACAGCTTTGTTCCTTGGGATGAGTGTCAGATATGGTATGTATCCGACACGGATATACTGAAGTTTTAGAAGTTTTTCATATATTTGGAGGATTGAGTGTTGAATGCGAGTACTTTAGAGAGAATGAAATGTCCGATAACATGTCTCAACATACGAGGAGGCATTGCACATAGGCTGTCAATTAATTTTCTTTTACTAATTTACTTAACTAAACCATTATATGGCTTCTATATTGAATTCTTAAACTTTCCTTCCTTCAGAAATGTTTGACCGAGGGATGTATGCCGGACCGGTTGGTTGGTTCGGAGGAGGAGAAAGTGAGTTTGCAGTTGGTATAAGGTCAGCATTAGTGGAAAGGGTGAGCTCATAATTCCAACAATAACCTATATCAGAACATACTTCACTTTTGAGTGAGCATACCATTCACATCAAAGCTCTCCTGTCCCAATGACCAACAAAATTACCAGTTTATTATACTCGCAGTGACTCAGATTAGTCATTTTAAATTGCTAGGATTTCGGAGCATTGATATACGCTGGAACAGGGATAGTAGAAGGCAGCGATCCCTCTTTAGAATGGGATGAACTAGAACTCAAGACATCTCAGGTAAGTGTAAACAGATTTTTTGTTCCCACAAATTTTATACATGTATGCATCACCAAATGCTCGTTCATCTGATTTGCATATCAAAGCTATGTCATCCAGACTTGAGAGTGAGTATCCGAGTTGGGTATATTCAATTCTTCCCAAGTGTTTATCATACTTCCATACTCGTATATGGATATCGAAATGAAGAGTCAGAGCAACATAGTATTCAACCTTTGTTCCATAGTGTATGTCTAGTAGGTGATTGTGGGAAGTGGGAACAGATCCTTAATGCATTTTTATCACGCAGTTCACCAAGTTGCTTCAACTTGAGGTTCCCTGGCAAGCAAAAGTTGAGAATTTGGAAACTATCAATTAATTAACAAGGTTAGTGCTTCTTACTTGTTTATCAAGGAACAAGTTTCTAAAATTTTCATGTAAATAATTTAACTAAAGCTCTCAACTTTAGTTACAATTTAATCCATATTCTTCAAGCATTATTTTATATAGTGTTTATGAATATCGTATCTAAATGCAGCTTTAACAGAGATCGAGTTTAACGCAATTGATATCGCATGAGCGGCGAGGCTGATTGCAAGTCCCAGGTTTTGGCATTGATCTCCCAGATTGAAACGAAGAAAGCACCATTTATCAGATCATTCTCAGACCAACAGTTCCAATGTTTTTTTAATATATATTTATTATATATTTGTGCATTTTAATTTTTCTGAAATATTATATATTTTTATGTCATATTATTATATCTATGAATAGGATTGGAATAAATGTAGTTTTCTTAGTTTGACTGACATCGTTGTTATTGTAACGTATAAGAAGACGTGGATTCGAACCTTTAAATCTTTTAAAGGAATTTGAATAATTTAGATATTTTATATATAAAAAAACATTTCAAAAATATATGTTTTGCAACAAGAGCACATATCTTGTTGGATAGTGCAAGAATATCATACGTAGGAAGCTAAGGTAGCTAATGCAATGAAAGAAGAGCAAAGTCAAGATTGTGAAGCTAGGAATAAAGACGCGTATAGGTTCACAAGAAATTAGAGCTACGTAAGATACATACGTGCATACATACATACACACCATATACCGGTTTAAAACCGAGCACTGTGAGGAGGCTGTTTGAGCCTCCGAGGTGTGGCATGGGCCACTCTGGGCTGGTTCCTCATCCTCCACAAGCATCATCTGTCGTGTTCGATAGTGTCATGCAACGTGGGAAGAAAAATACCACATTCCTTTGGTAGTTAGCCTATTGACCTAGTTGGGTTGTTTCTGTCTTCGACCGCACTTGTTTCGTTCGCTTCATTGATCTTCCCAGTTTAATTCATGTATGTATGTATGCTAATGTTTTAATTCATGTGTTGTGTTTATGTTGAATAAGATATAACTTTTAAAAAGGAGGAGCCACCAAAGGAGAGCCGGCCAAGAAGGAGGCTAGCCAAGTTGGGAGCTTTCCCAAATCCCAAAAAGATGGTGAGGAAATGGGAAGGAGATGAAGGTCCATTAGAGATGACAATCAACTTTCTTAAGAAAAATAAAGGGGCCGTTGTTTCGGTTGTTATTGCATTTTCGGTTGGGGTTTTTATTTCTCGAACTTTGGATTCAATCGGTATGTATGTACGTACGTACGTATGAACTTTAACTTGTCCCTTTTGACATCCCTTGGCAAGTTACCCCATTGAAAAATCTTGAAGCACAGTACAAGAATAAACTCTGTTATTCTCTATAGGAAACCAAGACAACAAGTGCCAAGTTTGGAATAAAGATGCAATAACTTCACATTCACAAGAAAAAGTATAATGAAAGACATGCACACTAAGACCTTTGGTCCATCAATAATGGGTGGTGATATTCATGGAACAAGAACAGCTCAAGAGTTGATTCCCCATTTGAACTGGATTGAAGACTCCATGGCACATTATCTATTGCTTCATCTTCCCGGTACAAAATCGAAACCTTTAGCATATTTCTTGTTGCATGCGTAAAAGGACTAATTCACTTTCATTACTCTACAGGTTTCGAAAAGGAGACATTATGGTTGGATTTGCTTACCCAGGCTATGTAACAATCAGTGGAGAAATAATGGGGAATGATGAGAAATCCATGTATTTCGGGCAAGCTTTGAAATTACCAGACAATTTAGACATGAATAAGATTGATCAATCTTTTGAGGATGAAACGCTCTGCCTTACTTTCCCCAAGAGAATAGAAAAAGATGAAAATGAGAACCACCTTTGCACTACTGCCAATAAGCATTCATGGGAAGAAGAAACCGATAACGGAGAAGATCGTAGAGAACATGAAGGAGATTGCCATGCTCCGCCTGCAAATGAAGAACAAATCAAGCAGAGAGATGATCATGATCATGTTATCGATGCACATGTTGAGGTGAGAATGTTGGAGAGGGCTATCAATCTGCTTAAGAACAGGATTGTTGTAACGTTTGTTTCGGCATTCTCTTTGGGGGTTCTTGTGTCTAAATGGTTTGAATCAAATGGTTGGTGAACCAGCAATTTGATCTGCAATTGAATCTGTTCATAAATTTATGATCCTCTAATGTGTTGTTAATGCAACTTGCAATAACTTCAGATGTATCAACTCTGCATATATGTCGAAATCGATCGAAACTCACCTCAATTCCGAGTAATATAGTTTTAAAAAATAACTATTCTCCATGGACCGTATCATTGGTTCCTGGAAATTTCATTACATACAGGGATCTTTTTCTCTCTCGGAGCCAACGTAGGTATCGACATAACAACAAAGGCACTCAACGAATTCAATGCCGGTTTTAGCTTGAATAGTGCTTTCCTTGTTGCTTCCTTGACCCTGTGAGCATATAGTATAAAATCAACAGAACAAAATAGAATCGATACTGTTAACAAAACATGTATTGTCAACCATACCATTTATGGACAATGCAGGAGTGATGGTTTCGACAGGGTAAAGGCATCACTTTACCATCCACTGTATTCCCCAACGAGGACCGGAATCGCAACCGAACCGAGTTGAAGCATCGGATGTCAGACGAGGCAACCACACTTACATTCGGAGCACAGCATGCGCTGTTGCCGTTCACAATGGTAAAGGGACAAATGAACACCGATGGCAAAATCAGTGCCGTTCTTCAGCAGGAAATTTGGAAGGAAAAAAAAACTGTCTTTATTTCAGGGGAGCTGGATTTAAGGGACCATAACAGTATTCCTAGACTTGAACTTTCAATGGCTGTGAAGCACTAGAAGAATATCCAATCCCATCATACTCAGACAGATTTTGTTGCCAAAACACACACAATATACTAGTGATAAATACTGTGAAGGAGGGTGTTTTCAAGACAGGATGCAGCTGCTAATGTTGGGGAAATATTTGCAGATGAGAAGAGACAAGATTTGCAGTAAGAGGAGCACATGAACTGAATGACTGAAACCAAGCAACTGGTGTATTGTGTTTAGATTGTGTTGGTTTTATATCAATTTTTTAAACATACATCATGTTCTTATTATGCTCATGGATGACAAAGCAAAAGCAAAAAGACAGAAATACACACGAGGGTTTGAAAAAAAAAAAAAGCTGCAAAGTTGTAATCCTCGTACCTCTCGTATGCTAAACGAACGCTTTACCATTTGAGCTACATCCTCCGCTGTTGATCTGCAAAAAAAAGTGAAAGATGAAATAATTACTATAAATTTTAAATTCTATAATCATGAGCGAAACCACTTATTTATATATGAAATATGTGAATTTGTTCTATGTACTCTATTAATGTATGTATTTTTAGAATTTAATTTTTTAAACTTTTATCTAAAAATAATTATTTGTTAAGTTAAATCATTTTGTTTTTTCACTTGAGGTTTATAATTTAAGGGCTATAAATAGATTTTAAAGTTTAATATTATAAATATAAAATTTAGAGTTTAGAGTAATATAAAAAATTTAACCCTATAAACTAAATTCTAAATTCTAACTGCAACCTTAAGTATAATTAATATAATAAAATAACATATAATATAATAAATATACATATTAAACAAATACGTATAATAATAGAAGTAACAAATAATATAATCAAAGTAGTATATAACGTTAAAACATTCGGTATAATAAAAGTAATATTATAATACGTATATTAAAAGTATTTTATATATATAACATGCAATATAATAATAATATAATACGTATAATATAATATATGTATTATATACAAATAATATTTAATATACGTACAATATCCATGCAATACTAAACATGTTAAAGTAATATAATAATAATAATAATAATACAATGCTAGTGATATATATATATGACATACAAAATATAACATATGTTATATTATAATAAATACATATAACAATAATTAATGTAATAATAATTAATAACAAATATGTATATAACGACAATTATTAGTATTTAATAGTATATATAAATAATAATCATTATAATACTAATAATATTATTGCTAATAATAAATAATAACAAATATGTTGTATACGTAAATAATAACAATTATTTTAATAATATTTAACAGTAAATATAATATCTAATTCTAATTCTAAGAATTAAAATAATATAGCATTGTATGAAATAATTAATACTATATTAAAATATTTATATTTTATAATTAAACTTTTAAATATCACAAAATCGGGGTTCTCGTCTACCCCAATAGATATCACTGTGATTCCGTCGGAGCTCTACACCAGACATGCATGGAAAGTTCATGGAGTTCTGCAAATGACTTTTTTCAAATTTAAAAAGATAGAACAGATGAAACCTGGGATAAGTTGATAAGTCTGGAATTATGATTACCGAACTCCACCGCTTTGGTTATCGAAAGGCCAAGAAGCACGAGGACGTAACCTTGGGGCCGTCACTGGGACGTCTTGTTAAATATATAATATACAATTATAATAATAATATATAATATAATAATATATTAATAATATAATATTAGTATTATAATACATATAATAATATAATAATATTAGTATTATAATACATATAAAAATATAATAGTAATAGTATAAAATAAAATTAGTATTACAATAATATTAGTATTAGTATTATAACACATATAATAATAATAAAATAATAAAATAATAATTATAATACTAATAATCAAATTCATATTTTTAATAATAAAAACTAAAAAAAATAATACAGAATTTACTTTAAGAATAGAAGATCGATTAAGCTTGAAAATGTAGCACGAAGAACCTCGAACTACATCACAAAACCAAATCATAAGTAGTCCTGAAAATATATTCATTGAGTAATAAAAATTTGATACTAAAATCCCAAGCCCTAAACGCAACAAAAACGAAATTTATTAATAAAATATACGAGAAAAACAATTTAAACAAAAATTCTTTTCAGAATAATTGCTAATTTCTAGATGAAGAGAGGGGGAAAAAAATTAAAAAAAAAATAATAACAATGGAAGACTTACAAGGATCTTTTGTGTATTTTTAGAATATCCCTTCAGCTTCTCCTTTCAAAGTGACAAGAATAGAAAGTAAAGTAGTATATTTGGTGTAGCTGCCTCTTGTCCAATAACATTAACCAACGTACCTGTTGTTTTAAGATGCCGGAAGAGACAACTATGGTCCCTGAGTTAATTGCTTTGTAAGGCATATACTAAAAGACTAAATGAGTAGAAGAAAACATTTGTTGGAAGTGCAGTAAATTTCAATAAAGTATTTTCATCAATAAAACTATCAACTATCTAAATAATTTGTACACACGTCTTATGAAAAGATTCGAAAATAATAATAATAATATAATAACAACAACAATAATAATAATATGTACTATATAATATTAATAATAATATTATTAATAATAGTTAATAACAAACATGTTATATGTAAATAACGACAATTATTAGTATTTAATAGTACATATAATAATAATAAATATAATATATATGTAAATAATAATTATAATAATAATATATAATATTATATATAATAAAAAATATAATATATTAATAATAATATAATATTAGTATTAATAATATATAATATAATATATTAATAATAATATAATATTAGTATATAAGAATATTAGTATTAAATTACATATAATAATATAAGTATATAATATATTAGTATTATAATAATATAATAATGTTAGTGTATAATAAATATCAACATAAATATCAACACCGGCTAAAATATATAATTATACAAGTTAAAACCTAAATTCTAACTATATTATCCTAAAATAAAACTTCAACCACTAAATCTTAAATTATAACGCACAACCTTATATTTTAACCCTTATCCCTAAATTCTAAACCTCTACACCTAAAATCCAGAAATTTTATACCCTAAACTAAGACAATAAACATTATATAATTTCAATAAAATCAAAGATCACTGAAACTATATATATAGTCCTAGAAGGCATTAAGTATTAAACAACCATGACAATATTAACAGATCAAACTAAAAACATGAAGTACAAAATAAATACAATACAGAAATGAAAAATATAATTATATAATACATGTGAATACATGTGCCATGCGTACATGTGAAACAAAAATTCCTCAAAGGAATTTATCTATAACTAATATTAAAGCAAAATGATACAAGTCGTGATAACCGCAATAAACAAAAATTAGTTTAGATACAAAAGTATGCCAAAGAAAAGAAGACTAAACATCTAAACATTAAACCCTAAATTAAATTTATATATTATTGTATGAAATAATTACTCGTATGTTAAAATATTTATATTTTATAATTAAACTTTCAAATGTTATAAAATCAGGAGTCTCGTCTGCCCCTGCAGATATCACTGTGATTCCATCGAGCTCTACACCAAACATGCATGGAAAGTTTTAAATTTTCATGGAGTTGTAGATGACTTTTTCCAAATTTAAAAAGATAGAACAGATGAAACCTGGCATAAGTTGATAATTCTGGATTTCTGGTTACGTAGCTCCACCACTTTGGTTATTGAAGGGTATCTCCATAGGCAAAACTTCTTTTGATTCTCCTAGATATTGTATCCATGGCCACTTAAATATCTCCTTGCGATGTCTGTTCCACTCCAGCCCTAAAATCTGCCCATTTAAATTAAATGGTTAATGTATATCCACAAAGCATAGTTGCAGTTTCAATACTAAAAGCAAACCCTTCCTTAAGCTCGAATGTGGCATTGAACCTGTACGTTCAATCCGGTTATGATTTCAGTGACAACCCGGAATAAACATAAGTTGTAGCATGCTTCAAACTCTGCGGATAAGTTGTGTTTTGGCTTCTAGTTGTTAATGCAGATTCCTTTGTGTGTATTCATACAGCCATCACTAAAGCCTCCCCCAGAGGCAAGAACATTGTACAGGTAAGGGCACCAAGCAAGGTCCTTGACAGCTACAAATGATCACCGAGTCCATGCAAAAATTCGGAATATGAACTCATTTTCAAAACTTTCCAAATATATAACAGATTTTCATTGCCTTCAGTTGACCGTTTCAAGCCACCCACTCCATCAGCATGCTTTTTTATGCAGGAAGACATTGTTTTTTGCTGCTCTAAAAGCAAATCAGAACGTAAATAACAGAAATCATTCAGTGAAGGGTACAATTTTCTTATACCAGCATGATTGATAATGGATTTGACATAGTTTCCTGATGTTAAAATGCGACTGTTCTGTGCCAAGAATCCCATATATGAATACAGACTTTCAAACTGGTAAGATTGTGGTGAAATGAACCAAAATCATGTGTACTAACTAGAATCGAAAACACAACAGAGGATGAAACTGTGGCATTGAATCGAATACCTTGGGATGCATCTGTATAGAATTTGTTTGCAAATGTTATCAAGTATCGATGCATCTTCTTGTCTCAACTCATCAACCAGACAGATAGGTTTTCAACTCGATTTCGAGCTTCCCCTGAAAACCAAAATCTTAAACGATCTCCCTTGCGAATCAAAAGACAAATTCTCAATCACTTTCTGACGATATGCTTCCTGCCAAGCAATCAAGATTAAAAAAAGAAAGCAAGGATCCCTCAAGATTTCACCATCTTTGATCAAGATTTGTTATAAAATTTCAGAATACCAAAACAAAAGATGAAAACTGAAAACGTACATTGAATCTTGAACTAGTGTTGAACTGCGTGGACCTGTTGGTCAACAAACCGTGGGATCTACCCACTTCTACACTAATAAATGGTGTGGTCAGAATTTCACCTCGTGGGAACAAGTCAATAATCAAAAGAGGAAACCATGTGGGTTGCCCTCTTAATAAGATTAGGAAAATGAAATCTCATCAAAAATAAAAATACTAAATATGTTTAACTTTTCATCAGTTTAAAAATAATTCAAATTTTATATAAAAATAAATTTTAACAACTTTTATTGCATTATCCGTTTCATAGGCGCGGAATCCAGAAGGCAAAAGAAGACAAAGAGGCGGGGGGAAGGAAGGAGAATGGGTAGGGGTGTGAAAAAAATTCGATCCAAATGTAAAATATCGATTTAAAATTTTTGGATATTCGGATTTCCGAAAATTCGACCTGAAATTTCGGATATCCAAAATTTTGGATATTCAAAAAATCAGATATCTAATCTTTTTAGATTGGATACGGATCGTTAAAATGTCAATCTAAAAATTTCAGATATTCTAAATTTCGGATAAAATAATCTGAAATACACACCTCTAGGTGGTGGCGATGGGTGAGCCATCTGTACGCGTTCGATTAAATTGAGTTAAACTGAAAAAATTTTAAATTAATCAAGGTAGAATGAAATATTTTAACTTAAATTTTATTTATTTTTTATATCAAAATTATTAAAATTAATTTGAATTAAGTTATCTGAGTTTTTATTTAAATTTAATTATAAATATTTATAATATTATAATATTAATTAATTCTAATTTAAAACTTTTTCTATAATCATATATAAGATATATATCTATTTCTTCGTACATTTTTCATATGATATATATTATTAGATATTTAACTCAAACTTAATTAATTTATTAATTATTAAAAATTTAAATTAATTAATTTTTTTAATAAATATTATTTAATTTTTTAAAATAAATCAAATATTTTTCTATTAAATAAAATAATTTATTTTTTCAAATCAAATATTAGTTACGTGCAATCTTTCGTCGGCTCATCGGCAGCCACTATGCTTTTAAAAGCGACTTTTATTGATCGGACAGGACAGCTTCCTTTTATTTGCCTCTTCCTTGGCCTGGTTGTTGCTTTAAGAGCATTAGAATGTTAATAATTGAATGACTAATGATGCAGTTTATCTTAATTTCTTTAAAATTTTAAGTCTAAGTTAATTTAGTAATATTAATATTTTTTACAATTACAAAAAAAATATAATTTATGATTTAATTAAATAAAAAATTTATTATTAACAAGGCATCATAATAAATTTCTTTAAATTCCTTATCATTTTCTTCTAGAAATTCTAATTAAAAATGTTTTTGAATTCGATCCATAGTTATCATTAGTGATGAAATATATCTCGTTTAGGGGTGTTTATCGAGTTGAGCAGCTCGTGAGTTATTCGGATTCGATTCGATCAAAACTCGATAAATATTTGATTCGAATCAGTTCGATTCGAACTCAACTCGATACCTTAACGAATTGAATCGAACAAAATCTAACTCGACCCGTTAAGTTCACGAACAACTTATTATTTTTTAAAATATTTTTTATTAATTACTTTAAAATTATTTCATTCAAAACATAAATATAAATAATAATTATTAATTTGTAAATTATTACTTTAATTTTAATACGCTAGTTTGATGTATTTATAGATTGTTACTTTCGAATCGAAACTTTTTGAAAGTGTTTTATACACTCTTTTGATATTTTTAGTTAAATTTATTAATTTATGTTAATGTTAAGTCTCATAAAGTATTATTAAAATTTATTTTTAATTAAAAAAAAGGTAAGTTTTAGTAAGTTTAACGAGCAACGAGTCGAATTGAGCAATAAAATACTCTAACTAGCATGAATCTAACACAATTTTAAAGAGCAAGGAGTCGAGTCGAACAATAAATTTTTTAACGAACACGAATTGAACACAATTTTAACAAACTTAATGAACAACGAGTCAAATCGAACAATACATTTTTAACGAACACGAGTCAAATAATATCTAACTCGCTTGATAAGCACCCTAATCTCGTCTCTCCCTAATATATTTATTAAAATATATATTTTTAAATTTTATAATATTTTTCTTACAAAAAGTGATCTGAGAACAATTTTTGTATGAAAAAACAAAGATCGAAAATACTTTATTATTTAGAACTCGTACTATTTCACTTCAATCTTGTTGTTCTGAATTTAATTTTTATATTTTAAGATATAAAAATAAAATCTATTCATCGAACTTGACTCTTATTGTATTATTTATTTAATTGTATCTCTTTGCCACTACATCGTCTTCCCCAAGCTTTCCTGGCATCACTTTCCTCTGCCAAAAAAGATCGAGAAAAATTTCAACTTTGTTTTGAGTGAAGATGAGTGTGAGGTCCTGCTGTTCCCACACTTCCCATATCACAGAAATCATCATAACCAGCTTCTTCCGCCATAAGTGAAGAGTTTCAGTTTCTGTTTTTTTCTCTGTTTTTGTTTATTAAATTCTGGGATCTTCTTCGATGAAGATGATATCTTGAAGAAAAAAGCAAGAAGATCGATCCTTTATCTTGAAAATTCTCATGGCGGGTAGGAGGATTTGTCCTAGTAATACCACTACTGTTGCAGATTCTAATAATCTCTCTGTTTTGCTTCAAAGTCAAAGGGTTCCTTCCTCTTCTGAGAAGCTTTTCCCACAGATTCCAGGCTCTTTTCCTTCATATTTTCTCGGTATTCTCTAAATCTTCTAAGTTTTTTCCGTGATCTGAATTCTGAAAAACCCTTACTTGGTTCAGTTCCAGGTACAAAATCGATGGTAAGCTTCGACGGTGTTGATCGGAACAGATCATTTTACAGGGCGTTTGAGGAAGAAGACAATGGAGATGACGACATCGATGAGTATTTCCATCGAACTGAAAAGAAGAGGCGGCTTACTGTTGAGCAAGTTCAGTTCCTAGAGAAAAGTTTCGAGTCTGAGAACAAGCTCGAACCCGAAAGGAAATTCCAGCTAGCTAAAGACCTCGGCTTGCAATCACGGCAGGTCGCTATATGGTTCCAGAACCGCCGTGCACGGTGGAAGAGCAAGCAGCTAGAGAAAGACTACGACAGTTTGCAAGGCAGCTACAACAGTCTCAAGGCAGACTATGACAATCTCCTCAAGGAGAAAGATAAACTAAAACAAGAGGTTATTTGTACTAATTCAGTAATTCTCTACTCTTGAATTTGTCTGAAGTGTTTTACTTTCTTTCAATTTCCATGTTTATATTTCAGGTTCTTGAGCTCACAGATAAATTATCCATGAAAGGAAAAGTGAAGGCTTCCGATGGCGACGAGTCTAAGGTCTTAGACTCGGCGGTATCGTCCGAAAGCGATACACTCGATTCGGACAGCCCGCATTACACCAATGTTGTTCTGTTTGAACTAGACCAGTCCGATTTATCACAAGACGAGGAAGATGACTTGAGTAAGGCCATGTTACATTTTCCGGCATACGTCTTCCCTAAACTCAAGGACAACAACGATTACTCCGACCCGCCTTCAAGTTCCTACAGTTTCGGATTCCCCGTCGATGACCATGCCTTGTGGTCTTGGGATTACTAAGTTAACTGCAGAATCCAATCCAGATATACATATGTATGAACTATGAATATGGTGCATCTTGTTTAATGTTTATGTCACCTTGTAGCAGTATTAGTAGCAAAATAACTCCATTAATGGCACTAAAATCCAAATGTATTGGTGTGAAAGTTTATGGCATTTGATTCTATATTTTGTGCAGAAATTCTTCCTCTGCAGTTTCAGTCGCTTTCATGGTGGGGATAGAACAACAGTTTGTTTCTTTACCTCAGTTGACATTGCTTTTAAATTGATTTAAATGATCGGATTTCGGGTTGATTAGTACCAACAGTATGAAAACTCTTGTTATTTTCCAGAGTGAGTTTGTTTCTGATTCGACAAAACAAGAGGCTTAAATAAATATAAACATTGAAATGCCAGCGGCATTCGTTTCACCACGGCGGAGGAGACACCAATAAAAACACATCCATACAAGCTAAACTGCAGCACTCTATACGCCACAGAATGCAATGTTTCCGTCTCTGATTATGAAGCTCAACACGATGTTTTGGTTCCTTACCTGCTTGCTCGTTTACGTATACGAAGAGTATGCCTTTCGGGGATCCGTCTTTAGACGGTGTAAGCTTGCTGGATTGTGTCGATGTCGAGGTTCTTCAATCTAACCACTGATTCAACATGACCTTTCAGTGTGTGCAGCTCTCTCAACCTGGAAACCAGTAGAAAATAGAATATAGAAGAGGGTTTAAACTTGACTCGAAATAGAATACTTCATACATGTAGTGTGTCTAAACAAGCTGAGCGTATTTACCTAGCGATTTCGGCCCTCCTTTTGGCCTCCTCGGCCATTTGATTGAGCTCCGTGAAATGAGTCCGCTCAGTGAACATCTTCGTATCAGGTGCCTGCAAACCATGCAATGTCCTCTGTGCATGAGCCCATTGAAGCTCACGTTGTTCTTTTCCGAAATCTTTCTGCCTTGTGAATGCGATCTACATAAAAACCGAAACCCATTAGCACACACAAGATAACAATGAGAGAAGGCAAGCACCTAACACATTGGTGGGAAGCATACCCTCTGCTCGATAACAAGATCCCAGGCTCGGCCACTCAAAGCATAGCGAATGAAGAACTTGATGAAATCGAGTGGGAAATAGAAGATTATGTTATAGAGCCAGATCACACCGGCCCAACCCCATCCGATCCCTTCAATTGCAGCAAAGCTCCAATTTGCATAGACAGCAATAAGAGTAGCAATCTATATATTATCAAACAGAATGGTCAGTTTCCCCGTTACTTAGCAGAAGGATCAGCAATTCAAATAGACAGAAAACCGACTCACCAGCTGAGCCACCACAAAAGCTGCCACTAGTAGTAAACCCGGACGTTCAACAAACGACCAGCTTCTGGATCGTGTTACAAATATTAAGGCCTGACTTATAATACTCACTTGCAGATACACAGCCGAAGCAAGTTTTCTATAGTCGTCATGAGCCGTTTTCTCCAGAGTCGACACACCAAATATGCGCTGGCAAGTTAAAACAATTTAATCATCTCTGTAAGTCATTGAAAGATCATGACCAATGCTAATATACACAAATGGTTTTACGAACAACCAAACATATAGTTCAAACTAAAAGCAAATCTTCCAAAACTAAGCCGGATCAACATACCGGGAAAAAGTCTGTTTTGTATGCAGCCCAAAAGAATATAACCGTCATCACTGCCAAGTAACCCCCAAGAACAATTCCGGTAGTAAAAATTTCGGCCAGTTTCCAGCTGTCCGGTAGAGGTGATGGTTTGACCCTGTCCTTAGATATCGTCATAATGGTACCTGAAATTTGATGAAACTAGTTGGTTTACAAGAGTCGTGCAAAGCTGACAACATAGTATAATGTATACGGAGACGGAGATATCACCAACAACAATCGACACCAAGTTTTCCGAATGCTTGTGGAAAATATTGCACTTTATAAAACATGTGCAACTTGAGATGTGTATAAATGAACTAGAGGTAACATAGAATACATTAAGGTTTAGAAGTGTCTATGGAACATATTGCACTTTGTAAAACCTCGAGCTGGATGAAACATGTGACACTAAAATCTTCCAAGCGATTTATAAAACCGAATTATTGAGGAACTGAAAATATAAAACCGGAGAAAATTTTCAAAGGTTTAGCATGCACACTTGGTAGATACAAAAGAGACGAAGATATGTCTGAGCGAGAGTGAGAGAACAGACCATCATTGAGGATTGCAATGATAAGCACCATGAATGGCGGAAAGTCAAATTTCCAGATGAGAGCCAGAAGCATGAATCCCAACTGTGACATCAGCAGGTAAAGCATACAGATAATTTGGAAATTTAACAATACTTGTCTCGAAACTGTTAGCAGAGGAAACAAGAGATGAGGGTTAAAGAAAAAATTAGGGGGACAACTCCGACTTACCACAATACGGATCGTGATAGATACTGCATAAATCTGTCAGTAAAAAAAAACAAGGATAAGTACAGTCGTAAGATGTAACCACATTCTGTTGGTTAAGGACTTGAAGACAAATGACATTTATGATATCACTGCCAAGATTACCAATAGGTGACAATGGCATTTGTGACATCAGAGGAAATTCTACATAGATCAGGGCCGGTGAGAACTTACAGTGTAATTTTTCATCCTTTGGAAAATGGCACGACTGGTCAAGACAGCACTGATGATGACACTGAGTCCAGGTTCAGTGAGGACAATGTCCGAAGCACTACGTGCTGCATCAGTTGCATCAGCAACAGCTATCCCGATGTCAGCTTTCTTAAGGGCAGGAGCATCATTAACTCCATCGCCAGTCATCCCACAGATGTGTTTCCTGGCTTGCAAGCGCTTTACTATTTCATATTTGTGTTCTGCACCAGCACAAATTAGGGAACCAAGAACAAACTTAGGGAATGCAGGAAAGAATTCACAATGTCATCAAGAAAACATCAAATATAAAACAATAAATACCAGGGAAAACACCAGCAAAGCCATCAGCTTTTTCTATTAGTTCATCAACAGGCAAGGCGGCTATAGATTCATCCTTGTCCTGTCCCAACAAAGCAGATGACGGATACATGTTGGTTCCCATGCCCAAACGGCGGCCAGTCTCCTTCCCTATTGCCAGTTGATCTCCTGAGAGAAGTCACAAGGCTCAGCAACAATGAGTACTAAGAAACTCTAGATACCTCATAATAAGGGTCAAAAAAGTTTGATACAATATATATAATCTCCCAACAGAGGAGGGTAGTAAGCTGCTGACGTACGTGACAACTATAAAATTTAAGATACATATCACTTCCAAGGGATTACCGCCTTCATTGCACAAAATCATAGCCCGTCCCAGCATTCAGATACATGGGAATGCTATATCAGTTTTAGAAACCGGATAACATTTCCTCAACTAAATAGACAATGACCACATCCGAAGATCAAGCTTGTGTTTGACTGCAAGAAAAAAACCCACCTGTAATCATTTTGACATTTACTCCAAGGTTTAAAGCCCTCCTAATTGTCTCCGCACTGTCATGCCGAGGGGGATCAAAGAGAGGCATGAGACCAATGAACTGCCATGGACCACCAGAACTCTCCTTCCTTCCATCGGGAACCTCCTGCGGAGTGACAAAAATGCCACATTTTGATTAGTTCTAATTTGATTACAAATGACTGAAAGAGACACGGAAGCTTAGCACTAGAGAAATAATGCTACTATCAAACTTACCTGGTATGCCACTGCAAGAGATCGTAAACCTCGCTCTGCAAACTTATCAATGACTGCATGAACTCTTCGCTCAATATCCGACTTATTGTGTGCAAGATTTAGGATCTACAAAGCATTTAGAAGGCGAGGATTAGGATGCTATATAAATGCATACATATATAGGCATTGGAATGAAGATGCTGAGACAAGCTACCTGCTCAGGTGCACCTTTACTGACTCTGTGCATTTTACCATCACCGTCAATATAAGTTAGAGCTGTTCTCTTATCAGTAGGATTGAAAGGAAGGAAGTGTACTTCTCGGATTCCAGCACGCGCCTGTCAGAACAAAAAAAAAAGATAAAAAAAAAAAAGAATGTGCAGGAAAGATATTCAGGGGAAAATAAGTAACAACCCAAGGGTTGGCTCGTAAGAACCAACAATGGATTGGAACAATTACCTCCTTCGGATCAGCCAGCATCCCGACTATTGCAGAATCTATTGCATCTTGGTTCTCTGTTCTAGATGCTCGAGCAGCCATTAGAACCACAGAATCTGGATCTACTCCTTTGGCAAAGACCTGATACATTATTTCAGACACAATTGTAAATAATAAAAAAAATCACCTCCCCAAGGAGGATCAAGACTTCAAGTAGTAACCAATAGGTAAAATTATCCACCAGACCTCAATAAGATTCTTATCAACTGTAAGTTTGTTCAGTGTCAGTGTTCCGGTCTTATCACTGCAAAGAACATCCATGCCTGCCATCTCCTCAATTGCAGTCATTCTCTTTGTGATAGCTCCCTGTAGCAATTATAAACAAACCATTGATGCACACATCTTCAACTGAGACCAATTGAAAATTTTTGAACGTATCGAACAAACCTGCTGAGATAACCTATGAGAACCAATAGCCATAGTAACCGACAAAACTGTAGGCATGGCAATTGGGATTCCACCAATGAGCAGAACGAGAAGATTGTCAATTCCAGGACGGTACTCCCGGTGTTGAATTGGATACATGACAACTATCTCTATTAGCATCCCCACTGCAATAGAGCATATGCAGAAATTCCCTATCGCCGTCAAGACCTAAAAGATGTAAAAGAAAGAATTAATATATATACATATATGATGGTCAAAACCACAAAGTTTCAAGATTGTAAAACAAAAATGACGATGAATCAATATACTTACCTTCTGAAAATGACCAACTTGATTAGTGGTATCAACAAGGTGAGCGGCCTTCCCAAAGAAAGTATGAACACCGGTGGCAATTACCACTGCTTCGATCTCTCCTTGTTTGCAAGTAGAACCGGAGTAAATACCATCACAAGGTCCTTTCGTTACAGGGAGGGACTCTCCTGTTAGTGCAGACTGAAAACACAACCAAAACAATTAAGGTTTCGAGAAATCAACTTGAACAAGTAAACCAAGTACCAGATATACTAGACCTACCTGATCGATTTTAAGTGGATCACCCTCAAGTAATCGGGCATCAGCAGGAATAATATCACCTAGTTTGATACTTATTATGTCTCCAGGCACCAGAATAGCAGCATCCTGCTCGCCCCACCTTCCATCTCGAAGAACCTTTAATTAAAGATTTCATTAGTGATTAACAACATGAAATACTAAAAGAAATCATATGGGAACTACAAATTCAAACATGAACACGAACAAAACCTTTGCTTTGGGAGCAAGACGAGCCATTAGAGCAGCTGCTGCATTACCAGCATTGTTCTCCTCAATAAAACTGATGGTGGAGTTTATGATAAGCAGAGTAATGATACCAACAAAGTCTTGCCAATCTGGCGGCTTCCCCTGCAAAACAGATAGAATATAAAGTTCATGAAAAAAAGCTTAAATAGAAAGATCTTCCAACGGATTTTAATAAAAAAAACATAAATCCATTAAAAAAGAAGCACTCACTCCTCCATTTGCAAGAGCAATGGCCATGATAGCAGCAGCCTCCATAACCCATGAGAGAGGATTCCACATAAAACCCAAAAACTTCAAGAATTTGCTCTCCTGAACACAACAACACAAGTTGCTAAATTATTGGAAACCAAAGTTGAGAAGAACAAGAGGAAAAGAATTTGGATTTTCAAGATAAAAAGACAACTTTTTTCTCTTCAAGCTTGTTGTGTCCAAAAATTGTCAGCCTTTCCTCAGCAGCCTCAGTAGTTAGACCTTCTCTGCTACATCTCAGATTCTCAAAAACTTCTTCAATGGGTATATTTTCCTGCTCAAAACAGAAAAACCGACCAAACCTCAAATCAAACACGAAACATAACATAGTTCACAGACAAAATGCTTCAGCTTTTGCTCAGATCTATTTACCAAATCCACAGTTTCTTTCACAACAGCCTCCAAGACTTCATTTTTGTCCCCCATCTTTTCTCCCTCCAAATCTGAAAACACCCACCAAGAGAAACTTCAGGCTGCTGAAAAGAAAAACAGGAAATATCCATTACAGGACAACCAAAACAAAACATAACCACACACAAAAAAAAATCATTAAACAAGCAAATAAAACAAATTATACCCAGTTTCAAAGACTTGAACTTTGATTATATTTCAGCAACAAAAGTGAGAACAAACAACCCAACAACTTCAAATCTACAAACCAAAAGAAAAACAAAAGCAGACCAAAAATAAATAAACTGCTAAAAGAGCAGAGTTAGCGTTGGTATTGATATACATGTCTAGCAGGTAGTAACAGTCGTTTCTAAACTATAGTTTTCTTTCACCTAATTTTTTAAATAATTTTGTTTCCAAAACCCCATGCTCCCCCGCTTCTCACAGATTGTACCCAATGTTCATGAGGTGTTGTACCTTTGGGGTTTTTCTGAATTTTTAAGCTTTTTCAAGGGATCAGTTGGGGAATTCAAGGTATTAACATTTATTACATCTTTTAGATTTTTTTCTCTTTCTTTTTCTTCGGTTTGGCCTTTTACGAAGACGAAAAATAGTACCAACCGGCGATGGCCATACAGAATTAAAAATCCACATTGTGGTCCTATAGATCAAGAAGGAGTTTGTGTAAGATGTTATTTTTATAATAAAAGTGAATTAATTGTGCAATTTTAATGACAAAAAATCATGTTACTTTTCTTAATTAATTTAGATTTAAAGAGTATAATTTGTATAGTATTAGTGTGTATTATTTTATATTTTTGAACAATTTTTATTAAAAAAATTATTTTAACCAAATAAATAATATTTTAGATATCTATAAAAGAAAGTTAAAACACCTAAAAATAAGATAATTTAATTGTTTATTTTAATGTTAATCCAAACAAATGGTGAGATTTTATCACTTGGATTTTCCTTTGTTAATGAAATATTGTGAATACCTTCTTTTAATATTTTGGTGAACTTGTAATCTAACTTTTTTTTCTTTTTAATTATCTCATAATTTTGGATTTAGAAAAAGGAAGATGCTTTGCTGACGTGGAAAGTCCTACTTTATGTCAAAGGAGCTAAGTATTTTTAACTTTTATGTTTGTTGTACATTCTAAAGTGGAAAAGATGAAATTAAACAAATCTTTTGGGAAAGGGAAAGGGAGAGAGAAATATCATACAGAGAAATTAATGATATGATGTATTTTTAAGTATAGAGTTTAAGATTTAAGATGTAAAAAATAAGATTATAGTTTAGAATTTAATTTTTTAAATTTTTTTTAATAAGAAGTATGAAAGGAGGCAGGATAAAGAGTTATAAGATTTTTACTCATTTTTTATGTGTTAGATTTGAGTAGAAATCATTTATCTTTTTATCATACCTCCTTCCATGCTCTGTTTAAAATTTCTAAAAATATAAATTTTAAATCTTAACCCTTATTTTTCATATCCTAAACTCTAAATCTTTACCCCTAAATACACTCTAACACCATCCTCAATATTATCCCCCAAAGTAGCCTAACGAGATCCTCTCGCTCTAGAGGCACTTTTTTCATTCTCCTTCTCCAGCAATGGGTCTACACCTACGGTTAGCAGCAACCATCCACGCCATGGCCCATGTAGTTTCCTTGCCTCCGATGGACTCCCCTCACCCACTTTTCTTGCCTACGATCGTGGCTTGATGAGGATCGTCCCTCACTCCAGACCACGAGACAACACTCTCTAAACTGTTACCCTCAATCAGACTAACCACATCAGCTTCCATCGCAACAACATCCCATGTGTTTCAACCATATCAGTACATCTATCCTTTTTAACTGAACGTTGCCACTCAACCAGAGTGGGAGAGATTGGTCTCTCCAACGTTGGAGTCACTGAAAACTGCAGGACGTTGTCCGGCGGACGGCCCCCAAGACTAACAAATGGTGAATGCCACGATAGGCGCTTGTACGTTTTTCTCTTGAGAGCATACTAGGTTAACCAAGACTTAAATGCACATTTAAAATATGGGTGGAAATGATTCCTTTTATGTTTTTATTTTAAATTAAAGGGTTAGAGTTATGGTTTAAGATTCAAGGTTAGGGTTGTGATTAGGGTTTAAAAATTAACGGTAAGGTGTATTTTTTAGGGTGTAGAGGTTAAGGTTAAAAATTAAAATTTTAAAAAAAAATCAAAGGACACATGAAAAGATGCACCATAAGGAGGTAGATTATTTTTACCCTTAAAATATAAGTGCAAATTATTTGTCGTTTATTATATCTTCATTGGTACCCACTTTAAATAAATGAATTTAGAATTAAGGTTATAAAGTCTGGTTAGAGTTTAAAGAATTAATGATATGTATATTTTTTAAGAGTTAGAATATAAAAATCAAGATTATGATTTAGAATCTAATTTAAAAAAATATATGTGATGCATGGAAGTAGGTATGATTAGAGGGTAAGAAATTTATACACTTAAAACAATAAATAAAACATTTTTACTTGTTATAAAAAATGATGACGTAATTTGTGTTAATAATAATTTTAATCTAAAAAAATTATATAATCTATTAATTTAGTCTAAAATTTATCAATTTAACATTATTCTAATTTTTACATTAAACTTATGGATGACTTATTTTTCTTCTCCTTTCAGTCAAACACTTTTTTATAATCTTAAAGTAAAAAAAAAATATCAAGACAATGAAAATTTTAAAAATCGAAAGATCAGTAAAAATTAATACGAGATTCATTAAAAGACTCAAACTCTACAATCAAGATATCGATAAAGTATAAAAAATTAAAAAAAAAAATTTTAAAATTAAGATAATATTTTATCCTTCAAATTAAAATAATATTTTAAATTAAATTAATAATATAAATATTCTAACTTAAAATTATAATTATACCAGTTTTAATTACTTTTGATGTGATAATAACAAAAAGTGATTAGGTTCGGTTTTCCTTGCATGTGAAGAGTTTGTCCCACGCCCCATTCCTGTCTCATTTTCAAGACCATGTGGGACACTTTGAGAAACGTACAAATCCGTACCCCTTGTTCGCTGGATGTAACGTGGCAATCGGTAAGACCGTACATTCTCTATCTCAGGATTGATATCATCTCACCATACTTCCATTTTTTATGAGAAATTTATTTATTTATTTTAAAATTTTTTCTTATTAAAATTGTATTTGACGATGATTTTTATGTGTTGAATATTTTTTTTATTTTATATTAATTTTATATAAATAATTTTTCTTCGATGGAAAATTGTTTATTTTTTAATTTAGTATTTTAATTTTTTCAGAGTTATTTTCTATTTTCGATTTACTTTTTTATTTTTATTTTTTGTATAACAATTTATTTGTTTGCAATTTTATAAGTTTGTCTGTATTTTATGATAATATTATTTGTTGTTATGATAATTTAGTATTAAGAAAATAAATGTTATCAAGTGTTTATAATCATAAAATGATTGTCGATTACCGTTGTTAGATTTTATTTAAAAAAAATGAAAGATTGTATCTCATATTTTTATATTCTTTAAAACTGTTGAGCATAATCAAATTATTTTTTTATTAATTTAAATAAAACATTTTTAACCCTAATGATTGTATATATGGGTGGCTACTAGACACATTTTTAACCTCTTTTGTTTTATTTTTTGATCGAAGGTTTTTGAAAAGTTTTTATATCTTATTGATTATATTTTGATATATAATTTATAGACAAATTTAATGTATTTTTTACCGTTTAAATTATACTTATTTTTTTAATTTATCTTTTAAATTAAACAAAAAACAAGAGAAATTAAAAATAAACGTTTTGATATATAATTTAATCGCTCAGAAGGTATAAGATTCAGGATTTAAAATTTATGGTCAAATTTAGGTAAAAATAAATTTTTAAATGATTAAATTGAATAAAAATAAACATGGCAGATTTGACATGTTATTTACCCTTTAAATAAAACCAGATAGATTAGTTTAATCAATCAGGAAATGATGTGGCGATATGTGATTGGTTAGAGTTTTTTTAATGGCAATAGTAACATAATGGGACAAAACGGGTAACAATGTAAAGTTTAGAGGCAAACAGATAAAGGTAGTTTAGGGGGGTAAGTTAAAAATATATATAATTTAGGGGGCAAAAGTGCATTAAACCTAAAAAATTACACTAAAATTTTTATTAAATAATAAAATTTTAAACCTTAAATTCTAGTTCTAAATCCTAAACTTTAAACTTTATATCCTAAATTAAACTCTTAAAATTTAAAAATAGATAAATTTGTGTAAATTAAAGTTTACACCAACTTGTATATAAAAAAATATTTTTTTTCAAAATAAATTCTCCTCAAAATAAGACGAACATGTATATTATCAAAAATATATATTCCAAGGCATCAAATGCATTGTCCCACCTGGCTAGTATGGGCACTTTTATAAGCAGAATCTTTGCATACAGTTTTTTAGGAAACACCATTTGGATAGCCAAGAATCGGTTTCTTGGTTTTATTTAACAAGAACATGCAAGGTTCGTATTCAAATGGAAATACTAACAAGGAAGACCAACCTTAGAGATGATCCCCATGGTTGAGCTGAGGATTCGACCGAAATCTTTCGATGGGCAATAAAGCCGTGCAATTGAGAGAGAGTTGCAGGCATAATAGCTTTCATCTTCTATCACCTTTAGAAGCAATCATCTACCTATGCTAGCAGAGTCATAGAACTCTTGTGTTATATGAACCACAGGTTGAGCATTTGTGATACTTCCAATGGAAGGGAGCTGTTCCTTTTTTCTCACAGTCATTGCAGAGTATTACCTGGAATATTAAATATAAAGTTCTGTTCAGTCAAAACACAGATTCTATGATAAACCAAGAGAAATTAAGAACTCGATGAACCTGAGTTCGGCCATGATAGTCGTCTGGAATTTTCTCTTCGGCCAAAAATGCATCCAGCATCTTAAAATAGACCTGCAAAATATTCCTTTGTTAGAGATACATATTGGTGGCTATAATGTTGATCTCTTCTACTGCTACTAACGTATCGAGTCACAGGTTGAAGAATAAAGCAAATTCAAACATGGACGAAACAGATACACATGGGAGGCGTCTTTTAATCTACTTCTCTATTACTTAAATTTTCAGTTTGTAGACTTTAGATATCTTCAAGGTTTCTGATTACATACATATCTTGAAGCATTAATTATACGGTAAAACTCCGAAAAGAACAGGGAAAAAATTATCCGATCATGGCTAGTGTTTGATACTAAAAGGAGGATAGTGACTAGTGATTACAGGACACAATTTGTTATTACAGGACATGTAAGAATCCTCTCCGAAAATTGTATCGAATGCAATAGGAAAATTCAGATATACGGATTGATTTGTGCTGACATGATTATCGGATGAAGTCAACTTAGCACTATTACGGTAACATTCATTGAGAGATAAGGAGAAACAAACCTGCATGTCCCCAAGTGACTTGCAACAGATTGGGCAGGTGTAGTGCATACAAGTATAGTCCTAGAAAGAACATGATAAGCAGATAAATTTGGCTCCATTTAGTTGAAAGTTGTGGGGAGAGAGAGAGAACTTCAAACTCGAGTACCTGAAAACAAGCTGAGTGCATCATATGTCCACATGGAAGTGATTTTACTGGAGCTGTGGAGCTGAAGAAGTCTTCATGGCAAATAGGACAATTGTCCTCAAAAGACTTTTCTCTGCATATATGCACTGACAGAGATCGTGACATGCAGGCATTGCAATTCATGCAGTGAAAGTAGTCCACACCCAATCCCTTCCCCACTCGGCAGAGGTTACAGTAGGGGCAGTGATAAATTTTCCTGTTGAAAATTTTTCCATGTTAAATCATTCATAAATGTAGATTCAAGAAGTTAACAACCTTCTATATTACATGGTAGGTAGTTCACAATAGCTTTAAAAATGGGCTAGATTAATGGTGTGCTTGGAAACATATTTGAAATTTTGGATTTGGAATTTTCATTTGCTATGTAAATTGAGAATGAAATCAGAAATCCATACATTATGCAATCAAGTTTGAAGAGAACCATAGCTTAGTTGCACCAAGTAGGTGTCTCAAAATTTCCAAAATCAATCTCCAACAGGTAAAGAAATTATACGAGAATATTTAAAAAATACATCACCTCTCGTCGTCGAATAACTTGCAGATTTTGCAATAATATTTTCCCATTGATAGATTATGGCAGGAAACCGTTGAGCATGTCAATGCAATTGGCTGAATTACCAAACATTTCATGCACATCATTTTTGTGACCAATTTTCTGCACATTTGTTTGAAACAGCAGGAAAATGTGAGGAAGAGAAACAAAATTTAGAACTTATAAAGGGTAAAGGAAACTTTTATGTGAAGTGTTATGACCTATCCAATTTATGATCAGCCGCTTCATTATGACAATGAATGCATGTATGAAGCTGGTTGCAACATGGGGCAAAAAGTTTACAGTTCCTCTTGTAGTGTTTACAACCCAAAGTTAGTTCCTGAGGGTCTCGATAAGATGGATGCTGACCTGGAATTCCGTCTCCTTTATTTGATTTGTTTACTTCCAGATTGGACATCTGTTGCTTAAGAATCCACCGACTGTACCAGGGTAAACTAACATCAAAATTCTATGAACATATAGAAAATATATAAGCACAACAAAATAAACAAATAGATAAACTAATAAAACCTTGGGTATTAATTATATTTTGTAGCAGCACATTCTCTAATTTGAGACTAATGTATTAGCATTTAACTCATTGGTTCCTGCAGATAGGATTTTCTACCTGACAAGCCAATTATAAACATGTGCAATAAGTGTTTAGATGATCCTAAAAGGAACTCAAATCCTCTCCTAAAGTTTAGAAGATATCATTTAACGGAAAAGTAATTCTTATTACCAACCTCATTAGCAAGTTCTGCATCACATATGATTTCCTTTTAGGATCTAAGGATGTGTCAGAGGATACCCTTCGGATGGCAGCCTCTAGATCTTCTTGACTCATAGTCTCTAGTTGCTTGCATTGCCCAGTATGCCGAGTCACTTGAAACTTCTGATCTGGTTCATTAGTCCTGCCAACCAGACCACCTGCTTCATTGCATCGCTTGTCACTGTTCCCACTAAATAGTCCAGAACATTCAGAACAGTTTTCACAGCCTTCGCAAGCCTTTACTTTATCATCTATTAACAGCTCAATCTCAGCACCATTCAAATTAGTTCTTAAGAAATTGTCACAAATGCCTTCTTTTTTGTCAAGGATTTCTGGATAATATGTTGAGATAATCTCCAATGGATCTGCACTCCGTGAAGGAATAGTTGACTTCTCTGTTTCCCTGGCTATTTTATGTCCTTCCCACCATTCTCCTAACCATTCATCAAACATTGTATTTCTAGTGGCATTGTGCCACAAGGACATAACAGTTTGCTGCTCATCCGGAGTCAAAGATGCCATAAGCCAGGGTATCATATCTTGTAATATTTCTGCTCCTGTTCTTCCAAGCATGCTTCCTATGACCCTTTCTTGCTCCTTGAGGGTGAAGCATTCTCCGAATAAGGGCCAAAGTTCAACTTCTTCACGGAGCACATGATCAGAAAGTAACTTATGCATCGATTTGCATGCATCTTGGAGAGCAATACACAGCTTCCGGCGCTTTACCACACTGTCCAGTGTGATTGGTTCACCACTAGAACATCCAAGTTGCAGTTCATATATCTCATCCAAAATGAGGGATATTTTGCTGAAGTTTTCAGCTTCTATTTTATGGTCCAGCGAGTAAGAGTGGCTGATGTTTCTGTGTTTTCCCTTTGCTTCCAAAGCTGGAAAGGCCACCTCATCCTCTGCATCACTGTGGATCTGATACAAGACATGTATCAAATGAAAGCGTTGGCGGAACTCAGGGAGAAACCCAGCATTTTCAGCCAGCAGATCTGAACCAAGGACAAGGTAATCCAAATCTTTCTTTAATGCCTTATGAAAGAAGAAAATCAAATCCACCGGCACCGGTTCACCAATAGCATTATCAACACAGTTCTTTTCAACAGAAAAGTCTGGAGAATATAAATCCTTTGTCATTTTGGGATAAAATATGTGCAGATTGATTGCACAGCAGTATGTCTCCATGTGCTTAATGCCATGGGAGCTGGCTGAAGAAAAAGGGAAATCCTTCTTTCCTTTGACAACAAAGACTGGTTTAATTAGCTTAGATTTAGATCCCTTACCAAGGGACATATCGGAAAGAAAGGAACAAGATTCAGCATTCTCCTCAATTGACACAGGAAGAAAAAAGCATCTGCTGCCAAACAATTTCTCCAAGTCCCTCCTAAAATTTTCAACTGAGGTTTTTCCTGAATAACCAATATGGAACCACTCCAATAGAAGGGACGCAAAAGATTTATCCGTAAAAGAATTTCCCTGCTTTGTAATCTGCAGAATGGACCTAGATTCATCCTCAGATAAATGAGCAGCAAACCAGGTGATCACACATTTGAGCAACCCAAGTGGTACCACCTGGAGACTTAAGCACAGAAGCTGCTGTTGCATTTCTTTACTGCAGTTCTTTCTAATGACAGAGAATACCTGAAAGGAACTGGCAAAGTGTCAAAGGACAATGTAGCAAACGTTTTTAATAATTGATTAATGGAAGTCATCCGGGCAAAACTTCAATGAGTTATTATTGGGCAAGTAGTGGATTTGTAATTACAAAGCGATAAAGTCGTATCATGACCGGAAATCGGAACTTCAATAGAACCCATCTTATCCTACTTTCCTGTATAAGAATGACAAATAAATAATTTTATACCTCATTTTCTTGTAAATTGAACTTTTTGCCAATGTTCATCACCAAGGACTCTAGTTTCTGGCACAGGTTCCCCACAAACTCATTTTCCTGTACCCTCTTCTGATTAGTACGATGCAGCAAATACAATAAATGTTCAATATGACTCACGATATAGAGATCTTGGGTGGCCAGGGTGCGCTGAGACAGCTGAATGTTGGAAACATCAACCAAGACAGGGTAAAAGAGCTTCTCCAAGGCATTGCTGCAAATGACAAAACAACTTCTGAAAGTCCGGACACGGTGATAAAAAATAATAGCGTAAGAAATGATGATATAGGTATTTCCTGGCACTGACAAAAATATTTGAAGTCGAAACTATTCAAATAAGTTTTAATTTGTTTACAAAAATGTTTCAGGAAATGAGTTTACCTGTACAAAATTAAGACATCAGCAAGGAATTTCAGTCGGAGAATAATAAAATCAAGATTTTGAAAGCAGCTTGATTCTTTTATTTGATACAGCTCTGCTAGAATTTCTTTCAAATCTCTTTGAATGGCTCCTTGCCAGGGAAGAAGACAATCGATTGGATTATTCCCAACATTTGTTTGAAAACAATGCGCTTTCATCCATCCAAGAGGTTTCTTGATCAAATGGAATTTGGATTTGCTTTTGATAAAGATGGATCCATCAAGAGGTCCAACTCCTTTTGCAAGCTCAGAGTGAAAATCGAAAACCTCCTGGTGTTTCTTATCTAGCCAGGATACTACCACCTTCAAAAATTGTCAAATGTTACCATCAGGAAGATTACTCAAATTTTGGTAAGAATATAACAAGGGATCTACCTCTTGCAATGACTTCTCCTTTGGTACAACATCTTTTACAAAATTTTTAATTTCTTCTTGCTCCTCTGGAGGAAAAAAGGAGATCATCCATGGTAGAAAATTCTGCAGCAGAATTACAGGGATGCTACCGAGGAACTGCCACACTAGAGAAGCTTGTTCTCGGAAAGAAAATTGTTTAACCAGCAGAGGGAAAATCTGTAAGTAGTGCACAAGCTTGTAACAAATTGATTGGTCAGGTATGTAGTGACATGTCCAACATAAGGAACACAACTATATCAAAAAAGCAATTGTTGTAGTTGCAGTAATTAATGAAATAAACTATCCTTTAATATTTTGAGTGTCATCTTTAAAGAGTTTATTGTACTAAAAATTGAAAGATAAACAACTGTGAAGGCGATACAGAGACATAAAAAGAGAACTTTGCAATTTATCTCTTGCTATTTTAGACATCTGTCAATTGCCTTGAAGACATAGTAAATACAAAAAGGTCGTTTAATCAATCAATATATGCCATGGTTTCCCAGTCTAAAAATAGTTGATAAGATGCTTCTTATTGATAGCATAGTGATTATCTCCTTTTGGTGTTGAATTGATAGACTAACAGAGAAGAAAACAGAAGTGAGTCAGGACATCACAATTGTCCTCACTTAATCTAACTTGTTTTGACTTATTTATAGTTTGATGGACATATGACAAACTTTTTTAGAACAATTAGTGGAGTTATTGAACCCCAAAAGTATTTATAGAATAACAAATTCATTACAATCTAAAGGACAGGCACACGCTCACAGCAGGCATATAAACCTAATGATGTAGTTCTAAAACCTCTGATAGCTGTGTATAGGATAACCCTCTATCTAATTATATCTTCTCTGAGGATGTTTTTGATAAATTTAAATGTAGCAATAATAAAGTTCTCTCATCTAAAACAGTTTCGCAGTCTAACATAAAATAGATCGAGGTATCAGGTATATATATAGTTATATAATAATATTTTATGCTTCCAAATACCTCTTAGAAAATAACTTTTGTGCCTGCCCCCCATAAACAAATCCTATGTTCATCCTTGATTATGGCTAAAGCTATAAACAAAAGGGCAAGCTAATGGGGAAAAGGCAAGACAATTCATGTAATGGGGAAAAAGAAACGAAAAATGCAATAACTAATAACGAAATATAAGAGAGTTACCTGTTTTTCTTCTTTCAACATATGCTTGCAAATTGAAGATTGAGCGGTGCCAATGCAAAATACAAGTTCTTGCAGTGATTTAGAGATGTTTTCACTTCCCTCCAATGCGTTTAAACAATGGAAAACAGAATCAAAGTTACAGTCTATACTTTCATGCTCCAGCGAGTATGTGCAAGCCACATTTTTAATATGTGCATCCAGAGCTAGAAAGACGACCTGCCAACAATTTTTGTTTGTACTCATGAAGCTGTTGATGTCAATAGGAAAGTTAAACATACCTAAACACATACTATAATGGAGGTTAAAGTAACAAGGCAATCCCTGTATGTAAAAAATGTAATATAGTCTCTACTCTAAATACTAATCTAGACTTCTGAAATCTGACAAAGATATGTGTGCTTAACAAAAGAAATTCTTTTGCTACCAATACCAAATTTACAAGGATCAAGTTAATCGTTATTCTATAGGACTAAATTGCATTTTCAACTGTTAGTACATGGGCTGTCTGAATACTTTTAACCCTTTGTTGCAAAAAGAGCAATTCTTTATTAGCAACTTGAATAAGATTTGTTCAATGTTCTTTGATGTATTGCTAATAGAATTATCAGCCATTTCTCCTTTCTTTAATTCTTCGACTTATAAAATTGAAAGCCACATAGCATACCGAAGCTTAATTTATCAAGCTGATGGGTGAAACATATAAATTATTCAGTGTGAAAAGTCAACTCATGTTTTAGTTACACCAAAAGTCTTTTGTTTATGGTTGATAATTAAACAACAAAATAATGCTTATTTCATACATAATACCCGGTTAATTTCTTGAACATCTTATATTCATAAAATTAGTTAAATCAATAATAAAGATTTTAATTGAAACCCAAAGCCGGTACTATTTGATTGCAGAGAAATGAATGAGGAAATTTTCATAGATTTTAACTAAAGAGGACATCATTCGTTCGTTTTTACCGGAAGAGTATATTATTATATTTTCATTTTCTAGGCAGCCAAACAGAACAAAAATACAGTCAGATCGCCTCACCTCGTCTTCAGCAGCGCTGTGATATTTACAAACTAGCTTAAGAAACTCGAACCTTCTAAGCAGCTCAACCGCGAATTCCCGCGAGTCTAAACCACTCTTCCCATCCTCAGCGGCGGCAACCGCCAGACGACGGAGCTCAGCAAGCTCCGCGCGTATAGCCGTATGGAAGTAGAAGAGGAGGAGTATAGGAGCATCCCGGAGCCGCACACCAGCCACCGCAGGAAGCGGTGACTGTCTCTCCACCTCCTCCTCCTTTTCCGGTGGGTCCAAGTGAGTCTGACCACCGCCCATGCACTGCTAAACCACTGTCAAAAGTAGGTAACATGAAGAAAAGAGAGCGGGAAGGGCTCTCCATTGGGGATCGAGTTTGGATTTTAAGCTGGTTTGAGAACTCAGGTTTCTGTTATGATTTGAACCATGGCAGTTTGAATTGATTTTTTAAATTATTTTTTTGGTTCTTATGTATGTATTTAAAAATCGCCACGTGGCGATGATGGAGATATTTTACCAAATAACGTTAGCGAAACTACAAGCGCGCGCGTCTTTTTTTCCCGGCAATGGGAAGCGGAAACGGGTTTCCCATTCGGACCGGGTCCTGCCTTATAGAAATATAAGCAGATTGTATATTCTCAAATTCAAACTTTTTTGTTATTTAAATTTATCATTTAAAAATTATTTACTTTTTTATTCTTTTCAATTTATAATAAATTGATATTCCTTTACTTATTAATTTATATTCTTATAATTTAATACAAATTTACAAATTATGAATATTTAATACACACAAATTTTCAAAATTGAAATAAAATTGTTAGAAAAATTCAACAAATTATTACTTAATAAGTTCATTACTCTAATTTAATTTACATTGTTATTTATAAAAAAAATTGAGATATAAGCATATTAGTATTTGATTAAATCGAACCTAATAAACAGTTCTAATAAAAAAAGATGATGTTAATTTTAAAGAATTTTAATTTATCTTATCTGTTAGGTATGTGTATTGTTTAAGAATTAAAAATTTATATAAAAATGTTACATTGTAATCGTCTTTAAATTATTTTTTCATTAAAATCAACCATGTTTAAGTACAATTTAATTTTGATTTAAATTTTTTGAAATTATTTTTAATAATTTAATTATTGTAGAAAAATATTTTTAAATAATAAATATATGAAATAAAACTAATATATATATATTATCACGATCATCATTTTAATAATAATTTAGATCATAAAATATAAAATTATTGATAAATTTACGTACGTTATGTTATTACATATTGTATTCAAACAACATTACTTTAAATTGGTCATAGAATATTTTTAAATAGATTTGTTTTAATTTAATATTATTTGACATCATAATTTAAATAAATTATTAATAAATATTAATTTGGACAAAATGTATAAAGTTAAACAATCAAAACCAAGTTTAGATAATCCAAGAGAGGACTCTCCTGGTTCGATTAAATAAAACAAACCCTTAGGATAGAGGTGATACTTACGCGCCAGGCGGAGAGAGTGAAGGCGTGTGATTCTTTAAAATTAAAAGTGATTGATTCAAGCAAAGGCGGGGTCCAGGAGGGGTTAAGTCCTAAATCATGCCGTCCGCACTTTGTCATCACGTGAGGGGTCACCCATTGAGTTTTCAGATTTAAATTAAATTCTAATGTCGTTACTCGCGCGCGTGTGTAGCTTTCGCTGGGCACGTGCCCACCACACGCCTCCACGTTTCTTGCCTTCTGGTCTGAATACTGAACATACGGCTTTTTGCTGACAACATATATCGGCTATCGCATCGGTGTTATAAAACTAAGAAAAATTCTATAACGTGCCTTAAACATCGCTAAACGCTGTTAATAATGAATAATATTAAATACTATTTAAATTAATTTGTAAATATTTAAAAATTTTAAAGATTTAAAATATAATTATAAATTATTTAAATTAAATTTTATTAAAATATTTTTTATGTATATTTTATTTTATTTTATTAATCAAATAAAAATATTAAACCTTAAAGATTAATTTAGAAAATAAAAAGCTAAACTCTAAACCCTAAAATTAAAATAAAAAATCCAAATCACTAAACATTAAATTACAAACCCTAAAATATAATATTAAAAATCCTAGATCCAAAACTAAAATCTTAAAAATACTAAATCATAAACACTAAATCAAAACCATAAAATCCTAAACCCTAAAACAACCAAAACCCTAAACTTAAAATCTTAAACTAATTTTGGGTTTTAAGTTTTAGGGTTATACTTTTAGAGTTTCGTATATTTTTTATTTTAGGGTTTATGTTATATTTTTAGATTTTATGATTTAGGGTTTTATTGTTTTAAGGTTTAGAGTTTATGATTTAGTGTTTTGGATTTTAGGGTGTTTAATATTTTTTGATTTAATATTTTTATTTTTTAAATTAAAAATAATTTTAAAAAATGAAAATAATATATATTTAAAAAAATTATTTTAAATAATTTGAAATTATATATTTAGTCCTTAGAATTTTAATTTTTATTAATTAATTTAATAGTGTTCAACGATATTTATCGTTAGTGGTGTTCAACAATGTTCGACGCACGTAATAGACTCATCCTAAAACTAAATACATAGTATGTTAATTAATTATATCATAAGATTAACGATAAATAAATTGTTTTTTAATTAATAATATTGGTTATTTAATTATACGTTTAATAATAAATCTATTATTTTTTAAAATATAATAATTTAATCATTAAATAAATATATTATCTTTAAAACAGACAATACAAATTTTAGTCTTAAAAGATCTATACATAATCCTTTGTATTTAAGCATTTTATTACTAAAGAAATTATGTCCACTGAGAAGTAACATTAAAGTTATAAAAAAATACTTTCAACCATAAGGATCCAGTGTTCACTATACACAGTCTCAATATTTTCAACCATTCTAAAATCAACACAACGATACGATCAGTCAACTCTAGACGCAGTTTCCGTCTTTAAAGACATCGGAGCCGATTGCGGCGTCCTTTCAGGGATTCTATACACTTCCGCCACCCCATCTCACAGATACCGCCGCCGTAACGCTTATCTCGGTGGACCATGTTTGGTCCACTTGGCGGGTGCGATCCAATGTTTTCTTGGTTACTTCCTCATCTGGGCGTCTGTCGTCGGGTTGATCCCTCGGCCTCCGGTTGCGGCGATGTGCTTGTTCATGCTTATGGCAGCGCGTGGTATGGATTTCTTTAACACGGCCAATGTGGTCACCGCTGTACGGAACTTCCCTGATTACAGTGGCACTGCTGTTGGTATTGGAGGTTTCAGTTTCGAAGTTCTTATTTTCCCCCTTTTGTTAGGGTTTTCTGGGTTTAAGTGGAGCAATTTTAATTCAAGTTTACGAGATCTATTCAGTAACAAACCCACTTCATATATTTTACTATTGGCTTTGTTGCCGGCCATCAATCCTTTGTCGCTTATGTGGTTTGGTTTGTGAGAATTTACGACACAGATGAACCAGGCGAGAAGAAGCTTCTGGACTCTGTTTCATGTGTTTCTCTGATTCTTGCTGCTTATCTTATGTCTGTAATAATATTGGACCATCTCTTTACTTTCCGATTTCTTGTTCGAATCCGTACTTTTGTGGTGCTTCTGCTGTTACTTTCATTGCCATTGTGTATTGTACTGAGAGCAGGGGAAAGGGACTCTCATTCGATTCATCGGAGTTTGATTTCCGAGGAACAAAGGTTTGATGATGAAATGGATGTTCATGATACAAGGGATTTCCAGGACGAAGAAGACAAAGACAACCTTAATCTTTTACAAGCCATGTGCAGTGTGAACTTCTGGATTTTTGTTCTTTGCCATGGCATGTGGCATGGGGTCAGGGGTTGCCACGGTGAATAACCTTGGCCAAATTGGAGAATCTCTCGGTTACTCGAGTTTCGAGACCAACACTTTAGTCTCCTTGTGGAGCATATGGAGTTTCCTAGGCCGGTTAGGGGCTGGCTATGTATCTGATCATTTCCTGCATGTTAAAGGATGGGCGAGGCCGTTGTTCATGGTCCTCACTCTAGCAACCATGAGTGTCGGTCATGCCGTGATCGCATCCGGTTGGCCCGGTGCACTCTACGCCGGTTCGATAGGTCACATGGTCTCTAATGCCCACGATTGCTTCGGAGATATTTGGTGTGAAGCATACGGGAACCATATTCAACGCCATCACGGTAGCTAGTCCGGTTGGATCATATATCTTCTCAGTGAGAGTCGTTGGCTACATCTACGACGAGGAGACATCAAGGTCAAGTTGCAAAGGAACTCGTTGCTTCATGTTATCATTCCTTATCATGGCATCTGCCACCTTATTAGGTTCTGTTGCTGCTTTAGCCTTGTTTTCCCGTACCAAAAGCTTTTACAACCAGGTTATACTGAGAAGGCTGCTGCATTCTCGACGGAGTAAGTCATGAATCGGGGCTTTCGATTCCGATTTCCCAGATATCCTCTGTAATCTGGTTGAATGCTTGTGAATTGTGACATGCTTCTGGAGTGCTCTGTATAAACAATGAGTATTTCTGGGTAGCAATATGAAACCAATAATTCCACAACAAATTTGTGAGGCAGTGATGATGGAAAAAAGAAGGCTATCATTAAGATTCTTTAATTGATCGAGTGATCAAGAATATTCATATACTTTCATTTTGCGTGAATTCGAATCGTCACATTTACATCGAAGGCATATTTATTATTTTCATTTGAAATTGCAGAAGACATGAGAACTCACCTATACAAAGAACCTTGACTAGTTTCCTCCGAGTCCACATAAGAAGACCCCCCAAATCATCTATATTTATTACGGCATGAATCATTTACCTTCGTTGATCGAAGAAACGATTGTTGTTTCTAAAGGTCACGAGTTTGAACATCAGTGATTATAGTTAAAATAAAAAATCTATATTTATTACATTTGAATATTTTTAAAAAAATATTTGAACATAATTTTTAATGGCCCTCTTAATTTTTCTTTTAATAGGTGAATCTCAAATTTAAAACTTAATTAAATAATATTAAATTATTTATTATTTGAATCAGTATCTATTTAAACTTATAATGTTTATTATTTAAAATTTTAAATTATAAATAATTGAAATATTATATAAAAAAAGGTGTGTAATTATTAAAAACTCAAATTAGAAAACAAATAATTTCCCCCAAGGTTAAGACAACCCCCCCAAAACTCCTTGTCGAATTCCCAGGCTTTGTGCTTCTGCCTTTCGATTTCTCTCTGGGCTTTCGATTTTCTGTGCAACCAAACATAAAGTCCCCAAATTCCCAGGCTTTTTAGTATAGGATGAAAAATACCAGTGATTGAGTGAAGGATGGTTTGGAGCTTCGGTTCTCCTTTCCTCTGTACTCCTCTTAACCCAAACAAACCTCCTTCAATAGAATCATCCTAATTCCTGTCCCCTTTTTTTTCTTAAATTTTGGGTATTTGTTTATTATTTTTATAATACATAATAATACTAATAATTTTCCCTATCTCGTTTTCTTCATAATGGAAATCTCCTACGATTAATCCTACCCTAAAACCCTCGTTCCGATCTGTCTATTTTTCCATCATGTCCCTCGATTCTTCCCCTTCCCTTTCGATCCCTCCCGACCCACCTCAAAACGACACCCTTTCTGCCCAAAACGACACCCTTTCTGCCCAAAACGACACTCCTTCAACCCAAGCACCGGAAACCACCACGACGGACGGAAACGGTACGCCGACGCCGATCCCGCCTTTAACGAGGAGCAATCGTCCTTCTCGGGCTTGTACAATCCGAGCCTCCCAAAGGCTCCACGCTCAGCAGCAGCAGGCCGCGAACGACCGCCGGCAGAAGCAGACGAAGAAGGAGCAGCAACACAGCCAGCAGCAGCAGAAGCAAACCAAGGACGAGAATGGTGGTTCTTCGTCGCCGCAGGAGCAGTGTTGTGCTAACAGCAAGATCATTACTCCATTAGCGCTGCCGCCGGAGCCGTCGCAGTTGCCTAGGTGGACCATTCGGTCAATGTGGGAGTTAGCTTCAGTACTTAATTTCTTGCATGTGAGTTTCCAATTTGTTGTATTGTTTTGTTTCTATTAGTTCATTATGAGGCTTCACCTTTTGTAGGGAACTTACTAGCTTTGAGTGCAACAGGTTTTCAGGCCGCTTTTGAATGTAGCTGTGGAGTTCTCGGCAGAAGAGTTCGAGACAGCTCTGATTACTCCTAATGATACTTTGGCAGATATTCATATGCCTTTGATGAAGGTTTGTTTTTTTCTTCATCGTTTGAAATGTATGGTTCTATTGTTGGGTGCTTCGAAAGGCACCATTTTTGGTATAGATTTGTCTGTTTCATGGTTGTTGGCATTGCTTTAGTTCTTATTGAGGCAATTTGTTCTTGGTAGAGTCGGATTTTTCTCTTCCGTGATACCTATTTGCGTATAGATTTTTCTTTTTCTTTTGATCTCATGCTTTTTAAGGCTTTATGTGCATGATTGACCGGTAATGATTAAATTTGCTAATAATTTTATTTACTTGTGGCCTTTTAGTGCAACTTCTTATCTAAAACAACTGTTGTTCTAAGGCTGTTTGCCCCTGAGTATGTTATTTGCTTAGAGTTGTGTATATCATGGTTTAGAAAGAACTTACGCCACAAAGAAAGATTTGTTAAGCTAACTTATTGAATTGTTTTTTTTTACATAAAAGAGTTCGATTAAGTATGGTGAAACATCAAGAAAGAAAAGTGTTGTCATGATACAAATGCTTCTATTTAGTATTGTGTCCTTTTTGTTGGATTTTATGGCTAGATGACATTTTGGAAGTTTATGAATGCCGAATGGGATGTCACACTTATATAGAAGCTAACATGGTGAAATGTGCCATTGCTTTGAATGATGGTACCATAGTCTATAAGTGAGAGGGAATCAGCTTCAATTAGTTTTATATTGTTCAAAGAGTAGCCATAGCTAAACACCGATTTACTGAAGAGTTCCTTGGAAAGGATTGAAGGTGGCCTCATGTACAAAATTCTATGTTACTCGTACTTGAGTGCGAGTATTGAATATTGGTGTGTATACTTTTTGGGTATGGCTAGACTTTTTTAAGGTTTTTCATGTATCTGAAAGATCCTTGGAGGTCATATCAAACACAAGTTTGGACACGGGTACTTCAAGAAAAATGAGGAGTCTGAGCAACAGACAAAATAAAAAACTTTAAGAGAAGTTTGAGTGAATTAAAAGTGCCAACAATATGATTTTACATCCTAAACTGTATTCGCTTTGAGTTGGATGGAAATTGTTTATAAGTTGTTCAAGTTATGTGAATTATTGGAAGCTCATCAATCAGAGTTTGATTGTTTGGTTCTAAAGCATATCATATCTGTAGTTCCTGGCTACCTGCTGCCTTTTTTTGGATGCATGTAGCCTGTGTGTCTTCCATCTGTGTATAAGACAGTCTTTAGAGCAAAATGTGCATCGGAAATTTGTTTCTAATTTTTGCAGTTGAGTCATTAAAAGTAGATACATGTCCCAAAGAGCGACTATGAAGTTATGAACTATTGAACGCTTTAGTACTATGGCTCTTTACACACGTCTGTGATTAGTGTAAGTTCTTGGTTGGCATTTTTAATGCTAATTATCAGTGGAATTGTTGGCTAAGAAGCATTGATGACCATAAATAGTATGTACATAATGTGGGTAAGACAATTTCTGTTGAGTTTGTTAACTTAATGGTTTGCCCTAAAACAGGTACAGTAAAAGTATTTTTGTCTGGAACTGCAATGAGTTATCGATATACTTTCTCCATTGTAGGCAATCCCTCCAGTTACTCGGATGCCCCTTACGCATGATACCTGGATTACTGTTCTTTGCAGAAAATTAAGAGATTGGTGGCATTGGGTACTCGTCCTCTCTAGTCCTTTCATTTATGATTAATAATATGTAGCATGCATGCTTTCAGTTATATTTATGCATTGTTTTGGACATTTGTAGGTTGCAGATGGGGATCTTCCGATTGTTGCTTCACATGGGTGAGTTGCCATACATTTTTGGATTATTCTTAACATATAATGCTTAGTGTTTCTAATGAATACTAATTTCTTAGGGCGGAGATTGAAGTATACAAGTCACTTGATCCTGGAGTTCGTGTTGTGATCTTGAAAGCTCTATGTGACATTCGTGTTGAGGTATGATTGTCATCAATAAATTGTCTTTTTACTCGCATTTGTAAATGTTTGATGTTTCTCTCATCTTGATCATGACTTTGATTTCCATTAATAGTATATATAATTTTGAGGCAGCATTTAGGGGCACTAAAATTGAAGTTTGCAATTATTACAAATAAGTCCTGAATGACTGTTTTCCTGTAGCTGAGGTCTGTGTGATTGGACACCACCTGTGATAGAGTTGGATTTTGTCAAATATTGATGCTGTGACATGCTTGCCCATACAGCTTTAGCTGTATGAATCCTAAATCACTATCATGAAATTTGAAGGCTTCTCTTTTGATTCGTCATTGCAATATTGCATTGAAGGAATTTTGATATCACCTAAGAAAACAACTCCCTGACAATTACTTTTAGATGTAAATGCCTTCTTTGATCTTCTTTGATCTTCTGTGTTATTGTAATATGCTCCTTATAGTTAAGTTATGCAGCTCTTACCGAATGATTCTTTACTTGGAGAGTTTTCTTTCTTTTCCAATTCTGTGCAATCATAGTTCACAATTTCAAACTAATTTAATGTTTTTTGAGTTACTGAGAGATGCTGTATTTAGTTATCCTTTGTGTGTGTGTTTTTCTTTAAATCTATTGTTTCTATTAGCAAGGTATTTTATTCCAAGTTACCTTTTTGCAGCAAGAAGACATTCGGAACTACATTGACAACTCACTTAAACATGGTGTTCAACTTTCAGCCTTTCGTAAACAACGTGTCGGAGGTGATTCTCAGGGAATTAATTACTGGTAATGTACTGGGTTTGTCAAAAAGCTTCTATGTGCTACCCACTTGTTGCTTGCTTGCTTGATTTGAATGTTGCATTCTCCATTGGCATTGTTGTGTAAGTTTTTTGTTTGTTTGCTCAGGTATGAAGATGATCCTGTTGTAGGTCATCGATTATACCGGGAAATAAGGAAAGTTGAGTTGAAGAAAGCAAAGATGAAAGGTTCCCACGTCCCTAATAGTGCAACATATCTGTGGGAAACAGTTGCAACAAATTTGGAAGAATTTCAAGATGTTTCTGTAAGTTGATGTTTGTGTTTAGAAAATTCATTTTGTGTTGTGGGTTAATTATGCTGTTCATATGACGCACCAAATGGTTTCATGCACCATAGTTCCTATCCTCAAAGTCAAGGCAGACTTGACTGCAGCATTGACTATGTTCTATAATTATAGACTCCGTTATCATCCTTGCATGGTATGGCATGAAGTTCCCTCAGTTTTACCCTTGCATTTCTTTGTGGGGTGGAAGCTAGGATCATAATTCATAACCAAGATAATTCTGATTGAGACACTGAACTTCATCTTCTGAATTGCTTGTATTGCCTGTTTCTTTCTCAAGACCTTCAAGATATAATGTTAAATAGTTGTCATTGGTAAAAAAAACTTTAGTGAAGTTTGGAAGTAATCATATATATCTTGATGTGGGCATAGAAGTGAATTTCTTGTCATATGGAAGTTTGGATGAGGAAGCTATTCCATTCTCTACAGTTGAACATACTGAGTTTTGTATATATGATCTGTTTTTTATTTGCTTGAAAATGCTAAGTTTTTGTAGCTTTTATTTGATCCTATTACCGACATTTTCTGTTTCATCTGCAGGAGAAATTGTTTGCCAGTAAAAATAGGACTGAAGCATCGTTAGGGAAGAAGTTAAAGAATGACATGCTTCCTGAGATTGAAAAGGAACACAAGGTATGCAAAAATTTGCTTCTAATCATTGAGTAGCATATCTTTCTTTCAAGTTACAAATTGTTTCTTAATCCATGTCTTTCTTTTGCTCAGAGGAAGGAAAAGTTACTGAAAAAACAACATAGACAAGCTCTTCTTCTTGATAACTTCTTGGTTGTTGATGGGCTTGGTCCAGGACGCTCCCTTCGTGACAGAAAACCTGTCACTTACACATTTGGTATGGAACTTTAAAGTCCAACATGCCTTTTTTTACTGGAATTCTGCACTTTTAATGAAGAGCTATCCAACTTTTTCTGGTGTTTTTTTGGTCCCTAGCCGTAAATACTGGCTGTGTTGAGCTGGCTTATCTGGGCTTGTTGAAGTTCAGATTCTGGGTGAATGATTTTATCTAAGCTGATATAGTTTCTCTTATAATTTTGCAGATGATTACGATCGGTCAATAAATGAGGCTATTAAGATTACTAAGTATGTAATTTATAACCTAGACATATTCTTGAAGTCACTGATATATTTCCTTCCACTCATATGTACTTGTTTTTCTGCCTTAAAAAATGGTTTCACTGTTGATCGTGTGTCAGGCAGAAAGCACCATCACTGGATCCTCTCAGTGGAAGAGATGTTGCGAAACCTGAACATTCTGCAAATGGTAAATTGAGTGGTCCTTCACATGACTCTGAACAGGACAATTACAATCTACCCTCTCCCAAATCATCTGAATATGATGATTCTGATGATAATAAATCTGGGGAATTGGATCGTAGGTATGATAAACTTCACCCTTGATTTGCTCTTGTTGTTGCTGTAAACTTTATCTAACTTCTATATGATCCCTTGCAGCAATCGACGGAGGCAGAGACCCCAACGATATTCGGTGAAGGAGTTTGTCGAAGCTGTTTCAGATAATGAGGCAGACTTTGACAGTGATGATGATATAGTTGGAGAAGCAGTATATGATGAGGAATACCTAAGAAAAAGGAAACAGAGAAGGCAATCCAGTAGCTCAGAGGGAGATGAGGAGTACCACTGGGATGAGGAAGATGCTGAAAAGGAGGAAGAAGAGGATTCACTAAGTATCAGTGAGGACAGTGACGAGGCCCCAAAAGTCAAGAAGTTGCCAGGTCGTACTCGGAGAGAAACTAAGCTAAGGTCAGTTGATGAGCTGCAGTCGGGTCTAAGACGTAGTAAAAGAGCAACCAGAAATCGTATTAATTATAAACAGTACGAGTTGTCGGAATCTGAAACAGAGTTGAAACCTGAAAAGTCCAATCCATCAGATGAACACTCAGACACAAGTGAGAATGAGGAGTTCTCAGAAGCAAGTAAAGATTCCAATGGCAGTGATGATGAGCAGGAAATGGAAGTTGATCCACCTATGGAAGGTACCTCGGAGAGGGTGGAGAAAGAACAAACTCAACCACCTGAGCAATCAAGCGGCAGTGGGCAAGATGAAGTGGATGGTGAACGACAACCACGCTTCCTTGACCTAAATGAACTTGCTCCCGGTTCTGGTTGTGATGATGGTCCGAATACAATAATGAAAGATGATGGTCGGACCAATTTCTAGAGCTTGTCTGGTGGAGAGCAAATGTTGTAATTTTCTGCTGGGGGAATCAAAGTGTATGTTAGTAAAATTCAAAAATTTTGCGATTAGCCTATCGTGGAAGTTGTGGTCGGCATTCCTACGAGGCTTCACTCACCTGTATGCCATCCCTGAGGGTTTGCAGCAGGGAAGCAAGATGATGAGATGTAGATTAGGTAGAGTCATTTTTTAGCATGTCTACAGGGAAACAAACCTACAGCAGTCTTGTTCTATGGGAATTCAGGATTTTTTATCCTATCCACTTGAATGTACAATAACCCTTTTTAACAAATATTTGTACCTGAAGGAAAAATGTTTTTAGATGGTGTAACCCTGTAGCTTGAATGTTTCATGACCCTTGTGCTACTGCTATTGGGGTGGATGGCTCCTGCTCTTAGTATGATTGCTCGTCTTTTCTTTATAATGGAACCATCCTCCCCACACACTTATTTAGAGTTTCCTTATTCAAAATCACATTTTTTTCATTACTTTGAAGTACTCTTATTTAATTCAACTTTAATATTAAATGAATCGAGTTTGAATGAAAGACTTGGTTAAAACAAATAAAATTATGACTTTATTTTTAAAGATACTTGTATTTATGCTTGTTAAAGTATAAACAAGTTTATTTGTAAATATAAATAAAATATATTTTTATTTATATAAAAAGTAAATAATAATATATTTAACATTTTATAAATAATTTATCAAACTTTTTGCTAATTTATTCACTTGAGTGTGCTGACCAAACTTTGAGACTCCAATTGCCATTCTGAAGGTCCCACTCCACTGCTTCAGAAGATCACAGCATTTTCTACGGCGACGGGGAATCATAAATATGGAGTCAATGGTCAACACAATCACCCACCCTTCCCCTCCCCTGCCGCAATGTGGGAAGTTGGAACATACTAGTATTAAACACCACCAATTTTCTTACACACGTGCGAGGTGTCCCAACGTTACGAGATTATATTGTACTCTTTTTACCATGTTATTTATAGTCCATATAATTAGGATCGTTCATCTTTAAGTAACTGTCTAATAATTATCCACTCACCTAGTATATGTAAGAAAAATATAATGATTCACCTTAAAAGATATAAGACATGAATCTAATTGATTGAGACCATGAATAACGTGATGAAAATGGTTAATGATATAATTTCTCCAACATTGCACTTTTCTAAAAGCCATGACAAAAAAAAAAAAAAACTTTTCTATCTTTATTATAGTTTTGTGTTCGTATAACAGTAATAAAAATATATTTTTTTAATAAAAATTGACGATTCAATATAATTAGATTTTTTTATGATAATTTATTAATACAATTAGAATCACTAATAGAGTCATCAATGATATTATTTTTTTCGATCTTTACTTGTAAATTTAATTATATCTAATTATTGTTCTCTAATTCAATAATTTGAAAAATCTTACAAAACTAACAAAATACAGGACTGGAATCGATTAAATTAAAGTATAAATACTAAATTAATAACTTATATATAACTGAGGGACTAATGATAAAGTTAGACCCAATTTATATGGTTATTTTGAGTAAAAAAATCAGTCAATCCATCAGAATTTTTTCAACAGTACCCACCGCAATGCACAAGCCCCCACCCGCCCCTTACAAAACAACCTGACTCAACGGTTCCTCATCTCCCCTCCCTTTTCTCCAATTCCAACACCACCAGCGATTCGATAAACATGGCGCACCGCCCAGGCCAACGCCGCAGCTCGGCCGTACCGGAACCGACTCACCCCTTAGATCCTATCCTGAAAAAGTCACCCAAACCGACCATAGCCACTCATCCTATAAACCAAACCTCAGATCCTTTAATGGCGTCCAAGAAGCCATTTTTCATGTCCGGTCACTTCTCTAGATTGAACCTTAATCATAAAACCCGGTCACCCCCAAAACCCAGCAACAACCAGCACATTAGAGACATTCGTTTACAAGCCAAAGCTTTGACGGTCTCAGCTGATGCTGATTCCTCCAGGCTTTCGCTTATCAAAGCAAGCCATCTGCTACCCCATGAGAAGGCCAAAGAATCGTTGAAAGATACGGTCAGGAAATCATCCAAGGATTTGGGTGGAAAGAAACAACAACAACAACATCACCAAAGATCAGTGCTTGATAGCAAGAAACATTTGAAGAATCTACATGAAGGGCAGTATGATGATGGTGATATGAACAAGGGTTCAGCTTCAGTAAGCTGGAGAAGATCCTTAAGCGGTTTACAAGTAGAGTTGGGTGGCATTCTTGCAAATTGTGGTGTCAAAATTGTTTCAGTGGATATGCCACAGTTTATGCAAATCCATGCGGTTGATTGTGCAAGGAAGACTCATGATAGCCTTGAAAAGTTCACTTCTAAGGCCCTTGCGCTCACTCTCAAGAAGGTAAAGGTTCTTAATTTGGATTAAAAAGTGAAGATTTCCCCCTTGATTCTATCTGTTTATAGTGTTTTTTTTTTGTGTTTGTTGATTCTATGAACCATGAATGGGGAATTCAGTTGTTTATGATTTGACATGATTGAGCCACTTACATTTGGGTTTCCAATGCAGGAGTTTGATGGAGTGTATGGACCGGCATGGCATTGTATTGTGGGGACTAGTTTTGGGTCTTTTGTAACACATTCAGTTGGTGGGTTTCTCTATTTCTCAATGGATCAAAAGTTATATGTTCTCTTGTTTAAGACAAGTGTACAAAGAGCTGATTGAAGTTTGGAATGATTTCGAAGTTAAGTATAGCAAAAATGTTCCCCCCCATAAGAAAAGAAGAGTAGGATATTTCAAGTGGTCATAAGCCTGTATGAACATTCTTGTTCTACATGTAATAGTACCTTTATATCTGGTTTAGAAAAGACAGAATCCATTAGCATCCTCAGTTCTTATTGTTTCATTTGATCTTACTTTTGGCTCATCACACTGATAGACAAGGGAAGATGCTTTGATTTCAGTAGCTTAAACGTGTCAGACTATGGTTGGTCCCCTCAGAAATAGGTTGCCCTCTGCAAAACTGGATCATGTTTTATCATTTCCAACTTTTTTACTGCTGATTCTGAGCATATATGGTGTCATGTTCTGTGAGTGAGCATTGACAATGGTTGTCCCTGTAGAGGGCATAGGCAGATGGAGTCACATAGGCGTGTTCTTATCTAAACCTGCAAGACATGTCGCTTACAAGTAAACTTGTGTTGAGGATCCAGGATTACTTGTTTGAGTGGTGAAAGGAGTGTTGTAATGAACAACTTTTGACTGCTTCTCTCGAATAATTGAGTGAGGTGTCGGAGGACTGGGGCCGAGTGTTGCCTGAGAACAGGGGTGGGGGCATTCACCTTGTTGGTGGGGTTTCTCGGCAGCTGGTTAGGTTGAAAATTGTCCCTAATAGGGGTCGATACGTTGGTCGAATCGAGTCAAATTTTTTTAAAGTTAATCAATCGTCTGTACCAATCGTAAACATTGATGGCATAATAGAAAGATTCGACCTGAATTTAAAATATAATATATTAACATTTTCTTTTAAAAAAATCTCATCAAAATCATGCTAGTTGAAAAAATTTCATTATAATTATATTTAACTATAAAATCTTGAAACATGTGAAAGCTTTAATTTATTACTAGTTGAATATATGTAATTGAAGTATTCCCAATGCAGAATTTCATAATTTTTAAGCAAAACCCTAATCTAAACAATATAAAATTGAGAAAAGGAAGACTTGAATCTCTGAAAAACGGGATTATTCAAAGAAAGGGACGCAATTCTGAAATAGATGGAAAACCAGGGATTGTAAACGCAAATTCCAGAAATTATCTGTTGACAAAGATAATACTAGCTTAGCTTCTTCAAGGGAAAAAAGCGAGATTGGAGGACCAAACCCTAATGATGGGTTGATCGCCTAAATCTTCTAACCGCAACCTTCATTCGATCAAACAAAATAAAGTAGTTGCAAAAGAACACCGAAAAGCTCAATTACTAAACGATGCCGTCTCACGGCGATCTAGCTCGTCAGACCGAGCATTTAATGCAGTGCAAGCCGCTTCCAGAGGTGGATGTGAGGACTCTTGTGGAGGAGTGGAATGATCAGCCGCTGAAGTGTCCCGTCACTGTCTGCGGTGATATTCACGGCCAATTCCACGATCTCGTCGAGCTGTTTCGCATCGGCGGCAAAGCTCCAGATACTAATTATCTCTTTATGGGCGATTACGTGGGTAGGTAAACTTTTCCTTGCATTTAACTGCCATTGCTTACTTTTCATTTGAAATAAATTTGTAGTACAATAATTTCTAGGTTTTTAGATCATAATTATCATTGATCGAAAAAGAAGGAAATGTTACGCGCGTTAACTTTAAATATTTTCCCTTTAGTATGGGTGGGTTGTATCAGGTGTGTTTAAAAATATTCGACCCGGTTGATCCGATCTGAAAATTCAGATATCCAAAAATAAAATTTCTGCCATTCCGTTTCTCTTTTTATATTGATTAGTTCATAGAAAAGTTTTGTTCTTTAATGTTTCTATGGCAGACTAATGTACTTGGATCCTGATATCCCCGCCTCTCTTTTCAGGTATGGCTTCTATGAAGAATGCTTGAGAACATATGGTAATGCTAATGTATGGAAGTCTTTCACTGACCTCTTTGATTATTTACCTCTGACTGCACTGATTGAAAGTCAGGTTTGAATTCTTAGACCCGGTCGTAGCTCGAGTATTTCCAAGACCTTAGCTGAAAACCTTTTCTGTATTCCTTGCAGAGTTTCTGCTTGCATGGTGGACTCTCTCCATCTTTGGATACTATCCGTTCTCTTGACCGTATACAAGAGGTAAACTGCAGTTTCATTATCCTTTGCAGTTTGCACTTGAAAGTTAAATAATCTTACAGGAGATGGCCTTGTTGCAAGTAAATGGTATGTACCGAATCGAAAACCTTTTTCAAAACTTAGTAGTAATAAAGTACATCATGGAGTATTAATCGTCACATCAAATATGCCTTCCCTACTATTGCTGCATTTTGAATTGTACTATCATCTTTTTATTTATGTGTTGGTTGTATAGGTTCCTCATGAGGGTCCAATGTGTGATCTCTTTATGGTCTTATCCCGATGACCGATGTGGGCGGGGAATATCACGCGAGGAGCCTTTGGGAAGGTCAATCAGAACAATGGGCTCATCCTGATATCTAGAGCTCACCAGCTTGTTATGGAAGGATATAATTGATCCCAGGTTTGTGGAAGTGGAACCCTAACCAAAGAAGAAACAATGTTGTGTAATCTATTCCCACCGATTGCTATTGATACTAATCTCTGTAATATTGTAGGACAAAAATGTGGTAACAGTGTTCACTGTTCAGTGCCCCAAACTACTGCTATCGCTGCAGAAGAATATGGAGCAAAGCTTTCTTCACTTCGACCCAGCTCCACGCCAGATTGAGCTCGAGACCGCACGGAGGATGCCCGACTACTTTCTGTAATTTCCTGAACTTACCTCCTATTGAAAGATGTCCATATTTCCTGTTGTGTTTTTTGTAGATGTGTCTTACAAAAGTTGTCGAGTTTCGTATCTAGTTTGAAAGAGGGACAGAAGAAGCCATTGTTTTTGTCATTCTTTTGGTTGTTCGAGTGCACATTCATACGAGCCTCTATAGGGATAATTTGTAGAAGGATTTTTTGTCTTTGTATTCTGAAAGGTGAAGTAGAATAACAAGGGATTTTTTTAAGATTATAGCGATTTGTTTATACAATGATTAAACTACTCAGAATTCTGGAAAATGTGCACATAAACATAGTTAGATTCATATCATCCAGGTTGTACTTGCAGCAAGCAACAATGATACTAAGTACTAGCAAATATTATTATTGTTGTTGTTATTAAAGATGGCTGTAAGAGTTATTCGAGTAATGTTTTTGATGAAACCTTTTTATCATATTATTCGATTGAGTTTTAATTTAGTTGACACGTACCTTTTATGATGTAACATACAGAAGAATGTGGATTTAAACATTTGCAAGTATAATATCTTATTACATTATGTGTAATTATGCTACTAGGAGAGGGTAGTGAGCAAAAAAAAGTTAGGATGTGTTACAAATCAATGTAACCATTAGTTATTGTATATATGTGTAAGTATGCAATAAGGATGTAAAAATCATAAGTTATTGATTCTTACTACATTATCTCAGTGCCCACAGGATCAACTGAAAAATGAATGGCTAATGCTTTCTTGGCTATAGGTTGGAGTTTAGATTCCCACACCTGTTTTCAAAAAAAAAATTACAAGATATTATCGGGGTTAGTAAAACTCGATTCGAGACGAAAATACTTGACTCGTATTAACTGGACTTGAAATTTCATAAACTCGACTCGAAAAAAAATTAAATAAAGTCTGAGTGATACAATAAAAATTCGAATAACTCGAAAATTTTAATAATTAAAAATAAATTTGAAACAAGTCTCTCAATCTTTTATGATATAAATATATATTGACATATAAAAATATGAAGAAATATTATCTCATATGAAGAAATATATATCTTATATAATTAGAGAAAATCATTTAAATTTGAATAAAATCTTATTATAACATGATAATAATTACAATTAAATTTTTATAAGAACTCGAAAATTTGACTCGATTCAAATTTCTTAAACTCGACTCGAAAAAATTTCAAATAAAGTTTGAGTTGTAAAATATGACCTTTTTTACTTGACTCAACTTGATCCAATACTTACTCCTAATCACTATAGATGAAAATAAGATTAGCCTATCAAGAGATGAAGATTGCATTTGGTTTTAGAAAACAAAGACCATTTTTGTTTTCGTTTTCTTAGAAGTTCAAGGGCCAAAAGATGTGGAAAAAAGTTTTAGAACTAAAATGCCAATAGACCACTCTATACCTGTAAAAACCTGAAACCAAGATAAATGTCACAAGTGTTGTATCATATTAAAAATTTTGAAATCCACAGCATAAGGTTTCTTACATCTTTGTATCTTGAGCTGCTCAAAAATATCTCCAAGGCATCAACTGCAAGCATGTTGGTAAATAGCAGTCAAATGTAGAGAAGTGTTAAATAATAGGATACCGAATCAACATGAAAAGGGACACACGTGATCGAAATCGTATCACCACTCCATGTGTATATTCCTCACTTGAATTGCTATTGATGTTTGAGCCTGCAATATTACAAATGAAAATAGTTCAATCAAATATCAAATCTGTCTTGTGTTGAAGAATTTTCAAATGATTATATATGTGATTGTTTCATTCCTATTAATGTTAAACCCTGAAAGACTATTGAAGTGGGTTTCAATAATTCAAAATCAAATCCTGAAATCTGTTGGATCAAAACTTTACTGATGAAAATAATTGAAGAATTTATTTTATTCTTAAAAACTTTCAAAGATCGTAACTTCGATAAATCAATGGTATTTGTCTCGAAATTTCTCGATCATATTTACATCATGAAATTTATGTGTAAATCAGTAGTGCTAAGGAATCAAACATGATAAGTAACACATAATTACCATATTGTTACATGATATGAAAAAATGGCTTGATGGCTGCAGCATAAGTAGACTCTCCAATTTAAAATGCAAAATACCAGGGAGGATCCTTGGAAAGAATAGTGAATCAAAATTGTTCATTCATTGCACGTACCTTGAGTGCATTGAAGAATTAAGGATGGATGTTCAATAGTTAGCTCTTGAAGAGAAATTAATGCATCTCTCACAGGTCCACCAATGGAAGCCTCAACAAACGCAATCAGAAGCACAAATTCTACGCCATAGTTGTACTCCTGTCACCAAAAGCATACTAATTTATTGAAACCAAACTCTGATATCAATGGAAATCAAAGGGTATGCTGCATCTAACCTCTCCTTTACGAAATATATGAAGCACATCGTCTTCCACTTCAGATTCATAATCCACATTTATCATCCCCTACAAAGGTATATATGAAAAAAAAATGAACTCTGTTAACAGAATAATTTGAGTTATATATGCATTGTTGCTAAGATTATTTCAAAATGAACTAAGGAAAAAGTAATTTACAGTAATTGTGTTTGGTGTTTACATGTCAGGGCATACATGGCAGTAAGGCAGTACATGCTCCTTCATAAGTTTCAGGTAGAGAGGGTTCTCATAGAACTTTGCTAGTACTTCCTTGCTTTGGAATCGCATGAAGACAGCATGAGTATAATCTTCTTTAGTTTGAGCAGATATTTGGCCTAATGAAGTAGAGCATGTGTAAGCTGGCTTATCTTATGAAGAAGAATATAATGTGCCAGATTTATCAATTTTATGTGCATATATCAATAGTAACCCAAAATTCAGTGTGGTTCTTTTATACAGTCTCACATTTCATCCTAGAGGAAATTTTAAGCCTATATCAAATGTCATACATGGATATTTATATGAATCACATAATTAGAAAAAATAAAAATTATACGGATCACATGCGAAAGAAATTCGATTTATGTTGTACTTGATCAAACAAAAAAAATCTACAAAATAAACATGGAGTGTTGGTCTATCTCTTATCTATGGTAAACAAATTTAACATAACTTATATTAATAAATTCTACCATAATTCTCACTGTAAATTTATATCAGTCCATCCTTGTTGTAACTTATATTAAATTACTATCAAGGGAGGAAAAAGGCACTCATAGGAAACAAGTTACAGCCAAATAGAAAGTGTTCCAACCCAAAGATATTGCAACAATTCCACGCATCTGATATTGAGAAGTGTAAAGATAATCCAACATATCCTTCTCCTCCTCATCAGACAAACCCTTATTTGCTTTGAGCAGACATATGTGTTCCACCACCTCCCTGAAACAAATAATTGAACATGCAAGAACTAAATTGTGATTTGTGGATGCTTAAACAATACAGAAAATTAACTGGCCTGTCAATGCTGAAAGAAGGGTTAAGTGAAATAAAATACTAAGGTTGTAAAATGCTTAGATTATGGTCCATTCCAGAGAAAGGGGAAAAAACCCAGAATTATCATCATCATAACAGTTCGAATTGAGCCTAACCAATGCATGAATTCAAATACAACCTAATCGAAGAGATATGACAATGGGGATTCATATACACAGGAAAATATCGAAAGAGAAAAGAACCTTCTGCGAAGTGGATTTCTCTCCCTCTGCCCATTTCCATTAGCACAAGAAAATACAGTGAATTGTTTCCTCCCCGTTATTCCAATTCCATGTCGACCATAAACTTGGAAAATTGATAGAGAAAAAAGAAAAGAAATAATCATTTGTTAGCTTAAAAGCCAAATTAGACATGTTCGTATCAGTAAATTCTAAAAACACTCACCATTAGAAGAGATTGCAGAGTAAACAGGGAAGGAGCGGCAGGTAAGGGCTTGAGGCATTGGGTGAGAAAGAGGTAGAACCACCATTTTTAGTTCCCTCTCTCCGTCCTGACTCCTGAAAGTCTAGTTTTCTGTGAGCTTTAAGCTTTTTATTTCATCTGATATATGGCGAGTTGTGGCATGGAGATGAGAAAATGTGTGGATCACCGCCCTTTGATAGGTTGAGGTTCTCCTTCATCCTTTTTTATTAGGGATGCCAAATATTTTTAATAATTTTAAGAGATTTAATCATATTTAAAAATATATATTGAATTTAATTAAAAATAGTTTAATATAATTTTTTAAAAATCTTGGAAGGCCAAATTAAAACTTGTAAAAGCTTGAATTTTTCCCATGGCTCCCTCTAGTCTCGTAGAGGTTCCACCCATAAATAGGACTCTATGTGTCAAAAACATGGACTATCTTATCAACTTTCTAATGAGTTCAAACAAAAATCGTGTCTTGAATTTGAGATAAGAAACGAATACAATTTATTTGAAAAAATACTCATGCAATTAGTCTCTAAAGTATCCCTATAAGCATCAATATAGTTATCGGTCGAATCGAGTCAAAAACTTATGAGTTATTTTATAATTAATTTAATTTTTTTTGAATTTATGAGTATAAATTTTTCAAGTTTTTGCATCAATTTAATTATGGGTATTTATAATGTTATGACACAAATGATTTCAATTTAATCAGTTTATATATACGATATATATGTTTATATTTTCAAATGTGATATATATAACATATCAAAATTGATAAACTCGAATTTAACTAAAAAATAAATTAATTACTAAAAACTGTGTTATTCAAATTTTTATTTTATAATTAATATTTTATTTATTCTTTTATGAATTAAGTCAATTACGAGTCCAATCAAAATAATTAGATTTTATAAGATGAAGATGGTGCAGGTGCATTGTTGTTGCTTGGCGTAGAAGCAGCCTGGTAAGTTTGAAAGAGGATCCTAAGCATTCCCAAATATCAAAGTCCATCTCACTTCAAAGCTAGGTTGCTCAAATTTTGTGGTGATGTGTCAGACGCACGTTTCGCTTCAATAAAAATGAAGGGTCGGATTATGATAGCTCGCAGGTGCACCATTGGAAACAGTCATTAAAATTTTAGTCAACTTTGTCCTGCCTAGGCTAGAAAGGGTTGGGAGAGCCAAGAGTCTTGATGTAACAAGGATTAACTCACCATTGGATCAAAGTGATTTCCCACAGGTTGGACCCCGAGGGATCCAAAAATTTATCAACAAACATGGGGGGAAATGATGGAAGACTGCAAGGAATCCACGTTGCGGACACAAGAATAACAAAAGAAATTTGAGTTAATTTCAAGTTATATCACTATCGGTTTAGGTTTGAATCAATTAAATAGTAAGTTAATTTAGGTTTAGATAGATTTAAATCGAATCTCGTTCAAATTAAGTCACGTCATTAATAGGTAATATTCGAGTCAAATTTTATCAGATACAAATATACTCTCAATCATTAAATATTTGTCGCTCAAACACTGTACTAACATTATTAGTACTCGACCCTGTAACTTTTAAAAATAACAATCATTCCTTCAACCACTGAAATTAGATGATTCAAGCTTCTATCCATAATATAAGATATTAGGTCTATATGATCCAACCCCACTCTTACGTTGGTGTGGTGTGGTATGTTAGGTCTTATATGCCTTATTACCTTTGTTACTTGATGTACGATAATGCATGCATAGTATATCTTATTATGTTTAGAGAGTTAAATCAATTTTTTACCTAAATAATTTAGGAAAAAAAATATTCATCATTTTAATATTTAACCCTTAATTTGTCCATCAAATTAACCCCAAAATTTTAATTCGTCAAAAATTTAATAATAACAAAAAAACACCAAGTTTTAATATTTATGTTCGTAGGTACACAAAAAGGATGATGAGAAAAGAGAGAATAGAATGATTAACCCTTCAATCTTTTGATTTTTAAATTAAATCTCATTGGGGGAGGACATATCTCGTACCCCCGGATTCCTGCTTTGCCTCGCTTGCAAGATTTGCTTAAGCCCCACTCGTGACAACGAAGACACCAGTCAACACTATAACTCAGTGAGTCAAATAAAACAAACACAAGATGTTCATTATGGTATAGGATGAAGTATAGTCAGGGACGGGAAATTTTTTTTAAGTGAAGGCGGGTAAAACATAAATGTTTAAAAGTAGAGGGTAAATTTATAGAAAAAAATATTTTTTAAAAGAATTTAAATAGAGGAAAAAAATAATTTTTTTTTTTGAGTAGGGGACGATTGCCCCTCCCATCTCTTTTTAGCCCTGTCTTTAAATATACTCACCTATCGTATACAATCATGATCATACGTAGGGGTGTTCAAATCCGGGTATTCGGGTACCCGAAGTACCAGGTACCTGGACCTTCGGGTAGTAAAATAATCGTCCCATGTATCGATCCGGGTTTTTTGGGTACTCGATTTTTTATTTTTTTATATAAATTTTAAATTTAATCTTTAAAAAATATAAATAAAATTAAAAGTTTGAATTACATAATCCAACATCGAAATATAAAATTTTAATACCCTAATTACATAACCTAAACATAAATTTTAAGACCTAAATTATATAATCTAATTCAAAACAAAACATAAACACTAAATAAAGTTTTCTTTTTAATATATTTTTAAATATTCTTAATTAGTATAATTTACTTTAATATATAAAAATTAATGATCTAAGTATTAATGAATCTTAAGTTATTTTCGTATTGGTTAATATACATACAAAAATAGTGTATATCTAAACAGATAAAATTTAAATTTTATCAACTCAAAAAATTATATTTATAATTTTACAATGATTCATAATTTTTTTTTTTTACGATGAATCCCTAATTGTTTTTTAAAATTAACATTTGAGGTATCAAGATTTAGAAATTATGTTATTTAATTTGGAAATATAGTTAATATAAATGTGTTTTATTTAAATAATTATTATATTTAAAATAAAAAGATAAAAAGATTAGGAACCAGGTACCTGAAAGTAACCGGGTACCCGGATTTTTATAAAATTTTGATCCGGATCCGACCCGAAACAAAAATCGAAAAAATACCCGATTTTTTACGTTCGGATAATCGGATAGTCGGGTCGGATCATTCAGGTCGGGTATTTTTAAACACCTCTAATCATACATACGTAAGATTTTATACTGGAGAATATTAAAAAATCATATTATAAGTTTAGGAGTGTAAAATTATAAATTTTTAAAAATTATGAACTTTGATCATAAATAAGAAATACAAAAAATATATAAATTATATAAAAGTTTAAAGTTTTTAAAGAAATAATTGTTCCCTCCAACACCCTCAATTCATCACTTCACGGTAAAGATTATATATAAATTATTCGAGAGTGGAGATGTTTTTTAATTTTTTGTTATAATAATCGATATATAATTTATTATATTAAACTAAACCCAATTAGGTACCATAAAAATTTATTATGCAATAACCCAGCTCAATTTATACTATTTACAATATCATCCCGCTATACCCAATTAAATTATTTGTTTTTACCATCCTCAAACTTTAATTTAAACAATCGTATTTAATTTATTCACTGTTGGTTTAATACTCATTTTAACAATTGAGCTATATACTTATTTGTCATTTCAAAACCTAATTATAGATCGTGTGCTAATCTTTTCTTAAAAATTTAAAATTTATATATAGTCTATTTCTTATAATATTTTATAATTTTTTTATTAAAAAATATTTTTATCCCAAAAATTATATAAATTCGCTCCCTTAAAATTAATAGATTAACCCATTTTTTCTATTTCATTTTAGTTAAAAAAGTTATAATTTTGTCTCATATTATCCAGAAGTGATCAGTGTGCACTAATAATAGATACCGTACCATATTCTTATAGGCAACTTCTTTGTTTTAAATAAACTGGGATGGAAATGATACTTCAAATATCAAAGTGAAAAAGTTTAGATACTAAAATGAAAAGAAGGGTATAATTCAGGACCAAAATGGTCATTAAACCCTTTTTTATTTTGCAATTCACCTAAAAGTGTAATATCCCGTGAAATTATGAAAGGAAAAATACGGAAGTGAAATTGAAAACTTGAAATAACAGTGCGACGATACGATACGAAACGAGCGGGGAAATGAATGAGATAAAACGACACAGCTTATTTCCGGATTTGCGACTGATATTGACTCCTGTTTTTGTCGTGCGGCCGTGCTCCACTCCCCTGCTCTCTACGCCTCAACTTGCGTAGCCGTGGGTTCGGCCTTCTCTATCAGATCTCTTGTTTTGCTGTAGCTAATCGATCCGTTGTCTTTAGGTATTCTTCTTTCCCCCTCTCATTTTCCAGAGCGCAGTGTTTTTGTTTCAGATCTGCAGAATTGACATTGCATTTTGGCTGATTCATACTTCTGAAGATTAAATTCTCTATGTAAAATGCAGATTCTGGTGTAATGGATAGTAGTGTTGCTAGCAATGGCAACGGGGGCGGCGGGTATCGCTTTCGGAGAATACCTCGACATTCGTTAGCTCATCTCAAGCTGGATCCTTTGGTCATTCATTCTCTCTTCGCCTCTTACCTATCGCGTTTCTTTATATATGTTTAATTTTGCACTTACCTGAACAAATTATTCAAAACTTGGAAGATGAAAAACAATATTTCTCATTTATTAAATAATAGCTTTAAGTGTAAAGTATAAACCCTCATATTGTCTGTTTGCAGTTTGTAATATGTTAGATTAGATAGTGGAAATTATATTTTATGTATGCATATTAAAAGAGGTGAGTTTCTCTTGCTGTTTTATTGTACTCAGCTTGATGATAATCTGGAGCAGTGGCCACATCTAACTGAACTCATTCAGTGCTATAGAAGCGATTGGATTAAAGATGATAACAAATATGGCCACTACGAAAGTATCAGTCCTGATTCATTCCAGAATCAGATTTTTGAAGGGCCAGATACTGATATCGAGACTGGTAAGATTCTACTTACTGGGCTGTTTTTTCTTGAAGATAATATCGATTTACTAATTCACATCTTATTTGCTCTGGATTTGCTATATTTTCGCAGAATTGCAGCTCGCAAGTGCCAGACAAATTAAGGCTGAAGATGCTACTGATGATGACTTGCCAAGTTTCTCAGGAAGGCAATTTCCCAACTCTAATGCTACAAAGGTTGCTCTGCTTGAACAGTTATCTTGCTATTTTCTTCTCTCCTAATTTGTTAGCTTATGCAGAATCTTTTTCCATCAGTGGTAATTTTCTTTCAAATTTGATGATATGTTTGTAGCATTTCGGTCAGTCTCCCCTCCCAGCTTATGAACCTGCTTTTGACTGGGGAAATGAAAGGTCAATGATATTTGGCCAAAGGATCCCAGAAACCCCTGCTACACAGTATGGCAGGTTCGTTTCTTATTACTACCATAAAAAAATTTTGCTCCGGAGTTATTGGTTTCTGTAGATTAATTTCTCATTGAATAACCTTTTCTCTCTTTGGATGGTTGACTCTAGTGGATTGAAGATCTCTGTCAAAGTTTTATTCCTTTCCTTTCAAGCTGGAATTGTTGGTTAGCTTTCCATCCCAATATTTGAAGGACCCATTATCATGTTGTTTATTTTTTTTACCATTTCCTGGTTTATGACTTAGCATCTCTCTTTATCTCACAGAGCCATTCCATGGAACCATTTGCACATATAATAGGGAGAGAAGAGAAAAATTATCAGAAGATTTTTATTTTTCTGTGCTACCCAGTGAAATGCAGGATGTAAGCAATGATCACATTTATGCCCTTTTGTTTTATCTAGTAGTGAGATGATTCTCTTTTCTCAATAAATGAGGACTGATAACTTTTCCTTTTTGTTTCTCTTTTGACAGGATAAAGTGACTTTAGAACCTTGTGGAATATTCTATTTAGATGCTCCTTCAGCATCAATCTGTCTGCTAATCCAGTTAGAGAAACCTGCAACAGAAGAAGGCGGTGTAACCCCTTCGGTTTATTCACGTAAAGAACCGGTATTTGCTTGGACACCTTTCATTCTGTCTGTCCTTTTAGTTAGCTTCCTGAATTCAAGACTTTATTTCTTTACTTTTTTATGCGTTTATTGGGAATACTGTGACATTTTGGACTAGATTTGTTTGACCTTAAGAAATCAAAGTCTTTACTTGTGTTATTTGAGTTTCTGTGGGTTTCTTGGTGCTTGATCTAAGTTTGTAGTCTGTTTGGCTCGGTTGATGGTTTAAGAGAAGTGGCATATAAGTACAGCGGTTCGAGAAGTACTATGGAGGAAAGTGGAAATAGTATTTGGAAAACTTGAGTTAGAACCTTTATAGGATGTAGAAAGCTGTTCTGCAATACTTCTGGAAGAAATATTGTAAAATGGGGAAAACAAAAGCTTCATTGAAGTTTGAATTTTAGTATCCATCTGTTGTTTAAAGTTCACTACAAATGATGGTTCAACTTGTAATGGTGAAAATTGTCATGAGCTTCCTGTGTAAGCTTTTCAACAGTTTCCATTCTCCTTCATGTTCTTTTATTAGAGAGGGTCTTTCAAAATGCTGGGCCAAATACCTTCTTATTGTAAAGAGAATGGATTTATTCAGTTATAGAACATGCTTTTAAAATGAGCTTCATCCGAGGAAATAAATCTGGCTTATTTACTGACTGGTGCATGTAGATTAGTCCTTTGGCTGCATTCTATGTTATAGTATAAAGGAAGCTTGTTGATTGTTCTTACTGCTCAAAGACCCCCTCCACATCATTGGCAGTTGAAAAGTTTTCAGCTTGATTGCCTGGAAAGAAATACTTATAATCCTGGGCTAGGGTTTAATTTATGGGAGAAAGGTGCTTTATATGTACTAAGAGAACTCGAGATTGCTTAAATTGAACACTTATAGCATATGTTTTCTCTTCCTCTGTTCAAACAGGTGCATTTGACTGAGAGAGAGAGGCAGAAGCTGCAGGTGTGGTCTCGTATAATGCCTTACAGAGAGTCTTTTGCCTGGGCCATTGTTCCTTTATTTGATAGCAGCATTGGTGCAACTTCTGGTGGATCTGCTTCTCCTAGTAGCCCTCTTGCTCCCAGCATGTCTGGCTCAAGTTCTCATGAGGGTGCCTTTGAGTCCATTGCTAAGGTCACGTCAGATGGGAAGATGGGTTGCTCAACCAGTAATTCTGTTATTGTTGAAATTTCTAATCTGAAAAAAGTAAAAGAAAGCTATACTGAAGAGTCACTTCAGGTATTGTTTAGTTGCATTTTGCCTTTCTTTGTGGTTTGTTCTGAAAACTTGGGTAGTTTTCTAATGGACAGCATTGTCAAATCATTTAACATGAAATTCCTTAAATTGGTGATATATGTACACATTTTTAATCTATGTGAAGTTTGAGAAAAGTGTCGAGCTACTTAATTGGTTAACACTGAAAGTTCTCATAAGCTACTTAATTGTCTAGATATTATGTTATTCTATATCTGCTATGTACATAATTCTCTTCTAATTCTTTTTCATTTGCCATTCCTTCTGATATGATAGGATCCTAAGCGAAAGGTACATAATCCTGTAAAAGGTGTTTTGAAGTTGGAAATTGAGAAGAACTTGACTGCTCTTGCTGAGATGGATAACATATCAGAAGGTGGCAGTGTAACAAATGATTCCCCGGATGCCGGGGATCCTATTGCTGATATAATGTTTTCGAAGAGTCCTGGAAAAGGTCTGGATGGACCTCAGACTAGCAACTCCAAGTGGATTTCACTTGATGGGAAAGATGTTTCTGGAAATGGATCTAATACCCATGGAAATCTTGATATCTGTGCAGATGATGTAAACAATTAACTTTTATCTTGCTTTGTCTTTGGGCTTATTATGGCATATCAAGTAATTATTACATCTTTAACTGTTTATAGGAAGATATTGATGAACACTACTTATCTTTGAGAATATGATTGCTCTATTTGTCATCTTTAACAGCTCATTGGAAGATATTAGTATTTGTTTTGTTTATTTTTCTTATATTCCATGGTACTACTAAGTGCAGGGTTTGCTGTTAGGTTATCTTGGATAAATTTTAGCATGTTGTCGGTCATCCTTACAGTCCTTGTAATGTCATGATTGCAATATAGCTGCTACTTATTTGTGAATTGAGAATCTTATCATTAGGACTGGCATATTGTGCCCCAGTTTATTTTATATCTGTTATTGCTATTTGTGTAGAACTCATTTAATATAAAGTACTATGTTAATTCATCTGACAGTTCCAAGCTTTTGACTTCCGGACAACATTGAGAAATGAGCCATTCTTGCAGCTTTTTCATTGTCTATATGTGTATCCCTTAATTGTGAATTTAAGCCGGAAAATGAATCTATTCATACAAGTGGAGCTAAGAAAGGATGATGCCGATGCTCGTAGGCAGCCCTTAGAGGTAAATGTGTTGATTGATATTTAGCATTCAGTTTAATAGATTTCATCTTACTTGTTTCTTTGGTCTGATTAATACAATCAGGCAATGCATCCAAGGGAGCGTGGTTCATCACTCCAGAAATATGCTCACACACAAGTTGCTGTTGGTGCTAGGGTTGCCTGCTATCACGATGAGATAAAAGTTTCACTTCCTGCCGTCTGGACACCATCACATCACCTGTTATTTACTTTCTTCCACGTTGATCTTCAAACTAAACTTGAAGCTCCAAAACCGGTCAGTTCTACATGAATTTATCTTTGGGAAGTAATGATAGCTTGGACCTCGTTCCTTCCCTTTCTATTTTTCGTATTAAGTTTGTAGGAAGAGTCATTCAATTTGTTCGCTTGGCAGGTAGTTATCGGATATTCATCACTTCCATTATCCACACATGCCCAGTATGTATATGCTCAATTTCAGCTTCTTCTTTTTTAATTGTCTTGAAATCGGAAATAAGAAATCTATCAAAATCACGATTATCAGCTGTGAAATGGGACCACTACTTTAGTTTCTAGTTTAGCATTAAATGTTGGGTATTGTTATTTTTAGGTCATTAATCAATCATTATCATTTATTTTGGATAAATCACGACCGCTTCATCTTTGGTGAAAATCAAATGGTTAGATGACTGATTTTTATTTTATCTAAGGGCAAAGGTTTGTTTATTTTGGAATGTATGCTTTATTCACATCAGTTTCATCATTGCTCAACGGCTTCATTAAATCCACGATTTGATATATATTTTAAATTCAGATTGCGATCAGAAATTTCTTTACCAATAATGAGAGAACTGGTTCCACATTATCTCCTGGATTCTAGCAAGGTATGTTTTGCAAGATCAAGTATTCTATGCTATAATCACTCTTACCCTTTTCTACGGTGCAGTTTGATATATTCTCATTGTGTTTATAATCAATCTATTTGTTGTACTTTTGTTTTGAATTTCTTCTGTCCTTCCGTTGTGAATCAAATAGCTACAGTTTCTTGATTGTACATGTGATACTGGATTTTTCAGTTGAATTGGTTTGCTTCTATTTCATTATTGTATATTTTGTTAATGTAAAATGGGAATTTCCTGCTTGTATTAGATGACAAGTTTGTTGCTTTATTTTATTCTGGTATTGTTGGTATTGGATGCTATAGTATTAGTTGGTGGGAAGTTTGTTCTTTTTAATTATGATACTTTCTTCAGTTACTATCGTGGGTGTGTTTGCTGATTGGATGCTTGGCATTGGAACCTGACATTACAAATTCATATTTACTTTTCTTTTTCTTCATAGGAAAGGTTGGATTATTTGGAAGATGGAAAAAATGTTTTCAAATTGCGCTTAAGACTTTGTTCATCTATGTACCCCATTAATGAGCGCATCAGAGATTTCTTTCTTGAGTATGATAGACACACTCTTCGAACAAGCGCACCTTGGGGTTCTGAACTTTTGGAGGTACTTTTGTTTTATGCTTATTGGCTCACCGCAATGTTTGCCTATTTTTTTAATGCATTTGTTTCTAGCCTAATTATCTCATAACTTGTTTTTTAATAATTTGAATACTACTTTGTTGTAAGGTGAACATTGTTGACTGAGATGCATAACTATTATTTGATTTGATATGTTAAAATTTTAGTTTATTGATTTTGGATCTATTTATGAAATTCTTGTCAATTTATTTTGTTATATTCATTGATAAATAAATTGTATTTTATTAGCTTTTTGCATAATCAATATCTAGTTTTCCCGAAATATTGCTTTTGGAAATTCTAATTTCTAAGGTCAAGTAAAATGTAAAGTTAATGACTGGTTTATTAATATTTTCTTCTGAAGTCTCAATATTATGCAATTGTCTATGGTGGCAGCCAATTAAGAACTATATATATTTAATTTTTAAAGCAAGTGCTTCTGTGTATTTGATTGAATGATAGGTTCATGTATTGTGTTCTAAGAGAGCTCAGTGAGAATCCTCCCCTCCCAGGTGAAAATAGAAGTAAAAACTCTTAAACTAACTAGAAAGAAAAGTGTCTTGGTGAAAATTTTTACTACGTGCCTTGCACATGCAGCTATAATGAGTAGTCTATGTTAGTTTCCCGGTTAATACACCGACAAATAGAGGTTGCAATGTAACTGTTGTAATCAGAAAGTAGAATAACCCCATAGAAGTTGGACTGGGTGGAAAATAAAGATGAACTAATCTTTATGTATACCTACTCATACATCTGACCCATAACTACTGCCCCACCCTCACTCGAAAAGAGAGTTCGAAAGTTAATGGTTTTTCAAGCTTTGAAATCAGGTAGATATTGTTTCTCATTTTGCATCCCATGTAACAATGGCAAATATCCTGAGTAGCAAATATTCTCAAAATCACATTACATAGTTATGTACTTGTGACTTGAAATGATTAATGTGTTGCAGGCAATTAACAGCCTAAAAAATGTTGATTCCACTGCTTTGCTTCAGTTTCTTCACCCGATTCTGAATATGCTTCTCCATCTCATAGGGAATGGTGGAGAGACCCTACAGGTTTCAGCTTCCATCTTTTATCTGTCTGCACATAAAACATTTGTGCCCTGTCTCCCTCGAAGCCTTTTCTCTAGCCTATGATCATTTAGCTTCTCCATGTTATACCAGTTTACTTACATATATGCTGCTATTTCTTCTTAATTCTTCACTTCAGGTTGCTGCATTCAGAGCCATGGTTAATATCCTGACCAGGTATGCTCTTTTATCTGATTTATTGATGGTTAAGTTGTATATTATTACAATTAACTATTCTAAATCAAAAATTATCACTGTCATATTATTTACGTGCCAAGTCTCTAGTATATTTTTGAAGGTATATATCTTCACTAACTCGATAAACTTCTAATCATTGCCATGCCAAAGAAAAAAATTCTTTGTTCCAGTCTTTTTTTTATTATTTTTTTTAACATGTGTAATATTTTGTTTATGCATTTGCTTGCAGGGTGCAACAAGAGTCGGTTGATGATGCTGAACGAAATCGCTCTCTAGTTAACTACGTAGATTATGCTTTTGATGACTTTGGTGGTCGTCAACCCCCAGTTTATCCGGGTTTGTCTACTGTGTGGGGTAGCTTAGCTCGTAGTAAGGTAATGCCTACTAACCTACAAACCTTCTTTGATATCCTCTTGTATCGGTAAACTTCAATAATGTGTATGTTTCCTCGTTTTACTTAGATTCTTAATCAGAATTTCTCGTTGCATAATTTCTGAATTCCTATATCACCCTAGCTATTTCACTATACCCCGATACCCATGTTCTCTATGTGGGCACTTAGTAGTTGTTTGGTAGGACTCTCTAGAGAAGATGTTAGATGTGAATTTTTGAATAAAGTTGTTTTAGGACTCTTAAAATAGAATTTGTGTTTAGTAGGACTTTATTTGCTTTAATTTATGTAATCTCTATTTAAGGAGACCTATGGAATAATAAAAGTTAAGTAGAATATTGATCAAAATCCTATACAGAGATATGGGTCTCTCTAACGTGCCTTAAGGTTTTAGTTTCCCTTTGATGAGTGGAACTATCAATCCCAAAGATATGATTGTAACAATTTGGTATTCAGATGCAACGATCCTCAGGTAAAAGTAGGCCAATGGTGGGCAGAGTGGTGAGCAGTAGAAATATGCAAGAAACTCGAGCATATGTGAACAAAGTGTTAGTTATCCAAGATGTGTTAGAGCTTGAGGAGAAGTCTAGTTAACGAGGAGTGTTAAGAGTTTTTATTTAATATGCAATTAAAGTTTATCCTAATTAGTAGTTAAGATTTATTAGAAGTCTTATTTAAATTAGGAACAAATATTATTTAAATTAGAGATAAAGTATAATTTTAGTCATATTAAAACTTTATTTTAGCCTATTTAAAGGCTTGCTCTATAATCATTTGAATAGAAAAATAATAAGAAAATACAGAGAAGCACTTTTTTTTCTTTGAAAAATATCACCTTCCGTGCATCTACGGCTATCGTGGCCCCTTTCTCACATGGTATCAGAGCCAATAACGGTCTTGTTGTTGTCACCATTGCTGCCATCTGTAATCAGAAACAAATTTAGAATATGATTTTTCAGATACACATCGTTTTTCTTTTGCGCTATGTCATTTGTTAAAGCACAGATTTTCTCTGTAATTCTTGTTTCTTTTATTGAAAAATGTAATGGCTATTTATAGTTTACAAAAGATATCTAACCTAGGAAAGTATAATTAGACAAAAATCACTATTGATTTCTGCACTAACAACAGAAATCTTATTCCTATTTTACAACCTAAATTAAATATGATATTAGGAAGTAATTTCCTAAATATCACCTAGAAAATATTCTGCATTGACAAATCTCCTTAATTTAAGAAATTAATCTCTGACAAATCTCTTTAATTTAAGAATCTAATCTTTGACATCATTTGACCACACTCGTTCTTTGGCTTCTTCCTCGTTGGAATCTTACATGAAATTTCTACTCGTTTAATTTTGTTGGTTCTTTATTTAATGGTTCTATCTTAGCCAATCAAAAAGATAGAAGAAAAAGGTTATAGTTTAGCCTTAAAAAGTATTTGATTCTATCTTATCCATCCGTTTCAAAAGATAACAAAAAAGGTTATAATTTTGCCTTCAAATCTATTTAGTTCTATCTTAGCCATCCGTTTCAAAAGATAGGAGAAAAGGTTATAGTTTAGTCTTAAAATGATTTGTTTCTATCTTAGCCATCCATCCAAAAAATAGGTGGAAAGGTTATAGTTTAGCCTTAAAAACTATTTAGTTCTATCTTAGCCAGCCATCCAAAAAAAATAGGTGAGAAGGTTATAATTTAGCCTTAAAAACTATTTGGTTCTATCTTAGCCATCTATCCAAAAAGATTGGTAAAATAGTTATAGTTTAGCCTTAAAAACTAAATAATATTTTTTAAAGGATTCTACATCAAAGGTTCAAGTTGGAATTCTAGTCTGTGTAACTACCAACTTGAAGGGGAGTGTAGATTCTTTTGATCACTTCGTACATCATTCACATAAGATCTTTTTAGTCAAGAACCGCGTGCTGGAGCATCTAGATCAAAGACTCCTAACCCGAGTACAGAGAGTATTTTTCTCGAAGAAACAACAACAACAAAAAAAGAGTATGCCATCACATTCAAGATCCAAGCTGGTGCTTTACTATGTTTGTTCACCAGCTTGAGGGGGAGTGTTAGTTATCCAAGATGTGTTAAAGCTTGAGGAGAAGTCTAAATTAACGAGGAGTGTTAAAAGTTTTTATTTAATATGCAATTAAAGTTTATCCTAATTAGTAGTTAAGATTTATTAGAAGTCTTATTTAAATTAAGAACAAATATTATTTAAATTAGAGATAAAGTATAATTTTAGTCATATTAAAACTCTATTAGCCTATTTAAAGGCTTACTCTGTAATCATTTGATATAGAAGAATAATAAGAAAATACAGAGAAACACTTGTTCTCTCTGAAAAATATCATCTTCCGTGCATCTACGGCCATCATGGCCCCTTTCTCACACAAAGATAGAAACTTGTTAAAAACTCAACATGTGCAACATGGATGAACTGGAGAGAAAACTCATACCCTCCTTTAGAATTATAATGAAACTTAGAAAAGTAGTAATGATTGATTTCTAAATGCCCCTTACCACAAGAAAGAAATGAACGATCATTAATAGATTATAACAAACCTATTTATGAAATCTCTTGTGTTTAATAATTGAAATTAAAGGACTCAACATTAATATTAAAATTTTAAGTGTTAAACAGTTAAGATATGGACCTTTGGAGAATTACTTTCCAAAAGCTAGAGGCTGGAGAGTGTAGTTCCATGTAATCCCCACAAAGAAATCCCGTACTTCCCTATGTGGAATTCAATTCTAATACTTGCAATTAGACACATCAATTCGCTGCACTGATTTGAGTACTTTTTATATTAATCTTGAGTCATTGCTATTTTTAGTTCTCCAATGGCCTTGTCTTAGAAACTGTGACATTTTGATACTTTTTTCCTTCAATAGTTTGTAATTAGATGCTGTTCTGCAGGCCAAGGGTTATCGTGTTGGACCAGTATATGATGATGTGTTGTCAATGGCTTGGTTTTTCCTTGAGCTTATTGTTAAGTCAATGGCATTGGAGCAAACACGTCTTTTCCATCATAGCCTTCCATTAGGTAGGATTATTTTACATAAGTATTTAAATGCGCATATGTGTAGGTATATATGTGCATGTGTTTATTATCTTTCTATATGTTATAGCAATTGCAACTGCTACATTTTTCTGTCATTTTCAATATAATTGATGGTTTAACAAGTCGATGTTGGATCTAAAATTATATTCATTCTTCCATATCGAGTCAGTAATATCTATTGTGTACTTTTATGATTTAACATTTTATTCATATTGTTCCATTACATTTTATCAACTTGTCATCATGTAATTTTAAATCAATGTTGGTTTTAACATTAAATTCATACTTTGATGCTAAAAGTCAACTATGTATTTTTAATTACTTTGAAATTTTAGTCCGCATGATTACATGAATAAAGCATGAAATTTAACATTGGACCCCACATTTTCAAAAACACCCTCATATGTGCAAGCTCTCTGATACGTGTACAGGATTCTGTTAAATGCTAATTCTTCAATGATTTCGGTTAGACAAAATTGAAAATTGCTTATGCGTTCTATCATCAATTTAAATAAGCTTTTGCTTTCTTTTAATACAGATGAAGATGTTCCTCCGATGCAGTTGAAAGAGGGCGTGTTTAGATGTATCATCCAGCTGTATGATTGCCTCCTAACTGAAGTTCACGAGCGTTGTAAAAAAGGGCTAAGCTTGGCAAAACGGTTGAACAGCAGTCTAGCATTCTTTTGTTATGATCTTTTGTCTATCATTGAACCTCGACAAGTTTTTGAATTGGTAAGTTTTTATTTGATTTAATTGGTATGTTTGTGCTTGGGTTCAAATGGTACTAACTCGGACATAATGCTTTATACACTTATTAGTTTCAGAGTCTAGTGTGTCCCTAAACCACTGCATGCTAAGAAAACCTATTTTATTTGAAATTTGTTTCATTTCCTTTTTTAGATCCTACAGTTGCCCCTTTTTTCAGAAACAACCAAAGGGTTCACATGATTTAAAATTTTAATTTTAAAAATTCTGATCTGCATATTCTTGTTCTAGGAGTCATGGATTACTGCTATTTCATTTAATACTTGAGATTGCTAAGTTTTGATCTTTGATTAGTGATTAGTGATTAGTGATTAGTGAAAGTGAAACTAAGATCTGATGCCTGTTGGTGATTACTATTATTTATATCTGAATAAAGCCTATCCTTCTTGTTTTGATGAACTGTAAAAAAATTAATCACAGTTAACTTAAAAACTGAATCTATCTGAAAGATCAAAAGTTGTCAAACATAGGAATAGGAGAATATGCTTTCCTAGTTCACATAGATTATTTCTAGATTTGTGATAAAAGGTTGACAGAAGCTTTTCCTAAGGTACTTAACATCCTTAAGAAAAAGGTGAATTATCTATTTATCAAACTATCTACAAACAAATTGGAAAAAACATAACAAAGATGATTATTATCACTTCTGACAGTCATCATCATATCATTTCTAGTATCAGAATTTTTATCCATATATTACCTTTGTTTGCTTTTGAATCAATCATATCCACACTATGACAACCAAGATATGGAGTACGATAAACAAGAAAGTTTTAAGAAGCTATGAAATGGCTTAATTCTATATTAGTTAAATGTTTGTCCAGATGCCTTAACCCTTAATGAATGCTCAAAGATAAAAATCCATCTGCCTAACGTTGAACAGTGTGCTCCAATTCTCCGACATTGCAAACCCAAGATTCAGCAGAGAAAGAATTGAAAACAGTCTAAGTCTTGCTTTTCCAATACGGCAATACCTCATAAGCACAAATGAGAACCTAATATAGATATAGAATGAGTAAGACAATAACTAAAAGTTTCATTACCAAACAACATAAATGGTCAATGTTAATGAATTCCTCCAATAGTGTGACAAAAAGGAATTATATAGATGGATGTTTCATAAATTATTGATCTAGAAAAATGTCTACATAAAAATAAGAGCTGTGAAATATAAAAAGAATAACATATTTAAAATTAAAGAAACTGGTACCTTCTAATTGTTGATCAAAATTTTGTTTCTTTTGTTAATGTAGATCTGATTGCTCTGTTTTAGAATGGACAAAAGTAATTAGGTTGGTGCTTGTGTGCAATTAGTCAGTTACTCTAAAAGTCCATTCATCCACAATTCAGAATTGAAAAAATAATTTAGGTTGTTGAAGTTGGATTTGGCATGGCTCCCTAGTCCTTCACGTGTGCAGTGAATCAGCATGGCTCCTTCATATGCCACTGGTTGGAACTTGGAAGCATGTCTTATTTCTTTTTAAATTTTTAGTCCACCTTATATTTGCATTTTTTTGGCACGACTCATGAGCAGTTTGCTTTATGTATGAGGAGAGAGGAAAGGGAAAATGATTTTTCCAGTGTTTTAGTGTATGACACTGAAAATATTAAAATGTTGCAGGTGTCCTTGTACCTGGACAAGTTTTCTGGTGTATGTCAATCAGTTCTGCATGATTGCAAGCTAATATTTCTGCAGATAATTTGTGATCATGATCTTTTTGTTGAAATGCCTGGGAGAGACCCCTCAGATAGGTACTTTTTTCATCCTCTGCAGATAATATGTGAATTGTGATCATGATCTTTTTGTTGAAATGATTTCTGTTTTATTTCATGTCTTAAATAATGGAGAACACCCTCTATATAGAGGGAGAACTTAATAACTGGGATGTATAGTATGGTAACAATGTTTTCTTGTTGCTGTGCTACTATCTTCAATTGTAACAAAAATTCCTTCCTGTTATAAATCTGGAATAAAGGCTTCAACGTCTAAGTGGATTGCATGAAGGAATTTTATGGTGTGTTCCAAGTTAATTAGAGTACAGTGTTTAAGGATATTTTTTAATCACAAATACTCCTACATAGGAGACTGTTGATGGAGGGGGTGGGAGTGGGGTGTACTAAATGATGAGAAGTAACTCTACATGATTTTACATGATTGCTTGTACAGTTTTAGTATTCCTATCTTTCATCTACTTGAGTTCCAAAATGAGGAAGTTCCAAGATTGACTTAAAACAACGCGTAGAATATAAAAAGTAAATCAAAGTAAAATAAACTCAGAGACTTATCTTATATCTGCTAGAAATCTGGAAATTATCATTTAATCCGACTAAACTCATGGAAATAAAGCCAACAAATTTTTATACTTGAGAAACATAAAAATGACTTAGTGGCATTGCTTCAACTTAAATAAGGTCCCAAAAATAGCAAATAAAGACCATAATCTCAATTTTTGTTGGCAATTAACCTTGGCTTGCTTTCATGTAATTCCCATTCATGCCACCTGTGTGTAAATGGTCAAATTCTAGATGTTTAACTGACACTGTATCGTGCCCAATTAGTGATGTTAGTTTGTTTATAGTAATCTTATTAGTTTACCTTAAATATAGAATAAAGATTCCAAGCAGTCCCCTCCTCTCACACACCCCAATTTCTATCAAGTTTTATTTTTTGGTATTGTGTTTTTCCAACCAAACCTTAAGTAATTAGCAGCTGAAATGCTAGGATCACTCATTTGAGATTTGACTAAGTGAATGTTGTGCTTTAGGAACTATCTTTCATCTGTCTTGATTCAAGAGCTTTTCCTTACTTGGGATCATGATGATTTATCTCAGCGTGCTAAGGTGAGTAACTCACCGTGACTTGGGATAAAATATGGTCAACTGTTTCAAAAATCATGCGTATAACTTTTTTTTTCTGAAAATAACTTTTGTTTTGCGTGATTAGGCAGCTAGAATTTTGGTGGTTGTTTTATGTAAGCATGAGTTTGATGCTCGGTATCAAAAACCTGAAGACAAGTTGTATATCGCTCAATTATATTTTCCTCTCATTGGTCAGGTAAGTTGTACTTTAGTAATTTTATGGCCTCTCAATAATTAAGGATTAGGCATAGATTATAACATTGTTGATTTTGCATCTTAATGATAGTGCAAATAGTATTATAATAGTCTACACCTAAATGAGCTTGAAGTATAAACAAACTAATGTTAAGTGTCAAATTACATGACTGTTTGGTGTCATATTTGCATCATCCAAAAAATTCTACATATATGCTACTATTTTCTGCTGCTTGAGTTTATAGCATCTTTCTTAAAATGTAATATAGTACGAATGGAGAACAATATTATTTGTTGAATTTCAGAGCTGAAAAAAATAAGTTGTTTAGAAAGAAAATTGAGTTCCTGTATGTTTTTAGAATTTTAGCCTAAGGCTAAAAATATGTATGTTTTTAGATTCTAGATGAAATGCCCGTATTTTACAACTTAAATGCTGCGGAAAAGCGTGAAGTTCTGATTGTTATCTTGCAAATCGTGCGGAATCTGGATGATGCATCAGTTGTCAAGGCTTGGCAGCAGAGCATTGCTCGGACTAGATTATTTTTCAAACTCATGGAGGAATGCCTGGTTCATTTTGAGGTTGCTAAACATTCAATTTCCTTTCTTTGTGCAAAATTTTATGTTGGTTCAGTTATTTTATTAGATTAGGTAGCTTCATGTTGGTATTAAGGTTTTATTTGTTTATGTTTAGTGTCACCTTTTTTTTGTCATGGTGCAAATCTTGGCCTCTGTTGGTGTCTTGATATTGAACTCCGTTATTATTGGGCTTAAGTTTTGTGGGGAAACTTTGAGTAGATTAATACATTTTGCAGTTCAAAATGGGTTAGTGGCACCATTTTCCACAGGATCATTCCATGATCTCTTTGATACTGGATTGCTACCAACTAGCCTCTCTTGCATGTGTAACGGATAAATGAGCATCTGTATATATATATATATATATATATATATATATAGGGGTGGTACTAAGTAGAGGGACCTGTGGGGGCCACAGCCCCCAAAATTTTGGAAAATTAGATTTTTAGCCTCTTAACATTTTAAATATTTAATTTGGTCCCCGGAATTTTTAAAAATTAATATTAAATTTCAATTTTTTTGGAAATTTTAATTGAATTCCTGCCATACTTTTTAAAAATTCTGATTGTCTCAGTTTTTCAAAAATCTTAGTTATACCCCAAACTTTTTGAAATTTTGTAAGTAAAACCTATTTTTGTAAAAATTCAATTTGTCTCTATTTAAAAAAAATTAAGTTGCCTCCTGCAAACTCTTTTTTCAAGTTCCGACACTGTATATATATGCGACTGCTTACCTCTACTCAAATTATTGGAAATCCCTTTACTAAACCTAAAGAATAAATAAATAATTTCAAGAATAATTTGATATTTCATTTGTGTGTATGTATACATACAATAATATAGACTGCTATATGTATAAGAAAGTACATAATGATTTGCAATTTTTTCCTACTACTTGAACTGCTATATGCTGGTAAGCTAATCAAAAGAGGAAAAAAAATACTGAAACAAACTGACTAATTTACGCTGTTGGGTTTTGAAGATTGCTTGCTGAAATGGACATTTAGAGTTGTATATGCACATCCTTGTTTATGTTTCAAATTCTGCTTGCCTAGCCTTGCTAGACTCTCCTATCCTAGTCAATACTTTTGAACAGTATGAGCTTTTCAGATGTGATATGGAAATTTTTCTGCAGCAGGGTCATTTTTACTTATCAACCTTCTAATTATGCTAAATTTGCATATTCTTACAGCACAGAAAGCCTGCTGATGGTATGCTTATAGGTAGTAGTTCTCTCAATCCCGTGGGTGATGGACCTACATCCCCAAAATATTCTGATAAGCTTTCTCCTGCAATCAATACTTATTTATCTGAGGCATCAAGACAAGAAGTTAGAGTGAGTTGTATTATCGTCCTTTCATCTATTGCTTGTAAATCTAGAAGTTCATTTGTTTGCTAGTGTAGGTTCTTGATTTTTTAGTAGATACAGAGAACTGCTTGTGCTAATTATGTTGTACACTGATTGCTCTATTGCAGCCTCAGGGAACTCCTGAAGATGGTTACTTGTGGCAGAGGGTGAATTCTCAGTTGAGCTCCCCAAGCCAGCCATATTCCTTGAGAGAAGCTCTGGCCCAGGCTCAATCTTCTAGGATAGGAGCTTCTGCCCAAGCACTTAGAGAATCTTTGCATCCAATTTTGCGACAAAAATTGGTACAGTTGTATCAGAATGTCATGTTTTTCTCCAAAAGATAAAAAAGGAAGAAATTTCCATTACCTTTATGGGGTCTCGATCTGGATTTAGCCTTAGTAGCTCATGGTTTTCTTGCTTGTTTCAGGAGCTTTGGGAAGAAAACTTGAGTGCTGCTGTTAGTCTTCAGGTTTTGGAAATAACTGAGAAATTTTCTGCAATGGCAGCATCCCATAGCATTGCTACTGACTATGGAAAACTTGATTGTTTATCATCTATAATTATGAGCTTCTTTTCCCGGAATCAGCCACTGGTTTTCTGGAAAGCTTTCTTACCTGTCTTTAATCATATATTTGATCTTCATGGGGCAACACTAATGGCTAGGGAGAATGACCGTTTCTTAAAACAAGTTGCCTTTCATCTTCTTCGGCTTGCTGTCTTTCGAAATGATAATATCAGAAAAAGAGCTGTTATTGGGCTTCAGATACTCGTGAGGGTAGGCCCTTTGGCATTCTGAGGACTTATGTCCTTTGGCCAACTTTTATTGTTCAATCTGACGTTGATTATTTCTTCATTCTTGCAGAGTTCATTCTACTTCATGCAGACTGCAAGGTTAAGGGTAATGCTGACTATCACCTTGTCCGAGCTAATGTCTGACATGCAGGTGACTCAGATGAAGTCTGATGGGACACTAGAAGAAAGTGGTGAAGCAAGACGGCTTCGAAAATCCTTAGAGGAAATGGCAGATGAAGGCAAGAGCTCTGGCCGTTTGAAGGAATGTGGACTTCTTGAGAATGCTCTATTGGCTACTCCGGAAAGTTTTAAAGAGAATCGGTGGTCCTGGTCAGAAGTAAAATCTCTCTCTGGCAGTCTTCTTCTGGCCCTTGATGCTAGTCTGGAACATGCATTGTTGGTAAGTCTAAAAGATGTTAGTTTCTTCTTTGGATCGCAGTGAGACTGATTTTTGAAGAACTTATTGTTGTTGATAAATATTATTGTGTGAGGTACAGAGGAGAGTTTATTGTGGTTCACATCCTACATGATCCTTCAGTTTCCAGTATGATCTTCATGCGATCCATGTTAGATCAGAAAATTGTCTCTAAAACGTACAGTTCAACTAAGCTGAGATGCATCCTAACACAAAAAAAAGGTGGAATTAGTTAAATTATACAGTTAAGCATCATGACAGGACCATGCCCCATCTGAAGTGATAACAGATACTTACTTTCATCTTTTGGTGACAAAGTCCAGGACTCTTTCTACCGCTTTTGTCAGGGATGGTAGCTACAGCAGTTGATGATGGTGTTTTAGTGTGAAATCATGCACAGATGGGATTTGACTCACCAAAAGCAAACAGACCCTTTAAATGATTAAGCTAGTTTAACTTAAAATCAATGAAAACTATGTTGTTTTCACAACTTAAAATTGAGTTTGATAGTGGGAAGTAGGAACTGTTAACTGTTTTGTCTTCTGTTTCTGCTTGTCATCTGGAGGGGAAAAAAGGTTGCATTAACATCTAAACATCGTTCTGTTTGCAGTCTTCGGTAATGTCTATGGATAGATATGCTGCGGCTGAAAGCTTTTATAAGCTTGCAATGGCATTTGCCCCTGTTCCTGATCTTCACATAATGTGGTTACTGCATTTGTGTGATGCACATCAAGAAATGCAGTCTTCGGCTGAAGCTGCACAGTGTGCTGTGGGTGTTGCTGGTGTTGTAATGCAGGTTAGAAAGTTCTAGACTCTTGTTTGCGTGCTGCTATAGACTTCTAAGCAACATGACTATCTAATGTAGTAACTTTGGCCATTCTCACACTTAGGATCATTAAATGTTGGGAAATCATGAAGTTACATGTTATAGAAGTGAAATTTCACGAGTGAAAAGCATGAATTGTCTGTTTTTTCTCTTAATTTGAAAATTTTTGAGGAATAGTTTCTGAAGTACATAAAGGCCTTGCTCCAGAATTTAACAGATAGGAGGGGAAAGGGCTGTCAAAAAATTAGAAATTAAAAATGAACTTAAGCTTAAGATTTCTATTTATTGCAAATTTGTTCATATTTTGCTATTTTCTATGAATCTCTATGTTGTAGGCCCTTGTTGCTAGAAATGATGGTGTTTGGAGCAAGGATCATGTCACAGCCCTGCGTAAAATTTGCCCTATGGTCAGCAGTGAAATCACGTCTGAGGCATCAGCAGCCGAGGTTGAGGGCTACGGTGCTTCGAAGCTCACTGTTGACTCTGCTGTTAAGTACTTACAACTTGCAAATAAGCTTTTCTCTCAAGCTGAACTCCATCATTTCTGTGCAAGCATTCTGGAACTAGTTATTCCAGTTTACAAGAGCAGAAGGGCATATGGGCAACTGGCTAAATGTCATACATGGCTCACAAATATCTATGAATCAATCCTTGAGCAGGAGTCGAGCCCTATTCCTTTCACCGATGCTACTTACTATAGGGTTGGATTTTATGGTGAGAGATTCGGCAAGCTGGACCGGCAGGAATATGTTTACAGAGAACCTCGTGATGTGCGCTTGGGTGATATAATGGAAAAACTCAGTCATATATATGAATCTAGGATGGATGGTAATCATACTTTGCACATTATTCCTGATTCCAGACAAGTGAAGGCAGAGGAGTTGCAGCCGGGAACATGTTACCTGCAAATAACAGCTGTTGATCCAGTCATGGAAGATGAAGATTTGGGAAGCAGAAGGGAGAGGATCTTTTCACTTTCTACTGGAACTGTCCGTGCACGTGTCTTTGACCGTTTCTTATTTGACACTCCGTTCACAAAAAATGGCAAGACCCAAGGTGGATTGGAAGACCAATGGAAAAGGAGAACTGTTCTTCAGACTGAGGGCTCATTCCCTGCACTTGTCAATAGGCTCTTGGTGATAAAATCTGAATCACTTGAATTTTCCCCAGTTGAGAATGCAATTGGAATGATTGAAACTCGAACAGCAGCCTTACGAAATGAACTTGAAGAGCCTCGTAGTTCAGAAGGAGACCAACTGCCACGTCTCCAGAGTCTGCAGAGAATACTTCAAGGCAGTGTTGCAGTTCAAGTGAGCTCAACATTTTTTTCTTCAGTTTCTTGTTCATTTTTGTTTTCCCTTTGAAGTAATTATCTAGGTAGGAGTGCTTTCCACACTTAAAAGACACTTAACACATGCAGGTGAACAGTGGCGTTCTGAGCGTGTGCACAGCTTTCTTATCTGGTGAACCTGCCACCAGGTTACGATCTCAGGAGCTACAGCAACTTATTGCTGCACTCCTTGAATTTATGGCCGTTTGCAAGCGAGCAATTCGAGTACACTTCAGACTAATCGGGGAAGAAGACCAAGATTTCCACACACAACTAGTGAATGGATTCCAGTCCCTCACAGCAGAGCTATCTCATTACATCCCCGCGATTCTATCAGAGCTCTGATGATATTGTAAGCATTACTTGCTCCATAGTTTCTTTCTGGTGCAAGCTGTTCATAAAGATTGTGATACATTCTTTTGTAGATCTATGGTGTTCAAATGATGATTGCTGATGTCTGTAATAACCAATTTGTTTTGTGTGTAATGGTAGATTAATTACTTATTGAAGCTATCCCTCCTTGCCTAAGCAAATTGGGTTAGGCGTTTTGGTCCCAACTCCCAAGTCTCATGATACTTCTAGCTTTCCTGATGGTCAGATGAGAATCAGGTCAGCTCGTCTGCCTAAACAATTATAGCACATCATGTAGTGTAGTATTAACAGAATTGGTCACACTTTACATTCACAAACACGAGAAAGTGCCAATTTCGACTTCGGTTTTTTTTTTTTTAGGTTGAACCCTTCATTGTTAGTATTAAATTTTGTAGCTTATTTGTATGCTAGTATTTCTCTTTTACTCGTAAAGATTGTACTTTTTATGTGTTGATGCATGATGCACATATTATAATTAGAAGTATGTCATCAATTCAGACGATAAATGTTAATTCAAATATGAACCGTCCAATTTTCTGTTGGTTGCTGTTGTTGCATTCATAAAAATGCAAAATAACTTCTTAAATTTCTATGATTATAGTTTTAATCAATTTAACTTTAAATCTTTAAAATGTAAAAAAGAAAAGAGTTCATGCCAAATTGATAAAACTATAAATGTGATGGACTAAAATTGTTATTTGTATTTTTTATGAATGTCATGTCGACAACTAATCAAAGATTTGTCCGAAGTTAGTAGGGTCGGGATTTTCAAGTAAAAATGGTAATAGGGATTTAAATGTCACAAAGCTTAAGATATTAGGAGTAGATTTTAAATTTGGAAAAGTACACGGACGGTCATATTATTGTTTGAAGATGCACAATTCATAACGTTAAATATAATTTTTGGTGCTCCATTTTGGTATTCTGTGTGATGTGACACCCAATTTATTTTTGGTGCAATTAGGTAATAATTGGCTGTCTAACATTTTTAAATTACACATAATCAATTATAATTGTTTATATGTTTACGACTTTAAAACCGTTTAGTTAAAATAATACTATATGTTACATGTTCAAGAGTTCTATAAACCCATGTAAATTTTAAAAAAGGTACTTAATTGCACCAACAATACAAGTTAGATACCACAGTGCATATAAATAACAAAATTAGGTACTAAAAGTTATATTTTCCCTTAAAACAAAACCGGATATCCGTAGAGGGTGACGGGATTTTGGGTGAACAATGTTGGGTATTTCCCCTCCACACAGATGAAAGACTCCAACCAAAACCATCAACTATGAATTATCCTCCTCTGCTTCTGTTCTTCACCACACGATATTCCTTTTCCACAACCAGATAAATCTCTTCACTTTTGTGTTTAATCCCCAATCTTGTTTCAGCCACAGGGATTGGAGCCATGCTCATTAACTGCTCTTATGTTTCTTCTACTTGTCCACCTGCTTCTGTTTCTTCCTCTTCCACTACTTATTTACCCAGCAGATTATCCACTTCCAGACCACCGTGCTTGGAGTTCCCATTAAAACCCAGAACCCACCTCGGGAAATCCCATTCTCCTTCCGTTTCTTACTCGAGCAAGACCAATTGGTTGTGTCCTTCTACCAATAGGATCGGTTTCAGGCCATGTGCTCTTTCCGGACTCGATTTTGGGAACGTTGAGTCTGTGCTGGAAGCCGCCGGTGTCTTGACTGCCATCATTGTTGTTCACGAGACCGGTCACTTCCTCGCTGCTTATCTCCAGGGAATCCGTGTAAGTAAATTCGCTGTTGGTTTCGGTCCAATTTTAGCAAAGTTGAATGCCAATGATGTAGAGTATTCTCTTAGAGCTTTCCCGTTGGGTGGATTTGTGGGGTTTCCCGACAATGATCCGGACAGTGATATTCCTGAAGACGATGAGAATTTGCTTAAGAACAGACCTATATTAGACAGGGTCATCGTTATTTCCGCCGGTGTCGTCGCCAATATTATTTTTGCCTACGCAATCATCTTTACTCAAGTCTCTTCTGTTGGATTACCAGTGCAGGAGTCATTCTCTGGGGTGCTCGTCCCGGATGTTATACCCTTTTCGGCCGCTTCCCGCGACGGCCTTCTTCCCGGTGATGCTATCCTTGCTGTGAATGGTGTTGAATTGCCGAAAACTGGGCCTAGCGTAGTTTCTCGAGTTGTTGACATTATAAAGAAGAATCCCAAAAGAAATGTGTTCCTGAAGGTGGAGAGGGCGAAGCAGGATCTCGAAATCCGGGTTGTTCCGGATGAGAATTATGATGGAACAGGAAAAATTGGAGTCCAGTTATCACCAAACATTAAGATAACTAAATTGAGACCCAATAATATCTTTGAGGCCTTCAATTATACTGGAAAGGAATTCTGGGGTCTCACTTATAAAGTTTTGGATAGCTTGAAGCAGACTTTCATGAATTTCTCGCAATCAGCAAGCCAAGTTTCCGGCCCTGTAGCTATTATTGCTGTGGGTGCCGAAGTCGCAAGGTCCACTGTGGATGGCCTGTATGAGTTTGCAGCTCTTCTGAATCTTAATCTTGCAGTCATTAATCTTCTCCCTTTACCTGCTTTGGATGGTGGTTCACTGGCCTTGGTACTTCTAGAAGCCGTTAGAGGCGGACGGAAGCTTCCTCTAGAGCTGGAGCAGCGGATTATGTCATCTGGTATCATGTTTGTGTTACTCCTTGGATTGTTTCTTATTGTCAAAGACACACTAAACCTTGAGTTCGTTAAAGATTTGTTATGATTATCGAATTGCCTTTTGAAGTTCTAATGTCACTTGTGTTGAAAACACATTCTATGGAGATAGAATCAGATGAATTCGATCCATGCATACGGTGTTTCGTAAAGAAGATGAACTCATGATTCTTGCTTCTGCAATAGATGCTATACTGCAGGGTACTTTTAGTGTACTGGTTTCCTTTGATTCCATTAAGATTTCTATATTCCCCATACTGTTGTAAACTAAGATTACTCTGAAGATTGTAATGTAGAGGAACGATGGATCCAGGTTATGGACTCCAAGAGCTTGTTTCCGTTACATGATACTGTCATTGACAATTACATTCTGATTGATATAATTTCTTGTTTAGAGTAGGAATTGTGCTTTGAATTGATGATATAGGCATCTTGTATTTGATATTGTTATGTGCTGATGATGCCTGCCGGTCATTTGAGTTGCTGGAGAAAGAGAAGCTCATGTTTTCACTAAAATTCCTCTGTTCATTGAACTCATGGAGTAGAATAGTTCCAATGGTAAAAGATGATGTATTTCGTCTTTGTGTGCATTATTGAAAGGTCGTCCGTATCGGGTCTCTGTAAAATCAGATCCGAAAGTAGTTGGTTAATAAAACAGATATTAATGATTAAAGAAAAAAAATAAGTTTACTGTGAAATCTCTACTCCTATAAATTTTTTGGTTAAGCATTCTTTTCATTGCTTTGCTAATTTGTTTGACCAATAACCACTTGTACAATTTTTAATTTAAGTGTAAATTAGTTTCAACCGATCGTTGAGGGATATTTAGAAGGGAGGGAATTCATCTCAAGGAAGGTTTAGATGTAATTGATATTCATCGGGAATAAAGAACCACCGCTGCCAGGGGCACCACCACGACCACGACGATCAACCCCTCCATTTAGTCCACCACCATCCGCACCCAGGCCACACCTCCAAAAAATTCTTTGCCACCTCCATCTCTACCTCTGTGCACCAGAAAGTTCAGACTCCCCTAATGGTGGCATTGGTGTAGGAGGTACAGTTGTTATACCCTATAGGAGTGGCTGTAGGGATCATAATGCAATTATTATCATAACACAAATAACTTTTCTTTCGGCCAATGGATCGAATATAATCGTAAAAATACAAATAAAAAAAAAGTATTGAACGTATAAAACATAAAAAAAATAAGAAGCTGAAACAGCTGCAATGTGTGTAAATCTATACCCTACACTACTTACAAATCTCCTGGAAGATAAAGTTATTCAAAAGAATAAAGATTTACAATATCCGGATGCTCGCACTCTTCAAATTTCTGCTATGAATACTGTACATGATCGTCTCCGAGCTGTGATGTGATGCTTATAGTGCAGACAGATTTTGGACATAATGTCACCTCATCCTGTTTCTGCATGGTTCTCAATTTCGTCTCTGGCTTGCTTCTCTCCGGCTTGCTGCTCGTCGTGCTGTGAAGCCAACAGTTGTTGGTCGAATGGATCTTTGGCGCACCATTTCGACGTAAACCGGATCATCCGACAGCCCTTCATGTCTTATCCACTGTATCATTCCATGGTACATTGGAAAGAAGCGCATCTGAATTGCATTGTATAAGAAGTATGGCGTAAGGGTGGCGATGACGACAAAAAGAGTAATGAACCAGTACGAAGGAGACGAGGCAAGAGCTTCGATGAAAACTCTGTAGGCATCGGTGGAGAAACTGGGAGGCAAGAGACCATACACCACTTGAAACAGGTACCAGAATCCAATGGAACCCCAGATGACAATATGTTGTATCAAGGTGAAGTAACTAATCGAAAGGGCCAGCTGCAGGTTCACAACCCAGACAATGCATGTGTACATTGTTCCCGTAAAAATGTCTCTACTAGCAGTTTTTCCGTCATCGTTGAAGGCTGGCAGCTCTAGTGCTCGAGCGCAGAAGAAAAATACGATTATAGCACTGTAAAATCCATTAAACATCCAGCTCACAATGCGCCGCCAGCTAAAGAGAACGTTCTGCACTCCTTCTTGGTATAACAGAGGAAACTGCCACAAATTACACGCATACCAGAAGAGGTTAATTAATAAAACATCCGTCTCTCACAATATATAGGTTGCTAGGAATAACTGAAAACTCAGAAAAGACACCTACCTTGAGACAGAACCGCGGAGATACGTCCTGGTCAAAAACTCCCATAGCAATTACGGGAAGTGATGAGAAGAAGACGTTGTAGAGTGACAAATACCAATCGTTGTACGCAGGTTGTGCTGAAAACGACGCATACAACTCGTATAGAAAGATTGTGAAACCGAATGCAATGTTCTTGTAGAAAAAGTAGCATATCTGTAACCACAACAATAAAAAGGCAATTAGGCTTTCAAGCCAAATTGATAACAAATGTTTTATTAACTTCATGAATCACAGTGAGTTGAGCAACAGAATGAAAGTATTACCATTGTCGAAATTCTCCTGTAACACCAATGTCCATGCACAAGTAGCAAGCGTTCCAAGTATCGAAACTGAGCGATTGCTATATCACTTGACATCACAGCCTGCATTAGACAATAAAAACAAAAATCAGAAAATTGTGGAGAATTGAACTTCTTTTCCGTGTTACCATACTCCCATCGCTCAGTGTAAATAAAGCCATAAAGGATTTAATATCATTATTTATTTAATTTTTAGACTTCTTTAAACTTGAAACACTAGAGTCAGAGTATTGTCAATTAAATACCTGCATTCCTTCAACACCACTGATTCCGATTCCAATATCCGCTTCTTGAAGCATTCCCACATCATTAGCACCATCTCCAATAGCTAACGTTGTTTTCCCGGTTCCAGATTTTACTAGTCTTGTAACCTATGAATTTCAGTTGTGTCATTTAAAGAGATAACTATTTACTTGAAGCAAGGACTAAATATGACATAGGGGAAGTGGAATCAAGAATCAACTCAAAACATAGTAACATCACCAGAAAGATGTGAACGTACCAATGCTTTCTGTTTCGGTGAAGAACGGCAGCAAATTACAGATGCACAACCAATGGCAAGAGCTAGAAAATTTTGCTTCATATCATCCTCTAGAGCATAAGCAAGCGATTTCCCATCAATAATTAAGGCAAATGCCTCAGATATTGCACTTAATGCAGAGACCTGAGCCTTTCCTGAAGCTATCTGTTCCAGGACACTTTTTCTCGATGCCTGAAAGAACAAACGTTCCATCAATACCGATACAAATATTTTAACTATACAACTAAACTACGCACAACATATAAATTACACATGCAGACACTCATGAAGCACAAAATCCTTATAAAATAATTATTTTACCTTGATAATAGCATCCTTGTCTCCAGTTTTCTCCAATGACTGGATTTCTGGAGCATCTAAAGTAATTATAATCTGCTTCATTCCTTGTCTAAGCAAACTACAAGCGAAACTGCAAATTTATAAAGTTTGGTTAGAGATCAAAGCGAGTTAATTAAAGTTGGTTTTATTTTAAGCTGTAATAGAGAAGGAGAAACTCAGGAACCATACCCAATATTGATGGCTGTCTCCATCTTGTCTCCAGTCAACACCCATAGCTTAATCCCAGCTTGAGCAAGCTTGTCAATGCAGTCAGGGACCTGTAAGGTAAAAATAAAGGAAAAATCATTAGTCCCCTACTCTGCCTCCTAAAACAAAGGTTAAACTACACTTGCATATTCCAGCATACCCCATTTTGGAGTTTGTCTTCGACAGCTGTAGCCCCTAAGAGAATTAGATCCCTCTCAATTGTGTCTGCAACTTCATCTATTAAGGTTTCGCGATCTGCACTAACTGAGTTTTTTGCCTCGCTGAACTTCTCGTTAAACACTTTGTATTCATTTTCTGGAAGTTCACGATATGCTAGAACTAGGGTCCTCAGGCCTGCATCAGCGTACTCATTCATGTGCTCCCTAGTATCCTCTTCAAACTCACGACCACCCTTGGCCAGCATTTCAAACATGACACTGCATACGAAAAACATTATGATGATATGTGGTGCAATCAAAAAGGAAACAAGTGTTATGGTGCTTGTCGAGAACTCAATTTAGTCTATAGATACTAACCTGTCGGCACCTTTGGAAAGTAGAAGAATTTTTCCCTCTTCATCCCTCACAACTACAGACATCCGTTTTCTGCTGCTGTTAAACTCTATAACATTCAAAAGTTTATATGACCTGAAAAATGAAAATTAGTTAAACATTAAGATATGTTCCTATTGGTTCATGTGCCCAGTGAACATGATTTCAAGATGATTCTACAATGCTAGTTACGTGCAGAAAATAACATAAGATGATAACATAGTGACATAATGTCTACTTGGTTAAGGCATGTGGAGATCCTTACCTGTCAACTGTCCGTCCAGAGACAGGATCCAACTCATGTAGGGAGATGCTTGTCTGTGTCCTGTTGTGGAATTCAAAACCTAGTACTCTTGCTGCAATCACAAATGCTGCTTCATCAGGTGATTCAGCCTCATATGAAATTTTCCCCGACTCTTCGTCCACTTCAGGTATTGCAGTATGACAAATTGCTAACAGACGGAAAAACTTCTGGATGACATCCGCACGAGGCTCATTAACCCAGTTTCCATTCATGATCCTTTCATCCTTAAAGTTAAAACCTTTAATGGCTGGGGTATCAGCAGAACTCACAACAAGATTTGGGCCATCTTGTTCACGGACGGGTGAACCTTTCCTTCTATCCATTGCCCTCTCAACTTCTGTAACACCGCGTCCATAAGCTGTACCAGCCACAGAACACTTGATGAACTCCATCGAATTACAAGTTAGTGTTCCTGTCTTATCAGATAATATTGTATCGACTTGACCAAGCTCTTCGTTCAAATTAGAGGTACGGGCATGTGCTGGTTTGTCGGCCTCCTCGTAATACATGTGAATATCTTGATTGATGAAGATGCTCTGAAGAACTTTAACAATTTCTATCGACACATACAAGGAGATAGGAATGAAGTAGCTATATAGAAGAAGAGCCGTCAGGAAATGATAAATTGCTGCAGCTGGAGCTCTTCTAGGATCAAAGAAAATTTCGGAACTATCAGGTCTAAGATACCATCTCCTTCTAATCCTTCCATTTTCAAGGTCATTATCAGTTTCAATCCCAAAGAAAATAGAACCAATAAATCCCATTACACATACAATGCCAAACATTAAGTAGATAATAAGATCCATCTGCTTCTCGATTTTGCTTCTCTTGGAAGGAGGGTCAGTAGCATTCTGCATGACTTTGGTGTCATGACCAGTGAACACAACAGCTCCATATATGTAATCTGTATTCCGGAGTTTCGAGTCTCGAAGGAGAAGTTGTTGAGGAGAAAGGGGATATTGTTGCTCTTCAAACTCCATAGTTCCAACAAAAGTGTACAAATTCGCATTCGGATCCTCACATTTAATCATAGCCTTAAAGTCCCGAAAATTATAGTCATCATGTAAGGATGAAGTTACCTCTAGCGCTTGTTTCAACTTCAAATTTGTTTCTCCATCGAGGTTCATCGTCTCAACGTAACAAACCGCGTCGTCGTAACTAGACGCAAGCAAGATAAGGTCCGTTGGAAAGAATTCATCTTTCTCCACCTTCACAATATCTCCTACTCTAAGATTCTTCCATTCAGTATAATCAAAGTTACCACCACCTCGATGAACTTTCGTCTTTCTGTTGTTCACCTCATTATCCTGAAGAAATCACAGATTGTACCACAAAATTTAGAACAAAATAAAAAACAACAACCAAGGTATAGATTATAGAAACTTTACCTACAAGCTAATTCAGGGGAACAGAAGTAAAAAACAGATTTGAGACATGTTTTATGAACAAGCAACAACAACAACAAAGACAGTAATAAAGTGCAAAGGAGAGAAACCTGTTGTTTTCGGCGCCAATCCTCCACACCTTCTTTGATCATGGTAGCTCCAATAACGATGATGAGAGGTACAATAGCACTAACAGCTGAATAAGGAGCAAGAGCAGTGAAGGAAAGTATACCAGTAACCAAGAAGTAGAAGTTAGCAACTCTCCTAAATTGCTCGAACAAAGACTTGGGCAAGAATGTAGCAACGTTGTACTTGGTCGTACTGACATAATTGTCCGGGTAACGGTGGATTCCCGCCTCCAAGGAACTTGGTTCATTGCAATGAACAACCCTGGAGAATCCTGGACCCCCAATCTGTGAATGGTCTTCTTTGAATGAAGCTTTACCACATCCAAGTCCATAGATCTTGCTCATCAACACCTTCCTCCTCTTCCCACCACCCATTTCCCCTTTTTTCTCTAAAACAATAATTATTTTACTAAAATCAATATATGCACCTCTAATTTCTTCCTGTATATCCTCCTCCTGATCTTATCTTCACCCAAAAACTATATATGTACAGTATATATGTACGTATATATTCAGCTACAAGAAAAGGAGGAAATTTTATATAATAAAAAGAGAAATACAAGTTTACAGATAAAAAAGGAAGTTTGGGTTTCTGTTGGTTGAGCTCAAAGCTCAGAAAATGAATAAAAAATGAACTTTTCTTGCAAATTAAAAGTTGAAACTGGAAAAAGGTTTATACTTTAGACAGAGAGAGAAGGAGAAAGAAGAGAAGATAAATAGATTTGAACAAAGGATAACAGAGTTTTCAAGAGATCAATGGAATATGTAAGAATTAGTCTTGAAAGAGAAAGATGAACAGGAAGAGAAGGTTCATAGAAAGAGAGGATGATTGTTAACATGATATTTTCAAACAAAAATACTTTTTTTGATTATGAAAATTAATATGAAGAATTAAGGAGCCGAGATGGATTCATGTTCTTGGTTTCCAGTAAAAAATTCGTTCTTTAATCATCATCACCAGAAAATTTTGATTTGAACGACGACTTTGGACTTTTTTTCAGTTTTGGAGGCCAAGGAAAATAAATTTTAAATTATGGGTAGATCAATATGGACCGTTTTTGTATAGAAATTCTACAATATTATTTTATTTGCTTTAGGAGGTGGCGTGGGGATCCGGAAAAATAAATTCCAAGCAATTGAAAGTGCCAATCCTGACCGTTGGTTTCTTATTTCTAGGTCTTTTATAAGAAGTTTCTTCAAAATTTAGAATTCTAATTTTGTAAAAATGAATATGTAAAAGGACTTTCTGAGATATAAATACACGGAAAAAATAACATAATTATTTTATAAACAAAATTAATATATAAAGTATGATTCTGTTTAAGGAAATTTTAAATTAAAGATGTTATATAAAAAATTATTTATTAAAATTAAATGTATAATGTAAATAATTTAAATTAATGAAATCTTTAAAATTGAAAAAACCATTAAGTTTTTTTAAACGATACTATTATAAATAAAATAAATTTACTTTAATTAACTTATTTTTATTGGGTCAACGTCCTTCCAGAAATACCATTGGTTCAATCCGTCACCTCCTATGTCATACATAGTATTTAATTAACAACTGTCATCAATTATGTCCACGTCGTATACATAATTACATCACCCCTTTTTTCTATCCCTTTTCTGAAGGATTATATTATAAGTACAACTTATCACATCAATTGTGATCCATAACTAATACAAATTATTTGGTCCGCCACTAATTAATTATATAATTAATATAATTTTTAGAAATTATATTTTTAAAATAACACATAAATTATAAATAAAAATTTATTAATTGAAAAAATAAATTAAAATTTAATGATAAAATAAATAATTATTATTAAATAAGACTACCACTAATGATATAATTCTCCCCTTTTTCTGTTTCCTCTAATAATTCACCAGGGTCTTGGTAGTTGGTTCAACGCAGGGCTGCTTCCACGTGCACAACGAGAAATGCATGCGGAAAGGGTTTAGTTTATGCATCTCGTGATCGTGATCAGAGACGGATATATAATTTTTATATTAAATAATATAAATTTAATAAATTTATTAAAAATTTGAAAAATAATGAATGTGAAGTTATATTATTAATGTAAAAATATAAAAAATGGTTTTATATATAAAAAATTTAAACTTTTAGAGATGTAAATGTCTGATAACACCAATCGATCTATCTTTATTTATAAAAAAGTAAAATTTGAATTTTAGATAAACTAAATAAAAAAATTAATTTTTGTGATTAAAATTAAAAAATGTTATAATATTTTAATTTATTTTTTTAAGAAAAGCAAATAACTCATCAAAATTTACTTGTAATCAAATCATAAAATTTGTCTTTTTTTTAGGCTTATAAAGTTTTTGTCCTAATTAATTTGAATTGATTTCTGTTATACATTTAGTTTTAATAAGTGAGTCTCTGGTAAAAATTTAGTATATACATAAAATCTTAAACTTAAAGTCTATTTAAGCAATACTAAACAACTTACCACTTGGATTGATCTAAATTACAAAATTTAAGACGAGACAAAATATAAATTTTTTATTGATTTAAAGAAGGATGTGTATAGTAAAATATTCATTTAAAATTCAAGTGGAAGATGCGGTGGCGGAACATTGGAGGGTTTGAGAGTTTACTCCTTTTCGATTGTTGTTTTTATATATTACATAATATAAAAAAAATATAATCTATTTTAAATAATTACCTTCTCCAATAAAGAAAATAAATATATATATTTTGGTTTCTCTATAAAAAAAAAATAGTTTCGCCCTGTGCACAGTTATTAGTTCAGAAACTTTTAAGATAAACGCATAAAATCTAAAAATTAAAGATTAATATAATTTATAAAGATTAAAGTTTTTAAAAATTAATTTATAAAAATAAAAAAAATTAAATTAAATGTATAAAGCATAAAACCTTCAGGGTAAACATCTCTCTCCTCTAAGATCTACCTAGATCCTCCCCTGGTGCAATATTTCCATGCCAAACCTAAGTCTATGACTGCCATGCAGCAGCAGCACTCCATTATGTGTCCTATCACGTCACAGTTACATTTTAATCCGTAATTAATTAGTTAGTAAGTGAATAAAGGCATGCACTTTAATAAATACACTGGATAATCACTTTTGGATTTGCAATTACAACACGTGTTTATTACAACCAACCTACATGTCCTCACCTATCTACTACCCTTTATGATACATAGACTAATTCAATTAACAAACTTAATTACTGCAACTAGTGACTTGATTTGCAAGTACTTTATATCTATAGCTATAGAACCGGTTCTAGATTAGTTGTTGTTACGTATTCGATAATCATCGAGGGAATTTTTGTATTTCTTTAAATTAGACGTTATATTGATATACAAACGAAAAACGAGTAAATAAATTTTACAAATGATTGGTATTAACAGTTTTGATTGTATCAGAAAAACGTTTTTTGATATTAAATTCTTGTCCGTTCATAATCAAAGAGTGTATCGTGATAATTACTACACGAACATTAAATTATCGTTTAAAATAAAATATTATTTTTATGATTAAGATATAATTTATCAATTCATTTAAATTATTCGTGCTGTTTGTCCCATGCCATGCATAATAATTTTAAGTGTTGTCTTAAGCTAACCAATCCTCAATCTTTCAACTGCAGTTTTGTGTTTTATGCATGCAGACAAAAGGAGGTGACATCACACGTGCTTCTTAATACAAATAATTACTTACTAATTATTAGGGGCGGAGTCAGAATTTTTTTAAGGGTATCATTTTCTTAAACAATATTTAAAAAAATTAATTATTTATAAAAGGGTGTCAATTATATATATTTTTAATTTTTTATATATAAATTATATAAAAAAATATAATTTTCTAAAAATTTTGTGTATCAACAGACACCTCAATTGTGTCTGTGGTTTTGCCCATACTAATTACGATATAAACAAATAAATTAATGTATTAAAATTAACCATAATTTGTAGTATGTTTTATGTTTCTTCTTGTTTTAATAGCCAAAGGCAATGAAAAATTAAAATATATTCCTATAAACAAGGGTTCACGATCCATCCAGGTGGGAAGGAGACAAGAAGGGGATAAGGTTGTAAATAATTGCCACTGATATATGGGTTAGACGCTATTAAAACCCGACTCGACTCTAAAAATTTAAAATTTTTAAATTAATTTAAAAATATTTTAAATAAAATTTGAATGATAAAATAAAACTTAAATAACTCAAATACTTATGTAACATCAATTTCATTTTTTATTTTTTTTATAATTTAATCGTTCAACTTTATATTTTATTTAATTTAATCCTCTAATCTTTGTAATATTTTTTCACAAAATCCTTTATACTCTCGGTAATAATTTTCCCATCAAAATCCCTTATTTTAAAAAATATTATAAATATATTATATAATTTTAGATTATATTTAATTCATTAAATAATATTATAAACCTTATTCACACTTAAAAATTATAAATAGTTATAAAAAATTGTTTAAATTAAAATTAATTAATATCATAATAATTAAATTTAAATAGAAACTTTACTAGTTTAAATGGAAATCAATTGATGTACGAATTTACGCCTTCTAAGTTATACTAATAATAATTTAAATAAGTTGAATTAACTTTTTAAACAAGACCAATTTGGTACTTAACCTCGTCTTATATGTGTGAACTATAGTGTAAGAAAGGAGATTGGAAAGGGTAAAAGTCAAGAAGCTATTTCACCCAAAGGGATTCAACAGAGATTCTAAGTACTTACGGTGCGTACACGATAAAAATAGGGACCGACATAGGATTTTATGTTAGAAATAAATTTATAAAATTTTATTGACATAAATTTACAAAAAATAAAAAGAATAATTTTTTAACAAAAAATATTAATATCTTTTTTTTAAAATTAAATTATATAAATTTTAAATTTTTAAAATCATGATTTCTTCGTCTGATATCTACGATCGAACCCTATATAAAAAGATGGTTACCTTTCGAGACTAAACCGAGCCAAACCCGATATTATATTCATTCAATGTCACACCATACATACGCTAATTTTCCAGAATGTGATTAATAATAGTTTATTAGTAACTAATAGAGAGTTGCAATATTTGACTACCTCTTGTTCTGTCCAAATTTAAGACCAACATCAATTGCGAGCTGGTCTTGTCTCCACCATGCTTTGATTTGGCATAAAACCATAATTTAATAATATTGTGAATAAATAATAGAACATTCTATATAAATTATGTAGCATCATTTTGTGGGAATTGGTTAATTTGTTTGGCCAAGTATTACAGGATTAAAATAAATATATGGTCCAATGTTGACAAATTTAGGATGAAATCATGAGAATTTTATTTTAAATTTTAAAAAAATATGACCACAACACCCTCTTTTGACGCTTATAATTTTTATCGTAAATCTCCGAACTTTCTCGTATAGCTTCTGTATCTGCCACCAAGAAGCATCGTTTTGAACTTCAATTTGTACATGAAAACGACAACTGCCAGACTCGTTTTTCTGAGCAGACCAGTAGGATCCATCACAGAACACCAAGTGGAATATTCTGACTTAAGAACCAACTAAACTCGTGGTCCTGGTCCTGGTCCTGATGTGTCTGGATATTCCAATTTCCATGATTCCATCATCACTAGTCCCTGTTCCGAGCAAGGCCTGATCCTGATCCTCCTACCAGATAGGCTAAGGTCATCAGAAGTATAGCCCAATATCGATGTCCATTGCTGCAGTGGACAATCTCAACCAGAATTACAGGCGGAACTAAAAATTTATTTAATACGTATTATTTTTTGAATGATATTTAAAGAGTATTAAATTATTTATAAAATAGTGTCAAATTATATATATTTTTTAATTTTTTATATATAAATTATATAAAAAAGATATACTTTTTTAAAAAAGTTGGGTGTCAACAAACATCCCATTTTTACATGCGACTCCACCATGACCAGAACAAACCATATAAAATTTGATCTTAATTTCGTTCTTGATATGGACTATAGAAGATCTTAAGGAGAGAAATAAAACAATGAGTTGAAAAATATATAAATTATTTGATACATAATTTTTTAAATTAGTTTTAAATAACTTTATCTATTTTAAGGGACATCTTATCCAAAAAATTAAGATTTAGTCTTGGTCTCAATCGTAATTACACTTAAAATTTAGATGATTATGATCCTATTAAAATCAATTTCGAATAAAGATTTATCAAATTCGATCGGATTAAAGATTAGAACCAGGTAACCGTGTTTTTCCCAAAATATATAAAGCAATTACTAGTTATTACAAACAAGGCAGCCATTTATATAAAAAATAAAGGGATTAAATCCCAAATTTTAGTATTGTAGACGGATAAAACAGCAACTGAACTACTAAATTCTTACAGTTACAATGCAGAACTCAACTGAGTTGGTCAACTCAACGATTTTGCTCCTTTTAACTCTACCATCCAACAAAAGTGCCCCTTTTTTTTAATATTATAAGTGACTGAGGAGCATCTGACCTACACATGCCTGAAATGGATGCAGATTTAGTCCCAGTTCCAGCAGATCCAAACAATCTCCCACTTCCTTCAAGGTAAAACTTCAAAGCCTAAACTTGACATCGAACAAGCATGTGTTCAAATGCATTCTCGCTTAGGAGTAATGGGTCTCTTTCATTTTCATTCAACGATTGTTCTTCCAACGCTTTCAATTCATCACCATGTTTTTGCTCATTCTGTGCTTGTTGCTGTGCCACATTTGCTACTTCCACCCATAGGCTGCCTATTACCCCTTGTTTTTTGTATGGAATAAGGCAATCTGTCCTTGTTAATTGCTCACCTTCTAGGAGGTTCATTTTACCTGCTGGATACCGCTGCTTTTTGCGGTTTCCGAGCTGCGATCTCGATCGAGCTGCTTGCGAGGTTTCTACTGGTAGTATGTTTGGTAGGAAAACTAAAGGGAGGTTTAGAGGTATGGTTTCTGAGGATAATACAGGTAGCTATAGGTATTTGTTAGGCGGAGTGGATGCCGCCGAGGCCATGATCAGCTTATTGAGTGAGGAAGTGGATGGGGAGTGTTTAGGTAGTAGAGAAATAAATAGGAGTTCATATAAGATAGTGGAAGTTAACAAAGCAAAGGATTATGATAGTAAGTGCTATAGCTTGAAGAAGAGAAGTAAACAAGTGGACAACAAAACAAGCTATGGTAATACTAATGACTGCAGTAATGAAGTGAAGCAAGAATTGGAATTGGACGAGAGAGGGAACCATGCCACCCAACGTTATGGACAGAAGGCTAGGACTGCTGGGTCGGGTTTGATGGAGAGTGATTCTAAGGATAAATATGAGTCCATTGTTGTTGAGTCAAGGGGAGAGAGTATAAGGAAGGCAGAGAGCGAGCCATCCTTGAGAGCCGAGCATCATAGGGGAAGGACAAAGAGTTCTAGTTGTTCATCTTATTACTCATTGTCATCTTCAGGGGAGTTGGAGAGTGATACTGAACTCTCAGACCAAGAGCAATTCGTGACGGAATCAATAAGAGACGAGACTAGCAGAAGTGAGGGACAGTTGACAAAAGGCTTTAAGAAAGACAATGCAAGGGGGATTAGTGTTGACTGGGATTTGAGAAAAAGTTCGGAGAAGAAGCTTGTTGAAGTGCCTGCTGATGAAATCCAATCCGAGGCAAAATCCTCGCAAGAAGATGCAAGAAGGGTGACAAATGATCAAAGCGACTATGTGAAAAGATATAGTTCTCGGCATACTCATACAGATAATCAAGTTATTAGGCAGTCTGAATCCAGAAGGAAAAACCAGGACGTTAGAGAAATGTCAAAGATTCATGTTAGTGATGTCGGCACAACCTCCCAAGAGAAACAATTCACAGACAGGGAAGCAAATGTGTGCGTGTCAGAAATCCGAGACAGTGCTGAAAGAGTTGCTACTTTGCAGTTGCAGTCTGATTCTAGACTGAAGATTGAGGAAGAAGATAGGAATCTAGTTCAGAACCGATCAGGATCGAAAATGAAGATCTGGGAAGAAGATACAACCATGGCTCATAGTTCGTTTCAGCAGACAAGAAAGCAACAACACCAAGGGGGTGAAAGGATCACGGGACAACTGGGAATGAGAAGAAAATCAGAATGCTCAAGTGAAATTAATGAAACCAAGAATAAGAAGACCTCAATGTTACAGTCTAGAACACAAAAAATGAAACAGGATGACACTTCAAATTTAAATTTCACTTCTGATCAGAAACTACATCAGAGAGTTGAGCCCGGTAAAGGAATGCCAGCTATTACAAATATATCTGTTGTTCATGTTGACAACACTAAGATAGTTATCAATACTCAAACAAGTTCTGGAGAAAGATTGATTGAACATGAAAGTAACACTTCAGGTTTGGGTCAGATTGATGAGAGAAGTGAAATACATAATGAACCCAATGGTAGAGTTCAGCAAATGGAATCAAAAAAAGAAAACTTGAAACCTACTAGTGTATCAAGTTCTTGTGGAAAAGCTGAGAGCTCTAGTTTTCAAGCATCTTTGAGTTTGGTTTCAGAAACACGAGAACAACAGTCTCATGTTGATTTAGAGGGATCAGAAAAGGGGGGCATAGAGGATATTTTGATGTCTCCTCATCCCCAAGCGCGAGAACATGAGAGCTACAGTCAAGCGATAGCCGAAGGTCTCCTGCATGATGATGCCATGACTAGGATTTTCACTGAGGAGGCTTCTGGTAAAACTTCACAAAGTGGCTCTGCCACCTCACACATGCATTCAAGAGGAAGGACTACATTTGCACACCACGGACCATATGCAAGAAAACGGAGTGAGGCTTATGGGGAGTCTTTAAGCTTGACTATCCATGACGATTCTCTGGGTTCTGCTCAACGATTAGAGGAATCATCCCTGCAGTTTGTTGGGGAGTTTGTTGAGAAGGCAAGGCATGATATCTTAACTTCTGGGGTCCAACACGGTAATATAAGTTCTGACTTCAGTTCAGCATATGAAGGTGCTAAGCATGGGCCAAGCCCTTCTAGTCAATATGCCAAGGAAGAACCAAAGATGAAAAGGAATGACTCGAGGCAGTCATCAAAGGGCTCTGGAGGAAAGGGACCCTCTGATGAAATGTGGGATGTAACTGATCCATCTGTTCAGGAGCCGCTTGAAGCAGAAACTCCTCTGGAGATTTCAACATCAGGGAATGCTGCCATAATGAAAAGTGGCAGGTCCTTTTGGACCCTTATGGGAGATATAGTTCGATTACGATGGAGTTCACGTGCTCAGACCCCTAGCTCAAGTTCAACTGCAAGATCCAGAGGAAGGACTTCACCTAATGAGTCTGTTCACAGTGAGACCTGGCTTTCTGGTCATGAAACAAATGAAAACAATGAAGAACTTCTGAGAAGGGAAAGAAGCAACCTGGCTTTGGAGGTTGTATCTCATCAGTTGGGACAAGGGATTCAAGGTGAAGGAGATTTCTCTGACACAACACGGACAACTGAAAAACTAGGACATCTGGAAGGCAACATTTCACCATCTTCAAATATATTAGAAACTACGCCTGCATCAGAAGTTATTTCATTGACTGCACAGAAGGAAAAACATGTCATTAGTAGCTTTGAGGTAGCCCCTTCAGGCAAGGAGGTAGTACAGTCATCTTTACCATCACCAGCTGGAAGCACAACAACATCTCTTGTTGTAGAAGAGCTTTCAGAAACTGATAAATTTAATATCCAGGGAAGTGGTTCAATAAGTACATTGGAACAGCCTTTTGGTGAAAGAATAGCTGAAGCATCAGGGTTTCAGGATAAGGAGGGGGAATTAAGACAAAGAAAGCTTCAATGTGCCAAACAAGTTCCAAGAGATAGATTTGATGAATGGGAAGAAGCATATAGACTTGAGCTTGAGCAGCAAAAAATTGATGAAATGTTTATGAGAGAAGCATTGCTGGAAGCCAAGAAAGCTGCCGATTCTTGGGAAGTGCCTGTTGGGGCAGTACTAGTGCAGCATGGGAAGATAATTGCTCGTGGATGCAACTTGTGAGTTCAATAAACTGACATGCTTGTCATTTGATTGTTGATTATTATTTCTTAACATTTTTTATTGATGATTAATTTCAGGGTAGAGAAATTACGGGATTCAACTGCACATGCAGAAATGATCTGCATACGGGAAGCATCGAGCATACTAAATTCATGGAGGTTAGCGGTAATAGTTCTTTGCTGTTGGCTGTTCTGAGGTTTATTAACTTTTTGATGGAGAGGGATGTCAAAGCATCTAAAGATGCAGTTCCTCAATAATTCTAGTTTCACTGTTAACCAGGCAATTTGCTGAGAAAACATGTAAAGGATATGTGCACCTAAATATCTCTGATAATATGAATTATATGTTAAAATATGGTTCATCAACAAATGAGAAATTCCCCCAGCAAAATGCTTGGGCTTGGTCATTGCTCTTGAATAACAGTAACTAGCAATGCCATTTTCTAACTTGCAATGGACTTATTTGTCTAAAGTTCTTTTTAGCTTTGTAGTTATTGCTGGAAGTTTGATGATCTTGGTAATCTACCTGCTACCATATCATAAATATGCATTCAGTTTTTTATCCAAATGATGATGATGTAATCATGCCTGATAAGGGAATATAGTTTCCTGTTAGGAATAGGGTCCACCTAAAATGCTAGAAGAATATTATTAGTTGAGTTTTATTTTAAATGTATGTAGGTGATATTAGTATATAAGTTAGAATGACCTAAGAAAGAGGGGATCAAGTATGTTGTAAACATTGGCTGCGGCTAATTCTCTCCCTATTCCCTTCTTTTTCTTATCCCTTTCTTTGTTCTGAATATTTTCTTTCTATCAGTGAAATCTTTCTTTGGCATTTCATTTCCTACCTTTGTTATTTGAGATCATAACATTTCCCTAAAAATTATTGCAATCTTTCTGTTTGATAACAAAAAACATGCTTTTGTGCATCAAAAAAATAAAAATAAAAAAAATCATGCTTTTGCTGCAATTGTTGTAATATCAGAACAAATATATTTTTTCCCCTTTCTTAATAGTTCTATAGCCAATCCATTTAGTGACCGAAATCTTTGCCCCTGTAGGATACAACACTTTATGTTACACTAGAACCATGCCCTATGTGTGCTGGAGCAATACTTCAGGCAAGAATTGACACTGTTGTGTGGGGAGCTCCCAATAAGCTTCTAGGAGCAGATGGAAGCTGGATAAGGTATGAATTATGACAATAAAATTCTTTACGCACCACGGTTCCGGTGAAGTTTGTAGTACTGAGATTTAAATGTCACATAGCTTGAATTTATGCTTTTCCATGGTTCGAAAATTGCAACGTAACATTCTTGCCAAAACAAAAATGTTGCTGATTTTAGCATGTGGTTTTGTTCGAAAATTACCCTATATCTTGTAGACTTTTCCCTGACGGAAGAGGAGGAAATGGGTCAGAAGTGACAGACAAGCCGGCAGCCCCAGTTCATACATTCCACTCAAATATGGGAATCAGACGGGGGATATTGGCATCGGAGTGTGCTGACATGATGCAACAATTTTTCCAGCTTAGGAGAAAGAACAAGGGAAAGAATGCAGAGCAGCCCCAATCACCATCTCATCTTCCTATAACAAGTCATCGTTCAAAATTCTTCACCAAGATGCACGATATCCTGCATTTGATGTTCTTTTTGTGAGAGACTGTAGGAAACCAACATACTGTATTTTTATTAGATTCTATAATGTATTTTATGAACACAATGCTGATTTTCTTCAAATCATAGAGTGATAGTGTGGATAGATTTGACACTCTTTGCTACATGAACTATTGAATGGCCAAGGTTTTTTCTTGCCAGGACTACCAATGCATTTGAGGTAGGTAAGGTTGGCTGCAGCTTTGTTAACATTGCCTATTTCTTAGCAAACCCTTTCTTCTTAATCTTCCCCATATATATAATATATGTGTGTGTATGATCTGTCTCCACATTCCATCCCATAGGTCGTACTCAACAAGGCCAAGATTGTGAGCTAATCTGTGCAATCGGAGTCACCCTGCACACTGATAATCAGCACTTTCTTTTGGTCAGCAGTGGCGTGTTGAAGACACATGTTCACATGAACATGAGCTGAGCCGACAGGATGGCAGCAGTGGCTTGTGTGTGAGGGCCTTGTCATTCATTACCTACAAGCAAAACTCGATTCGGAAAACCCTTCTAAAGGCACCTCCTTATCTAATGAGGGATTTATATGCACTCATATTACTAACAAGAAAAAATTGATTTAATTCAAAAAAATAAAAAAAAATCCACTCGGCAAGAAAAAACTCAACTCAAATAGTAATTTCATAAACTTTATTTGAAAAAATTCCAATAAAATTTAAGTTATAAAATGAAATTTGAATAACTTAAAATTTTTAATAATTACTGATCAACTTAACTAAATCGAATTCTCACCATAACGCTTTATACTGCTATAGAAAGTCCTGTCTTCTACACTACTTATGCTGAAAACATTGACAGATGCAATCTAAATTATTTAAGCCCATTTCATCATAAAAAAAATACCGTAAGAAACCTCTCTATACGAAAAAGAGAACAACATCATCCTTTATCACTCTGGCTCAACGAATTTTAAAGTTAAGTTTTTATTACTTATTACTATTATTTTTTATATATTTCATGTTGGTTTTAATATTATATTCGAGATTTGTAACTATTTCGTCCAAACACATGGACTAATTAAGGATTATGCCATTCGCTATATCAGAGAACATCTTTGCTTAGGAAAGGGAAAACTACAAGAGCCACCATAATTCCATAAATCAATTTTCAATGTAAGAAGCTGCTACCAAATTGATTACAGGAAACAGAAATGGACTTGCATCAATTTTCTATTGCTTGTTGAAGAATTTTTCTACAAGTATAAATTGTTCTCAGATTTCTTCGGAACAATAAGGAGCATCCTTATGCCTTGTTGACGAATAACAAAAGCAACTACAACAATAACGACACGGCAACAACAATAACATGGCTCCACCAGGAAAATTCTGCTGATAAAAGAATTATGTGAGTTGACCCGCATCGAATTCCGAGACCAACCTTTTGCCAATGGGTATCACTCTTCCTCATCCACTTCATGAAAGGGAAGTGGTACTGTCTTGACTGCTCTGAACTTGCCAGCATTATTCAGATGCTCATTTTCCAACCTGGACCATTAGAAGATTTGGTTCATTATAACTTGTTAATCAAGCAACTAGTGTACATGTTGATGGGAACATATGCCTAGCACCAGGCTACACTTGCAAAGATTCAGGAAATATTAAACAAACAATCTGCTTTTTACCTGAAGAAATTCCACAGTCCTCTTCTAATCACCTCCAGTGCTGCCAAAAACAGTCCGGTTACCCTGTAGTCAACATTTTGGAAACTCGAATGGACAACTGTTTGCAGCCATGCCAGCCTGAGGATAAGGTTCAACCCCTGCAGGTCATGCAAAGTTTTGTTCAGAACAGGCACCAGTTTTTTGATTCTTAGATGATCTCTACTTGTGCTCCTAATGTGTATTTTATGACACTATCCGTTACATCGATCAAACAACTGCAATACCTATTTCTTTGTTTTCATGTTTTCTATCGAATAAGACCGAGAATCTTACTTTTGTATGTGGAATGGCATTAACAGTATTTATTTTAAGAGGATGTTTATTCTCATCCAAGATGAACAAGCTGGTTGTTAGCTTGTATTAGCCCTATGCATTGCCAATGGCTGATATACCGTGAGGGCTATTACGTTTCTTTGTCTAGCTGACAGGGGAAGTGATAGGAGGGTGTAACATATACCATGGAGATGTAGTAAATGAACTTTCGACGAAGCATTAGTTCATTTCTTAGCCAAGGATTCTTCGAATTCAACTGAAGCAAACCCCAGTCCTTTACAAAGTCCCAATACAATTGGTAAACTGTCGCAGCACTTGACATGACGACTACAAGACATAGCCATCCGATACTTCTTTCTTTTTCGTAGGCCACTTTAGCTCCGGCTGCTAACATGGCTGATACATATTTACCTAGATTGACAAGGTGATTTGTCTGTCCTTCGTCAAACCACCGTCGAGCACACTGTGAGCCAATCAAGATACGATTTCTGTCAGATGAGATTAATTAATCACAATCAAAATAATTTCAACCACTCGATTTCTTCGGAACAAAATATACCTGCATAGCTCTCCAGTAATAGGGTAGAAAGGACACTGCATAAGCAAGATCTCGGTAATGCTTGGCTCTCATGCAATATCCATAGTCTTCAGTTTTGTAGCTTCCAGTTATGTAATAACAAGCCACATACTCAAGGTTCCTTAGCATCGGCACCTGCAGTTGAAGAATATGTGATAGTGTCAGATTTTACGAATCCGATGAGCTATAATCCTCTGCCCTTTCAATTACTTAATTAACGGTTAAACCAACCTGACTACAAAGTTGATCAGCCATGAAAAAATCCAACATGACAACCTGTACAGAAATAGTTGTAATTAGTTAGGAAATTGGTTGTCCATGCAAAAGTGTTGGATTTTTCATTTTTTGCCTTGTAAGGAGTTAAGTACCTTATAGAGAGGTGATAAAATTATATTCCGTATCACACCAAGGAAGCGATAACGACTTGAATGGTAGAAGATATTGAATGGGCAAACTAGCAATAATACGAAGGCCTGCACATGGCGGAGAAAGTTAAAACTTCTGCAACATGACTAACCCACATATTGGCATCCAAAAAAGTGCCTTACGGTTGGGGATTTACCAATAACAGGAGACCGGGGATTTCTTGAACCTGGGCGTATGAATACCCTTTTGTAACCAGTGACAAGTGAACAAACATGACTCCAACAACAGCTGTCATTGAAGTAGTACAGATTAAGAACACATCTCTGTACTTAAGCTCCTTGGTGGGAACTAACTCAAAGATGAAGCTGTAATTGATACGAGCTTTTCTCCACATGAAAATGTTGCAACCATACAAAAACAAGTGTAGGAACAGTAGACTGAACATGCTGCAGAAAGAAAGTGTTGATCAGACGGGATAACACCGAGGATGTTATTAGAGCATAAGAACTCTATAATCTTAAAACATGTTGAGGCTCACTACTTGCCTAAGTACAGGGTAGGCTGTTTCCATATAGATCGAATCTGGTTGTCTTTTGTACATGCCGGTGAGATGAGCCATAATGATGTATCCCGCAAGAAGGGCCACGAAACAACCAGTAAAGAGTCCTGAGCATGTTTAAAACTTTAAACCAATTAGTTACATTCAAATTCTACCTAGGTAGTCTAGGAAAACAACTGCTGTTCAGTTGGGATGCCTGATATGATATGGTGGACATAAGAAACTTGTTAATGTTAGATGTTCAAGGACTCTTCGTTGTATATAACATGATGATAGAGATGAGTCCCAGAACAAGATGCAAAATACAGTGATACGGCAAACCGAACAGTGGTTGCTGCTGTGTTAATGGGCTGCCCTTTTAAAGTTCAAATCCATGTACGGTCAAATTTGTCTGAAGCATGAAACTATGCTTTTTGGTCCACCTAAAAAGTGAACCTCACACTGCCCTTCATTTTAAATCTAGTGCTCTGATGGGTCCATGCTTTTAGTTCTTTTAAAAAACCTATTATTTAGCAAAGTGATCATGCTGGAATGCTTTCCACCAAAAGGATTGATTGATTAAAAATACCATTCCTAAAGTTCTATTTGAAGTTTTACTTTCCAATAGAGAAAAAAAATACTGGATGTTGCTAAATGCCAAGGAACTAACCAATGAAAAAGGTTACGGCATGCGATTCTTTAGGCTGTTGTGGTCTGAGATATTTCATAGCCTTCCTGCGATCTTCATCAGCAAAATGCATGATAAATAGATCTTCAACTTCATCTGATAAGTTCACTACCTGTCATTTCTAAGACTAATAAGTAGGTGTACAAAGTTGTACTGATACATAATCAGACAAGCATATCTATGCTAGATTTCTACATAAATCTTAAGACATGCTTTTGCTGATCAATATCCACTTAACATTGTCGGAAACTGAGTGAGAGACATGGGGGGAAAATCTTACTAAATAATTTATTTAGCTTCAGTTTCTCTTACCTTATCCGAGCTGTTGAAATAGGAGCTCTCAACAACTTTAAGATAAATGGGCAGAACTTGTTTTCCAGTAACCTGATGAAGTCCATACAGGAGAAAATTCATGTTTAGTTATTTAGGTTAATGGAAATGGAATAATCACTTTAAATACACCAAACTATTTTACTTACTTTGTCAAACTTCTTGAGAATTTTGATAAAAGCAAGCATGTTCAAGTTCCTGTAAGTTTTGAGGTAACCCAATCCTTTATATAGCTCAACAAAAGCTCCTTTGATCATCTTCTCGGCATGATGCAGCTTCGACTTGTTGATATGAAGCTTACCCCCTTCAGGTCCACATTTCTTTGAGGACTGGTTAACTAAATCATCCCAAACTAGGTAGCTGATAGCCGACAAGGTACGAGAAGGTGTGGTGAGAGGGATGTTTATTCTCAAGTTCTTTCCATGGAAACTGAAAACACGACCGGAGATCGATCTTAATTTCCCTTTCTCTCTTTTCATATCGTCTGATCTCGGAGAGTCTGTAAAGGACACTTCAGTTTTATCCAATTCATCGGTGCAGCCGTCTTGCTGCAGCTGTTCTTGTTCTGATCTGTCCTTGACAGAGTCCTCCTCTGCATGAAAACAGAGTTACTTATTATGTTTTAATTATATCTTTGTCCTTTCATTACATTAAAATCTAGCAAACATTATATATATGTCAGGTGTATAAATATAATGCATGATTGTGATAGTGAAACCAATATAGATGCATGGATTAGTATTATGAGACATGGGTGGAAAATAAACAAATAAATACCACATGAGATAGTGCAGGAGATGGAAGTGTCCTCCTCTTCGTCCAGGGCGGAACCGCCTCGACGACGCTGCTTGATGATAGTTTTGAGCTCGATTAGAATCTGCATTTGTTTCTTCAAACACTCTCCTCTATCCAAAAATTCCTTCTCCTTTGTTTTATAAAATTGGTTCACTTTGTTAAGTTGCATGTCCAAGCATGCAAAAAACTCTTTGGCAGCATCAGTATCAGCAAACTGCTCCAGCAATTCTGTCTCATACAATAAATCTCTGCTAGCAGAAGCAGCCAGTCTCTTGTGAACCTATTAGCATTTAATCAAATTAAATTAAATAAAATAACACGACGTTTGAGAATCGAGATAGGGAACTGAAGTGTACTTGAATGACACCATGGTCTCGACGTCGACGGGGACCGAACAAAGAGAACTTCCCGATCGAAGACACTAGCATATCAGGGAAAGAAGTGTTTTGTTGAGCATTGGTAGCATCAGCCATGTTAAGGAGGTGTATTTTCTTGATGTTTTTCTTGAGTTGCCGGTAGTCTACGAAGGCTTCTTTCCACTCAGGAACGAGCTGGCCTTCGAATTGCTTCGAGAACTTAACCATCTCGGTGTCTTGCAAGAGGAGAGAATGGCGGTAGCCGAGTGAGTGTTCACCGGAAGACATGGTTGTTATATATAAATGTAGGAATGGAATATGGTTGATGTGGGCGTACGAAGGAGAACACAGCACATTCCAAAATATCCTTTGCACTTATTGTTATCCAACATATGCTCCCTCCACTTGAGAGTGGAAAGGTGCCGCGGTGGCCACTGGCCAAGGTTCGCCGGAGGATGATCAAACCGCTACCAGATGTTTGTTGTTACTTGATGAAATGGACAGCGAGTTCTCATGAAGATGTTGACGGGGTGAGGAAGGAATTTAAAGTGGATGGCAGTGGGACATACACTGTTCAAAACTATTCCATTAACAATGTTCGTGTTTTAAGAGTGGTTCTGGATATGTACAACATGATCGAATATATAAAATTTTTATAGTTTTTATCAAATAATGAGGTATCATATTCAAATTCAAACTCACATACAATCAGAAACTCTTTAAAAAATCTCTCGTATCTATCTATAGGGACAAAGAAAACTTGAATAAAAATTAATTCGTCTCTTCGAATAGACTCTCGTTTTTTTTATAAATATTCGAGTTAGTCTAAACTAAAATTTGTATCATAACTTTAACTACAATCATACTACTATGTTTAGTTTTCCTTTAGATTTATGAGACACTAACCCTCCTGTGTGCTTCATGGCTCTTTGGCAAGTCAAGAGCTACTGGTCTGTGTGAGAAATATTTGCAGCTTAATTGGCTACTTGACTTACAAGTACACAGAGGAGACTTCTCATTAGACCACCCCTGATTTCCACTAAAACTTTCAATTATTTGCAAGCACCACTTAATTTGATAAGAAGTTTATTATTTTATTAAATACGACAACAATATGTTTCAATGTAAACACCTCCAACCAATAACCGGCTTCCCGGTGAGACTAATGTCATGATCTGTCACCGAAATCAAAATTTAAAGTTACAGATAAAATATAAATATTTGAGAGTCATAATGCTTTAACCTAGATCATTTATAAACTATACTCATCTTTTACTACTAGGAATACTTTACGAGTTTCTACGTACATCGGGTAGAAGATTCTATACTTCCTATTCTTTTTGGTAGCAGTATTTTTTAGATGGAGAATACATTTGTAGCCTATGAGGATGCTATTCCAAGTTCCAACAGTAGCATTAGGAAGAAAGGTTCCATTGTTCTAGTCCTATTCCACAATCCCTCAAATTGTGAAAATGAAAGCTACCAACATCCCCACAGAAACTACAAAGTAAAATTTTTAATAATTTTACTTTCTTAAATATAATTAAAAAAATAATAATTAATTAAAATTACATAAATTATAAATAACGTGATAACCAAATATCTCTAATAATTTCTTCTATGGGACATGGATTGTAAAATCAAGACGACATTTGTGGAAAATTGACAGCGTGCCTTCAAAGGTGGCTGACTCAAAGATACGCTGCTCTGCTTTCTCTTCCCATAGACATACACGTCTTTTCCAACTTTCTTGATTTTGTATTTTTTATAATCATATTCGATTAATTAATTTGAATTTAATTATAATATATATTTATTATGAAAATGATTTTTATAATCTAATTTATTTTATTTATAATTTTAATATTCGAATCGTTAAACAAATCATCTTAATTACTAAGATGTGGATCGTTTTGTTTGGGTAAACAAAAGTGTGTATGAAATGCAAAAGTTTGTTTGAGCCACTGAGAAACCCTGTAAATGAGTGTCTGAATCGGATTCGCATCTGTGGGTGCGCCCTGGCAGCTACCCAACTCACCTACAGAACTGTCCTCCGCATATTAACTACATTATCATCTAACATAGACTCTCTGGTGCAGACAAGCCTTTTGTACACCACAATAGATTAAAAAAATAAATTTATAAAATTTTAAAAAATTTAAATAAAAAACTTAAAAAATATAGTTTTTTAAATTTTAATATAAAATTGAAGTTCCATAAGAGTCAATGCTCCATTGAACATAAATTTTCTTCTGTCTGATGTCCTTATATAAGGATAGAAAACTTCTATTCAGGCATTCCTCAAGTTTCTCCTTACCCTATTTTTTTTTTGCTTTATCTTTGTTTAAATTCAATTCAAATTTTATTTTAAAATTTAAATTTTAGGTCGTGTAAATAGGAAAACATCATGCTTGTATAGTGTTGTTCTTTAAGATTTTATAAAAAAAATATTTAAAAATTAAAAAAGCCAGCTGTAAGTGGTGCCCTCTCCTCAAATCGTAATTTACAGATCGCGTTCTCCTACATGTTTTCATGCGATAAGCACATAAGATTTTCTTGTATACTTAATGTTTTTGAGATTTTTATCTTTCTTAAAAAAATCGTCATAATTAATTACGATTCTCTGTTTAAATAAAATTGTCACAGCCTCCAAACTACCACTATTCTCATTATCCGTTCAACAATTACTATCATAATCCTTCTTCTACGACCCTTGTTTAGTGTGTCTTCCGAACATTGACATCAACAATAACTATTTGGCATATTAAAGAGAAATATAATTTTTAAGAGTGGCATGTATGGTTGATTATAGTTTATTTAGATCAATTATTTTAACGGATTAAATCTTTAAATTTTTTATATAAATATTATAAATAAAATAAATTTAATTAGAATAATTATCTCTATAATAAATCTCTACTATACTCAATCTGAATTAATTAATAATAAATTAAATATCAATACTTATAATTTATACTAAAAAATGAAATGTGTACATATTTTGAAGGAATCTCTCTACCCTACAAACTCTGACTGCTCGCGCATCTTCCATGGAGAATTTATTCTTTCAGAAAACTAAGAATGTGTTGATTGTTTTTCTCCCCCCGGCATTTTGGCGACCATGTGGTTCACTTGGTCAGAAAGTAGGTGTGGAAGGGGAAATTATGTCAAATTAATACCACAATAATTTATAGGATGAACTAAAAAATTGAAGCTAAATTATGTAGTGGAGATTAATTTTTTTATTTTATAAATAATAATATTAGTCTATAAAAATAATATTAATATACATATAATAATAATATATATAAATAATAAAATTTATATTATAAATAATATAAAATATAAAATATATTATTGTAAAACTTAAAAAAAAATTATTTTTCATAAAAAAATCTAAAAATTACAAAAACCTTCGAATCCCTAATATCTTAAATTCTAAACCTTACTTATAAACTTTAAAACTCTAAAATTATTAACATATGGATTTGGAGTTTAAAATAAAAGGTTTTGATGCTTTTTGTATACTTTGAAAATTTTAGTTTTTTTTTTTAATTTAGATTTTTAGTTTTTATAATAATATACTATTTATTTATATATTTTTCGTATTATTTTTATTGTTTAGATATAACTATTTATTTATCATTTATATTATAAATACATTTATATAATATAATAAAATAAATTAATTTCAACTGCGGTTTGATATAAATATTATTTGTGTTAAAAAGAAAATAAAAATATTAAATTGACTTAGTTAGGGGTGAGTATTCGATCGAGTCGAGTCAAAAAATTTCAAGTTAATCGAGTTGACGAGTCACATTTTATAACTCAAACTTTATTTGAAATTTTTTCGGTTCGAGTCGAGTTTAAGAAATTCGAGTCGAGTCAAATCGAGTCGAGTTTCGAGTTCCTATAAATATTTAATTATAATTATTTATCATGTTATAGTATGATTTGATTCCAATTTAGACAACTTTCTCTAATCATATAAGATATACATGTATATTTTTTTCATATATAGCAATATTTCTTTATATTTTTACACATCAATGTATATATATCATATAAAATTGAGAGATTCGTCTTAAACTGAAAATTATTCCTTTAATTACTAAAAATTTCGAGTTATTCGAGTTTTCATTTTACAACTCAAACTTTATTTGAAATTTTTTCGAGTCGAGTCGAGTCTATGAAATTTCGAATCGAGTATTTTTGTCTCGAATCGAGTCGAGTTATTCGGTTTTTTCGAGTCGAGTCGAGTTTTGCTCACCCCTAGACTTAGCGGTATGTTTGTCTTAGATTTTAAATATTCTAGTTTTAAATCTCATTGAGTGTAAATTTTTGGACATTTTCCTTTAATAAAAGAATAATGTTTTGAACCATTTATTATCAAAATAGCGTCATTTTAGTCTAGTATCTAAGTCATCACAACATACATCATATCATTTCTTGTTAAAAAATTAACGATAAAATGACAAAAATAAATCAAAAATAAAAATAAATCGATACGTATAATTCGATGAAATGACATAGTTTATCCAAAATTTTGTTATATATCTATAATTAAAATAAAAGAAAGAGCGAGTGTCTTTGTTCAATATTTGTGTATGCCTTTGTTTGCATGCATATTCTTCTATTGCATTTGGGAATGTGATGCTTATCTCTTTTGTTTAAGGACGGAGTTAGGATTTGAGATTGAGGGATAAAATATAAATATTTAAAAATTAAGAAAAATAATTAAAAATTTAAAAAAATCGAGGATGAGGGACGATTACCCCTCTTCACCTATGTAGTTTCGCCCCTGTTTTCGGTTATACCTTCTGGTACGTGTAACCTAACAAACGTCAATGCTTTCACATCTATGGGATTTGGTTGTATTTTTGGTGTCCATTGTTAGGGTATGTTTTGTAACGTAGCATGTGCTACACAAGCATATGATTCTGGATCACTTATCAGTAGAGGGATTCATGAGTGGAATTAAAGTGAGAAAGAAATGCTAATTTTACGTCATATTATAAAAAGTAAAGAAAAAAGTTCGAATAATAATTTTATTTTTTGAGACCTTTATAATAATATTCTTGCGGTTAAGATATAGCGATCATCTCATCTCCATTTGAACTTCGTTTTCTCATTTTTATCTCCTGAAATAAAATTTTAATTGTTTCTTTCTACCCGTTAGTTCAAAACCCTGCGATTTTCGGTTATTTTTCATCCGATCAAGTCCGTCGATTTCGATCATCCCTTTTCTTTACATCCATTCCAAACGTGTATAATGTTTGTATGGTCGTTGAAAATAAACTTGGTTTCATTACTGATCCCTGCTCCAAATATTCTTTCCTACTAAGTAAACTCCACCTTAGATCGAAAGGAATCCAATACTATGCTTTCCGACAGACATGAAATGGATAGATACGTTTCAAAGATTGGTACCTACATGATTCATAAGCATATACTTAAGAATATAAGTATATAATTTTAGATCGTTTGACGAAAAAAATAGATATTTAACATCAATTCTTTATTTTTTAATTAATAATAATCTTAATCATTTGTTTTATTCATTTAACAATCTATAAAATATATAACTTTTTACGTTATATATCGGATCTTATCCTATAATATCTATACTTGTCTATAGATAGATTGGTCATGTTGGTATTGATTAGATGAAGATATCCTAGTCGGATATTATTATTCTCTTCTTTAGCATATTCTTTCACATGCGTGCATCATCCTTTGTTTCGAAATGACCGGTACCTGTTAGATGTACAAAGACATGTATTCCCCATACTCTTATTCAGAAAAGAAAAAAAAAATATTATACGGCTTATGTCGTTATTAATGATCTTATTCAATGAAATTCATTTAATGATGTATAGGAAATATGAGAAGGTTCATTTTATAAAAGAAAAAAAAAATCATTTTAAAAAAAATAAAAAATTTATTATTAAATAAAATCATAAATGGCATAATAAACCACGAAACCAAAGTGTCGTCTAATATGCATGGTGGAATTAATTTAGAAATAGGAGGAAAAGAAGGGTATCGTAGGTGAGTATATGGTAGAATGTTTTGATTGAAGGTAAAAAAAAAAAACGTCGATTTAAGGAACGATTGTTATTCATGAAGGTTACGGGTTCAAACATCAGTAATACAACACAATGATTAAGCGATCAATGTCTAATAATTAAGAATATACTCTAAAACAGATACTATCGTAAGCTAAATTAAAAAAAAAAAAATTGATAACGTTAAGAAACACACAATTTAATGCTACCACATTATAAAACACAAATTAAGTTTTAAAACTTGTAAAAATAATCGACTTTAAACGTTATATAAAAAATAATATTTTAAATTACGTATTTTCTAACATTTTAATTGTATTATTATTTAACTTTAAAATTAAGTTATACCCTAATATGATGCATAACTGAATTAATAAATTAATTAATAATTTTCTCTCTCTGTTGTCCGTCGGTATTTACTTCGAAACATATATTCTCTCCCCTCTGTGGTCTATATTCCTCTCCTGTTTAAAGCATCATCATCTTGGAAAAATGTAATTAATTACTTGAATTTAGGTCATGTGCTGCCTACAGGATTCCTTGCGCATGGATTTGGTTTCTCGTGACGTAAATGTGATATTCGATAAATTATGATACCAAAAACTTGAAGGGAAAAAGAGAGAGCCTTGGATTGTAATTTATATCGTATAAATTTACAAAGACATTGATGAAAAATTATGACAAGTTAAATCTATTACAATATTTTTGGTCTTCAATTTTTTTAAAAAAGTATTTGAATATCTGAAATATTATTTTATTTTTTATTCACGTATGAGATTATTTTGATATTTAGTTTTAAATATGAATAAATTCGTATGTGCATGTAAATCAAGTTTTTAGAATAGTAAATACTTAAGTAAAACATGTCATCTTTTGTTATTGAAATCACTTTTTGGATTCAATTTTAATATAGTTATCAAAGTTTTAGTTCATTTTCAATATAACTAATTTTGTTCCCGTTAGAAATTGACGTTAATTTTTATTTTTTATTTAATAAAAATTGGTAAACTACACCAATCATCAATTAACTTTTTTCTCTCCTATTTTGGTTAATACAGTTTAAAATTTTTAATTTAATAATTTAACTTTCAAATTGTTCATGTTTTGACCATATTAAATGACATGTTTATATAAAGAGAAAATTTTCGATTAATCTTAAAAATATTTTAGTTAATTGTTAAATTCATATTATTAAATTCTCGATCTTATATTATATCAGTTAAATCAAATAATTAATTGACAAATTAAATGAAATATATGATTCAAGTAATATCTTAATTTTTACTTTTCATTAAAATATAAAAGGTAATATGGTAAATTTAATGAGCAAAGCAAAAAAATCGTTACCCGTTTTTTAATGATTAATTGATTTTTTATATTTGTATAACTATGTCGTTTGTGAGTGTCCAAAATATAAACAATTCGAAAATTAAATTATTTAATTAAAAAATTGTTAAAATGTAGTTAACAAAATAAATGTAAGAAGAAAGTTGAGTAATGACTGATTTAGTTTACCCATTTGTTATTAAGAAAGAAAATGAAAAATTACATCAACTTTAAACCATATAAAAAACAAACTAAAAATCTGATCTAAAATTTCAGTGATCATTTATGTATTTTATCCTATTTTTAATATTGTTAGATTCGATTAGGATATGTTGATCTTGGCACTGTTTAAAGACCTTTCACGAAAAATTTACTTAAATATTTTACACAATTTTTTTTTAACATATGATACAATACACTTTAATTCTCAATCTATATCATTTGTTATAGTATATAAAATCGGATTCAATTGAATACGACTTTGAACAATAATTTTTTAAAAATACCCTTGTTACAATCTCAGGAATGACTTAACGTCGGATTATGTTGTACCCATATTTAAAATTATTTTTAGAAAATTATTATTTAAAGTCTGAATCTGACTTCACGTACTATGACAAATGTTATAGATTAAAAATTAAAGCATATTATGTTATTTGTTTAGAAAAAATTAATTAGGTACAATATTTAAGTAAAAATTTCGCCTTTCACAGTTGGATATTCGTTGGGAATATCTCGACGCTTGTATGATAAATTGAGATTTCAAATGTGGTTGTTATAGTCATGTAACATATGGTGTCCTGTTGGGAGACTCACCTACCAAAGTTAGATGTACGATACAGGTCGGTCGAGATTAATCAGAACTAGATTCTGGAACCAGAAGAGCAATAAAAAAAATCAACACACAAGCATTTGAAGTATGATATGGGTCGTATTTTTTTTAATAATATACTTGTATGGATATAATAATTACATTTATCATGATTTTAAATAGTACTGGTACTATCATATAACAATCGTTGTTATGGTTGTATATTTCTGATAAAAATTTTATCCTTGATAGTCATGTAATAAAAATAAATAAATTTTAAAAGTATGTATATAATAACAAGTATTAAAAAAATTAGATTTGTAATAACAAATACGAAAAAATTAAGAGTTTGTCCATAATAATAAATATTAGAGAAAAATCACACCCCTAATAACAATAATTTAAAAAATAAAATAAAACTTAAACTATTAATAAATATTAAAAATAAATTTTAAAAATAAAAATTAAATCATTAACAATAAATATAATTCACAAAAAATTATAAACAGATAACCTCTAGGGTTGGTCAAATATGTCAGTTCTTTATGCATGCAATTTCAACCAAAATCGAAACATAATATCAGAATTTAGAAGACATGTTTTTACTTTCTGGATGATTTCCCAAACGAGATTATATATTATGTCATAACATAATAATCCCCTTGTAATGATAATTACATAATACTGTCTTATTTAATTAGTTCTGCAATATCATTGTGAAAACAACTTATAAGAAAACCCTAACCAGTTAGGTTTCCCAGATCAGACCATAAACATACATAGAGGATACATCCTGTAAGATTCAGATATTCAGGATATGAAGTCATCAGGTAACTACTGCTTGTTCGATGCTTTCCCACCTTTGCCCTGCAGAGCAGACAAATCCAGCAGAAATCAGTGCATCAAAGACACGTATATATATCGACTAGTTAAGATCTCGAATCGAATACTTACCTTCTTGGCGGAGGGCTTTTTTGTTTCCTGTGGCTTTTGCGCAGCCTTTTTGGCGGCGGGCTTGGAAGCAGCAGCTTTTGATGAAGCATCCGTGGCCTTTGAAGTTGAAGCTTCCTTCTTGACCTGCCCAAAGAGTTGAGTGCCAACCGGTTTCTCAGCCTTCATTGACGCCATGGCTAGCTCTTGGGAAAATGCAAATTAAACAAGCTTGGCAAGGCACACCACTATATCTGAATGGGTCTGTTTCTGAATGTATATATAGACGAGCTGAGCCTGAGCGGCCAGTGGGTTAAGGAATTAGAATCGTTAGGTTACAAGATAATGGGATGGTGGAAGTTACAAGAGAATATAGAACAACTGACATCAAGCCATATGATCAGACCAACTTTAACTACTCTTAGTTATTATTTTACAGTATCAGATTCAGATACTTTGCTTAGAATTTTTTTGGCTCATATTTTAACTACTTTATATGACTTCATGATATAGAGATGCTCAGCACCCTCCTATCTATATCTAGGAAAGAATATATATTATATTCGAAAAGATTAATAATGTCTTACAAATATAGATTATATATCAACAATTAGTTGGTTCAGTTGGATGAGACATTAATTACCTTAAATAATATAATTGGTTTAGGTCCTAATATTAAGATTGAAGCAAATTAAATTGAAAAAGTCGTGCAAGTTTTTCGACGACCTATCATCGTTCCAACGGTTCATATTATGTTGCGTAAGTATAATGAACAGGGATGGAAGTAGGAGGTGTTAGGATGCGGTCACAATCCATCACCATTTGATCCAAGTATACCATATAGTTGATGAGTAAGAGAATTCAATGCAACATGAATCATCTAGCTAGCCTTAGTGGTTAAGAGAACGATTATTGTAATTCTTGAAGGTACGGGTTCGAACACTAATAATATCAGTATAATATTTGAACAATCAATATTTAATAATTAAAAATATACTCTAAAATATATATTATACTGTAACACTGTAGCTGATTAAAAGAGAGAGAATTCGATACATAACCATTAACCACCACAAATGTACACATCCACTTGGCATTTGCTTCATTCTTTTAGAGTGATTGCTTAGAATATTTATATTCTTCTTCTAATAATAGGCAAACCATATTAATTAATAAAAGTTACATCATATTCAAATTTGTGTTCCTTGAAGACAACAATTCTCGATTCGACTCTTGGACCAAAAATAAATTACTCAAGATCTCACTATCTTATAAGTAAGTTTAATTGGGCTATTGTATTTCAAAATATCACAACTGAGTCACTCTATTCATAGATCGTAATAATCAAGTCACTTAGTCACTTAATGTTAACTTTTTATTTACAAATAGATCAGTTTATTATCGATAGTAAATATCGGATCACTCGATTTATAGATTGTAGCAAGTAGGTTACTCAAATGCAACTTAACATTTAACCTCGTTACACACTTAACAACAAAATGATTTGATTGTAACTTTTTGAAATATAATGACTCAATTATAAATTAACTCATAATACAACGATATGCGATGTAATTAAGCACATAATTATTATTACAACTATTTTGAATAAAATAAACATAAATATAATACATAAATAAAATAGCTAAACAAACTTAAAGCCCAACAAGTGCCAATCTTTGACAATATAATTGAAGTACAATAGGTAAGTTATATACTCAATGGGCTTGAAAATTAATTGCCAAAATTATAATATTTATATTTTTTATCTTCTATTTTCAAAAGCAATGTGGGATTTAAATAAATAACATCACATACTACTAATATTAATATAATTATTTCTTGGGAAATAATGAAGAAGATTAAATAATTTTATGATCTAAATACGAAAATTATAACAAATCCTATTTTATTTTATATTTTAATATTTTTTTAAATAATTTTTTAAATTTTTATTATGTCATCATCGAACACTACGTCATCACAGTGAGGTCTTCTGCTCTCATCATACGAGCTTTAAATCCTATTTTTTATTTATTATTCGATTAAAAATTTTATATTAGACATTCGTTTAGTCGTTCGTTCATTAATTTTTTATTTTATTTGTTAAAAATTATTAAAAATGTCATACACAAATATGAATATTCATCTTACAAACAAATAAATAGCTCTCAATAAAGGAACAAGGCATTCTTATAACTCACCTGCAACACCACCAGTCACAATCCTTGCACAACAAATTGATTAATTCTGTAGGTGACATGAATGGGATGACGATGGAGCAGGAAACCATAATCATTCTGCATCAATTTCTCTACGAACCTGTACCTTGAACAAGTTGGCTATGGCTATGTGGAACGAGGTTTCCCATATATTCTCAGACCCACATATGCCAGTACCCTGTACCCCACCAGCATGACCATCAAAGCAGCAACATCCCACCACAGGTTGTCGTAATCAAGACCCAGATTCTTGATTGCCGGAAAATCCGTTAGCTTGCAACGTGTACCGCTCTCGCATTCGTACACCTCGTTCCCCGAGTACTGCACCCCGACCAGAAGCTTATAGCAGTAGTGACTGAAGGAGAGGTATTTCAACCAAGCTATGAAGGCTGGCATGTGGTGAATGTAGTATCCGCCCACTAAGAGGAATACTAGCATGGTCACGGAAGCCAGGGTTGTAGCCTGTTTTATGTCCATTAGAATGGCTCCCATTGCCAGTCCTAGACCTTGAGAGACCAGCACGTTTAGGAGTACGATTAAGACGGTCAGTACGAATGTTATGAGGGATGGCTTGAGTCCCCCTGTCCAATATGTGATGGTCACGAATATCGTGGGAAGAACGAGCTCCATTGGCAAGTCACCGGCTGTTCGGGCGATGTAATACGAGGACAAACGGTACATCCCCGAGGATCCTTCTCTGATTAACATTGGCCGCTCTTGTGGGAATGCGAATATGGCATTGAACAGAGGGAAGAAACCCCAGAATATTGAGAAGAAAAACAAAAGTCCTACCTGCAAACAAACATATCAATTTATACGTATAATCAGGTTTTGAATTAAGATGCATGATCTTGGTATGGTACCTGGTCTTGAATGTGGGAAGTATCGGAATGCCACCAGAGGAGGCCCGAAAGAACCGAAACCGACATGACTTGAAATATTCTTAGGCCGGAATACGACTCGTGCTTCCGCTCTTGTACACCCCTTCTCAACAACACCTTGAATTGTTCCCACCAGCTGCTGTTCCATTGAACCTCACCACAGCCTGCATGCGTTTATAGGAACTAAGACATTTTCAACACAACCTGCTGGATTTGAGAAACCAGACAATGTTCTTAAATCTTAACTTACATGATTGTGATGATTTAACAGTTGAAACAGACGAATCCTGCAGGTTTTGGTTCATATCAGCCGTCAATGTTGGGTCTATATTCTTCTTGTAAGAAGATATTAGGTACTGTTTAGTAGAATTTTGATCATCAGTGTGGTCTACTCTGCCATGAAACTCTAGTTGCTCTTCCGATTTTACATCAGGGGCTATACCTGCTTGCACAAAGACATTACTGAATAATGTGCATATTTCCCTTTCGAACCCAACAAGTGATCTCAGTGTAAAAATGAGGATATTTATCTTAAAAAATTTAGATTCAGTCAACTTTATCTGTAAAGTGTGTATGCATTATCGATATGTTAAAGATAACTATAAACAGATACCAGACAAGTGGGGAAGGGCAAAAAGATGATGAAATCATTAGGATTTAGAAATCAAGAAGCTGATGGAGGCACCAATTATGAACAAACAATTTCAGTCAAAAGGATAAACAACAAAAGAATGAAAAGATAAAGAAACAAAAATATAAGAAACCCAAAGTTTGGTTTATGCTTACCATTAGCCAGATCAAGGAGAAAATCAGCAGGGTTCAAGAAATTGAAACTGGGTGTGAAACCAATGGAGCTGAAGTAGTCCATGGCCTGATCGGCTTGCCCGCAATAAATCGGATACCCGTCGGAAAGCACCAGTACCTTATCGAACATCCTGTACAACCCACTCGAAGGCTGGTGAATGGTGGTGACGACAGTCCGGCCACAGCGTGCTAAGCCGCGTAAGGTGACCATAATTCTGTGCGCGGTGGTCGAGTCGAGACCTGAAGTGGGCTCATCCAGCAACAACAAACTCGGGTTCACTAACATCTCCAAACCAACACTGACCCGTTTACGCTCCCCACCCGACAAGCCCCGAAGAAGAGGCCCACCCACAACATTGTTCCTACATCGTGCTAACCCGAGTTCCACCATGATCAACTCAGCTTGCTCAATCTTTTCTTGCGTGGTTAGCTTTTTCGGCAACTTCAACAAAGCCGCATAACTCAGCGTTTCGAACACGGTGAGGTGCGGATACAACACATCGTCTTGAGCCACGAACCCTATCATGCGCTTCACGGAGCTGGAGAATGGCCGCCCATTGTACGTAACAGTGCCGGAAAACTTCCCGGTTAAACGACCTCCGAGAGCTGTGAGGAGCGTTGTTTTACCACTACCAGATGGTCCAAGCATTGCCAGCAGCTCACCGGGTCGAACCACGCCGCTAACGCCATTCAGTACACTTGTTCTCGGCTTGGGTTTATGCGAGGAGAAACAATTTGCTGCGGCTGTGCCGCCATTGGAATGGATGCTGTAGGCAACTTCTTCAAACTGCAACAAATACACGTACGATTATCATTAATGTACTTAACAACAGAACTAGCCAAACTAATCGGAGCCAATTTAAAGGTTCGAACTTAAATCATTTATAAATTATATAAAAATTTTTAAAAATTTTAAAGGATTCAAATTTAGTACTACATCCCTCCACCATCCCTGAAACTGATTAATATGCAAAACATGCAGTGGAGAATCAAGAACCTTAAGAGTTACAGGACGTAAAGATTGTGACAAAACCGAGAATGGAAGTGGAGTTAGTGTCTGCTGTCGGGATGGGGACTGCTGTTGAGAACACTGGACGACGTCGACAGCATGATCAGGTGGTTCAGCATGAACAGTGACGTAATTCTCCGGCGTCCTGCTGGTCGTAATCATGGTGCTGGCCGGACTACTGTGTGTGGTCATATTTCTGCTTTCTTGCTGAGGGGGCATCATTTCTGTTCGACCTGAGCCCAAACCGCTGTAATTAAACAAGTAAAGTCTCCGATGATCGGAGGAGAGGAGGAGAATTCAGAAGGACTGAGAATTGAAACTTGGACATGATGATGATTTACGTTTTACTTATAAATAAGATTTGAGGGACTTGTGTGTAATTTACCAGAAAAGTCCTTTTCAATTAATTGTCTACGTGTTTGGACAGCATTAATTAGTTAATTGTTTCAAATTATGTCAGAATCAAAGTAATGGAAACTCAATAATCATTAAATTTTGGGTTTAGAGAACAGAAATTTCGCCACGTAATTGCTTGTCTCTGGGAACTCCAATTTTGATATTTATTTATTTATTTGTATGTTACGATTAATTTGTAGATTTAACTTATATTCTCTAATTTGATATTTTTTGGTCATTAATTTAATTCTAGTCACTTGGAACGGCAATTTCAGAATTTAATAAATACAAAGAGTAAAATCGGTCGATTAAAATATAAAAATTAAATATATATCTTAGAATTAACGACAGAGTTCCAGTAATAATCTTGTTTATAATCATTAATTGAAGTCTTATTTAAAACGTAATTAAGCTGAATTTACGTTTGTAGTTTTAGATTAGCTTAATAATTAGAAAGATATTTAATTTATACCTTTATTGTTTAATATTTTTGATTTATTTTAGTGTTTAATAATTTTAATGTTATTTAAATAAGTATTTTTATCGTTATCGTTGGTCAATTTTTATTGTTATCTTTCGTTAGGGTGTAAATCATCTATCTTTCCCTATGTCTTCATTTATGCCTTCACTTCAAATTAGAGGCTTAGGGTTTAGTGTTTAGGGTTTTAATTTAGGGGTTTTGGTTAGGGTATAGGGAATTAGGAGTAGGGTGTATTTTTTGGGTATAGGATTTAGGGTTTAGGATATAAAAAATAAGAGTTAGGGTTTAAAATTTAATTTTTTAATAAATTTTCAGAGACATAAAAGGAGGTACAAAAAAGAGGCAGAATATTTTTGCTCCTTTCATTAAGTATCATGTGATAACTTTTTAAAATTTTAAAATTATATTTAAAAATAAATAAAAATAATATATCTTAAAAACTCAAATTTATCTTAAAATTTTAAAATAATTTTAAAATATTCCCTAAATCTGATCACTATCATCATCATTGATTGTGTTTTTAGTGATAAAATAAAGCGTCCTCACCTCGCCAAACAATTTACACATCGTTCATCATTTGTTATACCGTCGTTTATTGTGAATTATTCAAATAAATCATTCTAGAATTTCGATATTTCACATAAATCATTCGAATAAATCATCCAATGATAAGATAACATAATAAATAATCGTATGGACTAACAATAGATGTGATGATTGAGAGTGTGACAATCAACAAAGAAATCATCATAGATTAAAATTTCAGTGTTGGAGATTTTAAATTTTAGGATTATTTCGATTATTAATTTTTAATTTTTTAAAAAATAGTTATTTTTTAAAAATAAAAACCACGCCACATGGCCTTTTTTATTGGATAACGGCGAAAATCTAACAACTATGACGATAAAATTCAAACCGAACTATAAACTATAACATTAGACGTTAAAATAGCCAAAAATATATACATTAGACACCTATTTAACTATTAAACCGATACAATCAATAACAAAAGACATTTATTAATAATAAATACACTGTTGATAAAAATCTCATTTAAAAAGCAAAATATATTCTTACATAAAATCTTTTGTGCAGAATATATGTAACATACATAAGAGATTTTTAATGATCTAGGTAGAATCAAGAATGAAAACTGTAAAGTAACTAAGATAGAGGTTAAAATTTTTAATTTTATTGAATTTCATTATTTTTTTTAGAAATTATTTGATATATCAGTCGTATAAAATTAGATTTTATGATCTTAATTATTTAAATTTTAAATAAAAAATTATATTCTAATTTGTATATTAAAGACTTTATTAAATAATACCAACGTAAGGTAAACAATTTGGTCATATTTAAGTAAGTATCGGGTTTGAATATATATATAAAAATCATTAATAGGTGACTCACCCACTAAAAACTAGGTGTATAACACGGGTTAATCCGGACTAGTTAAAGCAAAACGAAAAACGAAAAAATAATAAAAAATTATTAGATAATAACTATTTTGTATAAATATTTGAAATTATATAATTAAATTGGCGTTAGTCAAAAGAATAAGAAATGTTTTTTGGTATAAATAATAAAATAAAATTCTGTTTCGAATAGAATACTGCATAGTTTTGATTGGAAGAATCCTCTTTTAAAAATTTGACAAGTTAAAAGGGAAATAATATTTATATATAGTTTTTATTATATAAAGACAAATGTGTATGTGGAGTGAAGGAACCAAACCAACTTTTATATTTTTTATCTTTTGGATTTCGTGGACAGAAATTAAATTAAAAAAAAAAAGATTCCCTGAAAAGATTTTTTATTTTCTTATAATAAATAGTTAAAACATGACAAATGTTTTACTTGTTTATATTTTAATTTTTAACTATAAATTAAAGATATTAAAACAAATAGTTTTTTTAAAAAAAAATCCACCATAAATATTAGATATTGGATTTTTTAAGAAAACATTATTCGTGGTTAAATTCAGTTGAATCTGATTTTTAGAGTACTATAAAAAATATAATATTTTAAAATTAAGATCGAAGAAAATCTTAAAACTATATTTGAGTAAAAATTTTAAAATATATATTTTAAACCGTACAAACTAAACTGTAAAACCTTAAATTAAATTCAGAAACCTAAAACAAAAGAAAATATGAAATTTAAACCACACAACATGTATAGTTAAGATCTATTCATATTATATAAAATTCAATTATTTTTGCACTTCATTGGACCGCTAAATGACAATAATAAATAATTAAAATTATTTTAAAATGATAATTTTTATATTTTTATTATCAATCTTATTTATTTTTATTTATCTATTAAAAATATAAATTTTTAAATTATCCCTAATATAAAAGGATCTTATCCTTATATATATCTTCACTTTTTTTTTTGGATGAGGTGTATGGTTAAAGAAGAAAAGGTGAAAATGCTGGGGTTACTTCCTCTTCCTTATGACATCTCCTTTACTTTCTTTTTAGCTGTCACACTCCCATTTAAAGATCAGAAATGGACTCAATCATAGCTGTTGATATAATTAAAACAGATGAAGAATTTAAAAAATATTTAATAATATAAATAAATGAAACTTGAGACTTAATTTTTTTATTTTAAAGTTATTAAGGATTTAAAAGTGATTAAATCAGAAAAGTTATAAGATAATGATTTAATTTTATTGATTTTAAAATTTATTAAAGATTTAGAGAAGTAGAGATTTATTATTCGACTAATAATGTTTATGTAAATTTATTTTGTATGATTTGAATGTTGTATCTTAAAAATATAATAAAAAAATGAGAATAACTTCAAAAAAATTGTGGAGTTTATGTGTTTTAGACATTTATTTAAAAAATAATTTTTATTAATAAAATTGGTCTAAATAATAAACAGTATGTTAGCGGTTAAGTATACTTGAGTTCGAAATATTGTATATACAAAAAGTTTTCGTTAAAAGATTTTCCTATCAAAATTCCGTAAATGATGTAAATTAATTTAGATTAATAAAAAATAAAATTATAAAAAATAAAAAAAAATAACTATAATGATTTTTATTCCTTCAACCAATTATGTGTGTCTAATGATAAATAGAATTTCTCATAATTATAGTTTTGTATGTTTTTTTTATTCTAACAAATTCATGTATGTAGACAAGGATGGAACTATACGGGGTGAGGAGAGGTAATCGCCCCTCACTCCCGAAGATTTTTTTTTACTTTTATTTCTCTAATTAATTTTTTTAAAATTATTTTTTATAAATTCATTTTTTACTTTTAAATATTTATGTTTTGCTCCTTTAACCCAAAATCCTGACTCTTTTCCTGTATGTAGATGTGCACTTGCTTAGATCATTATGTTTTTCAGTTGCAAATTACAACACAAAAACTAAAACCTAATAATCCAACGGTCTAAAATATATGTATATGAACTAAGAATCGATTCCAGGAATATTTGGGGAAAGGATGAAATCAGCATCCATATAATTTTCGATGGAAAGTTTGGATATTTGCATGTGAAAAAAAAATATACATTCAAATACTTTTTTTTATTTAAAAATTAACATGAAATTATCTTTTATATGTTATTACGGTCGAAATCGTTTTTATTTTTGAAAAATATTTTAACTTGAAAATACGTATGCTTTAAAAAGATAGTGTTATTATCGGATGTTTTAAAATAATTGCGATCATATATAATATACTTATGTATAAATTTATAGGATTATAAATATATTAATTTTAATTTAAACCATTTTACATCCATATATAAATATAATATACACACCGGGGTCGAATTAAAAATTTATAAAGGAGGACCATAATAAGATTAAAAATATTGAGGGGGGCTGTAATATGATTTTAAAAAGATTAAAGATATCATAAAATTAAATTTACCCTTTTTCTAGAAAAAGTTATTCTATTACTATTAGAACAGTTGGCAAGGGCCACACCCTAAAATCCTCCTCTAAGTTCCGTCCCTTCATACAAACATATATATATATATATATCATCTTTATTCAAAGTTTAAAATTAATCTATTAATTATTAAAATAATTAATTATTTTTATTTTATCGTATAATTCAATTTTTATTTAAAATTCTTTTAAGTTAAGTTTATTAACTTATAAAATAAATTAAAATTTTCATTTCGAATTGAAATAAAATGATTATCTTTTTTTCTGTGTTATCGGTGCGGGGGTCATTGGTTATAACTAGAGGTGTTCATATGGTTGGTTCGGTTAACTGATCGAACTAAATTTTTAAATTTTTATTAGTCGATTTTTTTATTAGCTGTTAATTGAACCGAAATTTTTTGAAAATTTTTGACCGAACCGAAAAAAGTTTGATTAATTTGATCGGTTAACTCAGTTAATCGAAATTTTTAAAAACAAATTTGGTAAATTACATAAATGGTCACTAAACTATATTAAAATTATTTTTTAGCTACTAAACTTTCAAAATTCTAAAAAACCATTAGACTTATCGAATTATTACATTGATTCATCATACATTATAAATTATTGATAAATATTAAAAATTTTAATGATTATTTTTTATATTTTAATAAATTTAATTATCATTTTGTACTAATTTTATAAAGTTTAATAACTATTTTATAATTTTTAAAAGTTTAATAACTAAAAATATATAATATATAAAAATTTCGGTTAATTCGATTAATTAACTGATTTCAAACCGAATTAACCGATAACCGAAGTTTCAAAAATCATTAACGTTAACCGATTCAATCTAAAATTAACCGATCGATTAACCGAAATAAACTTTATAGTTCGATCGGTTAATTCAGTTAAACGAAGTTTTGAACCACCCTAATTATAACAGTACACTTAGATTCTGTGTTTTTAACCTTTTCCAGGTGTTTTTGGCTTTTGTTTCTCCCTCCGTCCAGTTCTAGAGATCTAGACAGCCGAAAGGGGCATTGCAAATGCAATGGGACTTTTACACCTCAATGCTTTAGTTTCTAAAGTTGATTTGATTTTTAAGGATTATATTTTCTAAATCATTGGATTGGCTGGGTTAATTAACACTAAGATTCTGATTATCATTTCATCACTAAACGTGGCAAAAAATTATCCATTTTAATAGGGATAAATTGTGGGTCTATTAGGGACAAATTAGACTATGAGAATATATTTTTTATTACTGGTATACAATTAATTAATTCGAATCTAATATCGCAATGACTCATTATAAAAATGATTACAGTAATATCTGTTTTAGAATATAGTTCACACCACTTTGCTAGTATCGTTGGTGCTCAAACTCGTAACCTCTAGGAACAATAACCGTTCCCTTAATCATTTGGGCTAGTGTAATTAATAATAGATAGTTGAATACTATTAATTTATATTAATTTTTAAACGATTATTAAAAATTACAAAGGCCTGAATACAATTAATTATATTTTAAAATAAAATTACATCATCTTTATTTTAGCGTAATATTTTCTTATAAATTAATCATAATTTTCTTCGATTTTCATTAAAGACAAACATATATCTTTACGATGCGCATTTTTGTATAATTATATTAAAAATCTATGAGATATAAGAGTAAAAGATAAAACTAATAACACATATTATTAAATATCTCTAACTTAATATACCATTGAATATAATTAATTTAAAATAATTAATAAAAATTTTAAAAATCAATATACAACTAATAATATTTTTAAATAAAAACAAAAATTATATTTTATGAATATTTTTACCACCTTGTTCGTATCACTTTAATTTTAGAATTTTAAATTTTTTTATTAGTGTTTCAGTTATTAATACTTAATTGGACTTTATATTCATTTTGAGTAGTATTCTGCCTAAGATAAGTCTATATTTTTATGATAATAATGTTTTACAGGTAAAGATAGAGAATAGATATATTAAAGGTTTGTATGGCGATAAGTTTTAAAGATAAAGTATTTTTAATAGTTTAAAGGCGATAATAAGATAGTATTTTATAATATTTTATATAAATTATTATTTTCAATCAATTTATTAAATTATTAAAAAATATAATTAAATTTTATTAAATTATTATAAAATAATTATTAACTTAAACAAATTTTTATAATATTTTATAATTTTCGATATTCTGAAAATTTTATTTTGGTTAGTGACTAAAACAATTATTTTTTATAATTCAGTGATTATCTATGTATTTTACGCATAAAAATATTAAAAATCGATAAAGATTTAACTTCGAAGGCCTCATTTGTGGCATCATCTGAAGCAAAGCAAATGCCAAGAATAATCTATCACTGTATCCTTCAAACTGAGTAATTTCTGGTTAAAAGAGGGATGTGTCTACAGATGCTTAAAATATATTAGGTTAATGTTTATCTATAATGACACAAAGTCTGACCTCATCTGGGCAGGGATAAACGTAATTAATCGTAACCGTTAAATAATATAACTGTTAATCAAATTATTTAAAATAAAGATTATCTTATAAGTTATTAAATTATTTATAACATATATTTTGTTTATAAAATTTGTTATATCAATCTCAAAACTCTCCTATGATATAATATAATAAGAAATAATTTTATTACTCTTAAATCAGGAAGTAAATATGTGAAAAAAAGTTATACGTCGTAAGTTAATCTACAATCAAACCGTTCGTAACAATTGAGCATTAACAGTTTAATAACCGTTACAATGATTAATCGATCTTTAGACTAAACGGTACGGTTAACCTACCTGAATACCCTACATGATCGAGTCATTTTCATTAATCCGATATCGTCTTCCCATGTCAATCTATTTGTGTCCCCAGAACTTTAAACAGTGAGTTTTGACCCTTCTATCTGCCATTGTAGGACCTGCAGGGTTCATATGTTATCCATACAAATTACAAATGAAAGGAAACAAGTAGGGAATCACATGAGGAAAAGTAAAAGCTAGTACAAGTGCAAAGCAAAATCTTACTTTCTTTTTCCATTTCATTACCAGACACCTTTGCCTACTTTAACTTGAGTGTCCGATTATTTCCTTGATACAACAAAGTCTGCAGCTTTCCGGAAGAAAATTATTAACAGTACGTAACACGTAACGGTGGTTGTGATAATTAAGGTGTTCATTGAAATCTATTTTTTAAAGTTATATTTTTGTATAATTTGTATATAAATTTAATATATGTATAATTATATTATTTTTATAAATTAAATAATATCTATTTATAATTAATTATTTTAAAAGATAATAATTTTTTGACTTGGTTATTATCTTCGAGGACGAGCCATTCTAAAGATGGCGTCAATATTATATCCTCCCAGCCTGCCTCCACCGAATCCCCGCAAATGGCCGATCTAAAATGCCCATAATATTGGTTGGGTGTTGCACTAAAGTGAAGCAACCCTGATTTCATGTTTTCAGCAAGAGATTCTGAACGTAAATCTTTAGGAGTACCACAATATCTCGAATAAAAATATTATTTTTATTTTAAAACTAAAAATTAAATTAGAAATCATGACTCAAAATTCTAAATTCTAAACTTAAATTTTAGAGTTTAAAAACATATCGTATCTGATTCTTTAAATTCAAACCCTTAACCTAATTTGATAATATAAGATATAAATATAGGTATCGAAAAGAAACGAAGAATTTCTATTTTAATATCTCTCTTGTCCTCCAAAACAAATAACGTAATCAGGGATAGAACTATACGAGGGTGAAAGGAATTTTTTTCTCACTCTTGTCCCCTTATTTAAATTCTTTTATTTTTTTTGTGAATTTACCAATATTTTTAAACATTTATGTTTTACCCACCTCAAACCCCAAATCCTAACTCCTCCCTTAAACTAATACTATCCAACTCAAACACCCCACAGCCTACCTTCATTTATGCCCCAAATCATTTGTCCCTTCCCTATACCTTCATTTATGCCCCAACTTCAAATAAGAGGGTTTAGAATTTAGGGTTTAGGGTTATAGGTTAGGGTTTAGGGAATTAGGGGTAGGGTGTATTTTTTAGGGTGTAGGGTTTAATATTTAAAATATAAAAAATAAAAGTTTAAGATTTAAAATTATTTTTTTAAAAAAAATTTAAAAAAAAACACCAAAAGATGCCTGAGAAAGGAGTAGAGGACGCCTACCCATCCATCAATCTAACTTGGTAATAATGCGCACTAAAACAACACCACACACAATGAAATGCACATTCTCCCAACCCAACCACTCTTTGTTTTGTTTTATTGGCACCCATCTCTTTCGAACAAACCTTAAAACTTTGTTTTGGCTGCTACCTTAGTGTTTGACAAATGTTGGTAATCAAGAATGGTGGGATTAGGAGACGTGGGTTAGTGTTTGTTTCTGGTTTCAGAGTTATTGTAAATTGCACGTCTTCCCATTTAAAGCTAGGAATGAAATGGAAAATCGTTTGTTGGCATCAAACCAACTATGTGTACGTACATATACCTGCCATGCCAATATGACGTTGGTATGAATCTAGCACTCCATAGATGGGTGCAAGACCCACTTTAACATGCAACTAGAGAGGTTGGATTTTGATCCCAAATGCATAAAAAATCTTTTATCTTTGTTGTTTACATTTTTTAATTGTGTTTCTTCGAATTAGGGATGAACATTCGATTGAATAGAGTATTTTTTGTATCAATCAAGTCGAGGTTTGATCGATAACGGCCATTGCAGGAAACACTCATTGACAGAACTACAGTAACAAAATTGATGTGTGCATAGAGAATCTGTACGTATATAAATATCCATAAGCCTACTGTCTACATCCGGTTTATGCATAGAGAATCGAATATTTGTATATTAGCATCATGCCATTAATACATTCGTGATTCGTAGCATCGAAGGATATTTTATTCTTTAATCTTAAATCTTAACTCTGTCGTGACGTATATTAATACGTAAAGCATGCATGTATTAGTAATAAATTTGTGAATGGTTACTTGAATTACACGAATATGATGAGTGGGTGTCTAGAGAGAGAGAGAGAAAGCATGTTTTGTTAATGGATGTCAAGATCAGAGACAAGAATGGAGGTGACTCTACCACTCAAAACATACACTGACAAGGCTGTCCGACAGTACTGAGAATACAAGCAAGCGTAGCTGAGACTTTGGTTGCGTATTTGAGTAGCGGCAGAAGCACTAGGGAAAACATGGAATCACACAGATCTATTCCAACCTTAGAGCTGGATGGCACTACTCACCACACTAAGGAAGGAAACCAACATCAGCCTGATCTGCCTCTCTCTCTCTCTATCTGGTAGTAAGCAGGGGGGTCTTGCCAGTTGCTTCTCTCCATAAAAATATAATTAAATGTTAGCCATTAAGTTTCTAGATTCTACATGACCATATGTATATTGCAGGAATGGTGATGTTGATTGAACCTGTTTCCACTACTCCCTACTTCTCCATTAGCGCTGGGATGGGACGGTTTCCACTTTAAACTGAGAAACGAAAAGCTGACGACGGAGGGAAACACTAACTATATATCCTCCCTAAAGAAATATAGCAAGTTGCAGAAAAAGCCTGCATTGACATTTGGAGGGAATTCATTCATTATCGATAATGAACATAACCGGTGGTTAGAAATATTTTTGAAGGTGACACAATTATATTAATAAAATCATATTTTTAGTATAGTTTTCGAGATTTTTTCTTTCAATAATATTATCTCCAAGATTCCAAGGCAGCTTTCTTTGCCTGTCATTTCCAATGCGTTTCTACTGGAGATTAAAATTTCAAACTGAAACTCAAAGGTGAGATAGATTTCACCACTGCATTGCACTTACAAACCTCCACTCCAAAGACCTCTAGCAGTCTATCTGATTTTTGTTTTAGTTTTCACAGAAGAAAAGAAAAGACTATTGTCTCAACTACAGTTATTAATTCGGCTACTAAATGGTAAAGTTTATAGACGATAAATATATTAAAAGATGATGCATAGATAGATTGAACATTCTAATCCAACTTAACCGGTGTTCCTCGTTCCGGCAGCGATTCTGTTTGTAGTAATTAGCGATGTATTTCTGAGTTTGTTGTTATCTTCGTCATGTCTAAGCCTCTTCAGAACCTCCACCTGCAACATATTCATGGGATTCAGATACGAGAGCCTGCTCTCTATTAGCCTGCTCAAGCTCATATTGTTCTCTGACAACTCCCATGTCCACTCACTAGTCACTACCAATACTTGCTTTTCTGTCAACATCAGCTCCCTCCTAAGTTCCGCTCCGAGTTCCCGCCTGTTGTCCGACACTAGCACCTCATACTCATCGTAATGCTTGGCGATTGGAATATCCGCCTTCCCAGAACCATCTCTATCAGGTCAACCGTGGATTGGAAAAAAGGTCACTCTTTGTACATTGCTTTTAAGTCTTCTGTATGACCCTTCTCGCATACAGGCTTTAAACCTTCTCCTACCCCAAGGCCCAAACCATGCTGGAAGTACAAATCTGATCTGTGTCCATGCGAATACCCACGGAATGGCTCTAAAATGTCCTATTCCTTTCGTGCTTTTCTTCTTGCGGGACAACTTCCTATGTTGAGAAATTGCAGTAACTTTGATTGCAGTGGCAACTCACCATTACAGAACCAGGTAGTTGGGATTGAATGGTCAGATATGTTGGGTCACCACCACGTCCTATACTCCCTCCTCGACCATGGAAAAGAGAACTTTGATTCCAAACTCATTACATGCAGCAACAACATCCCCTTGGGCTTTGTAAAGCTCCCACGCAGCAGTGAAGCGCCCGGTATCTTTACCAGAATCAGAATATCCGACCATCACCTGTTTTAAGTAACTTTGTAAACACAAGATCAATGAAATATCAAAAAAGATCATGCAAATGACCATAAAATCAACGTACTTCTTGATGCACATTATGATTCTTTATAATGTGCTCCAGGTACCAGTCAATTGACAACAGTTTTCTGATAACTGAACCTGCTGCTCTAAGGTCTTTCACAGTTTCAAACAGGGGAACCATTCCTATTCCAAAACCCTCTTTTCTCAATCAAAAACAAAAAGGATGTGAAGGAGAAACCCAAGCTATGTAATACTAACTAGTTCACTCCCGATACCAAGTAACTATGTAAAATAGATAATCTGCAATATCTGCAACTCATCTACAAGTTCATATAAGATCGTCCATGTCCAAAAAGTGTCACAGAACTATGAATAAACACATTACAAGGACCCGCAATTAATATCAAACTTTAAATCCAGGGGGAAATTACAACTAGAGCTAAATGATAAGATTTAATGTATCTAAGAGCATAGTATCAACTAGTCTAGATGCAAACTTACGTTCCACCAGGACAAGGTTTCCCTCATTCCCCACCTACAGCAAATCGAGCATCTTTCTGCAAGAGCTCCACAGCAAGGGCATCACTTGCCTGCAAATTAACAAGGATGGGTAGCATTGTTTCTATTTATCCCATATAAGAATACTGTACAAGCTCTTCAAGATAATCTAAAAGAAAAGCGGGGAAAATTCAGTTATGAACTGCATAGCTAAAAAATGGTGTAAATATGATATGGTTTTAGTAAATCATACATTGGAAGCCATAGATATCACATATGCTCCAAGAGAATCACTTCTAGCTCAGCAGCTACAGAATCAGGAGCAACCTGAAATAAATCCAGTTGAGATAAAAGCTACACGTTAAGTAAAGCAATAATTGAATATTGAAAATAAAGAACAGGGAAGACTTCGAATAGCATGAAAGATGGAACCACTTTCTTAACTTAAATAATGCATAACTACATGAGCAGATTGAAGGACCAAAACACCTAGCCTCCTTACATGCAAGGCAACAATGCTATATAGTTCAAAGCACAACCAATCTGAGGCCTTGATAGCATTACTGCCAAATCAAAGGAACCGCTTTCTTAACTTAAATAATGCATAACTACGTGAGCAAACCGAATGGCCAAAACACCTAGCCTCTGTACATGCAAGGCCATAATGCTATCAAGTCCAAAACACAACCAATCACAGGCCTCTCTATTATGTGGTGGGTGCCGAAGGTTTTGCGTATCTTTTTTGTCAGTGTCGTATGCTCCTTTTGAGTTGGATTTGAGTAATAAACTTTTGTCAACGCCGAACAGCTTTTTGTTTGTTGATCCATCTGTGCATCAGTCACCCCCAAGGGCCAAGTCTACAACACCGAAGACAGATCTCTGTTTTAAATGCTAATATATGGAGTAATTCTTTTAATAATCCATGGCTGTTTGCTTAATCTTGACTTAATAAGTTTCATTTTTAGGTGAGACGACAAACGTCCGTTGGTACAATCGATTATTGTCAGAAATGATGGTTTAAATTTAAAATCTTCCATCGATTTTTGTTTAAACTCAAAATTTGAACCATATTTACTAAAAAGATAGTTGCATTTGTTGCATCCTTTCTTAGCTTATTTCTTTTAGACATGGATACTCCGATATGTACACAACACATTAGGAGCTCCAGTCCATTTCATTTGTTTTTTAGAGACTTGGTACTAAATTGTTGGTGGATGGTGGTTTGGTAGCATTGCATCAAGTTCCATATTTCACATTTTCTATATTTTTATATTGATGGATAAAATTGAAATTTAATATTCACATTAGTTCTATTATGATTGTAAACAAATCAAATGTTCAGCGAATCGTTCGTGCTAAACTATTCGACAAAAAGTATGTCTATATTCGTTTATTTATTAAACGAACGAACATAAATAAGATTTTTTGTTCAATTAAAAGAATAAACACAAACGAAAATCTCGTTTGTTCCTTTATGTTCATAAACATTTCAAGCCATCGATTATTCTCTTAAAAGATCATTTAAAGTCAAAAATTATTTTCCATAACCTTCAAAACCTTCACATTAGAGGATATTATGTGCTAAAAACATATGTTATCCTTAATGTTGTAATATCAACCATATCAATAAGTTAAAATCTCAATCAACAATTCAATTAAAAAATTTAAATTGAAGTAATTAGAACAATTAATAATCTGGTCTAACTAATAACATTCTTTTATTAACATTCAGTGATCAATTAATGATTACGGCTGCAAAACAGAAAGGAGGCCGCCTAAATCCTACTGTATTGCTACCTGTGATAACTGATCACAGGTAGTAACTATTAAGTATTAACTAGTAAGTAGATCGAGGTTGGGGCTACGGTGGGTAGGATACTAGTGTAATGCAAAGCAAAGGACTTGAAACAACACAAGAGCAGAAGAACAGGGGGATGGCACTTCTGGTGGATAAACTTGGTGTAGTTTTACCTGTTGTTAACAGTTTCCAATGCTATTCGGATTCGACAGTCAATTCTCCCTTTTACTCTCTGCTTTCTGCCCCACACTCTTCTTGTTTTCAACCTGGTATGCCCCTACATGACAAAGAAATCACGCTCAGCTATTGTCTCCTCCGATTCCCACTAGTTTCCTATACTTCTCTTCCAGTTCCTTGCTCTCTCAGTTCTATTGTCCATTTGTTTACTGTTGTTATCAGTTAGGTGGGGCTGCTCAACTTCCCTTCTGTCAGGGTTTTCTTACAAATCCCTGGCCAAAAAAAGCATTTAAGGCGCACTCTTTGTTTATTTCTATACATTTCCTTCTCTCTTCACTTATATAACTTGTTTTCTAGTTCTTTCTCGGTTCTTGTCTTTCCCGTATGAAGACAATCACGGCTAAAGGCCCCCACGATTCTTCTCTCTCCTTCTCCAGGAGATATTTCAACTGGAAAAAGAAGGTCGAAGATGATGTTGACGACGAGGGAGAAGTCCTAACCTTCAGCACCTCGTCTCATTTCTGTGTTGAAGCAGAGGAGCTTCAATTTCCAGTGTCCGGTCAGGTTTCTTTAGTTCCACCGCCGAGAAAGAAGGTTTCGATTATGTCGGTTTCCAGGCTTCGGTCGGCTCTCAGTTTGTTCGGTAAAAACCGGTCAGGTTTAGGCACCAAAGTCGTTGGAACCCTGTTCGGATACCGTCGTGGTCACGTCCATTTTGCGTTTCAAGAGGAAGCAAAACTGAAACCAGCTTTTTTAATCCAACTGCCGACACCAACCAGTGTTTTGGTCAAGGAAATGGCTTCTGGGTTGGTTAGAATTGCGTTAGAGTGCGAGAAGAAGACCGGGAAGAAGGGGTTGAAGTTGCTGGAGGAGCCTGTTTGGAGGACTTACTGCAATGGCAAGAAGTGTGGGTTCGCAATGAGACGTGAGTGCGGACCCGAGGAATGGAGAGTGCTGAAATCGGTGGAACCGATTTCAATGGGAGCAGGTGTGTTGCCGTGTAACTACGAGGGGAATGGAGATGGGTCCGAAGGTGAGTTGATGTACATGAGAGCTAGGTTCGAGAGGGTCGTTGGGTCAAAAGACTCAGATGCCTTTTACATGATGAATCCGGATGGCTCCGGCGGCCCTGAACTCAGTGTTTATCTTATTAGAGTTTAAGAACCTTTTGTTTTGGTCCACGAAGCTTTAGGTTTTGTTGTTTAGCAATGAAAGATGTACGTACAGTGCAGGTTTAGCTTCTCCTTTCCTTGTAGTTTACCTTGCTCGCAATAATGAAAATGGTGAACATGCGTTAATTTTAATTATTAACGTATCATTTTCAGTATATGTATATCTAAGAATCCCAAAAATCCTAAGAAACAAGTTCTGTTTTTACCAGAACAAACCCTTTCTGCAGACACTTCTAACAAGGCATTTAAATAATGATCGATAGCGGTTTAGAAACTGTCTGAAACCGTGATATCTATAAATCTATTATTAATAAAATTCATGACCGTGATACTTATAGTTATGTCCACAATCTCGCAATGAAATTTTAAATTACAGATTATTTAGTTTTGAGTATGATCGATAACAGAGTTGTGTCTTTTAGATGGAGCACAAGGTAGTATAGGGATTCCTTTGGGGAAGAAGTTGAACATCTGTCCTTGGTATCTAAAACTCGTCTCGTATTTTCTGGGGAGCTTGGCCAGTGAAACTCCATTTTCGGCGGATGAGTCTTCAATTTTTACATCATTTCTCCATTCATTTATTGTTAATAAAGATAAAATTAAATACAATAATAGATATTTTTGATTATTTTTCATATCTCAACATCCGAATACTATTTTATGAATTTATCCATTATTTGACATAGAACATATATGTTTGATAGTTTTTTTTCTTAGACAATAAACTATATTACAGAAAGAGTCAAAGAAGAAAATAGATGGTGAATTACAGACGAAGCATCCGCCATAACAGTGTTCTAAAGACCGCCGCGGCAGCGTAAAAGACGACAAGTGGTGCTCAACAGGAAGAGGAAAAGATACTGAAAGACAAAGAGTAAAAGAAAGAGAACAACTCAGTTAGGAGGTCGACCCCAAGTCAAACCGCGAGAAAAGACATTTTATGAAATAAAATTTATTTAATATAATTTAATTAGGAATTAAATTTCTTTTATGTTTAGAACTCTTTCCTTACATAGAAAGAGTAATTTAGGACTTGGCCTATATACGACACTTATTAGGTTTATGTTAGAGGAGAAGAAGTCGGTTTACACATATAACATATCCTTAGCTGCCGATCATAATATGTTCTAAACTCCCTTGGAGGTTTAGATTGTTGTGGAGTAGATGGAGAAGAAGGTTACATTGTTATTGATATTTATTAATACAAAACTTATTTCATAGTTTATTTTTTCTGGGTACTTAACTTTCTTTGTATATGAGCTCGAGATGATAAGTATGTGAAGGAATATTCATTTGTCTAATATCAGGAGAGTTAGGCTCATGAAATGAGAGAATACGGTCTTTGCTCAAGGGCATTGACTAATCCGGATCGGATTTCAGCGACTAACAAGATGCATGTTAGGTTGTTATCTACCCTTAATTAACGTCGGGAGGTATCATCAAGACATGGAGATTTCAACAGTTTTCTTCGCTTAGGGATAAGGAAGAAACATATAAGGCTGCTCTGTCAAACTATGAAAAAGTTGAATTGTCGATAAGGCATAATCCCGCTTAGACAACTGCGGTGATCCGCCGAGACGGTAGTTCAACTCATTGCATTAATAAGTGGATTAGCAATATAATTGGATTCTCCTCTACAAAGCATTCAATCTAATCTCATTTTTCTTCTTCTTATTTTTCTATAATTTAGTATAGTTTAGTTAATGCAATCGATTCAATCCAATTATTTGTGTTTTTAATTTCTTAAGTGCAATTATAAAAAGTAGTAAAATCGACTCAGTCTTCGTGTGATCGATATATTAAATATTATAATATGACAAAGTTGAAATTTAATAAGGACTCCGTAACCTCCATCACCGACAATCATGGTTTTGCCAGGCCTGGTGGCAAACCAGAGCCGGAAACAAGTATAAGTAGATACACAATATGTATGATATTCGAATGTAGCCTGGTGCATGAACTTTGCTTGGGTAGCAAGGAAGGAGCCATTTGTAGATGAAGAGAAAAAAAAAACTGGTAGTAAGGTTTTAGAAGAAGAGTTTTAAAAAGGAGAGGCAAGTTATATAATGTTAATAAGGAGCCAAAGAGAGAACCAAATGTGGCAAATGGTCTCAGCTGCCAGAACCTCTCCAGTATACAGGTGAACCCTAAACTGGCAAATGCTCCAAATGTGCATGAACTCTATTATAAACTCATATTTTAAACTAATAAATTTAAATTCTAAACAACTAAATATTAAATTTTAAATCATAAAATATAAAACCCTAAATCTCTAAAAATAAAAGATTTATATAAACTAAAATTTACTGTTTATTAAAGTTTTTCTCTTGTTTTCTACTCTCGTGTACTATACTGATAGAGTAGAATCAGCATGTGCTGTAATGGATGAGGTTTGTGTTCAGTACATGAGCTTGGATGCATTATTGGGCTGATTCCAATCGAAAGAAAGTTGAAAAGTAACATAAATCTGATGAAAATCTGTCCCTGGAAGTATACAGGTGAAGGAACATTCAATTGGGGTCAGATCTCCAATGAACAGCTAATGGTCTCAGCTGCCAGAACCTCTCCAGTATGTCTATCCTTTTTAGAGTATTAAAGTCCTGTTTTAATCCCTAGCCTGGTCCCAACTCTCATATCAGCACCCTACAACACTAGCCTTGCAGCTCACAAACCTCCACTTTCCCCCATGTAATAAAAACTAATTAACTGCCGTACAGACGATGGAAGATTGTGTTCAATAAGCGATATTAACTTTGATTTTTTAAGATTACAAAGATCCCAAGAAGAAACAAAAGACAGCACAACTTTCTACAGGTGAAAAGGTGAATTATCAGGCCTAGGATCTATAGGAAAAGATGCAATAATAGTAGTACTGTTGTCAATGTATCTACCAAGGTTAACTGCCGTGGCCTATGAATGCTATTGCTTGGGAATCCCAATGAAGCAATGAAATGGGAATTGCTGTTGTTGTTCAAGTTCCCATCATCTCCCAACTTGGCCGTTGAATTTGGTTCCGGCAAAGTGACACCTCGTTGGCATGGTTTTACTCCATAGGGAGCATTAGTTGCTGTCATTGTCCCAATTGGATAGCAGAGATTTGGGTTGTTCCAGGCCCCAAAATGCTTTCCCATTTTCACGTAAAAGACCTGAGAGAATGGGAGCACTCCTGTCAGATTGTTCCCGTTTAGATATAGTGCATTAAGATCAGGCAGAGATACAAGCTTTGGTGGGAGATTGCCTGTGAGGTGGTTGTTGCCAAGGCTCAGATACCTCAGTCTCTTCAATCCGGATAGTGATTCCGGGATTTCTCCTATCAAGCCTGTGTTAGAGAGATCCAAAACGACAAGATTTTGCAGATTTTGCCACCTCAGTCTCAAAATATCCCCACCTAGAGGGTTGCTAGACAACATCAATTCCTCCAAAGAAAACATGTCCAGAACATGCTGGTTTAGTCCACCTGAAAACTTGTTATGTCTCAAGTCCAATAGGGTCAAATTCTTCAGACGTGCAATGTCTGCAAACAGCTTCCCCTTCAACCGGTTGTTACTCAAATCAAGCTTCAACAGTGATGTCAGACCACCAAGACCTAGAGGTAAATGGCCAGAGAGTGAATTTCTACTTAAATCCAAGATTAACAGTTCCTTTAACATTCCAAAACTATCTGGGATTTTACCAGTTAACCTGTTTCCAGCCAGGACTAGTCGATTCAAGTTAGTTAAGTTGCCAATACCGGTTGGTATTTCTCCTGTTAAACCATTCTCTAGTAAGACCAAAGATTCAAGCTTTTTCAGGTAACAAAAGCTTGTAGGAATATGGCCTATGAGACCTGGATTGGACCGAAACTCTAATGACACCAAATTCCCAGCAAGTTTTTCCCAGTTATCTCCATGGATGGTAAATTGATATCTGCTGGAAGAAGATATGAAACAACTGAAAAAGCTGAGTGTTTTCAAGTGCTTAAGCTGTAAGAGTTGTGGCCTAAACTCCACATTAGTGGCACAAGCAAGAGAGTTGTCATGAACAGGACCAATGCTTAAGCCAGTGATATACCATAGGCCACCTATGATATCACAGGAGACACCCTGTAGGGGAAAAAAAACATAATCAAAGATATTATTACTTAATCAAATAATCAATGTGAATAAAACAAGGTTATATTATTAAAAACAAGCCAACATTAATTATACTATTTTTCTCTCAAATATCCAACAGTGAGATAGTAAATGCAAATTCACTAAGGCTAGTACTTTAATACTATGCACTCAACTCCTGCTTCATAGTCAAATATTATATATATCATACTGCTTAAAACCGAAATGTATAAACCATACCTGTATAGGAGTCCACCCACAAGGGTCAGGATAGAGATCCGAGCCATTCCACCAATTACCTACAAACCCTTGTATGGCAGAGTACAAAGCAGCTTGCTCAGCCTTCTCCATGGGAGCTGCTGCTGCTGCTGTATTGTCTGCTTGGCCACAGCACCAAACACCCAAGCATAAAATGCAAACCTCCAAAACAAAATGATTGCCACTGATAAGCATCCTCTTTATCAGATAATTCAAGACTCAAAAGAGAAAAACAAAGTGCAGCTTGGCTCAAACCACCCCAAGCCTGGTCTTTGAAAAACAACCAAAGGAAAATGGATGAAAATGTATCATATAGAGAATACAAGAAGAAAGTTGAAAGCCAGAAAGTGTTAGGGAATGTACGTATATGACAGCTTTGAAAACCAGAAAGTGTTTCTGAGAAAGCTTAGAATAGTATGGGAGATTTTGAGCATGAAATATAGAAAAAGATGGTTAAGTGAGAAAGAAAAGGGAAAGGGAGAAGAAGAAGAATTTGCTTCTATGTGGGTAAGTAGGAAAGCTAAGATAAGTAAATATTGCAGAAAGAAACACAAAGTTCTATATAAAGCACGGTTGTCCGAACCAAGAAAGTAAGGACAGTAATAACAAGATTAAAGGCAGTAGAAAAAATGGAAACTGGAGGAGCTTTGGCATTGAATGCTGAAAATCTGAAGCTGAAAGCGATAGGAGAAGTGACCCTTTGTGTGTTATTATTATACGGCTCCACTTTGGTCTATGCAGTTTGCAGCTCCTTGTGAATCTTTCCGCAGGCTGCTTATGTACACTAATTACAACTAATAATTACTGATAATTGTTGTTACTTCTTTTGTTCAATTAATGTAGTGCCAGAGATTGGATGTTTAAAGTTAGGGAGGTGGTTGTGGGATCTCTTGGTGGGTAGGTAGATCCAGTAAATTTAATCCGAGAACTAAACTGATTTATTTAATTTGAAGTTTGATATAAATCCAAACTTGTAATCAAATGCGAAATAATCTGAACCTAAACTGAACCGAATACCACCTTTACTCATATGGTTAGATAGGGAGATGGTGTTAGTTTTAACTTTTTCTTGTTTAGAGTTTGAGGATGGGACCCTTTCCATTTTCCATATGTCCCTCTCAAGGGGAAAGGAAAAGGATCTGTAATGGTAAATGCAATGGCAACAAGACATAGTTGAGTTTTTCTTTTTTATATCTGCTTTGCTTTTTCTGTTGTTCTTTGCTTTTGTGTGGTTTTTTTCAAACAGTACTTTTTTCTGTTTCTGCTTAGACACAGACGTTCAGAATCATAGTGAGATATGATGCCATTGCAAGGACAAAACAGCATTTGACTGCATGCTGAAACTTGGTATTCATGGCGAATATATGTGTTCTGAGTTTGCTTGAGTTGCATCTTAGTTTTATTGTTATACAGGTTTTCTTGTTTGTTTAGAAACCTTAGGAGAATCAATGTGGAAATAGACGTTGCTTTCAGATTTGTGTTGGGATTTCTAATCCTCAAAACTGGTTCATTGGATTTATTTGCATGAAAATGACAGGAGAGAATGAAGAGTGCAAATCGTTACCTCTTTCTTGTGCATCCATTTTAAATTTTAACTTTTATTTTTTATATCCTAAACCTGAACCTTACACCATAATTTTTTAAACCATAGCCACAGTCCTTAACCTTAAACCTCTATTTTAAAACGGAAACACAAATAGAAGCATGATAAAGAGATAAGGATTTGCAACTAAATATTGAACCGCACGTCATAATCAAACTTTGACCCACGTAGGAGATCTGAGGCTTCTCTTTATCTGCACTATACTAATGTCATGGCTCGGTATTATCCTCCTTCAATAACCATTTTCAGTATTTTATTTTATTTATAAGAAATTAATAACTTTTTAGACATGAAATTAATGTTATCACTTTTTAAGTTATGACCCTAACAGCGCTCAACTAATATAATTTATTTAACTTTGACAAACTTAAGTTTTATTTAGATTGTTAAACTTTTATAACTAAAAGTAAAATTTAAATTTTATTTATTGTTGAAATTTAAATTTAAATTTAAGAACTAACACTCGTTCATAAAAGTTAAAATTTTGACTGTTTAAAAACAGTCGTTTGGAGCCAGAAAATTAGTTGATAAACTAGAATTTAAAATAAAACATAAACCGTTTAGGTTATTATTGTCAGTGAACGAACGTTTTCCGCCGCAACAAACAACACGGCCTTCACAAAAACTTGCTTGACTGATAGAAAGAGACCAAACTTCATACCCTTTGTGATTGATATGACAGATGTGTGCAAAGGGTGTTAAATTCATAAATAATTTTGCAATTGAACCTAACCAATTCAGCAAACAGGCATCCATTCCTGCATTGCAATCCAATATGATTTACAGAAACTGAGAAGGTAAAAATTTGGGTAAACCTTACTTTCAACTAAAGAATGTAGTACAAAATGAACTAGAAATTAAACCAATTCCACATCACTTCCCTTTGGGACAGGAAACATTCCTACGTAGGACGTACACAAAGATACAATGCTAAGCTAAGAAGATGAGATGAAGCACATTCTAGTTACACACCTTATTGTGTCAAAGTCTAGCATAGAAACCGAGTAATCCGTCTCCAGTCTCCAGTCTCCAGTCTCGAATGATGAAAAACATAGACAAAATAGGAGCCTTCTTCATGAGGTAAAAAATGTCCAGATTTTCTTTCCAATTGAGACCTCACCTGGATGTTCTATCTCATCATCATCATCATACTCTTCATCATCCTCGTTGGCTTTGCCCCCACTCTCATCGACATCACCAGTTTCAGTTGTAATATCTATTTCTTCAATCAAATCCACATTCTCAACTGACTTTGCTGTTGTGTTGTCATCGACATCTACACTTGGTTTGATCTGCATAACAAGGTTTGAGGTAGAGTAAGAAGAAAATCAATGATGGAAATCATATCATCACAACACAAATGGTTCAGGATATACCTTAACTGCATCGCTTTTTATATTCTCCACATTTTTCAATGTCGTGACATGCGCTAAATTAGATCTCCTGTTCCCAGTAGCCACTTCTCCCTCCAACTTATCCTCATCAGGTTCCTTCCTATTTCTTCTGTTCTCAGTATCCACGTCTCCCTCCAACCTACCCTCATCAGTCTCTTTCCTATTTCTTCTGTTCTCAGTATCCACGTCTCCTCCCAAACCATCATTATCAGGCTCCTTCCTAGTCTTTGAGACATCAGACGAGGCTCGTGCTGCTGTGGCTGTGACTGTAACTGCACTGTAAAAATATTTAGAAAATTTCTCTTAGAAGAATCAAGTGTTTTCACCACTTGTGAAGCTTTAATCATATCCAATACAATCATGTTAGAACACACAAATATGATCCAATTATAGGGGAAAATTGGTTAAATAGAAATACGGTTTCTTCTGCAAAAGGAACTTTCTATTTTACACAATTAAATAGAATAAAGGACCACAAAATCCTGCAGAAAAGTTTCTTTCTATGGAACATAATTAAATATGCATAAATGGTTCCCTTTTATGCAATTAGGCATTTCAGTAATGCACACATTCGCCATAACATGAAAACACAGATCTTAACATTCAATTTAATGGATAAAAAACCTGATACTTCAAAGTTTCAGTAACCTTCTATGTTGTGGAGGATTTTTTTTCATATTCATCTTGGCATGTACTATTGTATTTAAATCTGAACAATAAAATCGTGCTTGCACCATAATTCAACACAGACAAATAAGAAATGACCCCCCAAACTTGAGCATAAATTGCCATTTAAACAGAAATTAATCCACTAATTCCATTTCTAACACTATTATATGAAGCTAAATAGTATGACCGACAGTCGTTTTACTTGAATCCTAAACAATGTACTGATATATAGTTCTTTAGAGAGGGTAAAGTGCAGATGCGAGAATTAATTCATTTTATTTGTAGTTATATATTTATAACATATTATAAGTTACAGGATACTATTACATAATATCATTTTCCCCCTCAAAAATGAAAGAAATAAGCCCAGCAAATCAATTTAACGGATAATGTTTGTCTTGAGACACTTTTCATTCCAAACATATTTTCTGGTCCAAGAAAAGAAAGTGGTAGCTGAACCATTTGATATGCAGAAGACCCTCAAAAAGAGATGATAAACCATTTTCGTTTCAATATTAACAGCCATCCAGTATTCCAGTTGCAGTCCTGAGACTCTTGACATGAGCGAGCAAAGCTCAATGGTCAAGGGCAGACTTGGCACTTAAAACAGCTCAGAATAAAATTCTTTTAAAAGAGAATTCTATAAAACAACAAATCAGCATATTTTCCCTTTCAATAGATTAAAGGGGTAACTTATGTAAATCTAGTCAAAGCATCATTGTACAAATGCTTTACTAGAAGTTATTGAAAAAATTACATATACAATAAAATGGAACTTACGTCTTGGGTCGCCTGAGATTGTATCGGTTTTCTCCTGGGGTTTGGAGGCCTGGAGCCACTGTTTGTTGCCTCTTCCTTCTGCCACCTGTCGTGACACTCTCAGAGTGTCCGTCACTATCTGCAGCATCCAACTCACTGTCTCTATCTTTGGTATTTTGTGGGAGTTGCCGCTTTCTTGCATTACCGCGTCCTCCTACCCCCTTGGCCGTATGACTAGAAACACCAGCACTTTCTTCACTGACATGGCTGGTTTCATGTGGCTGCATCCTCTTACTAGGCTTCGGTCCTTCAGGGCTTTTGCCAAGGAATCGTTTTGCGTCTTCAACTACCGCTTTCACAGAGCGTGTTCGACTCAATCCAGATTTAGGTTTTCTTCTAGGTTTGCGGCGATCACTCTTCTGCTCTGACTGCAGAGAATCTTCAGGAATTTCATGCACCTTGCTCTCACTAAAGCTATGATCAGCAGATGGGACAGATCCATCACCCACCTCTCTAACTGTATTTGATTGAAGCAATTGGTTACGGATAGAGTCACCTGGAATCCCTAAATACGGCTCTCCTGCCTCTTCTTGAATACCAGCTCCCGTTTCTGTAGGGGTAAGCATACGAGGCCCTACATCTTTACTTTCATTTCTCTTAGTCGGCGAAATGCTAAAAATCTTTGTAGTGCATTTGCGAAGCCAGGACATGCTCCCAGCAGATTCTGGATATGTGGCATCAGCTTCAGGAGATCTCTTGACATTTGTAATGCCAGAACCACTTATATAACCTTGATGACAGCTTAAGATTTCATCAGCTACTCGAGGAAGAGGAGGGATTTCCCTATCCTGCAAATCAGGAATTTGGAAGTTAGAGAGTACAAAGTCCCTTGTTACTTCTCCGCAGTTCTGGCATGACTTGTACTTCTCAACAAATTCAAGGAAGCTATGTCTTTCACGGATAAACAGTTGCCGCTGGTCTTTGAGCTTGCTGCTAAGGATACCAAGTTCATCAATATCCTTCTGCATTTCTAGCTGCTGCTCTTTCAGCTTCTTCCTGTTAACTGCAACTTCATTTTTTTCCTTTTCTACAGAACGCCTCGCAGACTTTAGTTCTTCCACTTCCCTCTCAGCATCTTCTTTTGAGCATCTCATACTAGCAAGTTCTCTCTCCTTCACCTCCTCAAATGTGTCCATCCTTTCTTGCAGATCTTTCTGCATTTGATCAAATCTATTCTGCATATCAGTTTCAAGATTCATTTTCTGCACCTCAAAATCCTGAAGCATTTTAATTCGCTCATTCTGAGCTTCTTCAAGTAAAATTGATTTCTCATGCTTCATTGTGGCTTCAAATGATTCTTTCTGCAGCCTGACTGATTCCATCTCCCTAGATATATAATCATGCATTGAAGATTCTTTTTGCTTCAATTTTTCTTCCTCTGAATGTTGGAACTTATCAAACTTTTCCTTTTCCTTGTCAATTTGTTTTTGCAGCATAATGATTTCAGCTCTTTTTTCATCCAAAACCTCCCACTCTTTCTCAAAATTTTCCATTTGCAGCTTGAGGTCTTCATGTTCCTTCAAAAGTAACTCCTCTTGACGTCTGCAATTCATTATCTGCTGCTTCAATTCAGACTGCAAACGGATATGTTCAGTTCTCTCATGTTCAGTAATTTTAAGCTTTTCAGACTCTTCTCGAGTTCGTAACTCTTGTTGACTAGTTTCAGAACCTATCTTATCAATCTCATCTTTGAGAGCCTGTAAGTTCTCTCTAGCAGTATACAACTGTTGCTTTTCCAACTCCAACCTTTTCTCCTCAGTTTTCATAGATTTCTCTTTTTCCTTGACTGTTTTGAACCTCACCTCAAGGTCCTTTTCTTTCTCCTTCATTCTCCCCAGTTTCTTATCCAGTGCCTGTTCCTGCTTCCTCAACTTTTCTTCCTTGTGATTAACTTCAGCTTCCTGCTGCTTTACTCCATGTATCTTGCTTTCTAGTTCTTCATCAACAGACTTCCTCTTTTCTTCCAATTCCAATTCAAACTCCTGCCTTTTAGCATCTAGAATAACCCTTTGCTCATCGATAAGTGTTTGAATCTCCACCTATAAAGACCCGGGGAGTTTTAGAACTTGAGGCTGAAACAAAATATATTTTAAATAATAGCCAGTCGATTCTCAGCAAAAGAAAGAGATTGTTCTCACCCAATTTTAAAGAATTCAAATGTCTATTCCCATATGCATAGATTTATACAAACAAACAAACCAAAGGGGGCATAGATGAGAAAGTGGGAATAAAATCATGCACATGCATACAATAAAGATTAATATATTTAATGTAGCCGTATACAAGTAAAAGAAAGAATTAAGCATCCCTGCTTTAGAGAACACTTGACAATTTTTCAGACTCTGTTGCTTGCCTCAAAAAATAGGAAAATTGCAACTATAATAAAGCACTTGTGTTGTGAATACACAATCATTTATCAAATTTATAGTTAGCGCCTAATTGAAGTTCTTCATATTTATCAGGAAAAAAAGTGACCTACAATCATTATGGCGACTTCTAAACTTGACTGAACTGAAGTGTGAATAAAGTTTTAGCATCATCATTTTCAAAAAAGAAAATAGAACACCAAAAAGTTAATGTGTCACCAATTCCTCATTGTCCAATTAATAGTATGCTGATTCTCACAACGGATTCTTACCTTAAAAACAATCTCACAACCAGCAAAGGCTTAAACATGCTTAGTATGTTTCTTATGCATGGAAAGTGCAGAACACAATACAAGGTGCCAAAAGAAATGGTAAAATGCCACAGATATTGAATCCCGAAAGAAATAACAAGAGAAGAAGCCAAAAAAAGAGTATCAAGGTAATATGGCAATTTTGCATTATTTATGAGCCAAAATAAAATGACAAGTATTTTATCTTACCCTTTCTCTAGCAGTCAGCATTTCTTCCAATGCAACTAGATCCTTCTCTTTTGCCTCTAGGATACTTCTCATGGACTCAGCTTCCTACAATATTTAACAAAATATAATAATCAGAATTCAGGAACAAAATCATAATAAAAGTCACTAAACTAGGCACAAATCACCTTCTCTTTTGGAACCAAGTCTGCAAAACGTTTGCCTATATCATCTTCCCTCTCCTTTAACTTCAATGTGGATAAATCAATATTGTTTTGCAGCTTTTCAAGGCTCTTCTCTTTCTGTTTGAAAAGGCTTTCACTGTCATTTGCCTTTTCCTCCCTTTGGTTCAACATTCTACGAAGTTCAGTCAACCTCTCTTCTCCCTTTTTTAGTCTCTTCTCCCACTCATTCAAGTCTTCCCTCTGTTTGTAAAAAGTTGCCTGATGTGCTTCTCGTCTAGACGTGGTTCCAAATGCATCATGAGAGAATTTTTCATGAGAAGTGAGCATAATAAAAGAAAGTTCAAATCAAAACAAATATCTGAACATGTATTAAAAACTTGATTAAGAGGAATACTCTGCAACTAAGGAGAGACGCTCTCTTTGAAGCACACTTTCACGAGCCTCTATCTCTTGCAATTTCAGTTCCAATTCTGAACTTTTTCTATTCGCTTCTGCAAGCCTACTATCAGCATCACGCAGCTTTCTGTCCACCTCTAAAGATTTTCCTTTAATACCCGAAATCAATGCATTTGCATTAGCCATCTTTGTATCAGAACTAAGCTTAACCTGGACATGTTCTTCTTGAATATCACGCAATGCCTTTTCAAGCTGCAACAGCCAACAAGAGATATGACCATAATATCAATTTCAATAAGCTAGAAAGAGGGTTGGACAGGTAAACAAATAATCCATTAAGTAAGCTTCTAAACGGAAATATTCTATTCAATTGTATAACTACAAAAATGGAAGAAAGAGCATACATCCACCACACACTGCTTTTCAGCAGCTAAAGCTTTTGCCAAGTTCTCCTCTCGTTTTTCAACTTCAGATAATGCAATAATTTTTGCTGCTTGCTCACGTCTGAAGATCTCCTCAACTTCAGTGAGTTCTTGCTTTAATTCTTCACACTTTGAAGTCCATTCTTTTTTCTCAATGAGAAGCAGCCCCATGTTGTACTGGTAATTAAAAAGCTACAAAGAAATATATCATCAAGCAATGAAAGATTATTTAGCAGACTCTATATGTGCAGTTTCAATCAGGAACTCAACATAATCCCACAACAGATGAAGAACAAAACTCAACCATACAAAGTCAACTGCATAAGCATAACCAAATGAGATGATTAAATTTATTAGTAACATATATCTAAATAAAGTAATGAACAAAAAGGATTGATGTTACATCAATTTACAATTATGTTAAACATTTGAATTACAGAGGAGGGCAGCCAAGTGAAATTCAACAGAAAGATTATTGCAATGATGCAGTGTCACTTAAATAATCTATTCAAATCACTAAGGAGGGCAGGTTATTGATGGGCATTAGACTCCTACAATGCAAAGTCTGGGAATGTTCAATATGCATGCCCCCAGAAATGATCCCATGACGTGAGCACATACACCCCAGGGTCCCAATGAGCAACCTAAATGTTGCACCAAGTCTTTCCAAAAACACTAAATAATTTTTTATAAGTAGTGTGAAAGAAGATACGAAAATATTCAACATGCACACAAAATGGTTAGCATCTAATAGAAGGCCACTTGAGTTGTGATCAGATGTCCTTAAGGTCCTATGAATCTCGCATATACAGCATTAACTATCACATAGCAGCAAAATATGGCAAAGTGAACACAACCAAATACGAGCAGACAATGAAGACCAAAACAAATAAACCCAGTAGAAACTAAGTGCTGATACTTAACTTAAAATGGTTAAAAAGCAAAATAGAAGACAAAATATGACAGAATTTTCCTCTAAGTAAGCAGTTAAACTCGAATATGGATTTGGACATACCACGCAGATATGGATTGTTTTTACCCCAAATCTTCAGTTTATTTTGAATAAAAGGAACTCTAAATTTAAATTTCTGAATTTGGTTATTCATCTGATGATTCCAATAAAGACATTTGAACTAAAAGCAAAAGTTATAAAAATTAAGAACAACTTACCTCTCCTTCGAGTTTGGAGAGCCTTTCGACAAGGGCCTCATGGTCCCGCCTTTCCATAGCGGCTTCATCCAACAACCCAGCTTCCTTGAACCGCCTCCAGTCCTCCATGTCCTCGTCTTCCACCCCAACGTTCAAGGGGGCCTTGACGCCAAGAGAAGCAACAGGAGGCGGTGGCAGTTTCTTAGTATCATGGACAAAAGTAACAGCTTTTCCCTTACCGCGATTGCCACCACTGCTGGTGTTCAGAACCCCCGCCGATTGCGGCTCAGTGGGCTGAGTTAGAGTTAATGCAGGCCAAGCCTTCCTTCCCGGCGTGAGCATATCACCTAGAATGAGAGAGGAAAAACAAATGAATTGAAAGGAAATTACCCGTTTCAAACCCTAGAGACGTGAAGCTGATACTCTGAAGTGTGGGCAGATTTCGATCTGATTGCTTGGATTTTTGGTTTCCTTCCTAAAACGGAAATATCCGAGTCAGGTCCCGTACCGTACATATTCGATGAATTATTTTCTGGTAAACTACCCAAATAGTCAACCAACATTTAATAGATTATCAATTTAGTCACTCAAACAAGGGTCCTATAGGCACCTTAGAGGGTTAGATGTGAATTAATAGAGGCACACATTCACTTAAAGACAGATTTTAAAATGAATTCTATCGTATTCAATTTTAAGATGATATATTTTGATTTTTTAAATGATATATTTATTAAAATTAAAAATATGATAATTAAATCAATATTAATATCAAGTATATTATTTTGGTGATTATCCAACTAATTAAAGATATTTATTTTAGTCACTGAATTATTAAACTCGTCAATTAAGTCATTAAATCTACGAGATCGACTTATTTTGATCATCGTCTTAAAATTCTAACGGTAGAAATTAATTACGATGATGTGTCAATTAAATAAAATCTGTAATTTTACACATTTAGACCCCTATAAATAATAAATAATAAAAATTAAATATGTAATTTTACGGATTTTACTTAATTGATATGTCAACGCCGTTATTATTTTTCAGTAGAATTTTAACAACAATAACCAAAATAGGTCGATTTCATAAATTATAATAAGTTTAATAATTCATGATTAAAATAAATATTTTCAATTAATTAGATAGCCACCGAAATAATTTACCCTTAATATTATAATTAAATTAGTTTATTTAAAAAAATCACAGAGATTATCATAAACTACTGAACAGAGAGAAAGGGGGTTGCCCACTTCACTATCTTAAAAACCTAAGCAATTCTGATCCTCCTCTTTCCGAAGAAGAGAAGAGATCGGGCAATGGCGGTGGAGAATTCAAGTTCGAGACCGGCTTCAACGGCTGATTCCTACGTAGGGAGCTTAATAAGCTTGACTTCCAAGAGTGAGATCAGATACGAGGGCGTTCTCTACAACATCAACCCCGACGAGTCCAGTATCGGATTAAGAAACGGTATTTTCCTCTTCTCTCCTTATAAACTTTCGTTTTCTATATTATGTATGATTTCGTGCTTCTTATATATAAAAGATGACTTCGGTTCAAGCACTTGGGTTTTCCGGGATGGGATTTTTGTGTTTTACCGTCAAATTCGATTTAATGGTTGGGCATGACTCGTTTTTACTAAATTCGACTATCTATTGGTCTAATTTGTTCACTATGCGATCTTCTGGATTGTTACTTTGAATTCATAGTACGAGCTTATTCTTTTTTGTGTTTGTAACGGACAGTACGATCGTTTGGAACTGAAGGAAGGAAAAAGGATGGTCCCCAAGTACCCCCTAGTGATAAGGTTTATGAGTACATATTGTTCCGTGGAAGTGACATTAAGGTATTGGACTTTTTATGCTTAAAGATTTGTTTCTTCACTTACATGTCTGTTAGGTTCACCAAGATGTTTTATATATTTGCTTGTAACTAATGAAATATTTTTTTGCTTGCTTTTTCAGGATTTACAGGTTAAATCTTCACCACCTGCTCAGCCTACACCACCTATAAACAATGATCCTGCAATTATCCAGGTTAAGAATTAAAAAAGTGAAATATTAACTCAAAGTTTGACATATTAAATCCTGAAGCTTTTTGTATCCTTGCAGTCCCACTTTCCACAACCAGTTTCCACAACTGCAAGCATGCCATCTGCTGCTGCTGGACCTTTGACTGATCTTGCTGCACACAATACTCAAATGGGATTAGCGGGGTCAAATTTCCAAGCAACACTACCTCTATATCAACCTGGAGGGAATATGGGCTCATGGGGGGCATTGCCTCCACCTCCAGCTGTTAATGGCGGTGGACTTGCTATGCCAATGTATTGGCAAGGATACTATGCCCCCCTCAATGGGATTCCACATTTGCACCAGCAATCTTTGATTCGGCCATCTCCAGGACTCTCAGTGCCTCCTTCCATGCAGCAACCAATGCAACATCCTAGTTTTAATGCCCCCTTGCTTGCTGGTCCCGCTAACTTACCTAGTTCAAGCTTGCCTGAAATTCCTCCTTCTTTACTTCCTGCCACTGCAAGTTCCCTTCCTTTAATTTCTTCTTTATCATCCTCTACTTTGCCATCTGCTCCACTGGCATCAGAACCCTTGCCTGCTTCATTTCCAAACAAAGCGTTAAGTCCTGCACTTCCTCCAGCTACACTTGGTGTTAGCATGCCAGCACTTTCTCCTTTGATGAGTTCTGGTCCAGAATTAAATTCCATCGTACCACCAATTGCCAACAAACAAAGTGAAATCCCTACTTTGCCTTATCAAAGTGCCTCTCAAGTTGCATCCTCTGTTATTGGGGTATCAAATTCTATTCATGCGGAAACATCTATACCATCATTGGTGACCCCTGGTCAGCTCTTGCAGTCAGGATCTACTGTTGTTCCTTCATCTCAGCCTGCCGCAACTGCACATAAAGATGTGGAAGTGGTTCAGATGTCCTCATCATTATTGCCTGAACCATCAGCACCTGTTGTGTCAGAAGCTCAGCCTCCACTGCTGCCATTACCAGTTTCTTCCCAAAAGGTACTTGAAAGTTTCTGTTTTTAACAAAGCTCAATATCAAGTAAACATTGAATTTTGGGTCACATTACCTAATGTTATGAAACAAACAATTAAGTTAGTTATATTTTAGAAATTAGCATGTTTGCTTCGACCAGCATTTTCTTTACCCTTTCTACCTTTTGTGATGCAAGGTTCTAGTGCCCAAAATGCATGGCAGTGGCACACTGGGTGCCAAGGATGTGTAATAAGTTTTACGGACATTAACATTCTGAATCTGCCTCTGGCAACATTGGTTGCAGTGAAATGATAAGAATAGCGAGGGTGTTACATTTGCCATTATTTTCCCTTTTTATCTATCAAGAAATTTGCTTGTCAAGCTACTTGTTTATGATGCTTCCCTTACCGTACAAACAGCGTTTCTGGTGCCCTGGCTTATGTTTCACAGAATTTTGAGCTTTATTTGAAATTTCAAAATCCTCGTGTATTAGTCGTATCAGTTGTTGACCTTGGGCTACTGGAGAAGTTTTTACGTGATTATGAATTGCAAAAATGGGAAAGTAGAACTGATATTGGAAGTTAAACCAAGCATGGATTCTTGGGGGAGGGGGGTATGATCATCTGGGTGATTGGAAGGGTTACCCTTATGGTTTCTCCTGTGGAAGTGGAAGTATGTGTTTGCTTTGCAAGAATTTCTTTTTTTTGTAGATTATGACTTATTAGTTAGTACATACATGGTGGACGTTTCTTATGCACAAGGGCAATATTTTGCATATTTCTTCTCTTCTTTTTATCTCAAGTACTTCCATCCCCTCAAAAGATAAAACAACATGATGAACATGAGTTGTACTTCACTTCTAGCGTTGTTTTGTTTAACATGTTGGTTAGCTACAAGTGCATATTGAAATGAAGAAAATTGTAGTACAGAATTTATTTTGGTGATCTATATGAAATTTGATAAAAGCCTTTTATGAGCATTAAGTTTGTACACGACTTTCATTGACAATAATTTACCTAACTGAATGTTGTAAAGTGTCTGACAAGTGTTCCTCAATATTTTTCCCTAGCCAAATGGAGCTTCCTTTCAACCATGCCATGGTTATAGAGGACAGGAAAGAGGAAGAGGAAGGGGAAGAGGAAGAGGAGCTGGGGTAAACTTTATTTTACATTTTTGTAGTCTAAAGTTTATTTTTTTTACAAATTTGGGAAGATGCTGCAAGCTGAATATTGTTGTTGTCTTGTTGATGCTTATGTGATTAAACACTAAACTTTTTATTTGAATAGGTAATTTATTGGGTAGAAATCACTAAATGGGTTACTTTGTAGATGTTTTATGGATTTTTTTAGCATATTAAGTTCATTAAAGAAAATTTTGAATGAATTTTATCGTTGCTTATTATAATTCATCAAGACTGACTATATCATTGGTGGTTATGATATGTTTTTGGTAGAGTTCACGTCCAGTGACAAAATTTACTGAAGATTTTGACTTCGAAGCAATGAATGAGAAATTTAAGAAAGATGAAGTATGGGGTCATCTTGGTAACAGCGGCAAATCTCATTCTAAGGATAACGATGGGGATGCTAGTGACGAAGATGGTTATCAAGATGAAGATGAAGCTGAAATATCAAAGATTGAAGTCAAGGTTGTATTGCCGACTTGTACTTAACTCTCGTAATAATTTGATTACCTTAAAGGCTCCCTACTCACACTATCAGTTTGGTGTTGCTGTACAGCCTGTCTACAATAAGGATGACTTTTTTGATACCCTCTCCTCTAATACACGTGCAAATGACTCACAAAATGGAAGGCCAAGATTCTCCGAGCAAATGAAATTAGACACAGAGGTAATGATGCATTTCTTCGTTTATTCTTCTCATTAGCTCTCAGAAATATGCGTACCTGTTTTTATGATGTGGTTTTGGTGTTGTAGACTTTTGGTGAGTTTTCAAGACATCGTGGTGGTCGTGGACGCGGACGTGGTGGTCGTTTTCGTGGCGGTTCTTATGGAAGAGGGTATGGATATATGGGGAGGGGTCGTGGGTGAGCCATGTCTATCTACCATAGTAGTGTCTGATGTTTTAAAATCGTTCTCGTTTATTAGAAATGTCAAATGTTACAATGCACAGTTAAGCACATCCAGCCTGGCAAAACACATTTGTTCTCTTATCATATTTCCAGAAATAAAAGTAGGCAGTATTTTTACTATGTTCTATATAAATTTCTCATTGTCCATGGATGAATATAATCTCTCGAAGACACTGTTGTTTTGCCACTTAATCATGTATCGAAATTGATTTGTTATATGCATTCTGGGGATTTGTATCCCCTTCATTCAGGTACTTGAACTATTTTACATGCAAGAGTTTGCCATTATCTAATCCATTAATCACATGGTTATGACTTATGAATTGTTCAATTTCAAGTAATTGTAGGCAGAGGAATATCTTTCCAGACAAGAGTCTGGTACCAAATTGATTATCGTTTGCCCGAGGAGATTAGGTTGCCTGATAAGAAGCTTCCCTGGCATCAGAAAACTCCCCCACGGTCACCCCCTTAGGTTTATTTTATGTTTGAACTTACCATAAGTAGCATAAGTGACAGAATTTTATGCTATATTGCTATAATGAAAATGTTCACAATCGTTTGTTTTATTATTTCTTTATGTTGTAAACATTCCATGGTACAGTGTTCTCTTATTCAAAGTAGTAATGATGTCTGTATGATACCAGAACCAAGCAAAAGAAGAGAACTGTATGTCATCTTGTATGTCTTTGGATGATAGAGTCCCCAAAACTTCCCATATCGGAGACAGGGAAGTCTACTTGCAAGTGGCAACGAGGACTCGTCTGGGTGGCAGAGAAGGCCTGCGTCCATGGAGCAAAGCCATGTTGTCAAAGAAGAGCACATCTCCCTTCTCCCACTTGAATTGAATGCTTTCTTCCTCTATGATCTCTCCACATCTCTTCACTACTTTCTCTGGTATCTCTGATCCATCCGCCATGGTGGCCGAGCTCAACTCTTTCCCGTGCATGCCAACCACTGTGTTAAACCACATTCTCCTCCCCTTTCTTCCCTCAAATACCCTTGTTAGAGCTCGAGGTCCCAATACAGTCTTCACCCCTCCATTTGGTAGCCACTCCATGTCCATTCCCAGCGCGTTGGCTCTGTAACATATTTTGCTGTGTGATTAGGCTCACAGTCTATCTCACAAGGATCATAAGCATATATGTGTGCGCGCGGCTTTAGTTTTTTTATAACCGCATATATTTAATTCATTAGTTGATTAATATGAATCAGGTAGTTAGTATAAAATACTAGTATCTAACTTATAAACAATGAATCAAAGTCTAACCTTCTCTCGGCCTCTACACGATCAGATGTTCCGAAAGCATCTTCCCAGCCTCTACCCCTCATCGAGGATGTATCATTTTTGCTGAGTGCTGTAAATGAGTATTTTAACCCCTTGGCATCCATCTCCTCCACCGCTTCTGGGAATTCCTCCAGCATCCTCTCCGTCACCCGAAAGCTAGGAACAAAGGGTGTCTCTCCGCCTTCCGGTGGTGGCACCTCACAGTATAGTAGCAATGTCTTTGGAGATTCCTTAATCTGGTAAAACAATGACATTGTAAGATCTAGTTAAGCACCCATTTCGTATCTTACCAGTGACCTAAAGTGAGTAGACATACCAGAACCATTTCATGGTGGTAATAAATGAACTCGGAGAGAGGTCCTTCGTTAGCTGTCCAGACACGTCCGTATATATGTGTCCGAGGTGCCGGTCCAACATAACGAATATCATCCCAACCAAAGGCTTCGACGATGTCATTGAAGTCTTGTGCATTCTTGACATCGAAACCTCGGAGGAGGACAGCACTGTTCTTGATGATCAATTGCTCAAACCAATCCTTGTTCGTCTTTAAAACCGAGAGAAGGGAGTCTATATCGGCCTTGTCGGCCTCGGGGGGTTGCAGAACCAATGGCATGATTTCACCATCCACCAGCTTCTGGCCTTGGCATTTCCCTACCTTGAAATCCTTGCAAGAAAATTCCATATCTTCCTTTGCTGCTTAACTTCTATTTACGCTGATGTTTTCACTGAAATGGAGGGGAAGGGGGTTAAATAGTAGTAAATGGAATATATGTATTCACGCCATTGGCGTTTCCTAGGCAAGGTGGACAGATTTAAGATGGTGAGGTAAGATCGATGACAACAAGAAAGAGTAAAAGAATAGTAACAGATAAGAATTTCGAACGGAAGTTCATTTTTTCGTAGGTAAATAATGAAATATGTATGCTTATTTCGAATATAAATCTCATGTCCTTTAACGGCACTAAAAAATAGCGTTTTAGGGTTAATGTTCAGAGAGTAGGAGATATAATATATTTTAAAGTTTAGGATATAATATATTTTAAAATTTAGGATTGAAATTTAGAGTTACTTAGAATTTAATTTTTAGTGTTGGGCATAGAAATAAGTATAGAAAAGAAACATAAAATTGTATCGGTTAACTTTATGCCCAACACTAAAAAATCTAATTCTAAGTTCTAAACCTAAAATTTAAATCTTGAACTTTAAACTCTAGATCCTAAACAATACACCATACTATTAATTATCTAAACCCTAATCTTATAATCTTAAATCTAAGCTCTAAACTTAATATTTTATTGTGGAGGCATTGAAAGGAGCACTGAAAGGGATAGAAATTTTCTATTCGTCCAATAATAATATGAGTACGAACAAAAATCTTATTCCGCTTTTCGGGATTTTTTATGTTTTAATATTTAAAAAATAAATTTTAAGCTTTAATATTGAATTTTAAATCATAAACCGTAAATCATAAACCCTAAACATACACCATACTCATAATTCATTAAACTATAAACTTTAAACCTATTTTTTTATTAGATCATAAACTCCGTAAAAGTTTAAAAGATCAAATTAGAGAAAATGAAGTAAATCTACAACTTACCCATGAAAAAATATTAGAGTACAATGGCTAAATTCATAAATTTGTAGATAGTATAGGGACTAAATGAAGAAATTGACCTTTATTTTTAACAGCTAGTGACCGTAGATTCTTTGGGTTTATATCCTCGATGCGTCCCAAATTGGGTGGAGGAAGAAGACAGTGTCATGAAATGATGCCCAAATCTGACTCTGTCTCCTTACAACAATGTTTTAGTTGTTGAGGATTATACTTGTTCTTGAAATCATCGACGACACTTTTGGTACTGAAAATTGGGATATTCAAAACACCCGGCTTGAATTATCCGACCCGTTGATTTGTCTATTTAAATTAAAATTATCGGGCATTGTAATAAAAATATTTAAAATTTTTTGGTCGAGTATTTGTCTCGTGATTTTTTGTGGGTAGTTGGGTTGGATCCGAGCAACAAAAAAAATATCCGGTACCGACTCAAATCGATACTTTTATTACATATATATTTTACTTTTAAATTATATTTTTATTCTAATCCCTAATTTTTTATGCTTGTATTATATACCTTAAAATTTAAAATTTTAAAAATATTTATATTAATTTACATTCGAAGGAAAACATACAATCCACAGGATGAACTACTGTAACTATAGAGTACATATTATTTTTTCTAAACTACACAGTGGATAGTATTATTTGCATATTATCTTCATGCAGCAGTGGGGGAATTGAAGCAAACGGAGCAGGAGGAATTCCCAGAAGCTGTGTAGGAGATGGATGCCAATTGCCAAGGGCTTACAATACTCATTCACAGCCCTCAGCAAAAATGATACATCCTCGATGAGGGGTAGAGGCTGGGAGGATGCTTATGTTACAGAGCAAAAGCACTGGGAATGGACATGGATTGGCTGTCAAATGGAGGGGTGAAGACTGTACTGGGATCTCAAGCTCTAACAACGGTGTTGAGGGAAGAAAGGGGAGGAGAATGTGGTTTAAGACGGTGGTTGGCATGCACGGGAAAGAGTTGAGTGCAAGATTTAATGCACAAATGGACTTCAATTTTCTGGGTTAAGTTGGATGGATTTGAATGCAAGATTTCGTTTTAATGCCCTAGTAAAGAAGCCCGACTACTATTCAAGAAAAGGGAGCCCAACAATATGGAGATGGCCACTATAGAGTAGTAATCTAGTAGACGTTAAAGGTCCAGTCATGATGTAGTAGCTATGTCCCACTATTGGCTCATACTTTACATATAAAGTATTCTTAAAAATGTACTGCCTTTGCTATTTTACCATTTGCAGTCTGCTGGATCTAAGGCTGTGTGTCGGTGGCTCTCCTCTCGCCACTTCACTTTTCAGTTCCACTACTGTTTCCCACTCAAACTGAACTCAGCATGTCTCTGAACAAGCCCATGGCTGCAATTTCTCCTTCTCTGGTTCCATCTCTTCTGTTTGCTAGAATATCAGGCATCGCAGTTGCAGCTTTGGTCCTGTCTTGGGCTCTTCTTTTCAAACCTAGCTTCCTTCCCCACTCTCCCATTTCCTCCCAAGAAGACCCCATCTTTGCAGTGAGTACTTCACTTATTTTGTGCATATCTCATCCTCACAATCAGTTTACATTTTCTTCTGCGGTTTCTGAAAGCTATTCTCTGCTGACAGGTTCTTCATCCTTTGTTGATGGTGATTGGCTTCATTCTCATAAGTGGTGAAGGTATACTAAGTTTAGATTACATGCTTTGCTGAAAACAATGGTGTGTGTTCTAGTGGTGACCTTTTTCTTTGTTTTCAGCTATCTTGGTACACAGATGGTTGCCTGGTTCAAGGAATTTGAAGAAATGTGTGCATTTGTGGCTTCAAGGGGTGGCTCTAGGCTGTGGGGTTTTTGGGATTTGGACAAAGTTCCATGGACAAGAAGGCATTGTGGCTAATTTCTTTAGCCTGCATTCTTGGATGGGTTTGATCTGTATCAGCTTGTTTGGAGCTCAGGTACTATTCTTCAATCCCTGCATATTTCTTGTTCGGAGTTCTTTCTTCAAAAATAATTGGATGTCCATTGCCTTCAATTATTGCAATTTGCCCATTATGTTGCTTATTTTTGTGGTAGTGTCCCTGTCTTCACCAACAAGTTTTATACTAAAATAGTGTACGGATGTGACAAAGATGCGATAAATATAAAATAAAATTTAAATTTTATAAATATAAAAAAATAAAATTATAAGAGCATCACATCACACATATTTATCAGTTATGTAGTTACGGTTTGGAGTTTAAGGAACAAAATATAAATCTTTGAAAAAATTAAAAGATAAACTAATTTATATAGAAGGATCAAAGTGAAGAAAAATAAAATTTTTTGGTGTGAAAGTAATTGTTCTACCTACCCTTAATAGTTCCATCCATACTTATAGTTAAATCACGTGAGAAAGATAAGTTATAAAATAAAGAAGTAAGACATAAGAGGATGAGAATAGAAGAATAAAAATACTAAGGGAGAAGAAATATTTGCAATACCCAAGTCGTACCCAGTATATCCTCAGTACGAGGATGTAGTGAGTACGTGGTACGATTTTAGACTGAAGTAATCGTGTTTCATAGGAGTGAAGTGTACAAAATTTGATTTGAGTCTGGTCAGTTGAGTTATTCGAGTTTATGTTTAAATTTAATCGTAAATATTTATAATATTTATGGTACTAATTGATTCAAATTTAAACGATTTTCCATAACTATATATATATATTCATATTTCCTGTGATAAATACAGAAGAGTTAAGAGACTTAATTCAAAACTAAAAACCAATCCAATAATTATTAAACATCTCGTGTTACTCAAAGTTGATAAAATTATCGTTCAAGCCTAGCCAAAGTCGAGCTTTAAAGCTCATCCTACATTTCAATGACAAGGAGATCAGAGTTTCCTTTTACATGAGATGATGTTTCTTATCTGTCATGGATGTGTATTTGAATGCAGTGGTTGGTGGGTTTTCTAAGCTTTTGGCACCGGGGCGAAGTGCGGACGACAAGAGCGAAGGTGTTGCCATGGCATATCTTCCTCGGTCTCTACACCTATGGCTTAGCAGTGATCACGGCAGAAACCGGGCTGTTAGAGAAACTGACGTTCTTGCAGAGCAGAAGGAATGGATCAAAACACTGTCCGGAGTCCATGGTTGTTAATGGTCTAGGTCTGGGGCTGGTTCTCCTCGGTGGCATCGTCATATTAACGGCAGTTTCGCCCAAATTCCATGTTGCTCAAAGCAAACGTGTGTATTCATCCGACACCAAGTGTTTGTCGTCTTGATCAGAGAGTAAAAGGAAATTAGTGATTCAAAGAAAGAATAAGCCGTTCCTATTGTGTATGTTATTGTATATAATGTAGAGTGGAAGATCTTTGTGTTGTATGGGATTTGGGGAGGACCTCATTGTGATTTCTCAAATGAAAAGGGACTTTTTTTAAAAGAAAAAGAGTAACAAGGTCACATGTTCCAAATGTGAAAAAAGGTTAAATAATTTTGGATTAAAATGGGTGGTTTTGATAAATATGGTAAGTAATTTTAACATTTTGGGAAATAATTAATGATAGGAATATTTTAAGATATACGATAAAAATTATTGTGATGGGTAGATCACCACCACCTACAGATAATGACTTTACTTAAATCGTCACCTGCATGTGTTGACTTACCATGAACTATAATTTTGAGGGTAGATTTTAAAGTATTATTCGACTTATTCTAATTTTCAGATTATCAATTTAATTTGTATTATTTACCAAAACATTCCTAGAATAAAAGGGTTAAATATGATCTTTGGTATAATAGAGGGATTAAAACATTTTTAGACCATATATTTATAATGTCAACTTCTTCTATTAACCCTTGAATTATGTCCAATTTGAGAATTTAGTCCATGTACTCTAATCTAAATTTAGTTTTTGTACTTTTTAAATCTTGAAATTTTAATATTGACCCATGACCATGAGTGACTAAAATGAAATGATAACCTAAGTTTTGTGGCTAAAATGAATGGTTTTGAGAGTTTGGTGAACAACTATTTAGTTTACCCTTTCGTACGAAAAAGAAGAAGAAGAAAAACCCTGGCGGTTGCTAAGAGAAACAGTCGTGACAAGTGGTGCAGGGCTGCAGCAGCTGAGCCTGAGAGCAAAGCGTAGGTTCCAAAGCTCGCATCGCATATATTCCGATTCCAATTCCAATTCAATCCGATGCTTGTTGGTGGTGGTGATTCCACTTGCTTCATCGCCCCTTTATTCATTTCAGTACCTCAATTTTGTTAATCGAAGAAGGATGGGCTCAACCACCGCATTTCCACCGTCTCTCTTCATCGTATCCGGAACCCCGTCCTTTCTTCCGCGCCGTGGCAGCAGCCTCTCCTTCACATCTCCAACTTCATTTGTCTGTTACCCAAGATCCCCCAACTCCCGAATTCTGCGCATCTCTGCTTCGCTTCTGCACCCAGACGTTGAGATTTCTTGGCTCACTCCCGACCCTAATTCTGCACCCGACGAATTTGGGGGTTGGGCCGTTGTTCAAGCTCCTCCATTTCCCAAAACAAGGAAAAAAGGTTACTTCTTTCATTCTTTCTTGAAGAAATCTTCGTTGTATAAGAGTTGGGTCGAATCAGGAATGGGTTTTTGCTGTTCTGCAGGATTTGCTTCTGTTTTAGTTGGGAGTGTTATTGGGTCTTCACTTGCTATTGCAATTTCCATTGCATACTTCTTATTCTACAGAAAAGGTGAGTTCTTTCTTTTCTTTATCCAAAACTTGGATTTACTTGCAATCTCTCGACATAACAGCGGTTTCTGATTTTCAAGAATTAACACAATGAGTGTGTTTGAACTCATGTTTAGTGCATTTTCATTGAGATTTGCAGGGTTTAAGTTTGAGTTTAGGAGTCCATTGGATACTTTTCACGGTGTCTTTAGCTGTAGGGAGGCAAAAAGTAATCATACCGAAGCTAGGGACTACCTTGAACCTGATGAACAGTCTGCTGAGGCAATACCCGACCATGTACCTCTTGCTGTTACCGAAATTGTTCCTTCAGGTGCGGCAGTCAATTATATTAGATATTTTAATTCTCTGTTTTTTCTTTGTGTTTCAACGTTTTAGATTGCCTTTTGTTGGACAGACGGAACAAGCTAAACTATTACAACCAAAGCTCCTAACTTTAATGTGTTCTAGAGGGTTGAGGCCGTAGTTTTGAATTATAATCTATTTATGCACCAAATTCTTTAGAAAGTTTCAATGTTCTTCCTTGACACTTTCAGCACCTAGTCATAAGCTTGAGCGTATTGTTGTACCTGTTGCTGTGGATTCCACTCAGCAGGAGGCTTTGTGGGTTCTAAAGAAGCTGAAGGTTTGTTTCTTGAAGTTTCTTTTATGTAAAATCATCGCTGGTCCTTTTCAAATGAACTGCATATGGTTGTATGTATCAAGTAATTAAGTCTTGCAGATCATTGAAGATGATGTAAGACCTAATGAATTATGTACAAGAAGGGAATATGCTAGATGGCTTGTTCGTACGAGTTCATTATTGGAAAGGTAGTAGTTATTTTGTACTAATATTTTGGGAATGGTTGTAAATGAAAATAGGAAGCACTAAGCATATTCTTTTGTATGATCGGATCTGGAAACCTTTTATCTTGTAGGAATCCTAGGCACAGGATTGTTCCATCCATTGCACTCTCTGGGTCAGAAACGGCAGCCTTTGATGATGTTTGTGCCGATGACCCAGATTTTGAGTCCATTCAAGGTAAAGCTCAATTTCACATTTCCATGTAAAAAAGAAAGAAAAAAGGGATGGCAGTTAAGAGTTGTTCTCCTTGGAACTTTGGATTTAGCTTTGGCAGAGGCAGGCATCATTCGCAGCAAGCTTTCAGGCAGAGACACTGCTATTGATGGTTCAAAAGGAGGAATCAACTTCTTTCCTGACCGGTAAAGCTGCAGTCATTCACAAATTTCATCAATTTTTGAGTATTTTTTTGACTCAGCGAAGTATACCTGGTGTTCTAGATTTATTTCTCGAGAGGATCTTATAAACTGGAAAGCATTGGTAGAGTATGACTTTGAGCCAGGAGTAATAGAGCAGGTACAATAAATCTCCCTGACCATCTTTTAGAATTTCTTTTATTTGCTTCTGAACTGTTAGACTGATGCTTCAGCAGTCTTTTCATAGCTCTTAAAACCTAACTTTTGTACAGTCCAGATATCAAGCACGAAGGTAGATTTTATGGATTTGAAGGAGATCAGTCCAGATTCATCACCTGGACTTTTTATAGACATGTTGGCTGGGGAAAAGAGTATACTCAGAAAAGTTTTTGGTACGATTCTTATCTTGGTCCGTTACTCACATTCATATACAATGTCCCCTCACACTTTTCTTCTTCCCACTGCTTTATTTCCCTTCCTTTCAAGCAAGTGTTTAATATGCAAATGGCAAGAATACTCTCGAGTAGTATCATTTTTCTAGATCGCACTGAAAACTGACTACTGTTTCATACCTTGGAAGATAAAATTAGGAATCCTGTGTGGTTTTCACCAAGAAAGTGCAAACAGCTAATGCTAAACTAGCCCAAATATACAAAAGGGCAGAATGTGCAGAGTTATTCTTGTGATACTGTCATTCATAGAAATAAGATACCGTGCTAAGTTGTTCATATTTTATGGATTAAAAAAACTTTGTTCTATTCTTCTGTCTAAGATGGTAAATCAAGCACTGCATTAGCCTACTGTGCTTCATAGAAATCTATATCTAAATTTTGTAGGACAAAGTAAGCGTTTTCAATCAAATAAACCTTCATCAAAAGCACAAGTAGCAGTGGCTTTGACAAGTGGCAGGATGGCAGAAGCAATTTCTAATGAGTTGTTGAAGCTGGAAATGGAGAGTTCTTCAAAAAGAGCCGAAATGAAAGAAATCAAGTCTGAGTTGCTTGAAAGGGGAGAAATACAGAGTATTTGGAATGAAAAGCTGGATGAAGAAAGAGCCAGAGGTTCTGAGGTGGAGGGGCTTTACTTTTCGGCAGTTCAGGACCTGGAACAGGAGAAGATTGTCCAGGAGAAACAGGCTGCTGAGTCTTTGAAAGAAAGGGCGGCAATGGACTGCCAGAGTCAACTGGTTTCTAGCCTGAAAGAAGAGGTTTCTGAGATGTCAGAAAGGCTTGCATCTGAGAGGACTATGTATGCTACTGAGCGGAATAAGTTGCAAGATATGTTCATTGGTTTACAGTCCAAACTAGAAGGAATACTTGATGCAAAATCCGTACTGGAAGCTGAGACCGAAGCTATCAAGATTCTCAAGTAAGTGCTGAATTTGCTCATCCCCTCCACCCTTTTCCATATGTTACTGCTTGTGTCGCAAAAGCTGGTTTTCACGAGTCAGCAGGCTTATCCTATAGTAATGTAAAATGGATACATGGAATGTAGTGATATACATAGTTGTAATTAAGAAAAACAATGAATTCAATTGCAGATCCTGGGTGGAGGACGAAGCAAGAAAAAACCAAGCTAGAGCTAAGGTCCTTGAGGAGGTGGGGCGAAGATGGAAATGGGATGACCAAGCTTGATTGTCAAAAGTAGATTCGGCACTGACAGCTTGAAAATGTTATAACATATAGGAAAACAAGAAACTCCATGGAGATGAAAATGCAATATGAGAAAATCTTTATTGTTTTGGTGCGAGTGGTCAGATTGTTGATATTTGGATTTTATCATCTTATCATTTTTCGTGTTCTTCTTAACCTTTCGTATCATTTCATGTTGCTTGCAAGAACAAATACAATTACAATGCATAATCAGTTCAATAAGTTCATACCCTCTGTTAACCGACTATATAATTATTGAACAATGATTGGTTTATGTTATAATCATATAATAAAACATTTTTTCTTCAAAAAAAGATGGATTCTTACTTTGGTATTAAGCGGGAGGGTGCTCAAAAAGTAAATCCCGCCCAACATTGGACAACTTACGAACTTTCCCTTGTTCATTGAACACTTTCTATTTCTCTCCAAGCTTAAGCTATTTTGCTCATTGCTTGCTTGTTCCAGTAACAGTAACAGCTTGGAACCAGGTATGTTATATTTTAGTTGCTGTTCTTATTTCTTTGCGTTCTATGTTCTTCAACTGCGAGTCTGCTGTAAAATCCTGGGTCTATTTACATGCATATCAAAGTTCCCACTTTATTGAAAAGAACAAAACCAATGGCAATGCCTAGAAAATTTCAATCCACCAAAGTTGAGGGGCGCGAGTTGTGAGGAGTCACAAGAGAGCTATGAACCACCGGCTGTTTTGGATAATATATTGTCTGCTATTGACCACTTGATCCTACTCAATTTTCACCATGAAAACGACTTCCTTCAGCGTTTTGTTCCTCTAAAGTTCCCCCCTTTCTTTCTTTAACACCCAAGAAATTGGGCAATGATTAGTTAACACCAAAAATTCCTCGCCCAGAAAAAAGGGAATCTTCTGGGTTATTTTTTTTTTCATGATTCCATTCCCATATATAAAGTTGTCTGCTTTTCATTCCTCATTATCACCATATTAACAGAACTCAATTTGCTTATTTCCCTTATTTTTCTTGCACCAATATAGCTAATTGCACTGGTTTGACAAAATTTTGGAAAATTTTAAGGATATTTACTATATTTAGTCTAGTATAATTAAGACATGCTATGATGTATATTATCCATACATTATTACAGGCGCAGATTATTGTATTTTTGTGGCCAAACTTTCATTTCATCAAATGAAACCTACCAAAATCTAAAGAAAAAGCCAAAAACACCAACCATGTCAATCAACAAAAGTTGGGTTATATTGGTTTTAGATTGGATGCACCCCGGCGTTCGCTTCCGTCCTAAAAGTGCCAAGCTTTCACTTTAATGATTATTAGGAGAAATTATATTAGCAAGTAAGATAAGAGGATCGCTTGTAGCTAGTGCATTTAATTCAATGTTTCTGTCCAACTAATTTATAGGTGTTTTGTCTCTTATAGAAGTTATATCATAGTCATTTCTGTCACGTGAGACTAATCAATCTAATACATTTATTTCATTAATTTTTTCAGTTCATTTTTACGGTAAATATTAGTGAAGATTCGTTTGGTAAAAATGATGAATTGTAAAAATTAATGAAATGAATATATTTATTTGATTGGTTGGATAATATGATGGAATGACTCATGATATAATTTTTTCGATTATTAGAGACAAAACACCTATAAATTAGTTGGACAAAACCATTGAATTAAAGCATTAGCGACAAGTGTTCCTCTTATCTTACTTGCTAATATAACAGCTACGTTTTCCAGAAACAAAAAAGGCAAGTTTTTTTCTTTTCTTTTCAGCAAGCTTGCCTTTTTGTTCAAATTTACAGTTTCTGGTGTATTTTGCAGTTTTGGTTTTGGTCGTGTTTTTCACTGTACATAATTTCCCTCAAGAACAACCGTAAGGTTTTAGTCCTACCCTTTTGAGTAAATTTTCATTCTTTTCTGAAACAAAGCCAGGCCACTTGTTATTGGTGGTTGCTGTAGCTCTTAGCATGACAGGTGTTTTGGATTCTACTTAGCAAAGGAATTTGTGTGTACTAGAAAAAGGATTTTCATCGAAAGGTCTACAAATCTGATAACAGGATAATGCTAATGCTTTAGAAATGTTTCTATCTGGATATGGCTAATATAGTTCAACCATATTTTCAACTCTCAAACTAGGGTTCTGCTCCTTGAATTTGCAACAGGCAAGCTCTTGCATTTAAAGGGTCATAATGGTTTAAGATAAGAATGATGGGAGATGAGAAGTGGACTAGGGATGTCTATTGGGTGTTTTTTTACTTCAGATGAGTGGAGGAAGAGGGGTTTTATATACACAAATCCTACATGCTAGTCAGAGTCCTTCTTGCTGCTTCAATTGCAGCTCTTGCAGTTAAGCGGCTCAATGCCAAAAATTCGAAGTCATCGAAACCTTCAGGTATTAAACTTCTAAATATCTTAGTTTTTCCGATTTTTAGAATCCCAGGGCATATTCCAATAAATAAAAAAGGTGAAAGATTGCATGTTTTTTTCATTGATTGATAGTTTTCCATTATAGAAATCTACTTTTTCATGGTTTATTTTAATTGCTAACCTATGGTATTTGAGCTTGTTATGTTTTGTTAACTTCTCTGATGACACTGAAACTCAGAGAATGAGAACAACAAGAAGCAGTTTACATATCCCAATGATGACCTCAAAGGAAAGGATGTGAGTATATATGTAACTTCTTCGATCGAAATTATTGTCTATGAGAAATATTAGTTGGTCTTTGTTTGTTATTCTCTACTAATTGAGATGTGATGCATTTACAGGGTGAGGAAGAAGAGGAGGAAGAGGTTAAATTGATTAGCAGCATATTTAATCGAGCTAGCGAGAACAGATCAGATATCGGTGATGAAGATTTTCTACCTGAATTTGAAGACCTTCTCTCTGGGGAAATTGAATATCCATTACCTACTGACAAATATGACAGGACAGAGAATGAAAAAGTATATGAAACTGAGATGGCAAACAATGCGAGTGAACTGGAAAGGTTGCGCAATTTAGTAAAGGAGCTGGAGGAGAGGGAAGTAAAACTCGAGGGTGAATTGCTTGAGTACTATGGTTTAAAGGAGAAGGAATCAGATATTACTGAATTACAAAGGCAGCTGAAGATCAAGACAGTTGAAATCGACATGCTGAATATTACCATAAACTCTTTGCAGGCCGAGAGGAAGAAGCTTCAAGAGGAGATTGCTCATGGAGCTTCTTTAAAGAAGGAGCTGGAGGTGGCAAGGAACAAAATCAAGGAGCTGCAAAGGCAAATTCAGCTTGATGCTAACCAAACAAAAGCTCAGTTATTGTTTCTCAAGCAACAAGTTTCTTCTCTTCAAGCCAAAGAGCAAGAAGCCATCAACAGTGATGCTGAGATTGAGAAGAAATTGAAAGCTTTGAAGGAGTTAGAAATTGAGGTTGTGGAGCTTAGGAGAAAGAATAAAGAGCTTCAACATGAAAAACGCGAGTTAACTGTTAAACTGGATGCCGCTGAAGCCAAAATAGCTTCCCTTTCCAACATGACAGAGGTATGTCCCACAGGAATCTCCTGTGTATTGTATTCTGAACTCATACAAATGGTTGGAAGCCTTTTAGTCTTAACTGTAACAATTTGCGGATCAGGAGCAACGTAAGAAAATTGCAGGCTCCTGAAAACTTACATTCTTGATGACATTCCCTTTACAATTCAGAAGCATGAACCTTTCACAAAAGAAAAACGAAAGTAAAGGCCACAAACTAGCAACATGATTTAGAAGATTTTCAGGGAACGCTATGATACAGATTTTGGAAAATGATTTCATAAGCTAATCAAATCAGTCCTAGGCTGTATGACCAGTAATAACATGCATGTTCAGGTTTTTAGTTTGTTCTTATATTTGATTCTTTTTTTCTCTTTGTCTTATGATATCACAGACTGAAATTGCAGCCAGAGCAAGAGAAGAGGTCAATGCCTTAAAACATGCAAATGAAGATCTGCTAAAGCAAGTGGAAGGACTTCAGATGAACAGATTTAGTGAAGTTGAAGAGCTAGTGTACCTTCGTTGGGTCAATGCATGCTTGAGATATGAACTCCGTAATTACCAGACACCTGGAGGAAAAATATCCGCTCGTGATCTTAATAAAAGTCTGAGCCCCAAGTCCCAAGAGAAGGCTAAAAGATTACTATTAGAATATGCAGGGTCAGAGCGTGGGCAAGGCGACACAGATCTTGAAAGCAACTACTCTCATCCTTCCTCTCCCGGAAGTGAGGATTTTGATAATGCTTCCATTGACAGTTCCAACAGTAGATATAGTAGTCTCAGTAAGAGACCTACCTTAATCCAAAAGCTGAAGAAATGGGGTAAGAGCAAAGATGATTTAAGTGCTCTTTCATCACCAGCCAGATCCTTTTCTGGTGGCTCTCCAAGCAGGACTAGCTTGAGCCTCCGCAATAGGGGTCCATTAGAATCACTTATGCTAAGGAATGCAGGTGATGGTGTTGCAATCACAACTTTTGGTAAAATGGAGCCGGAATCCACTGATTCCCCGGATGCTTCCACTCTTCCAAACATTAGAACACAACCTTCTGGTGACTCTTTGAATTCTGTTGCAACGTCATTCCACTTAATGTCTAAATCAGTAGATGGAACTCTAGAGGAAAAATATCCTGCTTATAAAGACCGCCATAAGTTGGCCACAGAGAGGGAGAAACAAATTAAACGGAAAGCAGAACAAGCAAGAGCAGAGAGGTTTGGCGAGAAGTCGAACTTTGAGTCTAGAGGAAAGTCACCTGTAACTTTACCACCAAAACTTGCTCAAATAAAGGAGAAGACCGTTGTTTCTGGTGACAAAAGTGAGCAATCCAATGACGATAAGACTGTAGACTCCCAAACTATAAGCAAGATGAAACTTGCTCACATTGAAAAGAGGGTCCCTAGGGTGCCCAAACCACCACCAAAGCCATCCAGTGGCAGTTCTGCTGGCACAGATTCTACTACAGCAGGACAACTTCCTGCTCCACCTCCACTACCTGGTGCGCCGCCACCACCACCACCTCCGGGTGGACGACCACCTCCTCCTCCTCCTCCAGGCAGCCTACCTAGAGGGGCAGGCAATGGTGATAAAGTTCACCGAGCTCCTGAACTTGTTGAATTTTATCAGACATTGATGAAACGAGAGTCAAAGAAGGAAACTTCAAGTTTGATATCTACAACATCTAATACATCAGAGGCTAGGAGCAACATGATCGGAGAGATTGAGAATAGATCGTCATTCCTGTTAGCTGTATGTTAAACTTTTCCTTTCCTTCCCTTTATATGCTTATCTTCAGATCAAGTGTAGGTGTTCTTTGACCAAACTTAACAATATGAGATTGTATGCATTCATCCAGGTAAAAGCTGATGTGGAAACGCAAGGTGACTTCGTTCAGTCTTTGGCCACTGAAGTTCGAGCAGCTTCCTTCACCAACATAGAAGACCTGGTGGCTTTTGTAAATTGGCTAGATGAGGAACTTTCATTCTTGGTATGGAATAAATATTCATGATTTAAAATGTGTATTTCTGTCAGAAGTATTGGTCATTTGAACTGAAAAGATCTTATTGCAAAAAAGCGGCATGGCAGAAGATGCATCTTCTAACTAAACCATGGGTCTAAGACACTCGATTTTGCTCTCCATTGTCAGCTCTATTATTTACCAGTCATTACAAAAGACTTAATGTCATTGCTTTAACTCATATTGTGTCAAGATGTACTATAATTGTTGAATTGTCTTTCTGTGCTGTCTAGGTTGATGAACGAGCTGTTCTCAAGCACTTTGATTGGCCTGAAGGAAAGGCTGATGCACTAAGAGAGGCAGCTTTTGAATACCAGGACCTAGTGAAGCTGGAGATGCAGGTCTCCTCCTTTGTTGATGATCCCAACCTTCCATGTGAAGCTGCCCTGAAGAAGATGTACAAATTGCTTGAAAAGTAAGTCGAATCAGATTTGTTTAGTTTAATTTCTGAACCTAAATATAGGATTTTTCTTCTAGTTTTCCTTCGGGGTCATTTCAGTATTAATTAACAATCTTATAGGATGGTAGAAATACACTTTCCCTTGCCCTATTCTGATTTGCAATTTCATTTTTTGTTGCTATTCAGAGTGGAACAAAGCGTATATGCACTCTTACGTACAAGAGACATGGCTGTTTCACGCTACAGGGAGTTTGGAATTCCAGTTAATTGGTTATTAGATTCTGGGATTGTTGGCAAGGTATAAACCTTAACAATAAATTAAAAGATTTGGTTTGGTAATTCATGCAATTATAGTTTTATACGCGAAACTTCCACTTTGATAAACAATATGGTACATGGAACATAGCTCAATAGTGGCTCGTTCCTCAACAAATTGAAAATTAGTACGTAATTCCTTTTCCTGCTATCAAATGTTATTTTATAGTTATGTTTTTCTTATGCATTATGCAGATCAAGCTTTCATCTGTTCAACTGGCAAGGAAGTATATGAAACGTGTAGCATCAGAACTTGATGCATTGAGTGGACCGGAGAAAGAACCAAACCGAGAGTTTATACTTCTGCAAGGGGTCCGTTTTGCTTTCCGTGTTCATCAGGTATTATTTAGCTTTGCACTTAGTTTCCTTGTTTATGATGTCTAGTTTAAGATCTTTAGTACGCAAATTCTGATTGTGTTGTAATCCAACGATGACTTGTACTGCTTCAAGTAATGCTGTTTGAAATGTTAAAACAAATGAATGACTATATTTCTTTTCTCTGCCAGTTTGCGGGTGGTTTCGACGCGGAAAGCATGAAGGCTTTTGAAGAACTTAGGAGCCGCGTGCATACACAAATGGGAGAAGAAAATAAGACACAAATGGGAGAAGAAGATAAGCCGGAGGCATGATAAATATACACTATTTTCGGCTTTATTCTTTTCCTTGTTGCTCCACTGCTCTGTTGTATATTGCTTTTATAGTACTACTCTACAATATTACATTAGGAAATCATTCAATATAGATTGAATATTGTTCAATGAATTGCCAGAATTACAGAGAAAGGAAGTTTCAATATTACTACCAGAGTACTAATTTTAGGCTCTGGTTCAAGTTTGTGTGGTACATCTGAATTGTTTGGCGATGCAAGTCTTAACACAAACAAAAAACTCGAACAAATATTGATCAATAAGAAAAGACTCTAAGATGTGTATCGAATCTCTATCTTTAACGTTCTATTCGCCCTGGCTTTATGTTAGTAGGTAAAGGAATTACCGGCAAATGAACCTCAAGAATACAGTGAAGCACAACGATTATCTGCATTTTGCATCAACCTTGAACACACCTTGGAATTCAAGTCATGGTCATGGTCATGGTCAAGTATTAGCTCGAGTTTTGATGCTCTGCTGTTTCAAATTCACATATAAGATAGCTGGGATGGACGGATTCCAATTTCTGGTGTTTCATGTGCAAGATTATGGTGGATCATGTATATAAGTATACATCTACTTCTAGTTAGCTATGCTATTTGGTCAATAACAAATCAGTTAGATGTTGTATGTGACCTGATTATGCTATACACTAGTAAAAGTGGATGGATTATACGGTAATCCCAAAGTGGAAAAAGCACATATACTAGAGATGTGTAGTTAAGGTGAAATGTCCCAAAGAAGAAAAAGATGAACATTGCAGTCTCAGTAGTGCTGCTGCTGCTGATCAGTAGTACAGCAGCAGAGCCAGAGACTGATCATCAAGAAGCTTAAAATCCGGCTCAGAACACACCTTAATTATTACTATAAATAAATATAATACATACATATATATATATATACATGCCACTCTTAACTGTACTTGTAAAAGTAAATGCAACACTATAACATGTAAGATCTTCATATCTCATCAGTCTCAGTTGTGTTCTGTTTCATTGTTTATAGCCTTCACTTTTCCAAATTCACTTTTTTCTTTCTGCAGTGTGAAGGGGATTCATTTGATAATGAGCATTGAGCTTTGAGAAACTAGTTTATATATATATACCGTACTTGGCTTTAATATTTCACTGCCATAAGATCACGCAAAACTGACTCAAAACCCCACCAAATCCAAGGTAACTAATCCCTTATAAAATACTACTACTTATACACAGGCATTAAACATAACATTTTCCCACTGTCTGCCTGCCATATGATTCAGATCTTCCATCATATTTTCCCTTTTAATATTTCACTGTCAGATCTACATTATTATACTCGTTAGGCAGTGTTTCTCGTTACAGGAGTCTCTTTTCCGGGTTTGTCGCTAATATGTAGTATTAATTTCCTCTGTATGGTCTCTTTTCTTGGGTTTTCTTTTCTTTTCTTTTCTTCATGTTTCGACTTTCATCTACTTGGATATTGGAGCGATGGAGAAACCAGTGGATGTAGAGACATGCCATTGCAGAAACCAAGCATTTTCAGGTCGGTTCATCTTCTTTGATTGTCGTCTCTTATGCCTCTGTAAGTTTGTTTTGGAGCACGCATTGACATCTAGCTGGTTTATTATTCAAGCAAACATATCTGGCAACTGTCACACCATATGTTTGCTTTTGCATTCTCTTCTTTTTACACAATCTGCGTGAAAACATTAGCTTTCAGATTCAGACAATCGTCGGATATTGCTGCATGCATGAAACATCGACCGGCGTTTATGTTTGGTTATTGAGTGAAATAATAAGTACGAAAAAAAATATATGTTGATCTAGTAAAGGAATGAACACAAATAGAGACGTATTTGGTTCGTTTATGTTCATGAATAAACTTGAAAGTTCGTTTATCAATTCATTATAAGCTATCTAGTTCTCCTTCTTTTTTCGTTTTAAATATTGACGAATATATATAGATTAAATTAAACATACGGTGAACTTTAGAATTTAAACTGTGAAACTTAAGAAGCTTAAAGACCAGTGGTGTAATTTCATCATTTTGGCGAATATATAAACAAACATGTTGACGTATATATAAACTAATATGTTCAAGAACATTAAACGAGCATGTTCATAAGCATTAAACAAACAAACGCGAACACCTTAAAAAATAAACAAACGAACAGGAGTCGAATATGAGTACCTTCATAAATAAACACAAAAATGTTTTACATACATATAAATGAATATGTTTGTAAACACTAAACAAATGAACATGCACGAACACCTTAAAAAATAAACAAATGAATAAAAACACAACACTAAAACTTTAAATATACACGGACCGAACATTAACACTTCAAATATAAACAAAGTCTTATTTATTAAACTCGATTTATTTATACTTTTACATACAATTCAACATGTCTTTCTCGGGTTGTTCCAGCTAGGCTAAGCTGATGGAGATGAAAGAAATTCTAAAACTAGTAGGGGGAAGAAGGAAAAATGGAAAATGGTCCACTTTTAACGATTAACTGCTGATGAACTACAGTTGCTTTCATTACTCCCTGCTGCTGGTTGCTGCCCCTTGACTTATGCAATAATTATCATACAATTACTAATCTTTATCGGATTTGATGCAAATTATCTGTTTTTTATTATATTTTTATTTTAAAATAATAGGTTTAAAATTTAAAATTAAGAATTGTAGTTATAAAAAATTAGAGCATAATGTATATTTTAGAGGGTAGGACTTAAGGTCTAGAATATAAAAGTTAGGGTTAAAATTTAAATTTTAAAGATATTTTAAGGTGAGATATAGATGAAGACATGATTAGAGACAATATTTTTGTTCACTGGTGAAATTATACAGTTAATCCTCATAGTTAATGTTACTTGAGATTTAGTTCTTGTATTTAAAAAGTTAATTACACAGTTGGTCCTCATAGATAATGAAACTTGAGATTTAGTTATTGTATTTAAAAAGTTAATATTATATTTTTCTATTTTAAACTCCTGTTTTGATTGTTGGCATTTTTAATATAGTTTTGTACCCAAATTTGTCATTGATTCATATGAGTACATATCATTTGCCTCTTTCTTATACCTCTATTTATCAAATTAGAAGGTTTAGGGTGTAAGATTTAAGGTTTAATGTTATGGGTTGTGGTTAGGGTTTAGAGAATTAGGGGTAGAGTGTATTTTTTTAAGGTGTAGGGTTTATGATATAAAAAATAAGGGTTATGGTTTAAAATTCATTTTTTAAAAAATTTTCAATAAAAGACGAATAGAGACATAATAAAGAGGCAGGAGATTTTTATCCGATTCACCCATGCTATCATACTGATTTCAAAAAGCATACCATTATGAACTCAATTAATATTCCAAACTCTTTTATGAAGATCTGTCACTACAAGAAAATGTGTAATTACTGATGGAACTTTTGAGGAAATTTGTGATAGAAATTGAATTTATTAATGGAATTTCTGAGGAAAGAGAGGGTTAGCAAAAAATTGGTTGAAACCACAGTAAGGTTGGCCAAGGGGACAAAGGAAAATGCCTAAAAGCTGGACTAATGCCTAAAATTAAGTTCTGTGATTGAATCTAGCTGTTGGTTATTATTGTCTGTTTCCTGTTGCTGTTTTCTTTAGTCTTTAACCCTCACAAGGAGCTTATTGATGTTGAAAAACAGAAGCACAATGCATGGTGAGACTACTGCATTAAAAAATATGTGATTGATAGCTAAGAAAAGTTGATGAAAACAAGCCGGAAAGCCATCTAACTTGACATAAAAGCACAGAGCAGCTGAGCTTCATTCAAAAGATCAATCACAAAAGCTTGGCATTCTTCCTTCTGGCTTGTGCATACATATACAGAGAGAGTGCATATGGTGAAACTTCTGCATTAGTTTCTACTCTTCAGACTTGGACAAAGCTGTAACTCCTTTAGCAAAATAGTTTATTGGTAGGAATAAAGTGGGGTAATTAGCAAAATAAATAGTTTAACATATGTGTGTGTATATATATAGAGAGAGAGATCTTAGGCCCCAGAGAAGCACGACCGACTAGTATACAGACGTGGCAAAATCAGTATACGTTTACAGCTAAAGATCAACAAAATAAGGCTACAAGCAGTTGGTCAGTAGACCAAAGAAATAAAGTTGGAGCAGAAAGACCATTAAGGTTGTCAGACATTAAGGTTAGGAAACGAGACTCTACTGATCCTTAACTGTATTCATAATATTTGGGTCAAAAAAAGGAAAGAATCTGCTATTGGAATTGCATGCAATGGTAAGAGTGTTGACCAAAATATAGACCAACTTAAGTCACCTTGGAGTATTCTAACTTATGAAGGAGTTCAGAATAAATGCAAGGAAATATGAAGTTTCACACAAGCATGTCTTAACTCGATGTATAGGGAACAAATTTACTGTACTGATTTGTTCATGTGTTCTTGCCACTGTAACATCACATTTATTATTATTACAGGCTTACCATCTAATTACCTCTGTTGTTTCTATATCTAATGAATAGGTGTAGACAAAAATCTCAGCATTAGTTTGTTGCATCATGATTGTGTTGTCATCTAACAACACGTGGATGTATGAATTATATTCTTGTTGTCATCTGCAATTGAGATGGAGAAAACTACATACATAAGTAACCAAGCCTTAGTACCTTGCACTGCACGGGATCTCTAAGAACTTCTGGTGATACCAATGTCTCGGCCATAGCTACCATGAGGTGATTTAGAATAAATTAGCTCTATAGGGAAGGGAAGGGAAGGGAAGGGAAGAATCTCACGGCTCTATTTAAGCCTAGCTAATTAAGGAACAGATTAAGTCCTTAGGATCCTAGCTAGCTAATGCAAAACATGCAAAGCACACAAAAAACACAATCACTCCTTTCCTTCAATGATTATTTATATTTATTTTCCTTCCCCTTTTCACCCTAAATCATATACATATGCATACATATAATATGAACATTCATCTTCCTCACCAATCAGAAATACTAGGATGACCAACCACAAAGTGAAATTATGACAGATTTGATAGAAGAAATACAACAATTCTCAATCCATTCCACCATTTACTTAGCAGAGAGGATTCATCACACAGAAATCAAATTGAAGATAGATGGAGGAACAGTTTCTTGTTTAACAGGATTAGGAAATATAGGAAGGCTTTATCAAACAATCTGAATGCAACCCAATGTCTGAGATGGGGATGAGAAATGAAGTAGGGTTTCTTCCTTCATGGGTATTTGAGGGGTTCGTCAAGTCTGAATCATGGTTCATTATTTTTGAATATGAATTGGGGTCCGTCTTGAAAATTATACAACTAGGGTTTTGTTCACCTGTTGAATCCTTGATGCTTGTCATTGCACAGTAACTGTATTGGATCCTCTCATACTTGCTCATGCTCCAATTCCCTGAAAAATCTGGACAAGTTTCCGACCCTGTGATTCCCAGAAATCTCTCAATGGTGCTTACATAATCCATTTGGTGGTCTTCCTCAGCCACCACCTTCAGACTATTGTTTGTTTCAGTAGAGGGACCCGACTGCAACTGTTTCAATTCATTAGGTTTCGTCTCATCTGAACAGATGTTTGTTTTCTCAAGCCCTTTCATCTTCACTTTCTCTCTAGTTCTCTCCCTTGCTCTTGCCCTCGCCTTGTCCCTTGATTCTCTAGGGACACGACTGAATGAAACTTTACGTGGTTTTCTTTCCTTGGTCACTCTAGCTGTAGCCGTACTTCTCATAGATTCACCTCCTGTTACGACACCTTGCTGGTCTTGACACTTGGCTGCTGATACCACTTCGCTTTCAGAGGTAGATGACACGCTCTTTCCGCCACCAGTACTGCAACCGTGCCTCGGTGCGGCCGGGAGGTTATCCGCGAGTTCCTTGATAGCAGCCTTGGATTTAGAGAAGAGCCATTCGATAGTTTTGCTCGCCTTGTCGAACCCCAACATGTCTTGAAGATCAAAAAACTTACGGGCAATTTGAAGTGACAACCTCATGCGCCGATCTCTCGGACCATGAGCGGTATAGATCTTGCTATGTCTGTCTTTCTTCCCAGTTCTCTTCCTAGGAATCCCTTTCTTTGCACCACTTCCGGGGCTTCTCATCCGGTTGGTCGGCAGCTTTTTGGTTTCCTTAATCGGATAAGCCGCATTGATCTCTGAATCCGGCGGTGTCATGTTGCTAGTAAACCCCAATATCTGTTGCTGTGATTGGGATAGAAGATGACTTGTAAACAACCCATCATCATCTTCATTATCTAAAAAAGATGCATGAAACTGTAAGAAAGGAATATGATCCTCAAGTGAAGAACCTACAGGGTGTTTATCGCCTGGAAAAGAGCTTCCAGGCATGACATGGGAGTTGTAAGTACCGTTGTTTGAAGTAAACATGGGCGCAAAATTGAAATACTTCCGCTAGTAGAAGGTATTTATTTGGGACAAAGGGAGAGGGAAGCTTGAAAAAGAAAAGAAGAGGAACAGTGGAAGTGAGTGGAGACAGAGAAGCTGTGAAAGAAAGGGGATGAGTTGATAAATGATAAATTTAAAATATGAAGTTAGTAGGAACTAGGAAGCCCCAAGTTCCAGTATTGTGACACTTCACGTGGGTGTGGGTTAGTTGCTTGACAGCAACACCTCATATTTCTCTCTTATCTTTCATCATTTCAGAATCAGATAGAAAGGTTGAAGATGATTGGATTAGAGGAAAGAGTATCAGAAGTAACACGAGAGAAAGAGAGTGAACATCACCTCCTCTAGTAAAACCTAGGTTAGCTAGCTAGGACTAGGGGAGAGAAAGAGTAAGATAAAGCAAAGCAAGAAAGAAAAAGAAGAGGCATAATAAACATGTATGTACTTATTTTGGTCTTTATTTTTTATTTTCAATCATTACGATCTTTAACGTTTTATTTTAAGTTAAAGTAGTTTCTTCGCATATAAAAGTTGTTAAACTAACAATAAACAATTTAAAATAATTTAATATTATTTTGTTAACGATTTTCATCCATAAAAGAGTCATTTTAGCTAAAATAAGATTAATAACGAGAATTAAAATACTTTAAAAATAACTAAATAATTATTCAATCAAAAAATATAGACTTTTTTTACATTGTATGATGGCATATGATATGATATGGATGTACAATGTAGAGGGGGAGGGGTAGAGTCTGCTTTTACAGTCCATGAATGTACATTTGCAAAGGGGACTTTGTTTGACTGGAAGACCAAATGTCGCTTTCAAGGTTTCATTTCTCTCTGGCTAGTGTCCACGCCCTTCGTTGATCATTGGGATCCTTTCATTTTTCTTTCTCCTTAATCTACTTCCTAATTATTTCCAAATCAAGTCACTCTGTTCCATGACCTAGTTGTTTAATTTCCACTCCCTTCGTTGAAGCTCATAACCTATCTGTTTGAGCTGAATTTAAGTATCTGTAGCAGTAATGAAACCTGGTCCATTTATATATTTATAGATGCAGAAACATATCTAGTCATGGCAATTAAGTTGCCGTGCTCATTTTTCTTGCAAACTATTTGCAGTAGCAGCTTTGGCTTTGTACATTGCAGCCTGCAGGATTCAGTGAGGAAAAAAAAAAGAAGAGTTTGATTATTTAATTTCCACCAAATATAAAATGTCTGCATGGCTATCTACTAGTAGTAGTACAAGCCTGTATCCATATCAGAAAGAGAGTTTCTGAAAACCCTAATGCACGTGGACTGGTATGTAATTAAGCATATATATATGTATCCATCTCAACAGCCTCCTGATCTGCTGTACACTTAATATCTTAATTCATTTATTATCACATCTACATGAACTTGTTCACTCAAAATCAAATGCCTTCAACTGATATGGAACATTTTCTTTCCCCTTTTCTTGGAGTGATCACTTCCATTTTAAGATTACTGTGAAAATAAAGCATTTCAAGGTTTACCAGATAGTGTTCAGAGAAGCAATCATTTAGAACTTAATTTATATAGGTCGTTACTGCAGGAACATGCTGCTATTTGAATTTGAAGATTACTTATAATAGACCACCTGCTTTTGGGGGGGGGGGGGGGGGGGGCGGTGTTGAGGGGTGTTCTTTTCCATAGTGCCTACTGTCAAACAAGATTGTTTCCCAAAAGCAAAACAAAAGTGATGCCCCCATGCATGAAATGCAAATGATGTTTGTCCTTTTATCATGGTTAAGAAGTGGTAATACTTGTCTTGATGAATTAACAAGCAAAGAAGACTACAGAAAAACAGGCAAGTCAATGGCGGCAACTATATATACATATATAGGTGTGGATTTCAACAGGTCCTTGATCCTGTCGTTTGTTTCAGTCTTATACTCTTATTTAGCCTTGTTTCTGTCCTTTTTACCCCACCATGACAGAGAAGTGGTCCTGGACTTATATTGTGGAATGCGACTGTAATTGAATGAGACTGAACAGAAGATGAATATCTATCAAATTAGTATTGGTCGGCCTTTTTCGGTGATTGCAATAACTCATCAGATGTCTAGTTGCCATTACACATGAACACTTGCTTGTACGCTTGTACGCGCACTTCTACCAATGATAAGCCAAAGCAACTAAGCAATCCATTTGGTTTGGTTTATTGAATGACTAAAACAATACATACATAAGTACATTATATACATACATATCGGCTAGATTTTGTCTTTTCATATGCTCAAAGTTTGACAATCAAGGCAATCTTCCATTGAAAGATGACTTGTCACCAAGTCCTTTACCAGGAGCTCATCTTCCACCGTGTACCGTGTTTCCCGCCGACGTACTTGCAGTCATTTTTACTACACCGGCAGAACCTAATTCATTGTATACGTATAGAGATTATACACTAGCTAGTCTTTGTTGATATATATAATACGTATATAGAGATTCTCTTTCAAAAAGGAATAGGCTAGGCTTCAATTTGCAGGTGAGAGAGAGCAATTTATTCTCAGATTATCTACATTTAGTAAAAAGGAAAATGGTACATACTGCTATACTATTCATGCTAGCTAGCTTTTTAATAGCTTTCATGGGAATATAATTCTTCTCCAATTTCCCAGGGCATAGGTAGCAACTAGCAAGTATTCTAAATGGCCTGCATTGCTCAATGTGATTTTCATGTATGGGAAACCCTTTAACTCGAATTGATATATTCCAAATTACCCTCTCATTCAGCTTAGTTGAAAATTCAGAGAGAACAAACAATTAGAAAGTTATATTAGAAATTTAAGAGTGTCAACAATCTTAGAAGAGCAACTGTCCTCTAGCACCCCTGGATCTATCCCTAGTTACGACACTTTCACTTTAGCCTGCTACTGTTGTTACATCATTCATCGATATTAATATGAACAGTTTACATACATCAGCCATTAGAATATATATCAGTATTTCTAGCTGCTAGCTAGCTAGCTACTAGTTTATAAATATCTGTCAAGTTGTGGTTCAGATTGATTGGGACTATATCTTTCAGATAAACTGGATTCCAAGTAGCTTAGAAGAAGTACATGTTTAACAGCAAGCGTTTTAGCTTAGAATATTTTACTCCAAGAAATACACTTAATCGTAGTTCTTAATTCTAACCCTAAACCCTAAACCTGTCCCTTCTTATACTTCATATTAAAAAAATATGTTTAGAATTTAAGATTAAGATTGATGGTTAGGGTTTAAAATATAAGATTATTACTTATAATTTAATTTTTTATTTTTTTAGTATTAAACATAGAAAGTAACGTATCTATGAGGCAAAAGGTTTTTGCATCACAAGGTGAGGTTTTCTAATTTGGGCCTCAAGTAGCGGCGACAGTTTTATCATGGCCATGGATTGAATGGCTACCTGACGGGCAAAGGGCCATGCATGGCCCAGCAATGCTCAACCTTTACAAGTACACAAAGATGGCATAATCAACCCACGCCTCAATCTCAACTTTCAATGTCATTTCCTAATGCTCATATGAATTCTCTTGTCCTGGGTCATATAATTGATTTTATCAGGCCTTATTTTTTTAACTGATTGTATGCAGTCGTGAAGACTCGTTAAGAGGAGAGATTATATCATAGATTTTGTTTATCACGTTATTTGTAGTTCATGTAATTAAATTCGTTAATCTTTAAGTAATTATCTGATAACTACTTACTCATCTGATTAGTTAAGATCACGGATAACGTTCATTATATAATTTCTCCGTTAGGAGGGTGATCTAATCAATTAACTGAGAGTTGTGTATCCTGTGCTCCACTCATCAAGTCTTGATAAGCAAGGTTTATATCTTGTTTTCTTTTTATTATTTATGTCTGTCAGACATGTTTATGTATCATATTAACAACTTTAAAGCGTGCTGATCACATTCATCCAAGTGTTGGGTTGCTGTTGTTTTATAACTAAGAAATTGATCAAAATTACTATTATTATTACAATTGCAAATGACAATGATGAATATACATGTGATGAGTCTAACATGGCACCTAGCGTTGTGTTCAAGCATGCATGCACTTGTATCATAATTATGACTAGTAGACATAAGTAAAATTAAATTAGTATAAGAATTAAAAATAATACAGTCCATCTTTTAACTTAAATATAATTGCAGGCTGAGTAATTAGCATTCTCTAATATTTTTAGATCATAATTGGCTATTAACAATGGTTTGATAGTTTGTGATTATGCGATTTAGAGACAAAATTAAAAAGAAATGTAGCTATAGTGGGACTCACTTTCGGTTTAGGACAAAGATTAATGACTGAACAGACAGAAAAGAAAAGACAGATACAAACAATGTTACGTGTTGATGAGGGTGGGAAAATGCAGAAAACCCACTGTCCCACTTAGGACACATTCCATGGGAATTGGGGGGATTGCTTTTCACTCTTCTCTACTTACAAGCAAAAAAATACCCTAAAACAACTGTTTGTATTGGGGTGTAAATCGTTTATCTTTTAATCGTGTATTTATTGATATTTTTATTATATTTAATAAGTTTAAGATTTAGGATTTAAGGTTAAAAATTATGATTAGAGTTTAAAAAATTAGGTATAAATTAATGTATTTTTTAAAATTTATGATATAAAATTTTAAAATTAAAATTTAAATATTTTTAATAAAATATATAAAAAAACATAATTAAGAGACAGAAGATTTTTAGGCACCCAGGCACCGGGGATCGGCAATTAATACAAGTTCTTAAGGCATATATATCATGAAACCATTCCCCATTTCTTCATTGAATGAGACAACTCGGACATTCAAGACATAATAATAATCCCATATCACCCGGTCCAGCAAGCACACTAAGGACGGCTTTAATGAGATCTAAGGGGAGATTCAATCAATTTGAGTTAAAATAATTTGATTTACTAAAGTTATATTATATAAATTTAATTTTATTTGAATTTTTTTGTGTTAGGTTTATGAAATTTAAGTCGGGTTATTTGAGTTTCTATTTAAATTTAATTATAAATATTTATAATTTTATGATACTAGTCGACTCGAGTTTAATGATTTTCGGTGTCTCTTTTTATGTCTCGTATTAAAAAATTATATTCTAAATTTTAACTCTAAATTCTAAATCTTAAATCTCTATATCCGTAAACTCTAACACTAAATTTTAACTCTAAATTTAATTTTTAGTAAAAACAAAAATAAAGATACCAAAAAGAGAAAAAAATTATATCATATAAGACAAAATTGAAAGACCCAATTTAAATTTAAAAATTAATTTATTAATTATTATAAAATTAAATTATTAAATTATTATTTATAATTCAATTTTTTAAACGAATAGAATTATAATTCTAGCGAAAACAGTTGACCAACAACGTTGTTGATTTCGTGTTACAAAGATGAGATTCTCTTCAGACCCCACCAACATCTCTCCTCTTGCCGTCCGAAACCCTCTCTGATTGTCTTAATTCCTGTGTCGTTTAAGATTTAGATTACTCAGTCCCTTCTCGGAACCATCCGAATCCATTCCTACACAGAAGAAACCAGTTTCTGGTGCTACTGCTGCTTTCTGTCCTGTTTAAGCACGTCGTAGGGTTCTAATTCCTAAGCCAGCAGGCAGCAGCATAAACATATATGAACAGTTCAAGTCTTGACTCTAATAATTAGCAGCAGGCAAGTGTGAGTTGAAAGTAATGATTGGGTTTTTTCCTCTGCTTCTGAAAACAATATTATAAAGTGGATTTTAATTCACCAATAGGTATCTATGTGTATAGAATGATCCATGTCGACTTTTGCTTTTATGTAGATTGATGAGCTTATTAAAATATTTTAGAAGAGAGAGGGAGGTTCAGTGAAAACTTGTGACCTAGTAGTAACTTAATCACATAAATTAGGAGCAGAAAAAAGGGGAATTAGTTAGTTACTTCACTCAAAATTTAGGCATAAATTGTCTACTTCTAATCATGTTTTTATTGGTGCTTATATTTTAAATCAATAAATTTAGGTTTAGAGTTTAAGGTTAGGGGTTGTGGTTATGATTTAGGAAATTAGGAGTTAGATGTAATTTTAAGGTATAGAGATTAGGTTTTAGGATATAAAAAATTAGAGTTATGGTTTAAAACTCAAATTTTAAAAATTTTTAACAGGAAACACGGAAAGAGACACAATTAGGAGGTAAGAGATTTCTACTCTAAAATTTGATCGGCATGATTCTCAAACAAAAGTCTCTTACACCCAGTCATGTCTCCTTCATGTGTCACCTTAAAAAAATCCTCTAAAATTAAATTTTAAATCATAACCCTAATTTTCATATCCTAAATCCTACAAAACGAAAAATTATATCATGGGTCAGTCTCACCACCTGTCCATGGGACCAACTAATAAAAATTGCCCACTTCATCAATTTTTCCATGTCATAATTTTTTCCCAAGTAAATCTTCACTTAGAAAATTAAAAAATAATGAGGTGGATAGTTTCTATTGGTTGGTCCCATGAATGACGTGGTGGGACTGACCCATGATATAATCTCTCCTACAAAACACACCCTACTCCTATTTTTTAAATCTTACTCACAACTTCTAACTTTAAAGGCATTAAAAGAGACACAATAAAAAAGACGATTTGCACCTACGTACTAGTTACATGACCAAGACTTGGACACCCACCATATACAGAGTAGTAAAATATGTTGACACAATGTGAAAATATGTAGTTTTATATTGATTTAAGATTATATGAATAAAAACGAATGGTTGAGATTAAAAAATGAAAAAAAAAATTATCTAGATCCGCCGATAAAAAAAAATTCAATTTAAAAAGTCATATTTTTTTATTACCATGTATTAGATTATAGGTCTAAAATCTAAAAATTAACCAATTATGAACATAATACCAAGTAATTATAATAATATGTCCAATAAAATTCTCATAAAAATAAATTACACCATAAAACCAACCAAACGAAAACATGAAAGGATCAACACTAAGACATAATAAAAATTTAAGGGCTAAAGTAAGTAAACTAATAAAGTTTGAGGGTCAGCAATGTTATTTTACTTATCTTCCATCAAGGTCGGCTTGGTTGGGGCAGAATCTATCAACAGGCCAGCTAAGTGTTTCATCACCTTGATCTGGATCGCACTGCGCTATCGTCTATTTTCATTTTAGTTAAACATATCGTTAGTGCATAACTTAAAAAGAAAGATGTACTTGTCAGGTTTCCTGTTAACAATAGTTCTAACAACGACGGCATGAAAACTTCGCTCATTCGCTTCAGCTTTCGACAACGTTGTAACATGTTTTTTTAACTTAGGAGTTACTCCTACATGACACAGTTTCAGCTTTCTTCTTAAAACTATAATCCGGCATTGCAGATTTCAGTTCTGTGCTTGATCATACGTGTTGCCTTTACGTAGCTACTATATTCGTTTGTGGTTACTATGCATTGCCAGATGCCGACAGGACCATACGCTGGAGCTAGGGACAATTCTAGGGCAAACTCAAGAAACCCTAATTAAGCAATGAAGGGGGTTAAGCTTCAGAGCAATTGGGGAGAAGTTGGTTTGACGTCATGACATGGTGGGATTGATTTCATAAGAAACCCCACGACAATGGGGGACTTCCCGTGGGTTAAGATAGTGGTGGTGCAGCTATCATAAAATGTTTGAATATTGTCTTAAAAAAACCTTAAAGAAAGCTGCACAAAAAGATGAAAAGATAAAACATTGGGGGACCAAAGCAGCCAAGCGTGTAACCACAAAAAGGGGTTCCTGGGAATAGATAAATCATCCCTTTCTTCTCTAACCTTCCTTTGGCTTTGCCAAAAGGAAATAGCATGCCTCGGTCTCTATCGGAATAAAAATCACCGACCCCTTTCAGTGTTTCTCTTCGTGTTTTATACTAAAAAATAAGTTTATGGTTTAAAAAATTATGAGTATGATATATAATTTAGGGTTTAAGATTTAGTGTTAAAACCTAAAATTGAATCTTTTAATGTTACAGCATAAACATAAAGGAGTACCGAAAAAAAAAAATTATTCATCTCTCTCTCTCTGCACCACACAATCTACTACCTCTCTCACCCACTAACCTGGTACATCCGTATTACAAAAATTTTACTAAAATCGTTTTCATCGTCGATATTTACTCTGATAAATCGTAATAACATTCATTATGTTTCGTAGCAATTTTGAAAAAAAAATAGACATAGTATGGGGTTTTTGCCTCTTGGAACAATTATGTTGTTGAAAAGGTATAGTTGTTTGAATGATTTTTGTTTTGCCTTTTCTGGCAAGGTTGAATAACTGTGTCATTACGCATTGATTTGCTGGTCATAAAGGATTTAACAAGGTTTGTGTCATGATTTTTGTTTTAACTTTTACCATAAAAACATTACAATTGGATCTCCTCTTTAGGCCAATCCGGCAGCAAAGCTTAGCTAGTAAAGTCTAGCTAATGAAACATAAAACCTATGTGTCTGCCTGCCTTTTGTCCAAAGCTAATGGAAACATCTATAATTCCCTTTCAGAGTCTTGGTCTAGAAGTTTTTATATACTCAACTCCTTAGCCATTGAGCAATTTCACCTAGCAAGCAAGATATAATCATGTTTACTTCCCAGCAACGTGATAAAAATAGATTGGATCTTCATTTTTCTTGGTTCATTCTTATTTCATCTTATTACGGTTTAAGGTTTAGAAAATTTAAAATACGATATATTTTTAAGGTTTATATTTTAGGAAATGGGTAGTTGTCCCCTTGAAAATTTAAAATTTATATTTTAAAATTTTCTAAAAAAATTATATATCTTATATTAAAAATATAATTCCTGTATTTTAAAATTTTATAAGTTTACTCCTTAACATAAAATTATACGTCCCTGATTATACGAATTACTTAAATATATATATTTAGTCTTTAAATCAATTTTTATATAACATGTCAATATTTTATTGGTCAAAATATTTTTTAATTTATATAATTATTAGACTTAAAAAATTAAATATGATTTTTTGATAAAAATATAGTTTAAAGGATATTTTTTTTTTCATTTAAATCTATTTAAAGTATAAATTTAATAAGATATGTAAATATTTCTTAAATGGGATTATGTGAGAGTATGCAAAATATTATAAAAATTCAACGAGTGTTCGTAATAAAAAAGATGGATGACGTTTATTTTAGGTGATCCAAATTTAATTTAATCCGTAAAATATATGTATATTAGTGTCAACAAATTTAAGGAATTAATCGTTTAAGGAGGCGAAACAAGCACACCATATGTTGTTCAACACCATGTGTTAATGGCAGCATCATTCATGCACACCAAGGGGTCGAGTCTTGCTAGCACACTATTAATAACCCAAGAGGTTTTGTTCAATCCATTGGGTTCGTCCAAGTTCAAGTTTGTCAACATCTTAGAGAATGTTGATTTGGTTGATCGAGTTAAGCATGAAAAAGAACCGAGCTAACTCAGTAGCCTCATTCACGAAGATTCTCCTTACACCACACAAAGAAACGTGATTAGAAAATGAAACAATTTATTTAGAAGAATTACCGTATAAAGAACTTTTATAACGGGTAAATCTTCTGCTTCTTTCTTTTTTATGTTTTTATTTGTGTTTCCGTTTTAAATATGAGGTTTAGGGTTTAAGGTCATGGGTTGTAGTTAAAGTTTAGGCAATTAGGGGTAGGGTGTATTTTTAAGGTGTAGAGTTTAGAATACAAAAAATAAGGGTTAAAGTTTAAAATTTAATTTTTTAAAAATTTTAAACATAAAGCATAGATAGAGATATGATAAGGAGACAAATGATTTTTACCCTTTTATAATACTCAATCGAATTAATTAATCAATAAATTAGATACTAATAATATAAAAAATAATGTTAATTTTTATTTCTTCAATAATTTTGTAGTTCTATAGATATACAAGGGGAAAATTCTATTTTTAATCTCTTTCTATACTCTAATGTTAAAAAATAAATTTTAAGAAAATAACTATAAATTTTAAATCCTAATGCTTAAACTATAATAATTCTTAAAAAATACAATATATTCTTCTTTTTTAAACTTTAACTTTAATCTTAAACCAAACTTTTTGATACGAGGACATAAAAATAAACACCGAAAAAAAAATATAGATTTCTATTCACAGGCAAGTACAGTGAATCATTCCATATCCCAGAAGACTTAGCCGTTTCTTCCTTTAACCAGTTAGTTTCTTCCTCTATGATTGTACTGTGTTGGGAGCTTAGTTGAAGGGAGCTAATGGAAGAAGGTTCCGTTCCGTGCCTTGATAATTTTGATGATGCTTTGGCAACAAGTCTCCCATGCCGATGCAACCTTTACATGTGCATGTGAAAATGAAGTAAATAAAAGTACACCTCAATAGTCATATATATATATATATATAATAAGACCAGGAAGGCAAGGCAAGGCATGGCATGGATAAAAACATACATGTAACCGAAAACCCAGAAGGGTGATGAAATTGAAGAGAGAGAAGAGGGACCGGTAAGGTGGAGTGTGTTCCAAGACACAATGATTACATGGTCTTGGGGAAGCAGAAAGGGTGGCGTGGAAATAGCCACGAGTGTTAAAGAACGTGGGGGCTTGACCGAGGTAGGAAAAGGACGAGGCAATGCCAAGATGCATAAAATATGTATTGGAATAAACTAAAAGATGAAGAAAAAGAACGAAATGAGTTTAGCTAACCCCTTTTATCATGATGAATCCATCAGCCTTTTTGGTCTTTGGTTTGTCGACGACAGGCTATGTGTTGTGTGTTCACTGTGGTTTTGTTTTTGTGTTTCCCATCCCTCCACTCGATCTCTCTCCTACTAAAAACTGCACTCTCAGACACAGAATGTAATTATACACTTTGAAACAATCACAAAAAGAAATCCTATTTTATTATGAGAGAGAAATTAAGACTTACATTTCATGTATAAACTATAAACTATAAACTGGTACAAGAATGGATAGGGGAAATGCCTTAGGAAGAAAGTAAAGGAGACTAACAGTACTTGCAGACTCTATAAATTTAGACTGGTGGTGGAGAAGAGGGCAAAGCCACCAAAAAGACACTAACAAAGCATATAGGAAAAGGAAAGCTTGTTTTTAAGCTCAGGATAAAAAAGGGGACCTGCCAGGAACTTAACCTACCCCTCCTCCATACACCCAAACCTGGCCAATTCCTTTTTGCCTTTTTTTCTTCCTTTTTTTTACCACTCGCCTCCACCTCCAAAGATATCATATACAAGAAGAATTCTTGGTTCTTATACCTATGTAAACAACAGACATCATAGGAAGGTTTGTGAGATTTTATGTTCTTGTTTTTTTTTTTGTTATATCCATGAACACTTGATCGTCCCTTGTTTTCTTTTCCAGGGATGCGTGGGAAGAAAGAAGAAGATCAAGGGGAGTGTTCTCAAGCAATCCATAACATACAAGGTTACCAAGAACAGTTGTTTCTGCAACAACAGATGCACCACCAACAGCAGGGTAATGATTTATTCGGGGGGGCACGGGGAGGGTTGATATTCCCTGAGGTTTCTCCTATCCTGCCATGGTCTCTCCCTCCTATTCACAATTTCAATCCAGTTCACTTTGCTGGAAACCCGGTTCGAGACGATGACCCTTTTCTAGTCCCTCCTCCTCCGTCCTCGTACGGTAGTTTATTCAACAGAAGAGCTCACGGCCATGGCCTACAGTTTGCATATGATGGGACTATCTTATCTGACACTCTTGGTCCGGTGGTTCAACACGGCTCAGCTCCTTTCGGGCTACAAGCCGAGTTGGGAAAGATGACTGCTCAAGAAATCATGGATGCCAAAGCTCTAGCCGCCTCTAAAAGTCACAGCGAAGCTGAAAGGAGGAGAAGAGAACGAATTAACAATCACCTGGCCAAGCTACGCAGCTTACTCCCGAGCACAACGAAAGTAAGTTGTTGTCATCTCACATAATAGTAATGAAAAAGAATTAAAATGTTTATAAATCATCACGCGTACATGGTATATTATAATTATATTGGAACCATGGAAGTGTCACTCGACACACCTTTTTCTCTTTTTGTTTTGTATTATATTGAAACCCTTTTCCCACATTCAAAGACTAGAGATTTTTCTAAGATTCTACTTGGATGTTCTGATAATATGCTCTCAAAACCTACCCATTGAGATGTGAAAGGTCGTCTTTTTTTGAAAAAAGCTCGACTTTGGGTTTACTCTTAACAGTCTTGTGGTAGTTCCGAGGAGGAAAAGGGACTACGAAAAGGGAATGAGCGTTAATGTCGCTCGGTTGATATGATAAAGAGAAACCGAGTAGCAGTTGAAAAGCTTCCACAGAATTTTCTTGCCGGATCATCAGCCAAATTTAGTAGGGAAATGAAAATATATAAAGAAAGACAAACAAGCATAGTGTCAGACTCATTTCACAGTATTCCACCATTAACAGCCTATTCTTTTGTTTACTTTCAAGTTTTAAGTCTTCAAAGCAGGGAGAAAACAGCAACATCCACCTATTCTTTTCACTTAAGCTACTTTTTAACCTAATCACTTCGTTGTTTGTCTTGGTTTATCACTGTGTGGTGTAGACGGACAAGGCCTCATTGCTTGCGGAAGTGATCCAACATGTTAAGGAGCTGAAACGACAGACCTCTTTGATAGCGGAAACGAGTCCGGTTCCCACCGAAATCGATGAACTATCGGTTGATACAGCGGAAGAAGACGGTAAGTTCGTGATCAAAGCTTCACTTTGCTGCGAAGATAGGTCCGACCTCTTGCCTGACTTAATCAAGACATTAAAAGCTTTACGTCTAAAAACACTGAAAGCCGAAATCACAACGCTCGGCGGGCGTGTAAAGAACGTTCTGTTTATCACCGGAGAGGAGGAAGAGTCCAGCAGTAACGGTGAGCAGCAGCTGCAGTATTGTATCAGTTCAATACAGGAAGCATTGAAAGCAGTGATGGAGAAGACTTCAGTGGACGAGTCATCTTCAGGGAATGTTAAGAGACAAAGAACCAACATCAGCATTCTTGAACACAGGTCTCTTTAATCTATGATGGGGTGTGTTCATTTCTCTCTTTTTTTTCTGGGAGTGTTTTAATTTCTGTATTTTCTGTCAGTGGACAACATATATAATGATGGTGTGGTTGGTTTGTATACATAAACAATGGGTTTCAAATTTCAATTAAAAATAAGAATTCAAAGGGAAGATCAACTGCTTGCTAGGGCTGATGCATCATGCATGTCGATGGTGATGGCAGCATGACCATTGATGATGTTGGTTTTTGGTATGATCATTGATGGGGGGATGAAATAGGCCAAAAAAAGAGTGGGGGATCTTTTTCGTGGGAAGAGAAACCTTATATTAAAACCCAACATAGAAAACGTGAATGTGATTGCTCTGGTGAGTGGAACCAACCAGCTTAGGTTGGAGTTGGGACAAGAAAACATGAAACTCCATGCTCTGGTTTGGTCTGATCTGGGGTTTTGTTTTGTTTGTTTTGTAGCAGAACTACTCTCTCTCTCCTCAGATTTGGTGGGGGATTTATGATCATATCATATGATGCATTAATATATTAAGAATGGTGACGACGTACTTCTCTTTCTTCCTCCTTATGCTTGTTATACTCATGATGTTACATTACTACTACCATCATCATTCATCACCAACGTTCTCATCTCAGCTTCTGATAAGTTCTTTCAGAAAGGAAAACCCTAACAAGGCTGGCATGTTCTATGCATTAGAGAAAAGAAACCATTATTTTATATGTAATTTATTAACCGATTATTCAAATCAGATATTATAAAAATCGTTACTTAAAAATCTAATTTCTAGTCTTATAGACCAAGTAATGGCGAGAAAATAGGTTGTTTTAATTTTAATTGTAAGTACATATAATATATTCAGAAATCTAGATAATTGATATGTGTATGAACTTTGTTCTCACTGTAATTGGCAAATGAATTGCCCCTTTACATTTTTCTATTTATGTTTACTTTTTCAATTTAAATTTTATTTTTTAAAGAAAATAAAAAATTAAAAGCAATTACCAAATATATGTGCAAATTGAGTGCAACATGAAAGTTATATAAAGTTGAAGAGTTAATTTCCAATATAATAGAAGATATTGTCAAGATATACTAATGCAGGAACAGACCTAGAATTTCATGTAAAGAGTACAATTTATTAAGAAATTATATTGAAAATACCAGGGTACAAAATTATAAGAGTTTAGGGGTGTAAAATTAGATTATCAAAAAGTATAAAAAATATATAAAATATAGAGACACTTGAAATTTAATCGCACCTGCAACACCCCATAAGTTCATCCCTGTATATCTGCGAGCTATAATAATGAAATGTATCTTTAACAAGCGCACTAAACACAACAATCACAACCACAATAGTATTTGTTATATCCGTAACTGTACCAAACATAACCGTCGTAACCACAATTTGAATCTGTAATCGAGAAATTTATGATATAATAAGAAAGATGAGCATAAGGATTTCATATCCTATATAGGGTAGTAGTGAAAGGTAATGTTGAAGAATCTAAGAAAGCCCTATTTCAAGTTTGGAGTTTGAATATACAGGTAGGGGAATCAAACAGCTTTTTCTCATGCTAGACTGATAAAAGGAGACTGTTGTGGTCAACTAAAATTAAGACAGAAATGTAATGAACTGGAGCTGCAATATTGCTGCGTAAATTGAAGACAGACGCTGATGAACATGTACTATATATCTGTCCCATGGCTTAAATCTTGATTCCTGGGTCTAACTAAAACAGCAGGCGGACAGGATTGATTTGCAAGTTCAAAGTTACTGTGAAGATCAGCGGCGTTAAAATCTAGTCAGGCAGAGAGTATTTTGAGTTAAGCTAACCTAACTTCCAAATCAGTTTATTGTGACGTTTGTAATCACAAATAAAACTAAAAAATAATTTCTTTCGGTATTTATTTGATTTTTTGTGGTATTTTAAATCTCAAAACGTCACAAACTATTGCAGTAGTTATTTTAATAGCACATATTACTGTATTAGCGTTTGTCTAAGAATCAAAAAAAAAATTTAACGTCACTAAAAAACGTCATTATAAAACTAAAAAAACGTTGCAAAAGATCTATCTTATTATAATGAGTGACAATAATAAAAAAATGAATAATGTTTATTTTAAAAAATTTAGATTAAATCACATTATTTATAAACTTATATGTGTTTTGTTAAAAAAAATAAAAATATATCTAAATATATATTATTTTATAATCATCGTAAAATTATCTTAACTACCGAAAAGTAAAGTTTTCTCAAACATTTTCGAGATCATGAATAAAAAACTTAAAAATAATCTTTTATAAACTAAAGATATATTTTATTATTTTAAACGGTTAATTTAATATATTATTATAAAGCATAAAAAATATAATTAAAATTAATTAAATATATTATTTTTATTGTTGAAATTTCCTAAGTTTTAGAAGATGAGTGGTAGAGAGACATCACCTCTCCATGTCATGTCATGGATAGAATCAAAGACATAGAAAGTGGATTTGTCAATTATGAATTGTGAGTGGATATGTTTAGACATATTATAACATAGTTCGTTCTTTCTATCCTATATTTTTTAATCATTTTATTTAAATATAAAATAATATTCAGTCACAATATCTTTTAAATACAAATAAATCTTTGTATTTTATGTGGAAAATGTAGGAGTACAATCAGTAGGTAAGATTATAGGTGGCTAGCGTATAGTATTGGTGGACATATCTTTCTTTCTTATTAGTAGATATATTTTAATGAAAATATTATATGTAAATGGGTATTTAAAATAATAAAATAAAATAATATCATAAAGAATAAAATCTCTAGTTTTTAATTATGTATTCTTTCTTGTCCCACTTTAGATAAATTAGAATTAAATTATAAATTTTAATTTTAATTTTTAATTTTTAAATCTTAACTATAATTTTTAATCTTAAACTCTAACCCTATTAATATAAAGTGGGACACCAAAAAATACCATAAATGATTTTATATACAAATTCATTAGCCACACGTTTCATTTAAGAATTATTATGGCGTAATGCTTTTAAAATCTCTAATGTTTTTTGAAAAAAATATTTTCATCTATATCTTCTAAAGAAATTTATTTTTTATTATTTTATTTTAAACTAAAATAATTTTTTACATATAAAATTATTAATTAATTAACAATCAATAACTTAAAATAATACACTAATTAAAAATAAATAAAAACCACGAATCTTTAATATCAACTAGAAAATAAATATGTATTATTAAAAAAAAGCCCATTCCAACAATATATGCAAACCGGTTCATAATATTCTTGTAAGGAAAAAGGAAGGATCTTGGATTGTTCAATACGCCTAAAAGCCCATTGAACCCTATAATAATACCCAACATAACTAAGAGTGCAGTCGTCTGGTCTGACATGAGAACTCTGCCACATATGAAGAAACAAATCTACGGCTTTAAGAGGGGAATTTGAGCGGGAGAACTCCTTGAATATGATGTTCGAAGACTAGATATGCCTATGGTGCATATGAAAGGAGACGGAAAGAGAGTAAGGGACGAGGTGGTCGTGCTGGGAATAAGACAGAACAAGCATACAACTGAGAACAACCCGATCGGTTTCTTCTTGGTGGCTTATGACGACAAGCTCTGGGTTAGGGTGGTGAAGGCGAAGTATGGTTGGTCCATTGAAGTTTCTAAGAGCATTAGTCGTCAATCTTTTTCTCGTTTATGACAAGGGTTAACTCATGTTTGGGATGACCTTCGTCAGAGTCTGTGTTGGAATGTTCATGATGGGTGGAGGACTGATTTTTGGTCTGATGTGGGGTTGGATAATGGTGACCCGCTCGTCAATCGTTGTAACTTCACCGAAGCTCCCGTCCCAACTGCCAACACTAGTTGCGGCCATGGCCATGATTTCTCCATCGAGAAACTGTGAATGGGACAAGGTGAATGATGTTGTTCCCAAATCTTTGAAGCATAAACTTGCCGCGTACACTACAGTCCCCCTCGAGCAACTTTGGGATACAACACCTCAGGTTGGCGGTGGGAGGATGACCGAATATTCTCAACCAAATTTGCCTATATAAATAGAAGGTGAATGGTTGGTTTTGCCCGTAGCATAGGGTCTTCATATTCCTTTTCTTCTCTTATAAAAAAAACAAATTTAATATTTCAGAGTAAATATTAAGCTAAAATAAATAAAAAAGGTAGCTTTACAAGCAACAATGGGCGTTGATCAAGACTGAGTCAACGGAAGTTCTTTTAAGGCATCGCAAAGAATCCTACCCTACAGGCCTACACTTTAAACCAAACCTTCCGTTAATTATATGCTCTGATAGTGCTTATTGTAAGTTGTAATTTAACACTTAAAAATTGGGTTTTCAGATTTCTTTTCGTACAGATCAACAGTGGCAGTAATCCCACTAATCCGGTTTCAAATTTGAAAACCATACAAATAAGTTCAGAACCAAAGATTTAATTTTTTTCTGCAGAATATTCAAAAAAATCCCTTTTTTACGGGAACCCAAAGCTGAGAGAGAAAAGAAAATTAGATGCTTTGATCCGTTTGTCATGGCTGGGTAAGTTGACTACCTTCCGTTTCTCTCGCACATTTACTTTGTTGTGAAGAAAAATGATTACTTTGGGTACTTCGACCAGTTTCTGATATTTCTGTTCTTTATATTAACTTTGTGAAGAAAAATGCTTACTTTGGGTACTTTGACATTCAGATTGTTTGTTTATGATTAGGGTTTTGTTGTATTTGATTAAGCTAACATCTATAGCAGATGCTGGATTTTCTGGGTTTTTGATTCGCTGACCAGAAGTAGAGAACAAAACTACCAGTAGTGATGAACTTTTTTTTCATTTTTTGGGTGCTTTATGCAGAACATGGTTGGTTGATGGCAACAGAATTGCAACAAAAATCAGGAGTGCATCTGATCCTAAAAGGGCGACATGGAAAAGCAACCCAACCAGATCTTGTCCTAATTGCCATCATGTTATTGACAACAGTGATGTATAAGTTTCTATCTTTTTCTATGCTTCATGTTATATGTTCTTGGTACCTAAAAGAGATTTGTTGAGAAAGCTTATTACGGTCTGTGCCGATCATCATTATGCATCTCGAGCTTATATTCTCGAGTCCTTATTGCTACTTTATAGAATATAAGCTTTTACGCATGGTACCCGAAGTAGGTCATCTGCATATCGCTTCCATCGGTCGAGCTAGGTACTCTGTATTGCAAATATTTGCTCTACTTTATCTTGGAAAATCCTAATCTCAGCTGAGCTAAATTTTGTCTTTCAACTATCTATATAGCTGTTTACCTGCAATGTGGTTTATATCTAGTATTAGATGTCTAGATTCATTATTAATATACCAATTCTAGTCGATGAATTTTGGAGATAATGTGGATTATAACTGTTTTGACCATAAGTCCAAGTACTAGTGTTTTCATGGACATGTAACAGAACTCGTTATGATCTGATTTCACTGTTATGGTGATCGATTTTCTTGCCCAACTTACTAGTAACCATAAATATAATGGCATTGATTAGTGTTCATAACTATGAATAGTAGGGTATTGATACACATAATGTACACAACAACTAAAGGCATGTATTTCTAGGTGAATCAAGAATGGCCGGGGTTACCTCGAGGGGTCAAATTTGATCCATCTGATCAAGAGATCATATGGCATTTACTTACAAAAGTTGGTGTGGAAGATGCAAAACCCCATCCGTTCATTAATGAATTCATTCCAACAATTGAAAATGATGATGGTATTTGCTATACACATCCCCAAAAATTACCAGGTTGGTAAGGATTAAGGGTTTTCTCTACTCTTTTCTTTAAGCATTTTTTACTAACATTAATTCAAAATTTTGAAACTTTAGGGGTCAAGGAAGATGGAAGTGTATCTCACTTCTTTCATCGAGCTATCAAAGCTTACAATACTGGAACTCGGAAACGTCGAAAGATCCATGGTGATGATTTTGGTGATGTCCGCTGGCATAAGACTGGTCGGACAAAACCAGTGTTGTTGGATGGTGTTCAAAGAGGATGCAAGAAGATTATGGTTCTCTATATGACCACGGCCAAGGGTGGAAGAGCGGACAAGACTAATTGGGTGATGCACCAATATCATCTAGGAACTGAGGAGGATGAAAAAGACGGGGAGTATGTTATTTCTAAAATATTTCATCAGCAACAACAGCAACAAACCAAACAAGCTGATAAAACTGAGCTGGATGTACCTGAAACGACTGATACAATGAATGTTGAAGCAGATCCTGTGACTCCCAAGTCTGTGACACCTGACCCTCCACGAACAGAGAGGCTATGCCATGAATATGACCAAGGACAGGACTATACCGTTTCTTGCATCAACCCCCCTGCTCAGGTAATATCTTGTTCTTGTTTTCCTGGCTATAGGCCTTCGAATCATCTATGGATTGCATTTTATCTTCTTGAAGCAGTAAGATTATATTGGAGACCATATTCTCTGCAGTTACCTTTCCTCATCCAAGAAACTTATGTCAGTGCTTTTGGATTTTTTTCAATTTCCCCATAAAATACAGAAATTGTTTTTAGGAGATTGTCATGTGATGGAATGTGGTTTCTAGTCAGTAGAGGCAATGTATTCATGTGCTCTGTGATGTAAGTGGCCATATAGAAGGGGTCCTTATGTTCTCTTTCTCTCAGGATTTTTCGGCAAAGCATCCTCCAATGCAGTATGTTGAAGATGAAGTTCAAGCTGAATGTGAAAATTCCAGTTTCGATGATCTACCTGCTCAAGAAAATCATGTTAATCAGATGTTAGATAACAAGGATAATAATGACAATGATAATCATGCTGAGGAAGATTCAAAGTGGTGGGATGGTGAATCGCAGTTTTTGTTGGATTCACAACAGCTAGTGGAAGGGCTGTCTCTTTGTGACGAGCTCCTTCAGAGCCAGTCACCACAGAGGGATGCAAATTGTAATGATGAAATGCTGAACAGTAAACCTCGCCTGTCTGATTATGTTCAGTTAGGATCAGAACATCTCAAGAAGGATCTAGAGAAGTGTCAAAACCTTGAAGTTGATGATCTAACAAACATAGAACTCGATACCCCACCAGACTTCCACCTGAGTCAGCTTGTATGTCACATCATTTCCTAACTTGTTTTACCATTTGGTTAATATATCCTTGTTATAACGAACCTATTAACTGCCATTGTAGGACTTTGCATCCCAAGATAGCTATATTGCTTGGGGTTGGAGCAAAGGTAACTGACTAAATACATTTGTCATGGATCATGGAGAAGCACGTGGTAGAATATTTCGCGAAAACTTTACCCTATCAATCTTCAATTATTTTGGGGCTATGTCAACTGTAAATTTTGGTGGGAAGCTTGAACCATGTTTAATGATATGGTTGAGATACTCTTGACATTTTGCCTGTGGAGGTTGCTCTTCCTAGAACTTTTATGCAACCCATCTGTTTCTGTTATGGATTGAAGAAATTGTTATTACCTTTGAACATGGGAAACTAATGATCCTGTAATCTGTATTTTTAATCGTAACAACAAAGCTTTGTGTTGGTTTGGTTTATAAATCTATCTAACTAGTTTGCTTCTTGTAACATTATACATGTTGATTCTTTTGCTTTATAGATGTAGAACATGCAGCTGACTTATTGTTGGACGAATGAACTATTTCGAACAACGAACATCGCCAGTAAAACCAGAAAACGAATGTTAAATTCCACTCTTTCTACCAGAGGACTATTTAGCTGATTACATGATGAACATAGGGCATGCATGCATACATCCATACAAACATTATATCTGTGCAACAGAGGAATTTCATCATCTCTTGATTGTTTGATGGAAGATTATCTAGGCAATTTGAATTCAATGCCGTGTGGACCACATTTCATCAATAGGGGAAGTCACGAACTCTCAGCATCAAGTAAACATTAAACGGATGATTGTACAAACCAACCAAGAAAACTCATATAGGTGAAAGGTTCATGAACCTGTCGAGCTTTACAGATCATATAGAAAATTGGATCGAAAATGGCTTAGAGAAGAGACCACAACGCCTGTCTACGAAAACTGATAAAAAATTGTCCCCAAGAAAACTTGTTTTATCGTTCTCTAGGGAGCATGACCCCTGCAACAATCCCATGTTGGCTGGCAGCTTGTTCCAAGAAAAGTTGGAATCATGTTAAAGAAAGATTAGATAGATTTGTGACTGATATCCCTTGGTTACAGAAGTATGAATTTGAGGTAATTTCTGAATTTGTGTTTGAATCTGATCATTGTTTTATTCTGTTAGATACATAAGGGCCAATGAGGAAGTTTGGTAACAAAAGAGATTCTTTTAGGTTTGATGAATGCTGGGCTAAGGAAGAATGTGGGGAGTTATTAAGAATGTTTGGATTTCTGATTCTAGGAGTATTCTGGATAAGTTTAACATTATTGGTTCTAAATCGGGGGAATGGCAAAAGAGGAGAAGAAGGGTGGAGGTGAAGAGAAGGAAATTTTTAGAAAATATGATTAAGTATCTTATGAATTAGTTGGGGAGGTAGACTTTAGAGAATTTAAAGGTGATTTTAGAAAGAGATGAGCATTATTGGAGACAAAGATCGAGAGTTCAATGACTTAAGGAAAGAAAAAAAAAACACTTGTTTTTTCATATTAAAGCTAATGGTAGAAGAAAGAAAAAATTTACTGAAGAGATGAAAAATGAGAGGGTGAAGCGGAAGGAAGGGGTTGATAATGTGTTTGAGGTTGCTAAGAAATTCTTTTTTAATCTTTATCGATTCAATGGAAGGCCTTCCTCGAGTCAGATCCTTATGCAATCGAGACATGCATAACACTCGAGATTAACCTAAAGGTCTGTGCTGGATTCACGATGGAGGAAGTTAAATTTGCTTTCCTTTAAATTTATTCTAGTAAAGTCTTTGGTTTTGATGGTATGTCTGCCTCTTTCTTTCGTTTATTTTGACATATTATTGGTTCTGATTTTATCTCTTTGTGTTTAGATCTTCTTGCTGGTAAAATTAATATGAGTGAGGATAATAAAACTGTTCTAGTTCTTATCTCAGTAGATAATCCTACCTTGTTTAAGCAATTTGGACCTATTAATTTGTGTTCGATTATTTATAAAACTTGTTCTAAGGTGTTGGTGAATAGATTAAAGAGTTTAATGCATGAATGTATTGCTATATTAAACCTCAAAAAATTAACCGTTTAATTTAAATTTATTAAAATTTATAAGTACCTATTTAGATTTAAAAAATCAAGTTTGTATACCGGTTTGAACTAAAAAAATTAACTTCATGTAACTAATTGAATAAAAAAGTTTAGGTATCAAATTGAATATAAATATCAAGTTTATATACCTAATTAGACCCAGAATTTTTAAGTTTTAAACTAAACATTGAAGTCAAACAAGGATGAAACCATGATTTACTGTTGACGGACAAAATATAAATATTTAAAAAATAAAAATAAATTTATAAATAAACTAATTTTTTAAAAATTTAAATAGATGGACAGGATAAAAACTTCGAACATTCTCATTTAAATTCGTCTCTAAAGTTAAATTTAGGTACTAAAAATGTATATTTACTCCAATTAATTCTAAAATCTAAGTCTTACTGATCTCAATAAAAGTCTCGGTTATCCTAACATTATTATGCATAAAATATCTAAGTTTTTTTATCTTAATATAGAAAAATCTAAATTACAATATAAATTATTATCAAAATATTACCGATTACAAGTTAAAATTGCAAGGATCTGTTTTAAATAAATTTTTATAACATTCAATTTAAATTAATAAGTGAATAAATTATATACTAAAAATTATAAAAATCTAATTATATTAATATATAATTAGTATTTTTAAAACTAGTTTACTAAAATATCTAGATTATATTAATCTTGTAAATCTTAGTTGTGGGCGTGAGCTTTATTATTATTATTATTATTGACCAATTATTTCTATTATTATTTTGTTCCCTTTACTTGTGTGACTTTCTTAGAAGCAAACGTGGATATCTTATAGCCAAACCAAGATGATCCCATAAAGTTATTAGGAAAATAAAAGCTAATTAATAACATAAAGTTGGTTTACCTTTAATGACGGGATTAATTAATTAACTAATTAATTAATATCTATTTTGTTTAAGTCACGTATGATTAATATAAGTATAGTTTTTAAAATGACATTGGATTGAAAAATATTTTATTGATAATTTAGCTTTATTTTGGTTGTGTTTTAAATTAGCTTTTTAAATTAAAAGCTGGTTTGAGGTAAAAAATAAAAATAAAAAGTACAACTTTTTACGTTAAAACTAGTTTTTTAGAAGATGAAATTTTTAGTTTTTAATTTTTAAAAAAAATTACATAAAATTACTTTTATTTATCCATTTATATCATAAATTTTTTATATTTTTAAAATACATATCTAAAATAGATATTTTATCTATCTAAAAATATTTTTCTACAAGTACTTTTTAGAAGCAATGTTAAACTAGAAGATTTTTTAGGCAGGGTTAGTTCTTATATCGAAGAGAAAATCATATACCTCCTAATTATGCCTCCATTAATGCCTCTATTTTATTTTTTTTAGAACTACTAATAGCTTCATTTTATTTTATTTTTTGAAGGTTAATGCCTTCACTTTAAATTGGTGGGTTTAGGGGTGTTAGGGTTTAAGGAGTTAAGAGTATAGTGTATTTTTTAAGGTGTATGATTTAGGATATAAAAAATTAGGGTTAAGATTGAGAATTCAAATTTTTAAGATTTTCTAACATGAGACATGGAAAGAGACACGGTTAAAAGGCATAAAATTTCTACTCCTTGTAATGATATATACAATATCCAACCAATGAATTAAATATAAATTATTATCCTCAAAAAAAATCTAAATAAATACAAGAGAGAGTTGACTATAGCTGTTAGTGTAGTAATTACCAACCTAACTAAGATCTCCAAGACCATGCACTCATTAAGATCTACCCCTGCGCTAACCCAGCAACGAAGGCCAACTGCAATGCCTATAAATAACATCTTTCCTGTTCCTGAACTTCAAACAAACAAAACTACAACTCACAATGTCTTGTTCACCTAACCCTCGCTTTCCTTCTCCAAAAAGCTTTCGGAGCCTATAACTGTTTTAACCAAAACAGTTTCACTGCCAACAGTCCCTATGGAGCCAACGTGCATAACGACCCTTTCCACTCAAACTCCTCCAACAGGGTACAGCGAATGAGTAGAAGACGCAACGACAAAGGAGAATAGACGACGACAACAACGGCGGAAAATTCTTAAAAAGGTCTTTCATGGCAGCGGGTTCCGCTCTTCTACGACAGCGATCGTCGCCGGTTGTGGAACCATTTTGATTTTCTTGAATCGTTTTCTTGAACCCCGAAAGTAAATAGGGTTTTTGTTATACAACGGTGATTGGTAATATATATATATACCTGTGGACAACTGCTAAGTAGCCAACGTCTTTCTTTCGGGCGATTTTATCAAAAAAATAGGATTTTCTTTCGGGTAATAGATCCAGATTTAATTTCCGACTGACGCATTTTGAACACAATATTTTATTGATAAAAAATTAAATATTCAACCATTAATTTAAACTAATAAATAATGATAATTTTAAGTTAAATAATATTTAACTAAATTATATTTAAAATTAAAAATGAAAATAGTTAAATTATATTTAATTTAAACTAATATCTAACTATTTGCTATTTTTAATGTTTTTATTAAAATACTAGACTGGGCTTTTAAACCCTCCCAATAAAGCCCATCACTCGATACTCTTGATAAAACACCGTTTGGCTACTGATAAATTTATCTGCTAGGAGAAGTGAGGTTGAAATCCTGGTATAAACTGTTTGGCAGCTGGGAAAATCAAGAACTTTAGTCATGGTCTGATGGGCTGAAATATGGGTTTTTCCTAACCCATCAGCACATATCTCTTGATGAACTTTAGTCATGGGCCAAACCTAGACATGTTCTATGCTGGCTGGTTGGTTGCAGGAACTGAGCCTGCTGCATCTGTTACTGGGAACTGCCGATTTTCTTTTCATAAGATACCCCTCCTTCCCCTTCACAAGTCCAGACAGTTTCATCCTGCAAAACTTGGAAGTTCATTAGTACACAGTACATGCATTAGTACAAGGGTTAAACACTGATTACCAAACCACAAATCCGAGATCATAACGGTGCCGATACTTGTCCCACTAACCACCATGAGGGGCAGAGAGTGGACCATGGAGCTAAACTTACAACCATGGAAACCTAAGCAATTCCATAAACAGAGTTCCTTCTTTTCAACCAACTGAACCCACTGGGGTCTCAGAGAAAGCCTCCTTCTCTGTTAAAATACATTGTATCTCTCTTTTTTTTGTCATTGATTAACAACTGGATAAGCTGAGCCATGTACCATAACCCAGTCTGTCACATTGGGTGAGACTATATCCTAGTAATCATGTTAAATGACACCACTCATGTGTACCAACAGACAATAGGCAATAGGTCCCAGGTTTTGATACCGTTGCCTCACCAACTTTTAGCTGATTCTCAAGCTCCTTCGCCATTGGAAAGAGTTCAGTTAATGAGATCCATGGTTTAAAGAAAATCCGATGGCGCCGCTCGTCGTGTTCGATACGACGAATACAGATAGATTAACATACAGGGAAGGTTACAGAGAAGAGAGAGAATCTGTGATTGATTCTCAGCCAAAAATGTCAAACAAAAACCAAAAGCAAGCAACGACTTTGAATATTACTACCATTTTTATTGTTGTTATATGAAATGGTCCCTGTAGAGGATCCATGACTCAACATGGTCGTCCTTGATTGACTTAGTCTCCTCTCTTTCATGGTCCAAGCAATCAGGACCGTTGATCTTTAAATAATTACCTAATAATTATCCATCCACTAAGTCCATGTAGGAAAGAGGTGATGATTCACTTGGAAAAAAAATTAAGATCAACGGTCCTGATTGCTTGGGACCATGGATGACGTGGTGAACATGGTTCACTGTATAATTTTTCCTCTTTCTGATAATTTTATATAGGGTAAATTACGTAATTCATCACTGAACTTTCTTCTTAAACCTATTTTAGTTATCAACATTTTAAAACATTCAATTTACTCACTAAAATTTAGATATTAAACATTTTTATCACTTCTCCGTTAATTTTGTAAGGATATTCATTTACCGACTAACGAAAAAAATTCTCTATGATTTGAATGATAAAAAAATTACCAATAAAAAAACATACAAAAATCGAGTTTCATCTAACGACTGAAAAAATATCAATTTCATTCCGGATAAATAAAAGTTAAACATCGACTTCCCCATCCCAACCCCCACCCTGCAAAACCATTAACTCCCTCAAAAATTTGACTATTGTTATTATTTTAAAATTATTTATTATGATTTAATGGTTCGTTTATAATACTACTACTTTAGTTTTGACTTTTCTCAAGGTATTTATAGTGTTGAATTATTTCTGTCTGGTCTTCGATGTCTGCTTTCCAACCAAACTTCTTGCATGGCAATGAACATTTGTAAGGAAAAATAAGATAATAACAACAAGAAACTTAGTAAAAGTCTTGCATGTTGATGGAAGGGAAAGTTACAGGAAGAAACAAACCCAAGTTGTCTGTACGAAATGAATATGGAAATAGTATTCCATGGAAACAAAGTAAGTTCAGAGTTGACGAGGATAAGATTAGTAGACATTAAATTTAAAAAAAAAAAATACTCTTAACGTTTATTAAATAGATACTTTGATTGTTATTTTTTAAAAAATAATTTAATTTTTATATTTTATTTTAAATTAAATTATTTAAGAAATTTATTGTTCAATTACCGAGGAATGACTTAAAGTGTCATGATAAACATATATAATAATACACGTTGATATGATCGTTTTATATAAACAAATGTGTCGACTTAAAAATATTATATTAGTCGAAATAATAATTTTATAAAAGTTTATAAAATATTTTTACTAATTTATCATTTTATCGAATCATTTTAAAGTGTTCATCATTTATTTTTTTAATAATTTCTATTCTCATAAGGTATTTTAACCTAAAATAAAATATTAAAAATTAAAATAATTATTTAATTAAATGTTAAGTGTTTTTCTTATTTTGTAATTATATTATTATATTACTATTGCAAGTAATTAAAAGAACTGTTTTTTTTCTCATATTTGAATATTATTATTATTATTATTGTTGTTGTTTTCTGCAGAAAAAATATTTCTCAAACATATGTTAGGTAGCACACGTTTTTCGAATTAATTACTTTTGGAGTTATTTGACCATTGATACAGGTTTTAGAGTAGAGGACTGAGGGGAGCTGTCCTGAATAGCACAATAAAATACACAATTATTTGAATGATAATTTTTTTAAATATTTAATTTAAGATTTTATGTTTAATATTTAAAATTTATGTTATAGGTTAGTGGTTAAAAATTATAATTTAAAAGTTAAATATGTATATTTATATATTTTTTACACCGATAAACACATCAAATAATCTCTTTTTTATGTAACATGAAAAAATAATATAATTTTGTATGATAAAAAATTATATCATATGCTATTTTTGTCATGTTATACATGGATCAATCAATCAAATATATATTTTATTATTTTTTATTACATCTCTTTTATTAAGTAATTCACTTGATAAAAATATAATATAAAAAATAATAAAATAAATACATTTAATTTATTAATCTATAAATAACGTGATAAAAATAATTTATAATATAATTTTTTTTACGTAATCTACTATAGATTTATTTTTGTATTAAACTAAAATATAATTTGAGATTTACAAATCCCTTTGTATCTCCGCATTTACCTTAAAAATATTATTATAGTTATAAAAATTTTAAATATTAATATTTTTCTTAATTAAAAAGATTAAGACATAATTAAATTACAGTCGGAAATTTCGACAACGGTTGCGTGTGAAAGTTAGGACGAGGATAAGAAGAAAAAATCGAAAACGGCATGAAAGCACGTAGTTGACGAGGCAGAAAATTCCACAAATCCAATATAAATATTTTTTTTCCATTTTCTACAGGAAAATTTAAGTAAATATTGATTTCCTATTTGTTTTTATAAAATATATTCTCTATGATTATTGTTTAAAATATAGTGATTTATTATAGAAATAAAAAATTGAGTGAAAAATATCTCGATTTTAAAAAATAATTTAATAAAATATTTGAAACTATTTAAGGTTAAAGTACTTTTTATCCGACTTTAAATAATTTTTTTTTGAAATATATTTTAAATTATCTAATAGTTTGTCTCTGTAAGGTATTTTTTTGAAAAGTATTCCGACTTAAACAGTACTAAATATTTTATTGAATTACTATTTAAAGGTGGGATACTTTTTATCTGACTTTTGATTTTTACAATAAATACTCGTATTTTAAAAAATAATTGAGGATGAATAATATATTTATAAAAAAATGAAAAAACAATATTTATTTAAATTGCCCTTTTCTGCATGTCTTTCTTTTTTCCCGTAAAAAAAGTAGTTTTATATAAAATATTTAAATTATGGAAATTCTTTGAAAAAAACAATGTGAAATTTAGACGTTATAATCATCGGAGGAATATTTGATGTGATAGACTGTGGTGGCAAAATCAAATCTTTTTAGTTTTGGGGTCTAATTAATTTTTTTAAAAAATTAAAGATTTAATAAGATTATTTTTAAAGTTTTATTTTTGAATATTTTTTTAATTTTTAGAACTTTATCTTAATTAATTTAAATTGATCTGTATTGTACAATTAATTTAATAAATAAATTTTTAATAAAAAATTTATATCTGAAATATTATAAACCCAAAATTTACTTAAACAAAACTGATTTATTTAATATTTAAACAGTAGATAAAGTTTATTTTTTAAAGGTCTTTACCAACTTTTTTATGATAATATTACTAATTACAATTAGTTAATATGATGTAACTTTAGATTATAAAATTAAAATTAAAATTAAATTTAATATTAAGTTCCTTTTAGTCGCCATTGCTTTGGCCTTATTCACGCAATATTCTTAGAATAAAGTTACGATATTTTTGGTATTTTTTTAATATAGTTTGTGCATATCTTTTCTTCCATTAATAATATAAAAATCGATGTACGGATCACCAAATTTCACATAAAATTATTTTATATAATTCAAAATAATCTGCTTTCACTGTCACTATAAATGAAAGTATAATATATTTGTTAATTTTAAAATTGACTTATGAAATTTATATGGCAAATTGTATAAGGTTGAAATTATAATTATGTTAATAATTAGTTGGTTTATTAGAGTAAAATATTATATTTTTAAATAATATATTGTTAGGAAATTAAGTATTTGAATTTTAGATAAGATAATTTAAGTTTGGAAGGTTAAATTTATAGTGCGTTTTTGCGTATTTGAATTAAATTAATCAGTTAAAATTAGATATTGATAGCTATATATATATAGTTAAGTTATTTTGTTTTGAACATTTTTTTTATTTTTGGTGTCCGTTAATGTGGTCTAATATTAAAAATAAATATATATTAATATATCAAGTCAGATCAGATCAGATATAACTCTAAATTCGATCTCAATCTAACATTAAAATATTTATTTAAGTGTTCATTCGTTTTAAAAATCGATTTTAATACTTAAAATCCTACCCAAACGAGTCAGATCAAATCAAAATTTATCGAGGGCGAATATAATTATCATCCCAGCATAAAATGGGGACTAAAAAGTAACAGTTAACTTATATATATTTTGAATGAACTAATTATGATTGCAGTAGTATATGTTATAAAGTATACTCTTAATCATTGAACATTGATCGTTTAATCACTCTGCTATAGTTAATGATACTTGAACTCACGACCTCTAAAAATAACAACTGTTCCTTTTACACTGAAGCTGAATGGCTCGTGCAATTTTTATTTTTTTTAAGGATCTAAATTGCTAGTATTTTGTGCAATTGATTTTGTCATCTACTAATTTGGATGTTATCTCTCTGATGAAGCATGCTTAACCAAAATTATCCTAAACCATACAATAAATTCAAGATTCCACCACTTTAATCATATAATTATGATTTCGTACGTCACAAAGGGATATTTCTTGTACCATTTTTTCTCCAAGCGTCGGTGGACCTTACGTGGCACAGCCGCCTGCAACCGAAAATGCCTAACCGATGGGAGAGTGGGATCATATATCATTTATAAATTATAATTATTTGTTTTCGGATAATCACAATGTCTTTTAGTTTAATGAAAAAGTTAAAACAATAGATTAGCACGTGCTTTAATACTATAAAGAAATATTAAAAAATTAATTATTTTATAATAAATACACACTTTATAGGTATTACGAATAAACTTAAAATTTTTAAAATAAATATTATATTTTTATATTCGAAAGGGAAATTAATTACATTATTGAAAAGGGTCTAATTTCATCGTCCTATTTGGTAAGAAATTCTACGTCTGTAATTCAGTTTATTCGTTAGAAATTGGAACCTATTACGACGTGGCCCCTACCATTTGGTTGGATTCAGACACCAGCCGACTTAAACGTGGAAAGCTGATTAAACGATGTAAGAGAATCATTATCAACAACATACAAAATCAATCTGGATTTCTTTCTACTTTTTTAAGACAAGTGAGGTTAAGTTAATTAATACATGGTTAATCCATATTGTTCGAAGGGAATGCATCTCGTGGAATGGATGAAGATTCAAAGATAAATAAATAATAGAATATATTTTAAATTAATTCTTAAATTTTTTAATATTTTAATTTTATTCATTCAAAAATTATAACTCAGTTTATCTATTTTTAATAGTATTAGATTGATTATAATATAATAATATGTATTTATATATATTTTTAATTTGTCGGTATTATTATACAAATACCGTACAAATACTGATCAAAGGTAGGACCTGTAACCTAAACCATAACCCCAAACCAAACAACACCCACCCACCGTCTCCAACCGCTGCTGTTTGTTTCGTGGCTGCAAGTCTTCCTCTGTCTCAGGACGACTGAACCGTACAACCCCCAAGTACCATCTCCATTTTTCCAACACAGGAACATGATTGGTCCTAATTACTACATTCTGATCGGTTTCATTAATGGCTAATATCCATCAGAAACACGAACAGATCCCCATCTTCTTAACACAAGAAAAACCATTCATCATATTAACCAACCTGTTTTAGATAATTACAAGGTTGTTTTGGTTTAAACAGGGAAGATATATACTGTAAGGTGAAGACAAACCTAAACCATTGGTCGAAAAAAACAGATTGTAAAGCTTTATGGGATTTTTCCTGTTGGATAAGCCCTTTGTCTTCAAATCTACAGGCCCCACTGCCCATCCTAGTGTTTATCTTCTTCCCCATTGGTTGTAATAAAAAGCCAACACAGGTTTTATGAAAACCGCTGCAGTATCAGATCAGATCAGATCAGTATTATAGAAAAGTGTCTACTTCTGCATTCAGTCCTTGTACTCTTGAAATCATGCCATTTTGATCCCTGATCAACACCCAAAGCTTCAGGGGGGGTGAACTTGAACTAATACGCGGTCCACAGTCATGTGAACCCCATCAACTTGCTCAGTGAGGGGTCCCACCTTACCATACACAGCCCACAACATCTGCATACTGTTATCTTCCGACTCTCCAATCCTCCCACAACTATGTTTATCATATTCATTTATTTTGTAAGGAAAAAAGATGTCTTTCTTCCCTATCTGTCCTGACCGCCCTCCATGAATGAATGAATCTTCCTAGTTACTTACCAGATTACTTCCTCGGGTTGACCCAGCACAAACCCCACATCTCCATATCTCATTACTATATATATATATATATATATATATATATATATATATATATATGAAATTAGTGTATTTTAAACAAATACAACTAGTTTAATCATTTTGATTTACAACACTTACACATCCTCCTATATATACACAGCATATCACACCAGAAACCTTCAAACAAATTCACATCTCTCTTTGTTGGCAACTTTTTCCTTTGTTTTCTCGGTCAAAACTACAAATTAGCATACTTTTTTCTGCTGCTGCTGCTACTACATCTTCGTCATCTTTGTTTGTATAAGCTGAAAAGGAAAAAAAATGGATGGAAACAGCTTAGATGAAAGCACAACGAGTGATTCTATATCCGTTTCGCCGTCCAATGTTTCACCTTTGCCTCAGCTTACCAAGTCCCCTGACTCCCTCTACCGACACGGGAGTGGGACCAGCGTGGTTGTGGATTCGGAGTCAGGGGTCGAAGCTGAGTCGAGGAAGCTTCCGTCTTCTAAATACAAAGGCGTTGTTCCTCAACCCAACGGTCGATGGGGTGCTCAGATATACGAGAAACACCAACGCGTTTGGCTTGGAACTTTCAATGAAGAAGATGAGGCTGCTAAAGCTTATGACATAGCGGTTCAGAGGTTCAGGGGGCGTGATGCCGTCACCAACTTCAAACACCTCCGTGAAACGGAGGAAGACGACGACATCCAAATCGCCTTCCTGAATTCGCATTCCAAGGCGGAAATCGTTGACATGTTGCGTAAACACACGTACAATGACGAGCTGGAGCAGAGCCGGAGAAGCTACGGCTTCGACGGGAATGGGAAACGTATCGTTAAAAAAGACGGTGGTTTCGGCTCATTCAGGTCCGATCACCGAGCGCGTGAACAGCTCTTCGAAAAAGCCGTGACCCCGAGCGATGTGGGCAAGTTGAATCGGCTGGTCATACCCAAACAACATGCAGAAAAACACTTCCCTTTCCAAAGCGGAATCGCTTCTTCCAAAGGCGTGCTTCTGAACTTGGAAGACGTGACCGGAAAAGTATGGAGGTTTAGATATTCATACTGGAACAGCAGCCAAAGCTACGTTCTAACAAAAGGGTGGAGCCGATTCGTTAAAGAAAAAAGCCTCAAAGCCGGTGACATTGTCAGCTTCCATCGATCCACCGGAACGGAGAAGCAGCTGTACATTGACTGGAAGTCGAGTACAGAGTCATGTCCAGGGTTGGCTAACCCAGTCCAAATGGTCCGTCTCTTTGGGGTCAACATATTTAAAATGCCCGGCACTGAAACTGTAGCCTTAGGTGGTTGCAATGGGAAAAGGACCCTAGAAATGGAGGTTTTAAGGTTAGATTGTAGCAAGAAACCAAGGGTCATCGATGCTTTGTAACATTTGCTTAATTAATATCCCCTTTTTCTTCTTTTTTGGGTTGATTTTGGAACTTTATGAATGTGGGGGGCTCAAGTTTGCAAGTTGAACACGTTGAATTGTATATTACAAGACAACAAGGCTGAAGAAAGCTGAAAAATTAGGTGTAATACATTTCTATTAAAAAAAAACATATATATTGAAATAACTGTCAAATTGCTCTCAGTTTTTTTATATATATATATATATATATATTTGATTCTATGTTTATAATATTTGAAAGAACAAAGAGAAAGATACACAAGAAATTTTTGATAATATTTTTTTTTCTTTTTTAAAATAAAGACATTAAATTGGATGATTTGGATAATACTTATGGGTAAATATGATATGAAAAAAAAATATATATTATGTATCTTAATTTAATTAATTGGAGATCATATTTTAGATGATGGAACGAATTCATGTAATAATTTCTCCAAATAAACCAACCTATTTGCTTACCATTACTTGATTTGTCCAATAAGAGATGTGGTTGGTCCATTTCATAACTTTTTATACCTATTTGAATTGATTTAGTTATTTGAATTTCATTAATATTTTGATTTAACAAAAATTGGGATTTAAAATTTATTAGTAATTTCATAGGTGAATGATCCATAAAAATCATGTTTAACCTTTTATGATATCGACTCGCAAAGATAAAATATAATTTATTTAAAAAGTAAATAAAAATATTTATATCAAAATTAAAAAATTCGTGTTAGAAACATTTAGATCGTATCAATGAAATCGACGGGGAAGGGAAAATCATGCACCGATGTCCCTTCGAGCATAGACATATGCCGAGGGCAATAAAGAATCAAAGGGAACGTAAAAGATGAGTTCGGGTCAACAAGGAGAGATTATTAGCTGAACCTTATTTATCATGTCATTCATAGTTTAAGTAATTATGATTGTTGATCTTTAAATAATCACCTAATAACTACTCACCCACTAAGCCCATGTAAGAAAAAGGTGGTGATTTACTTGAAAAAAAATTAAGATCAACGGTCCTGATTACTTGGGATCATGGATGACGTGGTGAACATGGTTCACTTAATAATTTTTTGGTGAACTGGACCCCGCTTATGTATATAGTAGACGAGAGATTATTAGGTGAACCTTGTTCACCACGTCATCCATGATCCAAGCAATTAGGACCGTTGATCTTTAAATAACCACCTAATAACTATCCACCCACTAAGTACATGTAGAAAAGAGGTGATGATTCACTTAGAAAAAAACTAAGATTAACGATCGTAATTAATTGAGACAATGAATGACGTGGTGAAGAGGGGTGGCCTAATAATTTTTGGTAGTAGACATATATGCACATGAGTACGGATTGTTCTCTTTCTTTGGAATTTCAATAGGAAAGTTTTTAGCTAAACTACACTATTAATCATTGAATTATTCTTGATTTTCTATTTTAGTAATTAAATTATTTTTATTAAATCATCATGAATATTTTTTTATGTAGATCATCATTATTATGTTTGATCATTGATTTAACGAAAATAATGATATAATATGATATAATAATAATTTTAATCTTCAAATACATACACTCTATCATTTTAAAACTAACTCAAAAATAATTTAATAAATATTTAATATTTAAAAGTTTTACCGATTTAAATTTTATTTTATTTTAAAATAATTTACAAATAACACCTCCATACATTCAATTTTATAATTATATATTAAAAAAATATTTTAATCATTATACTATAAAAATATTTTAATATTTGTATATTTAAAAAGAGGTATATTTTGATCTAAATGTTAAAATTATAAATCAATTTAAATATTTTAATTTAAATACTGGTTAGTTCTATATTAATTTTAAAATTGAGCAAATAAATCCTAAAAAAAGTAAATTAATCCATGTCCATTTCAAGAGAGAAAAAATTAAGAGAATATTGACTTTTTATTGAGAAAATATTCACTTCCAAGTTCCAACCTTGATTAAATATTTAAGGAGAGAGAAAACAAGAACAAAACTATGACAAGGTTGACTTTTTCCATTGAGAAAATATTCACTTTCAAGTTCAAACCTTTATTAAATATTTTTTTAAAAAATAGAAATTAAAAAATATATAATCTTTAATGTTTTTTTTTTTTAATTTTAATGATTTTTTTAATTCTAACACCACATTGAAAGAAAAAAAAAAAGAAGGAAACTTCACTCTTGTAATGATAAAGCATATTGGACTTTTAATTCTGTCTTCTATGGAAGCCTTGCGCCCACCGAGTAACCATGGAGGAAACAGTCAGTCCAGAAAGGATAAAGGCCTTCCTTTTTCCATTTATGTTTGTTTCCCAGCCCATTAACCAAAAATATCATGGAAAAACCTGAGGCATAAACCCTTTCCAGTTAGTTGTGCGAGTGATTGTGAAGCATTATCTTGAAATGGGTTTCTGTGTTTCAGTCTCTCATGGCCATGGCCTCTCTTCTTCCTTGTTACACGCCCAACAATCATGTTCATCATCCTCAAACTCAACTCTATTCATGGGGTTCCCACTCACTTCCTATGCTTCTGCTCTCAACAGTTTGTTTCTACTCAATCTCTATTGACTCAATTCATTTAGGACTGCAGAAAATGATGGTTTTCTGTTCTTTCTGCATTACCTTGATGTTTTTAATCATTCAGGGAAAGGTTGCCGTCCTCGACAGCAGCTGATTGTTTATGCCAAGAGGGTTTCGGGTTTAGAGGAGGCCTTAAGAATAAGGAGGTTTGGTATTCCTCTTTTGATGTTTTGTAAAAATTGTTGCTTTTTTGTACAACTTCATCTTCTTGTGGTAGCTGCTTTTAAGTCTATGAAGTATGAACTGTGTTCAGTTGTTAATTTTGGATTGAAGTTATTATTTTTAATGAAAGTTATGCCTTTTGTTGTAACTTATTGTATGAGAATCTTATGTTTTTGTATAAGTTGAAATTAACAAAGGGACTGTTGAATGGCTTCATTTTAGTTTGATGCTTTGCTTCTTTTAAGCATGCTAGTGGCTGAAAAATACCATGTGAAATTAGTTTATTGCTAACTCTTGTGCGAAAACATGAGGACAAAATTACAGTCCTAAGTCCTACCAAAAGTAGCATTAGTACGTAAGTTTGAAGGATTTGTTTTGCTTAGTCATTTGGCAATGAGATTGTTCAATCTTATGCAGGGAGCGGGAACTACAGGGTACGGAAAAGTTTAGAAGGCCGCCACCTTTAAGACGAGGGAAGGTGTCACCACGTCTTCCTGTGCCTGATCACATACCAAGGCCTCCTTATTTAGATTCAAATATATTGCCGGAAATTTGTAGTGAACATCAGATTCATGATGCTGAAGGCATCGCTAGAATGAGAGCTGCCGGTGAGCTTGCTGCTCGTGTCTTAAACTATGCAGGGACATTAGTTAGGGTGAGAAATTACATTGCTTTTTATCGGCACCCCTACCCCATATTTTTAACAGAAAAAGAATCTTGTCCTTGTGAAACTTTCCTGCTTATCTGAATTTATTAGCATTCTTGATTGCTTTTAGTATTAGATTTTGCTCCCAATGAATATGCTAATTCAATCATTCAACTGTCAAATCGGTTTAAATAAATGCACTTATCAACATTTTTGTTTTAAAAAATGTTATCAGCCATCAGTGACAACAGATGAAATCGACAAAGCTGTGCACCAGATGATAATAGAGGCGGGTGCTTATCCTTCACCTCTCGGCTATGGTGGATTTCCTAAGAGCGTATGCACTTCAGTTAATGAGTGCATGTGCCACGGAATACCTGATTCTCGCCAGCTACAGGTTTGGTATATGGGCCTTCGTGTTTGTACAACATTGCTAGTATATTTTATACTAATTCTCATCTTTGAATCTTTTCTGCAGAATGGAGACATAATAAACATAGACGTGACAGTGTACCTGAATGTATGTTCTCGATTTAAACCATATGGTTAATTCTCTTAGGAATCGATCTCACCGTTGTTTATTTACTTACAAAGTTTATTTAAATACAATTACAAAACTGCATGGCATATCCTTTGGTTCTTAGGGTTATCACGGAGACACATCAAGGACATTTTTCTGTGGAGATGTCAGTGGTCCAGTAAAGCGCCTTGTAAAAGTAAGTTTTCCTATGATTTGTATGGACATAAAGAATTATAATCGTCACCAACTTCACTATTATTTGTAGAGTTTGTAATATCCGTTTGCACTTGTGTGTGAAGTTCTGCTTTGTTTTTTGGCCTTATAGAATGAACCATCTTTATAATGATATGGTTAATTTCGAAATACAACTTTTTACATGTAATCGACTCGTCGGATTCACTCACCCTTTCTGAAGATAACTGAGGAGTGCTTGGAGAAAGGCATAGCTGTTTGCAAAGATGGTGCCAGTTTCAAAAAAATTGGAAAAAGAATAAGGTTCTCTCTCTACCTTCCTTTATTGTTTAGGGTTTGAAAGGAATAAAAATATTTGTACATAATATTATATGACAATCTTGTCTGCCTTATAGCTAATGCACGGTTGCCTGGTTAAACCGTGAGAACCAATCAAGAGTCATTTGTTAGTGTTAGAATTTATTCAATTACATGGAAAACTTGAACTCGTTAGAATTTAATAATTCCAAGCAACTTAATAGAAGTAAAAGTTTTCAAATAATTAGTAGTTAGTGTCGTTAATTGGTCGTTATCTAGCCTCTTTGTCCCCCCAACTGTATACAGTGTAAAGAACAAGCTTTTCCCTGATATAGCATTATAGCTTAGGCGTACTTCTTGCCTTGTGCTTTGGATAAAGTGACATGATAGTTAACAAATGTCATAGCTTCATTTCTATGGTTGTTTCCGACATATTGAATGGTTTCCTCAACCCCTGTCCATTTTAACTGTTTATACTATATCATCTCAGTGAGCATGCCGAAAAATATGGTTATGGAGTGGTGGAGCGTTTTGTCGGGCATGGTGTTGGGACTGTTTTCCATTCTGAGCCTATTATATATCATCATCGTAAGTATTCATCAGATAATAGATAACCTAGCCTCCCCCGAGTGGGAGGGGTGGCATTTGTATAATATCTGATCTTTTTCCTAAATCAATCCTTTCTGAATGTAATTATCAATTATTTGGCAGGCAATGATGGTCCTGGTACCATGGTTGAAGGTCAAACATTTACCATTGGTGAGCACAATCCTATCTTTATTTACCTGCCCGTTACGTAGTCAAGGGCTCTAATTCTAAGTGTGCAAGCCTATACATGTCTATTTTAAAGCCATTGATCGATAAGTAACCAAGTTATTGAAGTCTTGCAGTTGATTATTTTACCTGTAACATTTAGATTTCATTCTTCAATTTTTTTTTTTAAAGTTTAGACGTCGCATATCGTCCGTCTTTTCATTACTGAGTCTGATTGCACCTCGAACATCAATGGCTGTCAAGTTCTTTCGTTTATATTAGCAGTTCATGTGTGTATATTGATGCTTATCCTGCATTCATGCCGCAGAACCAATTCTTACACTGGGAGGCATCGACTGCACCACATGGCCCGACAACTGGACAACTTTGACTTCCGATGGCAGCCCTGCTGCGCAGTTCGAACATACCATCCTAATCACTAGAACCGGTGCGGAAATTCTGACTAAATGCGAAGAGTCAAATCCTTAATTGGTTATAGATTTGGGACATGCTTTTTCATCATTCTGCTCATATAGGCCAAAGGTGCATATTGGCTTCCTTCATAAGGTCCCTGTAAGTCAGTACTGTAAGCTCCATTAGAAACTGTGGTCTGTTGGACGAGAGCAAATCAGATGCACAAGAAATTGTTTGTTAAAACATAAATTTTTTGCCTGAGCGTTTTAACTATCACCATTTTTTTACAAGAAGTAAGGCTAAGGTCGATAAATATTCGAATTCAGGTCCAAGTATAGACACATTGTCACCATCAACATCAAATATTCCATCTAGTTCCTTAAGCCGCCCTGTCCATTCAACATCTACTCTTTAACAAACAACGAACGTGATGGGTTTTGATTAGTGTATAAAATATGAATTAAGATCCTCAGCACAACAATTATTTATTTGTTTATTTATCAAAATTGTGATTAATTAAGTTAATGGTCGGAAAGTAGCACAAATAAACCATCTTCCTAGTCTTTGGATTCGATCATCCTGTCTTCAACAACACAGTCAATGGCACTGTCCACCTCTCTGAAACCGATCTCCTCCATCAAGTTGGCCGAACACCTCAGTTCACAACCCCAATCTCACAGAGTTTCAGGTTCAGACTTTTCTTATTCAAAACCTTGTCAGTTCCATGGGCTCAGCATCTCATCACCCAACAAAACCAGTTCTTTCTTCACCTCATCAACGTCCTCAAAGCGGTTCAAAACCACAGCCTTCTTCTTCAACAAGAACAAGCAGGCCGAACCAGTCACTCCCAAAACCAGTAAGTACAATTCCACCTTATTCTTTTAATCCTTTTTAGTATTCATTTTCAAACTTTTGATTGATTTTAACATCTGGGTTTTCAGCTCGAGTTCAAGAACTCCATGTTTATGAACTCAACGAGAGAGATAGAAGCAGCCCTGCAGTTTTGAAACTGAGCCAAAAACCTATAAATTCCCTGGGAGATCTCGTTCCTTTCACCAACAAGCTCTACTCCGGAGACTTGCAGAAAAGGATCGGCATCACAGCCGGACTCTGTGTGCTGATCCAGCACGTACCAGAGAGAAAAGGTGACCGATACGAAGCTATTTACAGCTTCTACTTCGGTGAGTACGGCCATTTAGCTGTCCAGGGACCGTATTTAACGTACGAGGATACGTTCTTGGCCGTGACTGGAGGATCTGGGATTTTTGAGGGAGCATACGGCCAAGTCAAGTTGCATCAGATCGTCTTCCCAATGAAGCTTTTTTATACTTTCTACTTGAAAGGAATACCGGATTTGCCAGCAGAGCTTCTAGGGAATCCGGTGCCACCGTCCCCCGCCGTCGAGCCCTCTGCGGCTGCTAAAGCAACCGAACCTCATGGTACTATCCGTAATTTTACCAAGTGATATGATCAAGCTAGCTAGTTTTTCCATTATTCTGCACTAATTGAAACTTTCTTCTCCTCAGACATTGCCTACTTCATTTTCTTTACCAGTTTTCCAGAGCATTATTGTTGAAGCATGTGATTTAGATCTAAACTTGTGTTGTTATTGTTAATGCTTGAATCCCACACTTTGTTTTTATAGGTTGTATGAGAGCAATTCAGTTGATTTAAAATTCTCTTAGAATTTTAAATACTTAACCGAATAGATTTAATAACAAAATATCCGAGATTTAAATGGATATTTTCGGTTATAAAATCTACTATTTTTAGATAGATATTAACAGATTATCTGAGATTTAATTAGATTTTATCTGTTAATAAATCTAATTTTGAATAGATTTTATTCGAGATTTAAATGGATATTTTCGGTTAGCAAATCTACTATTTTTGGATAGATATTATCTGATATTAAATTTAAAATTTAAATTTAAATCAGATTTTATTCGACTCCGGTTCTGACGATCATTTCCTCTACAGTCCACTCCAAACTTTGGGTGTACACTGTTTGAGGGGGACAACCGCCTAAAGTAGCGAGTACACACATCGAGGCGATTTGTTTCTAAGGCAGTGGCCTCCATACCACGACACGATCTAATTATCTTTCAGTTCGTTTATTTTAGTTTTCCTGTCAATGCTAACGCCCTGTTTTGCAGTCTATTTAACCAACAGTTATGTCAAATTTGAGCTAAATAAACAGACAAATCTATTTAAGTTAATGGTTTTTTTTAATTATATTACTTTTATCGATTAGCAATATCGTTTAGTTTAAAGAACAAACTGTATATTCGGAAGACGAGAGCAAATCATTTGCCCCTTCCCCATGCCTTCATTTATGTTCTCACTTCACATTAAAGAGTTTAGGGTTTAAGGTTAGGAGTTTTGGTTAGGGTTTAGAGAATTAGGGGTAGGGTGTATTTTTTAGGGCAAAAGATTTAGGATTTAGAATATAAAAAATAAGGGTTTAAGGTTTAAAATTAAAATTTTTTAAAAAATCAAAAAGGACATGAAGAAGGGACATAGAATTTTTATTCCCGATGCCATGACTGTTGCATTGTATTAGATTTAGAACGTGCGTTAATCGACCGTTCTTTTATTGTGTTTTTATGAACGTTTTCGCTTTAAAATATTAAATTTAAAGTTTATAATAATAATTAAAAATTAATGATAAAATGTATTTTTTAAAAAATTTAAAATATAGAATTGAAATCTCAACTTATAATTTATTTTTTAATGTAAATCGAAAGGGATATAATTAAAAATAAATATTTTTTTAACGTATAAGTATAATAAATTCTGTTTTTCAACCAATTGAATACACGTGTTGTGGACTTTCTTTATTGACCCTTCCACACGATTTGTACTGTCTACCTAGTTTGACTGCTGTAATGTAATTAACTCGGTTTATAAGCATAACAATGATTTTAGGATCATAATCAAGTATAGAAATATCATCTGTAATTTTTATATATTATAAATTAAACGTATCAACAGCGTTTATTGGTCTAATCCACATTAATTAGGCCCACGAATCCCTTCCAAAGTTGATGCTCCATTGATCTGGACGAGAAAGGTATCAGACCATTTGATTCTTACCGGTTGCTGATCTGTCAATCTGCCAGGTTGGAAAACAAACCCTAGACCCGGAGAAAAATTATCAATGGCCCGGCTCACCAATCGGCCATAATCTCATCCAATTATAATTTTTTTCGATCATTAAACTCTAATTCATTTTTTTCGATCAATGAATCTTTACTCATAATTTTTATATCACGTTAAAAATATAATTTTTAAAAATTATATTAATTACATGATTGATTAATAATGAAATAGATAACTTTTATTGATCAGGAACTACAAATGATGTAGTAAGCCGAATCAATAATATAACCTCTCCTAAACCCGGGCCCTACACTGCCAGCAAGGCAACCATGGTGAGTCTTTGATAAAATAAACAATCACACCACCAAAATGACCCTTAACGCACCCAAAGGACTCAACAATGACAGATATCACATTTAGAACTTTATCCACAAGAAATCAAACAGGAGAATATCCAAATTTATACCCACACATAAATAACTTAATGAAAAAAAATTATATATATTATCGGAATACAATTAAGATTTGAGGTTAAATAACAAAATATAAATATTAAAAAAATAAATAAATATATTTTAAAATATTTAAATAAAAGGTAAAGGTGAAAAATTTAGGGATAAAGGACGATTGTCCCTCCCCTTCTCATTTAATTTTATCACGGTAGTCTATAAATTTTTTACGCATAGACTTTTAATATTGTCACATACGATAAAAATTAAGATTAAAATTTAAAATTTAAATACATTCAAATATAATATATAACAATATTAAATTCACAGTTAAAAAAAAAACAGTATATTAAATAATTAATTATTGTTAATACTTTGTGTAATTTCATTTTTCTTTTAATAACTATAACAACCCTGTGAGTCACATCCCATTGCATAAATACTATCTGCACTAACTCAAAATATGTCTGAAAAACCCGAGCTAAACAAAAACCATTTTCATTGGTATTCTGATTCCAGGATATTCGGTTCAACTAGGCATATTCACTTGTCAAAAAAAACCGACCGGAGATTCCATTGTCCAAGTAGGACAACCAACAAAACAAACAAACACACCATATGTGGCCTACGTGGCAACCATTCGCCCTTACCCTAAAACCCCATAAAAATAAAAAATAGCATTTGGTCATTCACCTCAACAACCTTTTGCAATTTGATCTTGAAGATTTTCTTTATCTCAATAATAGTCCTTAAATTTTAAATTTTAATATTTTGATGATGTGTCATTATAAAATTTAAAATCACTACGGGCTGCCATTATTCGTATAGCTTGGTGGCTATGTTGTATTATGTATGACAAGAAAAAAATAATGATTGCATAGAAAAAGTAGTAGGGATGTTCGAAATATTTTGATGAAAATTAAATCTGATGTTAGTATGAGGCTGCGAAGATGTAAAAAACTTACTCACTCTTCTCCATCTCTTCTTGTTTCTTGGAATTAGAGAAATTTTAACGTTCGATAATCTGTTTCATGTAACTTGATAGAGAGATTTCAAAATATGAGTATGTGATCCTTTACATGTAAGATTGATTGTTCTTGGCCAAGTGAATATCATTTATTCTGGTGTTCATCGATGGTGGTACATAATCGGACAATCTTAAAGTGTTATGATATCAGAATATAAAAATATGAAAATGTTTAAGTTCAAAGATTAATATATATATATATATATAAAATTCAGGACGAATTTAAAAGTTTTACAAATTTAGGGACTAAAAGTGTTTCATCCCAAAGGGAAAAAAGAAGGGGCAAAATTAAAGTGAGTGGAAGAAGGAGGTGACGTCATCGTCTCCCCCAATCCAGAAACGTCAAAAATCGAATCACCAAATGGAATATTCAACTCCGTTTTCTCTCTCATCTCCCCCTTTATATATAACTACAAGCTTTCTCTCTCTAAACCCCCCAAAAATCAAAGATTTCAATCTTTTTCTTACGCGACGGCCCGACTTTGTTGTGTTTTTCCCCTTTCCTTGTTGTCTTCCATTTTCTCTCCTAATTCCCTCTTTGAGTCCTGATTCATAAATATAAAGCCTTTGATTTTGATGTTTATTTCTTTCTTGGTACCCAAAGTTTATTCCTTTTCTGATTCTGTTTAGATCCCTTTGTTTATTTATTTTTATCTTTTTTCATAACTGTTCATCTTTGCCTTTTCGATAATCTTCTTCGGATCTATCTATGCTATTTGGTCTGGAAACCAACCCTTTTCTCCATAAATTCATCCTCCCCCATTGTTTCTGTAATCTGGGTGTTGAAAAACGAGGGAGAAGGAAAAAGTTTAAGTGAAAAGAAAAGTTTTTAGAAAGCTGGTTGAATGATAGAGATGGATTTTTCTCAGAAAATGCGCAGACGCCATGAGTATGTTGAGGCTTTAGAAGAAGAACGACGTAAAATCCAAGTCTTTCAACGCGAACTTCCTTTGTGTTTGGAACTTGTCACCCAAGGTTTCATATTTTTTAACCTTTTTATTTGTGTTTTTCTTGTTTTGGGGTGCTGAAATTTGTTCTTAATAGCGATTGAGACATGCAAGAAAGAGATGTTGGGAGGTTCGACCACGACGGATTACATGCAAGGGCAATCGGATTGTTCGGAGCAGACGACTAGTGATGTTCCAGTTTTGGAAGAATTTATTCCGGTGAAAAAAGGTTTGGATTGCTCTGAGGAAGACGATGAACAAGAATCACATAAATCGAAAGAGAAGAATGACCCTGATGGTTCTTCTGCCGATCATAGAAGGAAATCCGATTGGCTTAGATCCGTTCAGCTCTGGAACAACAGCAACCAATCCCCAGATCTACCCTTGAATGAGGTACCCTTTGGCCTTTTGTCCCTTCTTATAAATTGAGAGAGAAAAGAATTAACAATTTCTGGGATTTTCTTTTCTAGGATGCTGGTAATAATGGAAGTGATGTGGACGTGAAGAAGAATGGTGGAGCATTTCAACCTTTCCAGAGAGAAAAAACTGTGGAAAAAAGTGTTAAATCATCTGTTGCAGGAAAAGCAATTGCCTCAGCTACAAGTACTTCCACCACAGAAAGTGGGAGTAGAGGTGGAGGAGAAGCCAATAATGGAAACTCTAGTAAAAAAGATGAAAAGGAAGCTCAGGGTCAGCGCAAGATAAGGCGATGTTGGTCACCGGAGCTGCATCGGCGCTTCCTGCACGCTCTCCAGCAACTTGGTGGTTCACACGGTGAGTATTATCGTCATCGATGCCATTGTTTTGATGTAATTTAATTCGATTCGATTGTAAATATGGATTTTGTTTGCAGTTGCCACACCAAAGCAGATTAGGGAGCTGATGAAGGTTGATAGACTTACAAATGATGAAGTCAAGAGTCATTTACAGGTGATCATTTGATGTTATGAAATCATTAATTACTTGTAATGGTTGAGCAAATGGATCTATAGGGTTTCTGTTTAGGCAAATTGATCTGTTTTTTGAGAAAATACTGCAATTAGACTAGTGTGTTTCCCCTATATTTGTCATAGCCTAAAACCTTTCATTTCATGTGTTCTATTATCTGTTTCAGAAATATAGATTGCACACAAGGAGACCGAGTCCATCCGCCCAACACGCCGCCAATCCGCAAGCCCCTCAATTCGTGGTGGTCGGAGGCATTTGGATGCCTCCACCAGAATATGCAACAATGACTGCAACGACATCGACAAAAACAGCCACAGTTACACCAACCAGCGGAATCTACACCCCGGTAGCCACTCCATTGCCCACACTTCCTCAACCATCAGGAGCAGAAGAAAGGGGTAGCCATAGTCAAGGGAGAGTTCATTCGAATTCACCGTCGACGTCGTCCTCCACCCACACCACTACCGATTCACCCGTGTATTAGCTCTCATGACCTTGAAACATGGTGTACATTTTTGTAAGAAAAATCTGGGTAGAAAGTTCTATCATAGCAGACAAGGGTTCTTTCCTTTCTTTTTCATTTTTCCTCAATTCTTTTGCTACTTTCATCTCCTGTTGTTTGTGTTATTTTCTTTGAGTATAAACATGGATAGTGACAGACAGTCAGCCTTGAATAAATCCATCCTTGTTGTTAAACAAATAAATTTGGCATCATCAGTCGGAAAAAAACAACTTATACTCGAATCTAACGATGCCCTATCAATGATTTTATGTCTTCTATACGATGAATCCATGAAAGGGTTTTCGATTCATTGTCCGATTAATCCGGATTGCAGATCAATCTTATTCTAAATGTTTCAGACAAAACAAGGCTAGGTTGGATGTTTTAGCATGGTGAGTCAACCTGTCTGGACTGATTTTCTGTCTCATTACTTTATCAACGTGTCCCTTTGTGTGAAGAATCTAACTCCAACGATGCTCATTGGCTCCACCATCCCTTGGAGCCAGCCACTGTTACTACTCAAACCCACGTTTTTGTTGAGATTGTCTGTGAGTGGACAGGACTGGTCGACAGGGTCCACTTCCATTCTTGGACAATAATATCTCTTATTATTTATTGAGATTATGAAAATCTACTAGGAAATGTTATCATCTAAGTAGAGTCTGTATTATCTCTTTATAAGAAATGTCCAGTCAATTATTTAAACAATTTCTATTCCATTCCTTTCCCAAGAAATGAAAGAATCTTACATTGTCCAAGATTCCACGTTATCATATTCACATCTTTCTCGATAATCATATATATAAGATTTATTAATTGATTAATTTAGATTAAATATTATAATCACTCATTATAAAAATAATATTTTTATAATTTGATTTATTTATATCGTTAAATTCTAAATTCTTAAACTTATAAATAAAATTTAGTGTACGAGTCTCGTGTTATCGTACTAATTAATTTTATTTATTTTATTGTGTTTGTTTGGTCTGGATGGAAAAGCGTCCCTCGAGTGCCTGTAAGGCCAAATGACCCTTCACATTTTTATAAACCCTAACCCCCCAAGAAATGTGTAGTACAATGATATTAAAGCAAACAGAAGAGTACACAACATAATACAAACTCATTTCTTGGTTTATCCTTTGGATTTGGGGAAGATTAGACAGATTGTTAAAAAAATATATGGATTATTTAAGACATGTTTATCTGTCAGGTTAGGAGTTAGGAGTTAGGACGAGTTTAAAAAATATATTAAACTCAAATCATTAATAAAATTTGTAACAATAACCGTTGGTAAAAGATGTCTCGAAATTTGATATAGGGTATGGAATTTTTAATCGTAAAAATAAGATTTTAATGTTAACGCGTAATTTTAATTTTTTATGATATCGAAATTTTTATCTATGTATCTGAATATGTAAAAAATATATAAACTACGAATGTTTGAAGTCCTTTTAACAGTACATGTTTGTATAGTAAATTTTAGAACGTAAATATCAGTATTGAAATATATTGTATAATATGTTGGATGGATAAAATATCTAATTGTTTTTATTTCGAAACAAAAGATTGATAACAATCAAAACTCTAAATTTATTTATTTAATTTATGATCCTTTTTAAATATTTATCTAACATTTTTTATTTCCTATTTTTTAGTTTTCTTATTATTTTTTAAAAAGCCAAAACTAAAATACGTGAAAATTGTCATATATCAAACCCATTGTTTTCTTTCTTTTTTTTTAATAAGTTAATAATGATTACAGTAGTATCTGTTTTAGAATCTTTCTTTCTTTTTTTATTGTACGATTACAGTTCACACCAACTTTTTGATTAATTTGAACAAGAAAAATATACATTTTTTTTTTCTTTTTTGACTTCAATACATCAAATAAATAAATACAATTAATACAATAATTAGTAAGTATTCTCTGTTTGTTTACTTAGAAAATTAGTTAATCCAAATATTAGAGCTCATAATTCAACTATTAAACCTCTTTAAACAAAGGGTGTGTGAATAATGATAATTGGAATCTAAACAAATATTCAATTCGAAAAACTCGAAAATAATTAAAAAACAATTTATTAAAATTTTAGAGTAGACTTTCACTTTTTCCTGAATTGTTTTCATGGCTCGTGCATTTGTATTAGTGTTTGTTATTGATTGATCAAAGTAAAATATATATATTTTGTAATTGAAGTATAAGATTATCACGCATTTAAGGTTTAGGTTCGTGCTCAAGTACGAGGTTGAATTGAGCTTTTAGATAAGTCAAGCTTCAAATTTTGATTTCGAAATTAATTCAAACTTAATACTTTTAAGTTCACGTGCTTTCGAGTTAAGCCAAACTCAACTTTAAGCTTTCCGAGTTTAAATCGAGTTCAATAATACTCAGACTCTACTCATCTTATTTACAACCCTACCTTAAACACGTCAGCAGAACGGAATGATCAATGAAGTTAGATTAATATTAGAAACCAGATACTTTTGCTTAGACACACATGATAGAGCATAATCCCAAGTTTTTAAATGCGTTCAAACATGACACGAGACATCCTAATCTTCATTTCAGACTTCGACAACTATGTAAAGATATGTTAACGTAACTTACAATATGGGTTCAGGCCATCCATTTGCTCTAAACATGTAACATGTAGTCAATGATAGATGAACATGCCCAGCTCATGCAGGCCGGGGACTTGGTACTAATACATGAACTGTTATATACACAGTTTTACTAACATACTGTAAAATATGAGATTTTAAGGGGGAGGAATCTGCAATGGTTCCCCGGGGGTGGGCTCTAATACCTTTGCATCCGGTAGCTCCTTCGACAAAAGCTCCTGTATTTTAAAAGGAAAATACATCTCTCATGCAGCATGCAGATGAACACCACAAATCAGACTCATTCCAGAGTTAAAGATCAATTTCCACACAGTTTGTCAATATGTTGGCATGCAAGAGATTCAAGAACGTTGTCGGCGTTTATGAGTTATAATCAACATGAGGTGGATGCGCAAATTTAGGTCCCTATAGGAGAAAAGTGTCTGTTGATGACCCTAAAGTTGGACTCAGATTCTCAGAATAGGCATGATGAGTTGATGACTATCATATGAACTCCAATGGCTCAATGCAGAGATACTAAAGTAGGTCCCAACTCTTTATCATGGTTTGGTTGGTGATCTGATGAAAATATATGATTTATTTGGAATCATTTGCAGTCTGATCCTTCTTCTTCTAACCCAAAATGCATGTCATAGTACCTTACCCTAAGCATAATAATAGACCATGCTTTTCGCATTGTGCAAATGCACCGATAGTGTTCAAAGTCTTCAAACAAATTTTAAGTTTACCATATAAATAAGAAGGTCCATTTATCTTTCAAGGAGAAAGGAATCTGACCTTGAATGATTCAATCGTTCCTTCGCCCCGAACTATGCTAGCAAGAAAACCTTTGCTGTCTAGATCTCCATTCTTCATTGGCACAATGAACCTAAAAGAAAGGAAATGACATATGCATGAGAATTGTAAAATGTTGTTGATCAGGTTAAGCTTCAAGGAATATGTTCAAGTAATGTACTTGGCATCCAGCAGTTTAGCTAACTGCACTGCATCTTCTTGTCCAGAAACCAAAGTAAAACTCGGAAGAAGCTGCTTGATGACTGGGGTGATAACAATGTCAGCACGCTCCTTCTCGAGAAAATCTTGGTTGTATACGCAATGAGGTTCATAATAAAGAGTCAATTGGCCCTGTGGAGAAACGACTAGATACCTGAAACACATAATTCAAAGATGTCATAGCAAACACCTTACACATAAGTTCAGTCAAAAGAAAATAATATAGCACACCATAAGGGATATTAATAAGGTACCAATGATTAGTAATGGAAGATAAGTTGAAGCCTAGAAAGCTTTACCCATTCTCAGGTCGTTGCCATGGAGGACCTAGAACTGGCCCAGCAGTAGCTTGAATTCTAACATTGGAACCATAGCTTGATTCAACTGTAGACTCCTGGCCAGGTTCTAGATATGTGACCTGAAAGATTCTAATGCTAAGATGAACGGATGTAAAATCATAATGCATGAATACACCGAATAGTAGCAAATGCGGTGGAGAATTAGTTTCTGAACACTAAATTAAACAATTTAACTCACATTTCTGAAAAGAGGATCCAGCAAAGGCTTGGCATTCGGAGTTGCGATGACTCGAAGATTCGGGGACATTTCCGAGAGCGGTTTTAAGGTTTTTAAATGGCAGTGATCATCAAGGCTTTGTGTAATCAGTAAGCAATCAAGTTGAGGAAGATCAGAAAGCTGCATAAATAAAGTTACATCCCAATTACAACAAACACACTAATTCAACACCAAAACTAAGAAAAAAAAAGTGCTTGAAAGATCAACAACTTTAGATACAAAAAAGAAACCTTGAAATTCTTTATAAATTTCTTGGCAGCATCATAGAGCCATGGAATGCCAAAGTCCAAGTTACCAACCAAAATTGGATCAACCAAAATTCTCACCCCACTTACATCCCACAGCCAACTATTCCCCTAAAAACCAAAATTTAAAACCATGTCAACAACAAAAAGAGGGTGAAATCGCAAATTAACTGAAATTATTAAATTAAAAAGAAAAAGAAACCCACCTCTAGGTAAGTGAGGTTGAATACATCAGTCCCAGAAGAGCTGAACCCAACAGCACTTTCTTCAGAAACAACAGCAGAAACCCCCTTATCACACCTGTAAAACCAACCCAAAACGGAAACGAAAACATATACATTTAAAGATTAAAAAGTAAAGCACGCACTTAAACAAACATAAAAATTGTAGTATTTGGTTTTAAAGTTGATCAAAACCTGCAAGTTGAGAACTTTAATCTATCTGAGTGGAAGCGGAATGGGTTTTGAGGAAGTGAGGATAGATGGGCGTGTAAGAGCGTGGATACGGGTCTGGGGCTTCTGTTTTTCCATGGTTTGCAAGACAAAGGAGCGGAATTGCAGTGAACTGCCATGCTGCTTTGCTTTGGTTGGCCAAAAAGTTCAATGCTTTGGAAAGCTCCCCGCGCGCGAACTGGGTGTAGCAGCCATTTGTTGTGTACTCAATTGTCGAGGCGCTTCTTTAACCAAGCGAGAAAAATGCCCATCAAAGGCCAATCATTTCCTCTACTGGTTTTCATTCCGCCACTTGGCACACTCTTAACCCTTCAGAATTTGATTATTAGTTGTAAAATTTAAATGATGAGATTACGACGGACGTCGAACATTGCTGAACACCACTAACGTTGAACACCGCTGAATATTATTAAATTAATTAATAAAGATTAAAAATCTCAGGACTTAATACACAATTATTAATTGTATGTTGAATCTATCACTCTTTATTAATTATATATTGAATCTTTGAGATTTTTAAATTTTATTAATTAATTTAATGGTGTTTCAGCAATGTTTAACATTAGTGGTGTTCAACAATGTTCGACGCTTGTTGTAGAATTTTTCAAGTATTTTTATTTTGACAGATAGAAACCATAATCTTTAAAAAATATTATATCTGTTATAATCTTTATACTTTTTGTAATACACAAATCAAATCTATGATTTAGACATGATACAAAAACTAATCGAAGTATTTGACAATGTTTTGTCAGCCAAAATGTTACAAAAATCTTGAAAGCTACAAATTAAAGGCAACCCCAACACACTGTCAATCCCTTGTCTACATGGATTATCTTTAAAACATGGTGGTAAATTCACAAACAATGTCTCTCCTGCACATTAAGAAGGTGAGGAAGCTCGAGAAGCTTGTGAGCATTTCCTCTCTCAAAAGTCAAAACCAAGAAAAGCTTTTACTACACGAGCTTATGTACATTTATATCTTCAAACTAAGCTCTCTTTCCCACCTTTTGGGATTATATGGTATAGCATTGACAATCTTGTTACCTTGTAGCCGCGGCAACTCCTCTCCGGTGGGGATCTTCTCATGCCAAACAAATTCATTCTCGTGTTCAAATTTCCGGAGCATGTGAGTAGCAGCATCAATTTCTCTTCCGAAGATGGATCGCCAGGATTCTTCTCCTGGAACTTCCTTTTTTGCGTTGATTAGTGAATCACGAAGAACTCCAATGGCAACTCCAAGTTGCTCAGCCATCTTTAGACTTTCTGCAAGGTATTTCAGACTTCTTAACTCGTGTAGAGCTTTGCAAGATGATATAAATTCCTGCACAGTTCACGGAAAACAATATAAGGACATCTCCTTCACAGAGGATATGTTTTAATGCAACAATAAACAAGGAGTTTCTAAAAGTAGTCTATTTGCAATAATTTCACTCTACTATTCGGAATAACAAAATGCTGCGAGGTATTCCGAGAAGACAGAATGTAGACTTTTAAGTGAATCTAGAACATCAATGAAAAAAATGTAAAGAAAATCACCATATGTTGGCAAGCTAATCATATCATGTCAAAGTTAATGCTATTGATTACTGTTAACTAAAGTAGGTAAATTTAAAGTGATTAAATCAATTAAGCTTTCTTAATCACGGGATAGCACACAATGATTTTTTGGATAGAAAAAAGAGTGTAAATACCAAAAAGCTCGATGAAATATCTTTGCATTCTCTAGTATTTGAATATAGAATAGCAGTGGCTTCAACAAGTAACTCTATAACACCAGAGTGCAGCTTTGCCAAAAGACCAATGGTTGTTCCCTTTTCTTCAGCCTTCCTTATGGTTACAGCCTGTTTCATAATACAATAACCATAAGAGACGAAGGAAGTACTAAAGATGCCGATAAAAACAAATATTTGCATATTAAAAGATTTTGCATTAAGTTTCAGCCAAGATGCTAGAAACATGGGATAGATATCCTATGATATTGTAATGCAAAGGCCTTAACACTAACCTGGGCTTCAGCCAAGCAAATTAGGCTCATAACAGTGCAAATGGATGGAGTTGCTTCTGGTGGCCTTTCTACCGTCTGTGAAGATTGTAAAGAGGGAAAAATGTCATTTGCAAGATGCTGAAAAACACCAGCCGCTTCCCTGAAAAGAGTGGCAGATTGCACCAAATCTGGCAAAAATGCAAAGTAAATAGCAATGTTACAAAGTAAAAACAAAAGACTCTTGTAATTAATAAAACTATGATGTGAGAATATCAAAGCCTACCAGTTGGAAGAACTTCTATAGCCCTCTCTCGAAGCAATGCGGCATAAAGGTAAAGGGTCATACCAAGCTCATAACGCAAATTATCAATTTGAAAAAACTTTGGACCCATAAGGTTAAAGAAAGATGATGAGCTAAGAGCACTACTCCAACGGATCTTAAGTTCTGAAATCCAACGAACAACATGGTGGTTGCTGCAGACCAAATCAACATGAAAAATCAGGTTTTCCAACAATGGCAGGTATTGCTCCAGTTTCTGAAGGTCCTGATGCATTTCAAACCAAAAAAAGAGGGATGCAACAATCAGAATAACTTGTAGAAACCTTGTGTGCATAGTTTAAACTAGCCAGAGGCAATCAAAAGCAAGTTTCTGCCTGTAACGATTTAAGCATTACAGAAATGGAGATATTGAAATGCAAAAGCAAACTTAGTACGAATATAGAAGCAAAAAATGTGAATTGAACAACATCAAGAAAGTACCCTTAAACAATGAGAAGTCAAGCCACCAGACATTTCTCTTGCAATAGCCTCAGTAATGAAGCTGCTCTGATTAATGGACTCCTCAATTACTCTACGCCTCGAGCTCAACTCCTTCAGATGTTCGAGTGTGGCAGAATCTCGCGCAGAGAACACATCCTCAAAAATAATCTGCCAGTATATCAAACATATCAATAACAGCCCTAAAAGTAATCAAGTTGGAAAGCCATCATCTAGAATGAAACCTGAATTCATAAAGAAATTACATTCGGTAGACGAACTAAGTAAAGGCAGCCTTTTTAATCAGATAAATGAGCATCCTTTATAAAAATCACATCATTTTGTCCACAACTACCATTCATTCTAAATCATTTTTCTTTATTGTGATCAAACTATCAAAATAAAGCTAAAAACAAAGACTATGCCATGGAAATGTGCAATTAAATAAGGCGATCCGATTTAGCATCTCTATAAACATAGTAATTGCTAACTGTATTATAAAATGGGGCATCCTTTCCTTAACCAAATTAAAAAGGGTCAAATTCTAGATCACGAACTCGACAATTTCCAATCAAAATTTTCAAAACCCAGTTTTTATTATAAACTTGGAGCAGGATCAAGAGAACATGAGAATAAAAGAGGGAGCCTACGAGTAACGCTACCTTCTTGGATTGAAGCTTTCCGGGAAGAAGACAGTGCAACATCATCCTTCTCGAATACGCAAAACAAAACCCAAAGATCAAATCCAGACAAAAATCCCAGAAAATGGGATTAAGAAAGAATAGGTAAACAAAATTCCAACACAGAAGGAGAAAACAGGGTAAAAACGGGTGTTTTTGGTATGTCGTAGTTGTTAGTTGTAAGTAGTGATCGAAGAGTTATAAGCCATTTATGATCCGGGTCGTTATCAAGGTGTTTTCTTCTCGGCTAAGATTACGAATTTACAACGAAACGATGAGAACGAAGCGAGGCGGGAGTCTTCGGGTCCTTGCCCCATTGGCTTCTCGTGGAATCCAGGCCTTTGTTGTTGCTTTGCGGGTCGGGTTTGCTAAATCATAAAATAGAAGGAAAAAAAGAATCTGACTTTATAAATAATATTAAGAACTTAAAAAATATTTTTGCCTGTGTGTTAGTTAACTATATCAAATATCAATATTTTATTAGTTTTGAAATATTAATTTAATTTAATTTTATTAATATTATGTGATTTTTGTTTGGCCTGCGAGGCTATAACTACACGACCACCAGTTTATTTTATTTTATTTCTTTTTTTTTCCCTAATAAAAAACAAAACATTTCCTCCAAATATAGGATTTTTAATTGAAAAGGAAAACAGTGGTTCAAAAACATTTTCCATTACAGTCAGACAGAACAGAGGAGATACACTGTGTGTGTTGACAGAGAGAGAGAAAGAGTCATGGAGACTGCGATACGTGGGAGATTATCCCTCTCACCCAACACTGTCTTTCATCCCAAACCAGGTTCTTTTAATTTTGGGTTTCTAGTAAAGTTACAAACTTTACTCAATTGATTAATGAATACTCTGATGTTACCATCATAAACTCATCTGGGTCTCATATGAGCTTCGGGTTTTAATGGGTGGAATTGGTCTTTCTGTGGATTTATTTGCTGAGATTGATATTTTTGAAATATGTTATATTTAAATCGTTGCTTTGTTTATGAATAATGCTTATGAATTGCGAGTTAATTCAGCCTTTTCGATTAGAAGATTCTCATTTAGGTTTATCTGAAAAGCTTGGACTTCCGTCCTTGTAAGTCCTTACAGATTGATGAGTGTAGGCCTTTGAGTTGCACTGTTGTGTTTACTACTTTTTGTAGGATGGAATTTGAACTTATGCACGCAAGGCAAAAGCAAAAGTTGGTGCTTTAGAGTGGACATAGGTGGAAATCTTTATAAAATAACTCGCCTTTATTTAAGTTACCGAGTGTATGGTCGTGAAGGGTAACAATTGCGCGATATGGTTATGGATTTTGTTGTTTGTTTGGTGAAAAATAGGAATCTTTATGTCTAGCGAGGCATTAGCTCATCGACTCGTAACCAGAGGTTATCTCTTCCGAGAAAATGAAGAGAAGATGTAGAAACTTGGTATGCTTGGTATGTTCAACCTAACGAGTACTCCGTCTCGGAATAATCAGAAAACTGGATATTTGTGATGGCAACATTATGTTGTTTGATTGATCTTATTTACTTTCCTAATTGATTGAGTTCTTTTGATTGTTTTATTTGACTGCATTTGGTGAACCTTCTTGCTTCTCATCTGCTGAAACTAATAATTATATTAGATATTTGGCAGAGCAAAAGCTATAGCCGCGATGGTCTCTTCTATTTTGTTTCAATTTCTGTAAACTGTCTTCCATTTCTTGTTGGTTTATCAATAGGGTGTGTGTATATCAGGCTTCGTGTTTTGCCGTAATGGTTTTAAATCAATACTATGTAAACAGGGGAGAAACGGTCACGTTGCAGGGGGGCATGCACCAACCGTGGCGTTCTCATGGCTATTTCAACCACTGGATCAGGTAAAGGAGCAGGAATTTTGGAGAAACCAGTTATCGAGAGAACCACTCCCGGTCGTGAATCTGAGTTTGATCTGAAGTAAGTGCCCAAAATTCAAAGTTTCTTATTGTTGATAATATTGAATGTTAAATTGTGTTATGAACATTCGTCTCATAAATTTGCTGGCACATATCCCATTCTTAGACCATTTTTGTACAGCAACTACTTGGTGCACGATTATGTTAATTGCTTGTATGAAATCATTTTGCTGGTGTGCAATTAGCAGGTGCAATGTCTGTGTATGCTACCCTGATCCTATAACTTTTTCCTTCTTTGTGGTTGTGGATTGCTTAGGAAATCGAGAAAAATCGCTCCACCTTATCGAGTCATACTGCACAACGACAATTTCAATAAACGTGAATATGTTGTGCAAGTACTGATGAAAGTCATCCCTGGAATGACACTTGACAATGCTGTTAACATCATGCAAGAAGCGCACTACAATGGCTTGGCAGTGGTGATTATTTGTGCTCAGGCCGACGCCGAAGAACACTGCACGCAGCTACGCGGTAATGGTCTTTTAAGTTCGATTGAACCAGCAAGTGGCGGTTGCTAAGAAGTCGGAGCCAACCGAGCCAACCATTTGATTATAATATCACTGTTAAATATACCCCTTTTACAGAGCTTTTAGATGGTGTATATCTCAATAGTGCTCTTACTGTATGATCTCTAAACAATACATCCCCTATGGTTGTGACCAAATATTGTTACAAAAAGAAAGTCTACAAAGAACAGTCATGAGAACCAAAATAAAAAAAACATAGACTTTGTCATGTCCAAAGATGATATTGCTATCAAACAGCTCTTCTGCACTATCATTCTCTATGACTTGGAAGATCGACAGAGTTCCGAATTTCGATGTTTAAAGTTTGCGGCACACCGGAATCTGCACTAACCATTTATAAGCCATCAAGACTCTACTGGTGAGAGGAAGGATTGAACTCCAAAAACAATGAAAAGAGCTCCACCAGAGAGTAAAACCTGCATCAAAGTGACGGGAATTTGATTTCACAAGTTGATCAAGATGTTAACATGCAGATCACAACTGTGGTGTGAGGGTAAAGGAAAAGAGTGGATCTGTATTACAATTTTCTCGGATATCCGAGATGCCAAGCTCTTCCCTCCTAGGACAGCAGCAACGGTGCACAATGCTTGTCCTCTAGGAAAACAAAGGGAGTAACATTACTAATCAGCATATACAAGAGAAACCTATATGAAGTTTATACATACGAGCGGTTAAAACAGGAAGGAGAGAGCATCGCTTCTGTAAATACACAGAGGGACATCACAAGGTAAAACTTACAGAATTCCACCAAGAACCACACCGAACGGGTCCTCCTCAGCAGCCAGACCAATGGTAGCAATCTGAAAAGACAGTAAAATAATGAGTATACAATAGTGGTTTGTTACAGAAGACACAGAGATACGCAGTTCATTTGCTGAAGTTCACCTGGCTCTTGTCTCCCCATTCACCGAAAAATGTGATGGAAAATGCCTGGAAAAATAGGCACAGTCAGATTGTTTCAGAACATGCAGGCTTAACTAATAGGTTGTGTAGAGTTTTAACCTTCAGAAATATGGGAGAGAAGAACTGCGTGAGAAACGGCCGCCTCTTCTTTTTCAGCTCATCACCATCCTGTTGAACACACTGTTGAATGTCTTCAGAAGATGAACAATGTCACTTGAAAAATATCAAAACAAAAGTAGGCAATGAATTCAGAAGCACATGGCAAATAGAACCATCACCATGATCATGATGATTGAAAGCAGACCGACTTTTATCTTTGAACAAACATTATTTATTTTCCAAATCAGATACTCAAATGCATGAAATAAAACAAATAAACCTATTAGTAAATCAAAGGTGTTAGGCTACAATTGTTGTTTTTGTACCTTACTTCCCTCCTTGACTGTTTCTGTGTTGTCCTTCTGGTCTGCATCCTAATCACACCAATATAGTAACATAAACAATGTCTTCTTTCTTTCACTGAAATAAAATGTACACTTAAACTATATAGGAAATATATTGAAGAAAAACTTACCAGTTTTGCTTCAACTTCGGCTAATTCATCATCATCCCTATTGTGGAAACATAGTTAGATCACACCACAATCCATTTATATTTAAACAAAAACTTACTCTACTTAAGCATTATCCTTCCTCCATAAATCCATCCCATAAAGACCAAAGACCAAATCCGAAAAACAGCACTGTCGTTATGTGATGAGTCCATGTCCTAGAGATCTGCATAATCGAAATTAAAACCGATCCAAAAGCAGAAGTCAGAAGAGTCTTTCTCGAACAGCAATCGGACCACTTACAAGATTCGGAGTGGTCCAGCCAACAGCAGCAGAAAGAATAGTCATCACCTACAAATGAAAAATGTTTCAGATAACTATGATGCTTGAGAAAACAAAGAAGTTAACAAGGTTAACCTGAAAGAAAAGGATGTTTAGAAAAAGGAAAAACACTTACAATTAAAGACGCCAAGCATCCTGACAAGACAATCCCCCTAGGATGACGCATTGCTAAGATCTTAAAACAAGTGCAAGAATTTAAGAAACATCAGTATTCAAGCTATTGCCGGAAAGCATGCAATCAAAGCGGTGATGTTCAGAGTATCAGATGGAAATATCTCGACCTGTGATAGTGAACAAGCTTAGCATAACGATTTTGGGGGGGTTAGCCATGTTTCTAATACAACCATTGCGTATGATTGTGATAGTTTGGAAGTGATTAAAGAGATGTTGCTTGAGTTGAGTAATTCCTTCATGATCATCACACATGTAATAGTAATATCATCCACATACATCACCAGATAGATTACTTACCACGATCCGGATGATAGTAAAAAGACTGAGTGATCTACTTTTCTTCTAACTTGTCTAAGTATAAACCCTCAAACAACACCACTGGAGTTGGATAGACTGGACGAAGCTTTTGGAAGATGTGCATTGAAGAATGGTGGCTGTAGAGTGGCTCACGCATCAACTTTCCGGTGTTGAGTTTTTATTTGTTGTGGGAACTTTTAATGGGAGGGACAGTGAGAGAAATGAAAGCTCAGAAATAAATGAATATTATTATGGGAGAATAACAGAGAAACTCTTAGTTTTGGTCCTAATCTAGTGATATCTACCATAAACACGAAGATAAGATGCTGGATTGTATTTTTCATTTTAAAATGAAGATGATCCAAAGCTGATCTTGTGGTAGTTTAGGAGTGGCATGCATGATGCATGTCCCTGTCCTTAAACCAGTCGATGCAGGGTCATAGAGAGAGTGAATAGGCCGCCGAAATACAACTAATTCAACAGATGAAATGCAAATGCACCACACTAATACATACATGCATGCATATATGAATTTAAAGCTCCGACTAACCGCAGCAGCGAAGAACGTATTGTCGCCGATCTCCTATAACACAGTCATGGCTAGGGACTTTGAAAAACCCTTTCAAAAAACGAATAAAAGCCATGAATAATGAACCCAAATCATCAAAACCAGAAAAGGAAAAATGGCTTTAATAAGAAAACTTTACTTGCACAAGTGAGCTCAAGATTGCAGTTGCAGGAATCCAAACTCTTGCCTTGTAATGCCTGCTAAGAGTTACAGTATTGACTTTCTTCTCGGTTGGATTAAATCAACTAGGGCTGTGTCGTTGGTACCTACAATATAAAAGATCAAATAAACTAAATTAAACGAAGCTATGTACCCAGGGGAGGTGAAACATCAAATAAACAAAATTATAAAACTTATGTACCCAGGGGAGGTTACTACAATATGGAGTAGAAAGAACAATAAGTTACAAGGGAATAGTGACAAGATTGAAGGCGCCAAGCTCACGTGGCTTTCTTACCTGCTACAGAAATATTTGGGTTCGTTTTGGTTATCATTTTTGTTTGACCTGTCAATTTCATTGTTATAGGAAAGAGAGCTATGAAATCCCAACAAGATTAGTTTTTGTGCCGTTAAAAAAAAAGCTTTTCTTTTTCGATTATCATTTCATTGACAAAGGATACTATAACCAAGTCTCAAGCTTAATCCCTGGAATGACACTTGACAATGCTGTTAACATCATGCAAGAAACACACTACAATGGTTTGGCAGTGGTGATCATTTTGTGCTTGGACCGATGCCGAGGAACACTGCATGCTGCTGCGAGGGAATGGGTTTTTAAATTCAATTGAACCAGCAAGTGGTGGCTGCCAAAGAGTTGGAGACAACCGAGCCAACCATTTGGTTATATATCACTGTTACATATACCCATTTCAGAGAACTTTCAGATGGTGTATATCTCAGAAGTGTTCTTATTGTATGACCCTAATCAATACATCCTCCATACTCAAATTATAGACAAGAGGATGGCATGGCACTGATTTTGATCAAGGATTGGCCCCATTTACTATTTTCTCTCTCAGGCTTTTTTGCTAACTCTTATTGATTTTAAATGAGTTGACCAACTTTAAAAAATCAAGAAAAAATTAACAAAAATCTGAAAATGAACCTGATTATGGAAGTCATAAGTACACGAGAAACCATTTGCAATAGGCAGAATGTCAAAAGCACACACAGTTAGTGGCAATAACTAAATTACTTATAGTTGAGTTTGTCCCTTTTCGTTTCTGTATGTCTAAATATTGTTAAAATAAATAATTGAAAAAGAATAGTCATGAGAGTTAAAATAGAACATAGAGACCCTGGAAATTCCCAGGATGATAATATCAGTATCAAATAGCATCCTTCTCCATCACTTGGAAGATGACAAGAGTTCTGAATTTCAATGTGTAGTTTACCATATCTGTAACTGCACTGCACAAAACAAAACAAAACAAAGTAACTATTACGAACGAATATTGGAAAGCATCCAGTGACAACATATACAATGTGTGAGCCAGCAAGAATTTTAGGTAGGCAAAACACTCCTGTTCTGGGGCAACACTGTTCATTCTTAGTGTGAAAAAAAGAAAAGACGGGTTAACTGAAACTTGATGTCAAAGTTATCGTCAACCTAATACCATAACAGTGGATCAATTTGGTTTCATTATATTCACCTTGTGCATGTGAAAAATCAACACATACATAGCAAGTAATTTCTATAAGTGCCAAAAGGACACCCACCCACCCCTCCAACTCTAATGGACAAATTCTCAACACATCAAAATCTGCACTAACCATTAGTAAGTCATCAAGACTCAAAAGGGGTGAGGAATGATTGGATTCCAAAAACAATGAAAAGAACACCGCCTGATAGTGCAACCTGCATCAAAGTGATAAAAAATGGTTACAGAAGTTGCTCAAAATTAATATGCAGATTGCAGACCACAACTGTGGCATGAGGGTAAAAGTAAAAGCGTGGATCAGTATTACAATTTTCTCAGATATCTGCGATGCCAAGCTCTTTCCTCCAAGGACGGCAGCGGTGGTGCACAATGCTTGTCCTCTAGAAAAGAGAAAAAAAGAGTAACATTACTGATTAGCATATAAAAGAGAAACCTTATACATATTTAGGAAGTGAATAGCATTGTAAATACAAAGAAATATCACAAGGTAAAACTTACACGATGCCACCAAGAACCACACCGAATGGGTCCTCATCAGCAGCCAGACCAATGGTCGCAAGCTAAAAAGACAGAAATAATACTTAATCCAAAATAATGAAGATACCATACTGGCTTGTTACAGAAGGCACAGAAATATGCAGTTCATTTGCTGAAATTCACCTGGCTCTTGTCCCCCCATTCACCGAAAAATGTGATGGAAAATGCCTGAAAAACAGTCACGGTCAAATTGTTTGACTACACACAGGCTTGTCAATATTCAACTAATAGGTTAAGTAAAGTTTTAACCTTTAGAAATATGGGAGAGAAGAACTGTGAGAGAAATGGCCGGCTCTTCTTTTTCAATTCATCATCATCCTGTTACAAATTATTACAAATTATTTTCCACTCAAGTTGGGTTTAGGCCATTTCTAAATTAAAAATATATATATATATTAAACTGCAATTCTGAAAGAATAAAATAATATATCTTGAGCTTAGTTCAAGTTGTGTTTTGGTATGGTTGTTTTTGTACCTTACTTCCCTCCTTGACTGTTTTTGAGTTGCCCTTCCAGTCAGCATCCTGGTCACAACAATAAAGTAACACAAACAATGCCATTGTTTTCATTGAAAAGAAAATGTCCACTTAAACACCAGGAAATTTCTTTGAAAAAGGTTACCAGTTTTGCTTCAACTTCAGCTAATTCTTCATCGCCCCTATTGTGGAAACATAGTTAGATCACATCACAATCAATTTATAGTTAAACAAAAACTTACAATACGTAAGCATGACAAATACAATCACACCCATGAAAATGATAAAAAAAAACAATGAAAATGACTAAAGAGATAACAGAAAAAGCATTACCCACTCTCCATAAATCCGTCCCATAAAGACCACAGACCAAATCCGAAAAACAGCACTGTTGTTATGTGATGAGTCCATTTCCTAGATATCTGCATAATAGAAATCATACAAGAAGAGAATGAAAGCATTTTTCGTAAAAGTTTTATGTTGTGAATCTGTGGTTTAAAATGAAATTCAATTAAATTAATCAGAATCATTTTGAAAATCCATGTCACTATCACCAAAGCCTCCTAGCAACTAATATCATAATTATTTAACAAAACCAAAATATCAGATAAAAGCTTAAAATCTAATGCATGAAGCCAGGGACGTAGCCAAGATTCGGGGTTGGGGGCAAAACATAAATGTTTGAAAGTGGGGAATTCATAAATAAACCATTTTTAAAAAAAATACAAAGGGGGAGAAAGGTGAAAAAATACATAGTTCCACCCATGCTTGAAGCATCATAATTCCATTGCATGTAGCCATGAAAATGTTCTGAATTAGAGGGGGGTATAGCAGCAATCCTAGTTAAGAACAAAGGACACCATCTATATATCACTAAAAAACACCTCCCTAAACTAAGGGTTTTAACTGCCAGCATTATAAAACCTCATCAGAAAATGCTACAAGATGTTGCCCTTCTAATTTATTTTTTTTCTTTTGGATAATTGATGTTTCCAGAACTATGGATGCTAAGATATTAAGGTATTTTACATAGCTATAAGTGGGCTAAGTTAGAGCCATACAAAAGTATCTCCAGTGCATTTCATAACCTGTAACTTGAATTCAATAAAGCTCTTTTCCAAACAGATAGCTTCCCTTTTTTAATCCAATTTGGTAAAATTTCCAGGCAAATATGACCAAGAATAACTTTGTTCACTAGATATAGCTTGAAATTCGACTAAAACAAGCTTTAGTGTGATTGTTCAGGTCCTTTAAGAGGAAATTGAAACCTATCCAAGTGCAGAAGGATCTTTCTCAAACAGCTATCAGACCACTTACAAGATTTGGAGCAGCCCAACCAACAACAGCAGAAAGAATAGTCATCACCTACAGAAGAAATATTTCAAATAACTAGGATGCTGGAGAAAACAAAGAAGTCCACAAATTTAACTTAATGAAAATGATGTCCAAAAAGGGGGGGGGGGGGAGAGAAAAACACTTACAATTAAAGCTGACAGGCATCCGGACAAGACAAGTCTCCTTGGATGACGCATTGCCAAAATCTTGAAACAAGTACAAGAGTTTAAAAAACATCAGCGTTCAAGCTATTGCTGCTGGGAAAGATACAATCAAAGTGGTGATGTTCGGTTAAGTAAAAACATGAAATTGGTATATCCTAAAAATGAAGAATGGAAACATGATTAAATTACAGCTACAAAAGGACAGGTGTTTTCTAACAATTTACATGTGTCCGAGTGTCTCCAAAATAAATATGTATCAGTGAAAAAATTAATAGTCTTATACATCAAGCATTTGAACTAAATAACTGTCTGCTCAAAGAACCAGAAGACAATTATCTTGATACAGCTTAAAGCATTAAACCATGTAATAAGCTGACATTTTCAAAACAATCTATGATTCATTTCTTCACTCAAATACAAAAAGGCTTAAAAATGTAACTTTGAGTTACTATAATAAATACATGACTAATCACCACAAAGAATATTCAAACCTTAAATTTTCCCATAAATTAATTCCAGTAACACTACCAGGCTACCAGAATCCATAAATTGAACACCGGCAGGAGAAAGACATTTTTCAAAATGTTTGCCAATGAAATGTAATATAACATAAAATGACTTTCTGAAGGATGTTTTGAGAAATTGAATGCTTAAACAAGCTCAATGGATGTAAAACTAAGATCATTAACTCATTATTCACACCATCTACAAGTCAACTCCAAGTTCAATTTTCAAGTCGTTTCAAAATCAATGAAATCGCAATGAAATAAATAATTTGAAAATAACTAAACCAACCAAAAAGGGGGATAATATCAAAGTTTAAGCTTTGACTAACCGCGGCAGCGAAGAACGTCTTGTCACCGATCTCCGACAGCACGGTCATGGCTAGAGACTTGGAAAAGCCCTTTCGAAATCAAAACAACAAAATTGATGATTAATTAACGATAAAACATAACTAAATCATAACAAAAAGAAAAAAGTGAGACTTCAATTGCAGTTTTCAAAAATTTACTTGCACAAGTGTGCTCATGATTGCAACTGCAAGGATAGCTGAAAGGGAATCCCCAAACTTTCACGGAAAATAAAGATAGTTTCTTTCCTCCTTTCAGAGTTAGAAAATTGACTTTCTTCTCTGTCCGAGTGAATCCGAGCTCTGAGTTAGTAACTCGGGCTGTAACGTTGGGAGTTCCAAAACAGTGTTAGATACCCAACGGCGGCGGCTACAATACAATAAAAAACAGATCTAATAAATAATATTTAAAAAATTTATTTTATTAATATAAATAATATGTGATGTTTGTTTGACCTACGAAGCTCGACTACACGCCCACCAGTTTATTTTATTTCCTTTTTTCCTAATAAAAAACAAAACATTTTCCCCAAATATTTGATTTTTAATTGAAAAAGAAAACAGTGGCTCATAAACATTTTCCATTAGAGACAGAACATAAGAGAGACATTGTCTGTGTTGACATAGAGAGAGTCATGGAGACTGCGATACGTGGGAGATTATCTCTTTCACCCAACACAGTCTTTCATCCCAAACCAGGTTCTTTTAATTTTGGGTTTCTAGTAAAGTTTGTAACTTTACTCGATTGATTATTCATACTCTGATAATACCATCATAAACTCATCTGGGTTTCGTATTAGCTTCGGGTTTTAGTGGGTGGAATTGGTCTTTCTGTGGATTTAGTTGCTGAGATTGGTATTTTTGAAATCTGTTGTATTTATATGCGTTGCTTTGTTTATGTATAATGCTTATGAATTGGGAGTTAATGCAGGTGTTTAGATTAGAAGCTTCTCAGTTAGGGTTATCTGAAAAGCTTTGAGTTCTGACCTTGTAGGGTCTTACAGATTGATAAGTGCAGACCTTTGAGTTGCACTGCTGTGTTAACTACTTTTTGGAAGATGGGAATTTGAACTTTTGCAGGCTAGGCAAAAGCAAAATTTGGTGCTTTAGAGTGGACATGGCTGGAAATCATTATATGGTTATGGTTTTTGTTGTTTGTTTGGTGAAAAATAGGAATCTTTATGTCTAGTGTGGAATTAGATCACTGAACCGTAGGCCGAGGTTATCTCTTCCCAAAAAATGAAGAGATGTAGAAACTTGGTATGTTCAACCTAACGAGTACTCCGTCTCGGAATACTCTGAAATGATTTCTTGAATTTAGTAGTTGTTTCAAATTAAATTAAAGTTATGAAAAATATAGCTTTTCATCATTGATAATCAGAAAACTGAGGAACATCATGTTGTTTGATTGATCTTATTTATTTTCCTAGTGGATTGAGTTCTTTTGATTCTTTTATTGACTGTATTTGATGAGCCTTATTGCCTCTCAGCTGCTCAAACTAATAATTATATTAGATATTTGACAGAGTAAAAGCTGTAGCCGTGATGGTCTCTTCTATTCAGTTTCAATTTCTGTAAACTGTCTTCCATTTCTTGTTGTTTTATCAGTAGAGTGCGTATATTGATGGCTTCGTGTTTTGCAGTAATGGTTTTAAATCCATACTATGTAAACAGGAGAGAAACAGTCGTGTTGCAGGGGGGCATGCACCAACCGTGGTGTTCTCATGGCTATTTCGACCACTGCATCAGGTAAAGGAGCAGGAATTTTGGAGAAACCAGTTATTGAGAGAACCACTCCCGGTCGCGAATCTGAGTTTGATCTGAAGTGAGTGCCCAAATTCAATGTTTCTTATTGTTGATGTGAAATATTGAGTGTTAAATTGTGTTATGAGCATTCTTCTCATAAATTTACCGGCACATATCCCATTCTTATCCCATTTTTGTAGAGTATCTACTTGACATGTGATTATTTCGAAATGCATTGGCACCATTAGTACGTGCAATGTCTGTGTATAGTACCCCCGATATTTGTTTACCAGTACATTTTTTCCTTCTCCTTTAACATCTTTGTGTTTATGAGTGCTTAGGAAATCGAGAAAAATCGCTCCACCTTATCGAGTCATACTGCATAACGACAATTTCAATAAACGGGAATACGTTGTGCAAGTACTGATGAAAGTCATCCCTGGAATGACACTTGACAATGCTGTTAACATCATGCAAGAAGCACACTACAATGGTTTGGCAGTGGTGATTATTTGTGCCCAGGCCGATGCCGAAGAACACTGCACGCAGCTACGAGGGAATGGGCTTTTAAGTTCAATTGAACCTGCAAGTGGCGGTTGCTAAAAAGTCGGAGACAACCGAGCGAACCATTTGGTTATATATCACTGTTAAATATACCCTTTTTAGAAAGCTTTTAAATGGTGTATATCTCACTAATGCTCTTACTGTATGAATTATGATACCTAAACAATACATCCCTTATGGTCAAAATGATTTTGAATAAGGATTTGTTCCATTTGCTATTTTCTTTCTCTCAGACTTTTTTGCTTACTCTTATTGATTTTGAATGAGTTGACAAACTATTAAAAATCTGGAAATAATAACAAAATCTGAAAATGAACCTAAAACTCAACAATCACATTGTTGGTGGCATTAAATGTGTCCAAATATTGTGAAAATGAGAAAGTACAGAAAGAACAGTCATGAGAACCATTTAAAAATACATAGAATTTGGCATGTCCAAAGATGATATCAGTATCAAACTGCTCTTCTGCATTATCATTCTCCGCGACTTGGAAGATCAACCGGGTTCCGACATGCAAAGTTTGTGATATCTGTGACCGCACAAATCAAAGCAACCATCAGAAACTTGTGCTGGGAAGTTATCACCTACAAATGAAAAATGTTTCAGATAACGATGATGCTAGAGAAAACAAAGAAGTTAACAAGGTTAACCTCAATGAAAAGGATGTTTAGAAAAAGGAAAAACACTTGCAATTAAAGACGCCAGGTACCCTGACAAGACAAGCCCCCTCGGATGACGCATTGCTAAGATCTTAAAACAAGTGCAAGATTTTAAGAAACATCAGTGTTCAAGCTATAGCTGGAAAAGATGCAATCAAAGTGGTGATATTCAGACAACCTAGTATCAAGGGGTTAGAATTACTACTTGAGTAAATATATAAAAACCAGTATGTCCTAAAAACGAAGCATGAAAACATCATTAAAGAAGCTAACATATAAGTTGTTTGCATTACAATTCATGGGTTTTTTCCCCATGTTTATAATCCAACAAGCTTGATATCTCGACCTATGATAGTGAGATGTTGCTTGAGTTGAACAATTCCTTCATGATCATCACTTGTAATTCCAATATTATCCACATACATCAATAAACAGATGCACTTACCATGATAGTATGCCAGTAAAAGTCTGAATGATCTACTTCACTTCTTTCTATGCCAAGTTGTTGGATAGTAGTGTTGGATTTCATTTTGGTCGATGTGTTTCAGCAGTTTCACTTTCTTGACCTATTTCATCAATATTGACTTATACTTGTGCATATCGATTCGTACCGATTGATACAAAAATTTAATATTTTAATATTCATACCGGTAAAAGAATGAATTAGGTGGTATCAAATTTAAGTAATAATTTAGATCACATGATAACTGAATTAAAAACAATAATTGATTTTAAAAAATAATCACCGACTTTAATTCTACAGTAAAATTTATAATATTTTATAAAATAATTTCTCAAAACCATTATATTAAAAAAATAAATTTAAATACAATAGTTCTGAGAATTCTCCATTACATATAAAGTAATAAATCTTAATACGAAAATATAATATTTTTATTTAATAAAAAATATTAATATTTTCATCTTTACCCTTTTAATTTAGATTTTTCTCAAAATTTATTTTAACTCAAAATTCATAACAAAATTCAAAACCCATAAAACCTAAATTAATTTTATCGTCAATCTTCATCGTTCGATTAACATAAAATTAAGATATATAATTTATTTATTTTTTCACCATCCCATTGGTAAGATTTACAAGAGAATATTTCACCATCAAAGAATTAAAAGACAAAATAAAACTAGATTTTCTAAAAAAAAGTTAAAAATAAATAAAATACCCATTATAACATAATTGAAACATTTTTAGATTAAACATAATAACAATAATGAGTATTTTAAAATTTGACGTCACAAAATCTTATTGAAATCTGTTCTTTACCCTTTTTGATTCTCAATGAAAAAGTTTTTGAAGCTTTATTAAAAAGCCATGTGGCATTAGCAAATTTCACGTGACCTTCTGGCCCCACCACTAATGACCCGATCAGGAGGGACCAAATGATGCAGACGGACCAGAATCATTAACATCAAAGGCACGGGAAAATCATAACTATTCACTTTAAATAAATGTAGAGGAAAAAGAAACCGAAGAGATTCGAATTTAAAGCATTTTCAATAAGATATGTATTATTAAAAATTAAAAATATATATAAATAAATATTTTAAGTTATTATTAAAGATATTAGAAAAATAAATATTTGAGTTATGATACATGATCCCAACATTAGAAAATTATCAAACTTATTAGTATATGTATATTTTTTTTATATAATTATTAATATTTAATTTTTTGATTGATTAATTTTAATTAGGTATTATAAAAATTTGTTATAGAAATGATAATTTTATTTTACTTATATTGTTAATATTAAATTTTGAAATTTATTTAAAAAATTTAATGTTCGTTTTGTTAGACTAACTTATGGGTTTGATGAGATGAATATTTTTTATTTAAAAAATAGTGTCTTTTAAACTTTAGTTTGAAGAATAACCCATTTCCGTAACATAAATCTAATTTGTATACTGCACAATGAGAATTTGATCTAATTCGCATATTACATAATACGAAATTTTACTTTAATATCTTATAAAACGCGAAATTTCTTAACTCTTTAAAATAAAATGAATCTATTTTAACCTAATTTTATATTCTACAAAATATAAGATATAAATTTGTATTGTATAAAATGCGAATTAAGTGTATGTGTGTAAAATGATATTATTTTTTAAAATAAATAAATAATATATATGTTAGTTTCATTAAGCCAACTTGGTGATACTTTTTTCTTCTTGGTTTTTGCTTTAGCTATCAATTATGAGGGACCTGAAATTGTGGTCCAACAGATCTCCATCAATGGTCAAAAGCCGAGACATTGACCAACAAAAGTGATGGATTATTATATTCCCCAGCGGAGCCAAATGCGCCTAAAAATCCTGCAGGTTAAGGGGGGATAAAAATCAACACGAAAAGACAATGACCACTCGGCAGAGCTCTAGAAAATGTAGTAATTTACCTTCTGTGAAAACAAATCTAAAGCGTTTGATTTGGTTGGATAAATACTAATTCACACCCTTTAGCTGCAGCTCCAACTCAAGTAATTGTCCAGTCTTCTATTAAAACCCACCACTGGTTCAGTAATATACACCAGAGAGAATGGGTCTTCTTTTGTGCATTGTATTTGCTGGTTGTTTATTCTTTGCAGCTCCATTTGTCGGCGGATCTAGAAGTTTGCAGCAAATGCACAGGCCGACGACGGTTCTCCACGTTGATGAAGTTCTTGAGAAGACCAGAAACGTCATCTCTTTTAACCCAATAGGCCAAAGCCTCTCGGCTTCGGCTTCGCCGACGGCTTTTCTCTCCATGCCGATTCATCCCAGAGTTTCTGTTCATAAAAGCTCCCACCTTGATTACAAATCATTGACTTTATCCCGTTTGGAGCGTGACTCTGCTCGAGTCACCTCGCTCGCCACTCGGTTGGATCTGGCTGTCAACGGTGTTTCAAAGTCAGATCTCAGACCGGTTGATAAAGGGTTGGAGTTTGGAGTGGAGGATCTAGAGAGTTCTATTGTGTCCGGCTCGAGTCAAGGAAGCGGTGAGTATTTCTCTCGGGTTGGAATCGGTAAACCACCGAGTCAAGTTTACTTGGTACTCGACACGGGGAGTGACATCAACTGGGTACAATGCGCACCTTGCTCCGATTGCTACCAACAATCGGACCCGATTTTTGAGCCATCTTTGTCGTCTTCCTACGCGCCGCTGAATTGCGAGACGCAACAATGCAAGTACCTGGACGATTCCGAATGTCGAAACGACCGCACCTGTGTCTACGAGGTTTCCTACGGCGACGGCTCGTACACTGTGGGTGACTTCGTCACTGAAACCATCACCCTCGGTTCGGATTCCGTCAATAATGTAGCCATCGGCTGTGGTCATAACAACGAAGGCTTGTTTGTCGGGGCGGGTGGCTTGCTTGGTCTCGGCGGCGGGCCGCTTTCCTTTTCATCCCAGCTTAACGCAAGTACTTTCTCCTACTGTCTCGTGGATCGTGACTCTGACTCAGCTTCCACTCTTGAGTTCGACTCGGCTCTCCCTCCTAACTCCATTACAGCTCCATTACTCCGTAACAACCAGCTAGACACGTTTTACTACCTCGGTTTAACCGGTATCAGTGTGGGTGGCGAGTTGCTTCCGATTCCCGAGTCAGCGTTCCAAATAGACGACTCAGGAAACGGCGGGATCATCATTGACTCCGGGACCGCCGTGACTCGGTTACAGACGGACACATACAATGTTCTCCGCGACGCATTCACTAAAGGGACGAAGAACTTACCGTCAGCTGACAGCGTAGCGTTGTTCGACACGTGTTACAATTTGTCTTCCAAGGGAAGCGTGGATGTCCCAACGCTGTCGTTTCACTTCCCGGAAGGTAAAGTTCTACCGTTACCGGCTAAGAATTACATGATACCGGTTGATTCCGATGGTACTTTCTGTTTCGCGTTTGCGCCGACGTCCTCGTCGTTGTCAATCATTGGGAACGTGCAGCAACAGGGGACACGTGTCGGCTTCGATCTCGGCAACTCCCGCGTAGGATTCGTGCCCAACAAATGTTAGAAGAAATTAGTTTTTTTTACTATTTGTAATTTATTTACAGTTTTTTCATGTTGGTAAAAAACCGAGGCGGCGGTGTTCCCAATAAGTTTTAAAGTTTAGCGACGTGACGGGGGACGCAAGCTGGGTGATTTTCAATTCCGGCAGCAGTGGCATGTATAGTAAATTAATTGAATGTGTGAGGAGAAGAGTGGCAAAACGTAGGGGCTTATTAGATCGTTGATATGAGTATGTGACCGTTACAAGAGTTGTTTTATTAAAAGAAAGACCCGATTCGGTGTATCTAACATGGCTTGCATCGGACAAATATTTAATGAGTATTTAAATTATAATTTAAAATATTTATTATTTAATGTTATTTAATTATATATTTTTATATATTATATGAGTGACAATATTAATTTAATTTAATCAACAATCTTGACATAAATTTAAAAAAATTGAAACCTTACCTCACATTTCTCTTTATCATAGACAAAATTATGATTTGGGATAGAGGAGAAAATATAAATATTTAAAAATTAAATTAAATTTAAAAATAAATAAATAAATTTTTATCTAAAATTATTGAAACAAAAATTCTTAACCCTTTAATCTTGTTTTTTTTTTATATCTTTTATTAAAAAATTTTAAAAATAATTTTTAATTTTTATAATCTAAACTCAAACCCCATACTATAAAAATACATCATATACTTAATCATAACTCTTAACCTCACACCGTAAACTTATTATTTTAAAGTAAGACAATAATAATAAAAGCACAATAAGAAGACAAACTACTTTGCACTCTTCTGAAATCATTATAGTGAACATTATTAAAATGTTTGTGTCACAACTAAAAAAAGTCAAAAAACATTAATCCCACATCGAAAAAATGTATTAAGATATATATATACAGTAATTCTACATATCCTATGTAGACATGTCTTTAGGAATAAGGTAATGACACAGACAAGTGATATCAGAGGGTAATGTCCCGTAAAGCCTGGGTTTCTCCTTATCCATGGTGTTCAAAATGCTTCATATTATACTGTTTAAACTCATTGACATCGAATTTATCCCCAACGTGATTGGTTTTGTTGCAGCCTTGCAGGTGATCTATGAGAAGAGTTCAAGTTTCAGTTGCAACAACTGGTCTCATGGTGATGATCAAGCAACAAGGGTAACAGTTCTAAGTTACTACACCGTTAAAAAGACAATGTTCTATCCAACAAAGATAAACATTTTCTCTAATTTCTTTCATTCTTATTAATGTTCAAACAGTATAATCATCATCACGAGACTGCATTTATATTTTTGGATGATCAAAGTTCATGTTGTATGGTTTGCTTTTCTGAATCCAATAATTCACAAAGTTTTGTTTTTCACTCTTTATCTCCGTTACTGTGACTATGTCAGAAAACCCAGAAATCACAGTGATAATATATCAGTTAATAACAACATTATTATGAAAAAAACCCAGTACATATAAGCCTGTTTTTTCGGCCATGGTTGCTTTCTATCCAAGCAAAAACTCATTGTTTTAAAAGAGTGTAAACTGAATTGAATCCCATCCCCATGTTCATTAAATTTTCTCCATTTCAGAAAGCAAAGATGAAGAAGAAGAGGGTGGGGAATTAAATTATTGGATATGTCAACACCTTCACATCATTAAGCCGAGCAGACACTCTTCCCCAGGTAGCTATTAAGAGCAGAGAGAGTATGAGGAATATAGTAGTAGGAAAAAAAGAGTCCAAACCCTAAGCTTCTGGTTAGTATAACAGCGTACGTATGCTTCATCTCAACTCAGAAGCACAGAGAGATGGGAGAAAAAGAAAGGGTTTTTCGCCTTTGGGAGGGAGAGGGTTTTGTCTTGGGCAGTGGGATTCTTTACTTTTTACTATTCACTCGTATGTACAGAACGTGCATAATGTGAAAAAATTTCATGAAACCACCCTAATGTAGTAGTATTATTGAATATACAAGATTTTATTTATATTTATTTAATATTTATTAATATATTTGATTATATATTCCATGTTTTTGACGGTAAAAGAAAGAAAGGGAGAGTGGTACAAACGCACAACAAGCAGAGGATGAGGAAAATGTAGCAGGAAAGAAACAGTAGGTGGGAGGTTATCGGGAAGCTAAAATCCTTACTCTGAAGACGCAATAATAAAAAGCCTGTTGTGTTTCTTAAAACTGATACGATATCCCTTCCTTTCCTGCATTAAAGATCCTTCCCCGAAGGATTTTAACTCCATCTTCTTTGTCTCTCTCTCTCAGCCTTCCTTTCTTAGGAATGCAACAGACTCTAACTTCATAGTTAAAAGGGAAAAAGAAAATGCAGAGCTTCCAAGCTGCAGCAGCAACAACTAACACGGACATGTTTTGCCACTCTTCTTATTTTCTCAGGTATATTTACTTTCACTTAAAGTCATGGTTTTGGTTTCTTTTTTGCGGTGTTGGAACTGCATGTCTTTGATTACAATCCAATGGTTTTAGTTCAAAGGTGGCTGCTTTTTTTAATGTTCTGTTGGAGTACAAAGAAAGAAACATGTTTTGTTGTTCTTACGGTTTCGGTGTCTGTTTCAATCGAGAACAGGGGAGACGATTGTAATAGCCGTCACCAGACGCATTTCCCGGATCTTGGAGAGCTTGATCATCCCGCTGTTGCTTTTCATCACGATGATGCTGTTGATTTAAGCTCAAGTATTACTTGTTCTCTTTCTTACATCTAAATGAAAACATGTTTTTAACCTCTCTTCCTAAACTACTCTATGTTTATATGATCCCTTGTAGGCTCCATTTTTAGTTTAAAATCCAGCAATGTTGGTGTTGTGGCTAATAACTTGCACTATGGCGCCTTGAACACAGTACTCAACCCTTCTACCAACCTTACTCTTTCAACGCGGGTCATAGTTTCTTTTTCCTGCATATGTTTTGTTTAGTTTTGATGTTTTTTGCAAATGGTTTTTCCTTTCCCTGCAGAACATTGGTGCAACCAAGATAGTTTCCTGTGGAACCGGGTGTTTGGACACAGGTCAGTTCATGTACCAGAAGGGAGCAACATTTGGTTCCTCGTTGGGGAATGGGCATATTGAAAATTGGGCCGACTCTGGTCTTGCAGATAATAGCCAACAGACTGACACTTCTACTGATGTTGACAATGACCATAAAAAACAGGTTTTGTCTCTTCTTTTGTTCATGTAATGTTGCAATGGAACATCTTTAGTGTAGCTATTTGTTGCTAAGTATTTAACTTGTGATGGATGCTGATTCTTAATGGTGTTGTAGCTTCATGGAGCTCAACATGGACCTATAATGGTGGATTTGGTTGATCTGTCCAACCCGAAATGTGGTGATCAAAAGGTTGTTAAACATTGTTGAATTGTTGTGCAATCCAGTTTAATGTTTGACATCATTGTGAATTATTACTTGTTTGTCCCTTCAGATGCTTCGCAGGCTTGCTCAGAATCGAGAAGCTGCGAGGAAGAGTAGATTGAGGAAAAAAGTACTGTGTATTTTGCTTGTTTATTATTTCTTACCTATGCTTGATGAATGAAGCATGCTCGGATCATTGATGGGTTTTGATTTTTGTACAGGCGTATGTAGAGCAGCTTGAGAATAGTCGACATAGGCTTACGGAGCTAGAACAAGAGCTTCAAAGGGCACAGCAGCAGGTATGAAAATGTATTACCTTGTTTCTTTATTAATCCAATGACACATATTTGAAGGTCGTTGTCTTTGTCATTGTATTTTTGTTCCTAATTACCTTTCATTCTAATGCAGGGCACTTTTATGATGACCGGTCTTTCTGGGGAACCTGGTCATTCGATCATGGGAAATGGTGCGATTCATACCTCTGTAATCATAACCTCACTAGAGGATATGGTTGAACTCTGTTTCACCTATTACTCTAGATGGTTCTTACTCTCTTTTATGCTTCCAGCGGCTCTGGCGTTTGACATGGAATATGGTAGCTGGCTCGATGAACATCAAAGGCTGATAAATGACCTACGCTCAGCTGTGAATTCTCATATGGGAGATAATGAATTATGCATTCTTGTTGCGGCTGTCATGACACATTATGATGAAATTTTCAGGTTAAAAAGTGTTGGGACCAAAGCAGATGTATTTCACATGCTCTCTGGTATGTGGAAATCGCCTGCAGAGAGGTGTTTTATGTGGTTGGGAGGATTCCGTTCATCCGAACTTCTCAAGGTGATTTACTAAGTAATTTTTCGTACTATTAACGTAACACATTTCTAAGAAATATCTGTTTTGGTTGATGACACTTCGATCTTGGAACTTAGATCCTCGGAAACCACCTTGAGCCCTTGACGGACCAGCAGTTAATGGGAATATGTAACCTGCAGCAATCTTCTCAACAGGCTGAAGATGCCTTATCACAAGGAATGGAAGCTTTGCAACAATCTCTAGTAGACACCCTTTCGTCTGCCTGTTTAGGTCCTACTACTTGTGCAAACGTTGCAGATTACATGGGGCAGATGGCAATCGCAATGGGAAAACTTGCCACATTGGAGAACTTCCTTCACCAGGTACACAACACTTCATATCGCCTTTCACATTACTGCGAAATCGAGCACTTATCACAGCTATTTACTAGTGTCATTGCGATCCAGGCCGACCTCTTGCGACAGCAAACGTTACAACAAATGCATCGAATTTTAACCACTCGACAAGCAGCCCGAGCACTTCTAGTTATTAGTGATTACACATCTCGGCTTCGAGCACTTAGCTCTTTATGGTTAGCCCGACCTAGGAACTGATATTCTCTCATTCCATGAAAGCTCATCTTCATTTCATTAACGCTGAAGCAAGTACCATGCAAAATGTCTAATGATAGCTTACATTTTGGTCCCTCTGGTTGAAACTTTGCCCCAACAAAATTTACAGTCACTGGCCTATAGAAAAGGCAGTAATTGAGAGGAATGGTGTAATATTAAGTAGGATCTGAGCAATTTGTTGAAATTGTAGGTAGTGTAATTTCACATGTGAAGCAGAATTCATCAAATTTTATTAAAAAAATAAATTTTAAATAATAAAATATATAAATATTAAGAGCTAAATTTACATGTTTCATGTTAACAAAATAAAATATTCAAATGGGAAAATTAAAAAAATAACTACTTTTATTATAAACTTATTAATTTAATGTCATTTTTCCATGCGTGGTACCACAATTGAGGAGTCACTCCATCTTTCGTCCACTTATCCAAATTGCCCTCCCAACCTATGAAAATTAAATTGTAAAATACTAATTAATAAGAAATTTATCTTAAATTCTAAAGAAACATATTAATTTAAATATATAACATTAAAAATGGTTTAAGGTCAGGTAATGTGGTATTGCCGGTAGTTACCTAAGGACGGGTCGGCTCCGCGAGTTTGGAGTTCCCGGTGTTCTTGACAAAGAATGCACCACATGCACAAAAGGTGAGTGGCCCAATCCGGTAACGGTGTCTCCGGCAACGAGAAGTGTTCCCTCAGCTTTGTCCGGTTTTTCGCCCCGAATATCCATCCGAATAGCACCACCCCTGTGGCAAGGTGAAGGAGGCTGGCCGATCTGCAGGCTGCTCATGCAACTTATAATAAGAAAAATCATCGCATATTAGAGTTTATCACATCAACGATTCCGAATCCCAACTCGACAGTCGTAAAATCGAGACCGAAGCTTGATCGGAAAACAAAGAGTTGTCTTACCTATTTCTCCTCTATTGATAATCTCAGAATTTTGTCCCATGGTGATGCATGGACATATACACGTAAAAAGACCTTCAAAAACAAAAAAACACGACATTAAACGAAGAACATGAAATAAAAAAGAAAATGGTAAATAAATTTTATGGAATTTTCTGTGATTACAATTATAAACATCTCCGTAACACTCGCAAATACCGGTTGTCCACAATCCTTCCGGCAAGGGCTTCATGTATGCTTGAGATGGTTATGTTTCGGGGTCCGGTCGGAAAACTGGGGTTTCAGCTTCGGTTCTGCGATGAAACATTTCAGCATTCTGCTCCAGGAAACGACATGAAAGTCGAAGCCAAAATGGAGATTCTCAGAGCATTATTGCAATGTCTTCTTCCCTTCCGGAATCTGGTTTTTCGTTTTCGACCCCGAAAATCTGGTTTTCTTCGAACCCTGACCAAGTTTTCAACATGATTTCAAGAGGCTAAAATAATACGTGCAAACAGACATTTTAATATGCATGCAGTAGATGAGTGCTTCTGATGAAGATATTTTATAGATAGATAGCTAAAATAAAAAACGTAATAAATTACGTTAAAATTAATATCCGTACCTTTAAATTTTTATTTCATATTATGCGTTAATCTAAAAATCATCGCTTGAGATGTTTCGACACCCTGATTTTTATTTCTTTTCATTCGATTAAAACAGATCTGATTTAACCCGAACCTTCAAATTATTTTGAAACTACTAAACTGGTTAATAAGTTGTACCCTTTTGAGGAAATTTTCCTTTGACCATTAGAGTGTTCTGTTTGAATTTGAAGGATTTAGGGTTTGTGAAGGAAAAACAATTCCTTAGGATTAATGTTTTTGATTAAGGATGGAATTAAAGGGTTTTCTGAACGTGTGATTTTAATTAGGCTATAAACAGAAGAATCTTTAGAGATAATGCGAAGAATTTGCATGACCCCAAATGTAAAACGTAGAACATTTCCTACCCCAGGGGAAGGATTCTATAGGATAATAGTTAAGATGTTCGGATTTGAATCGGTTCGAGTTTATATTTTATTTTTATAATATAGTTATTTTATTAAATTAAAAAAAAAATTTCACTGATAAATTTTATGTGTTTGTTTGAACTTTAGTGCTATTTTTATATTGTTTATTTAATTTTTTTTATTAAGAATAATTATGTCTTTGCGATGTTTCTTTTTCTGTTTTTTGGTATGTTATTTATCTTTATTGACGATTGTTTGATCGCTTAATTTTATTTTTTAGAGTTAGTTTTGACATCGACACGATTGATCAATATGATGCTTATATGGTTATCCTGTTGATTTTTTTTAGTTTTGGACTCTCGAATAGAATTTGAATATGCAATTTGCATTATAAAATTTCTCGCGATGCCGGTTTTGATTTGTGATTGTTTTTGTTCTTTCAGTACTTTAATCTCCTTTTATGGTTTGTTTATCGATATAATTAAATACGTTCATATTTATATATTATTCGAGTATTTTATTTTAATTTTTAACATTCTCATTATATGATCTTACATGATTTAAAGCAATTAATTTTCTTATTAATTATCGAAAAATGAACAAATTCTGATTTAAGTACTTGATTGTATTTGTTTAAAATTTTAATAGTCTTAAATCCCTACATCATAATATTTGTTATAAAAATATTTTTATCTCTTTAATAATATATTTTATAAATAAAATCATTTAAATTTAAATCTTTTAAAATAAACATTTCATATTTATTCGCACTTTCAATCTTTTCAAGTCAAAATTTTTCTTTTATATTTATAAAAATCTTGGAATATTCGGATCTTTTCTACTGACAACTCGTGGATAGTTATATTCGTTTCTCCATGTGAAGGTCACGTGGGTTTCTTTTTCTATTACTAACTTTTGTGTACAATATAATTGGTCTACTAACTTTTATACTATTTCTTTTGTGTTTTTCAATCATTGTCGGTAATATAAACCTAATCCAAATTTGATTTTAGTTATTAAATCATAATTCGATCAATATCATTACAATCGTACCAGTTCAAATAACGTAACATAAATTATAATTTATAAATAAAATTTATTTATAATTTTAACTATTAATCATGTAGTATGAACTATCTTGCTTCAGTGGTTAAAGGAACGATTGTTATTTATGCAGGTCACAGATTCGAGTATCAGTAATGTCAGCACAATGATTAAACGATTTATATCTAATGATTTATAACAAATACTACTATAACGATACATAAATCATTTTTTTTAATCAAATAATTGATTTCTTGAAATATTTTTTGAATGTTGTGAACCTAAATCATTCATTTATTGTGGCTTGAACCAAAGGTTTGACAAGATGTTAATGGGGGGCAAGCTACACAAGTTTGGTGCATGATGTTGTTGACTCCACCACATTCCTTGTCTCTCCATTAGTCAACAAAACTAGCCTAGGCCATAGTCTCTTTTTAGAGACTATCCTAGACAGATTCTCCACCTATAATGCTTCAATGTCTATCCATTTCTTTAAACCAAACTTCTTCTTTGATTGTGCCTTCAAGATTCATACTTTTATTTGTATTATCATCCTTCATTCTTAGGCCGGATTTCGTGTAGAAGTTATTAGAAAATGTAGACGATCTTAAGATAAATAGTAAAAAGTATTGTTAATTTTAAACAAAATGATGTCATAACGAAGAGTAGACGAGAAAAAAAGATAAGATTTTAAAATAGAGATAAAATTTTAAAATATCTCTATTCCTTAAAATAAATTAAAAAACTCGTCCCAGATTATAAAATATTTATCGCAATATCATTATTTAGGTAGAATACATCTAACACCTCTTTGGTCAATACTATTAGTAAATTATGAATTTAGTTTCAATATTTTAATTTGATTAATTTTAGTTATAATATATAATTTTTTAAAACTTTTATTGTAAATTTAAATGGGACAAAAAATATGACTAAATTATGAAGATTAAAAATATTAGATTAGACAACTTTCAAAAATTGATAACAAAAATTGACTTAATAAACTTGATGGCTACCGATTGGAATTTTAAAATTTAAAAAATAGAGACATGCGAAGCAAATTAGAGTATATGAACTAAATTCACAATTCATGGTAGAATTTGATCATAACTATTGTAATTTGATTTTAGGGATTAAATTAGAATATCCCTGCAATAATTTTAATACAAATTCTTTGTATTAAAAATAAAATTCTAAATTTTTTTAATTGATCTAGTGAATATTGATACTTATGTTATTTTATTTTATATAAATTTGAATCTCGATATTAATTTTTAAAATAAAATTATCCTTCTAATTAATAAGACAATACAACTCCATCTTGTATTGACTAATCCCGGTATGAAAAAAAGTTATAATCTTATTTTGTCCTATCTTGTATGAATTCGAATCCCGATATGAGAAAAATTATAAATTTTTCTACTTAATCAAAAAAATTCAACTCCAATTTGAGTTTTGAAATTAAATTTATGTACCCAATAGGCTATTAACCCTATATCCTAACTAATACCAAATATAAGTAAGAAAAAAAAATGAGGTCACCAAGTCCCCGGCCATATGATTATGTATTGTAGACTTAGAATTTGTAACATAGAGTTCAATGTCTGTCATTCTTTTAGTGGGTATTGCCAAGGCTAGTGGAGATAAGACATTGAAATTACAGATCAAAGGGGATGGATTCAAATATGGAATGATGAAGAGGGAATTGGAGGAAAAAAATCATAAAAAGAAGAAGAGAAACCAGACATAGAGGACACCTTTGACTTAATGTCAAACTTAATATGTTTTTTAATCTGATTTTCGAAGATTGTATTAACTAGTTCAGATCGATTAATATTATATATTTGATTTTGATAGTTAAATCTTTAAAATAAAAATTATTTATATATATAAGATTTTAGATTCAAGACATATATATAAATGATATTAAGTTATTTACTGTTTCATGATCCTGGTAATAAACTTAACATGTTTTAACATGCAATTAAGCCGACCAAAACATGTTCAAAACATGTTGCTTAAGGTTATATATTGCACCTTATATTTAATATCTTGTAATCTTAAAAAGTGAGTCTTCCCCTCCGACCCACCAAGATTGGAAGTGGTTTACAACGAAGATGAGTCAAAGCATCATCCCACAAGGTTCACTCGACCCCTACACGCTTTGGTTCCACGTGGCTTGTACCCAATTCCCCACTTGGCACCAATTTATGCTACATTTTCTATCTTGTTTCTCCTATAAAAGCTTGTCCAAATGAACAAAGAATCCCAAAAGAACTTCACCTTTTTCTGTAGTACATAATTTTTTTGAGAAGAAGAAGGATGGTTAGTGCCATTGCTGTGGATCCAAGTTTAAGCTTTGAAATCGGGAGAGACTCAAACCAACACGGTGCTGGGCCTGTGATTGAAGAAATTCAAGGGTTGATTAAAGTGTACAAGGATGGACATGTGGAGAGACCACAGATTGTACCATATGTTAGCCCAACATTGCCACCGGAGTCCGGTGTAACAACGAGAGACATTGTCGTCGACCGGTTTGCTAATCTTTGGGCACGTTTTTATGTCCCGGAATCAAACCGGAACCAGAAGCTGCCTTTGGTCGTATACTTCCATGGGGGAGGCTTCTGTGTTGGCTCAGCTGCTTGGAGCTGCTACCATGAGTTCCTAGCAAAACTTGCAGCCAACGCCGGTTGCTTGATTGTATCGGTTAACTACCGATTAGCCCCCGAAAACCGACTTCCCGCGGCTTATGAAGATGGGGTCAAGTGTGTCATGTGGCTGAAACAGGAAGCGCTGAAAGGGTCAAGTGAATGGTGGTCTAAGCAGTGCGACTTGTGTAGTGTATTCTTAGCCGGTGATAGTGCTGGTGCCAACATTGCACATAATGTGGTCACGAGACTCGGTTCCGATAATCCTTACCCTTTGATCCTCAAAGGTACTATCTTAATACAACCGTTTTTCGGAGGCGAAACACGCACCGATTCGGAGAAAAACACGGTTCAATCGCCTCGTTCTGCCCTCAGCCTGCCGGCTTCGGATACGTATTGGCGATTGGCATTGCCTTGTGGTACCAACCGTGACCATCCATGGTGCAATCCGTTGGGGAAAGGGTCTGTGATAACAGAGGAGACGAGGCTTTTGCCGACCTTAGTGTGCATATCGGAGATGGATATATTGAGAGACAGGAACCTGGAGTTTTGCTTTGCTTCGGGCAAAGCAGGGAAGAAAGTGGAGCATGTTGTATATAAAGGTGTTGGCCATGCATTTCAGGTTCTTAGCAAGTCTCAAATCTCGCAAACTCGAACCAATCAAATGATAACACGTATCAAAAACTTCATTTATCGTTAATTATTGTCTTTTCTTATTTAAATTATTTTAAAACCCTTTTGTTTATAGTTTGTGTAATTGTCACAAAGCACATAGCTTTAGAGACAAATGTAATTGATTTCACAATATATGGAACAACTTTTAAGTAGCGGAGAAAAGCTCTTTTTTTAATTTGATTGATGGACATATACGATATTCGATATATACGATATTCGATATAGAGATTGATCGAAAAAATATTAAAAGACAGTTATATCTTTAAAAAAATTAATTTTAATATAATTTGTTAAAAGTTCGCAGATAAATACACTCCGATGGGTACACATTATAATTTTTTTTCTCTAGAGGCTATATATGTGTATATATAAGTATATTTTTTCCCTTTATTTTTGTGAGTGGTGGATTTAATTATTAATTTTTCATGAATCCGTACCTTATTCCTCTTGACCATTGGACATGCCTAAAAGTTTTGTTCCTTTGGTTAAAGGGATAATGATATGAATGACGTTAATGGGTTTGTTCCTTCATAAATTTGTTGTTGTTGTGAGTTTTTTAATATATTTTATTGTGTTGTGGTATTTTCTCATTATATACAAATTTAAGCTTGTAATTGGAGATTAAATTTTACTTTGTTTATATTTTAATTCGAATTGAAGAAATGTTTTAATATTTAAGGAGAAGAATATATATGGTTTTAGGAGGGGAAGTCAAAACAAGTTTGAGGCTTGGGTTGATATCCGTACCGAGAGTCATAAAGATAATAGGCTTAAATGAAAAATTAGTACTTAAATTATTATTTTTGTTTTTAGTTTTTTAATTAGTTTTTGGTCAAAATAAGTCTTTAAATTCTCATTTTTGGTTATTTAAAATTCTTAAATGATTTTTTTACTTAGATAACTATCAAACTTAAAATATTAAAAATAATGATTTAGGGATAAATTATAACCAAAAAATAATAATTTATAGACTTTAAAAACAAGATAATAAATTACTAAGATTATTAAATAATTGATCAAAAAATTATTTTACAGTTTATCAAGATTTTAAAAGCAATCCACCCGATCAAAAGAGCTTCCTTTTTAATAAAATTACTTTACTAAAATTTTAATGATCCTACAAAAAGATGGTAATTATTAGTAAACACTTGGACCATAAAAAATGGAAGATATCGAAAAATTAGAGAATATCGATCCTACAAGTGATGTTATGTCGTTCCATCTGAACCTATCTTCAGATCCAAAATAATAATATTTTGTCTAATATTGAAAAAAATAGAAGTTGCAGATAAATAAAAAATTAAATATATAATACTTTTTCCCTAATGTTTGGTTAATAAAAAAATTAGGGTAAATTATAAACTCGTTAATCAGATTATTAAATTTATTAAATTAATTTATTTTAATTATCGTCATTAAAATACTAATGGATGAATGACAAATAGACGATGTAACAGTTATCTAAGCTCAATAAATCCTTATGTGTACCTATTGAGCTACGGGAGGAGTACTGTTTAGAGTTTGTGTTCGTCGGAGGGTTGCTTCTGTACTTCTACCGGGACGACGGCAAGGTTCGATATATGGGTATATACAAGAAGTCGAAGGTTGTAGTATTATACTATTATATATAGTCATATAGACATGGAAATTATATGGAGAGGGAAATATTATATATGTATATATACACGAGGACAATTTGGTGGTCGGATTAAATGGGGTTGAGCCACCGGTTCTTAGTGACCATGCCTTGTAACATCCGAATATCAAATTCTGATTAATTCAGTTAAATCAGTTAATTTCATTAACATAACCGAAAAGTATAGCAAAAAATACGATTGAACCGAATAAACACCCCTAACCATGCTAGCAAAATACACATTAATCAGAAAGATTAATTAGGATATGTCCCAAAATTTGGGCACATTTTCGGGAGCAAAAAGTATGGCTTTCTACAAGCCATCCACAAGCCATAGGCATAAGATAAACAGAAGCAACAATAATTCAATAAATATTGGGGGAAAGCAAATGCCAAAACCAACCTAACTGGCAAAATATCTAATGCGCACCCAGCAACAACAGTGAAATCTTTGAAACAAGTTTGGCTTAGGGGTTACCTCGACATCGTTTAATGTTTGATCGACTGAAGTCCTTGGGTAGCAAAATAGCGGACGTCTACATCAGGGTCCTCGCTCAGCTCAACCAAGCATGGTCGAATCGTTGCCTCCACCACCTATTTGCAACAATCATTAGGCCGATGAAAACTAAAGGAAAATGTGATCAAGAGGGGAGGAATAGAACGAATGGAAAGAGGAGGTCTGAGTTTTTTCAAAATTGGAATACTAACAGACTTATCGACAATGGGAACGAAAGACTGCAAAACCTTTGCCACATTGAACTTAATGTTGGCGACTCTGCAGAAAGGAAAACACAGGCCATCAGATTGAAGATCACTTGATTGGATTGCTGTATACATCTTCCGTATTGCTTTATTTTTTTTGCTTACAAACCTGTCTTTTGAAGCATTGACGACAACCGGTAGCAATTTAGAAGATGTTATTTCTGACCCCATAACAGGAGCAAGTAAAGAAATGGAATGGAGAATGGTCATCCGATACAGATAGTGCGAAGTAGCAGCCATCTCTAATACCTGCTCACATAACATTAAATTTCCATGTTAAAGAAAACTATAAACTTCCATTTTTTATGGACAAAAGAAACTCGAAGTTAGTTAATATAGAAATTAAACAAAGGGACAACATATACCCAACACGAAGCAAAACTCTGTGAAGTAGGATTATTAGCAAGCCAAATAATGCAAAAACTATATAAAAAATACATAGGAAGTGTCACATCATGTCTCCCTACACCCAAGTGCGGTAATGCACAAGCTTTAAAGAGAAGAGAGAAAAAAAAGGAAAAAAAAAACAGTAAATCGATACGAGAGAACATGAAGGCTTCAGTTATGTATTATATATTTACAGGATTATTCATCATATTTAGATTTTATGTTTCAATTCTAAATTCCAGACTTTAATAGGACAATAATATCATTTTCAACTTTTCAAAATAATGGATTGAAAGAAAATTAAGCTTCTTTCAAGTTTTCCATCTTTTCAATTTTCTCATTGTTTATATCCACTCTACTAAGCAAAGCCAATGAGACCTGGCACCGAATTCCTGTAAAATCATGTTGTACCACATAAAGTTTTATGTTGTCATTATTCTCGTGGTACAAGCAAAAACTGAAGGATTGGAACAGGTATCTGTTTAAATTTCAGAAAATACTTCTACTTGCTTGGGTAAGGATCAATTGTCAATATTATTGCACAGACCTGTGGAATAATGTGCTCCATTGCCCAATCTCGGCCAAATTCTTCAGCAAGGCGCTTTAAATTGTTAGCTGCTGCATCTCGAATAGAGTATACCTGTAACAATATCCATGCAAAAACAGTGCTTAGTTTAGAAATAATATCATTGTTTCTCAATCAGTAAATAAAATATTAACAAAGCAGTGGATGAAGCATTCACTTATTTTTACTTCCCCTAGAAGCCAAAAGTATGTTCTTGGTCAGTATACAACAAACCGTACAATGCCTATCACAGGCTTCTAACTATTTACAAGCCAATAGTATTGTTACTTCCTGATATTATTAAGGTACATGTGGTACTAAGCAAAACATAAAATGTGGATGCAAAAACATCCATTCTACGTGAACTTGTACAATATCAAACTAGACAAATTTTGGGAAAGAAATAATACATTGCAAACCAATCAACAACCTCAGGAAATCCATTGGTTAATTATTTGAGTTTTTTAAATTTCTTTTCCCATCATGCAACCTTAGACGGTAATATAACTACAAATTTTCATCTCAGATCTTTAGTCAATGAACCCTCAATGGTATCAGTCTACTTATGAGAGTAATAACAGCTTTAACCATAATGAAAAAGACAAACCTTATAGCTATTACACATGCAAGATAAAACCGGATACATTAAAGTAATAACAATGAAAAAGGAGAAAAAATATAATAAAACCACAAGAGTACATAAATATGGAAAAGAAAAAAGAGAAAGAAAGAAGGCCTATTACATTAAAGTAATAACTGCTTTAACCTTATAGCTATTACATGAGCAAGATAAGAAGACAAACCTTATCCTGCAACCATTGCATGCAGAGGGCACCAAGTTTATCATCAAAAAACCCAACACCTAACTGGCTAGCCAATAATGGTATATACTCTATTATTGCAAGCCGAACCCTCCAATGTTTATCCTCAGCAAGCTCAACAATGGCAGGTAACAAGGATTGGGACAATAGATCAATTCCAATAACCTGCGAGAAAGTGTTAAATAACTTGAGTAGTTCTTGAGAGAATGTTGTTAACTTCAATATAGGGTTTACAAGTAGAATGCACTAATAGCATGTACACCGATTAACAATTTGCAATTACAATTGAATTTATTCAGAATTAATAGCCACTTGGAAGACACTGGTGCATTTGTGCTTCAACTGCTTTAAGTTTGAAAAAAGTTGAAATCTCGAGCAAAAGACAAGCAACCAAGGATGAAAAAACATAAGCAGATCGCGCACACACACAAACAGTAGTGAAGCTTCAAACTGAGCCAAACCTGATTCACTTGATCAAGCTTGCTGATAATATTAAGACGCACATCAGAAAATTCATCCTTCAAAAGAGAAAGAAATATTGGAAGAAGCTGCTCAATAGTTGCTTCCTGCAAGGTCCATCAAATGAAGTTCAATAATCACGTAAAAGCAATTCAAGCCAGTATTTTGGTACATCCAGTATGAACATTGAGAAAACAACCAAAAATCAATGAAAAGGCCTCATATCAGCCCAATCCCACTTGTTAGAATAAAATATACATCGGTAAAATCAATCACCTCTAGCTTGTATTCATTGTCCTACATTACCGGCATAAAACAAACACTGAAATTTTCTGGGTACTTCCTAATCGACGAATTCTATGTTCTTACCTTTCCAAGTACAGGAGCCATTCCCATGATAACTGAAGCCAAAGCAGAGCGGACATGTTGCGAAGAATCTGATGACAGTTCCTATCAAATGTATTTGCAATAAATTGAGCTGAGAAGACGATCAATATTTAACACAACATGAAACAAACAGTAGTTTGTTCTCTAACAAAAAATTTCAGAGGAACTGAAGCTTCTGATCATAAACATTAGTACCTTAACAGAAGGAAAAATGTGTTGGGTCACAAGCTCTGGACTCAGAATTTGAGAAAACATAGTTACTTTTCCTGCAGCAGCAATGCGAACTTCGGCCTCATTATCACGAAGCAAACGCACGTATGCAGGCACCAAGTCAGTCCTGAAAACATGATCTACATATATAAAAGTAAAAAAAAAAAAAAAAAAAAAAACTGGCTTAATGTGACAAATAATCAAGTAAAAAAATTAATGGCCAAAGCACATCAATAATCCTCCCCAACAATTGATCATGTGACCGTGTAAGATAGCGATACATACAGTTACATCCTTCGGTAAAAGAGAAACATTCCATTCATATAGCATTATCATATGCTATCGGCAGTTTTGCAATACACAAATACCTAGTAGGCTCCGGTCCCACAGCTTCACAAAGTTCATATAATTGATTTGCAACCATATAACGCACACGCCAAGATTTATCCTGTTAATTACATGAAATAGAACAAATATAAGCGTATGTAGTGTTTTTTGGAGAAGAAAATGTCATTCTAAAGATGGCAGAAATCAGGATGGAATAATTTTATATGCAACGAAATAATCAGGACCCTACACAGCACTCCCACTTCACACCTTTTTAAAATACTAAATTAAAGCATGAAATAGACAAAATCAGCAGTATCACTACAGGATAAATACTGCTAATGCAACCAAATAAAGTCTTCCAGTCAATATTTAGGGACCGACTTTTAAACTTCAACCTCCACACTGTGACCCTAACTTTATGTGGTCTGAACATGATACCCAATGAATCATGAAACATTACAAAAGTTAAATGATTCTTACAAGAAAGACTACCAATAACCTGCTACAAAGCATAGATGACACATGCCAACAATTAACATAAGGTTATGAATAGTTTAAGTTTCCCATAAGATATGCCTTACAAAACTGTCAAAAACAAAGAATAGACCAATTAAACTTGCATGATATTATATGTAAACAGGAAAAATACACATCAACTACAGATATACCTGGGAGAAACTGACAATGACAGGGAGGATGTGAGCTATGCAATCCTGGGGTTCTAACAACTTTCCAAGAGCAGCACATCCCTCAACAGCCAATAACCGAACTGTATCTTGATCTGATACACAAATTAAAAAAATATATTGTATTAAACCCATAACAAATGAATGTAAGATATGTAAAAACTAATAATTATAAACAGTTCAGCTACTAATGCTTTTACTAAAACCTTAAAACAAAACCAGTTACATTTTCAAGCTCGGAATAGAAAATGCTTGACGAAATGTATGAACAGGCAACAAAATTCAAAACATGGAGGAAAGCAGTGGGGATGCCAGTAGAGTACTAGAGTAGAAGATACAAATGAGCAGTATACATGTGTTGAAAGATAAAACTAATGTAACCTAACAAGTATAGAGATTATCGACAATCAAGGTCTCTATCCTTCAACTTACCATCATGTGTAAGATTATCAAATATTTGCATGATCTCAGACTTCAAATGAGCATATTCAACTGTTGCAGCAAATTTCCCCAGATTTGATGCAGCAGACCTTCTTACCATCGGCATGTCATCTTGACACAATTGACCGTATATTGACCGTAATTCTGTTTTCAACATCTCAGAGGCACTTGGATAAGCAATATGAAATAACCCACAGGCTGAAACTCGAGAAGTAAACCATTCCCCAGCAGCCAGCCTCTGAAGATTTAAAAATAAACAAAAAAAAAAAAAATAAGAAAAAGGAAATAGAAAATATGACTACCAAGAGTAGTTCACATAAACCATGTTATCCTAACTGTAACTTAAAATCTTTTCTGTTATGTTTATATTGTCCTTCATATTAGCAATGCTTCCAATAGTTCAAAGTTGAAGGACTCCTAAAATTATTTGCAGTTACCATAGCTAGATTAACTAAATTCAGAGCCTCAATTTCAGATCTATACCAAACAGAAGCAAGTATCAGAAAACAATATGAAAAAACAGCTTTAATTTAAGTAATATCAAATTAAGAAACAAAACACCTAACCTTAACTAGAGGAACAAACCAGTCAACCAAATCATTCTCCCTCATCTGAGATCCAATTTTGCATAAAGAATTGACAGCTTTGTCCCTTACACAGGTTTCCTCAACAGTGCAAAGGGTTTCCAAAGGTGGCAGCAAAACACGGGCATGTTCAACACCCCCAACATAAGGAATAAACACTCCCAGCTCCTCAGCCATTGCAAGAAGAACCTCATCATCATCGTCATTGTTTTCACTCAGAAATGGAATCAATTCCTTCCTGGTTCGCTCCTCACCAAGAGCACGAGCAATCGTTGAGAGCCTACGGATTGAGTTTAAACGAAGCTGGATGTCATCATTTTTTAGCTCATCTATCAGGACAGCAATTGGATACAAAGGTTCCTCAACCATTAACATCTTCTCTAAATGTCTGCAGCTTCAATTAACTAGTTATACCTGAAAAGGTAAACCAAAATAAAAATAAAACATGTCCTTACCGGTCATTAATTACAAATCATTTATACAGTAAAAGTGTTTCATCTTGTAATCCTTAAATCTCACGATTCAATAATGTTTTTAGTGAGATAATAATCGTAGATCTTACAAACACTTAAAACAGATAAAATTTGATAAACAGATCGATCCCAAAGAACATGATCCAAAACAAACACTGGCAAATTCAATACCAGAAAATGAAGAAATCTAACCAAAAAAGGCGAGAAGAAATGCGGGAAAAAAATAAAAATCATCAACCTTGATCAGATGTAAAAGAAAACAAACGTCGTGAAAAATACCTGGCTCCTAAGATCCGGTGATAACAACACTAACGGAGGTTGACAAAACTCCATATTAATAACTAAAAAAGCAATATCTATGTACTGAACAAAATGAAAACATTAGCGGTTGGCAATAAAACTATGAAACGGAGAGAGGTAACCCGTAACCTTACCGATCTCGACGCCTTCCCGCCGGTTGTTTCTCAATAAACAGAATGAAAGAGAAAACGAAATAACTAAAATAGCAATATTTTTGTATTTTATTTTGAATTTTTAAGGCCGACGATGATGGTCATCGGCACCATTTTCCAGAACAATGGGCTAATTTATTAATTGCCCATCAACTTTTTTGCATTTACAAAAACGTCCGAAGCCCTAAATCCCATTTCTTTTATGGTAGAATGACCTTCTTAGGACCTCAACTTTCCGGTTAGTTATTTTAATCTTTAAATTTTTAGTGTTACTTTCCCCCCTAAACCTTTTGTTTATTGTCAAATTAACTCAATGGGACAGAACAATACTGATACCTTTTAGCTGAAGTCAAATATTTTGTCATTTGTATCGCTTTGTTAAAAAAATTAACTAATTTATCCTTTGAAATGTTGACATTGATTTTTTTTTTTTAATTTTTCAATTTTATTTGAATTTTTGTTAACGTGACGTAAAATAATAAACTATCAAATTTTTATTAAACAGGGTAAAAATTATCTGTTTTTTCGTATTTTTAAATAATGAGTTTAAAATTTAAGGTTTAAGGTTAGAGATTATTATTAGGATTTAAAGGAATTAATGATATATTGTATTGTTTAATACGTGGGGCTTAAGGTTTAGTATATAAAAATTAGAGTTAAAGTTTAGAATTTAAATTTTAAATACTTTTTAGTGTGGTGTATAGAAAAAGGCACAATAAAGACATAAAAATCTTTTATCGCCTAATCATATTTATTTTTATGTCTTGTACTAAAAAAGTTAAAAATTTAAAACTAACTATTTAAGGGTGTAAATCGTTACCTCTTTCTCATACCTCCATTTGTATCTCCGCTTCAAATTAAAGGGTTTATGGTATAGGGTTTAAGGTTTAATGTTAGGACTTGTGGTTAGGGTGTAGGTAATTAGGGGTAAGGTGTATTTTTTAAGGTGTAGGATTTAGGATTAAAATATAGACAATAAGAGTTATGATTTAAAATTTAATTTTTAAAAAATTTCAATAGAATATATACATGAATCCATAATAAGAGACAAAAAAGTTTTACCCATACTTTAAAGTAAATATTAAAAATATACGATTTACACTAATATAAAATTATTTTTTTGAAAGGTCAGTATAAAATTATTGTTTTGTCACGTTTGGGTATTTTGGGAGGAAAAAACATTTCACAAATGATATATTCTTTTATTATTGTGTTCTACCATCAACAAATAGCAAATAGTTTGTTGAAAGAAAGAAGCTTTGGGCACAACATTTTCAGTTTCTAGGCTCACCCTTTAGCTTTTCATATGGATTGGCAAACTACAACAAAACCCAGAAATCAATCTTAAAACTTGTGTGTTTGATCAAAAACCCTTTTTTATTCTTCTTTTAAGCCTATAATTTAGTTCTACTTCTGCTACCGAAAGCAACTTGTTAATCTGTTCCAGCACCCAGTTGCCTCATTTTCAGGTGCTTTATCCTTGAAGTTTGCTTTCTCACTAAGCTCTTGAAATGCATCCACCAGATTCTGTAACCTTGCAACGAACTCGATCAACAGCCATGCGAATGTTGCCAAGGATAAAGAGCTAGCACTTTCATATATTTTGGACTCCTGCTGGTGCACCAACGAGTCTGCGGTGAACGAGAGACGAGGCCATGCTGATTTGCCGAGACAACTCTCGGTTGTTATTAAATCTGGAGGGGCGCGAGAATCCATCGAGTGTTGAACTTCCCACATATCGCTCATGGATTTGAACACTTTACGTTGGTCATCATCTTTACCCTCAACCATGCTTATGGATGCTTCTAATTCCTTGTGTTGTGGTGTTGGCCGGCTTGACCAGCTTTCTGTATTGACTAGAAGGTATGATTTTCGGTCTATCTTCGTCTGCAAATCCTCACCTGCCTCATGAACGTCCCTCAGTATGTCTCCGGGGCCTAACTTCTCCATCTTTTCGACTTTCTCCCCGAGCTCACGCAGCACTTTGGCCCCAGCATTGCAGGTCCTATGAAGCTCTAGAGCAAACGCGAGCCGCTTATCTGCCGGTGCCTGCATAGGCAGAAACATACATACACACATGCATATACAGTTATACACATACATATATGATATATACGTACATTATGTAAAGAGAGATTGTTGTGACCTGAATTTCAGAAAGTATACATCCATGCATGGCCATGACCATGAATGCACAATGTCTCAGTGCACCACTCACTTTGACATAGTTTCTCCATGGATAGTTAAATGACCTATAAGGTCCATGTGGAGGCTCCCACATGGCAAAATCTAGCAGTGTATCCTCTTGGCTTGAAGATTGCACAACTGCTCTATAGGCACTGTACAATGGATCATCAAATGCTTGGTATGTTAGAATCTTGGATGGGACCCTCTCATATTCAACACATTGCAGATATCCATTAACACACCCTAGAGAAATAAAAACTCCATATGTTAGGGAAAAAAATGCTCAGAACAGTGCTTGAAAAGTGAAGCTAACCTTCCAAGGAAGAAGCAACACGCTTGAAATTCTTGACCACCAATTTGTGCAAATCCTCTCCTGACCATATGGGGTATATGCATATATTTATAACCAAACACATGCCGGCTCCAAGGAAGATTAGCAGCAGTCGATAAAGAGCGGTGTGATAGAACGTTCTCGTCTCTTTTCCGGATATCAGTACGATACAAAACGTCAACAAGAATACCCGGAAACCGTATTCGTATGGCTTCATACGAGGGAACAATTTGCAGTAGCTTGCAACGAATCCTAAAGCAGAATGGGATTTCATGGGTTATAAAGTTGAATGGTATAGGAATTCACATGTATTAACTGCTAGAACTCCAACCTGCTATGAAAATGCTTATCAAAATGATAACTTCTTCGTATTTTCCGGACATTATCGCTAGCTCTGCGATGCCTAAAGCAATGGCTCCAGCAGAGAAGGTCCCTATAGCTCGATTGAACCCTTTGTTAAGCGTTGCGCCTACATTCATATATTGTTAATAGGAACTCAAATGGTGGTAGTAGGCAATGTGGATTGACAGAAAATGGGGCTTGAATTATGAATGTGTGTTTATATACCTACGCTGAATTCGAAAACGACGACGACGGTGAGAATGGCCCAGATAGAATATTGACTAGCATCCCTTAGAGGCTCTTTGAAAAGCATAAGCAATGACGCCGACGTTAGCGAAAGCCCGACTTTCATGGCGAAAACGACCTTACGAGGATCCGATCGGCCCATCTTATACAGCTTAACAGAGACATCTTGTATGCCATTCCAAAACTTATCTATGGAATCGAGACATGACTGAAAACACCTGCGTTTAACTCGATCCTTGGCAGCATTCGGGTTACCGTAACTTAATTCCGAACCCCATTTTGTCGGAAGCAACCTTTCTTTACTGTCTGTACCCCTCCAACCTGCCATTTCTGCAACAACAAAAAGATCAAACATAAAGCAAAACCATTTTCTTTTATCATAAATTGAATGTTCTGGTGATTAACAGATCTGTAAAACAATTAGACAACTATCCAAATTAAGAAAATTATGAAACAGTCACTCAAAAATTCACCTAGCTCCACGCGTCACCAGCCACTTGGTTTTTGATCAAACAGGTTACAGAACAGCTTCCCTTTGACAATTAATTGACTGCAACCACTCTCCCCTGTTTCATGTTTCTTTCATCTGTCTGACAAATAGAATGGATTCCTGCTCATGCTTTGAATCATTTAAGAAAGTGGCCTCATTTTTAACTTTCCGACAATGACTTGCTCTTGTAGGTCCACATTCAACCTTCCACCTAACACCACCGCATCACATGTCGACAACCACCGTTGATGACTGCTAGTTGGAGCCATGACCCATGTGGTACAATAAGATCACATTAATCATAGTTCTGTATGGTTAGGTGCATTATAATAAAGTGTGTTACCAACTTACCATATATATATATGGATGCTTTATTAGGGTAATCTTCTCATATGGTGTCACTGCAATCTTCACTTCCAAAGAGGATAATATTTCCAATAATACATGTGTTATAATGACGACCTCCGCACTTTTATCGAGCGGTCCGTGTCGACTATCGAAGATTGAACTGTGATTACTTATAACAAATGACACATTCTTCTTGGATGGTTTTCGGTTCAAAAGCGCATGATAACTCATTACAAGAAGTTCATAAGGTTTTAGGATTTTACAGGCCATATGGATTATGGTAGTTTACAGAAAATGTAAAAAGGACAAGACAGACATACAGACATACTTAATTAGTATCTAAACAACCCAAGTAGTGGTTCCTTTTTTACAAGGTTCAGGGGGCATGTTGATGATCGGAGGATCTTTGAACTTAGCTTTCATACTTAGTTCTTCAAAAGAATCAACCACAATTCCCAATCTCGCCACGAATTCGATCAAATGTGAAGCGAATGTTGCCAACGACAAAGCACTAGCACTTTCGTACGTCTTGAGATCATCTCCCTTGGGGAATGATCTTGCATTAGCTGAAACATTCGATGGCCATCTTCTGAACATGTTTCTGGCATCATCGTCAGACTGCGGTGGTAACGAGGTAGTGTCAATAGGGACAGACCTCAAATCCAGTACCGCTTCACTCAATGACTTGGACCCCAATGTCATGTTCCCGTCTTCGACGTTGATCATGTCTTCGAATTCCATCGGCTTTCCCCCGATCTCCCAGCTCTCGGAATTCACTAAAAGGTACGACTTGTGATCTATCTTCTTCTGCAACTCCCCGGCTGCATCATGAACATTTTTTAGTATGTCACCGGCACTCAGTTTCTCCATCTTCTCTAATTTGTTCCCGAGCTCGCGTAACACTTTCGCGGCTTCCGCCCCGACCTTTTGAAGCTCGCTCGAAAAGACTTTCCTTCGTTCCGGAGGGGCCTAGTTGTACATCATTACGAAAAATCGAGCAAAACGAGTCATGTTTAAAAGTAATGACCTACTAGACAATGCAGAGTACTAGGATTGTACCTGTATTTCCGAAAGGATGCAACCGTGCAGTGCCATAACCATGAAAGCACAATGCTTCACTGCTCCACTTACTTTGACAAAATTCTCCCATGGATAATTATACCTATAACGTCCATGAGGAGGTTCCCAAGTCGCAAAACCGAGCTGCGAAAGAAACATATTCGATTAAACCCGGTTCGGTCCCGGAATGATTTTGTTACAACACAATTTGCATATACCAATGTATCTTCTTGGCTTGTAGACTGAATCACTGATCGATAACAATTATAAAGCGGATCATCTGCAGCTTGGTACGTTAGTATTTTAGACGGAATTCTCTTGTATTCGACGCATTTCAAGTACCCGTTAACGCAGCCTGGGTAACGAAATCGAATCAATGAACAAGGGATGTAAAAAACCGATATTGAAGCAGTTTTTTAATGTGAATGAAATGGCAACCTTCCAGAGAAGTGGCAAGGTCCTTAAAATTTTTCACCACCAATATATGCAGAGATTCACCAGCCCATATTGGGAAAAAGCATATGTTGACAACCAAACAAACACCGGCTCCGGCTGCAATAAGGACCAATCGAGTTAAGATCGCCTCAGTGTATTCCCTGGTCCTGTTACCGGCTATCATAAGGATACAATATGTCAATACGAATACCCGGAATCCGTATTCGTAAGGCTTCATTGTCGGATACAGCTTCAAATAGGATGCACAGAATCCTATCCACATCAAAAGAAATCTGTTAGAGTTATGAACACAAACACACAATATGAAAATTTCTAAGAACTTAAAAGGCCTTCCAAAGACTGACCTATTATGAAAATGCTTATTACAATGACAACTTCCTCGAACTTGCCGGACACCACGGATAGCTCGGCGAAGCAGAATGCAAGTATTCCGGCACAAAGTGTCCCCAGCCCACGATTAAATCCTTTGATAAAGGTTGCTCCTGTTTAAAAGAGAATCAAACAGTCTAACCATTAATGAAATCTCCGTTGAATTCAGAGAAAAAATGATGATAAAAGTACCTATGCTGAATTCGAACATCACTATGACTGTAAGTATTGCCCAGATCGAGTACTGAGCAATATCTTCGTACGGTCCTTTCCAGAATATGAGCAACGATGCAAGTGACAATGCCAGTCCCATTTTAATTGCGAATATAACTTTCCTGGGATCCAAACGTCCCATCTCCACAACTTTCCAGGAAAAATCCTTGAATTCAACCCAAGATTTCTTGATTTTTTCTCTCAGAACTTTCCATCGACTCCCTCCATCTTCATTTCCTCTGAAGCTGACCAAAAGGGGCTGCTTTGCCCCACCGTTATCTGCCCAATGACAATTCAAAGACCCCATTTTTGCCACCCTTTCCACAACTTTCTTCACAGCACAACAAATCTGCATGATCCCAGAATTTAGAACAAAGATAAAAGATAAACAAATCTCAGAACAAGTAAAACCGTTGTAATGCAACCAAATCAGCATTAACAAAGCATTCACAGCATGTTTAAATCATGTTTTAAAGATTAGTACTTTAGAAGCCATGTTGATTCAGAAACAGACATACTAACAGAGAAACAGACGATTACTTAATAGGTGAGAATATATCAATGATGGAAGCTTCGTGTATGCCGTGCAAAAAGCTTTGTTTATTGAGTTTTATCACTTTACCTAGCCAAATAAAACATCAGCAGCTGCAGCAGCAGGAATGGTGATGAAAAAATCTAGTGGAAAAAGTACACTAAATGACATATCTGTTTATCCAGTTCAAGAGTGAGAGTGTGTAATCGTTACCACATGCAGTTTCAGCCAAGAATGTCAGTTTCATGAACATATTTTCAGAACTTCAAAATTATGCACCAACAGTAGTATTAAAACAAACAGTAATCCTCTGATTTCAAACAGATAAGAAAGCCGGATTCTAAATTATTACGATAACAATGATGTCAATCGAGCTAAAACTAAAACTTTTTCGAATTGGTGATGATGTTTTAGCAGGGTTTCCATCTTTGAAATGAGTTGATATTCGAAACCGACTGCCATTTGTTTTAAAGTATGAGTGAACAATTGACAGGCGATGTTATATAAACCTTATCAGGATTTACAGGTGGGTGGTGTGTAGTGGAAACTTCGTGATATTAAATGGCAAAAAGAGACAGGATTGAGTTTCCATCGCGTTGTACTGAAGTGGACAATTTGATTGTACCTGTCAAAGGAATTACTTTTACAGACACTTTTTCTGCTTCTTTTGTCTCTGTTTCCACTTTGAATTAAAGCAAGTAATGTAAGAAAAATTTACAGGGGATAAACCAGGAAGGTTCCTACTACTTCCTATAAGAAAGCCTGGTGTTAAGCTTGGTTGTTAACTAGTAACTTCTTCTGTTCAAGAGTAAGGCAATGGTGAAGCCAGGATCGGGCTCGGGCCCTAAAATAGATGATATTTATCTTAAAAGATTCAAATTTATAAATATATTAAACAAATATATTCACGAATAATTTAAATTTTGTTTATGAATGATAAACGAACGAGTATGCATATTCAGGTCACTCTTTTGTGGATTGCAAAACCTCCATTACTATTGGGCTTCCTTTTGTTTAAACTGGGTGAGGCATTTGTTCAAACAGATACTAGGCTTGTTTCCCCTGCAGGTAGAGCCTACTGCCAAGCATTCGGGAGTTTGATAATGTTACCCAGCATTAGGCCCAATCCATTCAGTATTGTACGACTACACCATCTTTATATTTCATGTCAGTTCCAAACTCAAACACATGGTGTTCTTATGAGCTTGAAACCTGCCCTTCCTTACATGAAGATTTGGAACTGATCAAAAGATGCTTAAGATTAAAGATTGGAAATTGTGAGAGCCACTGCTAAGAATACCGTTGAAGTGTGGTTTTTAATTATCTTTAATTTGTTTTACTTTTCTGTTTTCAACCGTTAAGTACTTTTAGTGAAACGGTATGCTTTGAATTGGGTAGGGAGAGGTAAAAACGCTGTCGTTTCTGTTTGGCAGTGTATTAAGGTGACCCTGTTGTCCTAGGGTTTTTTTATCGAAATGTTTATGGAACAGTTTTCTTTTTCCTCCATTCTTTTCCTCTGAAATTCTGTTTCTTTCCTATCTATACTCTGCTGATAATTCCTGTTTCTTTCTCTGAAGTGTGACAAAGGCATCAGAGCCATACGATCCTCGGAATCATGGTGGAAACACGAAGTCAAGCAGCTCAGTTAGCTCTGTCGAATCAACCTCAATCACAAAACCCAGAATCGGAGAATCCTGCTCCTACTCCTACTCCGGAATGGCAGTTGGTTACGGACAAAATCCAGGAAAAGGTGGATCGTTTGGAGACTACGATGACCACTCATTTCCAAGAGATGCAAACGGCAATGCTCGCGAATCTGCACAGGATGATGGAGATAGCTCTGGGTAAAACAATAGATGCCGGCGAAATGTTGGCTCAGCATACAGGAGTGCTGGGATCTCCACAGGCGGCTCCAACCACACTTGGGCAGACTTCAACCTCGACTGCGGCATAAGTCTTACCAGTGCCAACCAGGATTGTTAATCTAGCACCGAGCACTGCTGAAGTAGTTCCGGTTCCTCCAGAGAGAGTTCCTCCTCTTCCAGAAGGGTCTGTGTCTACTCAAAATTTTGCCTATAAACTACTCTGTCCCCGTTTTGATGGTAATGATTTCAGAAGTTGGTATTTCAAAATTGAGCAATACTTTGAGGTTGAAATGGTTCCAGAAACGGCGAAGGTTAGGGTGGTCATGCTACACCTTGAAGGCAAGGCACTATAATGGCACCAGTTCATTTCCAAGACCGTGAGAGGTACGGCTTTAACTAATTGGGAAGAATATTTGGCTTTACTGAAGGCACGTTTTGCACCTGACGGATTTGACGATCCCTTTGCGGATCTAGTCGCTTTGAGACAAATTGGATCTGTTGATCAATACTATGAAGAATTCATCCAATTGTTAACTCAAGTTGAATTGCCTGATGAGTACACTTTAAGTTTATTCAAGAATCACCTAAGGATTGAGATTGGACCCATGGTCAAATTACTTCAGCCGAAATCCTTGATGGATGCCTACCATCTGGCAAAGCATATGGAAGCCATGATTCCTTCAGCTTCCAGAAGTCACCCTTTGCCAGCATCAGGGAAAAATTTCACACCTTTATCTGTGACTGTTCCTCCAAGGGCTGCTAGTAGCATTATTCGAAGCAACTTGGGGTCTAGTACAACACTTGGACCAAATTCTTCTAAATACTCATCTCCATCAGTGAGCCCAACAGTTACTAAAGCACCTCATCCTGGACAAGGCAAGGAAGCTGGGAAAGCTTTATCTACCAGTGAAATTGAAGATAGGCGAAAGAAGGGATTATGTTTTTGGTGTGCTGCCAAGTATACCCCTGGCCATAAGTGTGCCAGGACTCAACTTTATCAAATAGTGGTGGAAGGGATGGAAGATGGAATTGAGCCGGAAGTGTTTTTGGATTGTGAAGATATTGTCGAGTTAGAAGCTGTGGAACCAGCCAAAGAAGAAGGACCTGTACTATCCCTCAATGCTATGTGGGGAGCTGCTAATTATGAAACAATGAAGTTAGAGGTGGTGGTGGCAGGTTTGACATGTGTGGCATTAGTTGATTCAGGTAGTACTCATAATTTTTTGAGTTTATCTGTTGTTAAAAAATTGAGATTGTTGGTGGATAGAAAGGACCAATTCCGTGTGACAGTGGCTGATGGTAACATGTTGAACACTGTTGGTAGAAGTAGTCAGATTAAGTGGTCAATTCAAGGAAAATCCTTTGTGACTGACTTTTTGGTCCTACCATTGCGAACTTGTGACATGGTATTGGGGATAGAATGGTTATCTACCCTCGGCACCATATCCTGGGATTTTGCTGCATTGTTGATGATGTTCCAGTAAGATGGTTTGACAGTGACGCTAAAAGGGCTGCAGGCTGGGGAAGTGACCTTGTTAGATGCTAGGAAGTGTGAAAAGCTGATGCGGCAGAGTCAAGGGCCTTATACAGCTGCTCTATGGATGCTAAGCCCTCAGGTAGATATGAAAGGCATGCCTGGACAGTTGCCTCTGGACCTTCAGGGTATTTTGGATAAGTTTGCTGGAATTTTTGATGAGCCTCATGGATTACCACCCGAAAGGAACCATGAACACAGGATCGAGTTAATTGATGAGAAAGTTGTGGTTAAGGTTAGACCTTACAGACATCCTGCTTTTCAGAAGGATGAAATTGAAAGGTTGATTAAAGAGATGCTTGAGTCAGGAGTGATCAGAAATAGTTGCAGCTCTTTTTCTTCTCCCATTGTGATGGTTAAGAAGAAAGATGGTGCTTGGCGCATATGCATTGATTATAGAAGATTGAATCAACTGACAGTGAAGGATAGTTTTCCTATGCCTGTTATCGAAGAACTCCTTGATGAGTTAGAAGTAGCCTATTTTTTCAGTAAGCTCGACCTCCGATCTGGATACCATCAGATAAGAATGAGAGAGACTGACATCCATAAGACAGCCTTCAGAACCCATGAAGGTCACTACGAATTTCTTGTGATGCCATTTGGACTCACAAATGCACCAGCCACATTTCAAGGGCTGATGAACAAGGTATTTAAGGAGCAACTTAGAAAATTTGTCCTTGTATTCTTTGACGATATTCTAGTGTACTCCCCTGATTGGAAAACTCATATGTTCCATTTGCACCAAGTTTTGAGCATCTTACAGTCCAATCAATTATATGTGAAGAAATCCAAATGTTGTTTTGGTGCAACTGAGATCGAGTATTTAGGCTATGTGATCTCTAAGGGTCAGATTGCGATGGATCAATCTAAAGTAGCTGCTGTTAAGAATTGGCCAACTCCTCAATCTGTCAAGGACCTCAGAGGATTTCTTGGACTTTTCGGTTACTACCGACGTTTCATAAAAGGGTATGGATGTCTAGCTTTACCCTTAACCAACTTATTAAAGAAAGGGGAGTGGAAATGGAGCTTAGAGGAAGCAAAGGCTTTTGAATCTTTGAAGGAATCAGTCATTTCTGCCCCAGTCTTGGCTTTACCAGATTTTTCTTTGGAATTCACAGTAGAGACGGATGCATCTGATCAAGGTGTAGGGGTTGTTTTGGTACAGAGGGGGAAGCCGTTGGCCTTTTTCAGCAAAGGTTTGGGAACCAGACACCAGGGTTTATCTGTGTATGAGAAAGAAATGTTAGCAGCTCTAATGGCTGTTAAGAAATAGTCTGCGTATTTGATTGGTAGGAAGTTTATAATTAAAACCGATCATGAAAGCCTTAAATTCCTGGCTGAGAATAGAGCTATAACCCCTTTTCAGCAGAAATGGGTTGTTAAAATGATGGGGTTTAATTATGAGGTTAAATATAGAAGTGGTTCTACTAATATTGTTGCTGATGTTCTATCTAGGAATCCTGCACCAGGAAGCTTACTGACCATGGGAGTAAGTCAAATTAGCACTGATTTATTAGACCAAATTGGGAAGTCTGTTCAAGAGGATGTTCATTTACAAAAGATTATCCAGCAGCTGCAGCAAGGTAGCACCAAACACAGAAAGTATACTTGGCAAGGAAATATCTTAAGAAGAAAAGGCAAGTTAATGGTGGGAAATGATTTACAATTGAAGAAGAAATTGTTTCAATTTTTCCATGGAAGTTCTTTAGGTGGACACTCAGGAACTCATGTTACAACCAAAAGAATGACCATTGTGCTGTATTGAAAGGGCTTGAGAAGACAAGTTAAGCAGTGGGTTCGTGAATGTATGGTATGCCAGAAAAGTAAAGGGGAATTGTACCATCCTAAAGGTCTCCTATAACCTCTTCCTGTTCCAGAAACTATTTGGTACTCTATTGGGATGGACTTCATTGAAGGCCTACCAAATTCAGGGAAGAAAAGCTGCATCTTGGTGGTGATTGACCGATTAAGCAAATATAGTCATTTCATAGCTGTAGGGCACCCTTACACAGCAAAAGACATTGCTCAAATTTTTCTTGAGAATGTATTCAAATTACATGGGCTTCCACATGATATTGTGTGTGATCGTGACAAGATTTTTATGAGTGTATTTTGGAAGGAACTCTTGGGGAAATTGGGAGTAGTGGTGAATGCTTCAACAACCTACCATCCCCAAACAGACGGTCAGACAGAAAGGGTCAACCAATGTTTGAAAACTTACCTTCGTTGCATGACAGGAGAGAAACCAAGGGAATGGACAAACTGGTTGTACTTGGCTGAGTGGTGGTACAACACCACATTCCATAGCACGATTAAAATGACTCCTTACCAAGCACTTTATGGACAGATTCCTCCAGTCCATCTACCATATATGGCTGGTGAATCCATGGTTGCAGCAGTAGATCGAAGCTTACAACAGCGAGAAGTTGTCATCAAGATGCTTCAGTTTCACATGAAGAGAGCTCAGGACAGAATGAAATCTCAAGCTGATAAAGGGAGATGTGATTGTGAGTATCAATTGGATGATTGAGTGTTTCTCAAACTACAACCTTACAGACAGCAATCGGTGAGTCAGAGGAGTTGCCAAAAATTAAGCCCGAAGTGGTTTGGACCATTCAGAATTGTTGAGAAGATTGGAAGGGTAGCTTATAAACTCAACCTACCTGATGGATCTAAGGTCCATCCTGTATTTCATGTCTCTCAGCTTAAAAAAAGAGTGGGATCAGACTCGGTCCAACCTAGATTGCCTGTAGTAGACCCAGATGGTAGCATTAGCAAGGAGCCTCTCCGAATCATTGATAGAAGGGTTGGTAAAAGGGGTAATCGGGCAGTTACGGAGGTACTGGTGGAGTGGTCCAATGCATTTTCGGAAGACGCAACATGGGAGGTTCTGCATCATCTACAACAACGTTTTCCTCAATTCAATCCTTGAGGACAAGGATCTTTGGAAGAAGGGAGTATTGTGAGAGCCACTGCTAAGAATACCGTTGAAGTGTGGTTTTTAATTATCTTTAATTTGTTTTACTTTTCTGTTTTCAACCGTTAAGTACTTTTAGTGAAACGGTGTGCTTTGAATTGGGTAGGGAGAGGTAAAAACGCTGCCGTTTCTGTTTGGCAGTGTATTAAGGTGACCCTGTTGTCCTAGGGCTTTTTTATCGAAATGTTTATGGAACAGTTTTCTTCTTCCTCCATTCTTTTCCTCTGAAATTCTGTTTCTTTCTTATCTATACTCTGCTGATAATTCCTGTTTCTTTCTCTGAAGTGTGACAGAAATTTAGGGTTTTGATTGTAAAAATTAGAGGAATTCAAGGGATCAAATTTGGTTCTCTCATAAGAACACCATGTGCTTGAGTTTGGAATCTGATTCTTTCAGCAAAAGGTGTACTCCATTTGGTTTATCCAATACAAGATTATGAAGTATCCATTTCTTACTCAAAAAGGTCACCTTTTGCATTAAATTTAAGCATCAGATAGCTTTGATTTTAGTTTACCTGAAAGTCAAGAAAAATAATACAGAAAGTTACATTTGAAACAGGGTTACCCTGATTCGGGTTGGTCGGGAGCATTCCCGTCGTACTTATATCTGAATATGTGTTAAACACGAATCAAGAAATTGTCTGATAACTTCAAACACATCCAACAATACACATTGTTTCTATATACATGTGGGATATGACCAAAAGGTATATGAACAAGCAAATCGTAACAAAGTTGTTCGATCGGTAAAAAATCATCGTCGGGAAGATCGGAAGAACTTCTTGATGATGGACATTGTGCTGACAGGCTTCCTGTAAACAACAGGAACTTGGATTGAAGCCAAGCTTGGGTATGTGCAAGTGAGTGTTACCTTTTTCTCCAACAGGTTCACCAAAACAGAATCTGTGTCTGGTAAGAAGCAATGCAGGAATCTAAGATTAACACAGCTAAACCTTATGCAACTGTAAATCATTGAAAATAATGATGAAAAACATAAACCATTCATTCTTGAGATTATGTCTGCAATTTTCTTTTGACACACTGCACATCCAATATCTGCTGAAACAACAACTTCCTGGACCTGTTCTTCCGGCAAACAGAAACAAAAACATACCAGAAACTATTAAAAAGCACTTCCCTCAACTGGCAGAAAAATGACAAACACAACCAGAGAGAGAGAGAAAGAGAGTACAAACAAGAGGCATGGATAAGGATTCAACAGAGGCGAGGCTGGTTCTGGGAAGCAAAAAGCTCTTTGGGTTGTTGAGTTTGGGTCTGCTGGCCACTTCCTTAGGCGCCTGACTAAGAATAACCATGGCTATGGCTTCTTTACCATTTGAAGGACTTCATACAGAAGAAAAAGGGTTCAATCTCAGTTATTTGAAGGAGAAGAAAAACCCCATTTTTTAGGATGGAGAAAGAGCATCTTAAGCTGGTAAACAGGGATTTTGAGAACTAAAGGTGTCATTTTCATGCTTAGTTGAAAGATGCTTTCAGGTCACAGATGGTGGTGCCCCCACATCTTTTTTTTACTGAAAGATTATCATTTACAATAATTATGTCTTAAACAAGTTGTTTATGGGACCAAACTCAAGTCCATGTCCAAGTTTTTAGTTCATTTAATCCATCATGTCAGAGTTACATTAGGTACGATCCTCTATAAAGAACCACTAAGGAGGTAGGATTTTGAATAAGACAGAAAGTCTTCAAATTTTAGGATGATGTTCATGTTCCCCCAAAACGTCTAATCTCCTTTCCCCTATAAAGAAAAAAGCCCGGTTAATATTGTGAGGTGAAAAAAGATTCCAGTGTAGGTAAAAAAGTACAACTGAACGCGAGTTAATTCAGTTAATTGAATAATTTATTAAAATCTCAATGAATATTAAGATTTAAATTTTACCAATAATTATATTTAATAAATGATCTATAAATACCATTTTCAATCTCTTATAACACCAGAAATATATCCTAATCCTGAATTGAATAAGTATTAATTCTCATTTTGATTTTTGATAAAAAAATTTCGATACGCACAAGATATTGAACTTAAAATCTACACTTTATTTTGGTGGTTGAGTATCGGCACAAAACATCGAACTCTATACTTGCTTAAGCAATAGTAAGCTTCTTGATAGTACAAACTAGGTTGTTTGGAACCTACCATGGTTATGCCAACTATGTTGTTGGGAACCACATCACTTCTGTCATGGTGCTATAATTGAACCAAACAATAAACAAACAGTGCTATGAAGAGCTCAGAGTTTGAACCGGAAAAGGCAACAGAAAGCTTTTATTACCAGAAACAAATAAACAGAATACAAAACAAGCAGAAATTCTTCCTGCTAACATCCTAAATAAATGAGGCCTATTAAGTTAGAGATCTAGCAGGTTATTATATCCCAATCCTAAAATGACCTGAATTTTGCAACTCTCTTTATGTTTAGAGCCCCTCCATTGGTTAAAAGCTACATACAGGAAGATAGACGAGATTGATGCCTTGGACTTCTCAAAATGAAGACTTCAAACAAGACAGAAAGCAAAGCAACAACACATCAATGACAACAGTCAATCACCTAGTCATAACCATGCTTGTTAGAGGTGGCACTACCGAAGAACTGAATAAGGGATCACTTATGTACTTGCAGTTATCGTTCTCGACTTTTAATGATGCAGGGATCAAAATGCGTTCCGAAGAAACTGACCGTGCTGTTCTTTTGATGAGATTCCTACTGCAATTCAGTTTCCGTACATGAGTCGATGTCACACGTTTTCTCTTCCCAGATGACTTCCATTTCAGCTGGGAAAGCCAATCATCCTTTGAAAGATCTGGAACAAAACTCTCATCGTTTGCACTACCATTTCCTGGTTCACTAGGTGAAACATTACAATCAGTCGCATCCTTACCACTAGGTCCATCATCACATATGGTGTTTTTGTCAAAACTGCAATCATAGGAGTTGCTTGCATCTTGCTTTCCGACCCGCAACACAGAATTAACAAGATCACATCTTTCCTTCATACGTGTCCACCGATTTCCTACCCATTCCTGAGATTGTCTTATATCACCAATGTCAAAGACTATTTCCCGATTTTCTCCTGCAAATAATATATGTCAAAATTGGAAAAACATCAAAAACAACAAAACAGTCCTCACCATAATAACCATGCAAAACCATACATTATACATTTAGATTTAAAGCATTTACAAACCTGGGAAATGAACACGTAATTTATCTTCTGAATCCTCCTGAACAACAAGGCCTTCCCACCACCCATCATGCCACCAGACATCAACAACAGACCCAACACCAATACAGGAAGCCCTGCCTTTAGTATACTGTGAAAGTGGTCGAATCGTTGTCCGACCAGAAATTCGAACACCCATTTCATCAGGAGCGGCAACCTTAGATGCCAAAATCCATTCCTACAACATAAAACCATTAATGAATGTTAAACAACACCAAAAGAAAAGCCTGTGTATATGAGTTCCATTATTAATGCATGCTTTCAGTTCCACAAATTAAAAATAGAACATATAAATACCTCTAATTTGTTAGCTTGATCAGCTGCATCCTGAATGTCCTGGTATTGCACCTTCACTTTGTTTTTGTGTTTCTTGATTATCTGAGCTCTAAACCAACACCCTCTCATGCCACTATCTTGAGCTAACACTTCTACCTGGGAACCTACCGTCAAATGCAGAGAAGAATATTGCTTAACCTCATCAACAAGGAAGCTGAATGACTCATTTCCCTTTTTACTGTTCTGAAGAACTTGCCGATCTGCACATGATGTTTCCATTGACTCTCTACTGCCACAAAAATGTAAGTGCAAAACATCATCATCATTTTTTGATTGACGATATCTCTTTCTGGGTCTGATCCCAACAGCATCATCAACATCCCAAACTGTCTTCTGGTCATCAGCACGGCGCTGATGACCCGCAGAACCATTCAAAGGAGAGAGATTATACATACTTCTAAGTATATCTTGTTTCCAATACCCCTTCAGTTGAGTCACATCAAAAGGCTTGATACCATCAGTTTCAAATTGCTTACAGCAGACAAATGGCTCCAACATAGTATGCTTTGCCTCATTCAAAAATTTCTTATAATGCACAGGACTAAACACTACAGCCAATCCATCAATGCATTCAATACTGATATCTTGAAGGCAAGGAGAGAAGAAAATTTCTCCGCAATTATAATTGTGATCCAAGTCAATATCAACCTCATCAATTTTGTGAAACCATCTAACAACAACCATCTTGATGCCTCTAGAGTCCTCATATAAATCTTCCAAATAGGCAACAAGCCGTTTATCCTCCTCAGCTAATACATAAACAAAGTTGTGAACCTGAGAAGATTTTAGGGTAAAAAAGGCCAAAAATGAGCAAGATAATGAAGTTGTACGCTGCACAAAACAATAAGCGCCAAGCACAATTTGGGGGGTTGGTAAAGACAATTATACTCACCGAAATTGTGATGCCATTCCTACAGAAAGACAGATAGTGTTTCCTTTTTCTCTTGCAAGTCCATGAAAGTCCTAACCATAGAACATCTTCAGAGAATTGGACGTGCTTCTGAGAATGAAGATCCTGTGGAAAGAAAATTCTGAATATTGATACACAAAAAACAAACAGAGAGAAAGAAGCTCAAATACTCAAAAATACCATTTATACCTTGACGGATACAAAATCCATTCTTTTCACATTTTTCCCGTTCCAAAGGCCATCAACTGAAGTGTATGACCCAATAGAGTATGAATCTGCAGAAATTCCCATTCCATTAGAATGCCTCATATGAGAAAAGCGACACAGAGGTGAAAAGCAATAACACAGACATGGTGACGACATGTATAGCCGAGAAAGGGTAAAATGAAAATCAGAAACTCTCAATAATAAGAGCTTATATATAATTTTTTTCATATCCACTAGGAATTAACAGTTGATTTCTGTGGATATGAAACTTGTTTATTAAACTCAAAAATGTTTGTCCATGAAAGATGATAACCTAGATATCTGAGGGCGTGGGAAACGTAATGCTCTCAATCGGCTCTTAAAATTTTGAATGAGAAATCCTGCAACCCAGATTATAGACAGTTAACGTTTACAATGGTGAGAGGAACCAAACGGAACCCACGTCAATCACAGAAATCAAAACCTTAGCCAAAAAAAGGAGCGGAGAAGAAAAGCCCCTAATTACTTTTGAGCCATAATAAACCGAGTTAGGTTTATAATCATTCTAGGACAGGGGATACATATCAAAGAGAAAACTGCAATATAGAGAGACAAAAGAAAACCTAATCAAAAACTATCAGGCCGGCATATTCATTGCATCAGGCAAAATATCCGGCCAGATTTGGGATGAAAAAGAAGAATTGAAAATGTAAAAAAAAATGTTCCAGGAAAGGCATAAAAGGCTTGATAATATTAAAATTTAATTAATTTGAAAGTTCAAAATAATAACATCGAATCGAATGTTATCAATATTAACCATAAACGCCCAGATATAACATAAACCCTGAGAAAAATTGAGAGCCCAACGCACTCCCAAACAAACCACTAAATCTACAAAAACTCTCAAAATTCAATATACGAACAGAGAGAATTTTCGAATCAGTAATTACCGGAAACGACGGAATTAAGCCAATAGACAACCTCCCGGCGAGACTTAAGCTTGTAAAAAGAAGTCGAAGAGAAGAAAAGGGATCGATTCTTAATAGCGAAATGATAAGACATGTGTCTCAAGCTCCTCTCTCTCCCAACCACAGCCAGATCTGATGCGCCATCTCTTCTCTTCAGATAATAATGAACCTCCCTCCTTCCTTTATCATTTGAAACATTCACCTCCTCCCAGCTCACGTACGCCGTCGTCGAGTATGACGGCGAAGCTGTCGACGCCACCGCTAATCCGCCCATCGGAAGTACCGAGAAAGAAAAAAAAACGAAGTTTCGAAGGGGAAATTTTAGAAACAGGGTTTCAAAATTCATAAAAAAAATGGTGAGCTTGGGAGGGAATTTGAAATTTATATGATGTAGGTTTTTTAGGAGATTGAGGATCGACGGTCAAGATTGCGTATATAAGGATAACACCGATGAAATCAATAAGAAATTCCTAGGTTACTAAAATACCCTTGGTAAGATTTTGGATTTACGAGGCGTTTATTTTTTCACCTAATACTCGGGCTTTGGGGCATTGTTTTTGAGAAAAAAATATATAGTTAAAAATAATTTTGACTAAATATAGTGTAAAATATTAATTTTTTATGTCATAAGTGTTTTTTAATTTAGTTTAAAAATAATTTTCAAAAAATAAAATTTTATTTTTTCAAAAATATTCCTAAATAAAACTGTTCATTTTAATTTTTTATATTTTTATAAAAATATCTAAATTAATATTTTATTTATTTAAAAGTATTTTTAAAGATATAAATAATTTTAGGTTAAACTAAATAATCTAAAAATTATTTTTAAAATTATTTTTATCGTATTTTTTAAATATAATATAAAAATATTTTTTAAATTTATCCTCAGAATATATGAACTTGTTTGATAATTAACGGATAATAAATTATATTAATTGATAATTTATTATATAATTTATTTAATTAATAAATTTTATAAAAATATTTGATAAAATTTATTGATAATTGATAGTTATTTGATTATATTTGTATAAAGATATTATATTTAATATTTATTTAAATATTTTATTTATTATTAAAATTTTGTATTTATTAATTAAATTATAAAAATAATATAAAAGAATTTTTTTAATATAGTTTACTTAATTATATAGAAAATAAAATATTAATTTATGAATACATAAAAATAAAATATTAAATTCAAAGTATTTAAAGGTTTTTAATAACGATTAAAAGTCAATACAAAACGTATATAATTCAAAACTAAATCGTGACTTGTTTTTTTCTACATTTATCCCTCACATGTTGAATTATTTTAGAAGCAGAGGACAAGACACAAGTGGAGAAGTGGGCCCACGGACTTAGCCTTAGTGCTCGATTAAAGGTAGACTACGACTACAACTCCGATCAGGTTCATGGACAGTTGTCAGAGTGGAAAAAATAATTAAAATAAAAATTATAGCAAAATTTTAAATAATATTGCGTAATGTTTTTACGCAAAAATATAAAATTACGAAAATTCTTAAAATTAGTTGGTAAAAAAACTATTTAAATTGTAATTTTATATGATTGATTAAAAAATTAAAATAAAATCCAAACGCTCATCCTTTTTCAACGTTCCCTCCGCTTTAAATTTTTAATTCAAAACTCATTTTAAAAAACAAAAGAAAGAAATATCAAATACGCGTAGACGCTACTCCCTAAGGTGGAATCTTTGTGACGTGGCAAACAAGATGGTTGACACGTCCCTATATCTACGTCATGGTACGCCGCCTCAATAATGCTCTGACTAATAGTGAATTAATTATTAATTAACGGCCAAGGGGACGAATACAAAGTAATGGACAGAGTGGCCGGCCCCGCCACCACGCACAAATATTTTTGTTTTATTTTATGAGCCGCTTGATTTAAAATATGATTATTTTATAATTTATTTTTAAAGTATACTTTCGATGATTAAACTAAACTATTAAAACAAGATTATTGGTGTAAAAATATTATTATTTATTCAGATTATTTAAATTATTTTTAATAATACTAAATATTAATGTTATAGTGTTACTCTCGAATTTTATTAAGAACCATCAATACTTGAATATTTATTTTCAAAATAGATTTATAATATCTGCTTTAATAATAAATTTGCAAACCCAAAGAAATCCAAATACCCTAAATCTGAACAAACAAAAGATAGTATGTAAAATGGGTTCTAAAATATACACGAAATATAGAAAGACACTTGGTATATAATGTTATCGTACTGGTCCTTAGAAAAGAAGGATCTGAAACATATAGATCCCTTGTGTCTGCAGTTTAATTAAAAGAAAGTCGGAAGGGGAGGGTGGGAACAAGAATAACAAAACCCAAGAGAGAAAGAAATAAAATGTACTTCCCCTAGACATTTGTACCAAATTAGTCCTCAAAATCGTGCATATGATCCAAAAGATAGTTGGCTGCTAGTTCCTCGTTCTTGTTGCAGGCAAAGAAGACTTGGAGCACAGTGGCTCGATCAAAACCCATCGCTTCCAGCTGTAAATAAAAAAGTGTGCATGTCATTGATGGCAAATATTTGATTAACTACGGGTACAGACTAATGCACACATCCAAGTCAGACTTCTACACAAGGTCTTACCCGTTCGATGGCTTCACGTTCCTCGGGAGTGACTTGTACAGCTTGTGGCATTGCATCAGCCAATTGCCCCAAGATGTTCCTATGATACATAGTCCGGAAAATAAGCATCACTAAATAAATGGACTAGGTTCAAGAACTTAGCGACAAAGTGATAGGACTCACCCCTCTCCACCTTCTGCAGGTTCATTGATTAAGCGAAGAAAATCAGCCTGATGCTCTTGAATAAGTCTCATTAGATGAGGGTTTTGCTTCCCCAACTCTTGAAGCATAGGCTGCAAAAAACCCATTAAACAAAACCATTCAGAAAAGATAGATGGAAAAGGGGAAATGAATGCACATGACTAGCAGGAAAAAAAAACAGATGAGAGAATAACCTGCAATATCTGGGGGTTGGCTTGAACCATTGCTCGTAAAGCTTGGAACTGAGAAAGAGAGGGGAAATGAGTGCAGTTCTAGGTAGGAGTTTCCATGAAGAGAGAAAGAGAAAGAGAGACCTGTTGACTGTTGCGTAAGAAATCAAGAGTCCCTGCCTCTTCACCACTTGCACCCATGTTGGGAAGGCCCTGTATCAAGAAAGGACCACCAAGTTAATGGTTTCCTCGTCATCTACTTTAACAAATATTAACTGCATACAACTATACCTGGGGAAACAAGTCTAATGGATTTGCATTGGGTCCACTCATGGGAACAGCTGCTGCTTGAGCAGGCTGTTGAGGCTGTGCTTGAGGGTTATTCCTTTGCCCAACAACAGGGGCACGAGACACAGGTGGAGCTTCGACTTGCTCTGGGATACCCTAAAATTTGCAATGATTGTGCAATGAAATGAGCAGCAGCAGCTAAAAGGTATGAACAAGATAGACAGTTCTATATCATGAAAAAACATGGTAAATGAAATTTTAAGAGTTCAAAAAGGGAAAAATGACACCATAACAGAGGACAAGAAATGACCTATAATGAAGAATGAAATGGCATTAAAACCCACCATATCATACAAATCCAAATTTTCCGATAATCATAATTCCTAGACAGTGTATCTTTCACTCCAAAAGAACACTTATCCCCAAGTCAAAAAGGACTAAGAGAATGGGGGTGTATTTCGGCACATTAAGTTTAATCATAGTCTACCATGAAAAAGAAAGTTGCACAAACAATTACTGTAAATGATAAAACTGCATAATCATCATTACCAGGAACCTCTCAATAAGAGCACAGTCTATTAGGAATTACAGCATCAAAACTAAGAACAAGAAAAATAATGACAGTAACAACACGTCAATAACCATATCAAAGTTGGTAACATGATGCACCCAAGAAAGCACTAGCTTTGCGATCTTCAAGTAAGATACGAGGCATACTTACAGAATACAAGTATTCAACAGCTCTCTCTGGGTTGTTATAAGCTGCCCGAAGGGCACAGACAACGATATCCCTATCCCAGGTTCCTCCACCCATGTCCAGAATTTGTTGGATTGCTCCCTCCAAGTTGTTTCCTGCTACCAGATTAGATGCTGCTTGGCCATAAACATCAGATTCTGACCTGTTCCCAGAGATGTAACAGAAGATATTACAAAATTCAAGGAATAAAAGAGGGAAACAAGGAGATTCCCCATTAGAAAGCACTTGAAGACGTATTAAAGAAAAAACATGTCTTCGCCCCTTAAAACAGAACGAATGGAATTACAATCTGAGCAAAGGTTACTCACACGGTTGTGTTTGGTGCAACAGGTGCAGCTTCAGACACAGGTGCAGCCCTGGAAAACACATAACAAGCAAATTATTCAGTTACAGATTGTTACGTCTCAACCAAAGTGTGGAGTAGGACATACACAGCTGAAGTTGCAACAGGTGTAGAAGAAACTGTTACTGGTGCCGGAGCCGGAGACGGAGACAGAGCAGGAGCTGGTGCTGGAGACGGAGCTGGTACACTTGCCTGGGGAGCCTGCAAAGAAGACCTCTAGTCAATGATGAGAAAACAGAAAGAAAATTCTTATCAAAGATCACCACTCAATATGCTTTGTAGTTTGTACAATGTGCACAGTTCCCAAAAGTAATTAACCTAAATATTGTTTAGCGCATACCAGAAAGAACAAACATTTGCAATCATACTCAAAATGATATTTGAATACCAAAATCGATATAATGATTTTGTACGAGTCGATAGCTAACATTGTGCACATTCACAACGCCATAAATATTATTATTGCCCAGTACATTGAAAACATTCTTCATGTGTTAAATAAATCAAAAAGAAAAAAATGTTTCCATTCTTAATGGATTCAATGAGGAGTGAATTGGATAGTGGCGATTAGTTTTTTGTTGAATTCCTAATGGAGAAGAATGAATAACTGAGAAACTTGAATAAGTGGTTTTGCAACTAAAAAGTGTTTAAAAGAAGGATCAAGTTAATAATAAAACCAAATCAAACTCCAACATCTATATTCATACTTGAAGAGAAATTTGAAGACCAAAATTCACACAATGATTTTGTGCGAGTTGCTGGCTAAGTTTGTGCAAATTCCCACATCATCGTCATTCGTCATCATTAATATTATTATTTGGTTGGTACATTCACACATTCATAAACAAAAAAGAGAATTTTGACTGTTCAAGATAGATTGAATGACAAGAGGATTGGATGGTGGCCATTAGCTTTCTTGTTGACTTGCAATTGGAAAGGATCGAAAGAGGGAACAATTGAAATAGCTGAGAAACTTGAACAAGAGGTTGTGTGACCAATAAATGGTTAAAAGACAAAGACTAAGTCGGTAAACAAACAAACAAAAGCTCCTAGATTATGCATTATACATGTTACACAACATTTAGACTAAGATAGTTTGCATCTGGACACAAAACAACTCAAATTGCGCATGCAATAACTACTTACAATCAATTCTGCATCCAAGTAATATTAAGAAAAAGAGTGGCAAACACAGTAAAGACATGACAAAACTAAACCTTACTTTAGCCATAGAAGCTGTAGAAGGAGTGGCACCCCCACCAGATGAACTCTTATTCTAGCATTGGTTAAAGCCAAAAAGAAGCATGATCAGAACCAAAAGAAATTAGTGAGAAAAAAACAGAGGGGAAATGTAGTTAAACGGACAAGAGATAATACCAATAATTCATACTTTTGGATTAGCCAAAAAAACATATCCTAAGATGTAGCTAAAGCAAGCAAACAACCAGTTTTCAATGAACATGATAATAACACACCCTGCCATGGGATAACTTGTGAATTCAAAAGTCTCAAGAAAAAAATCACGACAGATTATGCATTTATCAGCACAAAATATACATGATGCTTTGGTCAGAAAAGTTTTAAGGGTTGCTGAAATTTTACAAACACAAGAAAGAAAGAAAGAAATAGAGAAGGAGGGAGGGAGGGAGTGGAGGAGATAACTTAAGGATACGGATGTCGTAAGTTGTAATCAATCTCACCTTAGTCAACATGATGACAATAAAGCTATTTTCAGCAACACTGTTCTCAGCCAATGTCGTGTCATCTTTAAGAACCTTCCCCTTGTGGATGAGCATTTGTTGAGGAGCAGGATAAACATCTGCTCCTTGAACTGTTTCTATGTTCTTCTTTACATCAGCCACCTGGAAGAAAATTCAGGAGCAGTAACGATAGAATTATGTTACACCACAATGAGGAATTAAAAAGAAACCGCACCATGCAGTTCACCCTGAAGTCGTCAATCACCCTAATGGAGAAGCAAAAGAATGAGGAAATTAAATGAAATAAAAATATTACGTTAAATAATTAGAATATCCACATCCTTCTAACAAAACAACCCTTGGTCAGCCGTAAGGGCAGAATGCAGAATTTCATTCTCAGTCAGTCTCTCAATGTTGACCTATTTATGGAAAAATTTACAAAAAAAATCTATACCTTCAATCTGCTGTCCATACTCACACTGATTGAAGAACGTTCAATATCAAATGAAAGAGCATCTTTTAATTAAATAATGCATTAGCATATTTAAATGTTCAAAGCCTGCGTGTTCTCTGGTCAAACCTTAGATCTTGTGCACAGCAAATAACATTGACATAGCAACAGATACAATCTATACATTTGTAACAAATCAATCAAATTGAACAATTCCTTTTCTTCAGCAAACATATCAACTCCTCATCCTGCTTGCGACCCAGAACTTAAAAAGTTATAGGCAATTGTTAATTCCCCCAAGAAGAAATAACACCGCATTCAACTATCAACCACTTATTCAAAATTAAAGTAACAATCCCACTCAACAAGGCCAACGTAATCAATCAAAAACACTAAAAATTGAACAAATCATGCAAAAACTAAGATCTCCGAAATTCAATCTCAAGGACGCTAATACAAACAAGTGCACAGCAATCAGAACAAATATAAACGGATTCTAGTCGTATTAACCCTAATTGATATTCCAAAATTGGGGAAAACGTAAATTGAAGAAGAAAAAGGAAAGGAAACAAACCGAATCTTCGGGTTTGACTTCAATTTCGAAGTGGGTGCCCTTGAGAGTCTTGACGAAAACCTTCATCTTCTGATAATTGGATCTCTCTCGCACACTCTGTTACTTTTTCCCTTTTTTTCCTTAATAAATAATCCGCCGATCTTATTTATATAGGAAGATATTATCAGAACCGTTGGCATACGAAGGAATATCTTGTAGAGCACTCCAACCCTGAAACCAATATGAGCATGATGGGTAATCATATGACAAGTGGATTAAAATAAATCGAACGGTGAATAGTAATTACTAACATTCTTGGTTTGGGGGGGGGTGGATGTTATCTTTTCAAATAAAAAGAAGGTATAATTTAAATCAAAAAATAATTATTAGACTAAATTATATATTTTTAGATTATAATCTTTATTTTAAATTATTTTTTAAATTTTTTAATATTTTAATATTATTTTTAATTGTGTTTTTTAATTCTATATTCGTCTCCGAACTATCAATTGCTATAACTTCATCTATAATTAAGATTATGATTTTAAATTAATCTTTAAACTTTTAAAAATTTATAATTGACGCTCAAATTAATATTTATAATAATTTTATTAATCTATGATGTGTTTAGAATATATCGATAATGAAATTATAATATTAAAAAGTTTTAAAAGCAATTTAGAGTGAAAAACTTAATTTAAAAATAAAATTACAACATTACAAAATTTAAGGTCAAATTAAAATGAATATCACAGTTTAAAGATAAAATTAAAATGTTTAAATATGTGATAATCGATTTAAATTTTAATCATATATGAATGAGAGAGAAAATTTATTTCAAAGAGAATTTTAATTATGTGAATTATTATTTTCAATAAAAATAAATTTTAAAATATTCTTATTTGTTTTTTAATTTATTTTGAATGATAAAAATTCTAAAGATTTAACTAATGATGTTAGTTTAAGTGGTAAACAGTTTGATACTATTTAAACTCATCTTAAATATAATATATTTTGTATACAACAAAATCTTATTAAAAGATTCACTAAAATTATATATACGACGTGAATTAATTCGGATAAATAAAAACAAAATCACTAAAAACTTTTGACAATAAATAATAATAATAATCTAAATATGATATATATTATATTGAGTGGTTGCTAAGACTTTGTACATATGTACGGATGGTGAGATTATTAGGTGAATCTTATTCGTCACGTTATTTATGATCCAAGCAATCAAGATCGTTCATCTTTAAATAACTATTTAATAATTATTCACTCACTAATTACATGTAAGAAATATATAATAATTCAAATAAAAAATAATATAAAAATCTTAATTAAAATTACAGATTACGTGGTAAATACTATTTACCTAATAATTTTTCGTGCGGATGTATCCGGTGTGGCCTGGCTCATAATTCCATCCCCTTGCTATTTTAAAAGAAATTTCCAAGTAGTTGGTACGTGGAAGGAGTAGTTTGGTGTTAACCAAAATCAAGGTTAGGGATGGGCACGGTCGGGTCAAGTTGGATTTTTGGCCCACCTGTACTCGACCTGAAAAATCATACACGTCATCCGATCTGACCCGGTTTTAGGGAAAAAAATTTGACCTGACCCGACCCGATTTTTAATTTTTAAAACCCGACCCGAATTTTAATCTTTAAAACCCGACCCGACCTGAATCATTAAAAAATAATATTTTAGGGACTAAATTATAAAAAAAATAAAAAATAGGGATCTAATTGTAAAAATATTTAATTTTAGTGACCTACTTGTAAAAAATTAATTTTAGTGATCTAATTGTATAAAATATATATAAAGAGGGGTCATTATTGCAAATATCCTTAAAACATATATGAGAAAATTACACTATTAGTCCCGAGTCGGGTCGGATCGAATTTTTTTAACACTAAAACCGAACCCGACCCGAGATTACCCTTAAAAAAAATGATCCGAATCGATCCGAACCCGCATTTTTTACTAGAAATCCGAGCCGATCGGGTCGGGTCGGAACCCGCCGGGTTCGAGTTCCGTGTCCATCCTTAATAAGATCATAAAAATAGGGTAAATTACACTTTGAGTTGTCAAACTATAAAAAGAATCACTTTTATCACTGAACTTTTGAATTGTGCTCGTTTAAGTCACTCCGGTAATAAGTCTTTAAGGTCAAGACCAAAATAATGTGACCAACCGTACATATGAACAATGTCTTATCAACCACTCATCTTAGTATCTTTTTTTATTTGTTCAATTTAGAATAAAATATTAGCATTCTTTTTTCGTTATATCATGCGATTATCTTTGACATCAATTACAATGTAATTAATACGAAAATATTTTTTTCTCTCTTTTTTATTTAATTCTTAGTTTAGTTTTTCTTAAAAATAATAAAATTTAAATTAAAACTTCGGCTCTATCCTAGATCTATTGATCACCTTTATTGTATGACAAGTGGAAAATCGATATATATTATTTTTCTCCAGCTTCTCGACCTTTCCTTTAATTGGATCTAAAAGAAAATACTTTTATGTTAGTAATTTAAAGGGGAAATTTTGAGTTTGAGAAAAAATTTGAGGTGGGATAAATTTACTGGAAATAACAATCACCGTTAAAGAATTAACAAATAAGTGCACAAACTATATTTTTTTCAATTAGATACTTAAATTTTATTTTGGGACAAATAGATACCTAAATTTTTTATTTATCTTTTTAAAAAATAAAAATAAAAAATGTTTAGCACTATCCCATATATGATTTTTATTGAATAATGATAAAAAAATAACATGTATAATGATACTAAAAAATAACGTGGGTCTTTATTTATGTTGATTTATATTGGATAGGGACTATGAAACATTGGGTAGCAACTTTTGGATTCTATGTACTTAAAAGATCAAAACATCACACAGGGGCCTATCTATTTCAGCCCACAGGAGAGATTTAGAGGGAAATTTAAGATTATAATGATGTTTAGGGTTATATTTAAAAAAATAGATGTATTGGGAGTATTTTTTTAAAAATATGTTAAAATTTATGGTGTTATTTGGATCTCGTTATTTGCAGGTGGCGAGTTACGTATACACTATTATTAGCACTATTAAAATTAATATATTTTTAATTCGAAATGACAATTTACATGGACCTTGCCACCTACATAATAGATTGTTTCATTTAAAAATTTTAAAAAATATTTAATTAAATGTTATTTTAAAATTTATGAGAATTTTTAAAATATTTTAGTAACAAAATATTTTGAAAAATCTTGATATTATTTTTTATAGTTTTGTTTGTTGGATGGTTCACCTATTTTTCAAATTATTAATTATGTTGTATCAATCAGAATTAATGTAAGTGATAAGTAAATTAATTTTATTTTAGAAAACAACTTTAAAATTTTAAAATTTTTAGTAAAATAAAAGTCATTTATCAAAAAAATAATTTCGTTTAAACATATTTTATGCTTAAAATATTTTATATATATAAATTCCGATGAAAGATACGCTAAAATTAAACATACATACATATCATTTATAAATCGATTTAAAATAATCAAAATAAAATTTAATAAAATTTTAGAAAACGAAAAAACAGTAAAGTGTAATCTTATTAATAATATTCATCAATCTCACAATATATTTTAAATAATCATTTATCGTTTATTTACGTATAAAATTTTAATATTCATTTTAAAAAATTCATATTTTAACAAAGTTCAAGTTCGTGCAGACTAGTCAAAGGAAAATTATTATGTCAGGCTTATTCATCGCATCAACTTTGATTTTAAATCTTTAATTAATCAATATCGTTTACCTTAATTTTTCTTAAAATAAATTATTACTTTTTTGTACATAATTATATATAATTAATGAATTTATTTATTTAAGATAAACGTTTTTAATTATTTAAAATTTTTCTTAAAATAAATTATTACTTTTTTGTACATAATTATATATAATTAATGAATTTATTTATTTAAAATAAACGTTTTTAATTATTTAAAATTAAACCATAATTAATCAACACCGTTTATCTTGTTAAAGCAGATGATTCACCTATTAGTCACTCCGCTTTAACAACAGTATCTGGTAGTAATTAATTTACTAATATTGTAGTATCTGGTAGTAATTAATTTACTAATATTGTGATTTGTACGGATCTTTAATTTAAATTTCTAAATTAAATGGTACGTTGTTAACATATTTTAATAAAAAATCGAAGACAAACCCCAACATCAATTTACAGATTGGCTAATCCTTGTATTTATATTCTTTCGATTTTTTTTATTCAGATTTTTACTCCGCCGACAGGGTTTCCGGCCGCCATAACTGACCAGAAATATCAGAGTCGTAATACATATCGCTATACTCGAACAATCCGTCATAAGCAACGAAGTCAACATTGTAATTATCAACAACTCCAAACTCGAAGGAATCGTTATTCAGATTCTGCCCCTCGAAACCCCACAAATCACAGAATCCGGACGAGTGTGAGTCGACACGCTCCAAATCAGTCGATTCCGGTACTTCCTCGCCGCCGGTTGTGGATGTCGTTGGAGGAGGCAGACCGAGTTCGTCGTCGGAAGCTTCAAGAAGGTAACCGAGATCTGTCTTTGACTCGCCGGAATCGGAAGTCAAATCAACAACCGGCGCCGATTCCGATGAAGTAGACGGCGCAACAGAAATCTCTTCTTCGAAACTCTTCATTACCGAAGCGAGGTCTTGATTAACAGGCAAAGAATCCGACTCGTCGAGAAAATCTAACAAATCATCTCTGAGTCTCTTCACCTCGGTCGAGTCCAGATCCGACTCGTTCGAGTCATCTCTACCACGCTTCTTCACGTTTAACACATCCATGAAAAAACGATTATTCTCTTTGTATCCGTTGAGAAAATAAACCAACGCGACTCAGTGAGTTTGTCGTTGAGAGAGAAGGCCGGGGAACACGAGTTTATATAATGAGACCGGATAGAGCGAGAAGGTAGAGAGAGAGTGGGTTACGATTGAGACGCAGGCGCGTGGGGAAGCAAAATCTTAGGTCATCACGGGGTTCTTGCTTTTTTAATTGATTCATTTAAAAAAATAAGTGGGCGTCCCGAGACAAGGTTCTGATATGGAGTTTCTTAAATGTGTTTGAAATCCGTGTTTCAGGTCCGGTCAGATGGGACCCACAATCCTAGTCAATCTCGGCCCGTTGGGACTTTTCCTTTTGTTTTGCTTCATAGGTTAGCTTTCTTTCGGTTGGCGTGGTTCGGGTGTGAATTTTGTGGTTTGGTGGGAAAGCGGTGAACAGTGTAGATGAGGGTATTTTAGTCAACTTGATGGGACGCTTAAAAAAACATAGGGTTATATAATAAAAAATATTATTATATATTTTTAGAATTTGAATTTAGGATTTTAATATTTATGATTATATTTTTTATTTGAAAAAATATTATAAAAAAATAAATTTTATAATTTAAAAAATAAAAAAATAAAACTCTTGAAAACATGTGATAATTTCAAAAAAATTATTATAACAATTTTGAATAATAATTCATTTAATATTTTTATTTATTATAAATAATCAATTGATATAACATCTCGATCTAAAAGATATTTGATTATCATCAAATTCGAAAAAATACCCTGTTGGCATCCATAAAATCTTTCTGAAATAATATTTTATTAAATCTATAATTTATTTATTATAAAAAGGTACATTAATCATTCAAGAGTCCAATAGCATGCTCATAATAATAATAAATTTTCTCTTCAAATTATGCTGAAATAACATTATAAAAAAAATATTAATCAAATTAAAATTCTATAGACATAATAATTAATCTTTAATTCGTATTAATTTCCGATATATTGTTAAAAAAGTGACTAATATTTAATTAAAATAAATACAATCGATATCACTTTTAAATCTCTGAAATAGATCAAATTCTTCTGTGATGGGTTGTTAAATCCTGTTTAATCAACCATCCTAACTAATTGACGTGACATGTCATGTGTGATATGAAAAAAAACTGATCTGTAAAAAATATTAAATAGAAATAATAATTAAAAAATTAATTTAAATAAATAATATATCTCCTTTTCTATATAAAAACTTTAAACTATTCTCATGTTCTCTCTCTCGCTGAGTGATTTTCTTCTAAACCATATGAACTTTTCTTCTAGCCTTGGTTGAAGCCCAAAAGAAACATGTTTAGAACAAAAAAAGAAGCAACACAGTCACAGATCATGCATTTATCAGGACAAAGCCAGCGGCCAGCAGCCAGCAGGCTTTGGTCAGAAAAGTCTGAAGGGGTGATGAAATGGTACAAACACTAGAAAGAAAGAGAGGGAGGGAGGAGCTGGGCGAAAGAGAACTTAAGGATACGGATCGTCAAGTTTATCTTAGGCACGAGTAGGGATTGGCACAGACCCAGAACTTGACATGTTTCTACTTGATCTGATTTAATCGGATCAGATTATTTTAGTAAAAAATTTAAATTTATGTCGGTTTGAATTTTTTAAAAGTAATTTCAGTTTGATTTAAAATAAAAAAAATTCGTCTGATTCAAGATTAATAGTATAGTTTTTTATATTTTTTAAGAATATTTATAATAATAATTCTCTTTTATGTATGTTTTATTCATTTATGTCAGTAGAATTATTTATTATGATTAGGTCACTATCTTAATTTAAATTAAAATTAAAATTTTTATTTTTTATAATTAAGTCCTTAAAATTAAATTTTTTAATGAAGAGGCCGGGTCGGATTTAAAACTTAAAATCATGCTGGATCGGATCAGATTTTTACCCTAAAATCAGGTCGATCGGGTTGAAAGTATAACTCTTCGAGTCGGGTACAGATGGACCGAAAATCTGACCTGACACGTACTCATCTATAGGCACATTTTTTTCCGAACAAATTAACGTTTGAGGTAAATTAATGATTTGTAAAAGATAAAATTTTCATTTTTAACAAATTAAAATTTATACACTAAACGTATAGGTAAATTAAAAATTTTAAAAACGAACAGTTGATTTTTTTCTTCAAATTTTCAAATTGAAAAAAATAAATTTATCATATTTTTCTTCCTTTGAATAGTTTTGATAAACTTAATCTTTAATTTTTTTTTATGTTTTGAGTGTTATTTATTTATTATTATTTTTTATAGAATCATTTTCTTATTCTTGTTAAAAAAAATAGTATATAGAAACTTTTACAATTAAAACCAACAAAAAATTATTACATCATTCGGCCTATTTCTTTAACAAGAAAACAAACCTTGAAACCATAACTAATTCTTTGACGTTTCCGCTAAACAAACAATCACCGAAAGATCGGTGAAACCTAAGTTTATAACGAGTATCGAATACTGTTAAATATTATTAACGTTAAATATTATTAAATATTATTAAATTAATTATTAAAAAATAAAAAATTAAAAGATTTGAACCATAATTAATAATTATATATTATTTTTATCATTCTTTTATTAATTGCATGTCGAGTCTTTATAATTTTTAATTTTTATTACTTTCTTATGATTTTTAATAATATTTAATATTAATAATATTCAACGGTATTCGACATCCAATAGTTTTTAAACCTATGAGTCCACCTCGTTTTAGAATTGAACTCATAAAACACGTGTAAACAATTACAACAATCCCGTTTTCCGCAAGGAACTCGAAAAAAATTCCAAAAGTAGGTTAAATTGATTGTACTAGATACAAAAATACTAAATTCATAATTATTTTTAAATAAATTTTAAAATCATAAAATAGAAATTAAAAAAAATATATATTAGTTAATGGATCAATTATATATATCATATAAAAAATATTAAAAAATATGTGTGTTTTATTATATATGATTATTCGAAAACCATTCAAATTTATGTTATAAAATAATTGAGTAAGAATTCAAACAATTTAACTCAATTTAAATTTTATAAACTATATTTAATTTAAAAAATAAAGTAAAATTTATGCTTTAGAACATATCGTATAAATTTATATAATTTAATTTTTTAATTAAATTTGTACGTATATTTATTGTTAGTTAGGGGAATTTGGTTTGTGAAAAGATCATTATCAAAGGGTACAATTTTTCTGGAATCTTATACTCGCGTAGAGGTACTTAACGAGTTAACGTGTTTAGTAACGAGTCGAGTAATAAAATATTTTAATAAGTAATAGTCGAGTATAATTTTAAGGAGGTTAACAAGTAATGAGTCGAGTCTATCAACAAAATATTTTAACAAGCATTGGTCGGGTATAATTTTAACGAGTAACAAATCGAGTTGAGCAACAAAATATTTTACCAAACACGAATCAAGTACAATTTTAACCAGCTTAATGAGCAACGAGTCGAGCAATAATTTTTTTATTGAGCACTAAACGAGCACTGTCCAACTCGCGATCGCCTTGCTCAATAAACATCGTATAACCACATTTGGTTTAAAAAGAATTCCGGTGATATCATCATTCCCAACATATTTTTAGGTATTAGACAATTTCTACGACTCTGAATAAAAATGCCATTAAAATAATGTTTTATATTTAAATAAATTATTTTTTATTTCTTCAACTTTATATTTTTGTTTTAATTTATTGAAATAATTTTTATTTAACCTAATTTTTTACATAATAATATATGTAAATTACTTCCATCAATAAAAAACAAATTTCTAATATTTTTATTCCCAAAAATAATATTTTTATTTATATTATAAAAATCTGTATTTTTAAATTTGAATTATATTAAAAATTGTTATTAAAAATTTTAGATTTTAAAGAATGAGATTTTATTTTAAAAAGAATATAAATTAAATAATAAAATTTATAAATATAATATTTATACTTAATTATTAGTATAATTGATTTAGTAGCAAATGATCATTATTATAGAAGTTTACAATTTTTTTTGGTATATTTAAATATATAATTATACTAAATCCCAAAAATTTGAACGTATAATATCATAGTATAAAATTTAAAATTATATCCATATATTTGTGTAAGAACTTCTTAAAAAAAGAAATTAAAAATAATACAAAATTATTTTTTATATACTTTTTTCAATATTTTTATTTTAATATTAAAAATTTAATTAATTAAAACTAAAATATATCATAAAGACAATTCTATAAAATATATATTATGTAATTTTAAAATATATTAATTAAATATTATAATCACGGACGAAACTAGGATTTGGGTTGAGGGACCAAAATATAAATGTTTAAGAATATATAGAAAATTAATAAAAAATAATTTAAAAATAAATGAATAGAATAATAAAAATGGAAAAAATTCTTCAAGAGGAAGGAGGGTTGTCCCTCTTCATCTCGTATATAGTTTCGTCCATGATTATAATTTTATATTTTTATTAAATAAATTAAATAAAGTAATATAATAACTTTAATAATATATTAAATAATAAATCATTTTAAACATTTTGTTTTTAAAAATAATATTATATTCCGGATCGACAAAAATCAAAATTCCAAGCAAAAGTTGGCGCAAAAGATAGTGCCCAACTTCGGCGACAATTAAGATAATTTCGGTGGACCTTCTCAACCATCACCTGTCGTAAAAGAAAATTTTAAAAAAATCATATTATTATTCATATATTTAATGGTGTGGACCCACCCTATTTATCTACGGTCCACTCTCTAAGCCAGCTTTAGCCGGCTTTGGTTTTAGGCGAGGGTCAGCCGACACGTTTCCAGAAGCAGCGATGCAAAACCAAATGAGGACATCCCACGGAGAAACGTCAGCTTTTGCCGCTGCTTTCACGGTCAACATGGCTGTCGTGTCTCGGCTGTTGCATAAAGAATTTCAATGAAAAAGTTTAAAAATCTTTTTTATTAAAAAATAAATTAAACTAATAAATATTTATTTCACATATTTATGTGGAATTTAATATTTAAGTGAGGTGTGGAGATGATTTCAAAAGTGAATTTAAGATTTTTTTAATTATTTAATTTAAAATAAAATATTTAATATTATTATTAAAAGCGATTTTAGGCATGTAGTATATTTATTATAAATATTATTTTTAAAATATAAAATAATTGATTATATATATGATTAAGAACAAATGAGTAGTTTTATTAAAAATATTTTTAAATATTGATTTTTTAAATTAAAAAAACAATTTTCACTTAAAAAGTTATACATTCTGTGTTAATTTTGCCCTAAAGTCACTTTAAAAAATACAAAACGGAATCTTAATGTATTAAAGAACACATTATAAAAAAATAAACTACGAAAAATTAGGCTTATATAACATTAATATTAACAATTTTTTTTGCAAATTATTGATCTAAATATTAAAATTATTTCTTAATAATTTATTTTTTTCATTCTTTTAATTGTGAAGTCGGTTCATAATAATATTTTTTAGATTTTTATAAAAATTTAAGTGAAACTCTCTAACATATACAACGAATTTTAATTAGGGTTTATTAATAATTTCTAATATTTTTTAAATTTATGTACGTTTATGAAGAATATATGTTTTTTAAAAATAATATTTTATTTAAACTTGTCTGGGTTTATTATAATAAAACTAATTCTAAAAATATAAAATTTTAAATACTAATTTAATGAATTAAAATCTAATAATCCTATTTTCTCTTTAAAATTGGTCCGTCATAAATCCGCTACCTAAAAATTCAAACCTCTGCCCTCTCTGTAAATTTACCCATTCTTGCACGTTTTCCCACGTGTCACTTTCTCAGCCTCCCTCATTATTTCATATATATATAATTTAGCTTATTTAATACTGATTAGTTTGTAAAAAAAAATACTGATCCGTAATTAATTAATTAATTAAACAAATTCACCAAAATAATAAATTTTAATCCATAAACCCTAAATCTATTAGTAACAAAAATAATTATTTGGGCTTAAATTTTTATAAAATTAATTCTTTAAAACAGATAGATTTGGTGTTTAAACTTTAGGTTAAGGTTTATGAATTACTGGTTTAATGTTTTTGTTGGATTTGGGGCTTTGGGATTTTTTAAAATTTTTATAATAATATATTTATGTATTTAATATTATTTATAATATAAAAATATATTTATGTATTTAATATTATTTATAATATAAAAATATACTTATGTATTTTTAATATTATTATTTATAATGATAAATTATAGTTATAAATATATATTATTTATGTTAAAAAATTGGGTTAAACTAGTTTGACATGCTTTGGATTGTTTACTTTAAAAATTGAGTATTTATTATTATTATTATCAAAAATTACGTTAAGATAAATATTTTAGATGTATATTTTAAAAATATAAAAGTATTTATATATAAAAATGAATTTAAAAAAATTAAAAAATAGTTTTAACCTGAAAAATTATATATATTGCTTAAAAACCTACTTTTGACTTTAAGTGCTGACAAAATTAATTTAAAATTCAACTAAAAATAAAACCTTAATGATTTAGAGGTTACTTTTTTTTACTAATAGTTTTAGTTTTAAATATAATAGAGGCATACTTTTTTACCCTTTTAAATCATTAAATATTAAAATAACAAATAATATTATTTTCGTCTAGTAAAGTAAAATTTAAAACAATATTATTTGAAGCAATGAAAAAGGGTATTCCCGGAAGCGTACCGATAACGCTTGATATGATTTTGACAATTGTGGGCCACGTGTTTTGTTGGTTGTGGGGATTATTTTAAGGGCGAGAAATCACATGGTACAAAAAGTATGGGGTAGCATGTTCGGTCGTTGTCATGAGTTTGCAATAATCAATCAGACGGTGAAGATACTGTACACGTCATTGATGATAAAGAATATTTGAATCGAATTTAAAAAATGTTTTTGATAATTTAAATTAGTGTAAAAAATTAAATAATAATTTATAAAATGAATTATAAAATATGGTTAAATGGACTTGATTTTTTTTTTCTAATTATTAAATTAATTTTAAAGTTAACTTTGTACATTCCATTTAATATATGCATATTACCGTTATTATATATAAAATACATATTGTATAAAATTATAAAAATATTTTAAATTATATTAATTGATTTTGTAATATTATTAATATTTATAATTAAATTTAAATAATTTAACAAAATATTTTGAAAAATATATAAATAATTTTTTTAAAAGTAATTGATTAGAATAGAAACCCGAACAAAATTAGATGACCAAAAAATAACTTACCCAACAAATCTTTATTAAAAATTAGTATTTAAAAATTAAATATTTGCATTGCCCAACTAGCTTTGATTTATTCTACAACCCATCTCTCTTAAACAGCACTCAATGCTAATGGGGGAAGTGTTTTATACAGACGTGTCTCGTGATTGGTTGACATAATTAAAGTTTTCATCATTAACCCAACTCTTAAAAATCTATATATTATATTATGTTAATTATTTATTAAATAAATATATTATATTTTTATATCAAGATCCGAATTTATCAAAGATAAAAGTAAGATAAATATTTTTAATTATAAAATGAATTAACGTAACTTTTAAACTTTCAACCCTAAGACTCTTACCTGTGATGCATAAGCTTAATTCTAATTATAAACGTTAAATCTTAAAACCCTAATTCTAAATCTCTAAATATTTATATTTATAGAAACTTACTTTTCTATCGTCATTTATAAGATAATAATTTTAATAATAATATATTATTAAATATTTTTAAAAAATAAAAATAATTAATTTTTAAACCTATATGATATTATCTATTTTATTTTCAATCTAATATTCTAGACCATCATTATATTAAATACTAGATAAAATTTTCTTACTACTTAAGAATCAAAGTTAGATCTCTTCAAGCTGCCTTAGACGAAGTTCTTAGCTATTTAGACTTTTCTCTTTTCGTCCACGTCAATATTTAAACTATTTTAATAATATAGTTGTAGTGTGAAAAAGAAAATTAAATATTTATTTTGATTTTTAAGTTACAATCTCATTTTTTCGTATTTAAAAAAATAATTATGTCTAATAAAAACGTGACATATTTTTATTTGTAATTTTTATTTTTACATTAATGTAAACTGAATGAAAATAAAAATATATATCCATTTAAATAAAATATATGTAAAATTAAAATTATATAAAAATTTAAAACTACGAGTCAATTCAACCCATGGATAGGTGTAGACGTGTAGTTATAATACAAAGTCTGAAGTTATACTTATTATGCTATTAATGAATAATTTTATACATCATCAATAAATTAATTAAATTTTAAATTCTATAATTAGATATATTAGATGGCGGAGTGATATTGATTATCGTGGGTGACTTGACCCCATAAAGGATAAAGAAAAAAAATACTTTTATAAAAAATAATATATATAAAAGAAAATAATATACCCATACAAAATATATTATAAAAGTAAATCAGTCTCTTTCCACCAACTACCACGCAAAATTTATTTATTTTTCTTCTCTTTTAATATAAATATTAATATTTTTTTATCAAATTTCTTTTATTATCTTATATTTTTCACATTAAATTTTTTAGTTTTTCTGGTGAGTTTCTCTAATTTCGTAACAATATTTCTTTCCTTTTCGAACTTTATTAATTAACTTTTAATTTTAGAATGGAATCAAAGAAAAAATTATAAATAAATTAATTTTAAAAATAATTAAAATAAAAATAAAAATGATTAATCTTTTTAACCTCTATATAATTTCGTCACTGTTTAATTTTTTTTCATATAATGAGAAAACATTTTGGAAATTGCATGATTTTATTGGATTTTATTTATTTATTTTAATAGTTATGTAATGGTCTTAAATGTAAACAATAATATACATTAATTTATTGAATGCTAATATATATATATTCATTTATATCATTTTTATAATTTTAAAAATTTTAAAACATGATCAAAAATATAAAAAAACATCCCTAAATATATTCTAATATACAACTTTATAATAATTAATTTTGATTATGCAGCTAATTATGCTTCTTAACAAATAATCATATGAAATTGCTTGACAATAATTTCTATACAAATAAATATTGTATCCAACGAACCAAAAATAAAGCTTTTTTTTTTAAACGCCTGTACCACTTTTATTTCTGCTTTATGAAAAGAGGAAAACAATGATAATGGCACGTTCAATGGTTCCCACTTAACTTAGTGCCATGTTCAATGGTACGAACTTGCCGCATGAGTTCATATGAAATAATGGAGGGACTCGGTTCAAGAACGTGATTCTTAATAACATATATATATATATATATATATTAATAAATAATTTTTCTTTTAATTTTACAAATAAGCTTAATGTTTGAAACAATAACTTTGTAAAAATATGAAACTTTATTTTGCAGCTTAAAAAAAACATTAAACCGACGAACATGAATGAAACTACACCCATGTGGGGAAGGGTAATCGCTTTCACCCCGAAGAATTTCTCCACTTTTGTCTCTTATTTAAATTCTTTTAAGATTTATTTCTTATAAACATTTATGTTTTACCCCTCAACTCCAGATTTTGGTTCTGTCCCTGCCCATCAACGTGATTGATCCAAGTGATAAACAGTTTAGTATTGTTTAATTATGTTATAAATTCGAGGTTTTTGATATATTAAACAGTTTTGTTTGGATACTAACCCATAAAATTATATGTACAACATGAGTTAATCTATATTAATCAGGACAAAGTCATATAAAATAGATATGATGACCAAATTTTTTAATGATAAAATACCTAAAAGTATTTTAATTTTTCACCTAAATAAAAATGTTATTTATATTTTTATGTATTTGAATTTTTTGTCTCTTAAATAGTTGTTAAAAATGAAAAAAAAACATATAGGAAAATTATTATATTATTTGTAAATTATATTTTATCTTGGTTCAAAATATTCGAGTCTAATATTAGTTGGAACAAAACTTTATGGACAAAGAGAATTCATTTTTTTTCCAACTTGACAGCTTAAAACATTGACATTTTTTAATATTGGAAATAATTTAAGAGGGAAAAAGACAGGTTCAACCAGGAAAATTAAAGAATGACTATCGCATTTTTTATTATTATTTAGGTATAAAGATAATTTTAACTCTTAATATTTATAGTTTTTATTATTTTAGTCCTTATTTTTTGGGATAAATTTAACCCTTAATTTATATTTTTTAACAAATATATTTTTTTAACTAGTTTGATGAGTGGACTGTTAAAAATTTAAGGATTATACATATATATGCAATATAATTTTAAATAATATAATATGTAACCCATCAAATATATATAGAATATAATTTTATTCTAATATAAAATATAAAATAATTAAAATTTAAATAAAGTATTAAAAAATAATTAATTCTAAATAAAAACTAAAATTAATTACTTAATTTAGAATATAATAAAATAATTAACTCTACTGTAAAATATAAAATAAAATATTAATTAATTAGTTATTTAATTATCCTAAAATAATAAATAATTTATTATTAATTAACTAGTTCTAAAATAAAATATTATCTTAACCCTAACTACGATAGTAACCTTTTATTTTGGAATTAATTAATTTTTAATATTTTATTTAAATTGTAATTGTTTTATATTTTATATTAGAATAAAATTATATTCTCTCTATATGTATTTGATAGGTTACATGTCATGTTATTTAAAATTATATTCCATATATAGGTATAATCGTTAAATTTTTAACGGTCCAGTCATTAAACTAGTTAAAAAATAACATATTTATCAAAAAGATATAAGTTAAGGACTAAATTTATCAAAATAATAATAATGAAAACCAAAATAATAAAAATTATAAACGTTAATATTAAAATTATCTTTATATCTATTATTTATTAAAAAATGTTTTATGTTATTATTTTTTATTAATTTTCATGGAAATGGGTATAACATCTTTATTTTAACTGTATGGTATTATTATAAAATAATATTTATTTATTAGTCCTAATTTTCTAATAATATATATTTATACAAATAAATTGTTTAGACCTGAATAAAAGTAAAAATAGATAATTTAGATTGTAATGTAAAAATTTAAAATGTTTTATACGATATTAATTTTTTAGAGCGATGTTCGTATTATTTACTCGTTTACCGGTGAAATTAAATTATTTAAAATTAATATATTTTTATTTAGATCCTTAAGGTGTGTAAAAAACTTAATTCGTCTATCTAATTTTTTTAAACATTTAAATCGAATATTTTAAAATTTGGATCATATATAAATAGTGATTTTTTATTAATATCGGATATTTGATAACCAAAATCTAAATATAAGCAGCTTGGTTCCACTTAAGCAAATCTCAAGTTCGAGATATTGTGTACACAGAAAATTCCTACTGAAAAACTCACCCACCAAAATTAGATGTACGATTCGGGTCAGTTTAGATTAGTCAGATCACAGTCTTAAAAATCGAAAGAGTAATAAAAAAACCCATATATCTATAATTATAAAAATAATAAGAAATTTAAAATAATCGAATCTAAATCTCTTTTAACTCTTAGTTTTATATGTTTTTAAGTTTCTCCTCATTATCCTTCGTGTCTGAATTAGAAATCTGAACTCTTGACTTACAAGTGAAGAAAATCTATTGAAGGGGGAACCAACTGTTTTAAGTCTCTCCTTTTTGTCGTATCTTTCAATTTTCTTGTTTCGCGTAGAAAACGTGTAAACAGATGCCTCAACCCACTGGGCGATAAGAACGAATAAATAAATGTGAGGTATAAAGTTAAAAATTATTTTATATATTTAATTAATATTTATATTTTCCTAGAGTAATATATTTTTTAATATTTTATTTTTATTAAAGTAATTTTTTAAGATTAAAATTATAAAAAATTGATAAAAAATTGTTTAAAATTATAAAAATAATTTTAATTGATTAATATATATTTTGAAAAAAACTACAAAAATTATTATATGGAACATAGTAGATATGAGAAAACAGACGTTTTCAAACATAAAAAAGAGGGTGATGGCCTAACACTCTGAATCAACTGCACCCGATGGCTACGGCCACCACTACGAGTCCACACCCAACAAGTCATCATGTTTTGGTCTCATCTTACGAAAATTATGATTTTTATGGAATAAATTAAATTAAATAAAAGGTTAGTCATAAATTAATTGTAAAATATATGAAAAAATAATTATTTTTTTTACTTATTTGTATTAAAAATTCAGACTACCACTCGCACAAGTTAATAACTTGTTTATATATATATATATATATATATTTGTAAGATTTTCGGAAATCATGAATTATAATTTATATAGAATGAATTATTATTTAAGAGGAAACTATGAATTTCAAACACTAAAGATATATTTATATATTTTTAAAATTTAAATTAAATCCTAACCTTTAAGATAAATACACTTATTTGAATTAAAATTTTATATTAACGATGTATTAAATATTTTTCTAATATATATATGTATATAATTTGATATTGATTTAGATTAGTTATATAACACTTATATAATAATTTTTTATATCAATATATTATCGATAACCATAGACTATAATATTAAATAATCAGCAATATCTAATATAACATAAAAATTAATGGTATAAAAATAATTTTAATACTGAGCGTTTATAATTTTTATCATTTTGGTTCTTATTTTTTGGATAAATTTTATTCTTAACCTATGTTTTTTTAACAAATAATTTATTTTTGAACTATCATAATAATTAGACCGTTAAAAATTTAATGATATGAACGTATCATATATATGTGATAATATGTTTTAAATAACATGATATCTACCTTCATTCTACGTATATAACATGTCATTACCGTTAAACTTTTTACGATAATGATAAATATATACATGTAAAATATAATTTTATTTTAACATAAAATATAAAACAATTAAAATTCAAATAAAATATTAAAAATTAATTAAATATAAAATAAAAGGCTACTAAGTATTCTCAAATCTTATTTATCATTCTACATATATATAACATATCATTATCGTTAATTTTTTAACTATATAATCATTATGCTAGTTAAAAAATGAGATATTTATCCACAAAAAAGTTAAAAGGCTAAATTTATCCTAAAAAAGAATGAAAACCAAAATAATAAAAATTATAAACGTTAAGGGTTAAAATTCTCTCTATGCCAAAATTAATTTATAAATAATAATTTTAAATTTAAATTATCAATTAAATTGATTTAAAATTAATTAATTATCGAATTAACAAATTTTTTTATATATATAATAGATTTTATATATCTTCACCCACTTGTGATTCAGACAAAAAGTTGGACAGCTTAGGATTTTGTCCTAAACCTAAATTTAGTTGCGACTTTAACTTCAACTTTGTCGGTAAAGTTTATTATTAATTAACAATAATTATTGTTGCCGGATAAAATGTTGCTCATGCTTAGGGATCCCATTTTAATGCATTAATAACACCTGTAGGGTTTTTCCATGATATAAAAGTTGGCCTGGTGTAGAGTATGTTTTCATTTATATAAAAAAAATATTTTTGGACAAAATGGAAAGGTGTTCATGTCGTTTGTGATTAGGCTTCCTTGAATTATTCGTTTAAAATGAGTATTCTGAGATTAGCAATTGAAGCGTTATCGTCGTAATTTAACGGATTTTATATTGTAAACGAGTGTTTTTTTATTATAATTTTGTTAGTTATTATTAAAAATAAACGTTGCGTAAAAATTCCGTTTTAAACGTGTAACTGAATAAAACCTTAATCAAAAGTTAATATTTGATATTTTTTAAAAATATTTTTATTTGCAGTTTATTAATTGATATTTTATTGCCCGGCGGCCAAAAAAAAGTCATAGCACATTTGCAAATTGAAATAAGGTTGTCTTTATTGAATTGAAAGGGTTAAATTAAGTTTTTAAACAAATGATTAATATAAAAATTAAAAATAAAAAGATTTTAAAAAATATATAATAAGAATATTTAATCTCTTTTAGAATTTTTTATTTTTAATTTTTTATCTCATTCATCTATTCTATTCTTCTAATAATTATAGATTAGTATAAAATTAAACGAGTTTTATATTATATAAATGAATCATATATCACATGTATAAGATGTGATCCTCTTACTGTATGCAAAATTTGAAAGTTATTAAGAGGGGGAGAAATATTTGTCCCACCCCTAAACATTTTATTTTCAACTTTGGTCCTCTTATATAAATTATTTTAAAAAATATTTATTTTTGAATTTGACTATTCCACTTTTAAATATTTATATTTTACATCCAACATCGAATCCTTACTTTATTCCTAGAAGAATGAGATTAATAATATAAAATATGAATATTATCGATCGAAAAAAATAAAAAAATAATTATAATTATTTATTATTATCATCCAATAATATAAAAATAATTAAGTTTTATGTAATATAATATTATTAGTAGATCTAACCATATATATATGAAATGTGTGGAATTTTGCGTTATTAAAATATTGCACGTCAGGTTGTCATTTGGAATTAGTAATGACTTGATTGTTACAATTGATTAATAAAATGTCTCGATTATGATTTTTTAAAATTCAGTAATTTATTTATAAATTTACCAATAATCGAGTGATTTACTATAAAATTTACCCCTAATTGGAAACCCAATACTCCTCTATTTTCCATTTTTTTCTTTTCAATTATATTATTATGTTCTTGTAAAGGTTTAATAATAATTTTTTAGAGAATAGAGATTGATTTGGATGGCAAGGTGGTGGTAGCCTTTAATTTTCATTACACCACCCCTAATCCTCTTTCCATTAGAAAACTTCTAAATTTAGCAATGAAATTAGTATTAGGATGTGGAAGTAAACCTAATTGTTTACAATTTAGTTAAGAAATTCAGAATCTAGCCTTGAAGGTGTACCAAACTCGTTTAAAGATAAAATTATTCGAATATAAATTTTTAATATAACATTATTTTTTTACTGATATTGTTCGTTATATTTTAAAATATTATAAATTTAAATGTTATAATTACTTATTTTATGGTTACTTACAAGACAAATGTATATGGATATGGGGAGGGGTAATTGCCCCATAAAGATTTTTTTTTATTTTTACTATTTTTTTTCTATTAATTTATTTATAAATTTTTCTTTTTTATTTTTAAAATATTTATATTTTATCCTATAATTTTAAATTCTGACTCCATCTCTGATTATATATCGTCTTTTAAAATTTGGTTAGGTAAAAATGTTAATGTGACATTTATGTTACAATTCAAGTAGGTAAAGTAGGTAATGCAAATATATATATACTGTCATAAATAATATAGTTGCTCGTGCAATGACGGAGTTACGTTAGAGGCACGTCAAAACATTTTGGTTTAATTATTTTCATGGTCCCTATCAGTGTTAGTTTTGCAAATTAACCCTTGATCTATCCTATGGTTTGGTTTAAATATTTTATAATTTTTTTCTATCAATTTTATAATTAGATAAATTAGGTATTGACTACCTTTCTTAGGTTTAAGTTCATCATCTTTGCGTAACTTCTTCACTTTTTATCTATATTTTATTTTTACTTTGTGTGGCTAAATTTTAAAAATATTAAATATCGAGCACCGTGATTTTAATTTTTAATAAAGGTCAATAAAAATCTATATTTTCTTCTTCAAAATTGATTCCTTATTTTGAATTATAATATAGCATAAAGTTACAAATTAAGATTTTTAAAAAATATATGTATGATAATTCACAATTTATTTTTTGAATTATAATTTATGATTTTTAAAAAATAAAATTAACCATATCTAAAGTTTAAGCCCATTTTGTGTATATTAAAGTTGCGTGACCAAAAAAAATATTTTAGACCCGTTTGAGTCCGATACTTTCCGCATGTGGATCTGATCCGTAACAATTTGAGTTCAAAAAGTATAAGAAATTCTCAACACTAATAAATCTAAGGCTGAGATTGAGAGCAGCTGAAGCCCATAATAAATCTCAGAGTCGGTAGAGGCAAAGTCAGAAATTTATTTAATGGATATTATTTTTTTAATGATATTTAAAGGGTATTAAATTATTTCTAAAAATGCATTAAATTATATATTTTAATTTTTTATATATAAATTATATAAAAAATATATTTTTTTAAAAAAGTTTTAAAATAACAACAGACACTCCATTTTTATATGTGACTCCGCTCATAAATTTAGGATTCTTTTACCATTGAAGCCGGTGACGGATCTATCTTTTAGGGAAGATGGACCCGTGCTCACTGTAAACTTTTCTAAGTTCACATATACACCATTCATTTTTATAGAATAATTCTTAATATTTTATAATGTTTAAAATTTTATATGTATTTATTCAGCTTTAAATATTTTTTTTAATTCTCCGCCCATACTAAAGCTGAAACTCTCCACCCGAATCTTCCTCTTTGAAGAAACAAACATCCTAATAGTGGCTGTAGTACTGGTACAGAAATCCAGGTATTGTTATTGTTGTGAAACGTAAATCCTGATGAAACCAATGCGTCGCCGGTGGTCCACTGTTGCTTTCAGCAGGGGTCGACCAGAGGATCTGTTTTGATGCAGCCTGAGCCTGAGCCTCATGGCTCCATTTTGAATAAGCCTGCCAACAAATCCTGGACTGATTTTGTTGTCTCAAATGTCTAGGGTCCAGTCCAGAGTTATAAGCACACGTACAAAACACGCAGGCAGGCTTGAGACGATGATCTCGTTTGGGTATTTTTACTTAGCAGAGGCGTGGGTGGGGGTGGAGGACTTCATACCAACATATAATGGAGAGAAATGTTTTCAACACAGGAAGCTTGCAATCCAATAATTCAATCTATAGTAGAATCTTAAAGAGTAATTTATTAGAAATACGTACACAAATATTAATCATAAAGAAAAAGAAAAAAAATACACTAAAATATTATTTACAATAAAATTTTATTGATATAAACATTTGTTTCATTAATAAATCCATAATATTGAATGAAAAAATTTAAATAAAAATAGTACTAATTAAACTTCGTATAAATATGGTCGAACCAGATTTGAAGGACTCCATTCAAAATAAAAACTTTAGCAAAAATACACGTCTTCGACCCGATCTGACACGCTCCGATCTGATCCGTTCGGGTTTTTCTTTCTAAATTTCGAGGATCGGGGAGGGGCGGACTTAAATATCATTAAGTCGGGTTGGATCGAGTATTTATTTGAAATTTTCCACCCCATCTTGTCTCGGTATATTTTTATATATTTTATTATATTTATATAAAAAAATATCATTGTACATAAATATTTTTATAGGTTTTAAGTAATTTTTATACTTTTTGAAGTTTATTTTTATAATAAAAATTATTAGATGTTGTTCAAAATTTAATATATTAGATTATATTAGTCGAGTATTCAATTTTTTTTCCTTTTAAATATGTAATTTAACATGTAAGTAATTTAAATTATATTTATTTTATTTTTTATATAGATTTAAAATTACTTAAAAATTATAATTTATAATTATGATAAAAGATTTGATCGAATATAACTTTTATTGTTGATAAATATTATTTTTTAATTTTTTTTAAATCAGATCAGATTTAAAAAATAATACATCAAGACGAAACATGACGGATAAATTAATATTTTAATCTAAACCAAGTCAAAATCAAATTTAAAAATTATCGAATCGGGTAGAAATCGGGCGGCCAAAACCAGCCCCGTCCCGTTGCGATCCCTACTTGAATCAGCGGGCTTTTAAGTCACCGACACGACTTGTCCTCCGAAAGGCTGGCCAACTGGGACAGACGGACATCACCGATTAAGGCCTCACGTGAATTAGGAGTGTTCATGAATACTAGAATAATTTTTTTAGATATATTATTGAAATAAAATTTTATAAAAATATATTTTAATTACATATTAATTACACAAGTACAAATAGTAATCAATAAATTATATTAATTTCATAAATATTAATAAAATCCACATTTAACCTAATTATTTCAATTTAAGATCTGTTTAAGCTTCTTTGGTTTATCTTTAATTACAATCTCCCCTTTTTATATAAAATACTTTTATAATGATTCAACCAGTTCGTTAATTACTCTAATCTTCGACCATATTGACAGAAACTCGTACATCCTAGTTTCAAGGCAAGGAAACAACCCAGTCCTAACTCCTAAGCAGAGATGAGCACGGATCAGGTCAAATTTTTAGTTTATCTAAAATTGATTTGAATATAAATAAATTAAACTCGATTTTGACTTGATCAAAATATTTTTTTTAAAAATCTAATCCAATTCGACACGAAAATAAATACCTTAAACCCACCCGACCTATAAAAAAATAATTTTTAAGAACTTATTATAAAAAAATAATTTAATAAATAAATTATAAATAAAATTAATTTTAAAGACCTAATTATAAAAAATATATAAATAGATGACTATTATTATAAATATCTTTAAAAATATAAAAAAATATATATATATTTAATCCCGAGTCAAGTTAAACTGGATATTTTTCACACTAACTGAATTCGATCCAATATCACTTTAAAAAACATTTAACCTGATTCGATCTTAATTTTTTAATAAAATATTCAACCCATTTTAATTAAGTCGGGTCAAAACCCGATCAAACCGAATAAAATGTTCCTCCCTATTCCTAAGATTCTACTGTATAATCTAACCCAGATTTTTGTCCCCTCTAATTATCTGATTAATACATGATTCGTGCTGACAACTAACATCGAACTTTGTGCATGAAATAATGTCACGGGAACACTTAATAATGGCAATAAAATAACAATGCGTCTTTAATGTATAGACTATTGTTTATTATATACCGACATGAGGGTAGTAAAGGAGGAGGAGGAGGATCTAATTAATCCAATATTTATTAAATGTGGGTATTATAATATCTGATATCAATTAATACCATTATATGAAAAATGTATAATATTTAAAAGAAGTATAATTCTTTTAGATGCAAATTGTCTGCTCTTTTTTATGTTTTTATTTATATTTCAATTTTAAATTAAATAATTTAAGTTTAGGATTTAAAATTTTAGGTTAAGGTTTAGTTAGGGTTTAGAGAATTAGAAGTATGGTGTATTTTTTAGGATGTAAGGTTTACGATGTAAGATATAGAATACAAGGGTTTAGAGTTTAAAATTGATTTTTTTAAAAAATTCAAAAGATGTATGAAATGAGGCATAGAAAAAGAAGCAAATGATTTTTGTTCGATTCTTCTAGTTCAAGTGATCAAAAATATTCTTTTAAAAAATGATTAAAAAAATAATTATTATTCTTAGAGGTTACAGATTCGAGCATCGATGATGTCAATAAAATAATAATATTTAATTACGATATTGTAACATAATTAATATGGATTTATGGCAATATTAATTTATGGTCACGATCCCTTGTCGGTTACTAAAATGCCATGCCTTCGCTTGCTTACTTCCCACTCGTTTGCCATTGTCTTCTCTTTCATTAAATTAAAATGAAATACTAATACAAGGAAAAGAAGGGACAATAATATGGGAAGATATTAGGATTAAATATTTAAAAAAATATTATTTATTATATTTTTAAATTAAAAAAATATTATTTAATTAATATTTATTTTTAAAAAAGTTTGAAAATATTTTATAATCGAGGACGGATGTATATCAGAGGGTGGAGGATGGATAATTTTTTTTTATATCTTTTAAATTTAAATGTAATTCGTGAACTATTTAAATATAAAATTTTAAAAAATAATTAAATAAAATAATCTACATCAAATTTATATTATTATTCGTGAATTATTTAAATATAAAATTAAAAAAATAATTACATAAGATAATCTCCATCAAATTTTTTTGCGCCCTGTCATATGTGAATTAAAAATATATGTACTATAAAACTCGAATATTTTCTACATATATAAAAGGGTATTCTTCTAAATTTAGTTTAAAAGATGTTATTCTTCTAAATAAAATATATAAAAAGAAATGTTACTCCAATTGAGCCATTTTTAATGACAAATATAATCAAAATAAAATGAAAACCAATTTTGACTAAAAAAATATTTATTATAATTTTTAAAATCTCAAATCAGTTTTAAAAAATAGGGGGGAGAGTCGTGGAGAAATTATATTATGGGAAGGTCTTATAACATGTCCATAGAATTAACCACTAAAACCTATATACCTAATCAATTTTTTATGTCATATTTTTTAAGTAAATTTTTATTTGAAAAATTATTTTTAAAATGAATAAACAGTAAATATGAATGAAGATTCATTTATAAAAATATAACATAAAAAAATAATGAGATAAATATTTTTTTAATGGTTGATCCTATAGATAATGTGATGAAATTTACGTATGATATAATTTTTCGAGAGTTGTGCAGATTAATTTATCTATTTTATATTATTTTGATTTGATTGACACATAACTTGTTGCTTCATTTAACACAGAATCTCTTTATATCATTCTGAGGATATAAGCCAAGAAAACAGGATTCAATCTCATAATTTATCACTTAAAACATATACAAGTCACACCCAATTCAAAGCACTAGCCTCTGTTTTCCCTTCAACAACAAGATGCTTAACATGAAAACATGGCTTATCAGCTTAGAGAGTTGATTTCCCCTTCATTTAATAATGGTGGTGATAAAAAGCAAAACTTTATGTTGGTACTGGAACTTGCCGAAGACCCCGAGAATCATGTCTTTTAATGTCAAGATTTTCATATGATCTCTCAGGATTTTCAGGAAAAAAAAAACTGAAAAAAACTTGGTTTGCATCGGATTCTACTAATAATCTGATATATAGTAATTGTAGCAGAAGATGATTTTGCAAAAACCCAGTCAATGGGTGATACCAGAAAACAAGAATATACAAGATATTTCTATGAATCATATCCACCATAATCAAAGCCATTGATAAGGTATGGGACCATCCATTGTTGAAAAAAAATATCAATGAACAAACGAGAAAGCGACATCTGGCACACATACCATCATCTTCACATGCCAAAGATCATATCATTCATGCATCAAACGACTGACTCCGGTCTTAAATAGTCCTTTTAACGAGCTTGGTTACTCACTCTGCTCACTACTCTGAGTCTCTGCTTTGTACAAGCAATGTGCTCTCCAAGTTCATTGCTTTCTTTTAGTCCCCTCCATGTTCTTCTGGTCTTAGCATTGTTTTTCCATGGAGGGTATTCATCATCTTCTTCATCTGTTCCGACTAAGATTGGGAAAGGGTATCGTTTGATCTTTGCTGAAGAAACCACCGATGGTGGATTCATAGGTTACCTTCAGGTCAAGAAAAAGAACAACATTTATGGCCCTGATATTCCGTTATTACAGCTTTATGTGAAGTGAGTGAAGTTGTCAATCTAAAGTTACAATTTTTTGCTTGTTTTGTATATACATTTCCATTGAATCGAAATGTGTTCTCTTTTTTACAGGCATGAGACTGAAGATCGTTTGAGGGTACACATAACTGATGCTGAGAAGCAAAGATGGGAAGTTCCGTACAATCTTTTACCAAGGGAACAGGCGCCGGCATTAAAGCAAACGATTGGGAGGTCGAGGAAGAACCCCATTACAGTGTCGGAGATTGCAGGGTCCGAGCTCTTATTCAGCTACACGGCTGACCCTTTTAGTTTTGCTGTGAAAAGGAAATCAAACGGGCAGACCCTTTTCAATTCCAGCTCTTATGGGTCGGATTCGTTTGGAGAAATGGTGTTTAAAGATCAGTACTTGGAGATTTCGACTCAGTTGCCTAAAGATGCTTCACTCTATGGACTCGGAGAGAACACTCAGCCCCATGGCATCAAGCTGTACCCAAATGACCCTTACACATTGTACACAACCGATGTGTCGGCTATTAATCTGAACACTGATTTGTACGGTTCCCACCCTGTTTATATGGACTTGAGGAATGTGGGTGGTGAGCCGTTTGCACATGCTGTTCTCTTGTTGAACAGCAATGGCATGGATGTGTTTTACAGAGGGAATTCCTTGACTTATAAGGTTATCGGTGGTGTTTTCGACTTTTATTTCTTCTCCGGTCCGACTCCCCTCACCGTTGTTGATCAGTATACCTCCTTCATCGGCAGGCCTGCTCCTATGCCTTACTGGTCTCTAGGTATGCTTTTACTTTCCCACTAACATTACCTTCAATGCTTTATGATGACTATAATATTAGAGTTTTAAGTGGAAAAGGTTAGATTTTGATGATTAATGTTGCATTAAAGAAACGATTTGCTGCATATAATCTAGAGAACTTTGGGTCCACTTCTTTATCTAATGTATTAAGATGGAGATTTTTTTATTCCCATTTTTTAATATGGTTAGGTGTATTGGTCCCATATCTGATTTACTTTAAGTCTCCATCTCTATGTCTTGGTCTAATAATTCTCTACAAAGCAACTCAACCTTTGTAGATCTAATGGATCTTTTTCTTTATCAATGATGAAATGGCTCTGGAAATTTTGGTCTTATGGAGATTGGTAACATCAATGATTGAAGTTTATAGTTCTTATTTTATTTTACTGTTGGATCCACCATTTAGTAAAAAAAGGCAACTTTTGGAATCCCCTAAAATTACTTCTTTTTTCCACATGAGCTGGATATGGAATGGCCGCCCACATCTTTAGCACAAAGCTGTGAATGTGATGATGAACCAGTAGGCCCTAACTTGATGGTAACCATAGGTGTTCACTAGATACTCATAAAGTTTGTGTCGACAGTGGTCCAAAGGTCGGTTAGAGTCCTTAGCCTGTGGGGTATTCAAAGTAAACTAGTGTTTGCTAGTTGCTACCTTCATGCTATAGCACCTTTTGTGTCGGTAGATGTATGAACAAGGTTAAAAACTTGTACTTTTGTGCCTTTCTACCCTCAAAAGGCACCATTTTTAATGTGACTTTCTACCCTCAATGCTTGGGCAAACACAGCTTACATGTGATGGATGCCCCCCATGATCTTGGCTAATGTGTTTGTATTTCAGCAAGTAGTTCAGTTAACCGAAACTTCCATTGTCAGATTTTGAGCTACTCTTGACAGGATGATACTTGAAGATTTTGTTAGTATCTTACTATGACCAATTGATATGAATAAAGTATATTCATTCTTTTTTGTTTTCTATAAATTTGAATTGCAGGGTTTCACCAATGTCGATGGGGTTACCATAACCTCTCTGTTGTTGAAGATGTGGTTGAGAATTACAGGAAGGCTGAGATCCCACTTGATGTGATATGGAATGATGATGATCATATGGATGGCCATAAGGACTTCACCCTCAACCCTGTAAACTACCCTCGTCCGAAGCTTCTTGCATTCCTGGACAAAATACACAGCAGAGGCATGAAATACATTGTCATTATTGATCCCGGAATTGGTGTTAACTCCAGTTATGGTGTATACCAAAGAGGGCTTGCCAACGATGTGTTTATTAAGTATGACGGTGAGCCTTACTTGGCTCAAGTGTGGCCTGGGGCTGTTAATTTCCCGGACTTCCTCAACCCCAAAACTGTTGCATGGTGGGGTGATGAAATCCGTCGTTTCCATGAACTTATACCGGTTGATGGGCTCTGGATCGACATGAATGAAGCTTCGAATTTCTGTTCCGGGAAGTGCAAGATTCCTAAAGGCAAACAGTGCCCTAGTGGGACTGGCCCTGGTTGGATCTGTTGCTTGGACTGCAAGAACATAACAAAGACAAGATGGGACGATCCACCATACAAGATAAATGCTTCAGGGTTGCAGGTTCCAATCGGGTTCAAAACTATTGCCACTAGTGCAGTTCATTACAACGGTGTTCTAGAGTACGATGCTCATAGTATTTACGGCTTTTCGCAATCCATAGCAACTCACAAAGCACTCCAAGGGCTTGAAGGAAAACGGCCATTTATATTGTCAAGGTCTACATATGTTGGTTCAGGAAGATATGCTGCTCATTGGACAGGTGACAATAAGGGCACTTGGGAAGATTTGAAGTATTCTATAACTACCGTGTTGAATTTCGGTATATTCGGGGTTCCGATGGTTGGTGCAGACATATGTGGGTTCTATCCTGCTCCAACCGAAGAGTTATGTAACCGGTGGATTGAGGTCGGAGCATTTTATCCGTTCTCTCGAGATCATGCAAATTACTACTCTCCAAGACAGGAGCTGTATCAATGGAAGACTGTCGCCAAGTCTGCTCAAAATGCTCTAGGCATGAGGTATAAACTTCTTCCATACCTCTACACACTCAACTATATGGCTCATACCAGTGGGGCACCAATAGCCAGGCCACTTTTCTTCTCATTTCCTGCTTACAAGGAGTGTTATGGCCTGAGCACCCAGTTCTTACTCGGAAGCAGTCTCATGGTGTCTCCGGTGCTTGAACAAGGGAAAACATCGGTTAAAGCACTTTTCCCGCCCGGTTCTTGGTACAGTGTCTTCGATATGACACAAACTATTGTATCAAAGGGACAGTACTTTACGCTCGATGCACCGTTGAATGTGGTTAATGTACATTTGTATCAGAACACCATACTACCAATGCAGCAAGGTGGAATGATCTCCAAGGAAGCTAGAATGACACCTTTCACAATTATAGTAACCTTCCCCGCCGGGGCTAGCGAAGCACAAGCTAAAGGCAACCTTTATCTAGACAACGATGAGCTCCCCGAAATGAAACTTGGGAGCGGGTATTCAACATACGTCGATCTATACGCTACGGTGAAGGAGGGATCGGTGAAGATCTGGTCAGAAGTTCAAGAGGGTAAGTTTGCTTTAGAACAAGGTTGGAAAATCGAGAAAGTAACCGTGTTGGGATTGAGTGGAAGTGTAGGCACATCCGGTCTCGAAATCAATGGAAGTCCTGTGGCTAATGGTGCACCCGACATCGAGTTGAGCACGGTCGAACAAATGCATTTGCAAGATGATGATGATGAAGATGGACAAGGCAAGAAGAAGTCTATAATGGTTGAAATTTCCGGTATGAACTTGTACGTTGGTAAGAACTTCGACATATCCATGAAAATGGGGACACAAGGTTGATTAGGATGTTGTCTAAATTGTGAACTATTTCCCCCCTTATGTTGAATTTTCTGTTACATTTTCATTGTTGATGATTTCATGTAAATCATTTTCCATGCAACCAAACAGAAAATAGGAAGCTTAAATCTTGATTGTATGCTTTTTAGGTTGTTGGTGGATGTTATGATTTGAAATGCAGTAATGCAAATTTGAGGTCTTCTATGTTATTATTCACTATTTAGTAGTTGTCAAGTGAGCTTTATTCGCATTTAATTTTCGATTAATTCCATTCAAAAATTAATTTCTATAAAGAAAATTCTACGATGAGTGTCGAATATCGTTGAATATTATTAAATTAATTAAAAAAATTAAAGATTAAATATATAATTAATAAAAGAATAATAAATTCAATATATAATTATTAATTATAGTTTGAGTACTTAAATTTTTTAATTTTTATTAATTAATTTATTAATATTTAACAATATTTAATGTTAGTGGTGTTCAACGATATTCAACGTCTGTTATAGACTCATCCTTTATTTAATTATATATATATATTAAACCGTAAAAAGGGTAACTCCATGATATATAATATCGAACATATTTTTATTAAATAAAAAAAATATGTTTTAAAAATTAATGTTAACATTCGAATCTAAATAAAATAAAATAATATAAATATTTTTAATTATTTGATAAATTAATAATCTTTAATATCGTGCATTTTAATAACATAATCCACCTCCTTTCTTGAGGTTTCTTCTTTTTATTATTATTGAAAGGTAAAATTTCATTTCAATAGTAATCCAAAAACATCAACGGAAAGAAAATCTTTTAAAACACAGAGGGAAAATGGGGCAGGAGACGGCAAATAAAACCGAATGAAAAAAAGGGAGAGGCCCAGCCCAACAAAAATTTTGTAAGATATAAACGATTAAAAAATCAAATTTTAAGTTTTAACTTTATATTTTAAATCTTAAAAATATATTTTATTTTAAATTCTTTAAATTTTAATTATAACTCTAAATATACTAAAAATTATATTTAAGACTTTAACTTTAAATATTTTAAATATTATTTTAAAATAATAAAATGTGTAACGTAAATTAATCTAAATTAATTATGTCCTAGGAAGAGATGGTAAAAGTTTTCGAAAGAGCAATAGAAAATAAAAAAGTTAAATAATAGTTGTTTATTAAAAGAGAGGGTGCTTTGTCACGTGACCATGTTCGCATCGAAATCTGCATCCGTGCAAAAATACAATAAAAAAATAAAATGAATAAAAGAAAATACAAAGAACGCTGAGACCTTGTTCCCTGTTGTATGACTGAGGTGATAATGAGTATGTCCGGTTTACAAGTTTTTTGGGTTTGATTTGGTTAAAGTTTGATTAAAATATAGTTTGGTTGAGCTAGACTCAAATTTAAATTTGATTCGAGATTTAAACGAGTCAAAACGAACTTAATTAAACTCTCATCGAAAAACTCATGAATAAGCTCTAAATAATTAATTATATATAAACATTTATATACATTAAAAATAATTTATTTAGTAAAAAATAATAAAATAATTGAGTATAAATCCACTAAAAATAAATTAAATGGAATAAATTAAATATTATCAACTAAAACAAATTTACAAAAGTACAAACAAATTTCGAGTCAAACCAAGTCCATTAAAACCAATAATATTATTTTTAAATCGAATTCAAACATAAAATTTTAAACTCAATGAATCTTAAACCGAACTGAATCTATATATTTATTTCTAAGCCAAATTTAACATGTCTCAAATTCAACTCGACTAATTATCACCTTTCACGCTTACTCAAGACTATCAAATATAGAATTTAAAAATAAAATAAAAAAAATCCCGCTTGCTGTCCATGGGCATTTGTCGTCACGAGTCACGTGACATTGCATATGCCGATGACAAAAAAAAAGCATCTTACGCATTTATACATACTACTCACATGACTGCATGCATGATGCATGTATGTTGACTAAAAGTAAAATTCCACAAATATTGCTTTTCTTTTTAACAAATATTATATTTATAAAAATCAAAAACAATATTTATTCAAGGCTTTTTAAGTGGAAAATAAAAAGTTAAAAAAAGGAAGGGGTGGGGATCAGCTACAGGCCAAGTCGGGTACGCAAGTGAAGATGAGTGGACCAAGGCGAGGTAGCTTCGTTTTCCCGCCAAATGAGCTGACGTGGATCCCACCGCCTATCCATTCCCGCCCAGAAAAAATCTTAACCCGTTACAAAGTCCAACATCGATCGACACGTGGAAAATGCGTTACAATTGTCGGACATTTGTATGGATTGGTGTACTTGGCGATGATGACGAGGATTAATATTATTAATGACGACAGAGACTCATTTTTTCTCAATATTTTATTAGGTAAAATTTAATTTTGGTTGGATTGTTTGAGTGGTTGCTAGGAGAAATTATTACATGCTAGTTATACTATCTAAGATATAATATCAATTAATTAAATTAATACATATTATTTATTTTTATATATATAAATATCGCCTAAATTATTCATTTTAATACTTTTAGTTTAAAAAAAATAAAAAATATATCAAATATTTTTTATGTTTTTTTTTATTTTTTAAATTTTTTCTTAATTATTTTTTTAAACCCTAAATCTCAATCTCTAACCTTTACCCTAATTTTAAGCCATAACCCTTAACCTTAACCCCTAAACTCTAATCTTAAACCTAAACACTAAACATAAACGCTAAACATAAATCCTAAACCTAACCTTAAACTATAAACCCTAACCCCAAATATATAAAGAAAAAGAAGAGTTTAATTAAAAAAATTTTGAAGAATAAAGAAAAAGATAACAGAAGAAATCTTTAATAATATTTTTTACTTTTTTAAATCAAAAAACATTAAAGTGAATGATTTTAACAGTATTTATGTGTAAATATAACATAGAAAAATATATGATGTGTATTCATTTTAATTGGTTGAATACTATATCTTAGGTGGTGGAAGAGAAATTATATCATGGGTAAATCCCACCACGTTATCCATGAGACAAACCAGTAAAATACACTCATCTTATTATTTTTTTCATGTCATATTTTCTTAAGTGAATATTTACTTATATTTACTGTTAAATTATTTTAAAAATAATTTTCGAATAAAAATTTACTTAAAGATATAACATTAAAGAATTAATAAAATATATAATTTTTAATAATTGATCTTATAAAAACATAATGAGATTTACTCATAATATAATTTCTCGCGCCGAAACAGCCTCATATAATAATTTTTCGGTTGTTAGGATGCAGATATTGATGACGTGGCATCTTGAGATGTTTCCTTCACCGACAACTCGGCCTTTCGTAATTTTAGATGAAAGCTACGATTGACATTTGGCAATCCTCTAAGATTTCGTTTTTAGATGTTATTTTTATCGTATTACTTAAGATCTTAACCTATAGAGATGATTTATTTTTACTATTTTTATGTCATAATGACTTAAAAAAACATTTTTAATTTAATTCGCTGTTATAAAAATTTATTCAATACATCAAAAAATATATGTTACGACTTATTTATCAAAATCATATGTATAACAAAATTACAAATTTTAAAAATTATAAGAACCATAAAATATTATTCTTTTATTAATTATTATTTACTTAATAGAATGATACATTAAATCTTTTAAAACAGTTTAAAGATCAATATAGATCAAAACTCTTATTCTATAAAAAATTAAATTTTTATTTATATAAGTTAATTATTATTTTCTATAATAAATTTTTATAATATCTAATTTCAAATAATTGATCGTTTTAATTTTTTAAATACATTTAAATTTTATTATCCAATAATCAATGGGTATAATTATTCTAAAAATTTGCCGAAGCTGTTAAATGAAATCCTAAAAAAATAAATGGAGAAACAGTGGTAGCTGCCGGGTTTTTTTTTTTTCTGATAAAGTGAATTAAACGTGTAATAAGTATAACTACCAAGAAAAATATTAAATATTTATAACGTGTTATATTTTAATTTAAAATAAAATATTAAAGATTAAATTAATTAAAATTATAAAATTTAAAATAATTATTCAATATATATATTTTAAACCGATATTTTATGTAAAAATCTAAATAAAGGGAGTGGAAAAAGGAAATTAAGAAAAAAGGGAAAGGTGGAGGAATCGTAGACCATAGAAAAATTGTGGTGAAACGAACTCTACTCACCTCAGTGGTAGTATTGTAATTAACTAGACTTCCAAGCCCGAATGCTACGGGAATCCGGTGGTAAACGCCAAGAAAATCCTTCCTGATACGTTGCCGAATCGCGGCGCTTCGTTTTATACCCCAGTAAAGCTTACAGACATTAGAATCTCCATTCCCACTCCAACAATCCACGCGTGGATACAACACGCCACCATCCGGACCATTCCCGAGGCGCTAAAGTACTACCGATCGCTGATGCAAACGTTGTAAACCACTCGCGAGTGGCAAGTGTTAGTTAAGAAAACCTCGTGCAAATAAATAAAATAAAATAAAAATTAGGGCAAAACATGATACGCATGACATGATATGATGGGTAATAGACATCAGACATGTCATGCATTGGTGGGATATTGCATGACAGCTCATATATATTTTTTATTTCCATAAATAAATTCAATTTTACCTTTTTTCCTTTTTAATTTTTTAATAAACATTATATAAATTCTCTTAAATGCCAGTTTTACACCGCTCTGCGTGGTAAAAAGGTAAATGGCCTTAGAAGAGAAACAGAGCAGCGGAAGAAAAAGAGAAAGCGCCGTCTAGGTTGAATAAAATTAGAAGAAAATCCAGATTCAGTCTACACGCAGAGGAGGTAATGGAAATATTAAATTTATTACATTTTAATTTGGGTTTTCTTTTTATAATGTTTTCTTCCATTGAGATTTGTGTTCTGGGTTAACCTCGCTGTCTGTCATAGTTTTTTACACTGTTTTTCACTCTGCTGTTGCCTGTTGTGTCTTACCTTGTGGTCTATATTACTGTTCGTAGCAAAGCGATAAGGGCTTGTTTTTGCTGGATTTTGTTAGCTTATAGATTTTCAGAGAGAAATATCGTAGCCATAGATTTCTAATCCCTTTTTTCTACTAGATCTAGTAGAATCTAAGACCCTTTTTTGGTTTTTGAGAAGGTGAAGAGGTAGAGTTTGGGGGATTTATTGTGATCGTTTCTGTCTTCTCTCTTCGGTGGTGGTTTCCGTTTCGCTTGCGAAGAGCAGTAAGGGAGGCTGATTCGTGGATTTATGTCGGCTGAGTTTGATCTGGCTTTGATTGGGGCTCAGTTGCAGCTCTGCTTTTCATCTACAATTTCTATCTGCGCACGATTGTTCTTCACCGCTTTGTTGGCTGTTTCTTGCATGATTCTCTGCTTCTTCAGGCAGAGACTGAATCTCGTGTTACCGTCTGTTTCGATGCGTTTGAGGCCAAAAAAGTATGTTAAAACTTAAACCCGTCTGTTGGATTTTTCATCTGAATCTGATTTTTCTCTGGGTTTTGATGTTGGATTGTTTTGTTTTACGTTTGCAGGACTTGTTCTGGAGTTGTTTGTTTTGGAGGATTCCATATAAATCGACGAGTTTTCTACCTTTTCTTGTTTCTTAGAGGGGCTCATACTTGATACTAATACTGGTTTGAGAGTCTAAAAAGATTTTGTTTACCTTTTTTTCCTCTTGATTTTTGTTTTCCATCTTCTCCTCAGTTTTCGGGTGTTTTGAGGGGGGGTTAGCTGAGTTTTGCCCAGTTTTGTTTTCAGAAAATGTTAATCCATCAAAAACAAACCATGAAACTAAGTAAATCATGCAGAAAGACCAAGAAAACTGAATCCATCATGGCTGAAGAAGCCTTGATGTGTAGGAAAGTTCGATTCATCTTCCATGATCCTTATGCGACTGATTCGTCTTCCAGTGAAGACGAATCCAATGAAACTGTTGCTCGGAAAGTCCCGAAAGGAAAGCGTGTTGTCCGTGAAATCAGAGTTCCTGTTTTGGGTTTGGCTTCACAGGTAAAACCCCTTGAATCTGAGTCTTCTTCTCAAGACAGTAACTCTAAAACCCCGACCAGTCGGAAAAGGGTTTTGAGTAAACCCCTTGAAGACAAGAAGTCTCCGGTTGCTAGAACAAAGAAACCTGTTGGTGTTCGTCAAAGGAAGTGGGGCAAGTGGGCTGCTGAAATCCGGCATCCTCTGAAGAAAACCAGGATTTGGTTGGGTACTTACGACACTCTTGAAGAAGCAGCCAAGGCTTATGATGCTAAGAAGCTCGAATTTGAGTCTTTGGCCTTTGCTGCTTCCTCTGCCTCTGCTTCAGTTTTGTCTGAGAAAACCAATGATCTTTCATGCTGCGCTGCTGCCTCCGAGGAGTCCCAGAGCCCTTTGTCGCATACTTCTCCATTAACTCACGAGGTGGATGCTTCCACTTCCGTTGCAGCCTCGAACAACCATGATGTTTGTGGTGATGCCAACAACGATGATTTTGATGCCAACTTGGCTGACATACCGATTCCTGATCTCTGTTTCATTGACGATCCATTATTTTCCGGATCAGTTGGCCAAGAACTCAACCTAGACGCTGAAGCTGGTGACTTTCTATTTGTCAACGACTTTGGCATGATGCTGGAGGACTACTGCAGCATCGAAGACCTCAGTTTTTGTGGCCTCGAAGCCAATGAACCCAGCGAGCTACCCGACTGTGATTTCATCACCGATGACTTTCTTCTCGACGAAGTTGCCTCCCCCCTCAACATACTTTGCCCATAAGTTTTGCAGTTAGAAGTTTAGTATTATCACTTTTTTAGCAGTTAATCTATCTCAGTGAACTCTGCAAGATGGGTTCTTACTGGTTTTTTTTTTTTTTGAGTTTCCCGTTCGTGTTTTATCGAGTCTAAACCTAAATGAGCCTGAGTAATCATCGTCCCCTTGGGTTTTCTTGTGCTGTAGAGCCGTCCTAAGGGAAGTAAAATCTATCTGGTAAAGTGCTTGATCTTTCAAGCACAAGTGAAGCTGTTTTTCTCTTCATTCTCCCATGTTTTAAGATTCTATATTTATGGAACTAAGTTTTGTCATTTCGTATTATTTTGCTTGATTTACTTTATAATACGATAATGGTTTGGTTTAACAGTTATATATTAAGCTAAGTGTTAAAAAATATGTTAAAAATCATTAAATTTGGTTAATAAAATTCGAACACCTAGTAAATAAATTTGGTTGAGCTTCGATGGTTGGAGGGTGAAAATTATTGAATATTGAATATTGAATATTGAATTGTATCTTATATGAGAAGTGAATCACTAATGTGTAGAGAATATTTAACGTAATTTGAGAGTTTGATTAATATTTTTTTTGGATTTTTAAGGAAAATTAAAATTTAAAAGAAATTATCTAATTTGTTGATAATTTTTAACGACACATTAATAAAATAAAATATTAAATATTTATTAACTTGAAATATAATTTAAATATTTATTTATTAATCAAGTTTAATTGCTATTTACAAATCTGCCAGTTTAAATAAATGTTAAAAAATTGTATTTATTTCTCAGATTTTTTGAAACAGTTACAATGATATATTTATTGTACTGTATTGTTAGTGTTCAAATTTATTATTAGGGTTGGATCTAAGGGATATTACGAGTATAATTGTACTCTTTAAAATTTTTAAATTATCTTATATTTTATATATTTATTTTTTATTTTAATTAATAATTTAATTTTATATCCCTAAGCTCTTATAATTTCACACTCCTCATATTTATAATATACTTTTTTTTTAGCTTGCATTTATTAAAAATTCTGAATTTGTCTTTATTTATAATCTTTAAAAATAATAATTATTTTTTTAACCACCAAGACAAAGTATTATTCGGACCCTTCGTTATTGCGAAAAGGGAGTCTGTGGATCTTGTAGTTGGGTTTGAAATTACATCTACCTAATGCTTTGATTCCAAGGAAACGGCTGAGTTGATTTCTCTGTAGAATGTCGAGTGGGAAGCAAAGGTGTGGAATCATTCTAGAAACAGACCAATGGAAACTCCATTTTTCTACAAACAACAATAATTGATTCTGATAATATGTCTACAGACATCTGTATAAAATGAAGGAAAACATATTCGAATAAACTCGATTAATAATACTTAAATTAACTCAAAAAAATATCACATTCCGATCACGAGCAAGTGACCTAAATCTTGTGCAGACATCATTAGAATTAAGACCATGCTTAAGGTTTAAGCCTAGGTGATATCATTTTTTTGGAATGTCTAAGGCGTAGAGTTATGTTTAATCTTTTATCTTAAAAGATACTAATCATCGCATTAGACATTTTTAAAACTGCATTAAACCTGTTGTGAAAGTTCCTGTCCCAAATGTACTAATATTCCACTAGTAATAGATATTCTCTTCAACTTTAAATTAAATATTGACCGATGGTTGTGAGTTGGGTAGACATCTCTTTAATGTTCCCTGTCCTAGTAGTTAGTCGGGTTTTGCCTTTGAATATATCTTTTGATAGTTACATTTAATGTTAATATTTTAAAATATATTCAAATAATATATTTATTTTAGATTTTTAAAGACCATCACTTCTTCAATACATATTTTGTAGTGAGAGTGAGACCAGATTCTGATTAGGACGTAAACATATGCAATTATTTTTAATTAAATAATTGATTAATTAGTGACAAGGATTTGTTTTTTTCGTTCGATCGCAGCCCTTGCCACGTGGGTCCGGCGAAAATGGAACGGCGGAGCCCACTTCGCGCAAATTGCTCCACTTTCCATCTTTTAAGTCAATGTTTCTCCAAGTCATTCATTGCTCATTAGAAACCCAAGACAAATCATACTTCCATTTTTCTTTTCTCTCCAATTATTGCTCGGACTTCGTAATTATTTTAATTACTACAAAACCATCGTCAACATATTTTAATTATTTTTTTATAATTAATATTAATTAATTACTTTGTCCGACAGTAATTTTAATGGCTCGATGCATATGTATTGTTTTTTCCAGAATTTAATACTAAACTGTCCTCAACGATTTGATATTTTAAAACTTAGATTTCAAACATGGGATGGGGTGACAGCATTTGTATTTTCATATTGTTTTCTTGAGCAAATACTGTTTACATGTAATGTGTTAGTGTATAATATTCTTTAATAAATCAAATAATTTTTTTTTATATAAATGTTATTGAATTTTTATTAGATTTATAAAAAAATTATAATTATATCGTAATTAAGAAATAAAATAATTGAAATAAATAATTTAAAAAATTGTATAACCCAAAAATAAAGAAAAATAAATTTTTTTATAAAAATAAGCATACCAATAAAATTCAGAAGTGTTTCCTGAATCACTCTCTCTGTCAAAACGAGACACATAATGAAGGAATAATGAGTTGTAGGCGATCCAAATTGTCATGTAAAAAGTACCGTCACTCAAGATTGATTTCATCGACAAACAACCATCAATCGAATGATGGTAAATCTTTTTAAGTGATCATTGATAAAAACATAAATAAAAAAATAAACATCGATTAAATCTATGTGTAAATAACAATTGATCGATAGAGTATGCTGAAACATGTTACAAAGACAAATGAATTAAATCACAAAACAAAAACATATCATGAAGACATAAGAAAAACAAGTCACAAAAATAAAAAAAAAACATGCTATAAAAACAAAGATTATTATTAAAAACATAAATAATAAATAATAAATTTGATAATTAATAATTAATATTAAAATTAACTATCGATCATCGATAAAAAAAACTAATCAAAATATAGAATAACTAAAAAAATTCACAAAGAAAAAGGAGCGGGTTTTTGATTGAGAATTATAAATGAAATAATCAAACGATATTGAATATAAATTCATATGGTTTTTAAATTTATATGGATACAGTTCATTAAAATATTTAATATATATATATATATATATTTTTAGAAAATGATGAAAATAATATTAAAAAAAGAGAAAAGGGAGAAAATCTTAACCGACTTTTTTGCCATATTAATTCTACCTAATTTCCACCACACTTAAGTTCCCCTAAATTAATAGCATAATATCTCTAATTAAGAACGGACGTAAAATTTCAGAACAAAAATAAATATATAAAATAAAAAATAAATTTATTAAAATTTAAAGTACAAAAATAAATTTTAATATAAAACCTATAAATAAAATTAATTTTTAAAAATTATATAAAAATTTTAAAATTTTAAAAGAACGATTAATCTCTAATTTTTCCGTCCATCCCTATTTATAATATGTTGAGTTAGGTTAGTCTGATTAAACAATTAGATGGAAACCAGTCGAGATTTGGTGATTATATCTGTTAATGATCCACACTAATTATTTCCATAGGGACAATTAAAATTTGGTTGAGTAGCTTGTAAGCGACGGCATATGACACATAGCACATAGGTAGGGTTAGGTTAGTTACTAGTAACTCAGTTGACTCAAGACTCAAGTTATCAGTAGTATAATTTTGTTACTTTAAAAAATTATTTAAAAATAGAGATAACATCAAAAAAAAATAAAATAAAATTTATATTCACCATAGTTGGATGTTGTATTTACTATTTTTGAATTTTAAAGTATTTTTATAACAATTTATTTATGATTTATATTTATTAATTATCGCTAACAGTATTTATAAAGCGAGTAAATCACCGATCACGAGTTAAATAATATTTAATTTATTTTTTGTTAAATTTAATTTATTTCTTTTTAAGCGTATTCAAAATTTATCATATTTTATAAATAAAAAAATAATAATACTATATGATGCTTAATATTAAATGTAAGTTAACAAATTTAGTTAATATATATATGTATATATATTATAATCAAAATAATAATCTATAAATTAATAATTGTTATTTAAATTTATTTTTGAATGAAATGATTTTAAAGTAATTATTAATATATATTTTAAAAAACTAATGATATTGTAAACTTATCGAATTGAGTTAAATTTTGATTGATTCAATTTATTAAGTTTTTTTAAGATCTTAAATCGAATTTAATTTCTAAACAATAAATTTTAGACATTTGTATTTTTTTTTTGACCAAAATACATGACGAAGTTATACCTAATTAATTGCTTTGGGCTGTGCACGTGTTCATACCCAAACAGCCCAACATATATGAATATATTACATTAGAGAAGGAAAGCCCAAACTTGAATTAACCTTTTTCTATCCATTTTATGGAATATTTAAAATTAAGATAACTATTTCTTTAACAATGTGAATTATTAATTTTATAAAACTTGAATAAAATATGTAAATCATAATAAATAAAAAATTATATTATGGGCAAGTTCCGTCAGATGTCCATGGGACTAATCATTAAAAGTCAATCATCTCATCAATTCTTTCGTGTTATATTTTTCTCAAGTGAATCTTCACTTGAAAAACTGTATAACCCCCAATTTAGACCTAATTTCTTAGATCGAAACTTATGAATCAAGTTACGAAAACTTTCCCCTCAATTAAGTAACTTAGATTTAATAATTTCAAAATTAGAGTTACTTTAGCAAATTGAAAAAACGAATTAGGAATATCAATTTTACAAATATGAATACTTAAAATAAAATCCAGTAAACAATAAGGCATCTGAAAATAGTTTCGTAAAAGCATGCATTCAATAAATTCTAAATCAAAATATCACGTGGTCTGAAAACATGACATATTTCATAACAGATAAAATTATTAAACTGAAATAATTAAAAGAAGATCATACTGAATATTAAATTATCTGAATTTTGTACGAATTATTTCAAGTATCAGTTCGCCTATATAGGTATGAGAATCTGAAAAACAGACTAAAGAGGTGTTACAAGCTATTTTTAAAGTGAATTAACAATAAATATGAGTAAAAATTCACTTTAAAAAATATGATAAAAATTATAAAACAATTTAATAATTAATCTTATAAATATCGTGGTGATATTTACTTATAATATAATCTCTAACAAAGGAGAGTTGAATATGCACACCATATTTACATATAAAGATATAATTCGGTTATTAATTTGATAATTAATTTTGACATTAGTTTTTTTAGTATTGTAGACGCATTTACTATTTTTATTATTGTGCACGAAATTAAAGATATATAATGATTTAAAATTTAAGGGATAAAAATTAATATTTATATTTAAAAATTAGTTTAAGATTCAAATTTTGTGTGTTAAAGTTAAGAATTTAAGGTTTAAATCTTAAATAGAAAGAATTGAGTAAATTTTTTTATACACCTTAGGTAAAAAAATATAATCCTTTAAATTATATATAATTAAATATCTATAAATTTGCCGTATCACAATTAAAAAATAATAATTAATAATTGATGTATAAAATTTAGTGAGTAAATTAAATATTTAAAATTTTGGCTTTTATTAATAAATATTATAAATAATTTTAATATTTTAAGAAATAGGGTGTATTGAGGTATGTTTTGAGATATGCGACGAAAATTATAGTACAAGAGAAAGTCCTCACCTATAAATAACGAGTTTAGTAAAAATATCGATGACGATTTTACCCAAAATTATACATTTTATATAAATCTCAAAATATATCCTTAATATATTCTATTTTTCCAAAATTTGTTTGGGATTATAATATTCTTTAGAAAAGGTTAAAACTTGATCAAAATAGATAGGGGAGTAGATTTATTATAGAAAAGGAGAAAAAGAGAGAAAAAAAATTGAAATTACAAAAAATTGGCTATAAACGGCATCGTTTTATTGGAAAGGGCTAAAGGAAACTGATATCAAGCTAGCTTAAAATAAAAGGGCTATAGCAGATTTAAAACGTAAACTCAAATCGATCGAATTAGGAAACTAGATCTCCATTTTCCCAGGCCCCAAACAATTAAGAAGAGTGAAAAAGGAAAGCTCGTCAGCATTTGATCTCCGATCAGGTAATTGCTTCTCGATATTCCATTTTTTCGATAATCATATTCCTTTTCTATTTCTTACCAAATGCAAATCGTTCAATCGCACTTTTGTTATTGAATTTCTTTTTTCGGTTTTTGAATTATATAGATTGGTTTTCCTTGGTTGTAAATATTAATGATTTCACTTAATCCAGTTTCCTATCAGGAATTGTAAGAGTTCTCAGCTTTATCCAGTTTACTAGATTTTACTTCTGTGATTTCACTTAGTTGGAATTATTATTTTTATTATATTTTACTTGAACTGTATTGTAAACTTAAAAGGTTAAATTACAATATAAATTGAAGACTTAAAGGGCAAGGATTTTTCGGTGAAGGAAAGTTGGTCTAGTTTAGGTTATTTTAGGAAGATCAGTTTTGTTCATTTGGTTTGGTTGCATTTACAGTTAATTTTACTTGAGAGTCTGAGCTTGAGTGAGAAACTTGATTGATTCTGAAAGAGAAATAACCATTAGTTGTCTGTGGTATGATGACATTCTTGTTTTTATAATAAAACCTGTTTCTAGAGTAATTGACTTGTAAAGTCTGTTGCAGGAGCTGATTTTGGTGGAAACAATGAACTTTCTTCTGCCACGATCCAATCAACAGGGAACACCAGAACCAATTCCAGTACAGGAAGATACGTCTAAGTCATCTTATGTTCCTGAATCCGTGACAAGTTTGGAAAGGCTTATATCAGAAGATCCATTTCCCGAGTATCCCAAGGCTGAAAGTCATGGACATGGCAATGGATTTTTAGGCAAGAATGCTGATGTTGCCAGCGATAAGAATGCTTCTGTCATCCCGAGCCACACCGATGTTCGTGAGGAAGATGGATGGATCATTATACCACATAGTAAGTGGAAAGAACAAATTCTCCACTAAAGCCAACTAAATCTGCAAATTTTTGTTTGATAATTCTTGATTTGTGGTAGTTTTTCCCATCTCTTCTTACGGTTTTATTGATTGTTTTTTTACTTATTTTCGTTCCCTTTTCTCTTCTCCTTGTTCCTTTTAAAAAAGTTAATTTTGTAAAATAGTGATTTATTTCGAAATATAGATCTTTGCTTCGAGTGTATGACCCCATAGTGTGCATTGAGTCGATCTAATTTTAACATCCAAATTCGAAATAATTGAGGTCGTGGAGAAAGCCAATGGCCTGATGTTTGTTTTAATTGCTTATTTATGACGTCTGGAAATTAGACTGAGAATACAGTAATCACTGAAACATGAGAGTTAAATGTACCGAAATTTGATGGTAGAAGAAGTTGTTTTTGGTGATCTAGCTGGTTAATAAATATATTTTGGTAGACTGTGGTTTTAACTATAAAGTCATTGGTATGACATAGAACTGTGCGTGCGATGGCTTGTTAGATTCTTAAGGTTTATAATATTGGTGGAATTATTTTGAGAGTATTTCAACTTGATAGTAATTTCCTGATATTTTGTATCTCCCTGAAGTTTGTGTTGGTCAGTGCAATTATTGGTATTTCTTTGTTATATACTAATCTTGGTACGCTTCTCTAGAAGTTCTCCCTGATGATTGGAATCATGCACCAGACGCACACTCATTACGTTCCCTGGATCGTTCTTTTGTTTTTCCTGGTACCTTTTTACTTCTCAACCTCTTATTTCTTCAAGATTTAGAGTGCAGTTGTTCTGCATTCACTTGGGAAATATTCTGTTGGAACCTTGACATCTTTCATGTTTTCTTTCTCCAGGTGAACAAGTACATGTTCTAGCATGCTTATCAGCGTCTAATCAGGAAACAGTAATTATTACCCCGTTTAAAGTTGCCGCAGCGATGAGTAAAAATGGCATGCGAAAAGGTGCTGAGAGACAAAAAGGCAACATGGAGGGTGAGAAAAAATCAGTGGTAGGAGGAGAGGAAGTGAGTCAAGGTGGTGCGGTAATGGATCAGAATGATGAGAACTTGGAGAAAGAGAAGATCGATCCAGCAAAACATGTCTATGATAGTGAATCATTTCTTAGAATGGAAAACCAGAGAAGACAGACTGAAACACTATTAAAAAGGTTTAGTAACTCTCATTTCTTTGTTAGGGTTGCAGAACGGAGTGAGCCTCTGTGGTCGAAAAAAAGTGCTTCTCAGACATCTTCTGATTCATCTGAAATGGATAGTCAATGGTCTATTGGAAATGAAACCAAAAACACTGTCAAGAGTGTATCTAGTCTGACTGCAGTTATTGATAGAGGAAACTTTGATGCCAATGTTTCTGGTGGAGTAGCTAGAGGTACTGCCAAGTGTTGCTCTCTTTCCAATGGAGATATAGTGGTAAGCATTACTGAAGAATTATATTGTTAATGATATTGTTTTCTTATTTGCTTTGACTTTGGATAAATGCGGGAGGCATTTGTACTTAATTTTTTTAGCTGATAGTAATAAGTTAATTGTCTGTTTTGCATGCAATGTTATTGTAAAAGCTGCTTGATAGTTCTGTCCGATTATGTTGGATGTGTGTTATTATCAGCATGGTAAATATTCAGCTAGGTGTGGTAATTGCAGCGCGCATAAAACTCAGACTTACCTAGGGATGAGAATGTCAAGGGGCAGTGTCAGTGACATATAAAAGTAAAGCACTCTGTGCAACCGGCTCTGCCTCTTTCTTGAACCATCCTTTCCGTCTTGCCTCCAACTAGAAGCTAAAACAGTTTCCAATCAACTATTGTAAAAAACTGGAAAGAATCTACCTTCCTATCCCCAAAACTGTCCCTTTTTCTGACTAGAAATCTTTTAATTACAATGCTACAGTTAATTGAATTTCATATTGGAAAAAGATAATGTTGGTGTTGGTTATGTCATGGAGAGTGTGAAACCTTGCTGCTTGATATCAAGATTTGCTGATGTTACCAGTAGTCACAGGTTTGAGTTCTTGGATGCTATTGTGAAAAGGGTTGATAACTTGGAGAAATATAAAAAGTAATTACAGGTAGGATATTCCTACCTTGTCATTTGGAGGCTTGCTCATGAGGGCTTCTTCTAGCCACCCTAAACGGCAATGCTAGTCATGTAAACTGAATTTGATGGAATCATACTTTGTATGCTACCTTTTACAAGTTGGCCGCTAGCATGTTCATCTTCCTAGGCACTCCCCCTAAAAATATACTCAAGGAAATTTATTCAAGTTTTTCATTGCTTTCAATTAACTATTATCTTTCTCTTATTCTGCAATCAATTGCACAAGCTTTTGGATGCAATACTTCTGTTTTGTTTCGTGATCAATTGTTCTAGTTGGCATATTGAATCAACTATTTCCTTTACTAGGTGACTTGTCGATTCAGACTAATGATTCTCTTTCTATTTGTCTGTTTGGAATGATGCAGGTACTTTTACAAGTAAACGTTGGAATTGGTTTTCTCGAAGATCCTGTCATTGAAATTCTTCAATTTGAGAAATTTCAGGACAGAAACCTGTCTGAGAATCAAAACAACTTAGTTTATGCAAATCACGACCCATGTGGAGAACTGTTGAAATGGTTGCTTCCCGTGGATAACACACTTCCTCCACCTTCTGCTTTATCTTCTCCTCATTTAGGTCCTGGTTCTGGAATTGCTAGCCCATCTCAAAGAATTAGCCCATCTGCCTCCTCTGGTTCTCAGCTCTTTTCTTTTAGTAATTTAAGAAGTTACTCCATGTCATCACTTCCTCAAAGTGTTCCTCCTCCCCGTGGACATATTAAAGCCCAAAGTTCTAGAACCTCATTTGACCTTGATGAGGTGGATCATTACTCATCTCAAAAGACTTCGAAGAGTCAAAGGACAGTGATTGAAGAGCTTTTATCTTTTCGGGGTGTATCACTAGAGCTGGAAAGATTTTCTGTCCGTTGTGGGTTACAAGGAATCCATATCCCCGGAAATAGATGGAGGAAGAAACTTGAAATAATTCAACCTATTGAGATACGTTCTTATGCTGCCAACTGCAATACAGATGACCTTCTTTGCATTCAGATAAAAGTAAACTCTAGTGCTTACTATATGTGAATACGAGATATATATGAACTGTTTCTATCGACTCTCTGGGGCCATGTTCACTAGATTTTTTTTATTCACCTGTGTTGCTATCTTGCAGAATGTTTCTCCAGCACATATACCGGATATTGTTGTATACGTAGATTCTATAACAATTGTTTTAGAAGAGGCTTCAAAAGTTGGACCACCTGCTTCCTTACCAATTGCATGTATTGAAGTTGGAGACGAGCATAGTTTGCCAAATCTAGCTCTCAGGTTGTTTTCACTCTAGGTATCTTAATTTGCTTCGAAGTGTTCTTTAACATTTAGTAGTTTAGCATGATGATTAAGGTGTAACCCCCCCAAAGGAAAAATATATCCATCTTTTGTTTCTGTATTTAGTCATGCTTTCCTAGAATATATGGCATAATGTGCTGAGTATTTGATGAGCAACTAGACCAAATGGTTGCAGAATATTAAATAGGAATTTCACAACAAATGGTTCCATGCCTGAGGACTGCCTTTGAAGGGTATACATATATTTGGAAGATGCAGTTATCTATATCTTGGTGTGTGTTTGGAATTAAGGTTTAGAATAACTGTATCTACCATCTCATGGGTTTATAAGTGGGAAGAGCTGTCCATTCCCTTGAGTTTATTGATGGTTTCTGTTGCAGGAGGGGTGAAGAGCATTCTTTTATTTTAAAACCAGCTTCTTCAAAGTGGAAGAACCTTATAACTTACGGAGAAAAGTCCAAGTCATCCGGTTTGAAACCCCTTTTGAAGACATTCAACCAAAAGGGGAGTACTTTGACTGATAATCAGTATGCAATTATGGTATCATGCCGTTGCAACTACAGTGGTATGTACTTCCATTTCTCTTAGTTCACAGCATCATCTGGAAAGCTTTGCATTAATTACTTGTTCTAACTATTAGCATATCTTCTTTTACGTTAAATATAGAGTCTAGGTTGTTTTTCAAGAAGTCAATTAATTGGAGACCGCGTATTTCAAGGGATCTTATGATCTCTGTCGCGTGCGAAATGTCAGAACAATATACTGGATCAAGTGAAAGATCCACCCAGCTTCCAGTTCAGGTTTTATTCCATCTGATTCTCACTCTCTTTCGCCCTCACATGCTCCTTATATATTAATCTAACCATGGCAATTCTTATTCCACTGATGTGATTGTCAGGTCTTAACTCTTCAGGCTTCAAATTTGACACCTGAGGATCTAACTATGACAGTTCTTGCTCCAGCCTCCTTTACCTCACCTCCATCTGTAGTATCCTTGAATTCTTATCCGGCCACCCCAAGGAGCCCGTTTCATGGTTTTCCAGCCTTTGCAATGATTTCAAGTAGCGAGAGGCATGGTAGTGCAATTCAGAGACTTGGTTCGATGCCCACTGTATCAGAGAATCAGAAACAGAACCGTGATGCTAGGACTAGGTTTACTTCTTTCGATGAACAATCGACTCCAGTAGCTGATTTCATTCCGACTTCTGATTTGGGATGTACTCATCTCTGGCTGCAGAGTAGAGTACCACTAGGGTAATGTATCAAACTTAGAATAAATCATTGATATCAATTCAAACTTTGAATACATGAATGATATCAATTCAATCGATTGCTTCAGACGTGTTCCTGCTCAATCTACGGCTACCATTAAGATGGAGCTGCTCCCGTTGACCGATGGTATAATAACTCTGGACAGTTTACGGATTGATGTCAAGGAGAAAGGTATCCATCTGTTTTATTTTATTTATGATTTTCCTTACAAGTGGAATAATGAAAATGTTAGAATTTGTGTTGTGGGATCGATTTATGGTTTAATATTTAGCCATGCAATGATCTCGATGCATCCCATATCCATGTTTGACATTAAAATAAAACTCCGGTGAGCCGTGAGTGTCACTAGCCACTAAGATGCTTGCCAGTTTAGGATCAAATTGTATTTAGACTTCAGTGTTCTCTCCTCTTCAACCATAATGTAGTTTTACATATTATGTTTACATTTACTTGAGCACATTTTGCAGATCTTGTTCATTTCATTCCAGTTTCTTCGTTTTCATGGTGAATCCTTTTGTGATGCAACAGGCTGTACATATATCCCGGAGCGGTCACTGATGATAAACGCGACTTCAAGCATCTCCACGGGGATTATTTAGGATCGATTGCATATCGTGTTTCTAATTTGACTTCAAAGCATGATTCATTCTGTTACCCGGTATTCGGCTTCTACTGCCATATTGTGCAGAATCCTTGGAACCAAGGTGGATATCTTTCCTCATTGAGCAGAAAACGAAGCTGCGTTGCCAACTCGTCCGAACAACACAGCCGATGATGATTTCTTGTAAGCTGCAATCTTCACTATATCAATTTTTTTAATTTACCGTCTTCGACAGTAAAGAAACGTTCTTTGTATCTATCTAGAGGTGTGAAAGTGTTATCAATTTGAAGAAAACCAGAAGATCAGAGTGCTTAATAGATACTGAAGCCATACATAATACTTTATTAGGATTTCAAGACACAACTGCTGTAACTCACTGAGTTCATTCGTTAGCTCCAGTGACTTGAAGTTTGCAGATTTCCTGTTATGCAAATTGTTTCATATCACAAAAGAAAAACCGTCCCTTCAAAACTCAATTCGTATTAATTGAACAATGTAGATCAGATATCGATGATTATACAAAAAAACACAAATAATTTTTCGACTATTATTTTGTATGATCGAAAAAAAAAATCAATGCACCATCTAAATGTGAACCGAATTGCATTGTTGGGACCCTTGGAAAAGTCTATAACAATGACCCCCAAACAACCATCCAATTATGAACAGGATGCCACTCATATTATTTCTTACATTAGGATAAGATTATGATATTTTCTGGTTTCATACTGTTATGCCACTATTCACATATAATGTTGGGATAAAATTCAACGTACAAATAAATATCAAGGATATCTAAGACTTTTTGTACAATAGCATAAATGAATAGGAGTTTTTTTAAAAAGTTTTTTCGATCTTTTGATTTATGTTTCGTACTAAAAATTTGGACTAATGTTCAATGTTAATTTGCATGGTTATAGCTTATAAAATTGAGTAAGATATACTTTTTAGGATGTAACATTTAAGGTGCGGATTTAAAATTTAGAGTTATAATTTAAAATTTATTTTTAATATTTGTCAGAGTTGAGACATAAAAATTACTGAAAAAAGATATATTTTTTGGTCCAACATAAATCTAAGAACTCATAATTCTTTAAGTCATAGCTTAAAAAATAGTGTTATACTAGAGATATTCCAACAATAAACAACATTAAACCTATAATTCTTAAAATATAAACCTTAAACCATAAAACTTTATTCTTTAAATCACAAACCTTAATACTAATTACATTAAATACACCAAATTAGTAAAACAAAAATTTATAAAAATATAATTAATCATTATATTAAATTCTAAATAAAACAATTATTAATAATTAAAACATAAGTATTCCTATTTATTTAAGTGGAAAAAAGTCGCTATGTATAAAGTTGAAACGGACCCACAAAAGACGAGTAAGATCCATAGACTTAGATTTCCAATTCCCAAAAGTTTCCTCGCAGATTCTCCTTAAACGTCGTCGTTCCTTCTCGGAAATTCCTTAAAATTCTTTACCAAATTTACCCTATAAATAGAATATCTTCTGCCAGCAAAATACATCACACCTTGTTCTATAAAAAAAATCTGTACTCTTCAATTTCTTTTCAGGTATGGCAAAGAAATTCCTTTTTTTTTTTAATTCTTAATTTTGTGTTTTTTTTTTCGTTAATGCAATTCTTGTAACGATAGCTGCAATTCTTGTTTTCTTGCTTTTGATTCCCTCTGTGATTTCTTTGTTTGTTTTGCTTATAAATTACAAATTCTTGAAAGAGTGACGGAAATTAGGGCTTAAAATCTCATTATTTGCCTTCTGGATTTCTGTTTCTGGTTTTTAAACGAGATGCGAACAGAATCCTGATTTACTTGTTTCGATCTGGATTTCTTTTCTTTTGTCTTACTCGGAATAGTTTAATTTCTTGCAGCCCTCAGTCAAACAATATTTTAATGGAATTGTCTTCTTTGATGTTTTTAAAAGTTTGGCCGGAGTTGCCCTTGACGTATCTGTCAAGCTTTCTTAGTTTCTAAGCAACACAACTATGGCTGACGGTTTCTCGCATTTAAAAGATACATATATGTTGGTAGCTTGTCTGCATCTTTAAATTAAAATAATATTTGAATTGATTAGTTCAATGACAGCGCTGAATTGTATTTGCTTCATAATTGTCATTGTCAATTCGTAGTGGTCGTCACCATCAATGTAGAAAATTTCTTTTTCTTTTTTGTACTTATCTTTTCAACTTTATCTTTTGGGTGTATTGGTGTTTATATTCCGAAGACCTTGACTGTAACAGGTAACAATTGTCTTCTTGTATCTTGTCTTTGTCGCCTTAGTTAAAGGATTAATGGACTTATTGGATATCTTGTTCAGTTTTCCACAAACCAGGCGTGAAATGTGTGGGAAAGAACTTCTATATATATATTTGGATGTGAATTTATCTATTGATTGAAGGCTGTGTATACATATTGATATTAGAATATTTATTTTGATCAGAAAATGGGGCAAGCTCTTGGGTGCATTCAAGTGGAGCAATCGACTGTAGCTATAACTGAAACCTTCGGGAAGTTTGATGATGTGCTTGAGCCTGGTTGTCATTGTCTGCCGTGGTGTTTTGGAAAGCAAGCAGCCGGTATTCTCTCCTTGCGTGTGCAACAATTGGATGTTCGATGTGAAACAAAAACCAAGGTTTGTGCATAATTGATATCTGCGTGACAAGTTCAATTTTTTTTATCTAAATGAAATCAAAACCAAAGAGCTGTTATTTTGATATGAGAACACTGTATTCTTGTTTGATACTGGAATTCAGACCACTGAATTGTTTGTGTTGATGCTGGTTATGTGTGCGTTTTAGTTTAGAATCATGGGCTTTTTGGTTTATTCCCAGCATTTTTTGTAGCTGGTTATGATATTTTATTTTGTCCTCAGGATAACGTGTTTGTTAATGTGGTTGCTTCAATCCAATATCGAGCCTTATCTGAAAAGGCACAAGATGCTTTCTATAAGCTCAGCAATACTAGAGCCCAAATCCAATCAAAATATAACCCTTCATGGTAAAAACTTGAATGACAGTCGCTCTGATTATTTTCTAGAATGTCAAGTATGTGTTATGCGTTTATTTCAAGTTTATCAACACTTGTTTCATAGGATATATTAGGCTAAGTGGCCTTGTTGGGGTGCGGGATGCTATTTTGGTTTGTTTGCACTTTTGTGTGTTGGTATGAGATATGGGGTGTGGGTCTTGGATGCTTATCTGGTGTGCTTCTGCGGGCTCTTCCTTTTGAAAGTTTGCAATTGAACTAAACTAGCATGTTTTTACTTCTCTCCATTGTCATATTGTTTTAGATGAAAATAGCTTTTCTTCAGGATATGTACGAATTATGATTTTGTTTCATGGATTTTGAATATCTAAACAGCCTTACCACTAACTTCATCATCATTCATCCTCTACTTTCTACAGAACCTTTTTTCACTCCAGTTTAAAAAAGGGGCACCTATGACTTTTCCCTAGGATTGACTTTGGGTTTGTCCTGCATTGCTTAGGTTACAGTCTTGTATTATTAGCATTGGATGATTATTAGGAATCCAGTTTCCATATTGTAGCTTATGGAATTTTTCAATAAGGATGTGAATCTTTGATATATCACAATTTTAGTTTTTTAGTCTTGAGGATTTTGAAGAATTATCCTGTGCTCTGAACCATTAGCAATGTGTTTTTGTTTTACCATATCATCTCATTCTTTGTCGGTATTTAGTCAATATGATTGTAGATCACTGTTCTGACTAACTAATGGCATTTACTAATACTATACTTCAGTTATTAGGGCAAGTGTTCCTAAGCTGGAGCTGGATGCAGTATTTGAGCAGAAGAATGATATAGCGAGAGCTGTGGAAGATGAACTTGAAAAGGTATTGCTCGACCTACTTTGTTGTTTTAGGTTTGGATTAAGCAAGTTTGTGCTAACTTGCTCATTGTTTTTGAATTTTTAGGCAATGTCACATTATGGGTTTGAGATAGTTCAGACTCTTATTGTGGATATCGAACCAGATGAGCATGTGAAGAGAGCAATGAATGAGATAAATGCAGGTATGATACATGAATAATATGTATTTATTCACCGTTTATTTGGCTCTCTTTCCCTTAATTTATCAAAAATATACATTGTTTGCTAATGTTTTGTGTATTAGCCAGCTTTAAAATCTCTAGAAAGAACTACATATGCCCCACATGATGAAATTGTTTCCGAAATTTTTAACTTGTCTAACATAGATGTAAATAAGTTTGATATATGTTGTCTTTTTATAAATAGCTGCTAGACTGAGGGTGGCTGCGAATGAGAAGGCTGAAGCAGAGAAGATACTGCAGATCAAGCGAGCAGAAGGAGATGCCGAGTCAAAATATCTTGCCGGGCTTGGTATAGCTCGTCAGCGCCAGGCTATCGTAGATGGACTTAGGGACAGTGTTCTTGCCTTCTCTGTGAATGTTCCTGGGACAACATCGAAGGATGTCATGGACATGGTTCTCGTGACACAATATTTCGATACCATGAAAGAGATCGGTGCATCGTCAAAATCCAACTCCGTTTTCATCCCACATGGTCCAGGTGCCGTAAGAGACATCGCTTCTCAAATCAGGGATGGCCTTCTTCAAGCTGGCCAGACCAACTGAATATCTTAAGTATTGCATGTCAGTTTGGTGTGCAACCTCGCAGGTATGCTTTAATCATTCCACTTATGAACACGATCGATACTCAAAGTTTCGCATTTCCTTTTCCAGTCTATGGAGTTGTTTTATTTGTACAAGAAAGATGTTGATAGTACTAGGGTATATGGTTGTTTATGAAACAAGTCTTGGACTGTTATGAATTTGTACCTAAAACTACAAACTTCCACAGTGTAGGAATTTGCATAAAAGTTTATATGGCATTGTACCTGAAGATGAGAGACAATATATATATATATATATATGTATATTTAAGCAACACTTGATTTCCCAGATGAATAAATAACATGAAACTTGTTCAACAATAGGAATCGCTAATTTCAGTTTACCGATCACAATTATTAGTATCCATGGAAGGACATAATTTTTTCTCCGAGTCCCGGCCAATCAAAATCAAGGCCTGCCTGCCTTACATTTGACGCAACAATACTAAGCTTTGCCTAATGCCTAGGGCTTGAGTGCCAAGGCCAACCCAACTTTAGCACTCTTTTCAATTGCTGTGGTGTCCACCTCTCCAGATATTGTGATGAGCGATTTCGGGCGCCATTCGTGCTGGATAAGTGCACTTGCTCTCCCAAAGTTATTCACACGAGCCTTCACCATGGTCAACGGATCAAGAGCATGCTGCGTTCCGATTGTGAGAGTGTTCTCGTTACTTGAAAAGCTATGGATCAGCTCCGCGCCAACTGCTGTGTTAGTTAATGGGCTAACTATGTGGTAGTATGAAGCATTAAGAGTGTCGCCTTTGTCATTCCTGAAGTTAATCAACAAAAACACCTCATCAAACCAGAAACATAAGTAGAAATAAATATTTCTGTGATACTTTCAAGTGTCGGAACCAATAGTTTAATTAATAAATGACAAGGATCACATAAAGCAATTCAATAGAAGAGAAATATGAGCTTAATTAATAAATGACAAGGATCACATAAAGCAATTCAATAGAAGAGAAATATGAGCGCACATGAAAATATATGCACTTAAAGGCTATCCCCAGCTCTACTGGAAGAACTACTTACAAAGCTAATGAAGCAATGAGGTCGGAATGAGTGAAATTCAATCCGGCATTGAGTTTTGTTAAGTTCCCACTGGCAGTGTCAAATGAGAGATCGGTCCCAACAGTGACAAGATTGTTTCCAACCACACCAGAGAAGTTAACAAGGGGATTTGGAGTCAACCCAATGCTGGTGCTTATGCCAGCAGATTCATGTTGGTATTGCAGTTCCACCTGTTACATGTCAACAAAAATCTTGTCATGTACTCATGAAACCAAATAAGTTTACAGAAGGGAAGGGAAAAAAATGAAGCAACAACACATTTGCTAAACCACAGTGCTGAAAATGTTGGTATAAAAAACATAAAGCTTAAAGTACAAGAATAATGAAGTCACCATTACCTTGCCAGACCTTTGATCAGGGACAATGCAACTAAAGATTGCCTTCAAAACCGGCGCAGGCTCATCAACAGTAATAGTGGTAAAAAGCTAAAAGAAAACCCAATAATACAAGATTAGATACGATTTAAGGGTTAAATTCACCATCGACAAATGAGTCAACATTCCTTAACTTCGTATTCATCAATCATCATAATTAGAGATAGCAGATAGCATTCGTCCATCACACAAATACAGCATTCAAAATTAGAGGCTTATCAAATTGTGAGAAAAATCTACAACTTACATTAGAATTAGAGTCAACTTTCACATTGGTTGTGATGTTCTTGTTCTTCAGCTCGGTGCTTATATCACCCAACAGCAATTCACCTTTCTTAATTCCAGTTGATGTGATTGCCTAAATATTCATCCAATTGAAGAATAAGGATATCAATTATATAAAGAGGAAACGGTGGTCCTAAACCATGAATATCTAGATCAATCTCAAAATCATGCAAAAACAAAACAAAACATTTCAGCAAACAAATTCAAAAACTTATATGAATCTTTATAACAAAAAAACATAATAAGTAAATAATATGCTGAAATTGCCACATTTTTCAACAAACAACAAAGGCTAATAATCGATATAAGAAAGAGAGATCAATAATGAAAAAGTTCACATATATGAGTTCATTCGAACTAAGAAACTAAATCAAAAATAATACCGCAAGCTTCAAAAATCAGCTGAAAATAGCTGCAATATTTAAACATCCAAAAAATTAAAAAGAAGGGAAACTCACAACTCCATTGGAAGTGTAAGTAGTGACAGTGAACTTGTGGTCGGCCTGGTAATCCTTGTAAAGAAGATCTGAATTAAATCGAAAAAAAATCAGTAAAAATATAAAAAATGCAGATAAACTAAGAAACAAATGATTTTAATCACACCTCTGGCCTTTTTTCCGATATCGGTGTAGAGACCGGGACCTTTTCCCATGCTTCTAGCTTTTTTCCCGAGAAAATGGAGAGGAAAATGAGAGAAAGGAGAGCTGGTTGCGTGTTACTGACTCTTCGTTGTTAACGAAACACACGGAAGAAAAACAAAGGGAATAAAATTAATTAAATAACTAATTAATAAATATTTGGTGATTATGGAGCGTTGATCTTGAGTGGGCTGATCTTGACCGTTGATTTTAACATCCCGGCGGGTAGTTGATGCCTCGGGTGTGGAGGCATCTAGAATCGGCATATTCGTGTACATAATAATATCACGTTTTCGATTCCAGATCTTTGATTATTAATATGGGTTTTGTTAAGGCCTTGTTTGGTTCTGTAAAATGTCTCTTCCTTCAGCCCAAGCTTGCAAGTAGGGATAACAAATAGGCGAGACGGGTGTGAATATCTTCTCCTCATATTCATATTTATCTAAAATTTTTATATTTATTATTTATTCATTATTTACGATGGATATAATTTTTAAATGCACATCTGTCCATGCTGGTATATTTTTAAATTCACACCCGTTCACGCGGATACATTCTTAAATTCAGCTCCACACCTTTACTCAAAACGTATCCACATGTACATGCCTACAAGCAACTACTAATATCGAATTATGTAAAAATAATCATAAACTTGTATAAAAATCCGTATATTTTATTAATTGATTAAGTGTATATATAATATATTTACAATTATATAAATTTAACTACATGTAATTAAGTAACAATAACTAATTTAACTAAAAATACATTTTTACTAATATAAATACTACTTAACTACAACTAACTAATATATATATATAGCTAACTTAGTTAAAATATATTACACTTGTATAAATTTTACTTATTCACATATTATAATTTTTAAACCTAATTAATTCAAGCACGATCTTAAATTATCAGTTTTTCAAATTAAATTAGTTAAGTTCAAAGTCTACAAGCTCAAGGATTAACATAAATTTTAAAATAAATTAATATGTTAGTACATAAAATATCATAATAAAAGACATAATCAAAGTCTATAAACAAAAATAGTTTAAAATTCATATGACGGACGGATACGAAATGAATATATAAAATACTATAACGAGTATGACTTTTTACATCCACAATCACCTATTACCCACCAAATTTATATCCATCCTCACTCCAATTAGTATGGGTACGATACGAAATCTATAAAACTATGGTCTTCTGTCGTCCCTACTTACAAGGGCGTGAAGCTAGTCTAAACGATTTTTTGGATTGGGCTAGACAAACATGTCACATTGACCCATGCATTGGGGATAGCTTATACATAGAGTTATAATATCATTGAATAAACAAAACAGAGAAGCTAACGAATTAACATTTTAAAAAAATATAAAAATAAGTATATAAATTAATTTTAATTTTAACTTTATATGTTTAATTTATTTTTAGTAAAATTAGGTGATTAGTATTTTATTTCTTTAAATTTTAAGCATTTAAAGTTTCAAAAATTATTATCCAATTAAATCCAGATATTTAGTATTTATTTTTAATTTTTATATAAAAATTAAGTGTGATGTCACCGTCTCTTATCGCAGGTACACAAGAGGAGGCTGTACATGCTCATGATATTTTTCATAAGATTATTATCTTTTTTTTAAAAATATGTATAATAAAATATATAATACCATTAAATATATATATTTAAAATTTATTTTTTAATAAATATTTAAAATATTTTTTAGTCAAAATAAATATTAAAAAATATGATTTTGTAGGCAGTTAAATCTTGAGATTACAAGTATGCAACGTTCAAACTAATTCTAACTTTTAAGATTTAATTGTTGATACTCTTACCGGTTAGTAGTTATTTTATGTTCGTAATAATTTTTTTTTATAAATTTTATAAGTTTAGGATTAAATTATTTTTAATAAAAATCATAAGAAAATAAAATAATATTTACATTTATTATTTTTAAATTAAATTATTTAAATATAAAAATTAAATATGTCATATATTTTAAATATTATTAACGTCTATCAAAGACTCATGGATAATATCAAAATAAAATTAAAAAAAATTAATACTAATATTAAAGTAATTAAAAAATTGTTTACTAAATTAATTAATTTACTAAACTTTAGTTACTACTTACTATTGTGAAACTTTACCCTTTAGTTTAAGCGATGAAAGAACGAAATTGGCTTATTTTACCCTTCTTTTTGGATCAATTGGTTTAGATAATTGAGAAGAAAGGAGTTTTAAAAAAATGGTTCTCTTTCCGTTTGTTTCCTGAGCAAATCTCGGGAAGGAAAACTTTCTTTTTCTTGTTGTTTACTCGTGATTGTGAAGCTTTCTTGTAGAGAATCCGAGTTAACTCGCCGCGTTTACTCTGTATGAACGCTTTTTTTGTTCCCTTTTTTATTGCTCTTTGATTTCAATGTCTAGAATCAGAAATGATTGAATTATAATATGATCTTACTTTCGTGTTTAATGGTTGTGATTTGCTGAATCAGTGTCCTGAACAAAATTTAAAAGCAAAAGTGTGTTTTAATTTCGTCACCTTTGATTATTTTTTCTCAATTGGTCTGTAAGCAATTTCCCCCTTTTTTATATGATTAGTATGCAAATTGATGTTTCCCAGCCATTAGTGCTTGAGATTCTAACTTGTAAATGTTTAATTAGAACCGTGGGATGTTATGTTAACTAGAGTTTATGGGATTGGAACGAGTTGCTTCTTGTTGTGTTGTCCTTGATTTACGGGTCTATGCGTGCTTCTCAAAGTAAATATTAAGGTTTGAATGTCAATCTGCATATAAAGTTACAGAACTGATGGTCAAAACTTGGTTTACTTGTAGAAGTTTGATTTTAATCGGACTTGTTTTCTGTTTATGTTAAATAAATTTGGCTTTTATCGTTCATTTTTTGCATCTTTATATTGATTTTGGAGTGGCTTCCTTTAAATCTACAGAAGGCGAGGATGTCGACTCCTGCAAGGAAGAGACTGATGAGGGATTTTAAGAGGTTGCAGCATGATCCTCCTGCTGGAATTAGTGGCGCTCCTCAAGAAAACAACATTGTGTTCTGGAATGCTGTTATATTTGGGTATATGATAAATGAAATAAGAATGTAGTGTCTTTATTGTTTTGATCGAGATTCAATGACATGTGCTAATGACTTTACTTGATGGATTTGCAGGCCTGATGACACCCCATGGGATGGAGGTAAAGTAAATTCTGGTGCATATGTTGATTTGAAGTATCAATTTGTCTATGTTTTTTTGTTTGATTTCCCCTTTAAAAGATTGCCATGCACGCTATATGATGAAACAATCTATCTAATTGGATACAATCCTCAATAATTCTATAGTCCCATATTGATGCTATCAGTTTCCCATACATTAATTGATTACATGCTTCCTCTGACCTAGCTTCTTTTATTATTCTAGACTTTCTGCATGTTTTTTTTTGAATGGAATTTGTTTTGTTTTGGCTCAAAGATAGAATTAAAGATTCGGTGAATTGTATGAGCTGTACTTAATGCAAAAGGCTGAAGGTTGGGTTTTTTCAATGGGAGTGACATTTTTAATTGTCCTGTAGACTTATTTTTCATGTGACTAAGTGATGCAGAAATGGAACAATCTTTTCATGGACTAGAGCCTTACGCAATCTTCAAACTCAAATACTCAATGACCCTACAATTTTGTTAAGGATGTTCTTCAGTAGATGGCCATAAGACCTCTGCATTCTGGATGTAAAATTGTCATGCTTATTTCTGATGTGGATTTTAGTTTGAATAGTAGTAGAATTTTAGGATTATATAAGATATAACTTTGGATCCCCCCCCCCCCCAGATATTGTGGGTAAACTTCTAGCAACTATAAATTAATAATATATGTTTTGATAATTTTGAGTCTTTTAGGTACATTTAAGTTGACACTTCAGTTTACGGAGGATTATCCAAACAAGCCACCAACGGTTCGTTTTGTATCACGAATGTTCCATCCAAATAGTAAGCTTGTAGACAAATCCTCTTCTTTTTACTTGGATCCACATTTCTATCTTACATTTTCATTTATTATTGCATGCCATGCAGCTTTTAAGCTTTTTATTGTAGCTTCAACTTTTTACATATCTGTGCAAGATCAATTTATCATTTCTTGCATTTAGATGTAATACATAGGTCATAGGGCGCAACTATAACATTTGTGCTTCCGCAACTCATCATGCCATTATTTTTATTAACTATACTTCTGAATGAGAAGATCTAATACACGGAAAGTGATCAATGCTTGTGATTTCTGAATAAGTAGACCCCTACTTCGAAAGTGTGTGCTCAAGGAGGATACAAATAGCATTTGTTTATGAATCTCCAAACATGATCTAATTGATGTTTAGGAAACGCAAGGCCATCGTTTGTGTCGTAAGAACCCAGCCATCATTACAACCAAAGATTTAAAGCTGGTGTTACTTGGCAAATTTACATGTTCGGCTTCAGTTTCTGGTTCTCATCATTTGATAACTATATTATATTTTATTTGTTATTATGATATATAAGTTGTATCTCTGTGATCTTGTATATTTTGGTAATTAACAGTTTTAGCCATTCTTGATCTGATCCGAATTTTATCTTGCTAAATTGTCAGTTTATGCCGATGGAAGCATCTGTTTGGACATTCTACAAAATCAATGGAGTCCAATTTATGATGTAGCTGCAATACTGACATCCATTCAGGTACACTATAATTTCTTCAGGTTTTCATTTGCAGCTATCTAAGGTCCATGGAATAAAATATTATTAAAGGGCAAACTATGCTAGATACCATTGAATTTTATGTTTAGTATCGATTATGCCGTTGAACTAAAAATCGATACTATTTCAATACTGAACTTTAGTTTAGGCTTCAATTATACCATTGGGATGTTAAACCCCTCCATGTCATCGCACGTGAATAGTTTAAGATTTGTTCACATCATTGATTTTAATGGCCCAATGATATTATTGAAATCTAAACTAAAATTCATTGAAAAAATAATATCGATTTTTAGTTTAGTGATATAATCGATTTATAAGTTTAGTGGCATATGGTGTTGTTTACCTTATTATTAATTAAAATTCTCCCTTTCACGGTATATCCTTCTAAACAACCTGCCTAATATAGTAAACTTCCATATGAAAGATGTGGAAGTGAAAACATTGGTTATTCTTGCAAAGCTCTATGGGCAAGCAGTTACTGGTATTTATTGGAAGATCTTTCATTATAATAATGATATTGACATATTTTTTTTATCTCCTCATTCATTCGACCTCCGGTCCTGTTTTTACACATAGAACCTATAGAGCTTGGGGATAAACAACTGGAACTTTTCTTGCGAAAATGCCGATACCTCTAAATTAAGAATCCATGATCTTAATCCAGATAGGTTGTTAAAGAACTATGGTATTAGTGCATTTAACATGTATGCCACTTATGGTCATCTCTGTTTTAAGCCGCTCATATTTTGTGTATGCAGTCATTGCTTTGCGACCCGAATCCAAATTCCCCTGCAAATTCAGAAGCTGCTCGGATGTTTAGCACCAACAAACGCGAATACAATAGGAGAGTCCGCGAGATCGTCGAGCAGAGTTGGACTGCCGATTGATATCTCATGTTGGACTCCATAGTAAGAACAAAGCATGAGTACAATAGGAGAGTAAGCGAGACTGTCTAGCAGAGTGCAGGACTGCTGATCGATAGCTCGAGGTTCGGTTTCTATGGAATGTCGAAAACAGTCCAATGGCCTGTCTAAATAACATTGAACACTAGAAAATGTGTTTCAAACTGTGTTATGAAAATGAGTTGTGCTCCTTGGGCAGCACTTTTCATCAAATTCAGATACTTAAATTATTGTTTTTTCATCCAATTAAGTACCAAAACGTACATTTACCCTTTTATTAGAAAAATCTTATGAGGTAGGAGTCATTGGCCCCACAGTTCGAGTTTAGGCACATCCACTTAAATATGATCCAGCTCAGTTAACAGCCCAGTCTTTAATTCCTTGGTAATGTGTGGGGTCGGTCCGACATGATAACTTCCTTCTATTTAAAAAATCTGTATATTTCTTTCTTATCTGTTCTCCACTTAATTTAATTTTGTTCTCTTCCTTAAAAATAATATTATTGTGTTATTAATTTCCTATATTATATAATAATATTAATATTTTGATCGTTAAATATCGCGTTAATGATTTAATTGATTGTTAATATATATTATTTAAGTTTTTAATTTTTTTATATATTTTTAGATCGTTAGATAAAAAATAAACAGTTGAGATTAATATTTTATTTTTAAAGTAATAATTTTTATACATTTTAAATTAAAATACAAAAAAACATCAAAAATAATAAAAAAATAAAATTACTTTTTTTACTTTTAAAGTAATAATTTTATATATTTTAAATTAAAATACAAAAAACATTAAAAATAAAAAACATACTCTTTAAAAAATAGCTTATAAAGTTGCATCATATAATTACCTTTTTTGATTCTATCCAAGCTACAAATAATATATATATATATATATTATAATACATGCTAATAAAACAATATATATTTGATTCTAAAAAAAACGAAAATCACCATATATCTGATTATAATGCTTTTATTTTACTATCACAGTTTATCTCGTTCGAGGTAACATATGTTCAGTATTTATTGATCTTCAGAGGTACGTTTTCTTCATTCTTAACACTACATTTTCTTCTTAAATCTTACCATCTTTATAAGCTTGAAAATTGAAGTTTTTTAGTTAAAAAATTTGAAGTTTTATATAAAAGGATATTAAAATGACAATTCCTCCTTCAGATCTCTGAATGTTCACTTTTGCCCTTTCCCTTCTGTTTAATGGTTATTTGAACTTCTTTTTTTCAGCAGTGGCAACTTATTAGTGCTTCAAAGTTGATGCATTTTCAGGTATAACCCTTTTTTTTTTTTATTTCCTGCTTTACCATTATCACTGTTTGCCGCCATGCTTGCTTCTTGTACGGACAAGAAGTCTTCTTCTTGTTTTGTTGTCGGTTTACTGGGTTTAGCTATATTGTTTTACTGTTGAGACGATGCAGGAATTTGAAAAGGACAGTAAAAATTTGAACTTTGTTTTTTATTTTGGGTGTTTTTTTTTTTCAGTTTCAGCTTTGAGTTGTTTTGTTCATGTTTTGTATTTTCTTTGAAGGAAGGGTTTAGTGTTTCATCTTTTATGGTACCTGAAAACTAACAAGCTATATTGGTCATGCAATAAAATTTGACTGTCATTAATTGCAAACTGTACTAAGAAATTAAGAACATTGGGGTCATTTCAAATGCTATGTTTTCTACTTTTGTTTTATTTATTACTTACTTGCAGTTCTGGAATCTGGATAATATTGAGGTTTTGGTTGGATTATCATTTTTACAGACTTCCAGGTTTAGCATTAAGGGATATGGGAAAATCACCTGCAAAATGGATCAAGACCTTGCTTCTTGGGAAGAAACCTTCGGATTTGTCGAAAGGAAAAGAGAAGCTGGTAAGAAAGTACTCGTTTAGTTTGAATACTTCAATGGTGTTTTGAAGATTGAGAATGCTACATATTCAAATTGTTGTTTGATTATCATGTGCAGAATTCTCCGAATAAAGGAGATGTATTGGTTTCTTCCAAGGTAACTCTTTCTGAACTATTTGCCAATCCTCCATCAATTTTGACACCTATTCCAGTGAACAGTGCTAGTGACTTTGTGGACTCCAAGAAGGGTATACCAAAATTGCCAAATAATGGAACAAAGATTCCATCTTCACAAGCGGTTGGAAATGATAATGCAATTTGTATCTTCGGCGAACCGGAAGATGATGAGAGGATTAGGCTTGATCGAGCTGCTACAAAGGCACAGGCTGCTATTAGGGGTTATCTGGTAGCTTACTCTCTCTTAAAAGGTTACTCTGTAGTACTTTAAAATCTTGGGAAGTAATCTTATTATGTTGGCAGTATAACTTGTATTCACTGTCAGCATCACTGTTTATTTTGTTTGGTTTGGCGTTCGGGTGGAAACGTTGGCCTTTTCGCCCTGCATCGTGCCTTATGTTGCTGATTGTTGTTCATATATGAAGGTAAAATCTATGTGAGGTTGGAATTGGGTGCTTGCCTTCTTGGTTTAAATGCTTGTGTGTGTCGAACTGTTAAAATGGTTTCTGCCTCTATAGTTTATAGTTATTTCTTACATTTGTTTGTGTTTGTATCTGTTCGAATCTTATGTCACCTGACCTTATATTAGGATTGTTATCATTCTAAAACCATGTAGTTTCATTGATGGAAATGTTCTTTGTTGGAAGGCTCGCCAGGCATTTCGTACCCTCAAGGGCATTATAAGGCTTCAAGCACTTGTTCGTGGTCACTTGGTTAGACGACAAGCTGTGGCTACCTTATACTGTACATGGGGAGTTGTTAAGTTCCAGGCATTGGTTCGTGGTCAAAAGGTTAGATGTTCGGATATTGACATTGAACTGCAGGAAAAACATCTGCGACTGCCTCAGGTGTTTTTTCTTCTAAACTAGTATGTAATGACTTGTCTTGCAATTCTGACAAAAACTGTGAAGACAAGTTGTTTAATGCCCAAGTTATGTTCAGTGCTTATGTGGCGCTTTCGGACTTGCTAGTCATGCATACTTTGCTTCTAAGCTGATTACAATGAATTTATTTAAGCAGGGTTTGAAAAGCTCAGATCCTTTCAGAGTTGGTGCATTTTCTCAGAGTTCTAAAAATAAAACAAACAATGTATTTGTTCAAAAGGTATGGCCTTTTTTCTTTCATTTTCTTTCTGATACGATGATTGGATTCGGCTTACTCGGTGCTGATAGGAACTCCATAATGTTTAGCCGTTAGGACATTTTTGTGGTCCTAAAAATTACTGCTTGTTCTTATGCATTCCATTGCTTGCAGCTTCTAGCTTCGTCACCTGCCGTGTTACCTCTACGACTTCAATATGATCCAGAAGAACCTAACTCGTTATGGCAGTGGCTTCGACGCTGGACAAATTCATGTTTTTGGGAATCCCCTCTGCAAGTAATTAGGAGTCTGGCACTGAAGTCTCGAACAAAGCGAAGTGTTTGGAAACTGTCCACTGTAAAAGTTGAAAATGGATCTTGTTTTACTGTGGAGCATGAAAACACCAAATGTGTTGTGAGGAAAGTTTCAGGTACCACAACAGCAGTTCTGGAACATCCACAAAATGAACTCGAGAAGGTTAAGCGGACTTTAAAACAACTTACTGCAAAGGATGTTTCTAAAATGTCTGAGGTTGTTGATGATAAAACAACACAGACTTTGAAAATAACTACTTCTGATGCTCCTGGTGCTTCAGAACAGAAGTCTGATGAGAAGATGATGAGAGAGGCGTGTGCAACACTATCAGCGCCGTCAAATCTCGAAGCAGATATGAGATTGTCCCAAGAATTTGCTTCTCTCGACGAGTCTAATGTCTCTCCTGCAATTGACTTGGCACCTGTTGGAAACAATGATAAAATTGAAGACATACTGGTACAAGGTGAGTTAAGGTCTAAGGATAAGCAGATCAGTGATGTGAGCTCGAAACAGGCCAACCAAAGAAGAGCTTCTTTCCCTGTGAAAACCGGTAATGTAGAAAACGGGTTAAAGAACACGCTGAAAGTACCCAGTTATATGTCACCAACTGAATCGGTGAAAGCTAGGCTTAGGAGTCAAGTCTCCCCAAGGTCTGATCGTGAAGTGGTTGAGAAAAAGGGGTTAAACAGGCGATATTCTCTTCCATCTCCGTCAACCGATATCAATCTAAGTCCACTGTCACCAGGTGCTCAAAGACCAGCTCTAGTAGCTAGCAAAGGAGGTAAACATGACTTAACATAGATGTTTTATGCCTTTCCATTTCTGTTGCCGTATCAGTATTATCTCGGTATGCTACTTAGTTTTCCCCGTTCTTTCGGTAAGACACTGGTTGTTCGCATCGTTGTACATACATTCATGTCTAGTTAAGCATGCTCATGTTGGTTGTTCTATGTGATAATCAGCATTCAAATGTCATCTTCACATGGCATGCTCATATCGGTTTTTATTGCTCCGAACTTTCAGATAAGATGGTCAGACACAGAGCCGAGTGGAGGAGGTAACTTTCGCACAAGGAAGCGTTTCATGTTCTCTCGCAATTCGATTCTCATCACACGCGGTCACTTTCGATGCATGGTTGTCGAACCAGTATTGTTAACAATCTAATCATTTTGTTTTTCTGCTGCAATTTTAAGTTCTTCAGCATTTTCAGGTGTGTAAATTGGCAAGTAGTTGTAGATGTTTAAGGTGGTGAATTTGTTTTTCGTATCGATGTTCGAACTGACGACCAAGTGTGTTTATCATAATGCTTTCTTCTTCCTCGTATCTCGTATATTTATTCTAATATGTTAATGAATAAATTATTAAAATAAAGAACACCTAAAAATTTAATTCACGAATCAAAAGAAATAAAAATTAATTAATTAATTCTAATAATATAATTTTTATATATGGTCGACCGTTGGTCGTTACAGGATCTCTCTTTCCGTTACAATTATTCCCCAAATTTTATTTTGTATCCGCCAAATATTTATTAAAAAACGAATATACATGAGAAAAAATTATTTCTATATATTTTAAATCAATTAATATATCCTATAAATAGATACTGGGTAACATAATTCTATTCTCTTTCGGCTCTGAAATTTACATCTCCTCTGCCATGGATTTTCCGAATGCTGTCTAATTCTTTGTATGTTCATCCTCATCAACTGGATAATTATAACACTGTCCTCATTCAATTATTTTATGTATTTATCTTTCAGATAAAGGCTGAGGAAGAAGAAGAGAGAAGCAGTTATTTAACGGCGTTGTAATGGAAGCTCCCGGCGCAGGACTATGGAGAGCTTTAGTGTTGGCGTTTTGCGTGGCGGGGATTTGGTCTGCCTATATTTATCAAGGCGTTCTTCAGGAAACTCTGTATGTTTTATTTTTTAAAATTTTGAAATTCTATATTTATTTTTTTATTCAAATTGTCCTCTATTTATTTATTTGATTCTTCCGGACTTTTGCGATTAACTGCTGTTTATAGTTTTCGAGGTATGCAGTTTTCAGTATGCAACAAATTATTCAAAATTTGTTAGTTAATTTGGGAGCGGATTTAGATGCAGAGGTAGAAAAAGGGGACATGGATCTTTGTGAATATTTCGCTTTAGAAGTTAGTTCTAAATCATGCGAGTAAATGGCTATTCTTTAGGCTGAATTATAATAATTTGCAGTGATCCTTCCATCTTTGATTTGAAAACTTTACTTGAATGAAGATTGAAGTGTGACCATATCATTAGTGGTGGATTCATAATGTTTTTTAGTCTCTTCACCCTCAAAATATATTTTTGAGGGTAAGTAAAAATATCTTATTAAGTTCTTTTATCGTTTCATAACCAGAATTTTATCTTTTTGTTTTTCTTTTTAGATCCACCAAGCGATTTGGCCCTGATGGGCAGAGGTTCGAGCATCTTGCCTTCCTTAACTTGGCACAAAATGTGATCTGTTTAGTTTGGTCATACATAAGTAAGTTTCGCCAGTCTTTTACCATACTAGTGTATTTTGATAAAGTTTACTGTTCCTGTACCATTGACTGGTGAGGAGTAGAGATAACAATTTGTTTTTTTTTCGTGTGACTCATATACAGTGATCAAGCTTTGGTCCAGTGGCAGCAGTGGTGGTGCACCATGGTGGACTTATTGGAGTGCAGGAATCACAAATACAATTGGTCCAGCCATGGGAATTGAAGCATTGAAATACATCAGTTACCCTGCTCAGGCATGGTCTTAGATTCTCCATAGCTGTTAGACTTTTTTCTCGTTTTATCTCTCATGTTTCAATGCCACTCTAGTTACTGATATGCATTCTTAATCCACATTCGACAAACCGATTCTTAGAATCTTAATTAATTATACCTGTGCTAATCTAGTTCTTGTAATTGACAAAATGTTTTCATCATGTACAATGTTAAACTAACACTTTGTTATTTTAGTGCCATGACTGATCACTGATTATAGTTGAATCCAAATGTTTTCTGGTTAGTGAGGGGGGGGGGGGGGGTAGTCCTTGGTATTATGGTTGCTTTTCATTTCTCCTTGGACGGCTAGATTGGTTTTAACGTTTGAAATTTGATGTTGCTCGCCTTACTTGCAGGTTCTGGCAAAATCCTCGAAAATGATTCCCAGTAAACGAACATTACTTTCTCTGAACTATGTTTTCTCTCAATTCTTCATTGATTCGTAAATTGATGGTATCATGCAAAGCATTCTAACAACTTTGAATTGGCGGTTTACCAAATTTGCTTTAGGTTAAGGAAACATGTATCATGCTGTTTCTGAATGATCTAATAACGAATTATTTTCTTATGCAGTCATGCTGATGGGTACTCTAGTCTATGGTATTCGTTACTCTTTCCCTGAGTATATCTGCTCATTCCTTGTGGCCGGAGGGGTATCTACGTTTGCACTTATGAAGGTGAGAGATGTGAGATTTGTTGGTTGGATTGTAATAACAATGCCACTGTTTTTTCAGTTGTCTTTAAGGCGTCCTATGAAATCTCAGTTCCAAGTTGTATGCTTTGCTCATGTCTGCTTTGATCCTATTCCAGACTAGCTCGAAAACAATTAGCAAGTTGGCACAACCTAATGCACCCCTTGGATACGGGCTCTGTTTTCTGAACCTTGCATTTGATGGTTTTACTAACGCCACACAGGATTCGATAAATACAAGGTATGCTTGTCGAAATCTTTTTCGTATTCTAGCTTTGGTTATCTGCTATTTGCTATCCAAGAAATTACTTTTCCAAGTAAATTTAGGAGCAAAAGCTTACTCTTTTTTTCAAAGAACTTGGGTTCATTCATTTTGTTTTTCTTTGCTTAGATATCCAAAGACAAGTGCTTGGGATATAATGTTGGGAATGAACTTATGGGGTACCATGTACAACATGATCTACATGTTTGGTTGGCCACAAGCTAGTGGTTTCGAGGCAGTCCAATTCTGCAAGCAGCATCCGGAAGCAGCTTGGGACATTTTTCTCTACTGCCTCTGCGGTGCCATTGGCCAGAATTTCATTTTCTTGACCATAAGTCGATTCGGCTCCTTGGCCAACACAACCATCACCACAACCCGCAAATTTGTCAGCATCGTGGTGTCTTCTCTGCTGAGTGGAAATCCACTGTCCACAAAGCAATGGAGTTGCGTGCTCATGGTCTTCTCCGGCTTGTCTTACCAAATCTTCCTCAAGTGGAAGAAGTTGCAGAAGAAGAAAAAGGCCTGATTCCTGAACCATGCCTTTAACAGGTTTTGAGCTGTATATTAACCCCTTTTTTTCATTTTTTTTAATTTTTTTGACCGTCCCATGTCATACCATCATTGCAACCTCAAGGCTCAATGATCCCAGAATTTAAAACAAAACAATGGAAGTTCTTAATCCTAAGTTTAGGAGTCATATTTTCCCCCATGCTTTAAGTAAAAAGGGAAACCATCATAAGCTCAAGAGAAGCTCAAAGCAGTGGTTAAAGAATCACGGCTGAAGCTAACAAAAAATAAATGAAGAGATCATGTATTTAAATCTGAGTCTGTGACCGTTATTTTAAGGTTTTGATACTGTTCAAAATTATTATTGTAAAAAATAAAATTTTACTATAATTATAATTTATTTGTTATTATCTATAACTGCGATCAAAAACCTGATCGTAATCACAATTTAAATCTTGGAAGAGATACTATTACATAATTAATCTTACGAATATTTTAAATAGTAAATTTAAAGTTTAGAATTAAGATTAGATTATAATTAAGATTTAGAAAATTAAAAGTATAATATATTTTTGGTATAAAGATAATTTTAACTATTAACGTTTATAATTTTTATTATTTTAGTCCTTATTTTTTGGATAAATTTAACCTTTAACCTATATCTTTTTGACAAATATCTTACTTTTTAACTAATAAGATGACTAGACCGTTAAAAATTTAACGATGATGACATATCATGTGTATATGATAATATATTTTAAATGACATGAGATCTAACCTATCAAATACATAAATATAAAATATAAAACAATTAAAATTTAAATAAAATATTAAAAAATAATTAATTCTAAAATAAAAGGCCACTAAATATTTTCAACCCAAGTAACGATAGAATCAAAACCTATCTTAAAAAAATATGAACAATCAAAATCCTATCTTAAAAATATGAACAACAGATAGTATTTTGATTCTGTCGTAGTTAGGGTTGAGACCAAAAAAAGAATAAAGGTGAAAAGAATAAAAATTATAAATATTAAAGATTAAAATTATCTTTATGCCTATATTTTTTAGTGCATATAATTTAAGATTTAAGATAAAATTAAAAATAAAAGATTTTTTTTTAGTCGGAAGAAACCACGTGGAATTCGTACCGTGATTCTCGAAGATCAAAATTATTAGTAGTACGATAGACATATTTTTTTTACTTGTCTTCTGCTTCAAATTTTAATTTGGCATTTAAGTGTTTATTTTTTCATCATTAGGTATTTGAATTTGGCCTCAATGTTTAATTTAGTCCCAAAATTCTTTTTTGGTTCATTTTAATAGTATATAAGCTTGATTTTATTTTTTAAATTAAGTTAAATAAATTACTTATAGTAAATGTCAATTTAAACCTTAAATTTAAGCTTGTGGATATCATAATGAACTTTAAAATTAAATTCAAGTAAAAAATATCAAATTAAACATTAAATCCAAATTCAAGTAATGCATATATATATCCTTATAAAAAATTAACTATAATCTAAAGTATGCACGATCTCATTTTCTCATTTAAAATTTTATTCGTAAAAAAATAATTAAATCTTTACGTTATAAGTGAAATAAATTGAATTAAAAAAATATTTTATAATAAACATTTATAGTAGGGGTGTGTATTTTGAATTATCCAATCTAATTCGAAATTTTGAATATCCGAAACTTTTGAATCGATATTTTAGCGATTCATATCCGATTCGAAAAAAAATTAGATATTCGATTTTTTGGATATCCAAAATTTTGGATAAGATTTTCGGATATCTAAATATCCGAATTTATGATTTAATTTAACTATTTTTTAAATTTGATGATCTTATTCCTAAAAATTATGGTTTTCAAATATAATAATTAATAAATTATTGAATATAACAATATTTTAATCCATGAAAATTTTAAATATTCATATATAATAAGTAAAAATATAAAATATAACAAAATTCATACCTATAAAAAATTGAATTTTCGAATATCGAATATTCGATCCGAAAGTAAAACCACTATCCATATTCGATCTAAAAATTTTGGATATCCAATCTAAATTATTCAAAAATAAAAACAAATCGAATATCCAAAATTTTAGATCGGATCAATCAAATCAATTTTTTTTATATCTTACTTTATAATATATAATTAAATTAATCGCTTAATAAATTAAATCTAAATGATTCTCTAAAAAAGGGAACGTAGGTATCAACGAAGAATGTCCACAAAATCATGTAATTGTCAAAAAAGAAGTTGAAAATAATGTGCATTGAATTATTATTTTTTTCCTATTCAGTTTTCATGATATTATGATGAAAAACGAGGATCACGAACTCACAGAATTAAGTGTACACAGGTACAACTGAAACAGACAAAAGGGAATTTGGTGGGGAATATTAAATGCAGAAATCACATCACGGGGGAGTAAAAAATAAAAAAAAAAATAATAAATATTAAAAATGAAATGTATGTGACAATATTATAATCTTACGTCTAATATTATTTAAAGGCTAAATTATAGCGGAGATCATTTAATTATGAGTAAGATTAATTTAAGTTATTCGAATATAAATAAGATTATATTTAGGTCATTTAATTATTAAAGATTATATTTGGATTACTTAATTATAGATAAGATTATATTTGAGCAACTCTTTATATTTAAAAAAATTATCAATTTATAGATTAGATAATTAATGATTTTAAATGAAATATTTTAATGTTAACGAGGGTATACAAGTGATTTGGAAGGAAATTGACAAAATTAATATATTTTTTTTATATGAAAGGTAATTCAATCGTAAATTTATATAGAATTGAATAACCCAAATATAACCTTTAATAATAGAGTGACCTAAATATAACCCTATTCATAAATAAATAATTTAAATATAATTTTTAATAATTAAATAACTAAATATAACTATACTTATAATTAAATGACCTCTATCGTAATTTAATCTTATTTACATCACGTTCATGAAAAAAATTATTGCTAGTAATTTCGTGAAATAATGTACGGCGAACCATAGGTCCATAGCTGGCTGGCTTTCCTATATACATTTATAAGAATATATAGATTAATTTTAAAATAAATAAGATCTTAAAAATAATCAAATAAAAATTAAAATATTTTAAATTTAATTTTATAACTTTTATAATTTAAAACTTTCCCTGGCTAGTTAGATTTCCTCTATAATTTGAAAACTTTGCCATATCCATCCTAGATTCATGCATAACACCAAGAACAAAACAAAATAATATTTAAAAATTTGGGTAATTAAATATGGGGATTAAGTATTATTTTGGTTGATACTACTTTAGTTATAATATTTTATAGGACATACGTTTAAAATGACCTGGACTTCAACGGTAGGGATTTAAAGCATAATATTAAATTACAATCACAATAAAATATAATAATTGTATCGTAATAGTTTTAAGATTATTATTATATTTAACGATGAAGCCAAGTTGATATTAAGCGGCATGGATGAATCTATAAAATGTTAGGGTACAGTGGCATCCTCTAAAAATTTTATTTTTTTATATTTTTATATTTTCTATCGATAATATATTTCTGCATCTCTAAATCTTTATATTTTTACTCTCTATATTTTTAATATATCTTCTTGATAGTTTACACCCTCTTATATAAAATTCTAAATTTGTCCCTGTTTAGCGGAGTTTTTGCCCTTCTTTCATGCTCGATTATTTTATTTATTTATTTAGAAAATAAAATTAATTTTTAATTCATCTCTCATCTTTTAATATTTATGTTTAATGCAGTGGCAAATGCAGGGTGAGCCTGAACTCAGCCTAAACTTTTTTTTAAGTTCACGTATTTATATTTAATTTTTTTAAAATTTTATGAGTGAGTTCTTAATTTTTTTTAATATTTATGATTTTGTTTCCATTCTAAAATTTTAAAATTTCATATATACTTATTATCAAATTTTTTTTAAATCCGTTACTGATTTAATCTCTACATTAAATATTAATTTAATAATTAAATCACGAAGTAACATACGTAACCGAATAAATCAACTCATAATTTATTTTTATTTCATAAATATAGCAGGACAAAATCGATAAGTCTCTCCATGTAAAGGGTTATAACATGGTTAAACTATACCCACATTGTTCAACCCTAGTGCTGCATTACTACACGTGAATACAACCAAACCCTAGATATATGGAAAAAGCTACCGACGGCTACCGGCAGGATGATTATTCCATAAGTAAACTCCTGATAATGGCCGCTTGGTCGCTATCGGTGTCCGACGAAGCTAACAGCTGAGACAACCGGTCGCTTAAGCCGTCAATTTCTCTGTGTAAGTTCCTGATATAGTTGCAGGTTTCCTGTAAGACCTTGGAAGCTGAGACCTGAAAACCGAAGACTCGCCGGAGAGAACACATCAGTGAACGACGACATCACGAAAGAAAGAGATAAATGTAATGAAAAAACATTGATTTGGTACCTTGTCGGAACGTCTTCCCCGAAGCTCGGGGATAAGCTGTTGTAATTTGGAAACAAGGTCGATAATTTGATCCTCAGTGATCCTGGAACCACTTGATTGCCTCGAACGTGATCTTCTGCTCGACATTGTTGCGTGAGGAAAGAAATATATAGATATAGAGAGAGCTGGGATTTGGTTTTATCAGAGAAGGGGGAAACTGAGGTTATGGGATGAGAAGATCAAAGAAACAAAGTAGTAAAAACAAGAAGAAAGAGAGATATGCTCTGGTAGTGTGATTATAACAGACAAATGCAAGGAAGAAAGCAGTGGGATAGGCTTGATATAAATAGGTTTCATTAGTTTAAGGGACAAGTAGTTTGATATAATTTAAGTAAATTTTAAGTTCGAAGCATAATATATGTAGAAAATTTTCGAGAAGAGATTCACTCACAAAAATTAAGTGTAAAACGTAGGTTAGTTCGAATTAATTAGAACGAAACTTTGAAAACTAAAAGGACAATAAAAAATAAATACTATGTTATTTTGATATATTTATATATATACCATACTTACACAAAATATAAAACTCATGGTTTTACACATTTTTTAGATCCTTGTCTTAATGAAATGGATGAGGATTAATTACTTATTTTTCAAGTGATAATCTTTATATAACTTGCTAAAAATATGTAAAAGTGATGTATATTCACTCATCCAACCATTCTAAAAATATGTAAAAGTTAAAATTTTTTATACTGTGTAACTAAAATTAATCCACGGTCATTGGACGCGTAAATGAATGTATGAGATTAAAAATTTAAAATAAAAAATTAAATTAAAAAATAGCTTTTAATCTTATTTATTCGTTTCATGTATAAGTAGATCATATCGTTTATATATATATAACATATGGAGATGAATATGTGAGTAAAAATCATCAGCCTCTTTATAGTGTATCATTTGAATTTTTTTTTAAAAATTGATTTTTCAACCTTAGCTTTTATTTTTTATATCCTAAACCCTACACACTAAAAAAACACTTTATCCTAATTTCCTAAACTCTAAACACAACTTATAACCTTGAACTCTAAACCTTTTAATTTAAAACAAAGGCATAAAAACAGACATAAAAAAGAGATAGATGATTTCCACCCGAATCATATATAACGAAAGGTGAGCACTTTTCACTTGAAAATTTGAACTCTATTTATTTAATTATTTTGAAATTTATTTTTTATTTATTTTATTGATTATATTTATCTTAAATTTTTTAAATATATATTTTTAAAAATGTTTTTAAATAAATCACCCATACTGTCCTCATCGTCGTGTCTGTGACCTGGGGTTATAAGGCAAGTGGCTTCAAGGGGAAAATGTAGGTGAATAATCAGCCATGTATGTGACCCTCACGTATGTCAGGTTAGCACGCAAGACCACGTTCTCTTATCACTTCCTGTCCTTTTTTCTATTAATTTTTTAGTTTTTAAAGTCTCATCTATTAAATCACCGACTCATATCACATACTTAATATTGATGAATAAATCTTTTAATAAAATTATCTATGTACATAACATTTAGAATTTGAAATTTATTTAAATAAAATTAAACTATTTAAACAATTATTTAAATTGTTGACTGCATAGATTTTATGACAATCGAAATTAAATGAAAATAAAAAATAAATTCCTAATTTTACTTAATTTAATCAAATGCCGATCATATGGAGTTAACACCGAGTTGAGAATTAAAATAAATTATTATCATGTTTTTTGCATCATACGCATTATTTTATGATTAAAATCTTGGATCAGATCGTTAATTAATTGCTCTTAATCGCAATTTCCTCGTACTCTGACCAGATTTTTGTTGCTACGGTACATTGAACTGATTGAAGAGATATTGTCCGTAAAAAAGAGGGTGAGGGTTTATTTTGTTGGTGTTTAAAATGCAATGAACTTTCCCCTCGCCATGGGCCAGGTCTCATGTGACCTCCATGTTACGACATATTTCAAGGTCGGGGTTAGGAAAACCGAAGACCTACAAGTTTCAAACACCATTTTTCAAGTTTGTATTTATTTTGTATAATATACTTCGATATGTTTAATGTTTGTGTCATGGTTTATGTTTGAAGTTCGTAAAATAGAAGTGTTAAAAAAATTATATCGAAAAACTCATTAAATCTCGTTTTATATCCAAATAAATTTTTTTATTTTTTCAATCAGCTATAATATTACAGTAATATATGTTTTAGAGTATATTTGTAATCAATAGACATTGATAACTCAAACACTATACTGACATTATTAGTGCTCGAACCCGTGACCTCTAGGAACAACAACCGTTCCCTTAACTATTGAGGCTAGATGGTTCATGCTCCAAAGAAAATTTTAATATCTAGATTAAGGAGAAATTATTACATGGACCCGTTCCACCACTTAGGATATGGTCCTAAGCAATTAAATTAAGACACATAATATATTTTTTTCATATCATATTCACACATAAGCATCTTCCAAATCATCAACTTTAATCCCTTTGATGTTAAAAAAAATATTACCAAAGATTTTTTATATTGTCTTCCTCTTTATTGTTCAATATTTTTAATTATTTTTTTTACCCCTAACCTTAACCCTAAACTTTAACACTAACCCCTAACCCTAAACTTTAACACTAACCCCTAACCCTAAATTGTAACCCTAACCCTAAATTCTAACCTTAAACCCTAACTCAAACCCTAAACCACATAAACCCTAACCCTAAACACTAAACACTAAACCTTAACCCTAAACACTAAACCCCAAACATATCTATAAAAAATTAATTATAAAAATTTAAAGAACAAAGAAAAAGATGACCCAAGAAATCTTTAGTATTTTTTTTTCTTTTTTAAATCAAAGATATTAAATTAGATGATTTGGACAATACTTATGTGTAAATATGATATGAAAAAAATATACTATGTGTTTGAATTTAATTGATTGGGGACCATATCCTAGATGATGGAACAGTTTCATGTAATAATTTTTTCAATATGAAGGGATCATTAATGAACACGTGACGATGTGATGTGCTTGTTTTTAAAGTGTAAACACAATTATAATATAAAATTATATAAATGTAAGACGAATACATGAATTATGACCCAAATGAAGAGGAAGGAAACTGAAGTAAACCTAAATTGAAAGAGAAGAAAATTAGATAATTAACAATAATTATGTTTATTTTTATTTAATTTTATATAAATTCAAATTATAATATTTTTGTTTAATAAAAAGAAAAAATGGAACTATATCTGTGGTCCAGACTTGATCTTCGGATCTCAAACCTTTGTGCCCCTGTCTTTGCAATTCAACCATGTGGGGTGTTTTCCCTTTGCCTTGTTTCAGACAAGTATCCTCAACACTTAAAATGATGCAGCCTAAAACTGAAGCAATACCAAGGTCGGCAACCATTTTTTTATAATAATTAAAGAATTTATTATGTCGGATTATTTCATTTAATAATATCACTTCTAAATTTTAAGGATTATAACAATTAAGGTATTTTTATGTCTGGTTTTAAAAATATTATCTTTTGAGATGAAAAAAATGTTTTTATTTTTATTATTTTTTTATATCTAAACACTAAAGAATTAAATTTTAAACTTTAATCTTAAATTTTAAGTTTTAAATCGTAAACTCTAAGTCTAAAAAATTACATTATCAATAATTTCGTTTAAAAATTCCCTGCCTTTTATCATGCCTCCATCTATGTCTCCTATAGAAAATTTCTAAAAAATTGAATTTTAAACTCTAACCCTCATTTTTTATATCTTAAACCCTATAACCCTAAAAATACATCTTACCCCTAATCTTTTAAACTCTAACCACGACCCCTAACATTAAACCCTAAACCTTTTAATTTGAGTCGGAGGCACAAACAGATATATGAGAAAGAGGTAGACGATTGACACCCTATAATTTCCTAAATCATAACTATAAACCATAGGGTACAAATTGTCTACCTCTTTCTCATGCCTCCATTTGTGCTTCCATTTTAAATTAGAGGGTTAGGAGATAAGGTTTAGGGTTTAAGGTTAGGGGTTGTGGTTAGGATTTAGGGAGCTAAGGGTATAATGTATTTTTAGGGTGTATGATTCAGGGTTTATGATATAAAAATAAGGGTTAGGATTTAAAATTTATTTTTTATTTTTTTTAAATGAGGCATAAAAGGATGCATGAGAAAGAGTTAAATGATTTTTACTCTAATCTATAGCCTTAAATATTAATCAAGAACCCTAAATATAATCTTTTAATATGGAATATAGAAAATGACACTAAAAAAAGACTGAAAATTTTTATTTATCTCAAGTGTAATTTCCTGCCTCCTAATCGTGCCTCCTTTAATGCCTTTTATTAAAAAAATAAAAATTAAATTTAAAACTCTTACCATAATTTTTTAGATCCTAAACCTTAAATTTATACCCTAAAAATTACACTCTATCATTAATTTTTTAAATCTTAATCATGACCTCTAACCTTAAACTATAAACTTAAACTTATTATTTTAAAATAAAAGCACGATAAAGAAAGAAAAAATTTTCACCCTTATATTCAAGTTTCAATACTGCTACAATCCAAAAGTTAACAAGCCATTCTTTTATAATAAAAGTATTTTATTTATCGAGTTTACCGTGTATTGCCATCAATAATTAGTGTTGTTTTATAATGATTATTCTCATTATAATTCTGTAACGGATATTGATTAAAAAAAAACATTAAACAGAAATAGAAGATATTTTATATTTATCTTTTAACAAAAATATTTTGATACCATATAAGAAAGAAGCCATGATGATAGTAGATATAACAGATAAGGTGATTTATGTGTGATCGGTGGTTAGAGATTTACTTGTTCCGATAATTCTTGAACTGAATTTCTGCTAAATAAGGTAAGAGTGTTACAATTTAATTATACATGTATATGATCTTTCACTATATATGAAAATAGAAAAAAAAAACCTATTTTTCTAAGAATTTAATTTGTTTAAATTATCGAGTTGTAAATAATAAGTTTAGCTATTAAAATAAATAAATTTAAAAAAATTATAAAAATTAATTTAATTAGATAGATGGTGGTATTTACATGCTTAAAAAGCTCCGAAAAAGCTTCACAAAGCTCAAGGATATATGCAGCTCTTTTTTCTCCAATTCTATTGAATATTAATTATATCTTTTACTATAATAAAAAATCAATATTATTAGTTATATTTTTATCTTTAATTTTTTAAGTCTTCACTTTTAGTAGAAAAACAAGAAAAAAAAAATTAAATTAATTTATAAATATTATTGAATTTTGAATAATAGAATTAAATTTAAAAACCTTATAACTTAACTTTATTAATATCATATTATACAATTTATAAACTTGGATAATTACTTATTTAGTTAGAGTTATATTTTTTAATATGTTGCTTGATTACAGGAGTATGAAAGTTTAAAAAATTACCTACTTGCTAGCTGTTTTTAAGAATCGGAGATATCAATGAATAAAAAAATAATGATAAAAAAATATAATTAATAAAGCAATTAAGCAAATATAAATAAAAAGATTTTAATATCGTAAAATCTATCTTCATTTCACAATTACGACCACAGAATGCTTTCAAAGAACCAAAATTATTATTAGCAATTTATGATTTATCATTAACTAGTAGTTTAGTTAATAATAAATAAATTTTAGCAATTTGTTTAAATCATCGAGCTGTAAATAATAAGTTTAGCTATTAAAATAAATAAATTTTAAAAAATTATGAAAACTAATTTAATTATATAGATGATATTTACATACTTAAAAGGTTCTAAAAATTTTTACGAATCTCAAGAATATATGCAGCTCTTTTTTCTCCAATTCTATTGAATATATAATAAAAACTTATAAATTATTATAATAACAAATGAAATCAGTATTACTAGTTATATTTTTTCTCGTCTTTAATTTTTTAAGTCTTTCCTGTTATTAGGAAAACAAGAAAAAAAATTAAATTATTTTATAAATATTATTAAAATTCGAATAATATAATTAAAATTAGATTTAAAAAGTTATAACTTCACTCTATTAATATTATATTATATAACTTATGTATTTTGTTAATTATTTGTTTAGTTAAAATTATGTTTTTTAATATGTTGTTGGATTACAAAAGTATGTAAGTTCAAAAAAATTTCTTTGTTAGAAACCAAGAGAGTAGAGAAAGAGAGTCAGTACTCTCTGTGATTTTTATTGATAACCACTGTAATATTTTCAATGAAGACCGGTGTATTTATACAAGGAGAGAAGTAGTGAATTAGAGGGAAAACAAACTAACAACCTCCTAACTGTCTCCCTCCAGATTCAACAGCTTCTGAATTTCAAGAGATGCAGAACGCAAAGCTACTCTGCACTCACTTGTACACAATAACAACCAGTCTATTCTAATATTCACCTATCTATTCTAATCTTGAACTCTTGACAAAGACTTCTTTAAGCACTCTTATCAACCTGTGAAAAAAAAACATATGCAACAAAAATAAAGAAAGAAAACGTGTCAAACCTGGGAAGAATCTTGTTCATGAACTGGTACAACCGCAAGTTTGAGACGATGCCTATGAAACACAGGAGCTGATAATGGTTTGGTCAAAACATCTGCCACCTGCTCGTATGCTGGAACTTCATTAACAGCTAACTGACCTGAAAAAACTTTTTCCCGAACAAAATAGAGATCCAATTCAACATGCTTGAACTTGGAATGCATAACCGGATTGGAAGAGACTGCCACTGCACTTGTGTTATCACACCAAAGCGTAGGAATTCCCTCCATAACAACTCCAAGCTCACCAAGCAATGATTGAATCCAAACCAACTCAGCAGTGGCACAGGCCACACTTCTATACTCTGCTTCAGCTGTAGACCGAGCAACAACCTGTTGCTTTTTGGAACTCCAAGACACTGGATTACCACCAAAGAAAATGCAATAGCCTGAAGTAGACCTTCTATCATCCACATCAGTTCCCCAATTTGCATCAGCAAAGCCGACTAGAGACATTCGAGAGCTACATGAAAACTTCAACCCATAATCTAATGTCCCTTGAAGATACCTCAACACTCGTCTCACAGCTTGTAAATGACCTTCACAAGGTTTTTGCATAAACTGACACACCTTATTAACAACAAAGGATAACTCTGGACGAGTGATTAATATATATTGTAATGCTCCCACAATACTTCTATATTCAGATGCATCTTCAATCGGACTACCTTCATTAATTGATAAGTTGCAACTGGTGATCATAGGTGTTGGTAAACCCTTAGCCTCATTGAAACCACATTTTGCTAAGAGATCTAAGATATATTTCTTCTGTGACAACATTATACCATCAGAAGTGTAGTGTATTTCTACTCCTAAGAAATAATGAAGGGGACCGAGGTCTTTAAGAGAGAAGACTTGATTCAAATCTTCTATGATTTATTGAATTAAAATATTATTAGACCCTGTAAGAATTATATCATCAACATATACCAACAGATATATTTCCCCTATAGAGCTGATCCTAACAAAAAGAGATGCATCAGACTTAGTTAGAACAAAACCTTTCTGCACCAAATAAGTCTTTAATTTTTCAAACCAAGCTCTAGGTGCTTGTTTTAAGCCATACAAGGCTTTGTTCAACTTGCAAACGAGTGTTGATTCAGAATTCCCAGTTAGCTCATATCCAGGAGGTTGAACCATAAACACCTCTTCAGTCAAATCACCATTTAAAAAGGCATTATTGATGTCTATTTGCCTTAAAGACCACCCTTTCGAGACTGCAAGTGAGATTATTACACGAACAGTGACAGGTTTAACTACTGGACTAAAAACCTCATGGAAATCAATACCAGCCTCTTGTAAGTACCCTTTTGCAACGAGCCTGGCTTTATACCGAGCTATAGTACCATCTGGATTCCTTTTAATCTTAAAAATCCACTTACAACTGACTGCTCTCCTATTTGGTGGTAAAGGTACTAGACTCCATGTATTATTTTTCATCAGTGCATCATACTCGGCTTGAGCCGCTGCCCTCCAATGAGGTGACTTCATAGCATCTTTTATATTTGTGGGTTCTTCAAGTAGGTCAACATGTAGAATCCTAGGTTTCCGAATACCATTATTACTTCTAGTAACCATATGGTGGTGGTTCGTTCTTTCGAATGGAACGCTTTGACTGGTAGTTCCTTGTTGAAGGACCACAGAATCATCAAAAGCTACATCTATGTGTTCTTCACCATCAGGAAACCTATCACTTGCAATATCAGGTGGAACCTGAACCTCTTGTTCTGTAGAAAGATCAAAAGAACTTATCATGCCAATGTCACCAGCAGGAGAATCATCACACTCATGACCACCCTGACTTGAGTTTACACGAGACGGAATGCTTTCGGCTGACTCATGACCACTAGAAACTGACTCAGGAGAAGCTGGAGAAGCATCAAAAGGAGCAGGAGCAGGAGCAGGAGCAAGGCTGACAGCAGGCAATTGTGATTCACTGGAGGGAGCAGCCACTGGTGAACCTGCACTAAGAATTCCAGAGTCTATAACTGGTAGAGGATTACCACCAGCAGCCACAGAAGTTATATTAACAGGAGGAACACTTGGAAAGCAATCAGTTCGAACTTGTGTAGAATCTTGAGTAGAACTAGGCCTACCAACTATATCTTCACCCTCACTTTGTAGTAACGTATGAAACTTTGTTGGTGAAACAACAACAAAAGGAACTTCCTGTATGTTAGACTCATACTCAAAACCAGTACCATTTTGTTGCTTCTCAACAAAAGGAAATTCAAGCTCAGAAAATACAACATGCCGAGAAATTATCAACTTATCAGAAGCGTCTAAACACTTATAGCCTTTGTGGAAGGAGCTATATCCAAGAAAAGTGCATTTGGTAGACCAAAAATCTAATTTATGTCTATTATAAGGTCTAGTTAACGGATAACATGTGCAGCCAAAAACTTTAATAAAAGAGTAATCAGGAACCTCTTTAAATAATACCTCATATGGAGATTTACCATCCAAAACAGAAGTAGGTAATCTGTTGATGAGAAAAACGGCAGTGGTGAAAGCATGACTTCAAAACTTTAATGGTAACTGAGCTTGAGCTAAGAGTGTGAGTCTCATCTCCACAACATGACGATGTTTCCTTTCGGCCTTGCCATTTTGTTCTAAGGTATATGGACATGTTACCCTATGTAGAACTCCATTTGAAAGAAACCAATTGCGCAAAGGTTGATATTCAGTCCCTCTATCTGTTTGGAACATCTTAATCTTTTGCCCAAATTGAACTTCAACAAGCTTGGAAAAATTCAAAAAACATTGCACCACCTCTGATTTCTTCTTGAGAAGATATACCCAAGTATGCCTACTAAACACATCAATGAATGAAACATAATAAACATAGCCATCAGAACAAACGGGAGCTGGTCCCCAAAGATCAGAAACCACTAATTCAAAAGGAGCAGTGTATTTAGTAGTAGATTCTAAAAAAGGGAGCTTGTGAGCTTTCCCTTGTAAACAAGCATCACATAACAGTTGTGACATATTATTCTCATGTGAGCTAATATCACATAGTTTGAAAACCAGCTTAAGAACACTAATTGAAGGGTGTCCTAACCGTTTATGCCACAAATCAAACAATTGTGAAGAATTAGCATTATTTGCAGAATTAGAAGTATTATAAGCTGTTGCAACTTTAGTAGCTCGAGTGTCACCAACGTTTGGAGGTAGAAGCTGATAAAGGCCGTCAGGAGTAAGCTTCCCTTCGAGCAGCACATTCCGAGTCTGGGAGTCCTTGACACAACATCCAATAGCATTAAACTCAAAAACAACATCATTATCTCGAACAAGTTGAGAAACAGACAACAAATTCTTTTGAATGGACGGAACATGCAATAATCTTTGCAAGGTTAAGGGCTTAGAATAGGTAGTCAAAGCACCCTTACCTATATGAGAAATGGGAACAGTAGCACCATTTCCCATAAGAACCATATTAGTACCTGTATAAGGAGTGACAGCTTGAAGATTCACTCGATCATGAGTGATATGGTGAGTGGCACCAGAATCGGGGTACCAAGCATCATCAGGAGGACCATGAAGAGGAGCAAAAATCGCAGCAAAAGACAGAGAGGCGGTGGAAGGAACCATTTGTCCAGAGGGCAGAGTTGAAGAATTTCCAGGCGAGCCATTGTTAGAAACAGAGTGTCCGTGACTCCTTGGAAGAGATGAATTAAAACCAGAACTGTATGGGACTGAAACAACAGGAGTGTACATTTGCATAGAACTTTCACCTGAAGAGAAACCACCAGTACTAACATTGTTGGTGAGAAAAGGTTGAGAAAATTCCTCTTGCTGCTCTCTGCCACTGTCACCAATAAAATCATGATCAAACCTATACCAACACTTGTGAACAGTATGGCCTATTCGACCACACAATTGACATTGTGGTCGATTACTTGGGTATCCTTGACGACCACGACCTCGACCTCGATTATATGAGCCACCACGACGACCTCCACGATTAGGTTGCTGAAAATGTTGATAAGATGAAAATTGTTGCGGAGACATACCTCGAACATCATTAGAAGACCCATGATCAGACTTTTGAACAACCAAATTTGCATGTGCAGGTAAATTCTCTTCGAGAAACATATGTTGACGAGCTTCACAATCAAGGAGCATTTCTGTAAGCTTTTCAAGAGACATAAGTTCTCGAGAGGCCACAACAATTACTGATTCGAATTCCATGGATAACCCTGCCAAAATAACACTCACCTGTTCTTGTTCTATAATAACACTTCCAGCAGCACACAGTGAGTCACAAAGCATTCTAATTTTGGCAAGGTAAGCACTCACAGAAAGACCACACTTCTTCTGAGTATGTAAACTATGTCTAAGGGAAGATACTTTTGTAGCAGACTTAGCAGCAAACATTCTTAGAATGGTACACCAAATGGATTGAGATGTATTACAACTAATTAGGAGAGGAAGAACTTCTGCACTAACAGTGGTCAACAACCACGAGGCTAGAAGCTTGTCTTGCCTATTATATAGTAGAAACTCAGGATTAGCTACTTCAGTTCCTGACTCAGTGCGAACCATCCTAGGAGGGGAAGTAGAATGAGCAGACAAGTAGTCTAATAAACCATAGCCATCAACAATAAGCATGACTTATTGTTTCCAAAGTAAAAACGTTGTATCACAAAGTTTCACAATATCATGTTTAGGGATCTGCTGAACAGAAGTTATAGAAGTGACAGTCGAAGATGTATTATTACTTGAACCAGAGACTACGTCTTGAGCCATTAACAATTTCACTCAGACAATTTCACAAACACCTTGTGAGCACAAAAGACTACCTCAGTGAACCGAAAGATTCAAAGAGAAATCGACTCAGATCACCAAAAACACCTAAGGATCACTAGTTTGTTCTTTAACCACGAGTCATTACGAATCAAACATGCTGATGATCAAACGAGTATTTTTGCAAGTGTGAGATCTGAAATCGAGCTATTGACGAGAAAACCAAAAAATACCAGAAAACAGCATCACTGGAACATTCTTGAACCAAGCAGAGATGCTAAACAAACACGCTGATGATCAAGTTTCAGCGAACACAGAAGCAGAAGCACAAAGGATCGACAGCAGAATATCCGAAAAATAAAGAAACCAGTAAACAAAGAGAAAGACGAGAAACCAGAACATAGAACCTGAGTGAAGGAATCAGGCGAAGCGAAGCACGGCGCGGATCTTCTGGGCGATTGATACCATGTTAGAAACCAAGAGAGTAGAGAAAGAGAGTCAGTACTCTGTGATTTTTATTGATAACCACCGTAATATCTTCAATGAAGACCGGTGTATTTATACAAGGAGAGAAGTAGTGAATTAGAGGGAAAACAAACTAACAACCTCCTAACTGTCTCCCTCCAGATTCAACAGCTTCTGAATTTCAAGAGATGCAGAACACAAAGCTACTCTGCACTCACTTGTACACAATAACAACCAGTCTATTCTAATATTCTTACTTGCTAGTTGTATTTAAGAATCGAAGATATTTATAAACAAAAAATTTTATGATATAAAAAATATAATTAATAAAACAATCAAGCTAATATAAATAGGAAGATTTTAATATCGTAGAATCTACGTTCATTTCACAATTATGGCCACAAAATGTTTTCGAAAAACTACAATTATTATTAGTAATTTCTGATTTGTTATTAACCAATAGTCTTTGGTTTTAGAGATTTTAGAATATTCGATTCCAAAATTTTTGTTAATAAACATGATCGAGTCGAAGAACAAATTTATCTTTATTCTCAACAATATCATTTTTATAATTTGAATTTATTTTTTAAAAAAGGAATGTATTATATTTTACTCTCACATTTAATCCTACATATTTTTTACATCAGTTGGCCGACGCTCCCAACAGAATCAGGATCATGTGAAACTATAGCCACATGATTCATTATCCTCTTGTAGCTCAATCGTTTTCATACGACAAGAAATAGGGGTGAACAAAACTCGACTCGATTCGACTCGAGGTGAAAATACTCGACTCGTTTTGACTCGACTAAAAATTTCATAGATTCGACTCGACTCGAAAAAATTTGAGTTGTAAAATGGAAATTCGAATAATTCGAAATTTTTAGTAACTAAAAGATTAATTTTTAAGTTTAAGATGAGACTATCATTTTTTATTATACATATACATTGATATATAAAAATATAAAGAAATATTACTACATATGAAAAATATATATACAAATCTTACATGATTAGATAAAGTCGTTTAAATTGGAATCATATCATACTAGAACATGATAAATAATTATAATTAAATATTTATAGGAACTCGAAAACTCGACCTGATTCGATTCTACTCGAGTTTCTTAAACTCGATTTGAATCGAAAAAAATTCAAATAAAATTTGAGTCGTAAAATATGACCCGTTAACTCAAATAACTTAAAATTTTTTAACTCAATTTGACTCGATCGAATACTCACCCCTAACCATAACAACAAATTGAGCCCTGTGTTTTCGTCATGTCTTATTTGGATATTGTAAACTCTTTTTTGCTTCAGCAAAGTTCGTTTGCTGACAATATTATTTATGTATAAGAACCAGATAACTAAAAGCTTTAAGAAAGATGGATTAGTAAAGGGAATGATAAGAAAATCCAAATCGAAAATTTAGTTTATCAAAACAACAAAAGACAGCGAATGTAATGAAAAATTAAAAACAAAATTAAGTGTTTTGAAGAAATTATATTATGCGTCTTTATCGTATTATTGATGAGATCAATTAATAAAATATATCTATATTTTTAAAAAAATATTTTTTATCTAGTGAATCTTTATTTAATAAAAATATAATAAATATAATAATAAATAAATATATTTTATTAGTTGGTCCAATGATATAATTGTATTTTTAATCTATTGACAAAGTTAATCATTCAATTTAGTCCTTTTAACACTTAAAAATCTTTAATTCTGTCCCTCAAAACTTTAATAATTCAATTTGACCCCTTAATCTTTTAAATTTTATCTCCACCCTTGCAACAAAAAATTCTGAATTCACCTCTAGGCTCTAACCATGTGAAATGCATATCCAAATAAAAGATTTCCCATACGTTCTTTCGGCACCGGTCCAAAAGGAGCCCAACTATCCTACTATTCCACTCTTATGTACTATTTTCCATAGGCTTTAGCTAATAAGACACAGAAAGGCCCAACAAGATGAGCCCATAAAATATCAATACAGCCCAATAAGTCCCGATTCAACTCGAATTTACATCAACTCACACCTATTTGGAAGTGTGAAACTCGTGTTAAGTAATTTGTGGGAAATTATTTAATGTATAGTGTGTATAAAATTTATTTTTATATAATTTTATATATTTAAATATCATATGTCATATTTAAAATTTAAAATTAGGTAAATAATATTATATAATTACATATTTTATATAAAATAATTACTTAAAATTTATTTGATTTGAATTTTATTCAATTAATTAATAGATCTCTTAAATCACGAGGCTTTAAATGTTTAAGTTTATATTTTATAAATATAGATATTATATATAAAATTTTGAATTAAAATATTTTAATTTAGGTTTAATTATTATTCACTCCAATTTTTATAATAATAATAATAATAATTACCTTTCTAACTTGTAACAAAATTTTGAGTACAATCATTAACATGACCTCTAGTACTTAGACTAGATAGTCACGGTCCATGATTGGAGTAGTATTTGTGGGACCATATAATATAATTAAATTATTAGACCATTAAACATTCATTAATATTGAAAATAGCCTAATAAGTTTAATTTGATTAGATATAAAATATATGAGATTGAATATATTATAAATTTTTAATATCTTTTGATTTATAAGTAAGTGATGTTTGAGCACAAGCATAACCCAACAATATTTATTAAAGTGAACATTTAAAAAATATTAACTTTTTAGATATTGTAATGAATTATATACTTTTTAGAGGTTAAAAATAATTTTAACATATTTTTTATGTATTTTAATGAAAGTTATGGACTCACTGATCTATATAATGGTTTGTCTTTGTCTTTGAATAATATAGATATTATATTGAGTTTATATTAAATTCGAGATATATTTTAATTCGATTCGATTAAAATAAGTTTTAAAATTTTATGACCCCAAGTGCCAGGTGTGAGCATTGGAGCATTAAGACATGTGGGGACACATCCACCAACTACCGGGTCAATCCCGCCTTCTTCATAGGGTTGTGGAAACAAAGCATTCCTCAAGTAGTTATAAAATGTTGGTGATGCTCAGTTGCTGAGGCTGAGGATATAGATTTATTTATTACCAAGCCTACACTTTTGAATTAAATCTAGTAATTGGGTTATAAATATTGGATCAGATTGACAACTCAAGAAAACGATGATATAATAATAATAATTTGAATAGAAAGATGCATGCATGTGACATTGTGTTATTTTCTTTTTCTTAAAAGATATGTCTGATAAAATATACAGTGCTATCGTATATATATTATAAGATTTTTATTTTTTTTATGCGAAAATAATATTTCTTGTTTCTTTTTAGGTGTGATATTCTCCCTCCCTTTACCCCGTGACGCCCTTGTCACAAGCTTTTGCTCTCGTGATTAATTTATTGTCACGGTTGTTCATCATGTCTACCCCTCTCATGGGCGCTCGATGTAAAATCGAGAAATCAAAGGGTCTCTTTGATATCACTTGTCATGAGATTATTACCCTCTTCATAAAAGATATGTCTTTTAAGAATAAGGTAATAACCCCGTGACACATGCATCTAGTTATGTTCATGGATTAGATTGGATCAAATTTTTAATTGAATCATACTTTTTTAAAAATTGAATAAGGTAATAAGGTAATTATTTATTGTCTAATTACATTTAGAAAAAAAATGATGTTTCACTCAAAAAGGATGAAATATTGATTAGAACAATAAATAACGTGATAAACATGATTCATCTAATATTTTTTTCTACCAGATATTTTTCACTATCTGATTAATAAATTAATCGGATAATACATTAAATATTGATAATTAATATTTTTTTATAATATTATTTTAAAATTTGAACTTATATCATCTATTTATTTAATAATATAATAAATCTTACCACAACATCAACACTTAAAAAAATAAAATTTCAAAAACCAAACATATATATATATATTTAAAAGATTAATTAAAAATTTCATAATCACAACATTTTCTCTCCTAATGATGAACCTTTTGCTTGATAGCATAAAATCCTCACTAAAAACAAATGACTTTCCAATGGACAAGTGCACCCCTAGAGATACAAATTGTATTCTCTTTCCATACAACCCAAAATGGAATATATACCTTTAAAATATTTATTTAGAACGTTTTTTTTTTAATATTGATATATAATTATATAGAAATATAATAATAATTATTATTATAATAACTCTCTTTCCGATTGATAATTGTAATGCAAGTAATTTAATTATGAGTAAGGTTATATTTGGGTTACTCAATTATTAAAAGTTACGTTTAGGTCACTTAATTATGGGTCACACAATTAATAAATGTTACATTTAGATCACTTAATTATAGGTAGAGCTACATTTAGGTCACTCTTCATACTTAAAAAAAATTATCAATTCGTGTATTAGATTAATTAATGTTTCAAATGACTCTAATGTTAGTAAAGGTATACATGTGATTTAGAAGTGAAACGATCAAATTGATATACTTTTTCAAATATAAAGGATGACCCAATTATAACCTTACTTATAATTAAGTGACCCAAATATAATCTTTAAAAATTGGGTGACCCAAATGTAACCTTACCCATAAACGAGTGACCCAAATATAACTTTCAATAATTAGGTGACCCAAATATAACTACACTCATAATTAGGTGATCCAAATATAACTACATCCATAATTAAGTGACCGCAATCTTTATTCTATCATGTTTCATAATATAAAAATATAATTATATGATTATATATAATGAATTTTTAAAATAATACTAATTATCAAAAAAATTGCAATTATTGCTTCTCACTTCTCCCTTAAAAATTAAATGGAAAATTACAATTATAAGGATAGTATAATATTACTCAGTCTTTTGTTTATATTCATCTAACTGTTTAAAAAATATAAAACTAAATAAATTTTATCTAATATAATTTAATTTTAATATCGAATTAATAATCGAATAAAATCGAAGTACATTTTAAAAATATCCATCAACTTGAATCAAATCGTGCATTGTTGAGAACTCAATATTCTTTTGAACCCACTACTAAAAGCAAATGTGGTGCATGATAAGGAGAGATGACTCATTTCAGGCTGCAAATTTGGAATAATCAATTCATCTTCTTTTAGAGTTATGATTTGATTTAAACAAAGTTACAAGTCCCATGTCATAAATAGGAAGAAAAGGAATCTAATTCTTTCGACGACAGAGTCAGGATTTTTATATAATTGAATCACAATAGATTTTAAGATACCAAAATTTTTATATTACTATAATATAAATATTATTGATCTGGTATTCAAACAAATCAAGTAGCAAGGACGGAACTATGATCGAAAATTAAGAGGGGTAAAGGTCTATCAAGTCTTTAATTTTAAAATTTAAGAGGGGTAAAACCTTATTTTATTATTATTTAAACTAGTAAGGATTTTAAATGTAATTATACTAAAATTTTTTGAAAGGAACAAAGATCTATTAAGTCCTTAAATTTAGAACCTTAAAAGAATAAAACTTTATTTTATTATTGTTTAAACTAATAACGACCTTAAATATAATTATAAAAAAAAATTAAGAGAGACGAGAACTCTTTCCACTGTTAACACGACTCTGTCCTGTCAAGAGAGATCGATTTTAAAATTTCCATTAACTACACGTGGTCTAATACTAAATCCTTTGGATCTTATCTTGTAGGGATGATTTCATAAACATTTTTCTAGAAGGTTAAAATTAAATTACAATTTGATCATCACTAGTTTGTAATTTTGTAAAACTTTGAAGAGATTAAGTTAAAGTTTTATAATTTGGGGGACCACAACATAGTTTTACCATTATACCACCATTTAATCTTGATACTTACTTTTTCATATATTAAAAAAATAATTTTTAAATAATAATATCCTTTGGCTCGGAAGGCGAAATTCACGGATTTCTTGTTCCCTCTATATTATTATTATTTTATGTGAAGACGACAGAAAGGCACCATAGAGAATCAAAATAAATATTGGCGTTAAAATTATAATCCATCGATTAATAAAATTCAAAATTTATATTATAATCGATATCTAAAAAGAATAATTATTTTTAAATTATTAAAATAAAATAAATTCTTATAAAATTAATATAATATTTAAATTATAATCGATCGATTAATAAAAAAATATAAATTTTATTAATATTTTAAATTCGTGTGTTTAACGTTTTTTTTATTATTATTTATTTATATTTTAAATCCATCTTTTCTTTATAGTGTTTAATATTGCCATGATAACTTTGAAGGTGACGTCTGCCTAACGATGTGTTTTATATTTTTGGATAATATCTTTCTTCTGGAAAGGGGAATAGAGATGTGGACGACAGAAGAAAGACGTTGCTCATTTTAATCCTTTTTCACTGGGAGGGATTTTTATTTATTTATTTATTTATTTATTAAGATTTGAGAATTTAAGTTTATTCAACTTATTATTATAATATTTGTGTGGTGTGATTTGTAATTAGATAGTTTTTTTTACTAAAATTTTATTTGTTTTAAAAAATATTTGTGTTTCATAGTCATATTTAAAATGTTTTATAAGTTTTATACAATAAATGGTAATTTGAATATATATTTAATTTTTTATGTATCATGTAATATGAATTTTGTATTAATTATTTATTTTATTTAAGTATAAAGTTGAAAAAAATATCTAACGTTTGATAAATTAATTGTTTTGGTTCTTATTTTTTGGAACAATTCAATCTTTAGCGTTTTATTTTGGGTTAAAATAACTCATCTACAGATAAAAATTATCAATTAACTGACGACAAATGTTTAAAATGATGTGATAAATCTATTGGATTTATATTTTTAATAATATTAAAATTATTATTGTTATTATTTAACTATATATATACTAATAAAAAGTTGGTAAGAAAATAAATTATTGGATTGATTCGAATTCAACTTGATCGACTTTAAATTTTTTTTTTTTATAAAATCATCAAGACAAAACCACTTTTTATGGTGATGGAATGGACCCTTTGCCAGATAACCCCCAAACTAAATCTGCATGTAAACCACCCTACATGTCACATGGGTCCTTTCCCCTCTCTCCAATTTCATTTCTCTTACACACTAAAACAAGGGACAAAACCACCCAACAATTGCTAAAGTGGAAAAGAAAAAATTGAAAAGACCAACAAGAAAAGGAAAACACACTGTGGTTGTACTAATTAAGACACATATTGCTTCATTTACATGGTTTATACTAATCATGAATCATCCCACCAAGGGTGTCAATTGGTCATCCCACAATACTCACTTCCCTTTCAATAATTACTATCCCTTGCCTTTGCTTTTCTCCCATATCCCCTTCTCATGTTTGGGGCAGAGTTAAGATTTAGGATTAAAAGATAAAAGGTAAATATTTAGAAGTAAAATAAATTTATAAAAAAAAATTAAAAAAGAAGACAAAAAAAAATCAGGGATGAAGATGATTGCCTCTCTCCACTCATGTAGTTTCATCCCTGCTCGTGTCCCAAAAAATCTACATACAAGTGTTTTGAAGCTTTGTTAGAGAAGTTTGTTAGATCGGGTGATAAAAATTTTAATATTTTTTAAAAGATATTTTGTGTTAATAGTTTTGTGGATAAAAAAAAATATTGTTAATGAAATATTACTTTACATCCATTTATTATAATGAAAAAATAAATAATATTTATTATAAAAAACATAAATTTAATTATTTTATCTATAAAACGCGTATATATTATCAAATAATATTTTATAACATTTTAAATTATAATTTATTTTTAAATATTAATTTTAAACATGAACCTTAAATAAGTACGGTGTCTGATTTTTCACAAATAGGAATTTGATCCATTTTAACACTGTGATAATGTCACACACGAGTTCACCTCTTTATACGAGTCAGCAACACGTGGCAATGGTGTATTGGATGGGGTGTCTTGGTTCATGAAAAGTAGTTAGTGCACTGCACGCCAGAATCTTTTCCTTTTGGGGGTATAGTGGATTGGACTGCCTTAGTTTTGAAGTCTATTCCTATTATTAGGGTAAATCTCTATTTTTAAATAAACTTTGTTGGCGTTTTAGCTTTGGTCAATTAATTTTTAAAAAATTCCACTTCATCATTAAACTTTTAAATTTCACTCATTTTGGTCACTAGACCAGTAAGTGTCATGAAATAAGAAAGTTTCGAAATTGATCTTAGCGACATCTGACTAAGAATGGACAATTTATAGTCGGACCTCGATGTACTATCCTCGATAGTCGATAAAGAGTGTGCAAATATAACTATTTTTTAATATACATCATCTAGCGTGTGATTAACATATCGTTCATCAATTTTTGACAACAACGTATTAAAGAGATAACTTTTTAGATTCATCGACTGAATAAGTAGGATTGAAGACGACGATCGACAATAACAATGATAATGATTTGAGATCTAAGAATTTGAAGAGTTTGAAATTTTTAGAATTTTAAGATTTTTAAAAAAATTAATTATTGAAAAATAATAGTCGAAAGAAATTATAAATTAAAATATGACACATGTCAAATTTTAAATTGATTAATCATTTTTAATGATAAATAAGTATGAGCACCTAAAATTATAAGAACTTTAAGCATTTATTTTTATAAAAAAAATTGTATCTAAAATTAAAAAATAATATAATTCAAACACTTTTTGTATTTGTCTTTTTTATTACTATTCAATGTCTATTTATTAAACGGTTAATTACGATTTAAGCACTTTAAAGTCTCATCAAATAAATAAATCACATAATTTATTTTATTTTATTTATAATATTAATATTTTTTTATAACAGCTTGATTTTCGATTAATTAGTCAATTAATATAAATTTAAGTATTACAAAGAGAAATAATTTTTTTTAACTCAACTTATTTTATTTATAATAATAAAATTTGAATTTTAAACATTATTTAAATGATTTAACATTTTATTATACTAAATAATTTAATCAAATAAAACTAAAAAGACGATAAATAAATTTGTTTTTAACTTTTAAAATGGAAAAAAATAAAGTGGAGAGCTTTCTCTTATAATTTAATTAATATTTGGTTCCACATAGTAAAAAAATAATATTAACTCTTCTTTTTGATTTGAAAAGGAAAGTGGGGTGTTTTACTTTATATTTAAATAATTTAAAATTTACATTCTATTATACGGTAAAACAGCTATTATAATTTTATTTTTATAATAATATAAAATTTAAATATTTATTGAATTATTTTTATTTCTAAATAAAATAAAAAAATTAATTTTGTATATAAGGTTCCAAATTCGGATCCTAGTGAAAGCATTTTATTTTTTTAATATAATAACATTAAAAATCAGTAAATGCAAGGAATATTCAATTTCATGATATTTTTATATTTTAATATTAAATTATTTATTACTTAAATTAATTTATCAATAAATATATTTAAAATATTAAATATAGAATTTTTTTTATAAATAAACTAATTTTTTAAACTTACCCTTAAATAAAACAGGAATAAATACTAATTTAATTAAAAAAATATAAAAGTTAAATTTAATATTATATTACATTATAATTTTATTTTATAAAAAAGTGGCACCGGTGGATGATGATTCTGGGCCGTGTGATGTGAATATAGAGAGACGTAAGGGATATTAAAGAAATAGGAAAAAAAAAAAAAGAAAGTCGGTGGGACCACTCAAAACCTGCCTTGACGGTTTAGAATCCAATCCATGAAGAAGCTGACTCAGAAAATTATAAAAAAATATTAATTTATAAAAATATTTAATAGATATATTATACAAATTTTAATTTACGTAAATTTATTTAATTAAAATTCAAATAAAAATAAGTTATTTATTTATATTTTTTAATCAATAAATGAGCTAGTGGTCACTTTCCATTATCTAAGAAATTGATTGAAATGTGATTAACGTTGACTTGGTCCGATTTCATAATTTAAAATTTATTATATTTAATATGAATTATTTTAATTGCCAGCTGGGCCGTCTTCTAAAACGCGGCGGTCCACAATTTCTAAAAAATCGCCTTCTTGCGCGATTAAAAACTGTCGCGATGTTTTGATTTGACAACAGGTTGTCTGGGTAGGCGAAAGTTGCTTTGTTTTCTTCCCTAATAAATAAATAACAGCGTTAACAATTTTTTTTAACTTTTATGTTTAATTATTAAAAAAAAGAAAATATTTATTGTGTCACGAGAATGGGGGATTAATTTTTAAAATTATTAAATGCATACACGTTGGATTTATTAGTAATTTTTTAAATTAAATAAAAATTTGTGATATTTTAAAATTGTTCTTTCATTTTCCCTTTATCCAAACAGGAGTGAAATTATACGTTTGAATTTGTCATGGAATTATATTCGGTTGACAAGGAATATGTTTCGTCCACGTAATTAGTTATTGGAATTTCTTTGAGTGTTAAATTTTAATATTCAATAATAAAATTCTTTAAACTATTTTCAGTTTTTAAGTAAGTTTTGATCCAATCATATTAGGATGAAAACAGAACTCGTCAAATATTGACGGGTTTCAAACTGACTCAAATCAGGTCGATTTTTTTTTTTTACGAAAATTCAGATTTAAGATGGGTTGGGTTGAAGTTTTTAAAATAGTGGTATTGTGTTCGATTAAATTTGGGTTTATGATAAAAAAATCCAACTCGATTAGGTCATATTAGGTCAGATTTTTCATCCTAAACCTGATCGTGTCGGATAAAATATATACATATTCGAATCGAATATAAATAAACTAAAATTTAACCTTATCCGACCCGTATCTATCCCTAAATCATTTATGACCTTAATTAAATTAATTTATGACATTAATTCAGCATAACACTTAAAGAAATTAATATAGATAAAATTAGATATATAATCAAAGTGTAATAATCCTGTAAGTTAATTGTGAAATTGACCAGTAACTGTTTACTGTGAACAAATTTGAGTCATTTACCGTATAGCAGAAATTGACCAGCCGTAGCCGATAAATTAGAACCGTAAAAGACGCGAGGGTAACGGACTCCATTTTTCTAGCACACGTTTTTCATAATAATTCAACACGTGTTCAAACAGGCGCTCATCGGTTATCGATTGTTTTACTCCTCTTCCTTTTCCTCCCAGCCGCCGCCGCCATCATCACCTTCACCTTCACCGCACCTCGCCTCCCCCTTCTCCTCCTCCCCGCGCATCCACCGCCCATAAAAGAGGAAAAGTATTTAATAATATCTCTATTTATTTATTTATATTTTATTGTAAATTATCTATACCTTTTTACTTAATAAATCGAAATTCAATTAGCATTTTCTTATTTGTTGTTTGGAGAGAGAGAGAGAAAATTGAGAGAGAAAAACTTTTAAGAGAAAGGGGACCTCTTAAAGATTTTGCTCGCGAAGCCAAAGCTCTCCATTGCTCGCTCTGATTTGCAGACAAATTCCAGAGGACGAACAACTGACTACAGAGAAACAGAAACAGAAAATTAAACGAAGCAACATCAGGAACACGAAGAACAGAAACAGCAAAAAGGAAAAAAAAAAGTGAAGGAAACAAAAAGAAAAACGAAGTTCGATACTTCTTTTTTGACGTAGAAAGGAAAATTTTAATTCGATTTCTTCTTATCCAATCAGTAAGTTCCTCGCAACATTGTTGTTATCATCATTCATTCTCTTCTTTTTTTTTTTTCTGTAATTTCTATGTTATTAGTTTTTAATCGCTTTGTTTTTGTCCTGATTCGTTAAATAGGATTAATGAAATTGTAAACAGATCTAATTCGCGCTCTTATTCTTCTTTTGTTCTTTTCAATCTAGCAGTTTTATTTGCATATACCTATATATAATGTTCTGTTTGCTTTGTTTATGAAATACTGAGATCTGGTACTTTTTTTGTTGCTTCAGCTCTTTTGATCGTGAGTTTTCTTTCCTTGTTTTACAAATTTGTTTCTGTTTAATCTCCTTCGACTTCTTTTTCATTTTCCATAACCAGTGCACATGCAGAAAATAGCCTCTGTAAATGATTTTTACTTTATAATTCTCAATTGGATCTTTCTTTTATTGGCTTTAAATCTCTGTTTGATTTATTGTATCCTTACGAATTTAAATCGAAATTTCTGTTAGTGTTTTCTTCTTCTTTTCCGAATAGGTTGATTTTGTTAATCTTGACACCGTTTTCTTTTCTTTTCCCGGTGGACTAAAACTAAAATCTCATGTTTCTTACAGTGATTTGAAATCTTCCATTTTTATTTCTGGGGAAAGTTTTCCCTGTTGAAGTTGGGGAGGGGGGCAGAAAGAGTCATGTTGGAGGACCGGTCCTGTGAGTCGTGTTTGTTGTTTGCAAGCTCTCGTCAACAAGGAACAGAGTGGGCTTACATGTACAATGGGAAGCGTTCACGGGAATTCACCGATTCAGATGATACTTATCGAGAAACCAAGTCGGTTAAGCTCTCCTTCGATGATTCTTCCAGCGACGATAACAACGATAATACTAATACTAATATTGCTTCTTCCCCGCAAGACTCAGGTGATCTCTTGCCTGATTCGGGTGACCAATCCGACGATGGCAGTAAGCAATCTGAGGATGGTTATAGGGAACATGTTGGGGAATTTTCGTCAGATTTGAATGCCTTAATCCAACCAATTGGGAGAGACAACTCCATCAGTTGTCTAATAAGGTGTTCAAGGTCTGATTATGGTTCCATTGCCTCGTTGAATCAGAGTTTTCGTTCCTTAATTAGGAGCGGAGAGATTTACAAGCTGAGGAGGTTGAATGGAGTGATTGAGCATTGGGTATACTTTTCTTGTCAACTCCTTCAATGGGAGGCATTTGATCCAATTCGAGACAGGTGGATGCATTTGCCGAGGATGCCTCACAATGATTGTTTCATTTTTTCAGATAAGGAATCCTTGGCTGTGGGAACTGAGTTGCTTGTTTTTGGGAAAGAGGTGACTTCTCAGGTTACATATAGATACAGTATTTTGACAAATTCATGGACCTCTGGCACCAGCATGAATGCTCCGAGGTGCTTGTTTGGGTCAGCTAGTCTTGGAGAGAGAGCGGTTTTAGCTGGTGGTTGTGATTCTAATGGTAATATCTTGAGCTCTGCGGAAATGTACAATTCCGAGACACAGAAGTGGGAGACTCTCCCTAGCATGAATCAGCCGAGGAAGATGTGTAGTGGGGTATTTATGGATAGAAAGTTTTATGTAATTGGGGGGGTCAGTGGTGTGGGGAAAGATACAAGGGTACTCACTTCAGGTGAGGAGTATGATTTAGAGACTAAAAGATGGACTGAAATTCCTAACATGTCTCCCGGAAGGAGTGGAGCAGCTGGTGAGGCTGAGATGTCTGCAGCAGCTGGAGCACCCCCTCTGGTTGCAGTTGTAAATGATGAACTGTATGCTGCTGATTATGCTGACATGGAAGTAAAAAAGTATGATAAGGAGAGAAACACATGGTCGACTATTGGAAGATTGCCTGAAAGGGCTGTCTCGATGAATGGTTGGGGTCTTGCATTCAGAGCATGTGGAGATCGCCTTATTGTCATTGGTGGACCTAGGACTTCAGGGGAAGGTTTTATAGAGCTGAACTCATGGATCCCAAGTGAAGGGCCACCAGAATGGAACTTGCTTGCAAGAAAGCAATCAGGTGGCTTTGTTTATAATTGTGCTGTCATGGGATGCTAGTAAGCGGTGCCACACTGCTACTGGGTTTACATCATCGATTTCTCCTCCTATACGGAATTCTGAATTCTTGCTAATGGTAATTTCCCTCTTTCTTTTTTATATATTTTCCCTTTTGGATGGGAGATAATGGGGAAGCGCTTTGGATTTTACTTGAGATTCGATGGAATGATTTACTGATAGCATGTCTTGACTCTTGAGTTTTTGTTTCTTTTTTCAACTTCATTCAAAATTTCTTCCATATAGTTTGTGTCTTCCCCGTTTTCAGTGACACTACACAAGAACTTGCAGAGGTTGGTGTCATGTAGCACAGTAATAGGTTTTAATAATTTGAAGTACCAACATATTGGTAGGTCACCATTAGAGATTGTTGAAGCTTTGTTAAGAACACAGAACTAGGGTTTCTTTATCCTTAATTTTCTTTGAATGGTCTTTAAGGTAGGAAATAAGTTCTGGGAGTTGTAATCTTGGATGTTGGCTGATGTACTGATTACATTGATCATTACAATTGATGGGGGTATATATTCCCAGATTTTTTCTTATGTACATTTTGGAATCTTTTGTTGGTTTTAAATTACTTTTGTTCAGCTGTTGCTGTTGGTTCTTATTCCTTTCAATTATTCAATGAACACGAATATAGATTTCTCTCTCTCTCCCTGCACAATCTTGACAATTTGTAGCTCGGAATGTGCTCTGCAATTAGTAGAATCTTAGTTTTCATGGTTGTGAGATTATGTGTCGCAGATTATTCCGTAAAACGAATATCAATTATGACATCCCTTGCTCCCTGCCATGACATTCTTTTAGAAGCTATGTTCTCAACTAAACACACACACATGCCTAAAGCATGACACATATATATGTCTTTGCGATGAATCACGAATCATCCCGGCTTACGGGATCACATACTAAATCTCCCATATCTTGTTTCATTTTCCTTCTACTCTATATTTTGAATGGATTTATCTCTCTATATATACTATGTTTGTATGTATGATTGATATTTGATATGTGTTTGGACACCAGAAAACTTTAGAAATCTTGCAGAAACTTGTCTTGTGTATCTTATTTTGCCTGTACATACCTTTTACCACTTCCCTTTGCTGCTATATGTAAGCCACTTCAGCAGGGGAATTGTATTAGGCTTTTGGTTCTCTTGTTGCTACTTTGGGTATGCCGACACCTTGCTAAAATCAGTAGGTGGTCCTATTTCCACAAGTTTTATTTATTTTCCTTGTGTGCAATCAATTCTATGGTACAATTTTGTCATATTTTATTATTGAGGGGGCGTTTGGTGCATTGTCTTCTCTCTTTATTAGCTGGGAAGCATTAGAAAAAGGGAAAACTACATAAATAATACCTCACCTATTCATGCATTACTGTATTGGTACATCAACTATGATTTTTAACAAAACGGTATTTAATGTTATATTTTTCCCTCAGTTTTGGTACCTTTGCTATTAATAAAATTAATAGTTTTATTCTAAAAATATATATACTCTATTAATTTAATCTATTTTTTATCGATCCAAACATTATTTCAATTTTTGAATTAAAATTTTAAGTTTTTTTTTTTTTTTTTTTTTTCCGGTTGAACACTTTCATGTACAATAAGATTATTATATTTGGCATTCGGAAACGTGTTGGATAGGAGAAATTATATCATGGGTAAATACTATCATGTCATCCATGAGATCAATCATTAAAAATCACACATCTCTATCATTTTTCCAGTTATATATTTTTCTAAGTGAATCTTCACTTGAAAATACTGTTTTTAAAATGAATTAACAATAAATATAAACGAAAATTCACTTAAAAAATATATAACATAAAAATTTTTAATAATTAATCCTATAGGCATGTTGTAGGATTTACTCATAATATGATTTCTCGTTGGATCGGGTTGTAAGCAAACAGAAAATAAAATTTCTGAACAATAGTGTTGGATTTAATTTAATTTAATTGAACCGTTATCTCTTCTGGTGTCAACTGAAAAAACACAAATATGTTCAGAAAATAAATAAAGTAGATTTACCGTGGGATTATAATACAACACCAACTAAAAATATTAAAATATAAATTATATAATTAAAAATTACATATTTAATAATATTTTTAACTGGTATCTCAGTATTATACTTATAATAACTTAAAATAGGATAAGTCTATCACGTGCGTCGAACATTGTTGAACACTACTAACAATGAACACTGTTGAACACTATTAAATTAATTAATAAAAATTAAAATTCTAAGGACTAAATATATAATTTTAAATTATTTAAAATAATTTTTTTTAAAAATATATTATTTTAATTTTTTAAATTATTTTTAATTTAAAAAATAAAAATACTAAATCAAAAACTTAAAACTCTAAAGTCAAAGACTAAAATATTAAACCTTAAACCCTAAAATCAAAAACACTAAATCATAAACTCTAAACCCTAAAAATAAGATCCTAAACCCTAAAATAGAAATATGAACATCTAAAAGTATAAACCCAAAATTGTTTAAGATTTTAGGTTTTAAGTTTAGGGTTTAAGGGTTTGGGTTATTTTAGGGTTTAGGATTTTATGGTTTGAATTTAGTGTTTAGGATTTTTAGGATTTTTGGTTTTAGATTTTGGATCTAGGGTTTTAATATTATATTTTAGGGTTTGTAATATAATGTTTAATGATTTAGATTTTTTATTTTGATTTTAAGGTTTAGAGTTTATGTTTTTTATTTTTTAAATTAATTATTAGGATTTGGTATTTTTTATTTAATTAATAAAATAAAAATAAAAAGTAATTTAATACAAGTTTAATTTAATTTATAATTATATTTTGAGTCTTTAAATTTTTTAATTTTTATAAATTAATTTAATAGTATTTAACGGTGTTCATAATTAACAATGTTTAGCGATGTTCGGCGCCTGTCATGAAATTTTTTTTAAAATATTATTAAAAAGATAAATATTAATATTTAAAATTAAATTTTAAGATTTAATTATTAATCTAAAATGTTATAAAAATATATTGTTTTAATTAGTATCATAAAATACCCACAGTGTACCATACCTTAAAATCGTTCCGACCTAATGATGAAAACATACTGACAAAGCAGGCAGTTTCTGCTGACAATCTGGCGGAAGACGAACAAGATATGTAAGTTCCAAGCTTTAATTAAAATGTTTTATAATTTCATGATATTTAATCAAAATTTTGTAAGGAAATTTGATTAAAAATATTTATAATTTTAAAGTTTAATATGTTTTTTTAATTAAGGGGTTTGATTAATTTTTTCAAATAAAAAAAAAATCGATAAAAATTTTAGGGGATCATGACTTTAAGGATGGTAATATAATTCATTCCATCGAGATCCAACCTAATAAGAGTGAGTTTTTATTAGAAAATTAAGTTTTGAATAAATTATAAAAAAAATTATACCAAAAAGATTTATGTTTGGGGTAAAAAAATTTAATTACACTCAACTCGATATATAATGATTATATTTTAATATATTATATTTAATATTTTTATTAATTTTTTAAAAATGGGTCGAGTTTAGTCGATATTTTTATTAAACTATTAGGATTGAGTTATATTTTTATTAGGTCGGGACGAAATATATCCTCAGATATTTTTAATGACCCGTATTTTCTAGTCCCTAAACCAAGCATCTCCTTGTTCTATACCAAGCCCGCATGCAAACCCTCCACCACGCTCCAAGAAACCGGATGTTCCCATTCGAATCGATTCTCCGTTTTGAGGGCCAATTGAAGAACCACCGCCGATGTCTTCAATCCAGGCACGGTGGTCCAATCTTTTCATCGAGGTTTACTGCCACAGCAGCAGTACAGATATTTTGTTTCCCAAAGAAAACTATCACAAGACAGAATCTCCGGCAAGTATCAAGATTCAACACCTGCTGCCGTGGCTGTAAACCTCGATGAAGAGATCGTTAAACTGGATCCGAATTCAAGTCCATCTTTTGTATCGGTTCTTCCATTGGCTCTCGAAAGGGAGTATCAAGATTCAACAGAAAAGATCGCCATCAGAAACCATACCAGTTAACGTCGGTTTATTGTTCTTGTCTCTCTTTTTCAATTTCTTTTGAAAAATTGATCGAGTCCGAACGTGAAAGCTTTCTTGCAAATCGAACCAAGAGCCGAGTTACGGTGCCTCAACGGAGGATACTGGTTTCCCGAACACCAAGAATTGTCCCAAGATCAACTCGGGATACGATAGGCAACGGGATACGATTCGGCCCGAGTCGAGCGGTTGGGCCAAACAACTAAAACTACATATTTAAGAACTTATCTTTAACTGTATTACTGTTTTAATACTTTTTTTATAAAATAATAACTAATATTGTTAGATTTTATTTTTAGAGCATTTTAGCAAAATAAATTCTGCTAAGAATCCCCTAAAATTAATAATTTCTGTAAATTATTATTCAATAAATTAATATTTTTTAAATAATATTTTTTTAGTTTTGATTTGGGTCTAAAGTCTAAATTAATATTTTTTTTTAAAGTTAACAAGGTAATAGTTTCTGAAGGACTCTTATATAAAGATATGGTCTCTTCTATATCATAAATGAATATAAATTATAAATATAACTAAGACAATTTAGTAAAATATGAGTCTATTTTTGTTTTTTTTTTCTTAAAATTTAAATCTAGCATTATATTATTTTTAACTTTTCTTATTACATTCAAAAGTTATGGTGTTCCATTCTTACACTGCAACAAAAATTTTAATATTTTATGGATATATATTATATTTTTTAACAAGCTAACAGTGCTTAGCATAATATCTGTTCTAGAATATAATCTTTTTATCATTTGACATTGATTGTTCAATCACTCCGATCACATCGTTGGTGCTCGAACCCGTGACCCCTAGAAACATCAACCATTTTTTTAACCACTTAGGTTAGAGAGTTTAGAAAAAAATCATTTAATTAGTTAATACCATGTATAAGTTCATTGAATCGGAAAAAAAATCTCTTTAAATTAATTAATTAATTAATTAATACTTCTTTAAATTAATAAAATTATATAATCTTGATATTATTAATTTATAGATTTTTATAATATATCTATTGTTTTTAATCACATACAATGAAAATCATTTTTATAGAATTATTAATTAAATTAATCATAAATATCTTAAACTCAAGACCTGTGCAAAATGAATACATAATTAGTTAATGGTGCTAAACAACTAAGAAATATCATATATATATATATATATTAATACTCTTAAGATGATTACAAAGTAATATTTGTTTATACATATTTTTAACCTCTTAAAAGTACGCACCTTACAAATAAAATAATTTATACCTGAATCTATAAAATAATATCATTCACTTTTTTATTGGAACCACTTGTTAAGTTAATAACTTGCATTTCTTTATCAATAAAAAACAAAGATACACATAAAACACCAAATTATGGTTAATATTATATAATTAAAAATACATTAAGGTTTAAACCTGAGAGTGTGAATGCCGCTTGAATATTAAGACAACGAGATTATCAACAATGATAATACTAATATTATTCTATATATTAGTAGAGTTAGATCCTTTTACATTATATAAATTAATGATTGAGATAAAAATATCGTTTAAATTATCAAGGAAAAGAGATTGAAATGTTTGATCTCAACTATTATCAGAATATCCCACAGCTTGATTAAGGGTTTTATATAAACATTCGGAGAAATTTTAAAAAAAAAAATCTTAATTCTACTCGGAAACAGAATGAGAGATTCTAAGAGAAAGAAAAAGATTTTCTATTGAGCCGAGAGTGCATGATCTAAGGGGGAAAAAAGAGTGCCTTAAATCAAATGACTAAATCATTCATATTAATTTTATGAGTCATATTATGTATGACCAAAATGAAAGATCACAATCAATTATATGATTATATATATGTACTAGTAAAAGAAAGTGGAAAAGATAAAGCATGATCAACTATCAAGCCATAATTAACATACACTAGCTAGTGGAATCATGCCCATGTTCTTCCCTGTGGTGTACTTCTTGATGTGATCCGGTGGCCAGAGATTCCGAATCATTTATTCCGGTGATCGGCCTATACACGTTCAATGCTGCGAGCATACCTAGATTAATGTTGGTAACTGAACTGCCGTGATCGATTTCCGAACCCGAAGCGAAATTCATAAAATGCACCTCACTAGACATGGTGTTCCTATACATATTGGTATTATTAGTTGAAGGCAATGTCCACAAAGGATCAGCAGTGCCACTCCCGCCGATGACTTGGTTGCTAGAATTTGCCACCGTCCAAAATGTCGATGGGATTGGATTTTGACTCGCCGGAATCAAACCCGTTGTCGGTTGTATCAAGTAGTTCCCGACTAGATTTTGTGACAACTCTTGGTGCTCGGGCCTGTTCTTCCTCGAACTAGTATCCTCCTCCGCGGCAGCGTCACTCGATTCTTGTTTCCCTTCCAAGAAAACATTCACATTCGGAAAGTTCAACGATTCCTCCGACGATAAAGCGCCGCCTGGAAATAAAATCCGCCGTTGTTGCTGAGAAGACGAGTAGTCAACCGCATTCTTCAATTGTTGTTGTTGTGCAGGGAAATTCGGGTTTAAATAAGTGTTCCTCAAGTGCGATGCGGACAGACTGGAGCCGGAGGCTGAACTTCTGAGAGAGACATTAAGGGACGTAAAATTTGCAGGAATAGTACCTGTTCCGGTGGCGGCAATAACAGCAGGCTCAGCCTGTTGAAGCAACCATTGAATCGTTTCGCCATCAGATTTGTGGCCGAGCTCTCTCGTCAACTGGAAAACCCTGGCGGCACACATCGCGGGCATCCGGATGCGACGCCCTCGGCCCTCCACCTTGGTGTGGCGGTCCTTGTTAGAGCTCCGCTTAGGTGGAGCTTTCTTGGGCGGAAGTTCCAGGTTGGAACAAGGCGGATGTTGTTGTTCTTCCTTCTCCAGAAGCTGTAGTGGGAATTTTGACGCTGGGATCCCGTTTTCACCTTCCATGATCGTGTGTATTCGGATCCCAAAACACTTTTATTCCGCCATGATCAACCTGTTCTCGTTTTCTCTCTGCGAAAAAAGGTTGAAGAAGATAAGGGAAGACTGAAGAGGCCAAGCTTTTAAGCTGCAAATTCATACAGCAATTGAGTGATGAATTATTATAAGGGAATGCAATGATTTTTTTTTTCTTTCGGCAGAATGAAAATATTTTGATTCTTTGAGGATGTCTTTGTAATTTGACTAATTTCCCTGTTATTTTAGCTTCGTTATAAATATGTGACATAAAACCTTTGTTTTAGTGGTTTAAAGAACAATTATTTTTAAAAGTCGAATACTAATAATATCAACACAATAATTAAGTTATTAAATTTTAATAATTAAAAATATATTTATTTAATTAGTATTTAGAAAATATGTATTTAATGCTTATGAATATATTTATTTAAGAGTATACCATTTTCGTATTTATCTATTTAATAAATAAATATAATTTTATTTCATTTATTAAATTACTATAAACGAATGATATACTACGGATGACATTGTCCCTCCCTTGATTCAGACTCCACGTGTGGCGCTGTTTACCATTCAGTCCAACGAAAAGCTAACGCAATCATAGCATTCCAACTTTAGTATTAATTTAAAAATAAAGACCAAGCTTACAATACGAATTGGTTTAATAGAATAATAATATGTTAAAATTTTTAAATAATGTTAAAATAATATTATAAAAAAATTAAATTATACTAAGTTTTTATAAAATTTAATTTAAATTAATTAATTAACAAATTAAATATTAACATTAAAAAACAAAACATAAAATTAAATATTAAAAATGCTTTCCTCCTACTAAATAATAAACCCATTTCCCAAGTCATTATAGATTTCAATTTATTTAATTCGATGGATTTTATAATTACTGAATAAAAATTAATAAATATTTTCAAATATTGGGACAGAGTATGAATGTTTGGAAAAATCACGTCACGTGTCTCCCAATCTTTTGACTGTGACGTTGATGTCTTACCCTCCATTTCTGCTCCTTTGTAATGATTCGTACAAATTTGTCGGAATGTTGGATGTTACCGTGCTGGAAAAAAACCCAACTTCTAGGTTACTTTTGGTCCCTTTCAAATTTATAAATTCAAATTCAGACATTTCATTCATTAACAAATCCTTCAAAGCTTATTACAAATAGATCCGAGAACCCAAGTCGAGTGTTAAATATTTAAATTTATTAAAATATTTAGGAATAATTTAGATTAATTATTTGATATGGATTTAATAATAAAAGGATAAATGATTTTTTAATTATTATTTTAATTTAATATTAAATTAAACTAATTTGTAACAAAAAAAGAAAAAATATTCAAGTTTATTTAAATTTTATTTAATTAAACGAAAATTTTATACCTAAATTTTGATTGACTGATACTAAGAAAGTTTAATTAATTTAATTTGTTAGATTATCGAATTAATAAAATAAACAATAATATCTTATATAAGAATAAATAAATTTGATTTATATATCATCGATGATTCATTTAATAATATTTATTTATATTTATATTATTTAAAAAACTATTTATTTTTTAATTATTTGTTATTAATAAAAATTACTATAATAATATAATATAAGAAGCGGAAGTCATTTAATAATTTATCGTCCTTCAAAGTTGGTGGGTGGGCTGACATTGCTGCGTCACTCACGATAGTTGGAATCTTCTGACAATCAAGGGATGACGTCATCTACATTCAACTGATGCTACGTGGCAGTGTTAAGGTGGTTGTCCCTCCACCTATCATAGTTTTTCCCTCCAAAGTACTAGGTTAAGAGTCCTAGGGTTAGTTATGTCTTTATAATCAAAGAACTTAGGTCAAATTAAGACATGTTTAAAATACCGTTAAATTGATAAATTTTGATTTTTTAAGATTTAAAATATTATTTTTATAATATTTTATATTTGTTTTTTTTTTATAAATTTTAATATTTATTTTTATAATATTTTAGAGTTTGAAAAAATATCAAAATTTATTTTAAAAAATCATGAACTAAGTATTATTAAAAAAACACTTTTATGTTTTAGATAAATTTCTAAACTTTATGTTTTTTAATCGTACTCTAGACTCACCCGTCAAATTATGAAAATTAGAGACAATATATATTTTTTAAGAGAATATATATATATTAAGACATAAAAAGAAACACCCAAAAAGATAGAAATTTTTTATCTATTAAATAAATAAAATCGACACTATATTTTGTTTGTAATATTGATTTTACTCAACTCAATCAATGGATATTTTTTTAAAAATAATAACAATGAAATATATATCTATATAGTTTTTGTTATTTATGGCAAGGGGTTAAAAGAAACCTTTACATTATAAGTCATTATCAATTGAATTATTGTTATCATCATCATCATCTAGTCTAGATTTTGGGTATCATTTGATGGGAATTGTCCACCTAACATAACTATACATTCACCATCACATGTTTGAAGACATCTTATAATCATATAATATACCTAATTATAATTATATATACAAAACAATAATATTAATAATGCAATGGATCCCACTAAATATCAAATATTGGGGATTTTATGGGATGAGTCCTTTCATAGACATGATCATATACTTAGGCAAATCAGTTCAATTATTTAGGTTGTTGGAAGATAGTTCGATGAACCGAATCCGAGCTTTGTGTCACTCATCCACTAAAAATAATGATGCAAAAGAATCCATTCTAGTGATATAGGAAATAGCAAATAGTTCTGTTACCTGAACATGGTTCTCAGCTCTTCAATCTGCATTTTTATTGTCAACATCTCATCAAAAGTTTGATGTGCTCAATAACTATGAATCCGAGACCTAAAACTTTATTTTTCGTACGAGAACTAAAACATTAGAAGCTATGAATCCGAGATGAGTATAGACTTATGTATCTCTGTGAATGTCTTTACATCTTTCCCCCACAACCTGCTCGTTAAAGATAAAAGGATGGTGTCATCTACATAATCCTAATTGGCATATAAGAAGAAAGTAGAATACCCGTTGGCTTGACTAAATACATATAGGAATGATGAAACAAATGAGTGAATGTTTTTACCCAATTCTTTCGACTGAAAATACATAAAAAAGTAGAATAGTCATCGGTTTCAAATATGTGGAACTTTGGTGCAAATTGAAGTTTGTTGCGTTGGATTTTGATGGTAATCTCAAAGAACATCATGCATCAAAACAAGTAGAAAGAACGTATTAATACTTGTAGAAAGTATACTTACCAGCAGTTGATGCCAACGGCATTGGCTCCCACCTTATCTGCCTTTAGATCATCTCCCACATGTACCACCTTGTCAGCCTCCATATCAATTTGATCTACAACAATTCAGTATATCTTTTGAGGAATGGTTCAATGAGTGTTTCATCTTCTTTTTTGGTGGGCTTTGGATTATTGAGAGAAAATGTAAAATTATTTTTCGATGTCTTTATAGTTGATTGAACTATAAGTACCATGTGTATTGTAACATCGTGACTAGAGTAATGGGATCAAAAAATCATCCTATGACATGGAGAAAAAAAAAAGAGTTCGCCAAAGGAACATACAAGAAACTGCAAATACATGCGGAACAATGAGTAAGATATATATGGGTACTTAATACAAACCTAAAGCAGCTTTAAATATCCTTGCATCAGGTTTTTCGCAACCAACCTCCGATGATATAATTACGGCATCAAACCTGAAAAATAAACTAAAAATGGGTTACAAATCAAAGTAAAGACGACTATATGAATGGCCTGAATGATTGAAACCCATGCCATTTTTCTCCTTTCGGGCATCATTCATCAAACACGAAAGTAGAAGTGAAAAACAATAAAGGTATGGAATGGAATGTATGAGCCATCACAAGCTCAGAATAAAGGAAGTAAACAAGAGAAACAATGAATCCATGTGAAGTGTAACAAAAGATGTATTCCAAGTTTTAAGAGTACAAAGAAATGCTCAGTGCTAATTAAGGAGGGAAACAGCAAAATTTTGTAAGCAGACTCATGAATAGTCAACTGATTAAAAAAAGATTTTGATGTTAAGAACCACAGGCAATGATGTTGATAAAGAACTTGATACTTACAGATCTATGACATTGAGTTCCTTCAATATCTTCCTCAATCGAGTGTCAAAATTGGACACAACAGCCACTTTAACTGCATGAGAAATAAATTGGTGGGGAAAATATCTATTCCAACCAATTTGTATTACCACTATTAGTTGCACAATAAAAAGAAGAGGAATACTTGATGAATATGACCTCCAGCATTTTTCAGACAGAATATTGTTTCTGAAGCTCCATCCGGAAGATGCCATGCATAACCATTGCCATAATGCTGAAAACCGCAGTCACTAATTACTTTTAGACTTAACATAAAATGAACTGCGGGTCTAATTACTTGCATTTGAGACGGTCACTAAATAGCAGCCACTTAAGTTGTTGAAATTCTATTCATTACTACAGTAGTACTTCAGGAACATGAAAATGGAAAAGGAAAAAAAAGTCCCTAAAATTACCTCATAGACTTCCTCAAAGTAGTCGTCATCGGAACAACCAGTGGTTTCAGAGACAACAAGTTTCCAAAATGGTTTTCCATCCCCCTATCATTAATACAACACAAGAACATAGAGAAATCACAACCATTTAAAGGAAATAGTCCACTAAATCAAATATATTGTAGCATAGCATGGACTATGAAAGTTGTATGCCGAACAGCACAACGATTCAGTCTCCTATACCAGGAGGAACCGAGGGGGTGCTAGAGGGCAACCCTGGAAATTTCAATTCTCATATTTTTAAAATTTTCTTTGTATTTTACTTTGCTGATCTAATTTGGCACCCCCTTAAGAAAATTTTCAAATTCCCATAAATCCTGCGCCCGTCCCTACTCCTATATATTGCCACATCCGGTCCCCAACATTCAGTTGAAAAAATAAATATTTTTAGCAAGCATATCACAATAAGATAGAGCAACAAATTAAACAAGGAACCTCATAACGGAGCCTATCAGGCCAGGGGGCAGCAAAAGCCCTCTTAAACCCTTGCTTTATTTCAGCTGAATTCAATTTCAGACCTGAAAAGAGGGAAAATTTTGTCAAATTGAATAAAACTAAACACTAAAATACCATAATTTCATGAGTAAAATCAAGAAACAAGGACAAACCCAGATTGAAAAGTCTCTAAAATCTTGAAATAATAACGATAAACGGATAGATAAAAGAAAGTGACCGTATTTAGCTCCAATGGAGGCGTAAGTCTCGTGTACAGGCTTGGACAATTGCAAGAGAGTGCCGGCGGCGTCCAACAACAGTCCATCGTATGCTCTTTTACCCAGATTTCTAACTGCAAATGAGTCCAAATCAAGAAATTCAAAGGGGAAAATAGTTTTATTCTATGGTTTTGGATTATTTAAGAAGAAAAGGGAAAGGGAATATATGTATAACCAGAGTGAGTGGACATGGAGGAGCGGCGAAGGGAGTTGAGTGATGGCAAAAGACCCTTGTTATGCCAACATTTCAACAGGCAAGCTTCCATTTTCAGAACTCGATTGCTCTGCTTTCTTAGGCGATCAATTCTAGGCCTCGACTCCAATTTTAAGGTAGACCGTAAAGGAACTGAATGTTTAATGAACGTTTTAAATATTTATCTTGGAATTCGTTTATGTTTTTTTATTTATTTATTATAAATATAAATATAAATAATTTTTTAATTAAATGAACAAATGTCAATAAAGAAATTATCTGTTCTTTTACATTTTATAATTTATTTATTTATTTATATTTGTTTAAATTTATTAATTATAATAAAAATAATAAAAATTCAAATAATATCTAATGTTTGTTTATTATTTTTATAGATAAATACAAATAAGTAAGCAAAATTTGTTGAACATTGTGAATGAATTTTTTATTTAAAAAATTATTGATGGTCGGTTTTTATTTCGAAATTTATGGTACTTTGAACAGTAATATTTTGAGGTCGGGTAAAATTAGGGGTATTCAAAATTATCCGACTAGATTGACCTGATCCGACTACCCGAAATAAAAATGACGGGTAATTCTCGAAAAAAATTATTCACCGGGCCGGGTACCCGACCCGAGAATAATTGGGCCGGGTTTGGGCCGATTTTTTTCAATTATCGGGTACCCGACCCAACTAATTTAAAATTATATATATTTTTAATTTTAAATTATATTTTTATGGTAAGTTCCTTAATATTTGTGCATAAAATTAATTTTAAATCTTTAAATTAATTTTATGTTTATATTATATACTTTTAATTTTTAAAAATTTTAAATATATTTTATTAATTTGTTAATATCGAAAGAAAAAACGATATTAATATTTTTAATATCATTTTAACGATAAACTCTAATAAATATATGTGTATATATATACATTAAAATATTTTAAAATTAATTTTAAATCACTAATATTTATATTTGTTCATATATTATAAAATTTTAAATTTTGTGTTTAATATGTGATTTTTTATTTTAAAAAAATAAAAATATATATATGAACCGGGTACCCGATAACGTGTACCCGATATAAACGGGTCGGAACATGGGCTGAAAAATCACTACCCGAAGCAATCAGATACCCGATAATGAACACCCCTAGGTAGAATACACCCCGACCTTGTGGAATTTAAAAGAAAAATTAAATAATGGAGAGATCGAGTATAATACAATCCGACCTCATAGGGTTTAAAAAAATATTATGAGGATGAAAAGAACACAATCCTACCTCTCTAATATTTAAAAAAAAATCATAAGGTCCACAAATTTTGAAACCGACCTTATGATACACGCTACTGGATTGAAGAATTGATTTAGGGCATGCCCTGAGATTGGTTTCTTTCCAATGTTGAGACTCATGGTTTCTTCCAATGTTAATGTTGAGGTTGGGGTGCATGCATGACATCTTCATATATTTTTTTTTTATTTTTTTAACTCATGAGGTCGAATTGTTTTCTTGTTACCTTTAAAATATTTTAATTTTTTTTATCTAATTTGGCATGAGGTCGGATAAAAAACATATAGCCTTATATATTTTTTAATTTTTATGAAGTTAGAGTGTGTTTCACCCGTCCTCAAAGATACTGTTTAAAGTGTCATAGATTTCAAGATAAAAAACACTATCAATAGTTTTTAAAATAAAAAAATCCATTGCAAATCGAACCAATTTTGCCCAAATAAGTAACTATGTTCATTCCTTAAGGAGGAGTGGAGAGATCTACAAACTGAGGAGGTTGGATGGAGTGATTGAGTACTGGGTATATTTTTTGGGTGAAAATCGTTATTCTTTTTTTCGTATTTTTATTTGTGTCTTCGCTTTAAATTGGAAAATTTAGATTATAAATTTAGGGCTTAAAGTTAGGGTTTGTGGTTAAAGTTTAAAAAAATTAAGGGTAAAGTGTATTTTTTAGGGTGTAAGATTTAAGGTTCAGTATATAAAAAAAGATTTAGTATATAAAAAATAACGGTTGAGTTTAAAATTTAATTTTTTAAAAATTTTAATTAATAGGCATAATAAAAATATAATAAAGAGGCATAGTAATTTTACCATACTTTTCTCGTAAACTCTTTCAATGGGAGGCATTTGATCCAGTTCCAGACAGGTGGATGCATTTGCCAAGGATACCTCACAATGAATGTTTCATTTTTTTCAGATAAGGAATCCCTGGCTGTGGGAATCGAGTTGCTTGTTTTTTGGGGAAAGAGGTGACTTCTCGGGTTATATACATGTGCGGAGCCAAAAATTTATTTAATGTGTGTTATTTTCTTGAACGATATTTAAAAATAATTAATTATTTATAAATAGAGTGTTAATTAAATATATTTTTAAATTTATATATATAAATATAATTTTTAAAAAATTTAGAGTCTCAACAGACACCTCAATTACCTACCGGTTATATATATATGGCACCAGCATGAATACACCTAGGTGCTTGTTTGGGTCAGCTAGGACTGTAGGGGGAGGTTTTATAGAGCTGAACTCATGGGTTCCAAGGTCACCAGTAGAGATGGTTGAAGCTTTGTTAAGAACCCAGAACTAGGGTTTCTTTATCCGTAAGTTTCTTTGAATGGTCTTGAAGGTAGGAAAGAAGTTCTGGGAGTTAAGTTTCTTTAATTGAAGAGAAACATAAATTAAATATCAATATTTCGTTGAAACCTAATTTTATTTAATTCCAACTTAAAATTAATAAACTAAATTAAACTAAGACTTAAACATTTGTTACGTGTCATTCAATTGGAAACTACTACTAGTAGGTAAGGGGACCGTCAAGCTATAAAAAATATTCTTCTCATAACCGTTTGATCAACTTAATCAAAAGTAAATCAGAAATCAAAGGATCAGAATTCGTTAAAGCATTTGTCAAGATAAAACTGCATGCACCGAATTACTTATCATGATATTTTTTCATAAAGTCTTCGTCTTTTTCCCCAGTTCTGTTTAATTTGGGAATTTTCCTCTTCCATTCCAACCCTAATTACAAGTTTGATTCTTCTTTCTTTCTATTTTATTAGTAGTTGTTTCCTAATGGCTTAGCCTTTCAATCATTGCCCAGAGAGTATTAGTTATTCTATTTGAATAAAACGCCAATTTTGACTATTATTTAGCTTTGAAAAGACGGCAAAACTTTCAAGTCATCGTCTTCGTCCTGTTCCTTTTCTATCTCCTTTCTCTTACAAATTCATGTGGTTCGATTGAAGTTTGTTGAGTAAAAGGAGATGGGTTTCGCTATATCTGATGAGTTGTTGGGAACTATCGTTCCGATTGTTGTTTATTGGGTTTATTCTGGGATGTATATGTGTTTAGGATCTTTAGAAAAGTATAGATTGCATTCGGGAAGTGACGAGGATGAGAAGAACTTGGTTTCCAAACAAACAGTCGTTAAAGGCGTCCTTTTACAGCAATCTGTTCAGGCTGTTGTCGCCATCCTTTTGTTCGCGGTAAATCTTTGCTAAAACTGCGATATTATCTTCACTATTGATGTTTGATTTGTTTTTTTCACTATCTAGATATAGTTTGAATTTTGATGGTTGCCATCTTGTTTTATTTTGCTGTAAATATTCTTTATTTCCCTTTTGTTTTACTTTTACCTTTTCCAGAATTAGACTGTCACTTGGTTTATTTAGAAAGCAAGTTTATTACTCTTGATTACTTTCCAAAGATATCAGAAAGAGATTGGAGTTGATTACTTGGAAGTTGGATCATTCCACTTCATGTGATGTATCTGTTCAAGCTTACTACAAAGCTTGGATGACTAACTTAAGCTGTAGGTAGCTGCAAGTTCCAACTTAAAAGACTATAAATTGGATTGAAAGCATTCATTTAGTGTGGTATAATGTTTGCTATATTACTCACCTCGTGTCGGAGTAGCATAGCTTTGAATTGTCATTATGATTATGAAGTTTCAGCTGTAATCTTACTGTAATTTTGCATGTATGCCGAATAATCTGTCTTGAAACTTTTTTTTATTAGATATGAGGTAGGCAGATTAAATGCAAAAATGTACTTTGTCATGGCATGTGTTTGTGTTCTCTGGTTTATTGTTAGAAAGTTTAATCTAACAGGTATCATAACCACATCGAAGTTCCTTTATTTTAGGAATGATTTCATATGTTTAGTTGTATCTTGTCACCTGATGGAACACTCGTAATCCAGTTGTTACCATCTTGTCGTGTTTGAGAGCTCGTTTAACTCGCATAATCTGAAGTCGGTTTGTTGACTGGTTTTATTTTCCATTTTTACTTTTCTTCTTCACTCTTTTGATTTCTGTTAATTGAACCTGAACTTCCCTATCGTTGCCACTGTGTATAATGTACTCTATCAGCAGTTTCAGCTGTGAAAGTATCTCGCTTGTATATGATTTTACCAAACATTGCACTTTGCAGGTTGCAGGGAGCGATGATGGGGCTTCTGCACAACAGTCGACTTCGTTTATTGTTTTAGTTAGACAGTTTGTGACAGCAATGGTGGTTCTGGATACATGGCAGTATTTTCTGCATAGATACATGCACGAGAACAAGTTCTTATATCGGCACATACACTCTCTGCATCACCGTCTCATCGTTCCTTATGCTTTCGGAGCTTTGTACAATCATCCAGTGGAGGGGCTTCTCGGTGACACAATAGGTGGTGCCCTATCATTTCTGCTCTCCGGCATGTCTGCTCGAACCTCCATCTTTTTCTTCTCATTTGCCACCATAAAAACCGTCGATGACCATTGTGGGTTAATGCTTCCCGGGAACCCCTTTCACTTTTTCTCTCGAAACAATTCCGCTTATCATGATATCCACCATCAGCTTTACGGTACCAAATACAACTTCTCGCAACCGTTCTTCGTCATGTGGGATCGAATTCTCGGGACGTACATGCCTTATTCACTCGAGAAGAGAGCAGAAGGGGGACTCGAAGCACGGCCAAGGAAAGATGTAAAAGATGATTGAATTAGCTAGATCGTGAGCATGCTTTGGGTAAAATGTACAAACAGTTCTTATTCCTTATCAGTAAACCACACTGTCTTGTGACTTGTATATTCTTATATTCTACTGAATTTTTAAAAGTTTTAAGGCTTTGAGATCTTCAAAAATACTACAAAATTTGAACACAGTTGATTTTTCGACAAACCCCAACTGGTATTCCAAGGTTCACTATCAATCCATTAGCCAATTGAAATTCTAGCTCTTGGAAGATTGCTTCTCCTTTGCCTTCTGAATCTTCAGCACCTTCTTCACAATTTTCTGCTCTTCCACCAAAAAGGCTCCAATGATCCTGCAATTATCCACGATCATGTCATAAACCAACCAGAATATGACAATACTTATACCGATCAATGCAGAAACCTTTCCCTAACAGCACTTCAGGATAAAACTCCGCCGTAGACGGTTTCTCGGCAATCTAGACCTCTTATACTCAGCAGGCCTCAAGTGAGGAATCTATAAACACATTAAAGGAAAAAAAACTTTATCAAGCTGAAGTACACCCACAGTATATCTCAACTGGAAAGCCATAGATATATTGAAAAAATCACAAAAATTAAAGATGGATATGTCATTAGACCTAGAATGTTGTAAGAGATCAAAACTAGTCAGAAAAATGAATCACATTTCAGCTTCCTAAAATCATACCCAGAAAACAAAATCCCTATGACCTCAAATATTTTAATCAATAAAGGTCATACTCCTTGGATTCTTTTTCCAGTAACAGGATATTTGGGTCCGCTAGCTCTCTTCTTGGTGGTTTGATAAACAAGCTTCCCTCCTAAAAACAAAAAGAAACCACCACCGTATCAATGCATCATCGATCATACAGACTTTCTTTCTTCGCATGAATTCAAAAGGAACAAAAACCCAGTAACGGATCCGGGTTGTGTAGAGGGAGATAGAAGATACCGGGGTTTTGACGACGCGGTACTGGTTGGACTTGTTGGCATAGCTGTGACGCGTGCGGTAAGTGAGCCGTTGAACCATTTTGGACGCCGCACCCTGGATTTTGGTCTAGAGTTCTTGAATTGGAATCGAATTCAGGTTCAGTTCAGTCCCAAAGGAATATTTAAGGGCAAGCAAAACTGAGATGTATTGGGCTTTTTTGTCTTACTATTGATTCTCCGGCCCAAATATCAGCCCAATAGGCCCAAATTTTGTATTTCTTAATCTTTCTTAGGATTCAAATTGGAGTATTTTGATGTTAGTAATTTTTTTTAATTCAGGTAATACATGTAAATTTAATTTAATTTTCTGTTACTTCCAGCTGTGATAGAGAACTATACAAAAATAACTTGACTACATTTTCCCAAGAAACTTGCTACAGACATGCAAATACAAGATTTTCTCTGTTGAAAGAAAAGAAAAGAAAATCTATGAATGTTACAATCTTTCTGGGGAAAATTTCAAACAATTACTTTTGCTTTGCTTCATTGATCAAACTATAAGGATGCCAGCTTACAGTACAAACTCTGGCTTACTAAATTGTCTTCAAAGGACCAGGCTTTCACTTCACTATACACATCTCTTTTCTTATAGTACCCGGATTCTTCGTTTTTCTTAAAGTACCTGTATTTGACATCTGTGTGACATATTCAAACATATTTCGACCCAAAACTCGTTCAAAGCTCGAATTAGAGTAACTTAGCTCCTTGTAACCCGAAAAAGAAAGAAAGAAAACCTATGAAAAACAAAGAGAAACCAATGCACCAAGTCTCCAACCCTCAGAATCAGACCAGCTTCAAGTTGTATCAGCTCTGAAGTACATCACTTTCAAGTGTTGAAACTGACTTTGAGGTCATTGAGCTTCCTTGTTGAAGAATCTAAACCACTTGAAACAACTTTTTTGTCAATCAAGGTTTTCAAGACCGGTTGTGGATAGGATCTGATCCTCGTCGAACCCTTCGTTTGCTCGAACAATTCGGATCGAATCCATTGTTCCTGAAAGCCGGTTTCTTCTCGGTGTCCATTTCCTTGGTATCAACAGCCTTGAGAACACGTTGGTTATGTCTGAAGACAACAAGGTCCATATTCCTCAAACCAGAAACTTCAACTGGTTGAACTGCTAATAACCCAAGAATCACAAGAAACATAAGCACTGTTTTAGCTCTGCAAATCATTTTCTCTCTCGCTTCACTAAACCGAACTCAATTCAACTCGAAATAAACAAGAATCAAACACAGACAGAGAGACAGACACGATATCTTTGTCTTGTTTTAGTGCCACTTTGGTTATGTTCCATTGCTGTAGACACAACCCTGTTATTTATCTGTCCTGTTGGATTTGGAAAGGACTCTAAAGGCATATTAAACCCATGGAGGGACCCAACATTAAAAGATTGAGTTTTGGGATTCACTAAAAATCCATAACTCTGCACCAATCTAAGCAAATTAAGGCTGTTGTTTTAGAAGAATCTGACATGGATGAATAAAGGGTGTTTGGAAATTGGGATAATACCCTTAACAAGCCAAGTATCTTTCCCTTTCAAGCTTCCTTCTACTACATGCATATCATTTACCACTGTGTTTTGTCTGCCACATCATCCGACCAGTTCCTAATACTCATTCCTGAATGTACACGTAACTCGGATTCGAGTCACATTACAGTTACTACGAGTATGTGTTCGATACGAGAAATAACAGATAAAAATACAAACTAACAAATCTGATGATTGCTGCAGATTAAACAAAGTGTATTAATAAAAATAAAGGGTTTCCTTTGATATTAAGAAAAGGTTGTTCTTTGTTTTCCTTTAATGGAAACGACTGGTCAAGGCAGAAGCCATGGATATGGACCACTTAGACCTGTTAGATTGCTTTAAAACAGTAGCAAACCAAAGCTACTTCCATCAAAAGAATGAGAAATTTAAAGTGAAAGTACAGACATATATTATATGTAAAAGAAGAGGCTGTTCAAAAATCAAAAACTTGTCTTTTGTCCCTCAAGATTATATATAAAATATTTTGCTTTATTTTTTATTAAAATATGCAAAATGTCACATGCAACTTGGAACATTCTAAAGCATAAATTCTTGCACTTTGGGGTAAGTTTGTTCCTGGGATTTGATGTTGGGGCTAATAATGGTGGTCGGTACTGGGGTGATAACAAGCCGAGCTCGAGTCAGGTCAGGCTTGGTTCGGTTCGGGCTCAGTTCAGAAATAAGTATATTTGGGCTCGTCGAGTTTAAAATTTTAGGCTCGAACTCGGCTCGAAAATAATATTACTGGGCTCGGCTCGGATTCAAAGCTCGTCAGGCTCGGCTCGGGCTCGATTAGGCTCGAAATTGACAATTTTTTATATTATTTTATTATTTATTTATAGTTTATTTATTATTTGTAGTTTTGTAAATTTATTTTAATTGATAATATTCGATTTATTTTTAGTGGATTTATTCTTAATTATTTTATTATTTATTTTTGTCAAACAAAATTTTTTTAATGTATATATAAATATATATATGTCTATATATAATTATTCTGAGCTTGTTCATGAGGTTTTCGAGCCGAGCTTGAGTAAGCTCGACTTGGCTCGTTTAAATCCCGAGTCGAGCTCACTCGAGCCAAGCTTTGACCGAGCCGAGCCCAAGTAACTCGCGAGCCGGCCAGGTTCATTATCACCCCTAGTTGGTAAAAAAAACTAACCAACAATGAATTATTTGAGGTTATTATGTATTTAAACATAACCTACTAATAATAAAATCGAAATAATTTATATTCGAAAACTGAAATTCCGAAATCTTGAACCAAACTTGCTTGTGTATCATAATTTTATCTTATTTTATCCGAATCTAATAAAATATAAATGAAATTCAGTATTCGAATTTAAAACTAGTGGTTCTTAAAAAAAGAAAAAGCGAAAGGAAGGGGGCAAAATACGGCTGTGTATGGATTCTCGAGGTTGGTCTAAAAGTGGGTACTTTTAAAAACTTTGATTTAAACCAAAGGTTCAAAGGACAAATAAGAACTTAAACAATATTTTTTTTTCAGATAAATATTTAAAATATTTTTGAATTAAATAAATATTTAATGTTATCAATCTTATTCAAATAGGTATCCATCGTGACTGTTAATTAAAAAAAATCGTTAAAAATAAAAATATAACACATGACAACATTTTCAAAAAATAAATTAAAATTTTAACATACTTAAATAATTTTAAAATAGTCATCAAATCTTTAATTACTATTAAATTCGATCATTACCATCTACGTTGGTCGTACTTTTGGTAACATAATGAAGCATCCTCTCCGCATCGAACGACTTACACATCGTTCATGTTCCGCTTTATCGTCGTTCATCTTAAATTATTTAATAATTTTAACGTTTTGTACGACATCATTCGACTTTTAGCGATAAGATGTTTAAATAAATTATTGTAATGGGTCAATAACAGATATAATGAGCGATGATATGACAATCAACGATAAAATCAAATCACATCAAAATTTTATTTTTATTATTAATAATTTCAAATTTTTGTTATTTTATTTTTAAATAAAAATTCAAAATCTTCAATAACTGACATGCATCAAAAGGTTGATGAGGCGGGCACACAACCAGACAGCCTCGAGTTCGACTGTCTTTGTGCCAATGAGACCAATCACCATCCACAGTCGGCCTTGCCTGAATTCCTGACCCACCCATTAAAATACCAAATATAAAAAGCACTTTAAATAAAAAAGCTCAAAGTCCTATTTCCCAGATCCCAATCTTCCATCTATTCCCTCTTATCTTCATTTCTAACATATTCATACCCTAAACCAGATCAAGTTTACTAGAAGTGAGCAAAATCTTGAAGCTTTTACTTTTAAGGTTGTTCTGATAGATGATGATCAAGTCTGGTTGAAGGCATGTGAGAATCTGTGCTGCTTTTGTTTCAAAAGAGAATACCACTAAATAGTTGATGTAAACAACTAGTGGAGACTGGAGACTGAAAGTGGGATTAGCATTTAGGAATTTTAACAATTCCAAAATGGTATTTGAATTTCACGACAGGATTTTTCTTTTAAGTAATGGATACAAGTGTTGGACATGTGAAAAAACGAAAGAAAATGACGAACCGAAATAGAAAATCAATATGTAGAGAATGAGAGCGGAGCTCAGATACAAGACACAACAATAGCTACAAGATATGGAGATGACTGAGAGTTACCTGATTTTTCTTTTAGCAATCCATTGAAATCAGGAGATCTCCAAAGCTTTGTTAGACGAACCGAATTAGCACTTTTCAGATCAGGTTAGGCCTCTCCAGCTGAGCTAGGTGTTGGGCCCTTGCATGTGCTAGCAACTGGCGCATGGGGGAGGGTGGTTGGCCGTGTTTTCTCAGATAGTAAAAGGGTTTCTCCAGCTAGGGCGCTTTTAGAACTAAACCAAAGCTGTTGACAATGACTTTATGGACGGGGAATACCCGTAAAATCTATTAGGAGTACAGGCTCCAGGCTATTATTGAAGCTGCTTGATTCGTCTCCATTTCTAATAGGAGTGGACTAAGTTCGGGATGATGGATAAAAAATAAAAAGATTGATTGATAGGACGAGAACAAACAGGAACAATCATCGTTGTTCATCCACTGCCAATATAATGTCAGTGCAGGATTTCATGTTTCAAACACTAACCTGCTGGGAGATTACTGTAGTTCATGATGCGATGGTAAAATGCATTTCCCCGTGTTGCCTGGATTGCAGCACAAATGCAACCTGTGTTGCAGCAGTAGCAGCAGCCGTTTCCTGATACAGATACAATAAATAGCAACAGAAATCTAAGAACTATGTATGTATAGTTGGTTAGTCGGTTGGTTTTCAAGGTCGGAAGAAATATGCGAAGGGAGGTAGATAAAAAAGATATAACCAACCAGGCCTCCTCGGGAAGAGAAATAAACATGGGGTTATCAAAATAGAAGAAGAAGTAATAGGAGAATAACCTGTCTTTGCCTTCGTCGCTGTAATATAGTGATGGCCCAAGCCATGATGTAGCATGGCAAGAGAAATACAGCAGCACGAATCAAGAAAATCTGAAACATGAAGCATTGCAAGTTAAGAGGAAATGGATCCAAATGGGATGTGAAGGCTTAAGAAGTGCGTATGTGAATACCGGAATTCAGCTTTTGGAAAAACTTACAGAGAAGACGGTAGCCACATCTTCTTCTGAATCAGCATCTGGAACATCGAATGCATGGTGCAATAGCAGAAGTGCCATTAACTGATAAATTTGAGGGGAAAAAACTGAATCATTTTAGAAATGAACTCTTAATTACCTAGTCATGTAAGAAAATAAAGATTGTCGAGTTAAATGCCAAATCAGTTTCATCAAAAATATTTCCTTGAGACATGACTTATAAATTAACAAATAGAAATGATTATTTTCCAATATTCAGGAATTAATGTTAAACTCGCTTAAAGGATGTTGAGCACCATGCTAAACATGATTAGAAATTGAATATGTCAAGGAGCTTTGTAACTAAAAGCTTACAACTAGTGCAGTCGAACGGCAGAATGCAGCTCCACTGGCATTTGATGCAGCATATTCATCATACTCGGTTTCCAAAAACTGCTGCTCTGCCTCTGCAATAGCTAAGAAACGAGGATCACGCAAGTCTAGAGGGGTTCCAGAGATTGTCCAGACTCCACTACAAGACATACAGAAATCAATCAAATGGAATCTTCGAAACAGATCATACAGATAAGTTGTCAGTTATATCATCACAAGATGTCATCCAAACCCGAAACATTGCATTAAAATGTCTTACATGTGAGGCCCTTAAACTCACCTGATTTCAATAGCTGTTTCTTCATTTTGGGTGCAAGGTAGAGCGGTATAATCAGGTTGATAAGACTGCAAGGCAAATGAAAAGCACAGACTAACTTAACAATGAGACGGCATTACAACAAAATTTCAATAGCACTAAGAATTTAACAAGGCATCCAGCGATTAAATGCCTAAATGTATCCAACCAGAGGCTTAAAAATGTCCCCCCCCCCCCCCCCTAAATCAAAGGACTAATTCAAAAAGCAGTCGATTTCAGCCTCTTCCAAAAATCCATAAACTTTCCATCCTTGGGCAAAAGGCCTAAAGTTCTAGTTCAAAATTATGCGACAAATGAAAAGGATGAAACCAAGTTGCAGTAATCCATGATTGTTTCTAAACAAGATAATGACTTTGATGGGGACTCTAAAGCAAGTAGATACCTGATGACAAATCTCGCAATTTATATCGCCTTTCTCGTTGCACCAATGCTGCACGCATTTCCTATGTGCATACTGCAATTTAAACCACATATAGATTTCAAGAAATGCTTAGAAACCTCATTTCATGTAATGTTTGCTATTTTTAAAATGCCAAAGCAAAGTAATTACAGTAAAGAAATTGGCACAAATTTTACGAGGTTCATTAAATTGAAAGGCGATTCGTGAAATTGGTTCCAATTCTTATCCTGAAAAATAATGATAACTTGATAATGAAAGAAACTACCTTGAGGCTTCCACTGCAGGCACAAGGAGTCTCAAGATTCTTAATGAAATCTTCATCCTGGCAAATGCGGCACTCGGCCGACTGAATCAGCGGCTCATCCTCGTCGCCACTGACGACCTCCTCCTCCTTAGAGTCTGACAAGCGCGACGGCCCCGGATTCTCCTCTGAGGAAACAGAATCGGACTCCACCGCCTTTACCAGACCGTCGACATTCAACACCAGTTGATCACTCATAATTTATTCAGATATAACAAAAAAATTAACAAAAAATCTTCGATTTCTACTAAATCGTTCAAACGAAAAAATAAAATAAAAAAATTGGAAGGAAACCCGGAATCGCGCTACGTAAGAGCACCGAAACCGGGGGTTCCCGGACAAATGAGAGAATGAAAACGAATGGGAAACAGAGAAATAAAAAGAAATCTTAAAAGTATTTACCTTTAGCGGGAAAATATGGCGAACTTACGTTTAACTAAGACAACGAAGAAATAGGAAAGAAATTTTCCAATTAAGCTTTTTTTTTTTCTTTTTCTCGTTTAAATAATAGAGAATTTTCATAAATATGATTTTTAACGCTAAATATAGTTGAAATTATTTTAATTTCATAAATATTGTATTTTAAACAATAATATTAAAATCAAAATTATTAAAATTCAATTTTAACAGATATTCAATTTTTTATTAAAGAAAATCTTTAATTAAGTTTTTTATTTTTAGGTAAACTACATAAATGGTCCTTTAATTATACCTTAATTATTTTTTACATTCTTTTATTATAAATGTTATAAATTAGTCTATTGATTAATTTTTTTGATATAAAATGGTCATGTGCCGTTAAAAATTTAACGAAGAATTGATGTAGATATTAACATGTTGACTTGGATAACCATATGGTATACCCAATCGATATAATCCAAGTTAGGATGTTAACGTTCACATCAGTTTTCTATCAAATTTTTAACGACACATGACTATTTTTTATCAAAAAATTAATCAATAAACTAATTTATAACATTTAATAATCAAAAGATGTAAAAGATAATTAAGGTCTAATCAAGAAATCATTTATATAATTTACCCTTATTTTTTCTCCGACATGAATACGAACTGAGCCGACACATACCCGATCATGGCCCATGGGCGCCAACATTTACGTTAACATAGAAATCTGTAACTATCAAATGTGTCTGTCGGAAAGTGAGGATATCCGGCCCCAAATGCCAAAAATAAAGCATGAATTGTTATGATTGACCAAACTGTAAAGCAAAAGTTCAGGTTTTTAGTTTTAGAGCTCACAACCTGGGTAACTGTTTTGGAATTGGACGGTTGCTTCCTTTGGTCTAAATGTTTTTTTCTTTAAGCCAAATATTCAATTGCTTCCTCAAGTTCTACAAGCAAGAGTGTAAGAATTCATTCCACTACAAGAGAACGAGAACACAAAGCCAAACCGAAAGTGACACAATATTTTTATAACGAGATACCGATTGTTATAAATTATGAAATACGAAACTAAAAATGTTATATATTTTTATAATATTTTTTATCGATATCTTATACAATATCGATATTTTTAAAGATAACTTTTATACTTAACAAAATTTTAAAATATTATCAAAAACGATAAAGTATTAAACCTTAAAGTTAAATTTTAATACTTAATCATCAACCGAAAAATTTATCAAATAATATTATATTTTTAATTTTATATTCTATATCTTATAATATTTTTATTTCATGTCGCATAATAACCGCCCCACATTTTACCTTACACAGTTACGTTAGACACGCTTTTTTTTAATGATATTTTTGCATTATGTCGTTTTATTACGTGTTGATTAGGTCTAAAGTTGTTCACAATTAAACCCAACTTGTTGGTTCAAAATAAATCAATATGTTTTATCCGTATATTATGAGTTTGATCAACATGTCCATACATTTTTTAGCAAGAAATCATATTTTATAATTTCTTTTAACAAAACACACCCAAAATGCGCACAATTTTTTTAACCATGTCAACAAAAAAATCTTATATAAAAAATAGAACATAAAAACTCAAACGGACAAAACAAATACCAAATATATTTTTTTATTTTTATGTAATTAAACATTTAAATAATTATATAAGAAAATATGTCAACAAAATCAATATTGATAACTTTTCTAATCAAAGACATACATCGTGATAATCGCTTTGCACACGTTAACTCAAAATAAAAAATCGTATCATAAATAGACAAAATTATATATAATAAAATGTAAAATATATAAAATTATTTTTTATTTAAAATATAAATAAATAAAACTAAAAAAATCAACATTGAATAATCATCATAAAATTAATGTTTTCGTCCGTATAAAAAGAAGAAGAAAAAAATCCAAAATTTAGGTTGTTAGATGGGTTTTTTCTCTGTTTTTAATCTGAAAAAAAAATGCTCTGACCATTAAAAATAACAAAAATAAAAGATAATAGGATAAAAATCTATAATTTTTTTTATATTTATATTTAAATACTAATATTTTAATTATTAAATCGTAATCATAAATTCTCGAATAAGCCATGTTTGTTGTTGCATTTCTTATCTAAGTGTCGACTTGCACGCAATAGGATAAACCCCCACATTAATTGTCTGCCTAGTGCCTAACTCGTTTAAAGACAATAAAATAACAGGTTAACCAACCACCATTGAAGAACTTGTTAGTTGTTACGACACGAAAGCATATGCTGCCATGAATATCCCAGATCCCTTTTTTGCCCTATAAATATATCCATCCATCACAACAAAAAACCCAATCATTTGTTGCAGACAAGAAGAAGAAGAAACCTCTGAAAACATGAAACTCAACTCATGTTCAATCACCATTATCAACCTTTTCATTGTACTAAACTTTTCAGGTCTCTGCCTGTCTCAAGATTTTGATTTCTTCTACTTTGTTCAACAGGTAATGAATACCATGAAATCAATTTTTTTATTATATCGATTTATTTAATCTTTCGTGTTTTGAAGTTTGAGTTATAAAATCGGTTCATGTTTATCGTATAGTGGCCCGGATCATATTGCGATTCGAAACAACATTGTTGTTACCCGAAGACAGGGAAGCCTGCCTCAGATTTCGGGATCCATGGACTTTGGCCTAACTACAACGACGGTGGCTACCCTTCCAATTGTGATCCCGACACTCGTTTCGACAAATCCGAGGTACAGCATATTTGCAGACCAAACTTGTTCTACGTTTGGATTTGGTCCAATGTCTTACGTAACTTTAAATTATACCAATTGCACCCAAATTCCCAATTATTTACAAAATCATCATTTCCAGATTTCTGATCTGATTCGGACAATGGAGAAGGAATGGCCTACTCTTTCCTGTCCCAGCAACGACGGAATCAAGTTCTGGACTCACGAATGGCTCAAGCACGGGACATGCTCCGAATCCGAACTCGACCAACGTCAATACTTCGAAGCGGCAATCGCATTGAAAAGAAAGGCCAACCTCCTCAACGCTTTAACAAATGCAGGTACTCTCAGAATTCATCTTCTTTTACTCGGATTCGAGTTTTAAGTTTTATAATGATCGTTATGATTGTCGGATAAACGAGATTAACGTGCAATTCGTGTTCGTAGGAATCAAACCGAACGATGAATTCTATAAGTTTGAGGACATTAGTGATGCTGTAAAGGAAGCCGTTGGTTATACTCCTGGTATTGAGTGCAATGTGGATTCCTTTGGGAACAGCCAGCTCTATCAGGTTTATTTATGTGTGGACACTTCCGGGTCGGATTTCATTGAGTGTCCTGTGTTACCAAGGGCTAGATGTGGTTCTAACATACAATTTCCAAAGTTTTAATATTTTAATTTCATCAATTTTCAAATTTATTATTAATTTATTCTCCAAATTGTTTATTATCTTTTGGGGAAAATATTTGTAATTCGAAATAAAAAAAAGTTTGAATCTATTGTAATGTAATACATGTTGATTAAACTCTGAAATTTCATTTTAATTAATATTATTAATTGTTACGATGTACGATCGATTATTAGTAAGTATCATGTTAAATATGATGTATTTTATTAAATAATATCTTATAATCATTAATCTTTTAAAAGTATTAAAATAAATATTATATTTATGAATTATTATAAAAACAAACATTTAATATTGTATAGCAATATTAGCATCTGCTAAAATAAACTGAACATTAAATCTTAAATTAATCAAATGATTAAAAATATTTATTTTATTTTATATCATATAAATTTTAATTTTAATATAAGAATATAGTATTTTTACCAAATGTAAACTAGACCGTACATAAGTTAAACGTATAAATTTATTTTAACACAATATTTAATTTAAAATACATTAAAATCTCTGATAAAAAACACCTTAAAATATAGCACGTTGACAAATTCAAAACGGTCCATATCGTAGGTTTATAAGTTCTTAACATTTATTAATATTAACCATATATGTCATCTAAAATACATTAAAGTAAAAATAAAAAAATTACATGTTGACACATTCAGAACAATTCATAGGTTATATAGACTTATATCTGCAAGTTCTAAACATTTGATAAAATTAATAAAATATGTCCTATAAATACATTAAAAAATGCATGTTGATAAATTTAGAATTATTCGTAGGTCAGGTCTATAAAATTCTAAATATTAATAATTTAGTAGAATAATAAATATCAAGATTAAAATAAAATTATAAAAATATACATCTTGAAAATGTCAATTAGATGTAACAACATCAAATACGATATTAAAATAATTAAAACACGATAAAATAAAATTAATATCAATAAAAAAATTAAACACAATTATAATTTGATAAACATATGAATTATCAAATCTAAACAATATTTTATTAGATATAAAATAACATTTAAAAAGTTTTTTGAGGTATAAATTAATAAATAATAAATTTCAAAATATATTAGATTTGGTGTTGTGCCAGTGCAGCATAGTAGAGATGAAGCATAGGTTTCTCATTGATTAAGCTACGTTCTTACGTTATTTAAATTATTTTATCATTGTCAGGTATTGCATGTTATTTGACTCCATAGGATGATTTCCGTTAAAACACAAACGGATCACTCTCCCATGTTTTGTCTCTTTTAACTCCGCCGTTACTTTTTTTTTCACTTTATCTCCTCGTTTTTCTCACTCTTTTAAATATTTATAAAAAAATAAATTATAAAATTTTTTGATTATTGAAGTTTTTAAACGTTTAATTTATTTATTAAAATTTAAATATTAAATATTTTTTATTATTAGAGTTTAAGCATTAAACGTTTTATTACTTATCATCGTTGTTATTCAATAACAAAATTCATCGGTCATTTTAACTCATTTTACTAATTTTAAATTTGATCTTTATTTTGTAAAAAAAGTTTTTCGGCCTTCATCGTTAATTATCATATATCAATTATTTAAAAATTTAAAATTATATTTAAAAATAAATAAAAAAATAATATATCTAAAAATACTCAAATATCTTAAAATTTTTAAATAATTTCAAAATACTATTAAAATCCTTAAATTTAGTCATTATTATCGACTTCAATCGTGTTTTAGACGACAAAATAAAATGTATCTTTTTCGCCGAATAACCCACACATCATTCATCATCTTTTATGTTGTAATTCGTTGTGAATTGTATCAATCAATCATCAACGATTTTAACGTTTTTATACAATATTAATCGATTTTTAATAATAAAATAATAAAATAAATGGTCATGATGGTCTAATAACAAACGTGATAAAACGATGGTCTGGTAATTAACAACAAAATTATCTCAAATCAAGATTTGAGATTTAAATGTTAACGACTAAAATTATTTTATAAAATTTTGAGAATTTTCATTTAATATTTTTTATTTAATTTTAAATAGAATTTTAAAATATTATACAAGACAATTGATAGAAAATAACAAATAATAATAGAACAATTATTTAAATAATCTTTTAGAAACATTGGATATCAAAATGAAAAAAAAAAAAAAGAGCCACCTTTCTACTATTAAGCCTTTTGCTTGGGAAGACCGGAAACGGTTTTTCATTTCCCACCGTTGAGCTCTAAACGACTTCAAAGTTCAAGAATCAAAGTCCAAAACGACAGAGATCCAAACGCTTTATCTTCAAATTCTCTCCGCGATTCCTCTCTTCGTCGGTAAGCTTCAGTTTTTGATTCCGACGGAACTACTAGTTTGTCTTCTTCATCTTTGCTTACGCTGTTCATTTTAGTTCAGTTTTTTTCTTTGTTGAAAATTTTTGATTCAGAAATGCTTTTTTATTTTTAGTTCCTTTACTCTGCTTTCGTTTTTAATTTTCGCGTTTGCATTGTTAAGTTTAGATTTAGTTCAATGCGCCTGGATCTGTCTCGAAACTCTCTTCGGGTTGTGGTTTGGTGCATTTTTTTTTTGTTCTAGTTTGGTTTGCGGGAAAACATGAGGTGATTAGAAGATGAGGGAAATTGAAATCGTGATTTCGTTTTTCTTTATGGAGATTTTAGAGCTTGAAACTAGTTTGAATTGAAGCAAAATAGCAATTGAGCTAAGTTCCGGCAGGGAAAAGAAAAAACATAGTTGAATCGATTGACAAAAAATGAAATTTTATTTCTGTTCTTTCTTTATTTTCCTACATTTTCTCGCCTACCAATCATAGCTGTAACGAGTAATGACTGTTAATTTCCAACTTGTTTATTTAAAAATTTTCCCAGTCAAAATGAATATTGATAGGACAACAACGTTTTCGTGTTATATAAAGAAAACGACTTTATAAAACTCAAGTCTATAGTTTCAATTAAAGCAAATGTAATTTACTAATCATATGGGAGAGAATTATAATTTTATAACAAGAAATAATTTATTGTTTGAAGTTTTAAATTCTTCCTGTTTGCTATAGTTATGCGTTTCTAGTTTCATTTAGTTATTTTATGTAATTTCATGTCTAAAGTCTCTTGTTTGTTTCAGTAAACATGAATACAGATTAAAATCGGTACAAGTAAACATGTTGCAAATAATAGTATAGATTAAAATCATCTCTAACAGAGATGGGCACGGGTCGGGGTTTTAGCACACTAGAATCCAACCAGAAAATAAATACCCTAAACACGGCCTCGACCCAACTCGAACATATTCTTTAAAAAAACTCTCCTGACCCGAAAATAAATACACTAAACCCGATCCTGACTAGACCCAACCCAACCTATACAAAAAATAATTTCATGGATTTAATTATAAAAATAATTTTAAGGGACTTAATCATAAAAAAATAATTTTAAGGACCTAATTATAAAAAAAATATGGGGAGAGATTTATTATTATAAATATTTCTAAAAATTTTTGGGGAAAATTACACAATTAATCTTAATTCAAAAGATTTTCCCAGCAAAAACTGATTTGTACACCTTGGTTGTCTTAACATTAATGAGTAAAAAGGTAGAAAATATTGTACTTTTACACACTTAACACCCTCCAAAAGAGCAATTGGGGTGATACAACTTTATACAACTGATTTGTACATCTTGGTTGTCGACGGCGGTTGTTGCAAATTGATTATTGTTTGTTTGGTGTTTTATAAATTATAGTGGTGGTACTGATGTTTATGAAGTGTATGACACTTGTCTCGGGATGAACTTGGTATAGCTTATCGACTTTGAATAGGGTTATTGTAAGCAGAAAAAGTAGATGACCAGGTATTCGGTTTGATTTGCTTTATTTTCTTGGAGTTGTGTGATTGTTCTGTTGTAATGTTTCTCGTTGTTTTAGTATCATGGATTTGTTACATTTTTAGTGGCAAGATCTGATGCATTTTTCTATGGGCTGATTGGTTTCATTTTCTGACAGTGCAATAATCTTATGCATGATCCATGACGATAAATATTTCATAAAATTGCTTCATGGTTGAAGAAGTATTGATCTATTAAGCCAAAAGGCGATGCTTGCAAATTTTGGTAGTTGGCTCAGTTGGACGGCAGGTTGAAAATGAAAGCTGAAACACCCCATTTGAAGAGGTGAAATGATTCTTCAGCATTTAATCTTAGACTGTGGACTGTCTGTCTAACTCTTCATTAGCAACTTGACTTATTGCCTACGGATCATAGTTTTACAAATAAACTTGAATACTTATTTCCCAGTTGTTTGCAAAACATTGATGTGGCTGTATGATTGGCACTTGGCAGGATGAAGAAATGGTACGGTGGTGTTATAGTTGCATCTCTTTTTATGTTGCTGCTGCTGAGATATGGTTTTATGAAAAATCCTGTTGAAGAAAGCTACTTGATGAATCCCTTCTCTTCTAATGGAACCAATCCACTTGAATGGGTGCGTTTTACAGCTCCACATGCACTTCAGAATCCAGGAAATGCTTCTCAAGTAATTTCCGTTGATATCATAGCCTTAAGTCTCTTTGCTCAGAGGAACCTCTCCAAGGGAGAGCAACAGTCTTTGCTCACCTGGAATTTGTTGAAGCACCTAATTAATCATTCTCATGCTTTGCCAAATGGAGTAGAAGCTATCAAGGAAGCTGGAAGTGCATGGAATAGCCTGATGGCTTCAGTTGAAGAGGAAAAGCTTGGTTATGCTAATGATAATTCATCTAGAAAAGCAAAAGAGAAGCAATGCCCCCAGTTTCTTAGTAAAATGAATGCTACAGAACCTGAGAGTCACCACAAGTTGCGACTTCCTTGTGGACTCACTCAAGGTTCTTCCATTACAATCATTGGCATTCCAATTGGTGTTCTTGGTGATTTTCGCATTGATTTAACAGGGGAAGCACTTCCTGGGGAGCCTGATCCACCAATAATTTTGCATTACAATGTTAGACTTCATGGGGATAAGACAACTGAGGACCCGGTAATTGTGCAAAACACCTGGACCTTAGCTCATGATTGGGGTGAAGAGGAGCGTTGTCCACCAGAAACATCTGAAAAGAATAATAAAGGTAGAAAGACTTGTTACATCTTTCTGATACTTTTAGTGCCAAAAAGGGGTCTTTCCTCTTGTTTTATGTTAAATTAAGGTCCATGTAACTGGTCCTCTCTTTTGGATAACACATTAAAGGAGTCTGAAAGTTTCATCAACTTCAAAGGTTGTTCAACCTATTGTCTTCAGGCTTTGTCTAGCATGAAACTTCATGCTTAATGAAATCAATTAATAGCTAGCTACAGAAATGCTTTACCTTCATTATGTGCAACGAAATAGAATATTTCCACCTTGTGTAATTTTCTAATTGTTTCCTCTTCTTCCTTTTTTCTCTTAATTGTTTGCATCCATGAGGCATGTATAAATGCATCTATAGTTCCTCTGAGGTAACTCTACTTATTTATTTCTGCAGTAGATGAGTTGGACCAATGCAATAAGTTTGTGGGTAAAGATGATAACCGGACAGTTAAAGTGCACTCTCATGGTTCAAGGATGTCTTCAATGGGGCAGCTAGGGGTTAAACCCATAAGATATTTTCCTTTTAAGCAAGGTTCTCTTTTTGTTGCTACGCTTAGAGTAGGATCAGAGGGAATACAGATGACAGTCGATGGGAAGCACGTAACATCCTTTGCTTATCGAGAAGTAATTTCTGAATCCTCCTCATGTAGAATTGTTTAATATTTAATAGTTTTGTTAAACTTAATGGCTTGTTTGCTGCTCTTGTGTTCAGACGTTGGAGCCATGGCTTGTTAGTGAGGTTAGAATTTCTGGAGATGTGAAATTAATTTCTGTGCTGGCTAGTGGTTTACCAACTTCAGAGGATTCAGACCATACAGTTGATATAGAAGCACTTAAATCAGTTCCTCTTTCTCTTCAAAGATCTGTTGAGCTCTTTATTGGTGTTTTCTCTACCGCCAATAATTTTAAAAGAAGAATGGCTGTGAGAAGAACATGGATGCAGTATCCTGAAGTTCGATCTGGGACGGTTGTAGTGCGCTTTTTTGTTGGTTTGGTAAGGTTTGCTTGTGAATTTCTCACTCAAAATAATTACAATTTGGACGCTTGGGTAATTCTAGTTCTATCATAGTAAGGGATAACCATTCTCTTCAAGCAATAGATGGGATTGAGATGTTCTTGAAACAAATTCTATGGTTCAATAGTATGATTCTTGAATCTCGATCATGTTCTCAACACATTGTTACACCTCTAGATTTTGCTTACGTTTGTGCCAGAAGCATTAACTGCTGTTAGAGCTCTCAAGCTGGGACAAGATTAATCATGTTCTCTGTTTTTAGACCATAGGAGTACCAATAGATAGCTTACAATGTTTTGCAGTAATAAGTTGCTTCCCCACCAGTGAATGACAACCATATCCTTTTAAATATAATAAAATAGTTAAGACAGTGTTACCAAAAAAAGTTAGATGGAAAATTTGGTGCCAAGATCTGTATTGTTTCTCTCTGTAAACTATTTTCGAGTTTGAGGTTTTAAGTTTTATGGTTATCTAAGCCTCTTACGTAATCACTTACCGAGTTTGAGATCTTCTACAGCATAAAAACCATATAGTGAATGATGAACTCTGGAATGAAGCTCGGACATATGGAGACGTACAGCTTATGCCTTTTGTTGATTACTACAGCCTTATCACCTGGAAAACTTTGGCTATTTGCACCTTTGGGGTAAAATTGTGTTCCCTTTGTTTGAATAGGCAAAATTGTTCATTTTCTCATAAACTTCATCTCTTCTACAGACAGAAGTTGTTTCGGCAAAGTTTGTCATGAAGACTGATGATGATGCATTCGTTCGTTTGGATGAAGTAATAGCTTCATTAAACAAGATAAATGTGACTCATGGACTGCTTTATGGACTCATCAACTCAGATTCCCAACCTCACCGAAGTACAGATAGCAAATGGTATATTAGCCCTGAGGTAATTCTTCACTCAACTTCCTCAAATAACTGTACTGATCGGACAGTTGGGCACATAGTCATTGGATATAAGCATAAACTCTAAATGTTTGCTTGATACGAGCATTGATAGGAATGAAGAACTATGCTAGCTTTTGTTATTTTGTAGGACTTCATGTTAGCTAGAAACCACCATTATTTACCCATAATGGGATAAAATTTCTCTTCTGCTTACTCTGTTCTTGCTATCCTTTTTTATTGAAGGAATGGTCCGAAGAGAAGTACCCACCTTGGGCACATGGTCCAGGTTATGTGGTGTCCCACGACATAGCGAAGTCTGTTTACAAGAGGTTCAGTGAAGTGCGCTTAAAGGTACAATGAAAATTTGACCACCTTTTTCCTATTTTTGTTGTAAACAATCATTAGCCACTATATAAACGAGCATGAGAAATTATTGGAATAGGTTTTCTCCATTCATTCTCTGTGGATTTAAACAAATATTACATATGAACAACAGATGTTTAAGCTGGAAGATGTGGCAATGGGTATTTGGATCGCGGATATGCAAAAAGATGGTTTAGATGTCCGGTACGAGAAGGAAGAGAGGATCTTCATTGAGGGTTGCAAGGATGGTTATGTTATTGCTCACTACCAAGGTCCAAGAGAGTTGATGTGTTTATGGCAGAAACTCCAGGAGACAAAAAGAGCTAGATGCTGTGGCGATCCATAGGGCTTCTAAGATATGCAATAGTTTTCTTCTATGTTCTTCGACGAACAGATACCAACAACTACATGTCTACATTTCACAACCAGCATTTTCCCGGTGCTAACTTTAACTTGACCAGAAGTAGAGAGGAAGGAACCAATCGGTCATTGCTGGTTTGATCGATCCGTGTCAGGAAATCCGTAAGAGAAGTTGTTTTTGGTGTTTTTTTTGTTTCTTTTATTCTTTTAAAGCCTTTCTGGTAGTTGGTGGATGGGGTTAGTGATCATATTATTGTATAATAAGATATTTTTTTGTAGGGCTTAGTGATCATAGTAATTAACTGGTAGATTTATACCTTGTATAGAATTTGCAGGTTTTAACCAAGTACAATCTGCTATACACCTGTATTTCTTAAATTCTGTTTTTCTCAAGTATTTTCCCCTGACACCGTGTTCGACATACACGAAGATATACTTCAAAATACACGAAGGCAAACTCTCGGTCGTAAATTGACGCAATGAAGACATGAACCTGATTGTTACACGTTCGTGTTTTCATTCACTGAATCAAATATCAAGCTTACAAATAAAGCTGCAGACAGTTGAAGAATGCATCAAGCGGATAAAGGGTTTAACATTTGATAAACCTTCCTAACTGTTAGCTCAGATCCTCCACCGGAGAAGACACGATTCATAGTTTATCGAAGTTTCTATCGAGGTAAGAAACCGTACCTTGCTATCACATCTCTAATGCTTGCATTCTTTCTGCATGCACAAGCCTTTACCTGCACTTCACCGACACATTTAGCATATTACTGAAAATACAAGCACAATAGGATCAATCTCCTTGCTGTAGACCTAGCATTCAGTGACAATCATGTTCAGTCATACATATATAAATACATATCATTGTTTAATGCGTCGACATCCTAAATACGAATACATACGGGCAGTGTTAACTACAACAACCGTGTTTAACCGTATCGTGTTGTATTTGTATGATAGTTTCATCTTGTGCCTAAACCTATATCCGAATACATGCCGAACATAAACTTCGGAATCGGATACTAGTACTTTGGAACAAAATGAAGAGTAACCTAGAAAGGAAATTGTACCGTATTTAGCATTCTCTGGCTCTTGAATTTAGCTCTCTCTGTTCTGGTATTCACCTTTGCTTCAACTGTTAATGTCTTAACAAAATGATCTGTGGAAAATCACTTGATTCATATTCTACCCGTAGCTTAAAAATTTATGCAACATTTAGAAATGAGTTGGGATAATGTTCAAAGATTACTTATGTTCTGCAATGGTAGAAATTCGGAACATTTTGAATTCGATCATAAGCGATACGAGATTTTCAAAGAGTTAAATGAAGTTTTCATGGAATTAAAATTTTTCATGAAAATATTAGAATTGATCTCATTTAATTTATTTACGTATAAAGTCAATATTTATATTGTAGTGGTACGAGATTTCTCGCACCTTAAAGCCTACTATGACCTCATTAGTATAATTTTTTTCATGAAAATATTATTAACCCCACTTGATTTATTTGATATGAAGTCAGCAATATTTTTTTCGTCTTGTATTTTCCTAGTTTCACTGGATGAAGTATTGTCTTTGGTTCATAATGACTTATTATCAAAAAAATTTAACTTTTAAAATATATTTTTAAATTTAATTAAAAAGTTATTTATTTTATATTATTTTAATTTTAAAACTATTTTTAACAAAGTTTTAGTAGACTCAATTCACCATTATATCATGAGTCAGTCTCACTACGTGTTCATGGGACCGACCAATGATAACTACCCACTTCATCAATTTTTCTATGTTATATTTTTTTCCAAAGTGAATCTTTATTTTAAAAATTAAAAAATAATAAGATGGATGATTATCATTAGTCGGTCTCATGGATGACGTAGTAGGACTGACCCATAATATAATTTCTCGTGAAAGACTGACTTATTCATCCCATGTTATTGACGAAATCACCACGTGGCAACTTCACATTGTTTTAGATTTTAAGGAATATTCTGTGAATCTCCGCTGTTGATTGGTTAAATTTGCGAAAAAATTATATTATGGATCTGATTTATTATATCAGTTATGATCTTATCAATTATAATCATTCATTTTACTATTATCTTCTAAGTCACTTTTAACCAATGAATTTTTACTATTTTTTTATTTATTTAAAAATATATTTTTTGAAAGTTAAATTAATGACATAAACGATCAGTGATAAAATAAGTAATTTTTATTAGTTAGAGATTACAGATAATATGACGAATAGAATCTATAATATAATCTCTCCTTTTTTGAGCATTGCTTATTTTGTTTTTCGCTTGTTTTATTTTTATCGACGTGGATAATTTAATATTAATATAAAATTATAAATCGAATATATCTTAATTAATATTATTATTAATAAAATATCTATAAGCACGTAATATAAAATAGGTTTAAAAGCTAAATACCGTTGAAGTGGAAAAAAATACAACTTGGGTCATGCCACTGTAAGGCTGCAAGTTCAGAAAAAGCTTGGTCCAGGGCTATAATTATCTGTATTTTCTATTGTTCAGAAAAAGCGTGGTCCAAATTATACTAAAATTTAAATTTTTAAAAAAATTACAAACATTAAAATTTAAACATTTTTATGTTTTTTCTAAATAAAAAATTAATATAAAATTTTAAATTTACACAGTCTGTAATCATTATATTTTTATTAAATAATTATTAATTGTAATTTATTTGTGCGCCATAAATTTTGAACTACTTTCTTTTAAGTTTTATCTCATGTTTGGTCTGTACTCTAACGTATGTCGGCAGGAGATTAATTTAGATACACGATAAAATTGAATGAATATTAATATTTTTAGAAATTATTAAAAAAAATAATACATCATGTAGAAAATATTTTAATACAGTCTACGTAAGTACAACTCGTATTTAATTAAAATGAGTTCCAAATTTGTATTTAATTAAACGTGAGTTGTATATAAAAATGAATAAATTATTCATTTTTTTTTATATTAGATCTTAAAGTTAAATAATTGATAATAACTTATTATCGTAATTATATGTTAATGTTATTTAATTTTTTAATTATATATTTTGACATGTTTAATTTAACATGTTTTCTCTTAAATTTTATGTGGTTATTAAATTACTCCCTAAATTATATCAGTTTTCTTGAATTATCTCTTTAAATAGGATGGTTTTGGTTTAATTTTATAAAATTTAGGGAAAATATATAAAAAAATTTAGAAAGTAAATTGAGAAAATAAAATAATTAGGAGGGAAGATCTATTAAGCCTATAAAAAATTAATAGTAAAGCAATATGTGATAAATACAATTTTAAAAGATAATTGATGAAAATAAAAGTTTAGTAACTCATCTCGAAAGATAATGATAAATATGATTTTAATATTTATCAATACTAATTGAATTAAATATCATATAAAATTAACTTATAGTTATAACGTAATATAATAACTATATCATAATTATTTTAAAGGTTATCGCAAATGTATTTAAACGACCCATTAAAATAAATTACGAGAAAATTAAATAAAGATTGAATATTTGAAATTGTGAGAACATTTTTAATCGAAATATTCTCATATGATAAAACGTAAATATTAAAATTTTAAATCTATTCATTATTGATAAAAATAAAATTTAATTTTGTGAAAAAATCTGCCATCAATACGTTTAGTGAGAGGATATCTTAAATCATAGGAACAATTTATTTCAATCTGATGAAAGGTGCGGTTCAAAATTTTCGACCGTCACAACTTAAATTTAATACATTTATGTTAGGGAAGCAATTTTCACGTGGACCTAGCATACCAAGTAGTTGGACTAATTTATTTATTTATTTATCTTTCAGCTGATTTTCGTCTATATATGTACGTCCAAAGCTTTCAATTTTACACATCTCAACACTTCCACCTTTCTTTCTTTGTCTCCCTCAATCAATCCCTTTGCTTAAAATTATTTAAACCCTGAATTTAATCCTGTTTAAACTACCTGGTTGTTTGATTTTCCGGGCAAGATGCGGCGGCCGTCTCCGACCAGCAAGAAAGAGGTGGTAATGAAGAGAGGGGTATGGACCGAGGAAGAAGATAAATTACTGGCGGCTTACATTCAAGAACATGGCGTCGGTAGCTGGAATTCCTTGCCTGAGAAAGCTGGTATGTTCTCATTATAAGATTTTAAAACTCATTCGAAATAAATATATTTTATTAATCGGTATCGATATATGATTATTCATATCGAATATAAATCCTTATGTAGGTGACATTTTTTTTTTGGTTATGTGTATATAGGACTCCAACGATGTGGGAAGAGCTGTCGGCTGAGATGGATTAACTACTTAAGCCCGGATATCAAAAGAGGCAAGTTTAGTTTACAGGAAGAACATACCATCATTCAGCTACATGCTCTTCTTGGAAACAGGTAGTTAAGGACTTCGGGATCGGTCGGATAATAGAGTCGAGTGTCGGATATGAATATACGATAATGCTTAACTTTTGGATGTTTATATGGGAAATTTAATTCATGTAGGTGGTCCGTCATGGCGGCACACTTGCCGAAAAGAACGGACAATGAGATCAAGAATCATTGGAATACACATCTGAAGAAAAGACTGATCAAGATGGGTATCGATCCCATGACTCACAAGCCTCGTACGGATGCCTGGAAGTCGAACTCCCTGTGTGATCGAGACGAAAAGGGCTCGAATCTAAGCCACATTGCTCAGTGGGAGAGTGCTCGGCTCGAGGCTGAAGCCCGGTTGGCCCGTGACTCGGGATCGAAACAGATCGTCCCGAATCTCACGAACCAACCTCCATTAGCCCAACACACTCGCTCCAGTAGGAATCCACTTAGGAGGAGTACGAGACCCGAGTGTCTTGACGTACTCAAAGCATGGCAAGGCATAGTTACCGGCATGTTTGTTTCTCCCACTCAGGATCTCTCGTCCCCGTCCCCGACCTCGACTCTTCGTATCACTTTCAGTGGACGTGTCGAGAACGAGACTTCAGCTAGATGGGGAGAAAGAACAACAATCGAGGAAGTCGAGGAATCATATGGCATGAACGGTGCAAGTGATGCTGATATCGATACATGGCTTGACTTTGAGGACTCGTGTATAGTAGAAAACTACGACAATGCACCTATACCAAATACAACGGAGGGTTTGTCCGATGCTTTTATTTCGAATTCACCGATGGGTGTCGAGAAATCAGCGGATCAAAGTCGCAGAGGAGACGGAGTACTTGAGAATAGTAATTGCTGGGATAGTGTACTCAACTTGCTAATTTCTTCACCATGTGATTTGTCTACGTTTGAATAATGTTTAAAGAGAAGAGACGTAAATATTAGAATTCGAATCTTAAATTATTTTTTATTAAAATTAATTGCATGAAATGTACGAGCAAAGCGCATATTCATCTATAATTAAATCTTGAATTATAGACTGTTTAAAGATAAAAATTGATACTAAAGAGAGAAACTTTGATTAAAGATATTTAAATAAGTAAATCTCTCTCTTAAAAAGTATAAATTTTTTTTTTTTTGAGTTATTCAAAATTTATCATAGACGTATAGGTGTTGAGAATAACTAATTTAAGGTAATGTCACCGATAGAAACAATACTAACTTAAAATCTACTTGAAATAAAACTCGAGCTCAGAGTTACTAATTATTGTCTTTACTTGCATGAAATTCGAACATCCCTCGTTAAGCCTTCCAATCATTATTACATCAATTGTTTGTCAATCTTTAAGATATTTTTATTTAGTCTTTGTATTCACTTTAATTAATTATTTTAGTTAGAACCTCGATCAATTGTCATCATCTTTATTATTTGGCTAGTATTTACCGTGACATTTAATTTTTGGACATATTATGAACAAGATACCCTATTAGTATTTGAATAATTATATGGAACATATAATTAAATTTATCGATAATTTTATTAAAGACAATGATTTTAATTTATAAGAGTCTATCGTTACATCTAAAAAGAGACATAATCTTTAATTTTACATCGAAATTTTTTTAAAATATATAAACGATAACGTAAAATATCTTATAATAGCCTGTTATGAAACACACTAGCACCAATATGTATGGGTATAATAAAGTATGTTTTAACCATCCATTTGTGTAGGAAATGAAGGGTAATATGGTCATACAGCCTTAACCAAATTTTATTACACTAAAAGTCTATATAAATGGCAAGCACACAGCAACTTAAATTCACCATCTCTAGGACTAGAATCTCACCATCATCTCAGTTTATCATTGTCTTTTCCGATTCGGTTTGTCTTATTTTCAAAGACCATGACGCAGCCTCCTCCGAGTTCCCAGATATTGGGATTGAAGAAAGGGCCGTGGACTCCAGAAGAAGACCAGAAACTCTTGTCTTACATCCGACTGCACGGCGACGGAAGCTGGCGTGACTTGCCTGCAAAAGCCGGTCATCATTCCCACTTATGTTTACTCAGTCTTTACCTCATATGTTCCTGTGCTTTTCACTTATGTATATTGTGTATGTATAGGACTTCAAAGATGTGGCAAAAGTTGTAGACTCAGGTGGATTAACTACTTGAGACCAGATATCAAAAGAGGAAAGTTTAGTTTGATGGAAGAGCAAACCATCATTCAACTTCATGCACTCCTCGGGAACAGGTAGTTTCCATTTTTATCATAACTTTTGAAGTACATTAATCATAAATTGCTCGTGTTAATGATATTTCTTAATGTTATGTATGTAGGTGGTCAGCTATCGCGGCTCATTTGCCGAAAAGAACAGATAACGAGATCAAAAACTATTGGAACACACGGTTGAAGAAGAGATTGTCGAAGATGGGGGTCGATCCCGCGACTCACAAGCCCAAAACGGATATACTTGGTTCGAGCACTTGTAACCCCAAGGATACCTCCAACCTTAGACACATGGCTCAATGGGAACGGGCTCGGTTAGAAGCTGAAGCTAAACTGGTACGAGAATCGAGACGATTGGGTCTTCATCTTCCTCGGGTCCTCCTCCACTGGTGAAAAATAAAAATGCCGGTGTTGCACTCGCTCATGCAACTAAGCCACCGTGCCTCGACGTGCTCAAAGCATGGCAACGTGTAGTCACCGGATTGTTCACTTTCAACACAACTGACAGCAACCTCCAATCTCCGACCTCGACGGTAAACTTCGTCGAGAACACGTTGCCGGTCTCTTACGTCGGATTCAACAATGACGACGGCTTTGTTTGGAACTCAAATGATGGGAAATGTGTGGATTCAACGATGGTGTCCAATGAAATGTTGGGTTGGTCCTCGGAAAATGCATGGTGGACGGAAAACGCCATGGAGTGGGAAGAATATTCGGCGGATACGTTAATGGCCTGTGTTCCCGTGGATCATAATCAGCAGGGTCTGGCAATGGAGGGTCGAGAGAACTTTGATGTCGGGACACGTGATGCTAGTACTGGTTTCGAAGAAAACAATGATTACTGGAACAACATCCTTGATTTTTCGAACGATTCACCATCTGGTCCGTCTGTGTTTTGAAATAAATTGACAAAAAATCCGACCTAAGAGAATAAAGCTGAAATTGTATGTTTGAAGTAGATAAAATAAAACGACTTTGTCTCTGAATTTCTTAATCTTTCTACCAAGTTTTTTTTTTTTTCTTCTTTCTTTCTAAATTAGTTTCCCCACTATTTTTTATTATTTAAATGACGTGATATTCTATTATATGAAAGATTATTAGGTGAAAGAGGTGATGATTCATTTGAAAAAAATTAAGATCAATGGCCCTGATTGCTTGAACCATAAATGATCTTGTGAACAAGGTTCACCTAATAATTTTTTCTATTATATCATTAAAAACAATCGGGTAAACTGTAAGAATTAACAAATAATTTATTTTGCATAGATATAAAAGTAAAAATTACACATGAGCTTTGATTAAAAGTATCATGAAATACGTTAATTTGAAAAAATTATTAGATGAATCTTATTTATCACGTCATCTGTGGTCTCAACCAATCAAATGCGTCTATCTCATCTTTCTGTATATAATTGAAGAATGAATAATTACTAGATAATTATTTTAAGATGAACAAACCAAATTAATTAAATCACAAATAACATAGTGAACAAGAATCATCTAATAATTTTTCTTTAACTTTTGAGTTTATTATATGATCGTATATGTATTTTCATCTTTGATTTTAACCCAATTATATACATTTTTCAAAAAATTATATTTTATTTATTTTGACTAAATATATTATTTTTTGAAGAAATTTATATTGTGTAATCATCATATAATAAAATGATTGATGTTTCTTGGGACAAGAGAGTCCCTCCAATCTAGTGCAAATCATCTTTTTTTCTCATGCTTTCGTTTATGCCTCCACTTCAAATTAGAAGGTTTGGGGTTCTAGGTTAGGGGTTTGATCAGGGTTTAGGGAATTAAGGGTAGGGTATAATTTTTAGAGTGTAGGTTTTAGAATTTAAAATATAAAAAATAAAGATTTAGAATTTAAAATTAATTTTTTTTTTTAAATAAAAGATACACTAAAAAGGTATAAAAAAATTACAGAAGATTTTTATTCCCCTCCAATCACTGCATGCTCATTCATTCAGGGCCATCACCAAAATCAATACGGTAAAGTTTTATTTTATTTATTGTGGTTAGAGGATTAAATTAATTTTCTTATTTAATTTTTTAAAGTAATAAAATTTATTAAAAATGTGTTCTTCAAATCTTACTTTACTTATATTTTAGCCTTTTAAAGCTTGATTTAGCCCCAATTAAAAACGGGATTAACTGTGCAACAAATTATTAAACATGTTATCCATGTAGAATTATTTGGAACTTTTAAATGAATATATATTTTTAAATAATTAATTAGATAAATTATTTTTAAATTCAATATTTAGAAAAATATCATCTTTTAGTTCATGTAATGTAAATTTATGTCCTATCAAAAGAGAATTTTCAAATTCGCGTCCTAAAGTGAATTTTATATTAAAAAATAAGGTAAATTATTATTTTCCTTTCTTATCAATTTATTCTACATCAAACTCGTATTTTTATTAAAAATAAGTTTTAATTTCTCGTCTTATAAAAACGAATTCGCCTTACCTGGACTATAAGAAAAGTTTTTTTTTTTTTTTTAAGTTTTAGGTTATTTTTTTAATTAATTATTTAAAAATGTATATTGATTTAAGAATGACTTGTTGTTTTAAGTTAGAAGTATTAAACACGCAAATAATTATATTATTAACTAAAGTTCGAATATTACTTTGATATCAATTCTTTCATTTTAGACAAATAAGTATTGTCATTAAACGTTGTTGGAGAGCTAATTGTGGTATTTTTAAGAGAAATAATAATAATAGTAATAATAATAATAATAAATATATTAGGAATCAAGGAAGACATTTACATTATTTATTTACACCTATTTTAAACGTCTTTTATGATTATTATTATCTAATCATTCATTTAATTGATCTGAATCAGATATTATAAAAATTAAAGATAATTTTTATTTATAATTTTAATCACGTGTTTCTAAATCATTTCCTCATATTTTACATGTTTATGTTTTAAATCATCTGTTCATATTTCTTACAACAATTCAATATTAATTTCAAATTCACTGATTTAAAATTTCATCCCTACACCTATCATATTCTCCAACGTTTTCCAATTTTCAAGCAACCAAATTGAATATTTTATCATTTTAGAGTGCCACAAGTGAAATTTTACCATGTTTTAACTTTCTAAGTAGGTACGTAGGAGTGAGCAAAACTCGACTCGAAAAAATCGAATAATTCAGACTTGATTCGAGATGAAAATATTTGACTTATTTTTTACTTGATTTAAAATTTTACAAATTCGAATAATTCGAAAAAAATTAAATAAGGTTTGAGTTGTAAAATAAAAATTCGAATAACTCGAATTTTTTAGTAATTAGAAGATTTATTTTTAAATTCAAGACGAGTCTCTCAAATTTTATAATATATATATTGATATTTAAAAATATAAAGAAATATTATTGCACATGAAGAAACATATATAACTTATATGATTAGTGAAAGTTGTTTAAATTACAATCAAATCGCACTATAACATAATAAATAATTACAATTAAATCTTTATAAGAACTTGAAACTCGACTCGACTTGAAATTTTTTTAAATAAAAGTTTGAATGATAAAATTAGACTTGTCAATTCAAATAACTCGACTCGATTGAAAGTTCACCCCTATTCTAAGGGAGTAGACTTGATATTTATCCATTTCGGTTGTCGTAGGTCTCTACTTTGAACCCCATCAGAACCAAGGTAAACTCCTTTCTCCCTCGAGCTTTCTCAGCAGCAAAACAACCATCCTCCCCTGAAGAGGTATTGTTTTAGCCAATGAAATCCCGTGCTAAAACGACTCATCAGCAACATGGCAACGAAGTGACTGAGTCAGGGTACGAGGCAGGGAAAGGAAAAAATCATCAAGACTGTTCAGACATAATAGGGTTGAAGACGTAAGTAAATAGTATAACTGTTGATCGGTTAGGGAATAATGTTTCTTCAGGGGATATTTTTATCTTATAAATAAATACTAATATTTGAATAATTGCATTTAAGGTCCCTCTTACTTTAAATAATAGTAAAAATAAGATTTTTACCCCTCCCAATTTTTTAATTTAAAAATTTAATAGATTTTTGCTCTCCTAATATTTGATCTTAGCTGTGTCCTTGCTCCCGCTACACATAGTTTCAACTACGTTGATGACTAAACCGGTTAAACCATCGATTATCGATTCAATCGATGGATTCAACTGTAATTAAATAGAATTTAAAAATATTTAAAAAATTAAAAAAATCTTAGAGATTGAAATTCCATTTTCAATTTAAGTTTCTCATATTTGAAAATCTTTTGCATTTATTTTCTTTCTGAATAAATTTTTGGAAAACATAAAATTTTAAAACAATATTCAAAATTCACTCATTTTCTCAGCTTTAACTTTCTTTATGTTTTCGGTTTACCTCAACCGTAATCCAGAGCTTCTGAAATTGTGATTTATTTCAATGGGCCTGTCTGGACCGATAAATTCAATCCGTTGGGGACAATTGCAATCACGTACATGTATTTATTTGTATTTTTTATTATAAATATTAAAATAAGATACGTAAATGATCGCTAAACTATTCAAAAATATAAAATGATCACGATACTTTTAAAATTTTTATGATAAGGTTAAACTTTAGTTTTTATTATAAAAGTTATTTAGCTTTTATATGTTGTTAAGTGAATGACGTGATAGTTGTGATAATTTAAATGATAAAATATTTAATCTTTCATTTCTACACATTGAATCAATTTTATCCTAATTTAACCTCATTATTAAAGTCTATATTGATTAAATGTGTAAATATGAAGGACTAAATATATAATTATATAAGTTTTTGTAACTTACATGTCACCTAGTTAATAGCATTTAATGACTCAATGACAACTTTATAATAAAAACTAAACTTCAGTGCCCATTATGTAAAATTTAAAAGTTTATGACTATTTTGTGTTTTTTAAAATAATTAGTGACCATTTATGTGATTTATCCTAAATATTAATGAGATATATGCTTGAACACAAATTGATTAAGAAAATTGGAGAAGCTAACTCGAATTATCTCTACTAATAACGCCCGAAACTTAGGACAATATTTTTTAATAGTCATGAGATTATAAAATTATATCTGTTTAACGGGAGATTATAAAGTAATTGATTCGATAAGACTATAACTGATGTGATAAATTAGACCCATGAAATAATTTTTCCCGTTTAACACATTTTATATTTTATCTTAATATATAATTAAAATTTAAAAAATATCTTTTGCACCTATTTTTTATTTAATTCTTAATATAATCCTTCTCAATTTTAAAACTAAATAAATCAATACTAATTCCACTAGGACAAAGTTACAAGGTCAAGTGACTGTTAGGGTAAAGATATGAGTGAATCTCACTCTGTGAATCAAAGCAAAGGTAGCAGTTGTACAGGTAGTTAGTTGTGATAGCTACGATTCCTGCATGCGTAGACAGACCTTGTTTTTTCCCCACTGCAGTGTTTCATGATCCCATAGGAATAGTACTGATAAGAACCTCAGTAAATATTTACCCTATACGACATTAACCTAGGTTTGTCGGAATCTTTTCGAATCGAAATCGGTCAATAATTAAAGAAAATTGATAAGATATATACGTTGTAAATAAAATTGATTAAAATCGGGTTATAATTACCTTACGTTATTAGTTTGTTGGTTGTTCATTAGTGTCCGTGATGGATCCAGAAATTTATTTGAGGGTGAACACGTATGAAATTTCGAAATCTCAAAAATATGCACAAAGCTTAAATGTTATAAAAATTTAAAGACCAATTCATAAAAATTAAGAAAATTAAGGATAAATATATAAAATTAAAAAGTTTAGGTGAGTGCAAATACATCCTATCCATCTTATTTAAAGCATGGATCTGCCACTGATTAGTGTAGGGATTGTATCCATCTCATCTTTGGATTATTGAGCTTGAGAAAGTAGCAACAAGTGCGACAATTGACTTGAGGATATGTAAGAAAATTACGATATCAAAATTTTTAAATATAAAAAAATTAATTTTTTCGAATTATTTTGATTTATGACTAAATTAATAAAATAACTATAAATTTTATATACTAAAATTGTTATTATATCTTAAAATGTTCTAATTTTAATGGAGTGATGTTTTATTTTGTAAATCTTTCACAAAATAACTAAATTATAATTAAAATTTTATTTTTCGATTTTTTTTTTAAATAGCTCGTTTATTACCGAACATAATTAACACAAAAGTATTTATGGTTCCCTTTTTTATTCAATTTTTTTGGTTAATATTAACTTATTATTTCCTTTTTTATTCATTCCAGTTTCAAGCTTTCGTATTTACTAATAGGAACTGAAACCTTGTTCGTGCATGCATTGAAGTCTTTGCCTAAGCGATCCGACAATGACATGAAAAACTACTGGAACAAGCATCCAGAAAAACAAGGTTAACCAAACATGGTGATCAAATCCGAATTGAACCCTTTCGCTTGCAATTTAGAGATACTTATCGGGCGAGTTAATCATGAGTTAAGTAGTATTCGATTCGTGTTCGTTAAAAAATTTTATTATTCAATTTCATTCGTTACTCGTTAAGCTCGTTAAATTTGTGTTCGACTTGTGCTCGTTAAAATATTTTATTACTCAACTCGACTTATTACTCATTAAACTCACAAAAAAACTTACCTTATTTTTAACTAAAAGTAAAATTTAATAATATCATATGAGACTTAATATTAACATAAATTAACAAATTTAACCAAAAATATCAAAAATATATAAAACACTTTCAAAGTCTAAATTCGAAAGTAACAATCCACGAATACACCAAACTAACATATTAAAATTAAAGTAACAATTCACAAATTAATAATTATTATTTAAATTTATTTTTTAAACTATCAGCCGATTTTTCTTCCCAACGATAGATCTAAACGATCTTTAAGTCAACGTGCACTTTTTGAAATGAAGGCGTCGAGATCATTAAAGGAAAAGCCGATTGCCAATCCTTGATTTCAGAAAATCAAGAATATTATCCGAAGGAATTAAGCGCTTCACGATTCTCACAATATGGATTGAGTCGTCACTTAGCTTTCGGCTAAATGAAAGTTTAGCTAAGCATGAATGAGATCATACTTAGCATTTTCTAGAAGAAAAGAAATAAGAAAAATAAAAGAAAAATAAAAGAACTAGAGAGAACTTTTATTACTCAAGAGAGAGTGAAAATTGAAGTATATCTCAAGCTTTACCTCTATGGGTATTTATACTATTCTAAAACCCTAAAAATGTAACAATTCAAAATTTAAAAAAAATAAAAAAGATAAAGATAAAGATAAATGTTCTAAAATTTAAAATTTAAATTCCTAAGATAAATCTTCAAGATAATTCCCAAATAATCCATTCATCCTTCTAGAATATATGACTGGACTATCTTCTAGAAACTTTTGCTGACTGGATAATCCAAATCTGCCAGATCGAAAAGCGTCGTGCCCATGACTCCAGTCATAAGAAAATGCAGAATTCACTATTTTCTGTTGGTTCTGAAAAATAAGTTCCTACACTGAAAATGATCAAAATAGAACCAAATTAGTAATATCAAAACGATAATGGAAAATAATTATTAATAAAAAATATATAAATTCGAACACTCATCACGCGTGTATAACACATTTGAAGAAATATATGTATAGTGCATATGGTTATAAAAAATTATTTAAAATTGAATAAAAACTAAAATAATTTGACTCGAAATTTTATAAATTCTATTAGACTAGAAAAATTGAAAGAGCAAAGTAACGTGTTCTGGTTTGGGTCTGGTTTCCCAGGTTTCCCTTCGGAGAATCCATGGAGCTAATGGCTGTCCCAAAGAGAAAAGTAAGACTTATTTTTTATTTACCGATTCAGTTATATATGTTATTAGAATACAAAGATGTTCAAATAGAAAAATTCAATTTTTTTTTTCTGTATTTTGTATGTGAGTCTCCATAAGAGAGGCTTAAGAAATGGACCCAAGTTTTCCTCTGGTTAAGTATGCTGTGGCTTCTGTTGCTAAACTACAGAGATAAATAAGATGTTTTTTTGTTTTATTTGTAAAACATTGTATGGATATCACTAATCCATTTTTTCTCTTTTAGAAATGTAGATTCACCTAAGCTTGGTCGTTGTCTAGTAATATATCTTGCTTGATGACTGTGTTAATGGGTGGATCTGGGTTTGTCGGCGGATTCGATCATGAAGTAGGTTATTAGAAAGTTTCATTATAACGAGATTGTGTTTTTTTCAACTACAAATGCACTCGATATTGTGTACTTATATAGAAATAATAAATGGAAGCCTTATTTTGTTATTTTAGTTAGGTTTAAGTCTGACGAAAATAATATTCTACGACAAGCAATTCATTTATTTTCAAGCCTAACCCATTTCCTATCTGTTATTTGATTGACTAATCCTTTATATTGTAATGTGTGAAGGGTCAAATGCTTTGGTAATTTCTCATGGGTGGATGAATCTAAGATAATTTTGGATCAAAGTTCTAGATTTTCGATTCGGGTCATTTTAATTTTAATTGGTTTAAATTCAGTTTAGGTATGTTTTAAATTTTTGGTTTTAATTTAGATCTATTGTGATTTTGATTCGTAAATTAGGTCAAGTCGATTGAATTTTAATTCGATTGATTTTCAATTTAAACAATATTGATTAATATCGATTCAATTATTTTTAGGTCGATTGATTTCAGTCAAGTCATTATCAAATTAACAAGAGATTAATCAATTTTATTTAGTGAAAAAGAATTAGATTTCTACACCCAATATATCATTTTATATAACATGTATATTTCACTTCTTGATAAATTATGCGACGGTTCACATCTTACCTTTTATTTTTATATTTTTTCTTTTTCGAGTTACATTCACTTTGAGTTTCTTTCGATTCAGATAAAATCGATACGATTCATCAGTTCGATTAAAAACTTCATGCAATTAGACTCTGTTTCCAAACAGAAAATACACCATATGATATTTCTACTCTATTATTACATCTCATAATCAATAATATCATTATAAGGAATTACATACAATTGAAGCAGTGAAAATAAATCTCTATAAGATGCACAACGGGATCTTATAATGTCAATTTAAGAATATATAACTGCACACCTAGTTCACAGTTGAATTCGGATCGAATACACGACACTCGGTCATAGAAAAAATTTATTACCACAAAGCTTGCTTACGTATTCACAATCTTACCTGCACTGACGGTCGAGATGGAGGGGACCGGAAGGAATGGGGTGCATATCATCGGTTTCATCGAAGCTTTTGATGGTCAGGTGTTGAATATATTCCAATGATGATCTGTAGGTAAAGTTTCTTTGATCTTTTCCAGCCTTTTGAGTATATCTAAGAATGAAGGTCTTTGGTTCATGTCAGCAGACCAACACTTCTCTGTTAATCTAAGATTCAATAAAGAAAACAATCAAAAAAGGGAAAAGTATATGTCCGACACGGATATGATAATTTTTAAAAAATGTTTTTTTTCGTATCTCAAAGGTCCAGAAAAAAGCAGAGTCAGAGCAACATAGGGGCGGTATTAACGTCACCCGTGAGATGGGTGTCGAGATGCTAAATAGATAAACAAAGAGGAACCGTATGGAAATCTTCACGCAGACATGATAGTATTTGTGACCAACTGATCATTTCAAGTCTCAGTTATGGTTGGAACATGAACCCTAGACAAACGAACTATGAGAATTTCTAATAAAGTAGAAAATGGTACGGATGGCTTACTCTCTGAGTTCAGGGAGGTATGATTTTGATCGAAAAATAGGCCGGTGTCCATCAGCGACATACTTAGCTGCTTCATAAGGTTCATAGTTTGACAATGGTGGTTCTCCTTCAAGCATCTGTTCCACGTATGAGTAACATGCATTAGAAAAAGTCCCAAAAATACTACACGATTAACTTCATTTCGAGAGAGGAGGTAGAATACCTGATAAAGTATCATTGCGAAAGAGAAAACATCAACCTTTTTATCATATTTCCGGTGCTTGAAAACTTCAGGAGCCATATAACGATCTATTCCAAATCAAAGTAAACAAAGTAAGTATCCAAGGATCATATTTTATCCAAAGGAAATATACATGATACTCACAGCTCCCGGTCTCGCCGGTCATTTTGTATACATCATGAGAATTTTGAACTTTGACGAGCTTGCTCAGTCCGAAGTCTCCAACTTTCAAATGGTCTGCACTGGAGTTGACCAAAAGCACATTCCTGACAAAAAGAAATAATGTTTCACAAGAAAAGGCCAATGAAATTCAAAGTTTTCAATCATGGAAGCAAGAAAGAAAATAAATCAACCAGAGAAATGGGGAAAATATTTTTTACTTTCAGAGAAAAGCAAAAGTGCATTTAACATTCAAAATTGAAGAGGTAATTTCTACAGCAAGCCGGACGTCACTGTAAATGCAATGGAGCCTTGAACCAATAGCTAGTAGAACAAGAACTGGATCTTTTGCACAAGAAAACAGAAATAACAACCGACTCACCTGGGTTTTAGGTCTCGATGAACAATGACATTTGGCTCAGTGTGAAGATAAGCCATACCCCTGGCAACAAAATTTATAAAATCCTGGTTAGCGAAATAGCATATGGAGAGAACTCAATTTAGTCTGTAAAGTAGCTCGGAGGAGTTGTTCAAAACAAAAGAAAACTAAAGATTCTGTCCTAATTAAGAAAATTGATGTGACTTAGGGTATGCTCCTACATTTTTCACTCTCTTTCTCCAGGTTTTACAATAGATACCATGAGCATGACATGGAGAGCTGCACAGACACTACAACTTAAAATAGAAGCTTTCTCATATACCTAGCAATGTCCAAAGCAAAGTTGATGGCCGTTGATGGCTGAAGTGCACCCTTTTCCTTGAGATGTTGATAAAGATCACCCTGTGATAACACATAATTGAAGTAAAATTTAATATTTCTTATGGAATATTAAACTATTTGGAGGGGGGGATTTGCATTCACATACCCCTTTCAAGTACTCAGTAATTAACATAAGAGGCTTCCTGTCAGTGACAGCTCCGAGGAATTGAACTATATTAGGATGGCGGAGCTTTACAAGCAAATTCACTTCATGCCGGAAATCCTGACTGAATCAGAACAACAAAATGCACCCAAATAATTACATTCTTAATACAATAAATAAGGGATAGGAAGGAAACTAAGCATAGCTATGATAGGCATTAAAACCCTGTAAAATGTAGAAGGGACTTTCAAAATTGAAGCTAATTACGCCAAGGAGAGCTATGAGTCATCGAAGTAAATGCTTCATGGATTGTTGAATAAACTCAAGTGAAATATATATTTTTCGTCAATCACTATTCATCGTCAATGAGAAGATAGTTTTGGATATTTACTGAAAAAGGTAACCATTCATGGGAAAGGGCCTCGGTGCAAACTATAGAGAGTATATAGTTAAAACATAGAGGCCTTACATCACCAATCTGTCATCTGAAAGTGATGGAAGAATGCGTTTGACAGCTACAGGTGTTCCTCGCCAACTGGCTTTCAAAATCTCACCAAATGAACCCTGGCAGTATGAAATATAATCAGTGAAAGCACATACCAGATAATACAAGGAAACTTAACGAATGCTACTAGCATGCTGAATTGCTGGCGGCCAGAATATAAGCATCTCATATATAAATTCAAGTTCCAAGCTGAAAGATGGAACTTACCCGTTAACAGGACACCTTAACTACTAAAACCTTGTAGACATTTGACAGCTAATTTAAACATAGAATAGCCCAAAGAAATATTTTCATAAGTATCAATTTAATAATAATAAAACGTTCTAATAAGCAGAAAAGGATTTATCTATTCGGCTATCTCCAAGCACAAAGAGATGGGATCATACTTCTAAGAAGCATGTCCTGAATAGGGACAGTAACAAAGAGATGAGATCATACTTCTAAGAAGAACAAGGAGATAGGATCATACGAGAGCTGCTTCTCAATATGCTAGTCGCAAGAGTCCTTATTATATTCTTTAGGAAAACACCACACATCTACGACCGTAACAAACACTCTCAGGTTTGACTAGCAATCACATGCACTCTTGACAAAGTTATAGAACACGCTGGATCCTAGTTATGACAAGATGAATTAACGCTTTGCTAGGTTGGGACAACTGAAAGGTGGAAGAAAAAAAGTTTTAATCAATAGTTAAGAACATTGGAAGGTGGTAATAAAACCTAAATATTGGATAAAAAACATATTTAAGTCCTCTCATTTCCCATCCTTCGTACCAAGCAGAGCCTAAAATCAAGACACGTCATGCTGAAATGGAAGCAAGGAATTTTGCCAATATGGTTTCCACTAAAAACGGTCCGTAAGCAAGCTTTGCTCCAAAAATTAGTAACAATATGATACTGAAAGCATACCTTCCCTATGATATTTGAATGTGAAAAGTCCAGCTCGGAAGGCTCAATTTCCCAGTCACACTTGTTTGGTAAAGGAGGCGGAACTGGCTTTGGTTCAAAATGGCTTCCATTTTGGCCCTGCAACAATGAAAACTTTAATTTTCAGCCCATAAAAACAGTTAAAATAAAAACTAACAAGATCCAAAAGTGTTTCTATCAACTAAACCTATATAACTAGCTCCAGTAAAATCAGATCAGAAGGGATAATGAAGAATTGATAGCCAAAATCAATGTGCATTTACTTGGTAATAAAATTGTCCATGAATTACTCTAAAGTGTAAAAACATCATTGAGTATGGATATGGAAACACATAAAAAACTATACAAGCATATATGATTGACAAATTCAGCAAACTTCAAGTGACTGACACCAAGGGTGTATTTCTAGGTATTCAAACAAATAATGCTTAAAGATGAAATAATAGAAAAAATAGGGAACGTATTGGAAAGTTAAAAGGCCATCCACAATTTTAAGTAAGCCCCCTATATCTAAAAGTTTGATTCCCTAGACAAACAAGTTTAAAAAGTATAAAATGAACTAAATAATAAATACTACTAAACAGTAATCCGTATTTCTGATGATCAAATCAAATATGATTCAAATTGGTATTGTTGGAACCAATCATTCATCATGATGTTAAGGCTCATTGCAATGAAGGAGTGCAAATTATAGAGCATGCATTTAAAAAAAAAAAACTGTAAAATTAGACCTAGTACCGAAAGAAAATAAAAAATCTCAATCAATGAAATTTTGCAAATAAAGAAAATGCTTAACTTACGTAAGATGATCCACCATTCGATTTCAATAGCTCAATCATATCAAGTTTCTTAGCTCCTTCTGCATCAGCTAAAGGCTACAATTACCGGAAAGGGGAAAAAGGAAAAAAACTTCAAGTCAAACCCAAAAACAAGGCTGTGGAAACAGTAAAAGCCTAAGAATAGGAGAAAACCAAAAAAACGAAAGTTGAATCGGCACCGTATTCTTCCATCGATCTTGTGCGTTGACATTGGCGCCATAGTCGATGAGGCACTTAGCGACGTCGATCCAACCGTGGAGTGAAGCGACGTGGAGAGGCGTACGGTTATCATAGTCCCTAGCGTGAACCAAAGACCGATCTTCCTCAAGAAGCTTACGGACGGCGCCAGCATCGTTCTGATGAGCGTGCCATAGGATCTGCGAAGTCCTACTCACTCTCGCCTTCTCCTTTTGCTTTTCCGCGGACGATGCCGAGCTAGCTTTCCCACTCGATCCCTGCGCCGGCGAGTCCCCGCCGCTTGCGCCTGAGCTCATAGTCAAAGATCTGTTCTCTTGTTGATGAACTGCAAAGTATATATATTATTTATCAAATTTCGGAGATATGACGAATGGAATTGGGATATATATTGTAGGAAAGGAGAAGACTACTACTTCGAAGGAAAGGCTGTCGGTCAGTGAGCGCGTGAAGCCGCGTTGGCGGCGGTTTATTTACGGATATGGGTTTAGGTCCCTCAACTATACTTAAATTCATAATTCGATCCTTATACTTTAATTTTCACATAATCTAGTTCTACTTTTATGTTTTATTATATTAAGATTATACTAAACAACATATCTACATTTTCACCATAATAAATAATTATATTATTGAATTGAACTAACTAATAAAATTAAAAAAAAAAGAGGATCAAATTATGAAAAATTAAAATAGAAGGATTAGATTTCACAAGAGCATAATATAGGGTCAAAAACATAATTATACCTTTAACTTTGTTTACGGTTTACGTTGCTTGAGGGTTTTTCTTTTGGGAGTCCTACAAGTTCTGACGTTTGACTTTTAAGATATTTTTTTAATTTATTTCTAAAAGGTATAAAATAGAATATGCATTTATCTACAAGATACGTGGACAGTTGGGCTTGAATTAGAATTAATTTCCTTTCAATATTAAAAATAAATTTCATATTTAAAATTCCTATACTTTAGAATTGAAATTTAATTTAATTAATTATAAAAAAATAGTTAATTGCATTACACATCCTTAAGTTTTAATTTATTTTCTAAAATAATCTTTAAACTTTAATAATGTTTTAATTTTATCCTAAACTTTGACTCCCATTCTAAATTAGTTCATGTGCTTTTAAACTTTCTAAATTTATCACCAAATTATTGTTTGTCATATCATGCCATTGTATAATACATGCCAATGTTTACATAAAAATTATAACGATTTTATTAATATAAATACGAATGAAATTAAATTGAAGGGCGGAATTAAAATATACAAAAGTTTGGGAACAATTTAAATTGAGGGTCATAATTTTGAGGATAATATTGAAACATTCAAAAATTTAAGAACTAATTTAAAATGAAGGTCATAGTTTAGAGACATGTAGTACAATTAACCCTTAAAATAGATAGAGATGAAAATCTGAATAGAGAAAATGCTAAACCCATAGGAATTCAGTTTGATTAACATTCAAACTGGTATGCTTTCGACTTCACACTTGTTCAAGATGGACCTCAACTGAAACTACAGGCCAGCATCCGAAAATTTAATCGAGTTAAACTTAAACGACAACATCCAACATTAATCGAATCAACTTAACATCGATTGGTTCGATCAGTTTTAAGCCTATTAACTAAGCATCCGGGCATCGGTACATAACACTCGTACTTATTCGAAGTAACCAAGACTTTCAGTTGATGTATTTACATAAAACAAACAGGAACGTAGAGTACGTATACATAACATAATAATCAGATAAAAGTTTCGAAACATTATATAAAGACGGAAGTCTCGAATACCTGGATGAACATATACAAATTGCAGAACAATGGTTCGAAAGAGTTCATCAATGGTGTGAAATCTTGTAATAAAGGATTAAGATGATTGCAAGGACGAGAGCTACGATAACCGAGCCAACGATCCATTTGTTCTTGGTAATTCTTCGCGACATGGTCGTTAAGACTTTCTTGCTCTTGTCAATGGCGCTATCCACATCATAAAGCTGCAAGCAACAACAATGAAAATATAAGCTGATATGCATAAATGTGCAACAATAACCAAGTATGTAGTCAGTTTTTTCTAAAATGGAGCTTAAGTTTTGAATCAAGATGGTTCGGGGGCTGGGGCACGGGTGATTTCTTCATTCCAGAGTCGGGTTTGGATGTTAGAGCTCAAAGTTAAGTTCAAGCTACAAATGGTACGAGTGAAATATTCAAATGTCGGTCCGGGAATAAGACGAGCAAAATGTCCAGCCACCCAAAGTCCCCAACTAGCTAAACATGACCCGAACTGACAAAAAAGAGACAGTAGAGAAATTTAAGTTCATGCTACAAATGGTATGAGTGAAATATTCCAATGCCGGTCCGGGAATGATACGAGCAAAAGGCCAGCCACCCCAACTAGCTAAACATTACCCAAACTGACAAAAAAAGAGACAATAGAGAAATCGAGATTCAGAGATAAAGAACAATATGGTATCGAAGTTAAGTCGGAGGACCTTGTTATGGGCATGCAGGAGAGTCTGTCTCTGTTGATGCAAATCTTCAAGGATAGAGATACCAATCTCTTCTGTTTCCAGAACCGTTCTTCTACTCTCCTTAATTCTGTCACTCGACTGATTTAGTCTCTCCACCGACATCGACAATCGGTCCCTTTGTTCGGCAGAAACCTGCACCATCAATCACAATCCAATACAAAAATCTTCACAGGATCGCTTAATGGTAAATAACAAGTATGCATGCCATTGAGACCAAGTTGCTCTTCTTTGTTCAAAAACTTGACAAAAATCGAACATAAGCCTAACACATACTCATATCAGACACTTACCCGAACCCGTTCTCCGTAGTCACGGTGCAGCAAGAATAGTAATTAGATGCATGGAGTTATAAAACAAATAATCATTCCTCAAAAAAATTCCAGAAATTACCGAGTGCACATCAGCCATTCCTGATTCCAACAGCTGATCATGAGCAGACTGATTAGCATTGGGTGAAGAAATTCTTTTGAATTCCTTCTTCAATTTAGTCAGATCAGCTTTATATTCCCTTAATTTAGCAAGTAGAGTCGCCTTAACCCCTGGTTGCAAGCTTCTAGCTTCCAGGTCCATTTTCCGAATCTACCAATAAAAAACAAAACCCAAATCATTATTAAGAACAAAAACCCAGAAAAAAAGGTCAAATAATCAGACAACAACATAGTACCAGGACATCAGCCTCATCAATCCCAGAACTTATCTCGGAAAACTTCTGTTTCTTCTGTTCTGCAAAAAGGTTAACAAACCAGGAAAAAAAAACATATTAAAAACTACCCCTTTGGGGGGGGGGGGAGTTGAAACGGATCGATCCATGGAAGGAAAATACCTAAATCTTGAATAACAGAAGCAGAGTTGCATTTCCGGGAAAGATTGGCGGAGAGCTCGCAGTACTGTCGCTCATAACCTTCGAAAACCTCACTCATCTTCGAAAAATTTTCCAGGAAAAGATTAGATCGGGAAAGAGAAGAGAAAATCGAATGATTTAGATCTGATTGAAGAAAATTGTTGTTGGAAGTTGGGATCTTTTTGGGAAAAAATAATATAAAGTTTTACTCTTCAATTGGTCATAGAAGGCGAAAAGTAAAGGACGAGAATTTGATTGACCTTTTTATATTATTGGGTGCGGAAAGTAAAACTGGACAGAGATCAAAGATATAGCTTCGTTCGGACAGCTTAGATTCTGTCTCGTGTTTAGTTTAGTTGGTTAACTTGCTATTATTGTGTTGCCGCATTGGTCGTTTTTGTGTTCGAAACGGTGCGTTTTGTAACTTTCTAATTCAATCTTAAAATTCAACTAGGATTAATAAGTAACTACTGTTTGCATTGATTTGCAGTTTGGTGCTCTGCTCTACTATTTTTAGTACAATTCGTGTTCGAAACGTCTCGAATCTTATGCCATTATCGTAGCAGACCTCACATGATGTTTTCTAGTGTTGCAGGGTATATGGCATCAACTTCGGGGGTCATCGAAGATGACGAGACATCGGACCGGCACCCGGATCCAGCGTCCCTGCGAACTTCTTATCAAGGATCATCTGAGAAAGTTTCTTCTCTACATGATCTACAGGCAACTCAATCAGTTTAGCAATATGAGCGATCTCAGCTCTCGAGAAAGGCTCGATCAATTTGCAGAGGTTCTGCTCCAATAGTGTGTCATATAGCGAAGAAAGGTGCCTGTGAACAATAGTCTTCCTCTAGGTGCCGTTATTAATATTTTAATAAGTTAAAATCTGTAATTATAATCATAATTATTAATCATTATTTTTAATAGTTCAATTAACTAAAATTATTTAATTTTAACAGTTTGATTAATTAATCGGTAAAATATTACGGTTACACTCCTACGATTAAATTATAGTTTTTACTTTAAAATAAAATATATTTATAATATATTTATGCACGTACGATAACTGTGGAGACGTGTAACAAAAATACAAAAGAAATTACTTCTACAATATTTTTAACTGTTGACTCGAAGCACTGGTACCCCTCGTCGCGCAGATATTAGCTCTTTCATATGAGCAATTTGAAACAGCAGCTGGGTAATCTTCTGCAACAGCGAAATGGGAAAAGGACAAAAATGTAAATATATACTTACACTTATCAAATTATGAATATATTTTTATCGCTAGTATATAAAATATTTATTATATGTATACTTATCAAGGTATAAATATATAATGATCGAGTAAATAAATTTTGAAAGATAAATTTAGAGAAATAGAATTCAACCTGGTCTTTCTCTTGAACCAAAACAATCAACCGATCCTTTCTTTCTTTCTTGAATCTTGCACGCCATTTCTTCATTTTAGCATACACAAACGACACCAACAAAGCAGCCAAAGCACCACCAATTGCCCCCAAAGGCCAAAACCCGAACCCGAAACAACATCGAACTCGAGCGACAACGGTCACAAACCCATTACTAATGATTCGACTGATCTCGTGTGCGTTCTTCAAAGGTCCTGAATGATAATTCGATTCGACCCCATTGTTAGATGCCACTGGAGAATTCACGTCCGTTTCATCACCCGATGGCATCTCGCAAACCGTGTCCGGTTTAGTCGACGGTGTCGAGTTATGTGTTGAACTTGGAATCGGATGTGGAGGAAGTGTTGGGAGTTGGATTAGTTCCCAGTCGCTGAAGTCCTCGTCCATGGTTTATCTCTAAGGAATGGTGCGGGGATTTGGGTCATCTAATTGTGAAATTGGCTTTAAAAAAATTAGAAATATCTGGGTTTGGGTGATGAAGAAAATATCTTTGTAGGGCTTTTCAAAATGCTGGAATCTATTTGGATTGGTGACTTAGTTTTCATGATTTTATCTACTTCTTGCTGGGGCTTTCGTTTCGTAGATTATTTGTGGGAATGTGGGCCAACCACTTTTATGCGTCAAAATCAAGGGAAAAAGTGGGAAGAATGTTGTTGAAAGAAAATAAATAGACTTCTTGTGTAGTCCAGACTAATGTTATTCCATATTAATCCGGGTAAAATATTAAAAAATTAAATGAAAAAGTACAAAATATTTTATTTTAGTGATTAAAAGAACGATCAATATATAATGATTTAACCCATTAAAAAAATTAGGTGAGTAATAAAATAAAAAAATGAGATTGTTGATATTATTTAGTGACTTGGGTTATTTTATGATCATGAAATTTGTTGTATTTTTTTTATAATATTTGTATAAGTCATCAAAAATTTTGAGTTTTTTAAGGACGATCATAGGATAAGACAGATTTTTGGTTATATTAATTTTGACTAAAAAATTAAGATATTTTTTTAATTTTGATTTAATCTTAATATATTTTATTTCAATATGATATAATAAAAATTATAACTCGATCCTGACCCAATTAATATAGATATATACTTATTTTGATTTTTTTTTAAATTCATATATTTAATTTTAATTTTTATAAATTAATTCTTAAATTTTATAATTTATATCTATTCTGAAATTTTAAAATTTTTATATTTTATATATATATCATCAAAATATTTTAACTTTTACTTAAAACAATTCTGAATCCATCACTTATTTTAATCCTACTTTTTATTAAGACAAAGCATAAATTGTGCCCAATAATATTAACTGGATTAGCGTTATATATTTAATGTGTTAAATCATAGGCGGTAATTTCGAAGGAAAAAACAACACAAACACCATAAATTCATCATCAGTATATTTACAGACATCCACGAAGCTTCTATCGTCTCCTCTTTTGGAATTTGCCCTCATTTTTCTTCACGATTCATTCATCGAGTTTATTTGATACTACTAATATTTAATTTATTAATTAATTTAAATTAAAAATTACATAATTAAATATTATAATTATTGATATAATTATCAGTATTTAATTAGTTTTTAATTTATAATAATATAAAGTATTTGTTTTCTTCAGTAATTCAGATTTAAACATCATTTTTCATAAAACATAAAAAATATATAAATAAATAAAATTAATTCAGATTTAACTATTTTTAACTCTTAAAAACAGTTTGAATTTTTAACGTAAAGAGTCTAAGCTTCCTACCCAACGAATTTTGATATTATCAATTATAAAATTTTAATAAAAAATGTTATTTTCAAGATAACATATAAAAATAATACAAAATAATAAAAGAAAGGGAAAATAAAATAAAAAAATTGGCGTTAAAATCAAAACGAAATCTTAAGAGTGATGATTTGCAGGCCAAATATCTAAGTGTATGCAGATTTAATATATCAAGGAATATGGGATAGTCGACAATTCCTCAATTAGATATTTATATAAATATTAAAATATTAATGCGTATACTTAATGAAAAAATATTTTAAAACATTATATAAAATTTAATTTATAAATTTATTAGTTTTAAGATTCAAAGATTTAATTTATATTTTATAAAAATTTTTGTATAAAAATTTACATACACCTGTATAATTTTTTTAAATTAATATTTAAAATTTTAAATAAAATTATAAACCCAAAATTTTAAACATAGTCGTGCATAGTCAAATTGATAATCGTTTATACTTTTTTAAATATTTATATTGTCAAAATTAGTTATAAATACGATCATATTGATAATCGAATCAATTAAAAATTACCCACGGTATTAACGTAGAGAATACTTTTTTATAACTCGAGCTACGTAATATTTCATCGTTTAGAGCAAAATGATAGTAATTAACTGATTATAACAAATATTTAAGTGGTTAAACATTCTTTAAGTAAATCAAATTTCAAAGCTTTTCACGTCAAATTGCCTTGTAATCTCCTCCTTGCATGAAAGGGAAATGAATGCATAAAATTAACATACAAATGAAAAGACGAAGTAAGCATGCAAACAAACAAATACTTGCAACAAGGCACTCACAATATATTAATTTATAATTTTTTTATATTTTTTCTTTAACAAAAATTTATTTTAGTTCTCATATGAATTTTATTTGCATCTTTTATTTTATTTTTAACCATTATAATTTCGTTGTTGCATTTAATTTTTAAAAAATCCAATCGGATATGAAAATCTCAAAATATAAACATGTAGAGATACTTTAAAATATTTCATAAAATATTAAGCGCTTATTTCAGTCAAAAAAATATTAGGCACATGACTCAGAAAAAATGTATAGCTTAGACACTTATCTATAAATTAAACATTTTTTAAAGGTATTACCTTAAACCACTAACGAAATTTTTATTTAGGCACTAATTTTAGTAAAAATATATTAGATACCTATTTTAGAAAAATACATAATTTAAATACTTATTTTAGCCAAAAGAATATTAAACACGTATTTAAAAAATATATAATTTTAATACTTATTTATGTATTAAGCCAAGATATATATAAAAAAAGAGATTAAAGTGTTTGACATGCTATATAAGAACAAAAATAGCCTTTTAAATCTCATAATAAAATGTTTTATCCCTTTAAAAAAATTATATGCCTATTTTTTCTGCTTTATTTATGATCTAATTTAAAAAATTAAACTCTAAACTTTAGTTTTTTTTTTGTGTGTGTTGAAATATATATATATATATATATATATATAAAGATATAACAATTGACAAGAATTTAAATTAAATAATAAATAACTTTTAAATAAAAAATAAGTTTAAAATCATTAAAAATAAATAATATAATAATACTAAAAATTCACCAAGTATTTAATTAATTTATTTCGTACATATATTTTTTAAGATTTTGTGCGATAAATTTATTACACATGTACTAAAAATATATTTTTCTCCCCTATAAATATATCGATGAACTAGGAAGGAAAACAGAACATGAAAATGGGGAAGAGAAAACTGATCAATGACGTCGATGAAGAAGAGAAAAGAAATTACGGCGTCCAAGAGACAGACGCTAATGTTGCGGCGGTTACCGCAGCATTGAGTGAAGTCTGCCGTGCAAGGAAACGATTCGTCGGAGTGAGGCAACGGCCGTCGGGGAGATGGGTGGCGGAGATAAAAGACACGATACAGAAGATCCGGGTTTGGTTGGGAACTTACGACACAGCCGAAGAAGCGGCGAGAGCTTACGACGAAGCCGCTTATTTGCTTCGCGGAGCCAACACTAGAACCAATTTCTGGCCGTTCTCGCCGTCTTCCATATCTAAACCAGCCCTCCCGTCGAAAATCGTCAACCTCCTCTTGCTTAGACTCAAAGAAAGAAACGACATCGCTTCTGCGACAACTCCAATGGCTTCGAGTTCGCCCGAAAATGAACAAGGATACGAAGGAAATACGATTTGCTCGAACGATTTCTTGAATGTTCCTGAATATTGCAGTACTTCTTCTAGTGAATACATGTTCGGGAGTTTCGGGTTGAATTCGGATGATCTGAATCATCCGAATTCGACTCATAATATCGGTCCTATCGAAGAAGAGAACGATAGGGAGGGGATAATGGATTTCCAGTTTGTTGATTCTTTCATTTTATTGTCGTGTGATAGCATTTCTCCATTTGAGATAGCGGAAGAATTGGTGGAGCCGATGGAGCAGCAACAAGAAGACATTAATGGGGACGATCCGTGCATGCTTAGCGAAACGATGAAGAGAATGCAGTACGAACGTAAATTCTCGGCGTCTCTTTACGCCTTCAATGGCATACCCGAATGTTTAAGGCTCAAACAGCTCGGACAACAATGCCAACAATCTTGTCTCGGAGACGATAACTCAAAAACCGAACGAGAAATCGAGAAGAGATTCGAGGTTAAGGAAGAAGATGATCGAGGAACGGAGTGTTGGTCAGATTGCGAAATTTGGAGCTCACTTAATCTTCCACCTATAGGCTTCATGAATGAGTTTTGATATTCTTACAGCTTCCTTTTTTTTTTTTTTTTGCATAAACTGCAAACAAAATTCAATAACAAGTCTTAATTTGAATATTTTTTAAAGATTTTGTCTTCATAATTACTCTTCATTTTAATAAAAGTATTTATATTCGACGTATATTTACGACGTTATAATTCGAAAATGCAGACATATCGAATTCTGGTACTTGGAAATCAGTAGCACATCTCAGGACTTCATTTTTTTAACCTAATCTCACGACTTCAAGCATGCAAGGCAATAATGTATAAAATTTAAATTAAAAAAAGCTAAGATAAAAAAGCCCATAAAAACCCATCATTACTGCGGGGCCTATACGCCCAAACAAAGGACAAGTCTGACACTACTATTGTTTGAATCTGTAATCTTTAAATATAATTGTTTTTTTAACCATTAAAATTAAATGGCTCGAACGATAATTTTTTTATTAATCCCTCAAATATTTTTATTTTTAAATTAATCCCCAACCTTTCCTTTTATACTACTGTGTAGTAGTTGATTAAAAATAATAATATAACAAATCATCAATTCCAAAACAAACAATACCCTAGACTGGGTATCATCCAAAATAGTCTAAGGGTGTAATTAATCTGCTACAACAGAGCTGTTTTAGAATCATATTGTTCTTGGTTTTTTTAACTAATTTTACCGTCGTTATTGCTTGTTTGTTTCCTGGGAATCATATTCAATGGATTTGGTAACCAGAATCTTGTAAAGTAATTATTTTTTAATAAAAATAAATAAAAGATATGGAATTAAATTCCCGTGGAAGTATTCAAAGTTTTTGTATACAGTAACGGATCTCAATAAACTTAACACCATTCGAATTTAATGCTTTGCCACCTTTTGAGTCAAAACTTTTAATTTCCACCCATCAAAAAATAAAATAAAAGCAAATAAAATAAAAGCAAAACTTTCTCAAATATTGGATCTTGAACTATATTGCCAGTATGGCACGTTAAATGTACACATTATTTTTTGTTTTTTGAATTTTAATTTGATTAGCATTTTTTAAAATTTATGGGTTTAATCGGGATATAATTAAAATAAAACTGAAAATGAGACATTTGACAGTATATTTCTGTCTTAATTTTATAAAAAATAAAATTGAAAAGGGTCTAAAAAGAAAAAGGATTGAGATCTAATTTGATTAATTTTAAAATTAAAAAGGGTCTAAAAGTATTTAAACTAAAAAATTGTAGGTGAAGGCTTAAATTGTCTATTTTCAAAACTAAAAGGGACTTAAAAAGTAATTGTACTCAATTATAGGGGTTAGGGTCTAATTTACCTAGATTCAAAATTAAGAGACCTAAAATATAGTTGAATCCGAAACACATGAAAAAAACCTTAATTTATCTATCTTTAAAATTAGGAGGAATCTAAAAGATATTGAACCCTAAATTTAAAGGATATTACTTCTCTCACGTCACACATAATTTCATTCACGATTACAATACATTTAAATAAAATTATTTTCGATATAGGGTAACCTAAAATTAAGAGGAACCTAAGAGAAATTAAACCCTAAATTTGAAGGATATTTATTATTTAGTGTTTTTTAGATGACCCTCCACTAATTTATTTATTTATTATTATTTTTTAATTTTTAAAATTTTATTCTGATTAATTTGAATTGATTCACGTTACATATTTAATTTTAAAGAATAAATTATTTAATAATAATTATATATAATATCTTGAATCTAAGACATGTTTAAATAAAATCAATCTGAATTAACGTGAAATCATAATTGATTTTAGTAATTATTTTTTTAAAGACGAGTAATTATTTATTGGCATAAAGATAATTTTAACCGTTAACGTTTATAGTTTTTGTCATTTTGGCCCTTATTCTTTTTTGGGATAAATTTAGCCCTTAACCTATATCTTTTTGACAAATAGTTTATTTTTTAACTAGTTTGATATCTAGACCGTTAAAAATTTAACGATGATATATATATATATAGAATATAATTTTAAATGACATGAAATGTAACCTATCAAATATATATATATGGAATATAATATATTAGAATAAAATTATATTCCATATATATATATGTATTTGATAGGTTACATTTCATGTCATTTAAAATTATATTCCATATATATATCATCGTTAAATTTTTAACGATCCAGTCATCAAGCTAGTTAAAAAATAAGCTATTTGTCAAAAAGATATAGGTTAAAGGTTAAACTTATCCCAAAAAAATAAGAGCCAAAATGACAAAAATTATAAACGTTAAGGTTAAAATTATCTTTATGCCTTTTTTATTTGGAAGTTAACCATTCCCCAAAAATACCTCTGATATATCCAAAGATTATTATTATTATTATTTTATTATTATTATTTACATATTTGATGCTTTTGATGATAAACACGTATCCCTTCTAAGCTCACAATTATAAATAATAATTTTGTATTATTAATGAAGAGGAAACAGAGATTCAATGAACCAATGAAATTGAGCAGAGCGTTTGGACTTTACAATTACCTTTATAAAAATAATATATTAAAACCTTTTTTTTAATTTTAAATATTTTTTTCATGAATAAATACAAAAGAAGCGCGAAATCTTCGACAGATGAATTTAAAAAATAATTAAAAACAGACTAGAATTTAGTTGAAGCAAAAAAAGGAAGAGATATTTAAATAGGAGAGTTTTGTTGTTTATGAGATCCTGTTGAAGATTTCATCACAAATTCTTATCTCCATTTTTGGTATATAGTTTATCTAATCCTTTTTTGCTACCTCTGTTTCCATATTTGCTTGAAATTTGGAATCAGAGAGAGAGACAGGCGGAGGAATTCTTAGCGCAGGAAAAGGCGTTTTCTCATTCAAAGGTTCATCTATTCGCTTGTTTTCAAGCTTCAGTGATGAAAGCTTATCGTTTCCGTTTCTTGTTGTTGTTGTTGTTGTTATGTGTGTGTTTTTTACGGTGATTTTGATTGTTTGATCTGTTTTCTGAATATATTTTACTTAATAATCTGTTTGTATTCAAAAGGATCTAATCATGTGGTGGGGCGTGCGGGGGACTTCAATGATTAGATAAAATCATGCGTTATCTTAGTCAACAGTTTCCACTTTAGGTTTTTGAAATTTAGGATGTTTTGCAGCTGTTTCTGCCAATTTTTCAATATATATATGATGAAATCATACTGTTTTTTAGCTGTATTTTAATTATTCTTATCATTGATGTTCAGGTAGTGTTAAAGTTTTGGTCAGGCTGCTTAAGCAAATCAAGGAAATAGCCTCTGATTCATACGGTTTTGCTTGGATAAGGAAGCTCCAATAGAGTGATTTTTGGAATGACTTTAAGTTGAAGGTATGATCCAGTTTTCTTATATTGATTTACTAATTTCTGTAGTAGAAAAATTATATCATATTTTGTGTATTTCTTGGTATTGTAATGGAAATCCTGGTTCATAGCTGAATGTCCTGATGGATTTAGCCTCTTTTAGAGATATCAGAGGTTAGCGTTTGGGGGTAGGCTTCCATTTTTAAGAACTTTGAACGTACTACATTTTCAGCTTGGAGTAACTCACTCATATTGTCGAGTCTTTCTTTTGTTTTTTTTAGTATCGATTCATGCTTTCCTGGAATTTTAATTGATAGGTTGTTTCCATAGGATAGTATTTATGTTTGGAAGTTATTGGATATCATGCATCGTTGATATTTTATTACATAGTTTATTTCATTTTTTCTTGGATTAATTGATTGACCAGGTGCTTCCTTGGAGCTTATCTGCTTTGTGCCTGCCTCATCTTCACTAGAAGCAGTGTAATTATCCACATAATGGGTGGCTGCGTCTCGATACATCGTGAGAAGGCACAATCTAGGTCTCACAAAAAAACTTCTGTCAGAATCTGCAAGCGACGTGGGAAAATAGCCTCTTCCATTCCTGATGTGTGTGTGAAAAGGATGAGTGATGCTGGGAGTCATACGTCAGAAACTTCTGTTAGTGAATATGTTCATCTCGACTGCGATAAGGGCTCTTCAACCACCTGCAATTGCAAGTGCTCGGAGATGTCTAATATGTCAATTCATCTAAGGCAGCTACAATGGAACTGCAGTCAAATGGATGCCAATGGTCTCTTCTATTCATCTCTTGGCTCTTGCTTTTACATTTTTGATATCCACGAGTACATATATGCATATGCTTCGTGAATGTTGAACACCTTTTTGCATTTGTGCTCATTCTAGGATACATTTTTACATATGCAAAGATGTTGGCTATTTGTTCACGGGTGGAAGCAACTGTGTTTTTCCAATTAATCTCTAATTGTAGAAATGAAATTATTATTCAGGAAGATGCCAAGAGGAAGTATGGTTCGATTCTGTTAGTATTGTTGAATCCGAGTCAGATGATGATTCAGGAAGTGTATACGGAGGTATTGCAGCTGCATTTTATTGCTATCAATTGATTGTTTCATTAGACTACGATTTTTGATAACCCGGTTGGTTGGAGAAGCTGACCCATCACTTTCGACATCCTTTCTGCCGTTGCCTACAGATGCATTTTCGTCATTAGGTAGTTCAGTAGGGAATATTTCAAATGCACAAGTGGTTCAGTATGAAAGTTCATACATTGTTGAGAACGAGTCCAAACATGAAAGAATTTATGAAAGTTACAGCTGCAAGGGACATAGAGATGGTTCAGTTAATTTGAGAGAGAAAAGTCAAGAGAGCCGAAAGAAATCAACCGTTATCATGCTTTCCGTGAAGAGGAAGTCTTTTGAAGGTAATGAAATCCCAAAATTTTGTATAGTGAACCCCTCAACAGATATTGGTTGAAGATTCTGAAAAAAACAAACAAAATCACATTTATTTCATGCCTTAATGCCTGCTGTGCTACTTCTGCAAACTAACCGAGTGATTAGCCAGTGCAGCTGAGAGATACTTATACTGTCCAAGAGCTGGACCTATAATTCCTTGCTCGGTAGAGAAACCAACCGTAGGAAGCTGGTCAGAGGTTTCACCATCACTTTTTAAGCTCCGAGGCAAGAATTACTTTCGGTAAGCCACTCTTCTGTTATCCACATTCTGCAATATATCATATCCTTCACGCATAGTACTGAAGTTGAACCTTCCCGTGCAGAGATAAACAAAAGTTAACTGCTCCAGATTGTAGTCCATATGTACCAATCGGTGTCAATTTATTTGCCTGCCCTCGGAAAGTGAATCACATTGCCCAGCATCTCGAACTACCCCATTTAAAACCACACGATAAAGTACCTGCACTTCTAATTCTCAACATACAGGTTCTTCTTTCGCTTTTTACTGTTTCGGAAAATGCTCCCTTTTCATCATTGTGGGCTGTATTTATAAGTTGTTTGGTTTTCTTCTTGCAGGTTCCTACTTACCCGGCAAGTATATTTCTTGGTGATGCCGACGGAGAAGGCTTGAGCCTTGTCTTATATTTTAAGGTCTCAGATACTTTTGACAAAGACATATCCCCTCACTTCCAGGACAGCATAAAGGTATTTCCTTCACCAACTCTCTCAAACAACTTCATAATCAAATGTTCATTTTAATTAAAATACGTGAATAGAATTGAATAGACTCATATCGGACATAAATCCACGTCTAACAGTCACACTCGAGTCCATGTAACATAGAATTTGATTTATATTTTTGTATGTGCTTTGTTACAGAAATTTATTGAAGATGAAATGGAAAAGGTTAAAGGGTTTGCAAAAGAGTCCACAGTTCCTTACAGAGAGAGGCTAAAAATTTTGGCCGGATTAGCTAACCCGGACGAGCTTCAGTTAAGTACTACTGAAAAGAAGCTTATTCAAGCTTATAATGATAAGCCAGTGCTGTCGCGCCCTCAACATAATTTTTACAAGGTAATCGTTATCTCTTAGCGATGTCTAGGCAAATTTGCTATGTAACATGATCTATAAACAAAAATCATGTCCTTTTTGGTGTACTTATATATGTTCCAAAGATTAAAAAAATAAATTTTAAGTCCTAATCTTAATTTTTAACCTTAAATCTTAAAAAATACATATTAAACTCTAAACCCTAACCTTAAAATTTAAATTCTAAACCTAATTTTTAGTTTAGGGGCACATATAAGAACACTTAAAAAGGGACTAAGGATTTTTGTTCCATGGTCTATGTCTATGTTACTAGTTAAGACTTATGTCCGATCTGAGTTTTTTTTTTTTTCATATATTCAGATATTAGACACAAATATTTGGAAGAAGAATGAAAATAACCTATGCTTAGATTCCTTAAGCAAATTTAATGTTTCGAATTTTAGTATTGCGAAAGGAATAAATTAGATTGAGAGTTTGTCCGATACTGAGTCTTTGTAGTTACTGATCGTTGATTATGGCTCCAGGGTCCAGGTTACTTTGAGATCGACCTAGACATACACAGATTTAGCTACATATCTAGGAAAGCACTCGAATCATTTCAAGACCGTATGAAAAATGGAATCATTAATCTGGGATTGACGATTCAGGTCAGTTCTCCCCATTTCACTCTGATTTTAAACAACATCGAATCCGAAAAAGAAATTCCTAACATTTTTTTTCTGGGATTTGTTAATGTTTTCAGGCACAGAAACCAGAGGAATTACCAGAGCAAATCTTGTGCTGTTTGCGGTTGAACAAGATTGATTTTGTGAACCATGGCCAGATCCCTACCATAGTAACTGTCAAAGATGATTAAAACAGCACAGGTTTAAAGTAAGCAAATATGATTAAGCTGTATCACCGTTATTGGATTCATTCGTATTTTGTTATTCCTGCCTTGTATTTGTATTTTTTTCTTCTTTCTACCATTCTCAGCTGCAAAGGAATTAGGGATGACTAGGTATTCGGATTATATATTTTATTATATATTAAAGTCGGGTCAGGGTCGGGATAGTAAAAAAAAACTCGCCTCGATCTAACCCGTTGTCACCCCTACCAGAAAGGTTGAGCTCAAAACCTGTTATCTGACCCGATAAAACGACTTTTTATTAAAAATGGATTTTGACAGGTTAAGTTATTAGAGAAATAAAGTTAATTTGAATTTGAATTTAGGTTAAAAATTCTCTAATTTGACCTAATATATTATATATTTTTATATATAATAATTAATATTTATTAATACATTAAGATCAAATTACATGTTTTATTATTTTAGGTTAGAACATGTCAAGTAAAATATATATCAAAGTGGGTTAGGGTAGTTAAAAATCCACCCTCCTGCTAGAAAGGTTGAGTTCGAAACTTGGGTAAAATATGCCAAAAGTCACTGTACTTTGAATTATTTTAACTTTAGTCCCTAAACTTAAAATGTTTAAGAAATCATTTTTCCATTTAAAATTTTTCTCCAATCATTAATACTATTAATTGAAAAAAAAACTTTTTAACATATTAATTGAAATCACTAAATGCTAATAATATTTTAAATTGAAAAAGTAAAGAGAAACGTCAACACAAACCTAATAAGAAAAACAATATAATTAAAGAATATATATGCACTGCTAATGTATTTATATATAAATATTAATCTTCAAAATATAAAAATTAATTCTAAATTAACTCTTAATTTTAACCCTTTAATTAAACTTGTGTATAAAAACCCACTAATTAATCCAATATCAAAAAATACTTATATTACTTTATCTTATATGAATCTAAATCACATTACAAGAATATAATATCTCATTATTTAATAAAAAAATATTTATAAAAAAATCTTTACCTCCTATAAATGAAATATTTTCTAATACTTGAAACATAAAACATAAAAATAATAAACTTTAAAAACATATCTAAACAATAATTCTTAGCATCCTTAAATGACAGATAAAATTGTGACTTATTGACCTCCCTGCCAGACGAGAAATTATTGGTCAGTCCCATGGACACTTAGTGGGACTGACTCATGATATAATTTTTCCTGTCAGACGAATTACATTATTCAACTGACCAATCAAATCATTTCAAAGACTGCACTATTCACCAAAACTCTTCATTTGAAACCCATATGGAACCTCAAGTAAGAATTGAACATTACCATTTTTATGAGTCGGAATTTACTTGGGGCCGATGTCCTTCAAAGCACAGATCTGTTCTTCACCCATTGCTGACATCACAGTCACGATCAGATCCTTCCCCTCAGCAAATCCTGTCTTGATCTGCAGGCACAACACAAGGGTTCTGAAATTAAAAACAAATAAATAGTTTTACAATGGGGGAATAAAATTCGATTATAACTCAAATCGTAATTGTATGAACTTGATTTTTTTAAAAAAAAGATTAAGTTATAAAATAAGACTTGGTTACCTCTAATATTTTAGTAATTAATAAATCTATTTTTAAATTTGAGTCAAGTTTCTCATCTTTGCTTGATATATGTACATCACACGTGAAAGTATACGGAGAAATATAACTATATATCATATATGGTTCTAGAACCATAACATTATAAACATATGAGTTGACTTGAAAAAAATTCAAATAAAGTTTGAATTATAAAATATTACTCGTTAACTTGATTAACTTTAAAAATATTCGATTTAACTTAACGAAATACTCACACTAAATCAAAAGCTCCAAAATAGTAACTTGATGAATTTGTCACTAGACCAAAGACTGCTCATCATTCTTTTAATTTAAATCATGTTGCTATTAGTTTTCTCTAACATATATCGTATGAATTCAATTGAGCGTTAGACATGAGTATTGTTGAATATATGTATATATTCAATCCTGTAAAATAATATTGTATTCTAAATTTTTGGAAAAGTATATATATATATATATACGAGTTATGTTTTGATATATAAAAATACATAATTTTTCTATAAAATTTAAAATTTAAATTCCAAACCCTAATACTCTGAGCCCTAAACCTTAAACTCTAAATTTTATATCCGACACTTTAAACTCTTAAACTCTAACCTAAAACTTTAAACCTTAAAATTTAAGTACACGAGCGACACATAGATATCATTGGTCTTATAAAACTAGCATCATTCGAGCATCCAAATGAAGTTGGATGAGTTTATCAATTTCATTGCAGCAAAGAAGAAAGAACTCAGATCCATGCCATTTAGCATGCAGACTAACCTGTGTAAGCAGAACATCATCTGTAGGAAGCCGAAGATCATCCTGAGTGTTACCACTTTCGGTAAGCAAACTCACCTAAATCATTATCAAACATTACGATCAGGGAAATCATCTAAACCCGTAGAATTTCAGAAACAAATCAAACTAAAATGGTTTTACAAATCCATCCTCAGAGATATCAATCAGCTGGTAATCAGTACGATTGACATGAGGAATCTGTAAAATTGGAACAAACAACATCAACATTAGCCTCCGAAACCTAAAATGTAACGCAGAAATCGAACGAAAGAGAAAGACTTACATCGCAGTTGTGAGACGAAGGGACGATGTCTTCGACCTTTTTTCCCGTGAAAATATCGATTCCGACGAAATGACATTTCGCGTGCCCGTGTTTTCCGGTCTTGGAAGTCGAGACTTCCACAACCTGTTGAAATTGAATTACACATCAAATACTAATTTAGCTAGAATCTAACTAGACATTAAACATCAAAATCCTTCGTTTCAATAATTTGTTAATCGATAATTATCCTCTCTCGTCGAACGAGATCACAGATCGAAGAAATTTTTATAACTACATTTCAAATTCTAGTGATCTAAAATAAATAGAATTTTCCAGAGATCCAAAGCAGAAACATATGCATAAAAGAAGGCACATGTACATAAAGAAATTGAAATTGAAAACGAGATTTGTAGATTAGAATCTAAACCTTGCAAGGACGGCCTTTGATCACGATGTAACCGTTCTTACGAACGGTTCCGGCCTGCTGAGGAAAAGTTTTAGAAGCTCCGGCGTCGGCTTTTGATTCAAAATGATGATCCTCATCAGTCATGACGGCCAAGCTTAAACAAATTCAAAAAATGTTGGAAAAAGGACGAGATTCGGATAAAAGCAGAAGAGAGGAAGGAGAGTGACTGAGTTAGTTAGTGCGCATAACTGATACTCTGATTCGGATGTTTACATGTGGCTTATTTTGGGTTCAGTCAGTATAATTCAAATCTGATTTTTAATATTTAATATTTTAAAAGAAATATCGCTTATAATAGGAGCCAAACACGGAAATTATACATAAATATTGTTTTTTAATATTATACCAATGATTTTTTAAAATATTATAATTTAAACAATAATATTAAAAATATTATAAAATAATTTGATTTAAAACAATAAAATAAATTAAATCGAATAAAAATTAAAATCACGATTTAAAATATTTTTTGTAAATTATTGTTTAATCCATTTTACTGTTTAAAATTGAAATTTTTTGAAATCATCTTTAAAGTAATCGTTCAAAGTATCGTCAAGACATCACAACACCATTTTCACCCATTTTAAATGTTCGTAACTTATTTGCAAAATTTTTTAAGTAAATGATGAAATATAATCTATTTATAACCAAAATGAGACCGTAAATCGTAAAACGAACACGAAAGATATCGTAAAGAAATTCAGGGCAAACGAGAAATCACCTCGAATTAAAATTCCATATATACAAACAGGTGTAAAGTTGCATTGCTACCCAAAGCTTCAGTGCAAACATTAAAGAATTAGAAAAGATAATCAGAAACCATACGGATGCAAAATGGTTTCCAAGACCTGGGAGTGTTTACTCATCTGGAACATAGAAATCAAACCTGACATCAACAGAACCAGACCGATCTCCCGTATCTTTGTACTCGATATTTGTTATCGTCCCAGCTTCATCTTCCTGTTGGTATTCTGCCTTCACCCGCCGAACAGGCACCGTGACGGAGTAAATGGTTCCCAGGTCAGAATCGGTAGAGACACTAAGTTGAACCTTGTCCTTTGACTCTATCTCGACAAAATCTGACAGAGTGTGCACAATGTTTTTGACAATTTTCTGTTTTGCCTCATCACTTACTGCGCAGCGATCAGAGAACAAGATCATCTTCAACCGCTGCTTTGCTATATTTGCATTAGAGCTCCTTCTTGTTGCTGGAGATGGGAAAACTATTTTCCAAGCCAAGTTAAGTCGCTCGAAGAAGCTCATGTGTATGGCACGAAAGAGGAAGCTCTCAACATCTTCCCGGACGGGATTTGGAGATAACTTGTAATCTCCCATGATCCCTGCTGATCTTTTAGTTTGTCCACCAATGCTTCTACTATTTATTGTCAATCCATTCCGTTTTGGTGTGATTTCGGGAAATCCTGATCCTCCATTCATGAAACACACGAAATCTACCTATAATAGAGCACCAAAAATAAGACAAAAGACTAGAGAATTTGCACTTTTCTATGGCTGCTATAAACGTAGAATACGGTAGCTATGCAAAAATAACAAATTCCACTGTACTACAGAATCAGCTAGACTCAAGTCGCTAAAGAGCACAGCTATGTGGTCGAAAACTTGAAACGATAATTTCTTTAAACATAATCCAACATAAAGTCGGCGATCATCACTGGTAACCCACCAAAGTGTTTCACTCAGTGCTATCACGAGCTACAGATTCTACTACAACTCTCAAATTAATAGAAAGGGTCTTCGGGTATCAATGACAGATTAGCAGCCATCATCATTCATCACCCAATGTAACCCACAAGCAATGGCAATGCATCATCTTTTAGTTCCTAATCACTCTAATCAGCAAATGGTCAGAGATAGGAGATTAAAGGATTATGATGAACAAGTAAGGGTACGTCTTACTTGAAACCCCAAACTCATCAAGTTCGGATCTCCGATCAACGTCGTTTTTTCCCCTTACTATTTCTTGGTACTTACACATTTCAAGAGTTGAAATGCAGCCCTCTATCATATCAACATACACATTTTCAATTAAAGAGCTAGAAACTAGAAAACAAACTGCGATTGAAATTGATGGTTAGGAACCCAAGAAGGCCAATATCAGACTAAAAAATCTAAAATAATTAGATGAAATATTAGGGTAGAAAAACCCAGAAAACATTTTCCCGGAATTGAAAACTGACCACCAATAAGGTTTTGCAAACCCACAATGTTGCTTCAAATAAGGAAAACCCAATTGGCTCTTTCTCTGATTACTACAAAAGAATAGCTACAAGACTAGGATTTCAAACGAATTAGAACAGCATCTCCGACAATAACCCTAAAAATACACAAAATAACCTAACTTCCTCAATTCCATTAAGAAACCCAAACATGAAACTAGGCAGCAGATGGATAAATTACACAAACATCTCCAATTCAATTAAAAGAAAAGGTTAAACGAAAAATTAAAGGTAGGACGAGAAGGATTGAAGACAATGACCTTTGAGGATGGGACAGAGCTCCGAAAAGGGTGTGGGTTATAGGAAGCAAGAGTGGCATCGACACGTAAATTCCCAAATATCGCCATTTCTGAGTCAAGTCGAATTGCCCTTAGTTTCTTACGAAAATAATGCAGCTCTTTTGCTCACTGGAGAGCGGAGACTCACTGGTTCAGACTATTATATTTCAGGGAGGTTGGCTTGGGAAGTGGGAATAACTCGGTACAGAGTTCGAGCCCGTTGGTAATTTCTAGGGTAAACTACGTTGAAAATCACTCAATTATTAGTGAAATTATAAATCACTCACTCAATTATTAAAATATACAATCATCTCGTTCAATTAAAGTTTATTCACAATTAAAATTTATTTTTTTTTTGTTAATTTAACCTTAATTAAAAATAATTCAGTAATTTTAATTTTTGTATTTAAAAATATATTATTTTAATCATTTTTTTCTCGTATTAATATTTTATTCTAAATCGTAGTCAGTCAAAATTATATTATTTAGTGTCAGATAATGAGTTCGAAAAAAAATATTTTATAAAAATTAATTGAGATAATATAATAAGTTACTAATAAATATTACAATTTTAAGTACATATATTATAATATTAATTAAAAATGTTTTAAAATATTTATAGATATAATTACATTATTGATAAGGAAATTAAATTTTTGGTTGTGCACTTGCGCTTGGAAAATCATTAGGCTTGCCTGTGTTCTTTGAACCTTCTCTGATTTGAAGAGTTTATTACTGTATGGTGTAGTTGATGATGGGCATTTAAGATCTTAGCTATTAAGAAAACACTTATTATTATTTTTATATAATGATAAATAACACTTATTAGTTATTATTATATATAATGATAAATAACATTTATTACTATATATTACAGGTAAATATAGAATGAAACACAAGACAAATTTTATTTTTGTTGACATATATATGATGCTATATTTTACTCTCTATGTCTTAATAAATTTATATTTTTTTTATTTTAAAATTACCTATTCTTCGATTTATGACCTTAAAAAATTAACTACTCATATTTTATTTTTTATCATTTATTTTAGTTTCTTAAAAAAAATAAAGGATAAAAGATATCATTTGGATTTTTATCACATTTCTTATTTTTTTTAAAATGACATGAAAAGTTAAGATAAATTGAATATAAAGAAATTATATCATAAAACCATACTCATTACATTATTTATGGTCACGTAATCAGATTCATTATCTTTAAGTAATTATCTGATAATTATTCACTCTGTAGAAAAAAGTGATAGTTCACTTTGAGAAAAAAAATGAGTTAAATAAATTTAATTAGTTGAGACCACATCATACATAGTGAATATGATTCATGATATAACTTTTCATTTAATATGATGTTATTGAACAAGAATAAAGTCACGATTTAAGATAAAATCGAATATTAAAATATCATAATATTAAATTTTTTTTTATAATGACTTATAAAACAAGAATATCATCCTGATTTAGGATCAGGATTTAAGATTAATAACAAAACATAAATAGAGGATAAAGTTTTCTTTAATCATGCCTAGTGCAATTTGCCAACGTCTATCAATAACTATGAACTATCCTTGTATATGTTTCTTTACTAAAATTATGAAGTAAATGAGTCCTAAACTTATGCTACTCAAACTTGGGTGTGCACATATATTGTCCGACAACAGTCACTTCAGTTTTTCAAAACTCGTATCCATCTCCGACAACCGTATTTAGATGTGTGCCGAACGCATCTAAATATGGTTATTGAAGATGGATACTTAACGAAAAATAAGAGTCGGAGCAACATAAATATCGGTCATTAAAATGATAGAAGTAGGAAAGTGCAGCCCGAGATCATCTTATTCCTAGCAAGACTAACTCTTTTTCTTCATCATTCTCAACCTCATTTCCCTCCACGGGGACCAAAATGGTTCAAACCAAAGAACCGAGATAGAGAACGAGACTAACGATCACCGATATTATATCTCATTCAACAAAATGTTCCTCACTTTCTTCTAAACTATCTAAACAGGCAATTAACCACAACAATTTAAACTTCAACCTGACTATTCACCTAGTTAATGCTTCCAGCTTCTAACAGCAGAGTGTAAAGCAATAAGAAATTATACCAGCTGCTGGAAACAATGAACATCATGTAGTAATGATCGAATTACAAATGCAGAAACACGAGTAACAACATATTGCCATGTATTATGGGCTACAAATATGAATAGCAGCGGACAATATTATGGGCTAAGTTTTCCTTTGGAAGGATTTAAGAATTCATAATTTAAAGACAAGTGACGAAAGAATACTATTTCACCATACCTAAAACTAAAAATTCCCATTGCATACACAAGATAGTGACCTATCATTTATCGGTATAAGATCTCGTAGAAAGTATATCATCAAGAAGAGGATACCTTAACCGCTTTGAAAGCCGGATGAAGCAGTCCAAGCTCATCTTTCACCTCGAGCGGATTATCGGTCTCGTTTCTAACTCTCTTAACCCTTCTACTAGCCAAAGACTTGTGAGTGAACCCATACATCTGAAGAATCTGATTATCCCCGAAATTGTATGCTCTATCCATCTGCTTCAAGCACCTCTCGACTGAATAATCCCCAAACTTTCCACAAGGTTTACACCCCACAAAGTGAGTCACCAATGGCCAACGATGATCACCTAAACCAGGATGATAATTCTCAATCATTTCCTCATATCTATCGACCAAGATCCCCCAATAACCGTGTAAATAATATGCATTCTCTAAGTAAACCTTATCACCCCATTTCTCTCTTTGAGTAGCCAACAAATACACCATTGCAGACTGATCATCGGCTTCAAAAACAGGTCGACCCTTGAGTTCCCGGGTCAAAACTTTCCCTGCTTCTTCCCTAATCTTGCCTTTGGGACCCATTGGAGCCCAAGCATCAAGAATATCAAGTGCCCATTGCCCATTCCTCAACAAAAAACTCCCAGTATTTAGTCCAATCCAATTCTTTTGATCATAAATCATCTCATTCCAGCCGTGCATAACAAAGTTGGAGTCTTTATACCTTTCCCAGGGAACCTCAAATGCCATATCAGTAAACATGGCATCACTATCCATCCACCACAAGAATTCAACTTCAGGATGCGACAGCAAAAGCTTCCGAATCAACGGTAATTTCGCCCAAAACCCTGCCATCTCTGCATCCAAAAGCGCCATATTGTAAAATATCTCGATCCCGTGTAATCTACAGTAATCGATCTTGTTCTTGATCGATTTCAATAAATAATGATCACCGACTGGGTTCTCACAAGGTTTGGGAGACGACCCAGTGACTAGGAGAACCCTCGGTTTGTTTGGACCGATAAAATTTGGGTAATTAGGGTTTTCTTTCAGCCATCTAGATCGTTGTTCGTCCCAATCGGAGATTTTGGGCCCCAGTGAATAGGGCTCGTTAGGATCGCGTTTCAAGTCGTCCGAATCCTCGTCGACTAAAATCTTTTTAATGTCGAACTCATTGTAGTTGTTGGTGCCGGCGATCTTGTCATCGCCAGCTTGGTCACTTGACGACGTCGTTTGGACTTCTTCAAGGACACGATGCGGCTCGGCACGTTTCCGGGAATAGAGGTGGTCCCGGATCTCGGCCAAGTCTTGCTCCGGTGTCCCAAATTTCCCAGCTCCGATAGTTCCACGTAGGACGACGACGGTGAGTAGGAGGCAGAGGATCGTGACCTTGCACTGACTGAAAGCTCTCTGGATCTTTCTAGATCTTTGAGCTCCCAAACAATTTTCCATCATCAACCGATTCTTTGACCCGAGTTTCTGATCAGTTCCTAACAATGCCGAATTGGAGAATAGAGAACTGAGAACCCTAGGAATTGAGATCTGGAAAAATTTTGAGAGATTATTAGATTATTAGAAACTTGAGACACTGTTATTTGCCGACAGGAAATTACAGCTGTCGGGATTCGACGCGCTGAGTCGGAGCAGGGCTACTTTAGTCTTTTCACCTAAAATTTTAGGGACGACGATAAATAGTCTGGCTGCACAAATATTTCCCTTTTCACACTGTTCAGTGAATTCACTTGATTTGTAACACCTGCAGCGTGGATTTCTATTATCTTTTATCTTTTTTCTCCTTATATGTTTATAATAATCTGTCTTTCATGACAAGCGTTCCTTTTATGCATGTGATATATTTTTTATTTTTATAATTTATTTTTTGGTTTTATGGCATGATTCAACATACCATAGCAGCCGATTGTTACAGAGATTTGAATCGACGTTAATTTTTTATTATGATTTTATCGATGATCATTGATGGTTAAATCTCACTCGATTGATGGTTGTGTACTAATATAATCGATATTGGATAACGAAATATTTTTTATAAATATAATAAAAATTCAGTGATAATTATAAAAAAAATATATGTATAAAAAATAAAAATGTTTCAATAAAATAATTATATGTAGAGTATTAAAATTTTTGTATACAAACATATTTTTTTACGGCTTTAATTAGGTTATATGTTATTCGGATACAAATATGAATATCGGGATATGAGTATATATTCGATACAAAAATCTTTAAAATTTTTATCATTTTAATGTATTTCAAGTCCAAATAAAAAAAAAATAATGTATTTCAAGTATCTTTGCTCGGACAAATAATGGAGGCCCATCGAGGTCACTAAGTCCAAGCCACCTTGTGCTGGAACAGTTTTTTCCCAATGTTCTTGGCGTTTCTAATTTGGACCTTTGATTAAGGACTTATGAATTTTTTTAATCTTTTAATAGTGCGTAGACACATTATAAATAAAACTGTTTTAATTTGATTAAATTAAACATTATTATTTTATTAGAATTATGAAATAGTCATGGGTCGGTTGGGCCGATCCGTACCGATTCAAAAAAATTAACACAATTCATTCAATCAAATTTAATATTTTATTATATTTTATCTAAATTAAAATTTTAAAATAAAAATCTGACTCGATCAAACATAAATAAATTTTATCAATTATTCAATAAAATAAGGTACTAATTACAGAAATACAAATAAAAATTGAATATTATAATAATTATTTTATTAAATATCCATCCCTAATTAAAATCCTTCGTCGAATTCATTAACTATATACTTATGAAACAAAATGTCGGTAACTAAATAAAATAGGTGTAATTTGTAATCATGTCCCCTAACTTTTTGTACGTTTACTGCAAAATCGACTCACAAAAGGGGAATCTGAATATAAAAATTAATTACTTTTTTAATGAATATTATAATAATGGAACAGAACCTAAATCTGAGACTGAAATCAAATCCCACATTAGCAGTATTAATAACAAAGAGTGTCGGCACATAAGTTACTTTAGTGTGTAGGCGGGAACATCTATCTTAGGCTAAGCAAAGCATCTGTAATAGGAAATTAGGGTTAATGTGACCCATGTCATCTCATGAAAGTATATAAATAATCGGGACGAAATTAAAATTTAAAATATAAATAATAACGCATTGTTTTTTCAAACGATAATTTATGTATATTTTATTTTAATTTTAATAAATTATTTTAAAAATATATAAATTTAAAAAGAAATTATGTTGTATAACTAAATCGTATTTTATATATATACTTTTGCTTAAGTGAACAGTAGATCGTGAAATGGTGTCCGGATTATTACAAGACATCTGATATGAACCACGACGCGTATTAACGCGGGATTACGGTGGCAATCACATATATAAATGTCGTGCATGTCGGTGTTGATTAATTAATTAATTAATTAATCAAATAAGTTGCACCTAATTACTTAATTAACCAATTAATTAACTAACCATAATTGGATATCGATCTTGACATGTTGGATCCTCATAAAGTAGTTGTTTCCCGGAGAGGGTTCAAGTTTCTTACGATTAGGAGGATTAATTTAAATAGCAGAATAAAAGTAAAAAAAGAAAAAAAAATCCGGGATGGTGGGGAGATTGTCCCTCTTCATCCTTTAGTAGCTCCGTCTCTGCTTTTCATTATCTAATTGTGATTTTATTATTGATTAAAAAATATTATTAAATTATTTTTTAAAATTAATTTATTTTACTTATAATATTATTATTTAAATTTTTAACCTTAGTAAACTTTTAATCTTACTTAATATACGTTTATATACCACGTTTTAATTTCATATTAAAAAGGTTGTAGACATACTTTAAATTCATATTTAAATTTTGGGTTCAAAACGAATAATATTTTCTAAATTAGACCTGAGAAATATCCTCTTCAATGCACATGAGTCCAACCCTTCTTACTAGAGCACTATTTGGGTCAATTAAATAAGATATTTTATGTGCTCACGATGTTATTTATTTTATTAAATAATATTAAAGATGATTATGACAAGGTGGTGGGATTTTTTATATTGATTTTTTTATATAAAAAATATGAGTAAAATCCGATTGAAATAATGGAGTTGAATAATTAAGTGGGTCCAAACTTAGATGTTAGGGGACCAGTTTTGTATGCTGAAGACGAAACCGAAACCGAATCAAATTGGCTTATCAAATGAACATCATATGCAAGGGAATCTAATTGGAATGGGTTAGTTTTAGTGCAAGAGGGGGACGGAATTAAGTAGGGCTAGATGAATAATTTTAATCATTCATTATAATACTTAATGATTTAAAATTAACGTAAATTAAATAAATTTTATATTATATAAATTTATCATAATCCCCACATATATATATGATTATATCATTTTCATTAAATTTTAATATTTTTCTATTATTTTTTAAAATTTTACTCTATTTATCATTAATTTGTATTATATATCTAATTTTTATGAGTAAATTTTGAAAACAAAATTGTTTATATATAAAATTTCATACTCAAACTTTTCAAATTATATTAATCTGTTTATCGATTTGGACTAGGGGTGAGTATTCGGTCGAGTTAAATCGAGTAAAAAATTTTGAGTTATTCGAGTTGACGTGTCATATTGTACAACTCAAACTTTATTTGAATTTTTTCAGTTCGAGTCGAGTTTCAGAAAGTCGAGTTGAGTTTTCGAATTCCTATAAATATTTAATTGTAATTATTTATCATAGTATGATTTGATTCCAATTTAAACGACTTTCTCTAATCATATAAGATATTTTTTTTATATATAGCAATATTTTTTATATATCATAAAAAATTGATAGACTTGTCTCAAACTTAAAAATTAATCATTTAATTATAAAAAATTTTGAATTATTTGAGTTATTTGAATTTCTATTTTACAACTCAAACTTTATTTAAATTTTTTTTAATAGAATCAAATCTATAAAATTTTGAATCAAATTATTTATTTTTTCGACTCGAGTTTTATTCACCCTAATTTATAGCAACCAATTTATCAAATTCTAATATTTATTTGACATGTATTTATTAATTTATGTTCTCAAAAATTTGCCTCTTTGCCTATAATCTAAACAACTTACCTAAATGTCGCCAAAAAGTTCACATAGTTGGCGCGCCCACAGACTGTCTCCCTCCCTCTTTCCCAATCCCATTGCTTAAATATCAGCCTCTCCTCACTATTCTGGTTTGACGACAATATTTTGGTTTATTTTTGCTACGACTACCTTTACTTTTTCAAATTTATAAATATATTCTTTATTTTAAATCCCGATAATTTAGTCCTTCGTCCTTTTGATCTAAGAGTTGAAGTTTTATCGATAACAAATAAAAAATCTATGTTAAAATGAATTATATGGGATTTTTAAGAGGACCGAATAAGATCGTAAAGTTTTATTCTTTAATACTGTTTTGGTCTTTTTAAAAATTTATTATTTATTTTTATTCAATAAAACTAACCGTTATTATTTGTAAAAAACCAAAGTAACTAAGTTCATGAAATTAAAATATGGACTAAACATCAAATGTTTGGAGATTATAAGGACTGAAAGCGAATTAGATCCTTTTGTGTAACTTAATCTTTTCTTTATTCGGTCCCCTTCACTCTATCTCTTTCGATCGATGGGACAAAGAGAAAGCTTTTCAAAAACTACGCGTGCTTTCCCCAACACTAAAACTCACGCAGAATCAGAACACCCAAACCCTAGCTAGCTCTTCTTATTTCTCTCTCCGCGTTTCTTCCAGATTCTGTTTGGATGCTTTGAATCCTTTAATCTCTTTTTTTCATTTAATTGGCTGATATGGAAGATAAGGAGGGGAGCAATCCAGGAGCTGAGTTTACATCCGACTCGAGCTGGACACTTACCGGGGGAGGTCCTGACTCGATGTCTAACAGCGTTGATTATTTCTTCGACAGGGAAAGTAGTATATTCAGTGAGTTCGGCTGGGATCTACCACCGGATCATGCCGAGGAGTTTGGACGGTTCACTGAACTCGACCGGACTGAAGCCAGACCTGAATTGGCGGGAAACTTTAGCGGCTCACAAAGCTGCGTTGCAGCTGATGATGTTGCTCGTTGTTCGGTTTCGGGGACGGCTTCGAATCCAGGTGGATCAGCTGATGTGTCAACGTCGAATCCTTCAGTGTCTTCGAGCTCCAGTGAGGATCCGCCGGAGAAGTCTACGGGCTACGGCAGAAAACCGCCTGAGATACCGTGAGTAGTAGTGAACAAATATCCATCGCCTGTGGTGAAAATGAAGATAAAAAATTCACCGTAAAAGAATAATAATAATCGACTATTTATTTTTTTATTATTTCGAGGACCGAGTCACGGTTACGTACTGATCCTGTGGGTAAAATACAGATTGTGGTACAGAGGGTGCAATTTTCTGCATCCGTACATTCGGAAACTGTAAAAGAAAATTGCTTCGTGCTAATTGGGGAATAGGATAAGGTAGTCTCGTAATTTTAGTGGAACAGTAGGTGCAATTAAGGGAATATTGGGGTGAAACCAAAAGGAACTTTTCGGCCATTAACGAAGTGGCCTTGGACGCCGTTAAGCCGCCGCTATTGCGGCGGGAATACGCCGTTCTTCCTTTTGTTTTTACCTATTCTCCCTTTCGTTTCTTATTGCAAGTTTTAATCACGTTAATATTAAGGCAAACAGCGGGAATATAGCTGGGAAAATCCCTCTTTTGGTAAAGAGTTTCGATCATACCTTCTTTCATAGGCTTTTTCATTAAGTCTGTCTTTTGTTCTAAATCCACCCCCTCATGTAAAAGTGAAATGGGTAATGCAGATCATTCATCATGCTGTTTGGGACCTTGGGTATTATTTTTAGCTGGGGTTTTCCCATTTTGCTTTATGAATCTGGGAATGCAGTTCTACGGTATTGCATTTCATGTTCTACGGAAGTTGCTTGTCGTTTACATAGCACGTGTTAGTAGAATCATTGAAGTAAACTTAGCTTTTATATCATTAATGGCTGCACTCGATGAAATACACATATCTTAATTCTTCACTTTTAATTCTTTTTTCTAACAGAAGTTTTTTAATGTTTAGGGATTTTTCTTCTTCTTTCCATTTTGATAATTGTAAGTGGATTTTTTTGTAGCAGTAAGGTGAGGAAGAAGGGGCAGAAACGAATACGGCAGCCACGTTTTGCATTTATGACCAAGAGTGAGGTTGATCATCTTGAAGATGGCTATCGATGGCGGAAATATGGACAAAAGGCTGTTAAAAACAGTCCATTTCCTAGGTCTGTTGCTATTTCTCTAGTATTAATAATACACAGAAAGCTGACATTTTACTCACTTTAAGAACTGATTCAGTGTCTGACTTCTGTTACAAAAAACTAAACTTTATAGTGAAACATTGTAAATTTTCCGGTCTAATAATGAACCTTTTGTTCATAAGTTTGCGTGTTAATCAGTTCTTTTCTGTTTGTCATAGGGGGCAGTTCTGTCAGTCTATTGACAAAAGGTGGGGGGAAAGAAATCAGGGTTAAACGCTAGTCACAAATTTTAAAATTTTCCCATATTCTGACTTCAGGACGAAAACAAACCCTTGATCACTAGTCACAATTTTAAGTTTTAATTAGCTAACTATTTTTGTAAATATTCCAACAGTTCATGACTATGCCATTTCTATTTTCTAGCACCCTAGGAATTGATTCTCTATTTTCTAAAGCCACCAGTCTAGAATTTTTACCGCGTAATTTTTTTTTTCAGCCTTATTTGTGCTAGAAAACACTCTACTTTGTATTATCTAAAGTGATCAAGTTCATAAAGCAAAGTCTTTAATAAGAGGAAAGGGTAGGAATAGGGTTGTTCATGAATCGAATCTGAAACTTGTGTCGATCAACTTTGTATGAATCCTTTGATTCTCCAGTCGGTTTAGTTGAGATTCTTTTTTCAAGTAGCAAAAACCCTTAATAGAATACGTTAGAGGGAAGTGAAATGAGGATTTCATGCTTCAAATCATTAATGGAAGTAAAATTTTCAGATTGTTGTGCAAATCTAAGCTACGTATTTGCTCTAACAGGAGCTACTATCGCTGTACAAACAGCAAATGCTCAGTGAAGAAGAGGGTAGAACGCTCTTCTGAAGATCCTACCATTGTCATCACTACATATGAAGGTCAACACTGTCATCACAGTGTAGCATTCCCAAGAGGGGGACTCATCAGCCTTGAAGCTGCCTTTGGTGGTCAATTGACACCGACAGTCTCACAATTTTATCATCCAGGGGTACAGTTACATAGGGAAATTCCTCTGACCACAACACAAGCACAAGTACAGGCACACCAAGCACCCATTGACGCCGGGGAATCTCGTTCGGAGCCCGAATCCACCACCTCAAAGCCACCAACAGATGAAGGGTTACTTGGTGATATCGTCCCTCCCGGAATGCGTAACATATGAGAAATAAAACACGGTATGGATATATCTTCCTTTAACTAAATCAAGTCAATTTACTATCACGCTCTGCATGTGGTTGTCCATTTCAATATGCGTGCTTTAAAGGGAGGACTTTCAGACTGCAGTTCCATTTTTAACCCAAATTGGGCAGAACACTCAGTACCTAAGTAGCTTGCTGCCAAAGAGAAATTAAGATGCATAGTATTGATGTGTAATTCAATCTACCATAGCCATGAGGGCTGAGGTTTTCACGTGTCTAGACCTTCATAGCTACTAGTTAGTGGACCACTGTGATATTTAACCCCACAAGCTTGAGATATACGGAAGGCTCTTTGATTGATCAGTCTTAATCTATATTGGAACAATTTAACTGTACCGGTATACTAATAAATAGGACAGAATTGGACCCTTGATGTTTATCGATATACTGATACCTCTAGTGATATGGTAGGCCACGGTCATCGTTGTGAATTCTTCGCTTGTTTACACATCATGAATAACGCCAGGTGCATGGTTATATCTGCTTCTGTTTCTTTGGATTCAGTGTTTAGTGTTTCCCGCTTTCTTATGCTTATCAGGCAGGCATTTGGAAAGGCCTTTCTGGACATGGGTTTTGAATCGTGATAGATTAATGGAATTTTAGTGCTTGTGAAAAGAATCTAGATTACCCGTGGAATCATTTAGATTCACGTTTTAGATGTTCTCCTTGCCATTGGTAAAGGTATATTCCAGTTGAGCCTAAAGGGTTATCAGTTCAATAACCACTGTAGAATCATCTGGAAAATTGATGTTTTAGATGTTCTCGTCTCTATTGGTAAAGTTGTCTTCGGTGCACCTGGAATCTGAAATTCTTTTTGTTAGTTATTTATATTATTGATTATATATCATAAATTTAAATTTTTATACTAATTATTTTATTGATTATGTTGTGTTTATTATAATATTTCTGAATCTACACATATTTTATGTTTATATTTTAAAAAATATTTTTTAAATACGTTATTATGATTATAAGTAGTATCTGTTTATTTTTTTAGTCTTTTAATAATGTACAATACCGTGTATATATTATGCTTGAACTCGAGTTATCTAGATAAATTATATCATCCTTTATCACTAGAACTATTCTAAAAGTTTTTTTTTTTCTCACAGCTTCAAATGAGTATTTATTTGGTTTGAATCGATTTTCATCAAGTTCTTTTTATATATTTACAACATTGAATGTCTATGACATACTTAGAAAATAACGAGTAAAAAAAAAGGGGGTATCAATTAGGTTGAAGAAGATTCAAGAGTTTGCTTATAAGTTCTCTCTTCAATAATTTCTATAATACAGATTAGATATAAAGATAAACCCAAGTAACAGGTGATTGATTTGTTTATACTTGATGTGACTATTATTTTGTATGTAGATGGTTAGCTGAAGTAATTGATTATATAGATGCTATTTCTTTATGAAAATAAATTAAGCAAATTTGCATCATCTATAGCTGGCTGCATTATTTTCCAAGAAAAAATTGTGTCATGACAAATTATTTTCCAAGTAGCACTACTATAAAACCATTGTGAAAGAAGTATAAGAACATTTTATTTTATTTGAAAATTGTTAAATATGGGATATCTTATATATGGAATATTATATTGAATATTTTTGCTTTGAATTGCAGGCAGTATTGTAGTGTTACTGTACCTGACCTGGAAAGGGTGCATTTTAGGGTTTTTTATACATTTATTTTATACTGATCTTATAATATATATTTTAAAAAAAATCAGATTCCAGGTAATATAATATTCTTTTATAATTCTTCATTTTAATTAATCCAAACCAACACATCATAATTCATACATATAATTTTAATAGGTGAGTCTCTTAATAATTTTTTTTATTATATTAAATCTCAAATTTAAAAATTGTTTAATTGGTACCAACATGTTTACGGCCTGACAGCGGTGGATGCAAGGCTATATTAGGACATGTCAACCCTCGACCTTTTAAACTTTATGCATTTGGTCTTAAATTCTTTATTTTTAATGAGTTAATCTTTTAATATTTTTAATCTTAATATATTGTGCACATCTGAAAATTTTAAGATATCATATGTAAATATCTTTAAAAATATTTCTTAATCCGTTACTATCACCTAAACCAACCCATTAGTGCGATATAGTATCTTTTAATGCTGAATACAGTTTTCATTGGTCTACCTGATTATACCAACCGATCATGATAGGAGGAACTATAGAACTTTCGGTTTTATGTCATCTGGGGAAAAAAACAAAAAATACATGACAGTTTACCGACAAAAGCAAAAGAAAGAAAGAAATGGTAGGTCTTTGTTCGACACTTGTGGAGGTGACTAAAAGTAGGAGGAAAACCATAAAAAAAAAAACAGTCTATAGTCCTAAGTATAACAAAAATGAGAACTTATCTTGCTTGCCTTGTCAAGGGAAGTAAAGCCTTGTAGACTATTATCTACTCTTGTTAGACACCTGTCTGCAGGATTTGCTCTTCTGTTTGCTGTTGTTATCATTAAGAGATCATTCTCTAAACTCCATAATTTAGTGATTGTCAGTACATTTGTATTCAAATCTTAGCCTTTGTAGCCTTTTGTTTATTCTACAGGCCTGCTGTTAATGACTGGTACAAACTGAAGAGCAGCCATGCCAATTGCCATGCATGCAAAGCAATGTTTTCATCAAAACATGTAAGTACCCAGTACTTAACACAGACTAGGCTATAGGCCGGGGACATTGCTTGCATGATCAGCTCAGTATGTTATGCCTAGATTTATCTATCTAATCTCAACCCTTCAATTCTAATGTATGTATCTGAATTATGGATAGATTAATCCTGTTTATTAGTTTTAGATGTTCAGGAGATTTATTACTGCTATAATTAGATTCAGGTGGTATAATTTTAATATACGAAAAACATATTTATATTCAAAGAACCCCCCCCCCCCTCCCCCACTGATCTGTTCTGCTGTTATTTCTTGTGTTTTGTTGGGTGGTCAATGTTAAAGAGTTGTATTTATTATTATTGTTGATCAAAACGTCATGCTTTATTCAAAGGAACTATACAGTCAAAACTAATTATTATTATTATTATTATTATTATTATTATTATTATTATTATTATTATTATTATTATTATTATTATTATTGTTATTGTTATTTGAAGGATAGAGTTGTACTTGTTCATAGTGTTTTATGTGACTGAAATGCAGGAATAGAGAATAATAAAGAATATTTTGGTAGAAAGTTATAGTAAATTTATTAATTTAGAGTTTAAAAATTATATTTAGGTGTGAAGGTTTAGATCATGAGCTTTATAATTTAAAGGCTAGATCATTTAGAGTTTTAAGAGATAAGCTTTAAAATTTTTATTTTAGTTTAATTTTATATATGAAACTTTTATTTTGATTCAAATGTAAAATAAATACGCCCATTTATTTTTATTTTGGATAATATAATTATTTGTATAAAAGAATGAGTAAACACAAAACAATGTTATGTCGACAATAATTTTAACGATTCATGAAAATCGAATCAAATTATGATTAAATTAAAGTTTTTTATCGATAAATTTGTTGATTCTTTATAAATGAATTATATAAGAGTTGTTAATGAAGAACAAAGTTTGGATGAAGGTTTGAGAAGGAGTAAAAGTGTATTAAACTTTTAAATCTAAAAATTAAAAGAAGACAAAAACCTTATTTGATTAATATTTAAACTAGAAAAAACCTATATATATCAAAAAAAAAAAATCTTGAAAGGGTAACAACCCTTCCCAATTTTCCTAGTTATAATCAGTATAGTTATATTTTAATATACAAATTCATAAAAAATATATCCCCTTATATTCTAAATTCTACGATATATACATAACTTAAATACTTAACCTTAAAAATTAAAAGACCGTATAAATTAAAGTTTATATAAATTTGTATATTACAAGATTTTACACGTTATAATACTAATTATTTCATGCATATATATGTATCTTATTACTTTATATATAATTATACTTTTAAAAGTAATCACCATCCTATAATCTAAAAGTAACTTTTATATTTTTGAAATTAAACTGAGAAAAATAACGCATTTTGGAGTAAAAGAAGCGAATGAATGATGAAGTTTAAATTCAAGACGAAGTCCAAATAAGTGTCCGAGAAAGTCATGTCGTCTACTAGTCGGAAAACCTAGCTCCGTAACAAAAGTCACAAATTTGAATTCTAAATTTTTATTATAAATAAAAAAATAAATTGAAAAAAACATTCTTATGATATAAATATATAATATATGATTTAGATTAATCGGTTAATAAATTAAATATTAATAATTATATAAAAATGTTGTATTATCTTTTGTCTCATTTTAAATAAGATAAATATAAAAATCACTAACTCATTTTAAAGATATGATGGCCTTTCCCCAAGGAGAATGGTGTCTTTCTAAAGACTCTTGGAACAAAGGGGCTTGCTTTCAATAAGAGACCAATAAGGGAAAGCTCGACTCATATCCATCGCCACAAGAAAACAGTGCTAACAGAAACACGAATAACTCGAACACAAAGCAACCATCGTATTCGAATTCCACATGTTGATGTTGTTGGATCCGATCGACGATATTGATGACCTTAGAGCTTCACTATGCATCTTGGATTATCTTGTAACAGATACAGGTATGTGTCTAGCAATTAAATGTGTGCATTCTTAGGGGCTAGGGAAGTAAATTACAGAGGAAACTTGTGTTCCACCCCATTGGAATGACAATTTTTAATGTTTAGGACAAAACATGATTGCTTTGCTTAGGATATAGAACATAAGTTTTCATCATATAAGCACAAGAACAGCAGCAGTGTTGCTATCGGCTCTTGAGTTTGCAGCCTACAAGACAGTATTTGTCTGATTTGATGTTAACCCAAAGCCTTTTTACATGGAAAAGGATGTATTTGATTATGTTTTAAGATCAAATAGAATGAAAGACAGAACATCAAAAGAAAACTAGTTTTAGATGCAACGCGAACATGTTTTTTCATAGCTCAGAAGCAACATATTGTGGAAGATTTACCTCAGCAAAAAGGAGAAACAAAAAAATGGAGGGGTAAATTCACTTGTCTAGACACTCTAAATTCTCTTGCATCATGAGGAACCGAAGCCGGATTGCAAGTGTTGTGTGTCCAGAGTCGAGACTTAATCCGAGCATGATGAGTTTGGATGTAGAACTGCTTAGAACCATCGGTCGGGGAACCGATACAGGCGGTTTGAATCTACCAAGGCATGAATCCAGCAGCATTCCTCACTGCATCCTCCTCGACAGGAGCCGGAAGATTAAGGTCAATTAGAGCCGACATCTCTGCTGAGTCTTGTTTGATCACCAATGTTCTGTCATCCGAACCACCTACAAAATGGGACCTTTTATGACCTCCCAAAGCTTGCCCTGACTTGAAAACCCTGAAGCAAAATGGACACTCATGGCCCTTGCTCTTCTTTGAACCCAATCTTTTGTCAGCATTGCTGGATGAACCTTTAGGAACACCAAGGCTCTTACCATTTGAACATGACTTGATCACTTTGGTATCGGTCATCGGAGCTGTAAGCGAATCACTGGCTAAGCTATGTTCATGACTTTCGTGTATCGAGTCGTTGCAGTCGTTCACCTTGGTGTGGCTTGCTCGGTGTCCTCCTAGAGCCCTATGGGAATCAAAGGTCTTGTAACAGGTTAAACACTCGTATTTGCTTCCCCTTTGAGGACTGCAATAAGCAGTCTTGCCAATGTTGCCATGCCTTCTTAAATCATACTTGGATTTGCTTTTAAACCCGGATCCATACAACAATTTTGGCTTTTTCGACATGATGTTTGAGCCAAACTCATCGACTGAATCATCGGATTCAATTTGTGCAGGATCTTTCAATTTGTTCATGTTGGAAACACATTTCATGGCATTCTTAATGGTGATCCTCACATCAATGGAAGGCGATTTGTCTTCCAATACTACCGAATTGGTGTCCGAAGAATCGGCAACCGAATTCAGCCCTCTCTTACAACCGGAATCTCTCGACAACATCATCAAACACATAGCCACTTCTTCCTGTTCCTGCACTATTATCTCCGAAACAGATGAAGAACCATTCCCTATGTTGTCCGAATTATTCGAATGAACACCAGTCGTCTTATACTTCACCCTCTTCGATCTCCGTTTACTCGGACTCCTCGACGTCTCAGTATCAGACTGACTATCCATTACCAGCCCCTGCTTAGGCTTATCACCATTATCAAAAGTATAAACTCTCTCTTTCTCGGAATGACAAGACATATGCCCGCACAAAGCTTTTGCTGATCTAAAACCTTTACCACATTCTTTACAGATCATCTCTTTGAACGAATATCCATTGCCGGAATCCGAAAACCTCTTGGTTTTCTTCGGGTTTGCCCTCAAACCAGCAAATCTCTTGGTGTTGTTTCTGGGATTACTGGCGGAGATAAGCTTGTTTAATGGCGTATCAGCGGATTCTTCCTCTGTTTCAGCAGAATTATCGTTGTTCATATGAGTTCTTATATGACCACCTAAAGATTTCCCACAAGGATACCTCTTGTAACAAAATTTGCAAACAAACTTTTTCTCTCGGTTTAGTTCCATTAATGAATCAATGGAAGAAGATCAATGAAACAAACAGAAAAAAGAAAAAACCCAGAAAACAAACAAGATCAGTAGCTCGTTTCTTACCAGCTCAAAGCTTCAGAAATAGAGAAAATAAAACAGATCTTAAAGTTTCTTGCTTTTTTGTTTCCATGGAGATGATCAGACAAAAACCAAGAACTGTGATCCTTTTGTTACTGTTCCATTTTCTGGTCGCTAATGGTGGCGATGAACAGGTTTAGGAGAAGAACAATCAAAGCAAAACACCATGACTCTTTCTCTTTCTCTCTCCCATTTGTTTGTGTTGTAGTTGGAGGAGAATTACATGCATGGAAAGCTAAAGATTAAAAGGAGGATTGGCAGCACGTGTACTCTTGTGAGAACCATTCGCTCATGGATCCAACGCTCAAGATTTCTCCGGTTGGTTCATAGATAAAATAAAGTTACAGTTTGTTATAAATAGATGATGTACGGCGGTGGAAAAAATAATAAATAATTTTTAGTGTTCAAAGTTTATAATTTAAGATTTATCGATAAATTTTATTATTTATAATTTAAAATTTATAAATAAATTTTATAGTTTAAAATATTAAAAATAACATACAGATATCGAAAAGTTTGGTTTTTTTTTTCTTTCAGCGATAATTTCAATGATTATATTATCTTTATTAACAAATTCGTCTCGATAAGATAAATATAGTAATGATAAAAATATCGATAATAACCAATTAAATCTCGATAGATCAGAGTTAGAATATTTGGAGAGGAAGTGAGGTATTTTTTCTCTTTTCTTATCCCTTTTTAAAATATCATCTTCAAAAATAATTAAACATGCAGAACTGTTAAGATTATTAGGGAGTTAATAGAGTTTGTTCACCCAAGAATCCAAGAAAAGTTTCTGAAGCACTAGAGAATCTATAAATGATGCTTAAAATTGAACAAATGAGAATATATAAACTAAACCCACAACTTATCTATCAATTAATCATAGAATTTAACCTAAAAGCAAGAGACAATAGGATCATTTAATAATAATGTTTTACGTGTCTGTTTTTATATATTACAGATGAAGGGTTTATGAGTGTCATAAGTATTGTCGGCTCTTGTTCCCTCCAATCTTCTTCGTCTTCCTGTTGTTTCCTCTGTTCTTTGTGTTCTCTGTTTTGTAAGCTGTTTCTTGCTCTGTTCTGCAATGGTTGGGTTGCTCTGTTCTACATATAGTTATTGGACACATATTATTGATTCATGTAACACGCACCATCATGATTCATGCATAAAAGGTTTCTAATTCAATAATATGTATGATCATTATCTATACATAAGATAATTGGTATATAATTCACCAGTCGAGGTTTTATTACGAATCAGATATATTTTACGGGCTAAAGAGACACTGCTACTGAGTCATGTAATAACTCAATTAACTCCCAACAGAATCTTAGAACGACAGAGCCAGACACTGCTACTGTGTCATGTAATAACTCAATTAACTCCCAACAGAATCTTAGAACTAGAACAAATAAAAATCTGGTGAAAATAAAATTGTATGACCGGCTTATATTCTCTCAAGCGTATGGTTTATGCCACAGCTGGCATGTCCTTGAGCCATTGATCCAAGGGCTTGCCGATGGAGTAGACTATAAACCCGATTGCCCTCAGCTTAGCTTCATCTACAACGTTCCGGCCGTCGAAAACAAATGCAGGCTTCCTCATGTTTTCATAAATCCTTTGGTAGTCGAGGGTTTTGAACTCATCCCATTCTGTCAGAATGCAGACCCCATGAGCATCCTTTGTTGCTGCGTAGGCATCCCAAACAACATTGACGTGCTTGATCGAAGTAGGGCTCATCGGTTGAAGGTGAACCGGATGATCCCAATCGAACTTCTTCATTGCAAGATCCCTCTGAATCTGTTCTTCGTTGACTTGTGGATCGTAAATGCTCAGTAGAGCCTTGTCACCCAACAACCCTTTGCACACGTCTATCGCTGGGGTCTCTCGAGTGTCACCGGTGTCCTTCTTGAAAGCAAATCCGAGAATGGCTATCTTCTTGCCTGAAACAGTGTTGAACATCGAGGAGACAATCCGGTTTACAAACCGAGTTTTCTGGTAGTCATTAATCTTAATGACTTGTTTCCAGTAATTGGCAACCTCCGGAAGGCCATTGCATTCACAGATATAGACCAAGTTCAGAATATCCTTTTGGAAACACGATCCCCCGAAACCGACACTAGCATTCAAGAACTTGGGTCCGATCCTTGTGTCTTTCCCAACAGCATGAGACACTTCACTCACATCAGCACCAGTCGCCTCGCACAATGCCGACATAGCATTAACCGAGGATATCCGCTGTGCCAAGAAGGCATTGGCAGCAAGCTTCGACAACTCGGCAGACCAGAGGTTGGTGCATATGATCCGGTCCATAGGGACCCAATGAGCATACACATCCCTCAATGTTTCAATTGCCTTCTGACCTCCCGGGGTCTCCCTGCCTCCGATAAGAACACGGTCCGGATTGAAAAGATCTTGAATCGCAGTTCCCTCGGCAAGGAATTCCGGATTCGAGAGGATCTGAAAATCAATCCCTTTGCTATTGTGGTTCAAAATTTTCTCTATCGCCTCAGCCGTTTTAACCGGAACAGTTGATTTCTCGACCACAATCTTGTTAGATTTCGATACATCAGCAATCATACGAGCAGCACTCTCCCAGTAAGTCAGATCAGCTGCTTTCCCAGCTCCGAGACCCTGCGTTTTGGTCGGGGTGTTAACAGAAACAAACACGATATCAGCCTCCGAAACATGCTTCTCGACATCGGTGCTAAAGAACAGATTCTTCCCTCTGCACTTCTTAACCACCTCGTCAAGTCCGGGCTCATAGATCGGAAGCGTATCGCTGTTCCAGGCAGCAATTCTCGGGACAGAAATATCGACTACGGCAACTTCAATTTCAGGGCATTTTAATGCAATAACAGCCATTGTCGGCCCACCAACATAACCAGCACCAATGCAACAGATCTTCACCATTTTCGATTTCCTACAAACATTAAAAACGATTTCTTGTCAGATCATGGAATGTTTAAAGAATAAGTCCCTAATAATCTACTAATTAAACATCGGAATTAGCAAATAATGATGTCGGCAGCAATATAACTAAACAACAAAACAAGACAAAGATCTATGAATTACTGACAGAAATCAGATCTACGGTTTCCCAAATGAAAAACAGAGAATTAAAACATCAGAGATCCGACATGTAAACCGACCAAAAACATGCAGTCAATTTTATTAATCCCTTCATTAAAAAAATAAACAATAACATCAAGCAACCACATTTATCTTAGAGATCTGATCAGAAAAACAACCGATCCACCGATTAACAGAACCCAAAAACCAAAATGGAGTCAAAATAATAGACTCCGAAGGAACAGAGTTGGCCATTGCAAAATCAAAGCCGACAAGACACGAAAAAGGAAGAAGACATGGAATTACCTTAGTGGGTCTTGAGTTGTTAGATCAAAGGGAAAGAAACAAAATCTGGGTGAAGAAGGAAGGAAACAGGGAAAAGATTTTGAGAAGGATGAGAAAGGCCGAAGACCTTTAGTCTGTATTTATAGTCAACAAATTACCTTCAATGCCCAACTTTTTACTATAAAGACTGGTATTTAATTTATTTGAATTTGATAGTATGAATAAAATAAACTGATAATAGTTTTATCATAATAAATTTTTATAGTATTTGATATAAATTAATCGATTAATAAATTAAATAGTAATGGTTATACTAAAATAAAATAATAAATTAACTTGGACTAGTAGACTACGAGTTCTCGATATAGAATGAATCAGAATTTTTCTTCTATGATCGATAAATATAAACATCAACAACTTCGAATTGAATCAGTTTCTCCCCAATAAATAAGCGCTTGGGCCAAGAAAATCCACACGAAGGGACGGGGGCACACAAGTGAGGCAATTACCTCGATCCTGAATATTTTTTAAATTTTTGACTTTTTATTTAAATTTTTTTAAAAAATATTTTTATAAATTGGTACTCTATCTTTAAACATATATCTTTTGTCCTTTAACTTTAAATCTTGGTTTCGTCTTTGTAAATACGTTTTTTTTTAATTTAATCTATTTTATTTATAATATTATATTCAAATTCACCTTATTTAATATTTTTATATCAATTTAACTTATTCGTTGTATTGTATATACTTTTAGATAAATTATATTATGAGTAAGTCCTATCACGTGTTCATGGAACTAACTATTAAAATTAACTCATCTCATCATTTTTTTTGTATCATATATTTTCTAAAGTGAATGCTCATTTGAAAAAACTGTTTTTAAAATGAATTAATAAAAAATATAAATGAAGATTTATTTAAAAAAATATGACAAAAAAATAATGAAATAGATAATTTTAATAGTTGGTCCTATAGATGATATGATGAAACTTACGATATATTCTTTATATTTTTATCGCATTTCTATAACGTCTATAATAAGAAATTTAATTTTATATATGCAATATTAATATTAATAATTTTTTAACCTGTCAAAATCGAACACTTAATTACAATAATTAATGACTCGAGTATCTTAAAGTTTTTTTTTTTGTATTGACCTAAAATATCTTTTGATAATTTAATAATTTAATTATTGTAAAAAGATTTTTTAATAGAATTTCATGAATTTTTTAAATAATTTAAAAATATTATAACATAAAATATGTTAATATATATTTTTAAATTTTTAATAATCAATCTTAAAAATAAAATAATTAAACTTAAAATTTTAAAATAAATGTAATCTATTTTTTATTAAAATTATTTGTTAAATTCAAACTTGAATGATATAACTTTATATTTCCTTTTCAAATTAAATACAAAATAAATTTTGATTCATAAAAATACAAACATTTTAAAATTAAATAATTACACGTCAAATCTAAAATATCACTATTTTCAAAAAGAAAATTGTATATTTTTTTTGAAATAAAATAAAAATTAATAAACTAGATTACATAGCAATAGTTTTATAGTATGAGAATCTTTAATTTCTCCGACGAGTAAGTCTTTGATAGAATCCGAGAGTTTTATGAAGAATGAAGTCAAAGTGAGTCAAAATGTTATTTCTAACCAAATTACCAACAACCTAATTTACTTCGCGTGAAATCCATGTGAAATCTACTACTCAATCTCGGTTATGTAAAGTCGAGATGACTCGAGCAAGAGGGATAGAAGTATAACTTACGTCATGAACCTTTATCGCTTCAATAGCACTTATCGAGTCAGATTGTATCTGTACAAATTTAAAATCATTTTGTTAAATCAAACATAGATCATCACAGATTATTCATAGTTTAACTTGGATTGCATTTGAAATGTCAGACCCGACGATAAATCAATTGTATCATTCGTATAATTTAATTGTCTTTTTGAAACTTTTTTAAACTTACCATAGTGGTCAGGATTATTTAGAAAAAGTTTAGGTTAAAATTTTAGTTAATACGTTATTTTTCAGAAGATTAATTATGATATTTTTTTAAATAATGCTGGTAATTTATTAATAAACGAAGATGGAAAAAAAACGAAAAGGTGAATGATGGTGTGTTAAATAAAAAAGTTAATTATATTTTTAATTTATTTAAATAAAATATTTTAGAAGAATATTGTAGAAAATTATTACTATTATTGATCAAACATTATTTGATGATGGTGTGTTAAATGGAAGTGAATGATGTAATTTAATTAATTAAAGGATTTGTGATGAAAATGAGAGCAGACGCGAAGTTTAATGGCTTAAAATGTAAATTACCCTAAAGTTAAAAGTTATTTTTGGCCTCGAAAATTTTTTCAATTTCGGTTTTTGGCCTCTTCGTTTATTCTTATATAGATAAATGAAACGTGAATACTTATTCATTAGACTTAAGTTAAAATATATTTTACAAAACAATTTTTAATAAAATTTAGTGATTAAAAGTTGTTTTATCTCTAAAAACAATAAATGGATTTTGTATGTAATAATTTTTAAAATATATTAATATGATTATAATATAATGTCTGATAATTTTTTTATCTTAATATATATATCGTTTATATATAATATTTAAATTTGAATCATTTAAATAAAATACGTCATTTATTACTATTAGGATTCACGCTAGATTTGTGCAATGTTGGAGTGAGACGGCAGATATGGGAATTGCGGAGAAATTATATCATAGGCCCGGCCTAGCACGTCAGCCGTGATCTTATCTAATAATAATTATTCACTTCATCATTAATTTTTAACTTATTTTTTTTAACCAATGAATCTTTACTTATAATTTACATGTCATTTTAAAAATATAATTTATAAGATTATATTAATTACATGGTTGATTAGTAGCGGAATAGGTGGTTTTCATTGGTTAGGGACCACGACTGACATGGTAGGCCGGGCCTATGATATAATCTCTCGGAAATGTGATTATTAAAATGAAAATGTCAGTTAGAGATTCCAAATGGAAGGAAATTAGTTGATTTATTTAGTTAGACTTTCTATATTATTTTAAGATTTTAAAATTAATTTTACACTTTAGTTTGTGAAATTAAGTTTATTTATTATTTTTATTTGATCATAATCTTAATTTCTATTCAATTTTACAATTAAGTGTAGAAAGATTTTAAAAACTTTTTCTAGTTTTTTTATATTTATATTTTTATCAATTTGATCATTAAAAAGTCATAAATTTAGATATTTAAAAAACTACATTAATCGATTAATAATATTTTAAAATTTTGGGATTAAATCAAAAAACTACAAACTTTGGAGGCTATAAAAAGTTTATCGTCATCAGGTCAGCAAGTTATACTGTAAATGAAACTAAGTTCGGAGACAAATATAGATTTTCAAATCGAGAACAATTTAATAACTTAATCTTGTCAAAATTAAGTATAGAGACTAGATATTAAATTAAAATAGTATAAGGACTTCTCGCATATTTAAGCCAATTATTATTTAATATACAAAAAGAGTCTAGTTTGTTGGAATTTACAGAGTATTTAGAAGCAGTTGTCTAAGTCCAGGTGTACAGACATTTTTAAAAAGGTTTTATATATTATACAGCATGAGAATGTGACAGATAAATGGTGTTCTTTATAATAGTATTTGATTCCTTAAGGACCACTTGTTTATTTAATCGATTTTAGACGTCACATATTTTTATTTTTTTAAAAATTTTAAATTTAATTTTAATTTTATTTAGATGACGGTAAATAGGGACGGAGCTAGCATTTAGGGTTAAGGGGATAAAACACAGATGTTTAGAAGTAGGAGGATAAATTCATAAAAAATTAAATTTTAAAAAATTTAAATAGGGGAACAAAAATTAAAAAAAAATCGAAGGTTGGGGGACGATTGTCCCACCTTATATAGTTTCGTCCTTGAAGGTGAGGATAGTTGGTTTCAGAATATTTACGATATTTCAAAGAAAAGGATTTTAAGGGAAGAATATGAGGTGTTGTTATTGTTTATTGGGTCTAAAATTCATGAACCGAAAAAAAACGAAAAGATAAAAATAAACAGTTTGACCCATTGATCCAATGTGTTGATTTAATATTTTATTTTATTATTTATTATACTAACAAATAATCTATATATACAATCTGTGTAAACTAAAGTGTACACATGTTTGTCAAATTTATGGGTTAAGAGTTTATATAATAGGTATTTTAATTTAATATTTATGATTAGAATTTAAATAAATTTTAATTAAAATTAAAATATTAGATAAAAAAATCAGATGTAAAATATTTTTTTTATTAATTGTGTCATATGTTAATATTTTTAATTAACATTTTTATTTTAATTTTAATTTATTAAAAATATATAAAAGATATATATTTAAAATATACTTGATTTAGAAAATATATATTTTTATTTTTATCAATAATAACTTTTAAATTATAAAATATAAAAATTAAGAAAATTTAATTAGACGATTTCGTCATGGGTAATAGAATGCAGACGGCTGCGGTTAATTTGAAAAATATAAGATTTTTTGGGAAGAAAATAAATCTCGCATGTCATGTCCACATGTAAATGATGTAATAGAGTACATTACAAGTTCGATGCTTGTGTTATAATTTTTTAAAAATTTTTTATAGTTAAAATACAAAATCTTAAAAATTTGGTGATTATTTATATAATTTATTTTAATTTTAAATATTTAAAAGCATAAAACAATTATTTGAGTATAATTTAATGGGTTATTTTTATCTTTATATTAAAAAATTGATATAAAATTTTAAAACAGTATTTAAAGTTAGAATTTTAAATATTATTTATAATTTAAAATTAAAAGATTATCTAATTTTAAGATAAAAAAATAAAAAGTGACAAAAATATTTTTGTTAAACCTTTAATTAAAAAATATAAAAATAAACAGTACTTGACTAGTGATCTTGAGCCTTACTCGACCCATCACTCCGAATTTATAAATATACAAATATTTGTGTATGATAGATTAACGGAGGAAAAATCTATCTTAATTATAGTTTATTTACGGATGAGTCTATTAAGTACGTAGAATACTATTAAATACTATTGTCATTGAATATCGTTAAATATTATTAAATTGATTAATAAAAATTAAAAATTTTGAGGGTTTAATATGTAATTAATAATTATATATTAAATTTATTATTTTCTTTATTAATTATATTTTGAATATTTGAAATTTTTAATTTTTATTAATTAATTTAATAATACTCAATAATATTTATAGTTAATAGTGTTTAACGATATTCGATATTTGTTATAAAATCTTTTTAACTAATTTAATAATATTTAATGATTTTTAATATTACTGATGTTAAACGATTTTCGACGTTTCTCGTAGAATTTTCTTCTGAACATACATGCACATGGAACTGCCGGGGGGAAAGTGAAACCTAGTCAAAATACATGATAAAAGCCCTTTTTCTTTAAGAATTTTGCACAGTTACCATCACACTTTCTTGATTTATTAATCCATTTGTATGTAACTAAACTATAACTACTTTGTTTTAAGATCACTCTACTTACTGTAATAAACAGGGGATTGTAGTTATATATCAGATACAGACACCCCCACTACCCGCCGTCATTCTTTTTTCCTTTCTTATCTCTTAATTCTACCTCTGGAAATCTCCATCCACCCCCCCCTCTCTCTCATTTTCCGAGTTCAGACCAAAAGAAGAGTGTTATTGTCTTTGAAACACAGTTCTTAATCCAATCATGGTTCTGTTAGTACTTTACCTAGTGGTGAACTTGGCCTTCACTGGTTATTCAAGTAAGATCCTTGGTTGATTCCTCTGGGTTGTTTTTTTCAACTTCAGATCCGCTTTCGAATCTTTGTTGTTTTTAGATTTTTGAGGGTTTTGATCTGTTTATGCTTTGCTGCAGGTGCTACATACTGTTTGTGCAAAGATGGAGTGAGTGAACAAATGCTTCAGAAAACACTGGATTATGCTTGCGGAGCAGGAGCGGATTGTTCTCCGATTAATCAGAACGGTCCTTGTTATAATCCCAACACTGTGAAAGATCACTGCAATTATGCAGTTAATAGTTATTTCCGGAAAAAGGGTCAAGCTCAGGGGAGCTGTGATTTTGCTGGCACTGCTACTGTTAGTGCAAATCCTCCTTCAAGTAAATTCCCTGAAAACCCAAACTTATTTCATTATATATGTGGGGGGTTGGGTTTTTTTCATGATTTTCTTTGTGATTTTTGCAGATGTGCCGTCTTCTTGCAGTTTTCCTTCAAGGTATGGTGATTGGTACCGTTTGTTTGGTTGATGAGAAATTTTTTTGTGTTTAGATTATGGTTTGGAATGAATGTGTTTATTTTGTTGAATTTTGTAGTGGCTCGAGTTCGACACCGACAACCGGAGCTCCGATGACGCCGACTACGGTTACACCGACAACGCCGACTACTGGGACTCCGACAAATCCGACCATGGGGACACCAACAACGCCGACCATGGGAACACCTACAACGCCAACCAACGGGATTCCTTCGACAACGCCGACCACTGGGACAAACACCGGTACGACCACCGGGATTCCGGTGTTCGGTGGTGGAACCACCTCGTTGGGTCCAACGGGGACAACCACGGGAATCACCGATCCAAATCATGCTGCGTCTCTCTTGACGAGCACCGTTAACATTCTCCTGAGTTTTGGCATCGGCCTTTGGATTTCCGTAGGATGCTGCTATTGGATTTGAGGAGCTGGTAGTTTTCAACATTTTTAATCATGTGTTAATTAGCATGCATGCATGTATGCTATGTGTGTATTTGTTATGTATGTAGTGAACCATTCGGTAGAGAGGAAACATGATAGATTTTGCCATGACTAGCTATGTTTGTAGCATGATGATGATGATGTAGTAGTGATGATCATTCGAGGAGAATATCTTCTTCCCCTTTGCCTGTGTGCCAACAGCTAGGGAATTAGATTCCCTGTTGAGTGCTCACTGCTACATACTACTTTATAGATTTTTAGGGACTTAAATTAATGAAAAATAACACTACTAGATTCTTCTAGACCGACAGTGTATTCATATGCGGTGTATTTGTTTTAATATTTATATTTTTTAAAATTATATGATATAATTAAAACCGGAATTAAAATCAAATATCAAAAAAAATAATTATTCATTAAGTCTTTAAATATAACCATAAAAAAAGAAGAAAACTATTCAAATAATTACGTCCCCAGATGTGATCTTATCATATGTTTATATTGTTTTTAGATCTTATCATATGTTTATATTGTTTTTAACTCTTTGATAAGATACGCGTACCATACAGATAAAGCATTCGAACAATGATCTCGAAACTCGAAATAACATATCAAAAAATTCAAAATAGACTATAACAGAGCAAAAACCAAGCCAAAGATGATGCCTGAATAAAGATTGCACTACATGGAAGGAATTGAAGTCATGAAAAAGGTTTTACAAACAACACACCTCAACAACAATAAACACAACAAGCGATTAGACCTGAAACTTCACTTTACAGACAACACATGTCTAGGGTCAGTACATTTTTGTTTCATAGTTCTTAATAATCATACAGGGAGAAAAGGGATTTTACTAATACAGTTTTACTCCATTCTGTGGCACCAGTGCTGGTTGTGTCGGTTCCGGAGGCAGCTGAGCATCCTCTTTGAATGGTTTGCCGATGTCCATCGTGGCAAGACCTTCCAACTCTTGGATTGCATCGATTGTACTGATGTTGCTTTCGCTGCTGAACTGAGACTTCAGTACTTCAACTGATTGCTTCACTTTCGATTGCTGCAATCAACATTTTTCGATCACAAACTACGTTATCAGGATTTGTTATCCATATCCAGTGCATATTCGAATATGAGCTCGGGAGTATATAATAAGAAGTAAACATAACAGCATCAAATACAACCGTATCCGATGCAATGAATTCCAAAACATACTCATATCCGAAACTCATTCAAGTTCAAGTAACATAATTTTCAACTATTCAAGTTTAGAAAGAAAATATAATATCCCAATGCAAGGTGATTGTAACAAACTAAAAGAATTTAAATCAAGATAGCCAGCACCGTATAGATAAACAATCTTTTTTTTCTGGTATAAATATCGGTATTGATGTGTTTCGGTAGACCGTTTCAAGTTCATTGTTACATGTTAAATATTTTTCACATATACTAATGTAATTCAATTATATACATATAAACATATTCATATGAAAATATATAAATTTTATATTTAATTAAGTTAAATCTCATAAATTAAATGATTCTATTTTATTTTGGAAAAATACACAAATGTCACCAAACTATGAAAAATGAATGTTTTGATCACTGATCTTTCAAAAATTACAGAAGATTATAAAATCAATCTAAGTCACTACTATATAACATCCTACAAGCATTTTGTAATTAATTTTTGAAAGGCAAGTGACTTAAACACTCATTTTTCACAGTTTAGTGACTATCAGTATGGAAATTGAGTAAAACAAAACTACTTGCTACTTGCTACCAGTACGGAAAATACGAGTACTGTGATGATTAAAATCATCTCACTTACAAAGAATTCGAGTTTTCTCTTCAGATCTGCATATGATGCTGCACCACCTGATGTCTTCATATAGAAAAACAAAGTTCAATGTCAATATCTCTAACATAAAAAATTAAGGAAAATATGAAGTTTAAAATATAATTGAAATGCCCCAAATTTAGAGGTCTGTCATAACAAGTTGCATATTGACCTAAATATCACTTAAAATGTCTATGCTTTTCTTGAAATATCTGTATCCGGAAAATATACGAACATGAATACGAAACTTTGATACACTGCAATGTTGCATTCATCCCAAGTCGTTCTCTTAAATTTTCTGCATTTCTTCACCAATTTCCCCATAACCTTTCCTTTCTTAAAATAGATTATTTTGACCACTCCATTATTCACAAACAAATTGAACGTAAGAGTTGCAAATAAGGATGGGCAACACTAGAGTCCATTCGAATAACTCAAAAATTTACTTAGAATTATGACACTGCAATTATGACAGGTTTCACTTAGAATTATGCCAGTTCTAGTCTACTCTTCTACCAAAAAACATATGTAAGTAAGTGGCTTTACCTTCTTGGGACGCCCAACGGGCTTTCCGGTTGATTTCCCGAGCTTAGCGGCTACCCCACCGATCTTGGGTGGTCGACCTCTCCCTTTTCCAGGGACCATGACTCCGGCAGTAGCAGCTGCGGTTGTGCCCTTTGGCCTACCTCTGGGTCTCGGACTAGCAGCAATGGCAGTCGTAGCAGCAGCAGTATCAGCATAAGGAACAGCCACGGGCTGACCCTGGATCGGCACAGAAACCGATTGAGGCAACTGGTTCACGGCCTTGGGTGGCCGTCCACGACCCCTTTTAATCGCATTGGACCCCACCACTGACCTCACCGTCTTGGGCTTCTTCGGTCGACCAGGACTCTTCTTAGGCCCGGTTTTAGGTGGACGACCCCGACCCTTCCTAACTCCTAGTTGACCGACCGGTCCATTTTTCCTCGGCCTACCGGGAGGCCTTTTAGCCTCATCGGGAACCGGGACCGACTGTTGCTGGGGCGGAATGGTTTCAACGGAAGCAGCGGGAATCGGGAGTTTTGGTTTAGGAGGACGGCCGCGACTTCTTTTGAGACCAGTCGAAGCATCAGGAGGGTTTAGAGGAGTAGAATCGGGGATCGGAACTTCAGATCTAGTAGCATCGGAAGCAAGCTTGTAAGATTTCTTCACCATGATTAAGATGCCGTTGTTTTTCAAGCGCTTCAAGTGGTGAGTCAACAAAGCCGAGTGAGTTGGCGGCAAGTCCTTGTGAGCTGACTCTATGTGCTTGGCTATAGCCCTTTTGCTTGACCCGTTGGCGTCTTTCAAAGCCGAGATAGCCTCGCATATCATGCCAGAGTAGGACGGGTGGTCGAAGCTCGGAGGAGGTCCACCGGCCACCGCCGTCGTCGCCGGCGGAGGGTTAGGTGCGAAGGGAGGAGAAACGACGGGGATGACAGACGGGGGAGGAGGGGCTACGGGTATTGAAGAAAAAAAAGGGTCCATTTTTAGGTAGGGTGAAATGTTGGGAAAGAGATAATTCGAGTAGAAAAGATAAAAATAAAATAAATAAAAATGCTTTTTATTTTTTATTAAAAATATGGTTGGGCCGGGGAAGGGAAAGGTCGGGGATTTTCTTTCCCGATAAGGTGGAAATGGAATGATAGATATTAGATAAGTTAAAACAAAGGTTTAAATGTTATTACGAATAATTGTTCATGTACAAATATTTATAAAAATTTTGTTTTTATAAAGTTTTAATTTTAAAATTTAAAAATTTCACATTGAAATTTAAGTATATAAATTTGAATTTAAAGGTAATTAAAATTAAAATTTTTAATTATATTATTTTAAGTTTAAATTTTAATTTTTAAACTAAAAATTTTAGACTCAAACCTTAAATTTATAAATTTTAAATTATAAATTAAATTTTTAAATCATATTAATGTCTTTGTGATGCATCAGATTTTTTCTCATATTTATTAAAATTTTGTAATTTTATAAAATTAATTTTTAATATTTTAAAAAATAATTTGATAATTTTCCGTTGGTGTCCGTCGTCCTGTGAAAACCAGATCTGTTTCCGGAACAGAGTGTGGTCCTACCGTTTTATCTCAAACGGATATTTGAATTCAGACAATCACTTTTTTTTTTCAGTTGTTTGTCTGTTGGCTGCCAACGATCTTTTGAAGCATCCCGTTTGAATTTAATTCAAAATATTTCAAATTTTCTTCACATGACCAATGACAGATATCTATATGTATGGGTCGATAGAGAGGTAATAGTTCTCATATTCGAATAATTTTTTTCTTTTTATTTAAATTTTAAAAATTATTTTTAAATTTATTCCACGTTCAAACATTTATATTTTTACCTAAAGAGACATCCAACAAATCTGACTCAAAATCTATATCAGATAAGAAGATAAGAATATGGGTTCGACGCATCTTAATGCTCATATTTAAATACGCCAAAGATAAACATTTAAAAGAAAAATAAAGAATCGAGTACATACCTAAATCCGACACATTCCGGTCACTGAGAACATAGTCTTCCCTCCCCTTCGCTCACCGCCCTCTTCTCACAAAAGTAATAGAAAGTGTATATTAAATTAAGATTATAAATAATATAATAAATGTAATAATTTTTTTATAAGCGTATAAATCAATGAAATGAACATACATGTAATTTGTACATTTGCGCCTAAAATCAAAAGTGCAGAAAAAAAAAAAAAACACAGCAGATACGAATCATGGGAGGAAAACAAATATTCCTGTAGGCAGCTTTATGCATGTACGCCAGCTCTCTTGTTTCTGAAACGCTTACCTAGGCAGGTTTAGTAATTTAATACACTCCTTATTTGCAATTAGGCATGTACATAAGACGAAATAGATCGCGAGTTATTCGAATTTGATTCGACTAAAGTTTAATTAAAATTTGATTTTATTAAATTTAAGCTCGAATTCAGCCCAAATTCTTAACGAACCGAACCGAGTTATATAATACTTGACTCGAAAAACCCACGAGCTACTAGAAAACATAAATATACTATTTTTATTTTTTATAATTTAAAATCTAAAATTTTAAATTAAAAACCCTTAAATCTAAACCTTAAACATAAGTCTTAAATTAAGATACTAAAACATAAAATTAACAAATTTGAGTTTACACAACTTATGTATTAAAGTTTTTTCTCCATTAGGCTTTAAATGAGAGTGAGATATAAGAATTACTCGAGTCTAACATGATAAAAATCGTTTAATATTTAATTCGATTAGGCTCGAAAAAACACTAACTCAACTCGAATTCTTAACGAGCCGAGCTCAAATATTTTTGGCTTATTTAAAATTACCCAAATTCGAATTCGACTCAAAATCTTAACGAACCAAATCGAACTTAGCACTATTCAAACTCGACTCAACTCGTTTACACCCTGTTTGCAACCATGAGCTTTCTAATTCTATGAGCCATGTTTAAAATCTGATATTTTCTGGCAAGTAAATCTCAGAGATTGTAGTTTTATATCTTAAGATTATAGATTCATGGCTCTGATGTTTTTTCTTGTCTTTGTCTAGTGATTAACAGCAAAAATGTTTGTAAAATTTTTCACTTTCCCCGTTGGCCAACATGTGAAGGGATGGCAACAAACTCCGCCATCAATAAAATGAAGCAGAGGAAGGGTTGACAACAATATGTCTAAGAGGATGATCAACATCATTACCACCTGCATGCTTGACAAACTCGGCCGCGGACAGAAAATTTCCATGGCAGATGCACATTATCCTCACTTCTTCTCCTTTACCATACTTGTACAGAATGCCGTCTACTCTTTTCCCGTTCAGACCATCTCCCTTCGTGAAAACGCAAGGCATGTCTTCCATGGTTTCACTTATTTTTGACCTTGAAGAATATGTAGCCTCTTGATTGCCTTGATCTTGCAAGGATTGGGTGCTACCGGAGCTTCCTGCTTCACCAAAGCTGTTTGCTCCTGCAATGCATGGGATCAGAATTCAGATGAATATGGAAACAGGATGCAATCAAAAGCCTAGTCGTAAATTCTCCGGAACGATAACCGGCATGCCGAATGTTATAATAGACTGCATATCTGCTGATTAGCACCAGTGTGCCACTCAGGGTATGCAAAAACTACACAATTCAGTCAGAATTTACCTAGTAAATACAAGCAGTTAAAGCAACTTCAATCAAGGATGATTTCATCTGAAAGTGTGCTCGTATTTCAACTTCTACTTATTCCGAATCGATATTTCGGCAAGAAACTATCCATGGTTTCATAGTTCTGTGATAACTCATAAGTCATAAGCTTGTGTTTATATTGAAAGAGGAACGTAGTAATGTACATCTAAACCAAAACCGTAGCAGGATTCGACATCGACCGAGGTTCAAAACCAGATAAACTAGCCTCAATTTTCCAATGTCTAACATTTTTAACTAAACCCTTAGCTCAATCTAGTGTACCAATCTCCCTTCTAATGATGATCCATGGAGTGTTACCTAATAATCACTAAATTGTACTCAGATTCTTGTCCTAATAATCGAAACCAAATGCATATACAATCTCTTATAGATAATGTTGCAGAATTTTACCTTGAAGAGCTTTTTTCTCCATTTCTATAGACCCTTGATAACAAGGCGGTGCCCATCTCTTCTCTTCCTCTAAAAACTTCGCCTCCATTTTCACTCTTGAACTCCTTTGCTTCTCAATTCTTCTCCTCTTTGCTTCCATTCTTCTCAAAGACTGAGATTCTTTTCTCTTCCTCCACTCTTCTTCAGTCTCGGCAGGCAAAGATGATGTTCTTTTTAGTATCGGGTAAGGAACCGTTGGTGGAATGTTGATGGGACTGTCTCTGTCTTGTCGTAATGTTGGCATTGAACCGGCAATGGACGATGCCCTTGTCAACTTCTTTGCATTCTTGTCGACCCCAAATCTTCCTCCTAATGATAACCCAAGATTCAGCTCCACTTCTTCTTCTTCTTCACTCCTTATTGAAGCTTTGGAATCACTTGATATGAATCTCTGTAAGAGATCTCTTGGGTACTTCTCTATCTGCAATGAAAGATTGCTCATTTCTTTGCTGCTTTTGATTCTTCTCATGTTCTCATTCGATTCTGCCATTGTTGATGAAAACATAAGACAAAAAAAAAAAACAGGAAAGAAAGCTATTGTCTTTGTTTATGTAACATAATAAAAACCAGATTTTAATTCAACTTTAAGATTGAACTTGAAACCAGTAGTAAATAGTGACTCGAACAAAAGCGTTTCTTGTTCTTTTTCTTACACAAAAAATAATGAAAATTTGGTGAATTGTATTTTACCAACGAAAACAGAAGGGAAAGGGTTTGAGGGAAGTCCTTGATTCGGCCGGCGCCGGTGACTAAAATGCCATTGAGAAATGAGACAGAGACAAATGGCAATCCGGAGAAGCATTGAGACGACACGTGGCACGCGACTGACATGGTGACAGTTCAGAAATATTGGCTTTTTGACGTGTTTTGGGAAGGGCGGATGTAATAACACGTGTTAATAAAGCAGTGAGTATATGCCACGTGTTGGATAGAGGCTAGGTGTCTGGCAAAAAAATTATATTATGACAAGGCATGGTTTCTTCTAATTATAATCACTTACTTTACTATTAATTTTTAATTTATTTTTTTAATCGATAAATTTTTATTTATAAATTTTATGGTTAAAAATAAAATTTTTAAAAATTATATAAATTATATAATATAATAAATAATTTTCATTAATTAAGAAATATAATTAATATAATAGGCCGAATTTATGATATAATCTCTCATGTTGGGAGCTTACCACCGGTTTCCTTTTAAGGAAAATTCTCTCTCTTACCAAACTTTTTTTATAAAATAATATTTATTTATTTATTTAAATAATATAATAATTATTTTAATATTAAAAAATAAATAAAAAACTACAGATTTTTTTAATACTTGCCGTTAATTTATAAATTATGTTTTTATTAGTTTTCAATTAATCTAAACTATAGGATTGATACTTTTTCGTAAACAAAATTGCTTTAAAATCACATTCCAAATTAAAATTCTTACCATATGTCATCTTCACTATCCTCAATTTGGTCATCATCGGCATCCGAAAAACTTCTACTCTTCTCTTTTAGAATTGCTTTTATTTTTTTATTTTTTAAGAATTTAATTCATGATTTGATCTTTAAATTATACTTATTTTCGCAGTGATTTTTTACTTTAGATTTAAGGTGTCACGTGATATATGGATAAGTATATTTGATTGAATTAAATAAAAGTTATAAAATTATCGGATTTGAAGCTTTAAATAAAAAAAAAACTGTAAAACGACAGTGTTTCATCTGTGACCCGCTAAAAACAAAAAACAAGTTTAAATATAACATACAAACATAAAACGACGCCGTTTCTAGTAAGTTAAATTGATCCGTGACAAACGGAGCGAGCCGCCGGCAACAAGATGTGTGGAATTGCTTAACTTGTTTTCCTTGGTGCTACCTTGCAGTTAAGGGTAGTAGTTCCTGTTATTCAACCATTACCAATTTACCATTAGTAGACTCTTTGGGGATTTTTTTTTTGTTGTTTATAACGGTAAAGTTTGTTCCTTTATGTTGATTTGATTGTTGGGTTTTGTTTCTTTTTCTGTCGGAATAATTTGGTTTATGCTTCTTTGTTTTATTAGGCAGTGAATTATCCCATTGTTTAGTCTTCTTCTTTCTTTTGTATGGTTAAAGGTGAAATATTTGGGGAATTGAGGTTTGGACTGGCAACAATGACACTGAAATTCTTATACAATTTCTGGGAAACTGATGTTCCTGCTCTTCTATGAAACATAAGATAACATGTGATTTTAATGGACAAGGGAAAGGTTCTGTTCCCGATCTTGTTTCAGTTATAAAAGGACCATGGACTATCATTTACTGGCAGGTACCCCCAGTGGTAAGTCACTGTGTGTCAGTTCTTTAATTTGGTAGAGAAATGATATTTTCTTGAGGCAATCTGTTACTGAAGTTTTATTTTTTTCATTGCCAGGAAATCTCGAACCTGTGCATATACAGTACTTAAATAAATTATATATAGTTTGCACAGAAACTGGTTAAGAAACGAGTTCTATTTTGTCATCAGTATGTCTACTTTGAGTTGACTAGTTGCTTGATATTTGAGGTGATATGTTTCTTAGAAATTGATATAAAGTTTGTTCGATTTGGTTGGTTAGTTCGGCTAAAGAATCACTAGGGAGTCGAACCGAAACAACTTTGGAAGTACTCGAGCAGCCAACCAGGCATCTGCAGGAAGTGTAGTAATTAACATACTGTCTTACTGCAGTTGATGCTTGCGGGGTTGTTTCGGCCGGTCTCAGATTATCCGTGGCGATAAATTTGACGAACCAACTGCAGGCTTCTTCTGGTTATAGCTCTATATGCATCACAGGAACTGGTTCCCGATTCCGATGGCATTGGAATCAATGCAGGATCCTTGTGATTCACATTCTTCTCAAAATCATGAAGTTGTTTGAGAACTGAGTTTTGGTGCCCAATGACATTCGTGCAGTGCTATACATTAATCTGGTCTTAACGAACCATTTAGCCTCAGTGATTAAGAAAATAATTGTTGTTACTAAAAGTTACGGGTTTGAGCACTAATAATACCATCATAGTGTTTGAGCGATCAATATCTAACGGTTGAGAGTAACACTGTAATCCGCTAAAAAAATAAATGACGATGTTTATTTATTTGATGATTTTTCTTTATATTTAATTAAATCCAAATTGTTACTCTTGTTTAACAAAGAATAATTCCAAATTTTAATTATAGACAATACATTTTTTAATCTAAACCTAATTTTTGAACACTAAAACATTAAAAAATGTATGATCCTTAAATTACAATAGAGGTGAGTGTTTGATCGAGTCGAGTTAAAAAATTTTAAATTATTCAAGTTGAAATATCATATTTTATAACTTGAATTTTATTTAAAAAGTTTTTGACTCAAGTTTGAGTCAAGTCGATTTATCAAGACCTTATATAAATTTAATTATAATTATTTAACATGTTATAGTATACTTTGATTTTAATTTAGATGACTTTTTTTAATTACACAAGATATGAATATATATATATATATATTTCATTATATTTTTTCATATGTAACATTTTTTTCTTTATATTTTTATATATCATATATATCAAGAAAAATCAAGAGTTTCGTTTCAAAGTTAAAAATCAATCAACTAATTATTAAAAATTTTGATTTTTTTGAATGTTTATTTTATAACTCAAATTTTATTTAAAATTTTTTCGAGTAAAGTCGAGTATATTTTTTTAATCAATCAATCGAATATTTTTATCTTAAATCGAGTTAAATTTTTTTAATTAATTCAAATTTCTTGTTGTGTGGTAATGAATGCGAAACAAGAGACAATTTGTTTGGGGAGTGTTATTTGCAAGGAACCTTTGGACATCGTTAATGCAAAAATGTGGGTCTCAATTGGTTTTTGAGAAGTGGTCGGATTTTCTTGCTTGGATTTAAGTTGATGGTCGAGGTAAATCCCTATATGCTGCGATTATATAACTAGTATGAAATGGTTTAAATTACTACATCTGACAAGAGTGCAATGCACGTTTGTATGAGAAAAACCTGAGATCTGAGGTAAATCTTTTTGTTCTTATTTAATATAGTGTAAAATAGAAAATCTTGGGATGCAATAAGATTACTCTTTATAATATTTGTATAATTAAAAATTGAAATCTTAATTAGTTTTTTTTTATCATTGCTGATAACATTTTTTGATATTGAATTGTACTTTTTAAAGATTAATTTGATGAATAATAAAAAAAGAATGCTCACTCCTACTACAACATATGTAATTATTTTTTATAATAAATTTTATTAAAAAATATTAAATGTTTAAACATATTAATCTTATTTGTTAATCAAATATATAAAAATAGTTAAATATTTCAAGTTTCTACTGGCCGGTATAACAAACTCGTCAAACATAATTTAATAGAAAACGGCGTCGTTCAGACTCTCCTTTATCCCTCTTGCGGCAATTATCTTTCATCTTTGTTCCAAGTGGAAAAGGGTTTTGTGAAGTTTATTTCTTTTACAGCAAAGATGCCGTCAATGGCGGAATCCCAGGTACCCAACGGCAACATCTCTTTCAAGAACAACAGGAATAATAACAACAAACGCAGTTTATATGCCAGGTCCTTTCTTCACCCTTTCTTATTTTTATTTAGTTTTTATCCTTCGAAAATTGCATTCTGACTCATAACTACTTCCAATTTTCAGGAGAAAAAAGATTTTGGAGCATCGGAAATCGCTTCCCATTGCTTCGGGTCTGTTAGACCGCTAATCCTTAGACAAATTATTATTACATTTATGCTTTTCTATTTAAACAAAGCTTGTTCCTTCTTATTGTAGTTGAGAGAAGACTTGTTGAAGAGGTTCGAAAACATGATGTTTTGATCATTGTTGGAGAAACTGGAAGTGGGAAAACAACCCGTGAGTAATACTATTTTGGGGTTTTGGTTTTTAATTTCAATTGATGATGTTTTGATTCATTTGATTTATATAGGCTGTTATATTTCTATGTAGAGATACCTCAGTTTTTATTTGATTCTGGGTTCTGCTGTGATGGGAAAACTATTGGGGTAACACAGCCGAGGCGTGTTGCTGCTGTAACGGTTGCGAAAAGGGTAGCCGAAGAATGTGGTGTTGAGTTGGGACAGAAAGTTGGGTATTCAATTAGGTTTGAGGATATAACTTCTAGCTCAACAAGGATCAAGTACATGACTGATGGATTACTTCTTAGGTAATCATCTTTATTTCATTTAAAATAGTTGTTTTTGTTGCTAATGGGATCTTGGCTTTATATGGTTTTCAAATGTGTTGATGAAATTGTTAATCATATGGTGAATTAACAATTCTTCGAGGTGAAATTTTGGATTGTTTACTTACGTGGGATCTGATGTTTAATCGTTTATTATTTGTTTTTATGCTCTTTCAGGGAGGCATTATTGGATCCATATCTCTCCAGGTATTCTGTGATAGTTGTTGATGAAGCCCATGAGAGAACCGTCCACACTGATGTATTGTTGGGTTTGCTTAAAAACGTACAAAATGTGAGGTCCAAATATATAAAAGACCAAACTAATATTGGTCATAAAAGAGCAAGCAATGGTACAATCTTGGAGAAAGAAAACACCGAATCCTGCATCGGTGTTTTAAAGCAATGCCAGGGGAGAAATTTGTCACCCTTAAAATTAATCATCATGTCTGCCAGCCTGGATGCACATGTTTTTTCTGATTACTTTGGCAGTGCAAAAGCTGTTCGTGTTCTAGGACGACAGTTTCCGGTGGATGTATTCTATACCGTTGATCCCCAGACTGATTATTTGGATTCAGCTCTTGTAACCATATTCCAGGTTTGTTGGCAGTGCTCTTTAGATTGTCTTCGTTGTTATTGCATCTTTGCATTAGCTCTGGGGTTCAAGGTTCAATCTGAATGACGTTTTTTCTTTTTCTTTTATGGTTATCAATTTTAATCAGCCATCAATGTTTATGCTTTTATACTGTTCTTGGTCTGTCGGTCTTGTTTTCGATTTGATAAAAAAGATTGTCAAAAATTTTATATAATTTGTGGGGAAACTGTCCTCACCTTTTACTGGAAAAAAACATCCTGAAAGTATTGGAATAGTTTATGTAAAATATGACTCATATGGATTCTGATATGTAACTATCTTCACTTTATTAGATTCATTCAGAGGAAGCTCCTGGTGACATTCTTGTATTCTTGACTGGGCAAGAAGAGATTGAGTCGGTTGAAAAACAAATCCATGAGAATTTACAACGGTTACCTGAAGAGAAGCGGAATATGAAAACAGTTACTATATTCTCATCTCTTCCTTCGGAACAGCAAATGCGAGTTTTTGCCCCTGCTCCTGCTGGGTTCCGTAAGGTAGTTTTATAAATTTATTTAATAATGTGTAGAAACTGGTGATTTTCATATATAGTAACTAGTATAGGAAATACAGTGTTTAATGTTGCCAATAGGAGAATTTTCTGCAGTGTAATGTGTTTACATTACTAAATTCATTTTTATCAAATTATTCTTATTACCAAAACAAGCATAAGGTAGCAAGTGCATATATTTCTCCAGATGCTATCTATGTTGAACATACTTTTAGATTTTACTGTTTGTATGTTTACAAATTTCAATATGATGCAATTTTACCTCAATAATGTCAATTCATTTTACTGTTTAGGTCATACTAGCAACTAATATTGCCGAGACATCTGTGACAATACCTGGAATTAAGTATGTCATTGATCCTGGAGTTGTAAAAGCGCGTTCCTATGATCCGGTCAAAGGGATGGAATCATTGATTATTGTTCCCACGTCAAAAGCACAAGCAATACAGAGAAGGTAAACATTTTTTTTATTATTTACTTTTAACTTTTTGTTGATATCATCTCGAGTGGCTTTCAAGAAGGGTTAAGGGAGTGTTTGTTGCTAGTTTTTTGTTTTAAACTGTGCTATTCTAGTTTATTTATCTTTTTGTGGCCTCATTTCAAATTTCTTCGTGGTTCACTTATTCCACATGGCCCTTTTCTTGTATGGTTATAATTGAAGGTGCTTGGCTAACAAAATGGTTGACATAATTTTTTTTAAAAAATATTGATGAATTCTTTCTTGCTGTAGTGGACGTGCAGGGCGTGAAGGACCTGGGAAGTGTTTCCGTCTCTACCCAGAGAGTGAGTATGAAAAGCTTGAGGATTCAACCAAGCCTGAAATTAAGCGGTGCAACCTCTCCAATGTGATTTTGCAGCTCAAGGCACTGGGTGTTGACGATATATTTGGGTTTGACTTCATAGAGAAACCCTCAAGGTGAACATCTTTAGAAGTTAATTTCAGCTGATGTGTAGATCTCTTTTGCTTTATTTTATCATCGTTCACATCATAGACCATTAGATCTACTGATTTGATCACTGCTTAACATTCAACAGATTTGGATAAAGTGGACTGTTTTTCTTTTATCACTTCTTAGTTTCCCTTTTATTATATGGTGTATGATGGTGAATGACTCTTTTTCACATTTGAACAGGGCAGCTATTAAAAAATCATTGGAGGAGCTGATCTTGCTAGGTGCTTTAAATGATGAACTCAAACTGTCAGATCCTGTCGGTCGTCAAATGGCTCGGCTCCCATTAGATCCTGTTTATTCTAAAGCTCTCATCCTAGCTAGCCAGTTCAAGTGCCTAGATGAAATGTTAATTGTTGTTGCAATGCTTTCTGTAGAATCTATCTTTTATGAGCCACGGGAAAAGTTGGATGAGGTACAATAGTGTACTACAAATTCCATCATTGTCATGCATGTGGGCTTAGATGCTTTGCTTTAGTTCTATGTTCTTTTCTTCCAATTAATGATGAAAATACGTAAAAGGCTTTTTTTCTTTCTATTGGACAGGCAAGAACAGCAAAGAAATGCTTTGCAAGTTCTGAGGGTGACCATCTCACCTTGATTAATGTCTATCGAGCATCTTTTGAGTTATTGGAGAAGAGAAAGCCTGAAGTTGGCAAAGAAAAGCCTGAAAAAATTCTTAGAAAGTGGTGCAAGGAAAACTTCATCAATAGCCGTTCTTTGCGACATGCACGTGACATCCACAGGTTGAATGCACTCATCCATATTTAATTTTTTTAACTCTCTTTTTTCACATAAAATACATCCTTCTGTTAAACGGGGTTTGCGACTTTGCGGGTAATGAATTTGTAACTAGAGATTAGTTATTATGCTGTCTTTCTTGGAAACAGTAAGTATGAATCACTAAGTCTGCTAGGTGTTTCATTGCAGTCAAATCCTCCGACATGTTGAACAAATGGGCCTTTGCATTTCGTCTTGTGGAGACGACACACTTCAGTTCCGCAGATGCCTTGCTGCTGCTTTCTTCCTCAATGCTGCTTTGAAGCAGCCTGATGGAACATACAGGTAACAATACACTGATTATTTTTTATAGCATTCATTGTTATCTCTTCTACTTGTTCTCCCCTTGCTTTAATCCACTTTCGTTTGTATTAGATCAGCATTTATTGTATGTTTAGTTGTGCAGTAGGTCTGTATGATAATTCCCTCACATGTACTTAACGAAATGGCAGGGCTTTGGCTAGTGGTGAGGTGGTGCAGATCCACCCAACTTCCGTGTTATTCCGAACAAAAGCTGACTGCATTATTTTCAACGAGTTTGTCAAAACTACCAACAAGTACATCCGCAATATAACAATAATTGATGGGTTTTGGTTGACAGAGTTAGCTCCCCACTATTATGCCAAGCAGGACTAGTCGAGTACTAACAGGTAATTTACTTAATTGTTTCATCTTGTTGTTGAAGCTCTAAATCAATTTCATCACACTTTTGCATTGGAACTGGTAAACTTGTGCCGAATATTATTCCAGATAAGTAGCAGAGAAATAAAAATAAGAACGTGTTTCCCAATGTAATAGAATGGTTTAATCCTACCGCTCGGATTCTTTATTTCTCTTCAAATACTATGTCTAGCTCTCTAGCTCCTATTTTCGACCCATATTCACATATGTACAATGATATGATCATCCAAGGACTTTTTGGACATACACGGATACGGATATTAATCACTCATACTCGAGTCCGAGTACATAAATATACGCAATTTCTATATGTGTGCATTAATGTTTTAAAGATTCAGAACAACTCTTTGCTATTTAGCTTAAATGGTGAAAACTCATTTGTTTCATGTTTGATTTTGTTTATGTACTGCAGCAGCAAAATGCTTATGGATTTGCATTCGTAAGTAGATTTTTATTGTTTGCTTTTGAGATGAGTGGCCATGGCGAAATCATTTCGACGATGGAATTCAGAAAGCGTAAGCTCGGTATTTATGGCAATCTTCTTGGACTCCAAATATGGAAGTTAATGGCGGAAACCCTTTGAACTAGAAGGGAAGAGCTTTCTCCGGTCTCTATACTCTGGACAGAATTAATTTTCTATGTAATGTTAATCCGAATTACGTGCTCCAAGCTGTTAGATTTTTGGGATGCAGATCCATGAACATGCTGGTAAAGCTGTCTTCAGGTCTTAACAAGGCTAGTATTTTGCAAGTTCCGATTGCTTGTATCGATGCATCTCTTTGGTTAGCTAGTTTCCGCCATTGTTGTTTCTTGAAGAATAGGTCGTAAAGGCTTTAGAATTGCTTCCAATCTATCTAGCTGTACACTTGCTTGTGCAAATCTCATATGTACGCTTAGACATGAACAGAATACAAACCGAACAGTATAAATATCATTGCCCTGGGGCTGGGAGAAAACAGAACTTTCATTTGTAAACGAATCAATTGTGAATCGAAATAAAGTTGGATAAACCCACGTGCGATTTAATTGTTATTTTGTCTTTTGTTTCATCAATGCCTTTTTTGGGCCAAATATAAGGATAAGCCCAATGTAGCTAAACGTATGGGCTTTTGCAATATCCAGTAGCAGGGCCCAACAAATTTACACTGAGGAAAAATACGATCTTTGTTTATTCAGTGCGCAACGGCTATTTGGCGATTCTGCGTTTACTGCTCTGAGTTCCGTTGACTTCTCACGAGCTTAGTGTCTGCGAGAGTGGAAAGGGAACCGTCATGAATTACCCGCCCAGCACTCGTCGGAACCGTAAAGCTCCGGCGAAATTCGATCTTTACTCGACTTTTGTTGTCCACTCTGGATCCGAATCTGAATCCGACTCCGGTCCCGGCAAATCCAAACCTAAAACACAAGCTCCTGACCTTTACGCCACAATGATTTATAAGGACGGCGATGAAGAAGATGACGACGACTCCTCCCTTCCTCCTCTGCTCAAACGTCTGCCTAAAGACTTTGGCGGTGGTCCTACCGACTTCGATGTTGAAGACGACGACGATGCCGGAGATTTTGGGACCGTGATCGTGAAATCTGATCACGGTCGTGGAGTTCGCGGGCAAGCGTCTTATTCGTTTAAGCCACCGGCAGCGCCCGTGGCTAGCTCGATTAGGGCTAGGAGGGATGGACTTGATGTTGATGACGAGGATGATGATGATGATGATGATGATGGGGAAGGTTTTGGGACGTTTGTGGTGAGATCGACGGTGAGGAGCGAGAGGGAAGGGAGCGGGACGGTGGTTAAGAGTGCGGTGGCGAGTATGGGAGAGCTAGGGTTTGGGAAACAAAAGAGTTCTACTTCGACTACGTCTTTGCAAGGGGAAGAGAATCGGTTCTTGCAAAACAGTAAGGCTTCCTTGAGTTCGATTCCAGATAGCGTTACTAGAGAAGATCCTTCCACCAAATATGAGTTGCTCAATGAGCTTGGTAAGTTTTTATTTGTACTAATTTAAGATAATTATCTTCATGGTCATATAGTTGTCGCGTAATTGCTAAGTGAACTGTGATTTTGTCTTTTAATAACCGGGAATTCTTGATTTTAGTGAAAGTAAAAAATGTTATCTGATATTGGAATTTGGTGGCAGGGAAAGGTTCGTATGGGGCTGTTTACAAGGCTAGAGATATAAAAACTTCTGAGCTCGTGGCCATTAAAGTTTTATCTTTATCAGAAGGGGTGTGTTTCTTGTTTATATTTGATGTTGATGATATTGGCTGGATAATCCACTTTGGGAATATGCTATTAAGTTTCTTTATTTTTAGGAACAAGGGTATGAAGAAATTCGTGGTGAAATTGAGATGTTGCAGCAGTGTAGTCATCCAAATGTTGTTCGGTACCTTGGGAGCTATCAAGGGGATGAATATCTTTGGGTTAGTGCAAGAAGTGATTTTCTCCATCTATATTTTATTTCTGGATTGTTTGAGTTGAGTTCAGTTTCTAGATTGCATTGATTTAATTTTATCTGTGTTTGAAGCATTTGCTTTTTCCTGATATTTGTTTCTTTGGATAACTTATTTTCATTTTTGGGCAGATAGTAATGGAATACTGTGGAGGTGGAAGTGTTTCTGATTTAATTCATGTTACCGAGGAGCCTTTAGAGGAGTATCAGATAGCATATATATGTAGGGAAGCTTTAAAGGTATTATTAAGTCCATTTAGTTTGGAATAAAATAATACTCCGCAATGATGTTCATGCATTATCTAATTTGTATCAACTTTCTAATTTATATCATCTCTTTCCAAAATCCACTAATTGGCCGAATGGATAAGGATGTTTTTCTATTTAATAAAAAATATCATCTCTTTTCATTTTTTTTTTCTCATGCAGGGTCTTGAATATTTGCACTCGATTTTCAAAGTTCATAGAGATATCAAAGGTGGTAATATCTTGCTAACTGAACAAGGAGAGGTGAAATTGGGTGAGTACGCTTTTGCATAACTATTTTTTTTAAAATTGAAGTCAATGGAAATTAGGAAGTTATAGTTCTTTTTGTTGTCTTTGATATGATTAATAACTATTCAATAACTATTTTCCTGTCAATTACTTACTGGGCATGATAAAGAAGTTTCTATCTGGTCTGCATGTGCCCATAATACTTGGCAAAGAAGGTACCCTAGAACACGTTTTTTGTGTTATCCTTTATTTGTATATAAGAAAATACAGTAGAAACAACAGTTTTGCAATAATATCCTTTTGCTAGAGATTATCCATTTGACCTATGATTAATCTGCTAAGATGTTGCTTTTATTAATTTGGATGATGCTTTTAATTTATAGAAAGATTGAAATGATAGTTCTTTTCTTTCTGATTGAATAGTGAGCATAATCTTAGCTTAGGCAGAAAAATGTGATAAACATATGGTCCCCTTGAGAACATTCCACTTTTTAATTGAATTTGAATGGTAGACTTAGGAGACATGAGTATTGACTTGATGAGGTGCTTTGAAGACATTCAAAAAAATCTTCGAGACAAAGTTGAGGGGAAATAGTTTATGTGAAAGTTGTTCCCATCTGAGTTTAATGTTTTACCTTTTCCCCCATTTTGACAACTTGTTGATCTGCAAATATGATGCTATTTTGATCATTGAACAGGAGATTTTGGGGTAGCAGCACAGCTTACAAGGACCATGTCGAAGCGCAATACAGTATGTAGTTCTCTGTCTAGTGCACTATGTTCACTAATGTTTCACTTCTTTCGAGCATATTCTTTGGTTTATCTAAGCTAGAATATCTACAGAAGAGAAGACTTAATTTAAACCAAAATCATCCTACACTTTCTTACCAATATTGAAGTGATAAACTGAATTAATAAATTAAAGGGCTGGCTCTTTAGATATCATGTTAATGCATGAAACAACAGTTATACATAACCGTCATACCAAAAAGTCCATAACACCTTTTATTATTGAAATCTTATGGTGTGTGGCACTTTTCTGGGGACTGGGATAACTGTTCAGTAGATGAATGCTGCAGCTCATGTAGTAATAGCTATCTTTTACCTCCACCATATTTTGACTCTGATGGATATCTTGCATTATTGATATCTTGGTTTGATGATTTGTTGTTCTCAACTACTGGAAGAGTGCGAGTGATACTGTTCTTATTTTGTTTCCAGTTTATTGGCACTCCACATTGGATGGCTCCAGAAGTTATTCAAGAAAGTCGCTACGATGGAAAGGTATCTTATTCCTTGATCTGCATGGTTTGGTCTTTGTTTACATTTTACATTTAACACTTAGCCTCTCTCCTTTTTTTTCTTTGATAGAACTGGGAATGGGTTATTTGCTTGTATGTTGACATTGATGTTTCTTGATCCATTGCCAAATGTGTTGGCCGGAAATTACGTAAACTGTTATTGAAACTATCATGTTTTAACTTTTAGGCAACAAGAAAGGAAACTAATAGTTTTGTAAGGCTCCTAGGATCAGTTGATATAGTATGGTTAATATTTTGTGTGAAACAGACCTTGGTTATATTGGGAAAACAGAAAATATAAATTACTTTCCTATCTGGATATGTAGTATAATCCTGAAGCATTACACCTGAAGTGGAAATCATAGCATTTGTAGAATGGGTTTTGTAATGAAAAGATCACATTTACCCTCTTCCACTGGTTTAGAATATGTTGGGGCATTTAAATTGTAGACACATATCATGAAGTAACTTAGATGCATTATGTCATGTCATGAAGTGACTTAGGATCTTATTAGCACTTGGAGGATGGGGCTTTGTAATGAAAAGATCATGGCAAGATTTCTTCCACTGGTTTAATATGGTTGAGCATTTGAATTGCAGATGCATTAGAATGTCTAAAAGTTTGAAAGATTGGAATTGCATGAAGTAACTTGGATGGTAAAACAAATTTGGAAAAACCCAACATCAAGAGAAATAGTTTGTAAAATCCCAAATTCCAAGAAAACCACTGGAAGGTTCTGCCTTATCAGAATTTCTAGGGAAAGTTTTTTTTGATAATAAATACTATCTGGATGATGTTAGTATGAATTATTGATTTGATTCTCGTCGAAAATGGTTTAATTTCTTTTAAGCAGTAAAGTTGTCCCTTGTCTAACTTTTGCGTTTTAAACATTTTACTTCCAGGTGGATTTGTGGGCACTTGGTATATCTGCAATTGAAATGGCAGAGGTATTTTTATTATTTCGGTCACTGGCTTTGCAGTTCTCAGCAAAAGCTTTAAAGGGCAATGCATCTTATTGCTTCCCTTTGCACTTCTAAAGGAAGGAATTTGGGCCTGTTGAGTTTTTTATTTGATTCTAATATATTATCCTTCCAAGTAATTTTTTAATAAAGATTTTTGGTTATTAGTTCATAGTTTTAGGACTGAGATGTCAAGTTACAACTTTTATGGGCAAAATAGGGGACACCCATTTAATAGTTGTCATGTAGATCCAATTTTTAGTAATTAAGTTTTGTTTACATTGAATGACTTTTGAGAAAGAGACATTGAAGGTGAATGAAATTGATAACCACCATTGAATCTGATTGACTTCTTTGATTTTTTAGGGGCTTCCTCCAAGAGCTGCAGTGCATCCAATGAGGGTAAGTAGTGCATACATGATGCAAAGCATTTAAACTTCAGTGTTTGTTTTAAGCATTTCGTGCATCCTACCATAAGCCCTCTCTGTATGAATTAGTGCTTTGACAAAGACATGATTAATGATATGGGATAGAATTTCTTCAAAAACTAGTGCCACCAGGACTGGTCCTCTGATTAGCCACAAACTAGTGTCTTTGTACTATGGTTGTAGAATGTGACGAATTTCACATGTGGTGCCCCATTACTGTTATGTTTTGGTTCAAATAGACTTCTTGGTTTTCTGAGGACATCTACTCCTGGTATTGGGAATGTGGATGCAGGATAAAATGTGAGAACTTGAGTTTTGTTTGTTGTGGTAGGTATAGAAACTGAAAATGAGTGTTTGATGTAGAAAAGAGAAATGCAGATAATCAAGGGAAAGAGTCTCAATACAAGTACTCGTGATTCTTGTACTTCATTGTGGTGATTAGAATACACATAAAATCTAGTCGTTATATTGGACTAGGTACAAGGAGTTACAAACAATTAGAACCACTCTATGTTATCTTTATCTACAATTTAAAAAAAGATAAAAGTAAATCTAAATTCTAGGTTGTCTTTATCTACATTTGAGCATTCCCATTTGATAACATTTTTGTGATTTGCTCTTGTACTAGATGTAAAATATTTTGTTCAGTATTTTTGGATCTATATCCTTCACTTTTTATTGTTTTTGATGATGTTATCATATTCTACTATTCTCAATCAGTCTTTGTCTGATAACATCCTTGTTTGTGATAGGTTATATTTATGATATCGAGAGAGCCAGCACCAATGCTTGAGGACAAAGAAAAATGGTTAAGCTACCAGCAGCTTTCAGAACACAAGTTTATTAAAACATCACATAACTATGTTTTTAACTGGGGTAATTTTGACGAATGACGTGTAGGTCTCTCGTCTTTCATGATTTTGTTGCTAAGAGCCTTACAAAGGATCCACGCTTACGCCCTACTGCATCTGAGATGTTGAAGGTATGGTAATATAACCTTGTCTACCTCTGTCACTGGAATTCATATTCTTTGTTGTTTTCATCTGTCTTTCATATGGTAAATATAATTTTGTCATGCATATACTAGGTCTTGACTAAAATTGTAGTTTTCACTGTTTAGCATGGGGGGGGGGGGGGGGGGTACTTGACGTGAGCCTTGCAGTATAAGACTGGAATGAAAAGAATTAGAGTGCACCTATCATGCTCCCTGTATATTCCATCTCTTGCTTTACTGTTGTTTTTCTTCCCTCCTAATTCCTAGATAGTCTTACATATTTGTCCATCTCTTGCAGTTATGTATTATTTTTTCAAATTCAATCATACACTAATTTATATGGGCTCTTGTTTGTAAAATCAGTTGATCCTGCTTGTTTGTGTTTGCTGTAGGAATGATGATTAGTGTAGATTCTAGATATAGTTTGAAGTAATATTTGTCAATAATAACGGAAGTTTCTGTTTTTTTTTTTATTATTGTAGGCTAAAATGACTGACAGGAGTTTAGATATGGTCACAACATGTAACAAACTGCGTAGAGTTGGAATGAAGCAGTTTTTTAATAGTTAGGGGGAAAGGATTGTTGTTTCTATATACTTATTTAACTATTTACACATTTCCTAACCATTTCCCTATCCTCCGGCTCTTTTATTTATTTATTTATTTATTTGTACTTAGCTGAAATCATCTTCTGTTTTAAAACTTTTAGCACAAATTCATTGAGAAATGCAAATCTGGAGCTTCTGTAATGTTGCCAAAGATTGAGAAGGCTAGGCAAATAAGGGCTGCAATGGTTGAACAAGAACAAACTCTTGCTCCTGCCATTTCTGGACTCGATGTATGTATACTCTTGCTCCAAATGCAGTTAATCTCATTTTCTTTAAAAAACACATGATCAGCTAGTTGTGGACAAGCACACATTCTATGAGTTAGAAACACGAACAAGTTCCATGGTATGCATGTTTATGCATCTCATCTGGTTCTGACTGTCTGACTGCTCTGAACTTGGAGCAGCCAGTGGTAGGTTCAGATCCGATTGATGATTATGGAGATACTGTTCCATCAAGGCCTCAAAATATGGGTCTTCAAGTTGCAAATGAGGTTTCTGCAGCTGGTACTTCAAAGAAGCATCACGTAATAGATGGTGTGGAAGTGACTGGTGAAGGTATGGAGTCCTTGTATGTATGTCAAATCTATTACTATAAAGAAAGTTCTGAGGTTTTCTTTTTAGTCGGCATCTCAAATGGAGCAGATTGGAACCAAGTTGATTATACTTTTTATTAGTTTTTGGATAAGATTTGTTGGTCAGTTTGTTTTCTCTTTCTCTGATCATATTATGTTCAACAGGGGAGTTTGGCACTGTAATAGTTCATGGTGAGGATGAATCTCGGAAGTCATTTGCTCAAATTGAACCTCACAGTGGTAAAGGAGCTTCAGCTGCTCTTGAACACTTTGAAAGCAAGTTGATTAATGGCACAGCTCAGCAGTTACCTGAATCACAGTACTTCCCTCCCTAAAAGTTTCCGAGTTCAATAGTTCCAGTACTGGCTTCTATGTGAATTGATTTTGTTAGTTGAGTGTATATCACCGTACTTGTGAATTCTTTCCTCTAGTTGTCAACTCAAGCATCCAATTCCTTGTGCCTGTTTTCTAGTTTGGATAACAGAAAAGGTGCTTCAGCAAACAACACTACCATGGAAGAATCGAACATAATGGCTCAGGGATATTCTTCTTCAATATCTTCCCTTGGTGACCAGAAACTGAGGTCCGACAACAATGTTCCACAGGCAAGGACGAAAGATAGCAGTGATATCAATAGTAGCACGTTGAAGCATGAAACCATCAGCAACAAAAAAGCCTTTGCTTTACAAGATAAGGTTATTCCCATCCGTAATCTATATCCGCACAAAAATTTCAACGAAATGGTACTGTAATTCTCTATTAGAAAGGTTGAAACGTGACTGATTTTACTGGAACTCAAGTGAATCTTTATTTGCTGAAATTAGGAATCTTCAGTGCTTGTGCTTCTAGAATTGTAGCTCATCTTTATTCACACGAGGGATTTGTGGTTATTTATCAAGATATCAGTGATTTATGTGCTCCCATATTATTCCTAATTTTGCTGTGACAGCAGCTGAGATTCCTGTTGTCAATTATGTTGCAGCTCTTTTCGATATATGCAGCTGGTAATACGGTACCCATTCCGTTCTTGAGGGCATCAGATATATCCCCAATTGCCCTTTTATCGGACAGTATCCTTGGAGGCATGCAGCGAGATCGTACTGGAACCATGGCGGTGGAAGCGCTGCAGGAACTTTTTGCTGGCGATGGACAACCAAAAAAGGGTCGAAGAACACAAAATGAGGTCACATTCTATCTCCCTCTTTATCTCGATTCCACTCCCTTTTCATCGTCTATATCGGTTTGTGAATAATTTACCAGTTTAACATTCTATAGGTGCCACTTCCTCCTAGCGTTTATCAAAGACTCATTTCAAGTCCTACACTAATGAATCTGGCGCAGGCTCTAGCTTACCACAAAATGTAAGTAGTCAATTCTCCGAATTATCGCCTATCCGTTTATTTTTCTTACCACGTTTGTCTCGGTCTCAACACAGGTGCTACGAGGAGGTGCCACTTCAAGAATTGCAGGCAACTCAGGAGCAGCAAACCATTCAAAACCTATGCGACACACTGCGAACCATTCTGCGGTTATAGGGTCGTCGCGTGCTGCATTTCTTTTTGTTGTTGTAAGTTATTTTCGTTATCCCCTTTACTTTAAGATTATGTAGATTGTAGGGTCGTGTTGTATTCTTTTCCATCAGCAGTGATGAACATGGTTTCATGTTGGAATCCCCTTTTTGATAAATCGATCGTTGATGTATTCTCTAATTCCTTTGGCCTAGAGTACATTTGGATGCCAAGAGAATGAGAGCACAAGCACAAATAACGACTAGCGAGTTTAAAAAAGCAAACTAGTTTTAGGATTGAGTAAATACAAAAAAAAATGACTCAGAAATTATTAAATAAAATTTAAACTATATAGTATGACTTGAATAATTTAAAAAAATAATAATTAATGGATTGGTTTTTAAGTTTGTTGAACAAACTATCTCAGCTATACTTAAAACAAATTGGAACAATATTCAAGAAAGAAGTTAGAGAGGATAAATTATTTTACACTAATATTAGATATATAAATTTAAAAATTGAAAATACAAAAAAAATATTTTATAAATATTTATAAATCTAAAATTGCATTACAAAAAATACCTTGAACAAAACCCTTTCCCTAACGATACTACGGCCACAATTGCAAATGATGTTTTTTTTACTGGATTTAAAATCTTAAATTCATATTTATTAAATATTAAAAGTTTAATCAATTACCAATAATATAGTAAAATGAAAAAAATTAAATCTCTCTAATAAGATTAGAATTTAAATTTTAACGTTATAAAATAAATTAAAAAATCATCTCATAATAAATATTTATAATATATGATTTAAATTAATCTTATGATAAGTTACATAGTAATGATTATATAAAAGCATACTCCATATACCAAGTAAATGCAACTGCACAATTTCATGTTTACACAAGAAAGAATCATCGAAGAGTGAACAACAAAAAGCTTACTTGCTATTTGTCTCACTTCGTTACTAAGTTTTGTTGGTGGTGGAAATAAATCAGCAGCTGGCCGTCGTCTGCAGCGACAGCCACTACTTTCGGACTCGACCCATCATTACTTGCGATACACGAAACACTACCATCTGATAGAACCATTCAGAAAAATAAGCAACCACTCAGTGCAAAATCAGAAATGTATTTACAATGTTGAAGTAAACAAGCTTTTTTGTTCAAATTAGATGCATCGAAAATCATCGAAATCTATCTGATGAACTCATCTGATACAGATCAAGAGTCTGTAGTTTCTTTTTATGTTATCAAGGTTCAATCTACTCAACGAAAGTAAGAGTCGAAAAATTTTACGAACAGAACACAAAGTTGTCAGTCTAGATTTTGTCATTAGTACTATAAGCATCCCTAAGTCTGAATAACATAGATTTTCAACGATTGTGTTTAATTTAACGTTGATTACATACCTTTAAAATGATGCAAAACGCCAAGTCTAGTTCCGGTGGACAGTTCCCACACATACACTAAACCGTCATCTCTTCCCATGATCCCGTGACCAAATGCTGCAACGACTGCAGCAGCCCTGTACAATAAAATTCAACCATTATTTTTGACACATTCGCTTGCCATGTCTCGGCCATAAACTTTTTTCCCATGTATATGCAGAAGCCATTAATTGATAAAATAGTAATCTGTGTTTTCTTGTTTTATGAATTCTACAAGACCTTAGGAAAGTGAAAGCCTATATTATATTTAAGATGAATAGAATTTTAAAGCACCTTGGATCTAGTGTACCCCCCAAGATTACCCTGTCTTTTACCAAAAAAGCTAGCCTCCACGATCCCGATGTATCTGCTTGGCAATTACTTGATAAATGTTCATGCTGAGCATCAGAATTAGTCAAGACAAGAAGCCAGATAGCAACATCTTCCCCCTCTATAGGAAGAAAAGAACAATCCTTGTGTTCAGAGAACCCAAGTTTTGTTGCTTTGATGATTTCATCAATGCACTCTTTCATATCAGCATGGTCGAAAACAGGCTGCCAACTAAGTAAACTGATTGGTAAGAATCGCTTAATTGGAGCTCCAGAACCAGAAAATCTTGAGATATTCACCCTTTTATTGATATCCCTGCAAGGTAAACCTATTTTCTATTAGAAACTAATCGCATTTTATGCGCAGAGGCAAATAAAAACCATTTGAAGCCTTATCGCTTATGCACAAATCATGCATAAAGGATTTAAAAGATCAATACCTATTAAAATTCCCACAATGCTACCCAGCAATTAGTGAAGCTATCACTCAGCATCACCAAAAAGTTGAAAAGCATATAGTTTTTAAATAGAAGGAAACATACCACAACACAAAATCCCCAAAACCATTGTGCCCAATCACCAAATGAGGACACTTTGGAATTTTCTTCAACTCCACTACACAGTCACCAGCAGGTATATTAGATTCTTCTGTCCATGCACTGCAAAAGGTGGACGATATGTAAAATTGCATGATTCATTAACAATTATAAAAGGGAACAAATTTGAAGAGGGACAGAAGGAAAAGGGATAAAATCTCCGGTCTCTTTTCATGTTATATGAAGTCCCTATAAGAACCAAGAGGTAAAGTCTGTATAGAGAGCAAGAGAACACATTCACCTCCATGTTGAATTCATGACCCAAAGATGCAGTCTCCCACTCTTTCCAGCAGCTAGCAGAGAGTCATTTTCACAAACCAATATACATTGCACACTTTCACCTACCTCCAATTTTGCAACCAGAGAAACATAACCAGGATTCACTCGCACAATTTTTACTGCATTCTCCTTTGAGTTGCTAGAAAAACAAATTGAGCATCTACAATCTATTCTCCCTTCCCTAAGAAAATAAAACTGATATTAGTAAAATATCTGTTTCAAATCTGTTTGACATGATAAATACCTAAAGAAACACTTAACCTGCAATAAGGTGTTTTAATGCTGTCAAATAAAACAAGACTTTGCCCATCAGGGGTGAATTGTAAACCGCATCTTTCTACATCAATCTAGGAAAGATTTAAAAAAGGTCAAAAAGTTCATCCCTGATCAGGTAAGCACCAAGTTAAGGGATCAAAAAAGTACAATAGAAATAGCTGAAGAGTTTATATATAAAACATATCAGCCAACCAAAGCTTACTTCAGAAGATGGTAATACTACAGATGTGTAACCAACAAAAGAAGGGCATCCTTTCCTTTCTTCTTCAGTAGCCACCTTGTAGATGAACAAGGTTCTGTCCCTATCTACAAGAAGACCACATGAAACACAAATGTGGATTTCATTTCCTTTTGTACCCAGCAATACTGATAAAATAGGCGAAGGATGGAAATAGTGTCCAATAAGGTTGATAATGTCCTTTAGATCACTAGTAAGCTCTACATCCCTGTAATTGTTGGCATCTGAACTACCTTGAACTTCCATTTGTACAAATAAGCTCGTGTCAAAAAAACCAGTCACCTTGTTTTGACATAATGTAGAACAGCCTTTTTCTACAATATTTTTAAGTTCAAGCCTCTCCTTGTGACAATTTTCTTGAAATCCCCTTTCAAGTGAATCAGTTGCATTGAGTAAGCAAGATGCATCCTTTGCTCTAGACACACAATTCAACTTTTGGTCTTCAATAGATTGAATAAGTGGCATGTTACTGATTTTAGGTTTGCAATTTGTAGTAGTTTTCTCCTCAGGCAATCCATAGGATTGTCCTTCAAACATGGGTGTATTACCAAAGATTTCTCTATTGCATGGTTTGTCATCAGAAGAGTGACAACTCTTTGAAACAGGTGAAGCTCCTGTCATAGCAGACTTATTAGGGGCATAATCATCTCCAGCAATTCTGCATACAATACTTTCAGAGAGAGGAGCAGTGTATTTTCTAGTTAAAGAAGCTTGTTTTGAAACTTTCTTCCTGGTATATACTTTATTATGTGTTTGATGAGAAAACTTAGCATCAGGAACCCTGGTTCCAGCCCTACTGTCCTTCACTGGTAATTTCAATGCAGTTGCGATTCCTCTCGAATTAATATCATTTGTATCCTCAACTGCAAAAACATGATTATTGCTTCAAATTGAAAATCGTAAAATCAGAACTGAAAAATAATAGAATTATCATGCAGTTCCGTTCCATGTAAACTGACTACAAGTAATTCAGTAAATTGCTTGACATATTCCAACAGGTGTGTTTCGACAATGTAAGCTCCACTCTTAGTGATCTAATGATGAAGTTAATTTTTAGTACAAGTTACAGGCTAGTAGGAAACTAGGAAGTTTTTACCGATCAGTTTATGAGACAGTTACTTGCCCTGTGAAGACTTGAAAGCAAATTTGAAAACTATAATTCCAAGGTTGGTTTAATGTCATTACCTTCAGCACAAATAAATGCATTCTTTATCATCGAATGGTTTCCAATATCTGCAGAGTTTTCTTCTAAATTCACAGAAACACCCTGAGAATCTTCAGAGAGAGCTTTCATGATCGGAGGTACACACCCTAAAACAGACTCAGATTTGGTTACATCACTCTTCAGATGTCCTTGATTTAAAGCCATGTTTACTTCCTTGTGGCAGATGGTATCTTCGTTCGCACGGATCTCACCACAATAAACTGTTGTTTCCTGCTTCGTATTGATGCTAACAAGCTGTTCCTGAATGTTGAAATGAAATGCGTCTTTATTGAAACTAATTTGATCAGCCTCCATACGTTTTGAAAACAATATAGCTTGACTAGCTACATGATCACCCCCTTGACCATCCTCAAAACTGTCAAGAATAACAGAGTTCAAGTGTTCAAGATTTGGCGCAACTAAACCATGGTTTAAACCTTGGATATGCATTCTTGTATCCTGTTCTGTACGTGCATCCTCAGTTAGGATGGTGGCTGCAGTTTTAGCAGAAAAACTTATGAGCTAGCAGCGAGAAAAAGATTAACATGAAGCTAGAAACTGAGTCCTAGATGAACATGTTCACAGAAAAGTTCAAAATTTCTAAGATACAATAGTACCAGAAGATGGAAAGTTCAACAAATGGTTAGTTTCAATGTTGTCCTCTCCAGAATTCACCACATGAGGCAATACTTTGCATGGACTTGATGCTTCTTTTTTCTTCTTTGAAGACTTCTTAAGCAAAGGAACAGCTTGAGGAAGCAAAACTGTCATCATCAACTTAGTCATTTCCTGACCGACTGAATCAAAATCACTTTTTTCAGAATCTGTATTTGAATTAGATGTGCCCATTTCTTCTTCTTGATGAGACTCAGTCACCAAGCCATGACCGACTGAATCAAAAACACTTTTTTCAGAACCTGCATTTGAATTAGATGTGCCTATTTCTTTTTCTTGATGAGACTCGGTCATCATGCCATCTGAAATTACTACATCAGCAGCAGTTAATTCTTCTTCCATACCACTAGTTATGTTCCTTGCACCCAAAGCAACATCTGTTCTGTCATCTGCAAAGATGTTGTGACTGATTGCTAAGAAGGTGAATGCTCGGAATGAAAAATTATGAACAATATAGTGTGAAACTGTAAATACTGAATATACGAATTACCTTCAAAATCCAAAGTATCAGGTGCATAAAGATGGACATCATTTATGCCCATGGAATCATTTGGAACAGATGAATCTCCAGGTCTGTCATCTGTTTTTATTGGAAAACTGAATCCTTCCAGTACAGAATCTTGTGACCTATCCAACTGTAAGAAGTTAAGAATATTTTTAATACTATAGCAAGTAATATTAATTGTAATCGCGGGATAAATACTGCATTAACTGATTAAAGAACATGAATTCACATAATTAATTTTTCCCCTAAATGGGAGAGGATGATAATTCTGAGGAAATAGCTATTAAACTCTATATCCAAATAGTAAGACTAATCTAAGAACTAAATAACTAAGTTTTGCAAGGAGATAGAGAAACATGTTTTCAACAAGATGTTCTTCGACAAGGAAAAAAACAAATGACAACAAGACATATTATCCAGTCTTACCTCTTCATATGCAATGCTAGCTACTCTACTCGACTTTGCATTTTGGGAACTAATAAACTTGCTCTTGGTTTTGTTCTCACCATGATGACCCAATAAATCAACAGATTTAAATGGAAAACTATCTTTGGCTGGAGAGTTTTTCACATCTTCCCCCACTGATTTTAAGTGCACTACTGATGCTTCTAGAATGTTGTCTTTTTCATCTTTTGAAGCATTCAGTGTTGCTGAAAACACATGTTCATCTTTCACTTTATTCCCTTTTACTAAATTTGAACGCTTAGCACCATAACTCAGGTCCTTAGATCGGGGTCGTTTAAGACCATGCCTGTCAGCCAACTTGCTCCGCATTATTTCACAGTTTGTAGTTCTCTTTTTTCTGATCTGTGGCCTGGCCAAGTATGGTAGTAAATCAGGAGCAGTATAGAGAGTTGAGCTTCCATTGTCATTTTCCATTCTAGAAGCATCATTGCAGAAGCTGGAAGATAATAAACACCTTTCTGCTGTTCCATTGACAGTTGCCACCAATTCCCGCAGCAACCTTTGAACAAATGGATTTTTGAATCCAAAAAACTGCATGTTAAAATGCAAATAAAAACTCAGTGGAATTATCTATGTTTTTTCAGAAAATAAGTTTTCTGACATTGAGCGAGTCAAAACAGTGCAGCATTAAGTGGTCCAAAGAAGCACCGCAAATAACAAAATATGTTTATGTATGTACATAATAGGCATCAACATCTGTAAAATAATTCCGCATTGCACCTTTATTGCATAGGTTGCAAAGAATATAACAACCTGAGCAGCCCAGACAAAAATCTATCAAAGAGAAAATATCAACTCAAATGCTCCACATCTCCATCCAAGAATCTCTGAGCTTAATATTTAAAGTAAATTCGTAAAGATAAAATAAAAAAACAGTAACTTTGTGGATATCCACTTTTTAAACACTATTATCGCTGTGGCTAAATTTAGTTGCCTCCACAAGAGCCCTAGATCATCATGTTCTGTTTTGGATATTATTAACAAATAAAATGATTTAACAGGAGAGTATTAAAATTTTGGCAATCAATTAGAAAACAAGCAAAGGCAGAGATTAATTGTCACATTGATGGAAAATGCTCCCCAGATACAAGACACGGTAACAAAATAAAAACAAAAGGACAATATCATCAAAATCAAAAAGGTACATACTAAACTTCTTAATAAAAATGTCATTAGCAAAAAGAAGAAAATGAAGTTCAGACAAGTAGTAAGCACCAAGATGTACCTCCACACCGTCCATCTTGCATGAGAATCTCTTTCCATGCCATATCTTCAAATGTGGGCAACCTATCTTCTGAAACTTCTCCCATGCAATGTCAGGAGTTTGTCCAGAACAAGATTGTCCATCACAAGAGACCTGCATGCAAATAGAGGCACACTTGTACTTAATTAACTCAATTAAAAAAGTGAAAATGGAAAACAAAGATACAAGTGTTAGGTACAACCTCCATGCCTGCTTACTCACCACAAACAAAGGCCCCTTAGGACCTTCACGAATTTCTGTCTTGTAAGTGCTTCCGTTGTGAACCCTAACAGCTTCATATCCAACAGGATAAGGATATCGATCTTTACCCTACAGATTAACAAGATTAAATCCACTCAAATGCAGCACTAGTTTATACCAATTTAATCAAATTTCAAGCTGTTAATTCAAAAATGATTTATTTTTTAATTGATGAAAATTATTGGATCTAAGATTCAGAATTCCTATATTTCATTTACAAATCCACACACTAATTACATATGATTATCACTACTACTATTACAGACATCGGCAATTGATCAGGGTTCACTAGTTTTCGTTTAAGTTATTTGGCATGGTAATCAATTCCACAGAAAATCAATAAATAAAAAAGGATAAATAAATCAAGGACACATGAAAACGTAAACTAAATTGCGATTGAAAAGGCAAACGAACCCTAGAGGAGCTCCAATACTTCTTCTCCCAAATGCCTCTGTATAGAGATCCGATGGAGACGATCTCCAAATCGTCGGATTTCGCTGCCACTTCTCCTTTGGTTTTCGGCATTCAAAGAAAATAGTGGAAAGCAAGCAAGATTCCCAAAAAAAACGATTTGTTTTCAATAGGGGAGCAACGAGTATTTTCAAGCTAGACATAGAGATGGCTTAAAATGGCGGGAATTGAAATCTCGAAATCCGTTGTTTCCCTCGACTCTATAAAAAAATTTGGATAAAAACAAAGTTGACGTGGATTGGACCCGGGTCACAGGCGGGAATACTTACCACTATACTACGACTAGGTGAAGGATGGTCGCTATTCCTAATATTTATTTAAATTTTGGTTACTTAGGAACAAAAAATCTTGAAATAAATAAAAAAAGAGATTTCGCCGTTGCCGGGGATCGAACCCGGGTCACCCGCGTGACAGGCGGGAATACCCACCACTATACTACAACGACTTGATAAAAAAAATATATCAATTTATCATTTTATTAATAATAAATTCAAACTGTCACTTATAAAAAAACTATGATTTTGAATTATCGATTTACGTTAACAAAAAAAAGTATATGAATAGTTTCAAGTATCGACTGCTGAGAAAGAAGAGTGAAATTGAGTGAGGTATGATTCAAATGATTCATATCTAGTCATTTTCTGCAAACAACCAAAGCATTAGAAAATCACTATTATGGCACAATCTAAGCGTGCAATAGAAATGGAGAGTTAATGATTCTTTGCACATCAATCCATGAATGAAATGGCTAGCTTTTAAAGAAAGCAAAGACAGGCAAATAGTCAAAACTTCCTTAAATCGCTCTTCTGCTAGGAACTGATGAAGTATATCGAAATTCTTTCATTTTTGTAAGATCCCATTGAACTTTAATTTCTCATTTCTTCTTCCATTCAAGATCTCTCTCTCTAGCTTTGTAGCTTTTTGTATGTGTGACTGCATAAGGAGGTGGGGTCCTGAAAGTAGAGCTTGAGGAAGAATAAAACGACATCGTATTGGACGTGTACAAGCTTCGATAATGGCTGAAACTCATCCTCCTCCTACCACCTCCAGGGCTTTCTTCTTCGCCTTTCTTGGACTTTCTACTGGATTTCGGGTTGTTCTTTTTAGAAGCCGTTTGATTAAAAAGTGAGTTGAGGAAGGTGGCGAGCTGCCACATGATGAGCTCGGTTGCTTGTGTTTCCAAGCTGATCCGAACACATTTGTAATAAATTTCTCAAACTATTAGATATCATATACTATCTATTACAGGATTAATACAATACCAGATAATTAGCATCAGCTCAATAAATATGGTACTATTGGATTTTACGCAACGAAGTCCTTTCTATTAATCTGCTTGATTACCATAAAACATTCAGAAAAGCCACACAAACATAACAGAAAACACAAAAAAAAAACATAGAAAATGACTCATTATAGCATTTTACACAGTAATGTCATGATCTTCTTCATCCACTCTTGCGCAGACCACGAAAATAGCTAGCGGGATCATGTTCGAAGTCATCCCTGAAAATACGATAGCTCCTCCCGGGCGCTTTCATTGTTTTCTTGCTGCGGAAACCCAGAAAGACAACACCGCAAACAACCAGACCGACAGCCAGAGCCGCAACCGCAATATCTGCCGCCATGAGCTCACGGTTCGAAACAGTACAGCACAGTAGATCACCATTTTCTGTTCCTTCACCATCGTCATCATCATTGCCGCGCCTCATATTCTTGCTCTCGATGGCACCCATTTTTTAATCCCTACTCCATCGGAGATGGATTAGAGCTGCTTAAATAGTGCTTGGGACAGATCAATCGTACGTAGCCAAGCTTCATTAATTGTTGTCAGGCTCTTGGAATGGGGTGGCATTCATTAGTTCACTGCTCAAGAATCTTCCTTTAACATTTGTTAGACGCGCAGAAGCCTAAAAGACTCGAAACCAGAACGCCTCCCCATCTATACCGCAATTGCTCTTCTCTTTTTTACGTAATTAGCCATTAATATCCGAATATATCAGACGCTAACAGTACCCTTCACCAATCCTAGTTTTCAGATAAGAAAACTGATACAGCTTCTGCAACAAAAGCTGGATGTTTTGAATGATTTAAACGGCCATTAAAATTTCAAGATCGATGTTAAAGCACAATAACCCATTTCAACCCTTTGTTTTTCTCCTTTATAATGTATATTAAATCCATTGTTCTTTAGAATACTTATCTGGGGAACTGAATAAAGCATACCCGTTCATAATCGTATTATGGGTATTAAGGAATCCAGTTGGAGATTCCTGTTACACTGGTTAAATGTCTTCAGGGTTGCCTTTAACTTTCAGTATGGTCTGGCTAATGGTAATAACTTGTCTGATGGGAATCTATGGTCTTAACATCAACTGGATCGGGAACATGGAATGTGTTAACAGCATAGTATGCTTTCGTTGATACTTCGGCTTGGGTGACGGTCAGGGCTGTTCTTGCGGAAGATACGGGTTACACATCAGATAGCAATCCGATTGTCTGTCGTGCAGAGTTATAGCTTCAAACCCTGGATGGGAGGACAAGTTGATAGGAAATGTTAGTGTGATTATCAGCATCTGTATTAAATTTGTTAGTATATGGGAATACTATGTAGGGCCGTAAACAAACTGAAAGTTCAGAGTGAAACGTTCGTGAATCATTCGGTGAAAAAGTTCGTTTATTTATTAAATGAACAAACATGAACACGAACAAAAGGCTCGTTCATTTATTTATATTCGTGAACATTCTGTAATCTGTTTGTTTATGTTCGTTTAAATTTATTTACGTATATCTAAATGTGAGCATTATATAAGTAAGTTGAGTCAAAAAATTTTTAGTTACTCGACTTAACGAATCAAACCAAAACAAAATTGGTTAATCAGTTAAATTTTAGGTTTTATTTAATAATTAAGAGTTTTTTTTTAATTTTAATTATCGATTAATTCGGTTTAAAATCATTTCATTAATTGAATTAATTAAATTAATCTAAAATCTTAAATATTTAGCATATTATATATATTATTTTGTTCGTTCGTTTATATTTGTTTAGTTATGTTCGTTTACATTCGTTTATTTATATTCGTTTACGTTCATTTATTTTGGTTCGTTTATATTTTTTATGTTCACTTATCATTTAAACAAACACGAATAAAACTACAATCCTTTTAAGAACATAAAAAATTGTATTCGTTTATATTCGTGTTCATTCTTTGGTAGGAGTCCTGCGAGAAGTAAAAGAAAGAAACGACAGAGAAAGCGAAGATTCAAAATCCATCAGATCCAAAAAAATGGAAGACTTTTGGAAACGAGCGAAATCCTTCGCGGAAGAAGCGGCTAAGAAATCACAGTCCCTAACGGTTCCGAACAAAATCGCCGATCTCGTCGCCGAAACCGCCAAGAAGTCGAAGGAACTTGCTGCGGAAGCCACCAAGAAAGCCGATGAGCTCAAAACCGCCGCTCTCAAGCAAGCTGATCAAATCCAAGTCCAAGGCATTTCCAAGGCTATTTCCGATTTTATCCCTCCTCAACTCTCCAACCTCTCCATTTCATCTCCCGCCTCCACTTCTTCCGATCCTCCACCTATCTCCGATTCGGAGCTCCAGAAGTTCGGAATCACAGATGATTTGAGAGATTTTGTCAAAGGCTTCACTCCGAGTACTTTCCAGAACTTCCCTTCCCCTATACAAGGTAAATTTTCCGTTTGGTTTCATTTTTTTTTTCTTCTTAAAGATAAAGTTGTCTGAATGTTTTAGATTTCCTCGTAGATGAATCAGAACAATCCGATGTGACTACTAAGGGGTCCAATGTACGGAAGGATCTGAGTGAATGGCAAGAGAGGCATGCGACACTTGTTCTTACTACTGTGAAGGTAAGAGGATAGTACATTTCATTGTAGATTTTGTAACTCTAAGGCTGCGTTTAAGGTTGCTAATTGCTGAATTTGGTATTGAGATGAACTTTTCTTTTGGTCAATTTTTTTATCATTGTAATTTTCAATTGCTAAGGAAGTACCAAACTAGACCCAAGTTTACTAGGAATTGCAGTAAGCGTTTCAGATTTTATACTTCTAATATTTGATTTATGTGAAACGTATTATTCTTATGCAGGAAATCAAGACATTGAGATATGAATTGTGTCCGCGTTCAATGAAAGAAAGAAATTTTTGGAGGATATATTTCACTCTTGTTAGCACCCATGTTGCTCAGTAAGTTTAAAATTATTGTTATTGTGATGATGATGATGATAATTTAGTGTTAGAGATCTGATTCTAATTATGATTTAAACTATTTACTTGTATCAGTTATGAGAGGCAGTACATGGAGGAAATTAAACAGAGAGAAGTGGAGGGGGCAAAAGAGGATAAACCAATGGAAAAATCTGTTGTGAAGGAAGAACCAGAAAGTAGTTTGAAAACTAAAACATCAAGCGCATCTGCCGAGCAGGATTTGGATTCATTTCTGTTGGGAGATTTTGATAGTGATGGTGGTGGTGGTATGTTCATTGGAATTCTTTCTATGGTTGCTGATTTGTGATATCTTCATATGTTTCTCTACTGCTGCAGATTCAACATATATTGAATTGCTTGCTCTTGAAACAACTTAACGGTTTTAACTTTTTATGTTGATGACATCATTTTGAAATTCTATGTCGAAAATATTGTTTATTCTTAGTATAGAAGCCTGATCATGTATTTGATATGTAGCCAAACTTTCTTTGGCTGATTTAATGTCACTTGCATATATTGGCAGAGGTGTTTTTATCAATGTTAAGACATGCCTATGTTACTCGGTTTCGGGTGTGAATGTAGATTCATGTATAAATCCGACATGGGTATGTTCAATCTTTTTATAGTGTTTCCAAGTATTTTGATGATCTTCGAGGGTAATATTCATTTACCCATGTTGAAATGTGTTTTGGACACGAACACCTCATGAAAAATGAAGAGTTGGAGACAAGCTGGGAGCCTGAGCTCGGTAAAACATAAATGAGACGATTATTGCAACAATATGTTAAGCTGCTTTGTTCATAGAAAACAATTTAATAATGAATGAGACTCCTATGTTATATATATTCTTCTTTATCGATGTTTTCTTATATCATGTTTTACTGTAAGTCTCTAATTTATCTGCATGCCTTTCAGATGACGCAGATGGTGATGGTGATGCAGGTGAGAGCTTGGACGATGATTTTGACAAGATTGAAAATTCTGTAAGCCTGAACAACTTTCGACTCTCTCTCATTAATATACTGGAACTATTAATAGTGTTGTCTGTTGCATCCTTTGATCTGCATCTTGTAACATGTTCCAGTTTTGCCTCAACAATGTTCGTGCTAAGATTCTTCGGTTTTAAAATTGGTTGTAACATGTGATTAAATCTCCATGGTAACTTGTAGGATGTTGAAGATGACAAGAATGTTGCAGGAACAAAAACTTAGAGTTGCACTATGTGAACACATTGGACTGGAAGTCCTAACATAGCCTGCCGTGGTGAGCAAAAAAGAGTCAGGTAGTATTGTTTTGTCTTGCATATTTGCTGACTGCACAGAGAGATTATGATTTGGGATTTTGTTTATTTATTTAACACAACTACACAAGAAACAATTCCAGGTTCGGGTATATATGTTTTGCCAGGGAATGAGTTCAAGGGGAGGCTAGAACATCATCACATGCCTTGTACATAGAACTACTATTATTCTTATTGTTCTTTTTAATTCCTCTGGTTCTTTTTTTAAAAAGATATTAAAGTTTACTTAAAATTTATTTTGGTATAAATTATTTTAATTTGGTTATGGTTCACAATATATTTAAAAATATTATATATAATAGATTAAATTATTTAATCAATTTTGCTTAAAATTGTGAATTATAACTGAATTAAAATAATTTATTTTAAAAAAATTGTACTACAATTGGGTGCAATTAATCTTTAAAAAATTATTTTGGTCAATGGTTTATTTTAAATTACTCAGTTCTTGATCTTATGTTTTATCAATTAAATTAGGTAGTTGAAGTATTTTTATTGGAGTAATAAATTGTTAACTTTGAATATTAAAATATGAAATATGGTAATATGATAAATATAATAAAAAAGTGAAAATTATATTTCTTATTTTCTAAGGATTAAACGAATTTTTTTAATTTGTATAACCATATCAATAATTTATTTTTTACGGTATGTTTTTTATTAAACTTATCAACTAAAATATAAGTGAAAAAAAGGCTGAGTGATAATTATTGTAGTTAAAAAAAATAAATTTTAACGATATTTTTAATAAAATATAACAGTAGAGATCACATCGAATGTAAATTAAGAGGAATGTAAATTAAGAGTTGAGTGATTCTATCGAATGTAAATTAAAAATTGAATAGTCTTATCGAATGTTTTAAAAGCAAAAATAACTAAAATATCTATTCTAAAAGTTGAGTGACCATTTAATAAATATTGATGGTCACTTAATAAATATTGATTTCGATCAACTAAACTTTCGAAACCACTATTTTACCTTTTTTTACAATATTATAATATATCATGATTATATTTTTAGTATATATGTTAAATCAATATTAAAGTTATAAACGTGTAATATTTATTATGAGTTAAGATCTATTGACACATTATAAAACTGAATAATTATATATACTAGATTATTGATTAATGAAAATTGATAAAAAAAATTGCAAGAAAAAAAATAAAACAGGTATATTTTATTAAATAAAAATATTTGAATTTGAATTTTTTAAATATGATTTTTTTAATTTTACTGAAATCACTTATCACTCGTTAAATAAGTGTTGGGCCGAATCGATCTATTAACCCATGGGATAATTAGCATCATAAGCATATAATTAGGCATTTTTTAAAGGTCCTGAACTGAAGTATCGGGTTAACCCAAATACTAAACGGGTGGGTTATGAAGCCCGAATTAGGATATTTATATCACATACAAAGAAAACGTAGGTTTTTAGGAGGGTTTAGAGGCGGCTCTCTCCAAGAACGGAAATACCATTCCCCGTATCTTGATCTTCTAAGATCTCATCTCATTCATTCTTCTCTTTCCTTCCTTCCTCCCTCCAACCCTCTCAAATTTTCCTACTCATTTCATACTTTTTTGTTAAAGAAAGGGGAAAGTCCGCTTTGATTTGGAGGGATTTGTTGTATACGAGAACAAGCATAGCTCAAGCATGTGGAGAAGCTTAGTTAAACAAGCTTCCAACAACGCACAGAAGTTTAAAGGTTTCCCAGAATCGTATACTTCATCGCTTTCTTCATGTCCTTCTACAGGGTCTTGCCAGGGTCCTGTTTTGATCAATGAATTCAGACCTTCCAAGGCCATGAGCGGTGGTTTTTATAGGTCCCCGGTTATGGGTTTTCGAGGAAATGGTGTGTTCTCTTCGCGAAAGGATGGTTTGGGTAGATTCAGTTTCTCTCAATCGTGTAACCCTTTAAGTTCTTGGAATTTCTGGAGTTTGAAAAGGTATGCAAGTGCTGCTGAGGCTATTGTTTCTAATGAAGAGGAACTTTCGGATTCTGAAGAAATCAATGAATTGGTGGAGGCAATAGTCAAAGAAGAGAAGGGTCAGTGTTTTTCGAAGCAGACAAAAACGACGGTGGGAGTAATGGGGGTGGCGAAGTACAATACATTGAAGAGGAGACAGATAAAGATTGAGACGGAGGCTTGGGAAGAGGCGGCTAAAGAGTATCAAGAATTACTAGCGGATATGTGTGAGCAAAAGCTTGCTCCGAATTTGCCGTATGTTAAGTCATTGTTTCTCGGTTGGTTCGAGCCTTTGAGAGATGCTATTGCTGCTGAGCAAGAGGTGTGCAAGGTGAATTTGAAGTTAAGCCATGCTGCTTATTTCAATCAATTGTCGGCCGATATGATGGCCGTTGTTACTATGCACAAATTAATGGGGTTGTTGATGACTAGTACTGGCGGAACTGGAGGCATTAGGGTCGTCCAAGCTGCTTGTCAGATTGGTGAAGCCATTGAACATGAGGTGAGGAGATAATAATAATAATAATTGTTGAAGAAAATTATGAGTTTTTTTTTTGAAATTTATTAAATGATTTATATATATAATTGTAGCTGGAGTTTTTCTTTCATAGGAAAGAAAAATGTACATTGGATTGTTTTCCCTTTAAGGTTTTTTATTAATAGAATTGATTTTTGTTAAAGAAAGTAGGAGATGGAAATAAATTGAGGTTGACGTTTTAACCTTCTGTTTTTTACTGAATGACACAAGATAGAGGTTTTTATTTAGGATTTATTTCCTAGATCTGTGCCTTATTCTCTAGGAGCATTTTGCTATTTCTTGATGAGAACTTGTTTATGGCTGTTTCCCTTGTGGATCAGGCCAGGATACAGAAGTTCTTAGAGAATACTAAGAAAAAGAACACAGCAGACAAAAAACTTAGCAGTGAATCTGAACGTGAGACCAATGAACAAGAGAAACCGACCAAAAACCAGGAAAGGCTGAGGAAAAAGGTGACTCAATTGATGAAAAAGCAAAAGGTGCATCAGGTAAGGGAAATGGTGAAAGGGTATGATAGTTCAAAGCCTTGGGGTCAGGAGGCACATGTTAAGGTATGTGATTTTTTCTGCTGAAAAAAAAATCTGTTGATGCCCTTGTAGTGTTCATAATCTTATACCATGGTTTTGCCCATTTTAGGTTGGCTGCCGTCTGATTCAGTTATTGATGGAAAATGCGTACATACAACCACCGGTTGATCAGTTAGGGGATACCCCACCTGATATTCGCCCTGCATTTGTACATGTTCTAAAAACTGTTAGCAAAGATGGGAAGTAAGTACATCAATATTGATCTGCTTTCTCTCACTTTTGACTTCTTCCTCATTCATTCATTCATTCATAACTTACAATAGATTACTTACTTTTTTTTTATATCCTTCTCCAGCAAAGGCAGTAGAAGATATGGTGTCATTGAATGTGATCCATTAGTTCGCAAAGGACTTGAGAAAACTGTAAGTTGTCTCCAACAAATGCACTTAACAACCAGTTTATTCATAAACAACATCCCCTTGAATAAATTTCTGTTCTTGAAAGTATTTGTATCTGGATGAACTAATATATATGCTTGTGCAACCAGGCTAAACACATGGTCATCCCTTACATGCCAATGCTAGTACCTCCTCAAAACTGGACAGGGTATGTACTCAAGGTTCTATCTTTGTACAGTTTATCTCCTCTTCCATTGTTTTCCCTCAATCATTCAGATATATCAACTTCATTCAAACTTATTCCAGCTTATGTAAATATCTTCATATCTTAGCCTGGAAGAGCTATATATATTTTCACTTGTTTAGTTTGTATTCACTCACTGATAAATTCTGTGATATTTTGGCAGGTATGACCGAGGTGCATATTTGTTTTTACCATCATATGTCATGCGCACACATGGAGCTAAACAACAGCGTGAAACTGTTAAAAGAACTCCAAGGCAACAATTAGAGCCTGTTTTTGAGGTTTGAAAACCTTGAGATTTATATCTCTATTTTGTCACTTTTAAATGTCACCAATTCATTATGTATATTTTTTCTTTTAAAATGAGTATAGATTTTGATAAATTCTTGCCATTGATGATTTTATATCACTGTTCAATATATCCTCTTGTTACAGTGATTCTTTTTGTCCCTCATGCATCAGGCCCTGGATACACTAGGGAATACCAAATGGAGGATAAACAAAAGGGTTCTCGGTGTAGTGGACAGATTATGGACTAATGGAGGCTGTATCGCAGACTTAGTTGACCGTGAAGATGTGGGTACATATAAAATAAGTAGAATTTGATTTCTTCTGCTAGTTTATGATCTTTTCTATTCAAGTTAATGATCTTCTATCACCCTTTATTTTAAATTTTTAATAGGTTCCTCTGCCTGAGGAGCCTGATACTGAAGAAGAAGCAGAAATTCGAAAATGGAAGTGGAAGGTAAAAGCTGTTAAAAAGGAGAACAATGAAAGGCATTCACAGCGGTGTGATATTGAACTTAAACTGGCTGTAAGAAGCTACCTTAATCAGTGACATCTTCTTTGTGTCATATTGTGTTCTGATATATAGATGTTTAACATTACTTTCTGATGGAGATAGGTGGCTCGAAAGATGAAAGATGAGGCAGGCTTCTACTACCCACACAATGTTGATTTTCGAGGCCGAGCCTACCCTATGCATCCATATCTAAATCATCTTGGCTCTGATCTATGTCGAGGTGTGTTGGAGTTTGCTGAGGGACGCCCCCTTGGGAAGTCAGGTTTACGCTGGCTGAAGATTCATTTGGCAAATTTATATGCCGGAGGAGTGGATAAGTTGTCCTACGAGGGTCGAATGGAATTTACCGAGAATCATTTGGACGATATCTTTGATTCAGCAGACAGACCTCTTGAAGGGAAGCGCTGGTGGTTGAATGCAGAGGACCCTTTCCAATGCTTGGCAGCATGTATTAATCTCTCTGAAGCTTTAAGAAGCTCTGCTCCAGAGACTACCATTTCACACATGCCTGTCCACCAGGTATTTTCTCCCTAGAAAAATTGAAAAAAGTAGATACTGGATTTCCTATTTATCTGTTATCTCTTTGGATTATTAGTCAAATATTTCCTGTGTTTGCATGGATTTATACACAAACACCTGTGTCTGCAATCCTACTGTATAGAGTTGTGAGGTTTTCTTGTTTTGAGGATGAAATAACCTATGCTGGGATTATTATCAGTGTTAGAAAATGAAACTGTTTGCTCATGCAATTGTTAGAAACTTCTATACCTGTAACTGCTTGAATTATGCTGTGTTTTATGTGATGATATTGGGAATTGCCATTATAGCCTTTTTTTGTGGTGTTGACGGTCATTTTGTTGAACTCTGTTTTGAGTGTTTCGTTGTATTTCAGTTGTCTGAATCATAATATTGGGTTTTTATGTCATGATCTTCTGCAAGGATGGTTCTTGCAATGGTTTACAACACTATGCTGCCCTGGGAAGGGATAAGGTAATGCACTTCTCTCCTCTTCATATTTCATATGATTTTTTTATCCAGCCTTACCAAATTAGGATGCCTCAAGTTGTTCTCCTTTTAATGAACGCAGAAAGCATTAGCTCTTGACTCGTTTAATAATACAATCATGCCCTTAATTCTATTGTTAATTAGACTTTGAATAAAGAGCTGATCTAGATTTAGTCATCTAGGATATTGGCTTTATTGGGAAAGAGTTTTGAAGGATATATAGGGATTGAGGGGAGAAAGTGTTCCAAGTTGAATCACATCCATACATGTCACATATTGATTCTCGGATGTCTCTTTCTTAATATCAGGGTATCTCCTCTCTCACACATTTTTTGGATTGTGTTCTTTACACATAACAAGTGAAAACTCACTAAAATTTGTTTAATTACGGTAGTATGCATTTCTCCATATGAACTGAATGTGCAATGTGCATATACAGTTGATGAAATATTTAAATGGTTTAGAGTAATATTGCTTAAATATGCACAGGTAACTTCTTTTTCTGTTCTTTGGTATATTAATTAAACTGCTTTGGATTTCAGTTGGGAGCAGCTGCAGTGAATCTTGTTGCTGGAGACAAACCGGCTGATGTCTATTCAGGAATTGCTGCCAGGTAATTCAACTTCCTTCCTCTAGTTCTCTCCTTATTCTGAGAAGGATGCTTTATACTTTTGCTTTAAGCCGTGTTTATTGACATTTGAGTGCAAAGGCAGATTCCATTGCTGGCAACTTAGAGGAATGCTCATTATGCATTTGTAAGAGTTGTATCATGAATTAATGGATCCATATTTTTTGGTCATCAATCTGATCCAACTAAGGGTGTGTTGCTGATTTTGCTTGCTTGATAAATGTTTTTACCAGGTTTCTGCAACACATAAGAATTTCTATAGAAATCTGCTTGGAATGTTGAGATTACGAAAAACAGTATTCTCTAATTGACCTATCTAAATCAACTTGCTGTTCTGGTGTAGGGTTCTTGATATTATGAAGAGAGATGCACAGGAAGACCCTGCAACAAATCCTAATGCTTTACATGCACGACTTTTAATCAATCAGGTTTCTTTCATTTCCTTCTGTTGAACAACAAGAGGAACATAATAATCTGCGAAATGGGGGGGGGGGTCTCCAATTCTCTAATTTGTATTTTTGGCCAATTGAAATTGGATTGCATATACTTGGTTGGTTGGTTCTGGATGCGAGGAGTTTCATAGCTCACACTTATGTCCATCTTATCACTGATATTTTACCTTCACTGTTTCGGATCTCTAGGTTGACCGCAAGCTTGTGAAGCAGACTGTTATGACTTCTGTGTACGGTGTTACTTATATTGGTGCACGTGACCAGATCAAGAGAAGGTTGAAGGAGCGATGCACAATTGCAGATGAGACTCAGCTCTTTGTTGCATCTTGCTACGCAGCAAGAGTGAGGACTTTTCTTGTTTGCACATTCTTATATCAATTCGGGTTGAGGATTATCGTAATCATTTTTTTCTATGTTCAGACCACCTTGACTGCACTGGGAGAGATGTTTCAAGCTGCAAGAAGTATCATGGGTTGGCTTGGTGAATGTGCAAAGGTCAATCATTTATCGATTTGACGATTTCTTTTGGTATTTATGTGACTGTGAGTGCTGCTAATGAGTTCTGGTTCTGATGTTGGCAATCGTCTCTTCTGCAAGCAGATTTATGAATGTCTCCTATGGGCAAGAATGCCAGAAAAGTAGTGAATAAATGAATAGAAAGAAATGTTCATTAGTTTGACTACAATTGGAATGCATTTTAGGGAAATCTTGAAAATATTTATATTGGCTACAATTCGTGAAAGCTTCTGGTGAAATTAGTTAATTGGTGGCTCCCTACTAATATGTTTATATGGCATCCTTTTCACATGCATACTTCTAGGAGTTAAGGTGGTGTGAGAGTTTTTTTTTTTTGTTATACATTTAGCATTCTGTCGTATTTTTATTTTCCAATAAATTTTCTAGCATACTTCTTGATGCTGACAGGCTTAATATGAACAGGTTATAGCTTCCGAGAATCAGCCAGTTCGTTGGGTCACTCCGCTTGGTCTCCCAGTTGTACAACCTTACCGGCAATTAGGACGGCATCTTGTAATTGTCTTAAACATTTATGGAACTTTAAAGTTGGACAGTATTACTATGCAAAGACGAAAGAAGCTTTACAAACATTCTAATGTGATTTTTAATGCAGATAAAAACTTCCCTTCAGGTGTTGACTCTACAACGAGAAACTGACAAGGTAATTTTCTCTTTATCTGTGCCCTTACAGTTGCCGATTGAAGAAAATAATGCAAAATATAGCATGATTCATCTATTGTTTGCATGAAATGAAATAATACTTACTTTCAAGTCTGTTAAAACTTAAAACCATGATTATAGGTCATGGTTAAGAGGCAGAGAACTGCATTTCCTCCAAATTTTGTTCACTCTCTGGATGGCTCCCATATGATGATGACTGCTGTTGCCTGTAAAAAGGCAGGCTTGAATTTTGCAGGTATGTAGTAATTTTTTTCATGTAGTGACTTTTAGTTCTTGCATCCATTCACATCTGTCTATACGAGGAAGTCTAAATTCAATGCTGATGTCGTCACAGGGGTCCATGATTCATACTGGACACATGCATGCGACGTTGATGACATGAACAGGATACTAAGAGAAAAGTTCGTTGAACTCTACGAGGCACCAATATTAGAAAATGTAATGTATCTCCGACTCTAGGCTCTATATTCTAATCTGTGTATTGTTGCGATCAAATTCATAATAATCTTTATTAATATTTGAAAGACATTTTTCAACTAGAAATAGGTGATAGCTTTATATGTTCTATTCCATGCCTTTTCTTGAAGTTCCATTAGGATGATGATTTCATGTTAACACAGTATTATGGGAAAGGTAATCTAGAAACAGCAAATTGAGATACCCTAGCGTTCGGATGATGTTGAATATCACAATCTAGTTATATATTTGTGTATATAACATGAAGAATCTTGTGTATCCGAGTGTCATTGTAATTATCATATATACAACAAATTTCGGTGCATTTGTTTGTTGTGTTTGTTGGTTCATGCTTTCTGCTGGTTGAAAAATGATGGTTTAATTTGTTCTTACAGTTGTTGGAAAGCTTTCAGAAGTCTTTCCCTTCATTAAACTTTCCGCCATTACCCGAGCGAGGAGACTTTGATCTTCGAGAAGTTCTGGAATCCCCCTATTTCTTCAACTAGCCTGATCTAGACACAGCTATACGTTATCGACCAACACGGGAGGTCAATTCAAAGGCAACGCTCCATTTGCCACCAAATTATAAGGGGGTAAGGTCTGAATTGAATATCCCAAACTGTAGGTACTTTTGTACATATGTTATACAAAAATAATCAAATTGTCTGGAGAATGGAGAATACCTTCAAATTTATTGCCCCATGATTGGAGTTGGGGCGTTGGTCACTTGGTCCACAATATTTTAAAGGATTCAAAGAAATAAACAGCAAAGAACAGATCCGCCGGTCTTGAAACTAGGCCGACTCGGATTAAGCTATACAGAACTGGTTGAGGAAGTGGTCTACCAACAACGGAAACTTCAATCGAGCATCTGGATCATCGGTATTTTATTCTTTTCCCCCCAATTATTACAGCAACAGAGAAAAGAAGCCATGTAAGCAGTTCTTTCCATTGATCACCAGGCTCATTCAAGTTATAAACAGGGGGGTTTGGTGTGTCATGTTGTGTGTTCTTTGCCCTGTTGTATATTTCTGGAAATGTAGAAGCTTGGAATGTTTCCCTGTAGTAAAAAAGAGGGTTCAAATTAATTGATTTATTTGTTAAGACCATGAACTGAACTCACAGGTTTTAGTCGTTAGAACCCTAAATTTTAATCATTAATCATTTCAATCATGTTTTTTTGACATATTTGTGACTGTCGATATCAGCCTTGGGTCGATATAATCATGTTTGGTTGAACGTCCCTCAAATGTCGATATGAAACTATTTAATGCCATTTATTAAACTGTTGATCAACCCATGCTTTGTTATTAGAATTGTTCAACAAATACAGTGGTGGATTAGAATGTTTTTTAATTCGTAAAAATTAAGAAAATTAAAGTTAAATATGTACCATGGGACAGGTTTATCCAAATGAGGTATTTTAATACAAAATTTATGTTAAAAATTTTACACAATCTTTTCTTAATATTTAAAATTTAACTATAACATCCTAATTGTATAATCTAAACTTTAACATTAACTAAAATCTTACTAATTAAACTTTTAAATTCTATTATATTAAACCCTAACTTAACAAGCTCATAAAATTAAAAGTCTATTAAAGTTTTTTCTCTTCTCTGTATGAAGAAGTAAAGAAGATGTAACATTTCAACCACTACTTCATCCCAATGTCTAATTGACAAGAATTCAAGGTTAGCCTTGTATCCTCATGATAAGTCTTCAAGCCAATGGAATTCAAGGTTAGTCTTGTATACCCATGATAAGTTTCCAAGTCAATAGGAAATTGGACCAAATCAAATTACAAATTTACAAGGTAGCAAACCCTATAGGTCAAAAAATGATAAGGAGTAAGGATACGTGTACTTTATATTGGGTTTAGTTTTAAATATATATTCATATTTCACACTTTTCTTAAATTCAGATGATATAATACTTAAAAATAAGAATACATACATATATACACATAAGAACGAAGTCAACATTTAAGGTTGAAGATAAAACATAAGTGTTTGAAAGTAAGAATTAATTCATAAATAAATATTTTTTTTAAATAAATAGTGAGACAAAAGTAAAAACATCATTTTTTTGAAGACGGAGAGCAATTGTCCCTCTCTACCGCTGCATATTTCGGTATCTGTACTCACTTCAACGCCTCAACAATAATATCTGGTCGTATAGCTGACTGCTCTGCAGTCTTGCAGAGTTCAAAATCTTCCATTCTTTGGTCAAATAAAAAGGGGTCTTGCTTCATCATATATTCATATGCATGACGTGTAGATACATGCATGATGCATTCATACACTATGTATTATAAATACATATTTGACTTTTCATGTCAAGAAAGTAGAAATTGATCATAATGATGGAATGATATATTATACAATGAATCACCATGGAGAAAAGACTAATTGACTGAGTTTTCTTCATTTCCAACTCAAAATCACCTGGCTCTGCAAGTTTGCTTAACAAGAGGAAGATCCTTGGAGGTTCGAGCTCTGCTTTCATGTCGGTACGAGCTTTAATATTGTAGTTTGATCATTCATACAGTAAATGTTTAGTTTCACATCCCCTAACTGGAACTCAAACATTTGGGACAACTCCGAGCCTATGTTGATCCGACTTTTCATTATTCGTTCTTACATAATTCATGTCTGATATTGATGTCCAACCCTTTTTATTTCTTCAGATAGACAACACTTCCCCTAGTGTTTTCGAATCCTTGTTGGCAGATATTTCATCTGTCATAGAATCTGTAGAATGTATAGAAGCTGAGCAAGGGATATTTGTCGAATTCGGATGCTATCTTTATCGAGTTTTTCCTGCAATAATGGAGTTGCAGTATGCAGAGAATCCTCCCAAAAATAAAAAAGAGATTCTACAGTCTCTTTTCACTAATGTCAATTTGGCTAAAGATCTTGTTGGAGAGTGCCATAAAAAGAACCATGTGGTCTCGGGTACTGAACTTGTGAAGATCATAGCTCAGCTAGAAGGGGTGATCAAAGACATAGGTGAATGTTTGTGCTTGATACCATCCGGGACATTCGGGAGTGCAAGGCATGCCGAAAGTGCGGTCCGGTCTCTTTCGGATGAATTGCAGAATGTGCACTTTGAACTCAAGCAACCTTTGGAATCAAAAATGTCTTTTGCAATGCCGAAAGAATCCGATCTTTACCCTGTCGATGTTGATGAATCGGTATCTACAGAGAGTTCTGAAGTTTTAAGTATGCCTCACTTGATTGATTTCCTTAAGGTTACAAATCAGAGAAGCCAATTGCAACATGAGAACAAGGACAAGTCTATGTCAGCATTGTCACATGTAGTTAACTATATCGAACCGCTATACGACACATTCTTCTGTCCATTAACTAAGCAGATTATGGATGATCCGGTCACCATTGAAAACGGAGTGACCTATGAGCGGAAGGCGATATCGGAGTGGTTCAAGACCTTCGGTCATCAAGATGATATAATCTGTCCAATCACAGGGATGAAGCTTACAAGCAGAGTTTTAAGCACCAATGTTGCTCTAAAGACGACAATAGAAGAGTGGAAGGAGAGGAATGAGGCTGCAAGGATCAAAGTCGCCCGAACAACATTATCGTTGGCTTGTTCGGATAGTATGATACTAGAAGCTATAATAGATCTGCAACACATCTGCAAACGAAGACGGTATAATAAGGTAAAACTACTTAGTGCTGGAATATTGCCATTGCTTATTAGATTACTTGGATATGAAGGCAAAGATGTTAGATGTGAGGCTCTGGAACTACTACTACAATTGGCCGAGGACGACGATGAAGTAAAGGTTCGATTCTTACCCGTTTCTTGTTATTTTTACAGTGTGATTATTGACCTTAACCTGATGTATATGAATTGTTTCATTCATAATTATTTCTGCAGGAAATGATTGCTAATATAATGGATGATGTATCAGCATTGATTGAGTTGATATCGAGTAGTCACCAGGAAACTAGGCATGCATCATTGCTTTTGTTAGTTGAGCTTTCGAGATCTCGAGCTCTGGGTGAAAAAATTGGGTCAGCTACTGGAGCAATTCTGATGCTGATTAGAGTTAAATTCGATCATCATATTGATTCCTTTGCTTCAGAAAAAGCAGATGAAATTTTGAAGAACCTGGAGCGATTTCCGGATACGGTAAAGCAGATGGCGGAATATGGATTCTTGGAACCTCTGGTAGATCATCTAACAGAAGGTAACACACCAATCTGAATACTACAAGGATCTGTTATGATACATATACATATACATATACATATACATATACATATACATATACATATACATATACATATATCAGTTAGATTAAGAATCAAACATGGTTACATGGCTAAATGGACAGGTTCGGAGGAGGTTCAAATGGAAATGGTTACTTGCTTGGGGGAACTCATTCTTAGTAATGACAGTAAAACCTATGTGGCCGAGAAGGCTTCTCCAAGTCTTGTTAAAATGGTGCAAAGTGGGAACATCCTTCTCCGAAATGCGGCGATTAAGGCTCTAGCACAAATCTCGTCTGATCATCCGAATGTCGGGATCCTTGTAGAAACTGGCGTTGTCAACATTATGGCTGAAGAGATGTTCACTCGTGGTACATATGACGAACCAATGGATTCGAAGAAGGAGGCTGCTGCAATACTTGCTAATGTTCTTGAATCTGTGGTTGAACATGACGGTATCGAAGTGTCCACTCTTGGCCACTGGATCAGCTCGGATTATGTTGTTTATAACATTATCTACATGCTTAAGAACTCGACTCGGGACGAGCTCAGCACCAATCTCATCAGGATTCTGTTGTGCTTAACCAAGTCACCTGAATCGATGGATACGATTGTTGCCGTAGTGAATGAGAGTGAAGCAAGCTATACACTCATTGAACTCATCAATAACCCACATGAACGACTCGGGGTTGCTGTGATCAAGCTACTCATTTCGCTCGCACCGCATATCGGTAACACACTTGCTGAAAGACTCTGCAAAGCCAGGGGACAACCTCGGAGCTTAATCGAATACCCCACTGAAACTAGCCACATTACAGAGAAGCAGGCAGTTTCTGCAAATTTCCTGTCCAAACTACCCCAACAGAATCTTACACTCAACCTTGCTCTCCTCAACAACAATGTCGTCCCCACGATTCTTCGGAGAATCACCGCAATCCAAAGAAACGAAACGAGAACAAGACGGTACACAACTGTTTACTTAGAGGGTTTAGTTGGAATCCTTTTCAGGTTCACAACCACATTGTATGAACCAAAAATCTTGTTCCTTGCACAAACACACAACTTGACATCTGTGTTCACCGAACTGCTCACCGGGATATCAAGTGATGAAGTTCAAAGACTGTCGGCATTCGGACTGGAGAATCTCTCATCAGAGTCTATAAACCTGTCAAGGCCACCACAGGTAAAGAAAACCAAGTCCAAAAAACTGTTTCACCTACCAAATTTCTCGCCTTACCGGTCACTAGACACCATAAAGACACCAGCTCTATGTCCAGTACACAGAGGTGCATGTTCTTCAGACACAACATTTTGTTTGATCGATGCCAAAGCCATTGGAAGTCTGTTAGTATGCCTGGAACATGAAAACGACGAAGTCGTCGAGGCCTCGATGGCAGCTATATGTACATTGTTGGATGACAAGGTTGATGTAGACAAGAGTGTGAGCTTGTTGAGTGAAATGAATGCCATTCAATACATCCTAAATGTGGTGAAAGAGCATAAACAAGATGGTCTAAGGCAGAAATCACTTTGGATGATTGAAAAATTCTTAGCGAGAGGGGGAAAGGAGTCTGTTTCTGATATATCAGAGGACAGATTATTGCCTGCTTCATTGGTTAGTGCTTTTCATAGTGGGAATGATAGTATGAAGCAGATGGCTAAGAATATTTTGAGACACTTAAACAGGATGCCTAGTCCTTCAACTAGTTATTGTAGCCTGTAAAAGCATGGATTCGATTGCTGGACGTTGTTTAAGAGATCTAACGGATAGATTTGATTCTAAAATAGAACTAAAGGGGTCTAATGTCTCACCAGATTAGAACAACTAATTATTGATCTTTGTATCTTTATTTGATAAAATTGTATAGACATAAAAAGAAAAATATTTTGAAGTACAAAATATGTAAAACGATGGTTTTAATATTTTAAAGAGTTTTTTATATAGAATTTATGTATTTTTTGGTTGAGATGATTTTTATGAATTTATGTCCGTTTTAATGAAAATTGTATGAACAAAAATCTCTATAAAAGTTTTAATATGAGAATTATAATTTATTACTATAAATTTTCAAATTTTTTGTTGCTTATTTATATTTAAATTTAATATAAGGATTTGATATTTAGATGATTTAGGATTATGATTGTTATTTTATTTATATATTTTTTAGATTAGATAAAATATATTTATTTATTTATTTTTATTATCTTGTTTTCTCTAATTCAAATTAAACTCTTTATTTCTAGTTTATTTAAAGGTATATTTGTTATATTAATTAAAAAAAACAGAAGGCATTTTTAGTTACATAAACCTTTGGAGCTGAATTTAGAGTTTTGAGTTTTCGGATCCTTGATAGAGATTGCTAGAAAACTGTGATACAGAGGGTTCTTAGATTTTAAGGTTTTCTCTGATCTTGATTCGTATCACTGAACATCAAGAGTAAACAGCTTAGAACATGAAAGATTTGATAACTTATTACATAAAAAATATAATTAATATTCCACAAAAAAGATCAAGGAACATCATTTTCCTGGGTATAAATATAATCCGTATGAGCAGCCAATGATCTTCTAATCATACATTCTTCATCGTTTAAACCTCCACCCTCATCATCAATGAAACTTATAGATTCCTGTAAATGATTAACATAAAAAAAAAACGCATAAAAATATGGCCACTAAAAGAACCAGCAGCATTTTCCCAGAAAAAACAAAACAACTTACTGGTGAAGAAAATGGAAGATTCTGATCAGCTTGTTGCTCTTCAGTGCTGGGAAGTGGCCTGGCTTTTGCAGTCAGTACCAGAAGCAAAGCCAAGTTCAAGATAATGGAGCTCTTTGGCATCTTTCTTTCTTTCTTTTTTTGCAGTTTAAGATTGTTTTGGAATACTAAGATAGAGAGTACTGTAGTGTGTATTATTTATATGAGGGTAATGCAAACCAAGACCAGTTTGTGTTATATTTTATTTATAGTTTGGTGTGTGATTTCATAATACATATGGAAGATGAGAAAGTCAAAGATTTGTAAAGTTTAGTCGGGGAATGGGGGTGACATAGTTTCCTAGGAAACATCGCCATTGATGAACATCATAGAGAACTGTATTTTGATTCTCTTTTATTATTGATTTTAGGGATGATGCAGAGATTTATGATGACAGCAAGTTGTACATGCAGATGCATGCACGTGATCATTTAAAACTTTTGAGAGTAATATGATAACATATAGGGATCTCTATCCATGTATGGATCATGAAAGATTAGTAAATGGCAAGGCAATGCCTTTTTCCCCATGGTTAGCTTCTATTCCTTTATTCATGCTAAAACTTTTGAGAGTAATATTTTTCATACACAGCAAAGTAATATTTGTAAATTAGAATTTAATCCAAGCTATAAACAAAGGGAATTCTCAACTACTACATACAGGAAGGCAATTCTCAACCTCTTGGTTTTATATGTTCAATTCGATCGATCATTTGTCTATCTCTTTCATTGAAACAAAATCCTGACCTGAAAATTTGATGATTGAAGAACGAAGAGGAGAATCCAAACTTTGGCCATTGGACTTCAAAAGTTTGGAGTGCAGGTTCTCCACATTACCACCACATTTGATCGAGGAAGCAAGCATGAACTTGATCCTTTTGCTCCAGGATTATCATGTTAAGATGCAAAATGCTTACATGATAAGATCACAAGTGAAAACTTCTCAAAGTTATGCTCCCTTTTTATGCAATTAGTTCCATCCCAACTTTATGCTCTCAGAGCATCTCTTGTTAATCAGCAAGCGTGCGTGCCATTGGCGCGGCCTCTGAAGAAGATGTGAGCTCCATGTTCAGGATTCCCTTTTTTCCCTTTAATTTATAATTCTTATTTCTCCTGTATTTCTCTTCCTCTATAGTGCCAAAGCAATTGCAACTGCACAATGTGTGCTTAGACTGATATGCTGCCTCGCAGAAAATGTCACATGCCTAAGTGACAGCAGATTTTGCCACTGCACTTTGTTGATTCCCCAAACATGGTACATTACAGTCAATCACATTCTTGCATGAATTTGTTTCTGTAGAACATCTCCATTACCTGCCAACACTTGCCTACCTACCTATTTTCCTTTTGTCATTGAGTTCATATCTTAGTGGACTAGAAGGATTCAAATGATTATGTTGTTCAGCAGCCCATTCCCCAAACCTCACAGCACCATGCTTCATGCATGCATCAAAGACTCTAGTGAACATTGCCACAGTCGGCTCAAATGGCATACTCCTAACAAATTTCTCGAGCTCCTCCATGCACCCACACCTGCTATAGAGTTCAATCATACACTTGTAGTGTTCCATCCGAGGTATAATGAAATAGTCATTGTTCATTGAATTAAAATAAAGCCTACCCAACCCTGCTTCATGCTCACATATGCATGCAAGCAGAATACCATGAAAGGTTACATGGTCTGGTTTGACACCCTCCTCTTCCATCAACCCGATAAGTTCTAGTACCTCTCTACCCCTTCCGTTGTGACAAAGTCCAAAAATCATGATGTTCCAGAGAATAACATCACGTGAATCTGCCTCTTTGAAAATCATGAGAGCGTATAATGTGTGATGGCATTTAGAGTACATGCTAACCAAAGCTCCTCTTATCACTGTATTCAGCTCATAGCAATTTCTAACCATGAATCCATGGATTTGTTTGCCATGATTAAGAGCAAATATATTTCCACAAGCTGCGAGAAGGGTTCCAAAGATATATATGCTGGGTCTTGACTCCCATTGCATCTCACTAAATAATGAAATTGCCTGCTCACCCCGCTGATGCCGCGCATAGCTAGTCAGTAAAGCATTCCAAGAAACGGTATCCCGTCCCTGACTCATTTGGTGAAACCAAACTCTGGCACTGTTCAAGGCTCCACATTTTCCGTACATATTTAGAAGCGCATTACTTACAAAAATATTGGTGGAAAACCCATGACGGTAGATAAATCCATGAACCTGTTTCCCCATCTCAACATTTGAAAGGCCAACACAGACATTTAAAACTAAAACAAGCGTCACATGGTCAATTTCTTTAAGCGTTCTCTGCAAAAGAAAAATAAATTCCAAGGCATCTTCCCATTGAGACAATCGAGTGTACCCTGCTAGCATTGCATTCCACGATATAAGATTCCGTTCTGGCATCATATTAAAGAGTTCTCTCGCCTCTCTATTTCTCCCACTCACGGCATAACCTGACATGATCGCAGTCCAGGAAATCAAATCCTTTGAACCAAGTTGATCAAATACTGCACGAGCACACTCTATATGCCCACATTTCACATACATGTTAATAAGTGAACTAGAGACCACTTTATCCTTCCCATAGTTAATCTTAGCCACAACTGCATGAATTTGCATCCCTTCCTTCAGTGCTGACATGCTTGAACAAGCAACAAGAGCATTTGAGAAAGTAAAATTCAAAGGCTTCACGCCGTCTCGGATCATCTTAAAGAACATTAATACTGACTCCTTTCCATCCCCAACCTCAAGGTATCGCCTAACAATCACATTCCAGGAAATATCAGTTGGATTCTCAATCTCGTCAAACATCCGCCTTGCATCCCTCATTGCCCCACATTTCCCATAAACGTCAACGAATGAACTCCACAAAATCACATTTTTAGAATGACCATACTTGATTGCAATCGCGTGAACTTGCCTTGAAAGGCCAAACTCTAAGACAACACCACAACAACCCAATACACTAACAAAAGAAACCAAATTCGGCACAATTCCCTCCCTATTCATCTCCGCAAACAAGCACAAAGCACTTCCTTGAAACCCATTTCGTGCATATGCCGTTATCATCGAATTCCAGGATCCCCCATCTCGTTCAGGCATTTCATCAAACAATTCCCTTGCATCATTCAAACACTCGCACTTCCCATATGCTTCGATGGCTCGGTTCAGAAGGAACAACGGGGGAAATGGGGAGAACGAGACTAGGTGGCATTCAAGTTTCCGGGCTTCAACGATATCTTTCTTGGAGGAACAGAGGGCAAAAAGATGGGCGTAAAGAGAGTACGGTAATGGTTCCGGGGAAGCAAAGAGAACCGAAACGGCTTGTTGTAAACGACCCGACTTAAGGTGACTGAGGATTGATTTGGTTATGGAATTAAGGTTTTGCGGTTTATGGTTTATGTTTTGAAGAAGACGCTTCAGTATTGAGGATGCACTCACAGCCATGCAAAACCCAGAGCAACAAACAGTCTGGGTTTTAACTATTTAAATGGGCGAATAGAGTTAGGTTTTTGTTTTGTGACAATTTGAATTGAATTGAATTATATAAATAAATGTTGATTTTTTTTTTTTTTATCTTCAATCTTTTATTATTTATTTCAAATAATTAATTAAATATATGGTAACCAAGAAAAGAGTGACAATTTAGAAAATGGGTAATCTAAATAAGCCACGGCCATATATGTATAATGCAGGTAACTAGTAAATTTACTCTTTGCATTTCCTTATTTCTTGACTGTTTCCCGAGAAAATTTTGGATCAAAAATCAAAACTTTAATCCAAAGACAATATGGGTTTGATTCAATATATCAAATCAATTGATTGGGAAGAAGAAGCTTATCCTGCTTACAAAGATTTCGTTGTCCTTCCTCTCTTTGCTCTGTTCTTCCCCTCTGTTCGGTTCTTACTAGATAGACTTGTGTTTGAGGTACTCTGATAGGATTTTTTTCTTGTAAGTTTTGAAATGTTATTGAAAGTTTGCTTCTTTTGGTGCATTTGATTCCTTTCTGTTTTATTGATTTGTTTTTGATTGATTGTTATTGTTGTTATAGGATTGAATGATATGAAAGATTCATGTATGTTCTTGGTGATGCTAGTGTGAATGGCAGTAAGGTTACTTTTATGTTTCACATGAAAGCTTGATCTGAAGCTATAAGGAATTTGATTTGGGTATTTCGAATTAGATCCGAGTTCAATCTTCTTTTAATTATGGTTTTTGGTTATTGATATCTAAAATGAATGAGGAATAGATATAGACTGGAAATGTATCTAAATGAATGTTCTTGGCTATGTTAAATGCATTGGTATCAGCTTGGCTGCATGTCATCAAACCCTACTTCTACTGTTCATAGATAAGTTATACTAATATTTCTATATATAATTAGATTTCATTAGAAAAATAGTTACGTAAAATCCGCTCCAGCGCCTTGCCCGTTTCGTCTAGACGGGTTGTCGGACCCCTGGACATGTCTACATAACAGCTGTGTGTGCTTGAATCCGGGACTTGCAGATCCCAACCCTGAAATGGCTGGTACTTGAAGCACCAGGCAAGAGTCTAGATTTCTATTGGACCCATTTGGCATATGGTTGAATCTATGTTTGCCAGCATTAGAATTTAGAAGATTAGACCATGAATTTTGAACTTGGGACTTATTGCATGATGACCGAAAACTCAACCACATGTTGAAACACTGGCAACTTCCTAGTAATAGGTGAGTGCATTGTGTGTTTGGCATATTGGCTTATTGTAAATGTATTTGTTGTGTGTTTAGCTAGTTAGGTGACTCCTCTCCTTTGTTCAATCCTCCTAACAGTTTATTCATTAGGAACATATCTTACATGGTTTCAGAGAGTGGGAAGATGGTTGATTCTCGAAAAGGGATATCAGAAGGGGGATATCAATAAGACAGATAGCAAGAATAAGATTAGAAAATTCAAGGAGTCGACTTGGAAATTCGTTTATTTTCTCTCGGCCGAAACTCTGGCTCTGTATGTGACTTATAAGGAACCCTGGTTTAACAATACAAGATACTTTTGGGTAGGGGAAGGGGACAAGGTTTGGCCTGATCAAAAAATTAAGTAAGCTTCATTAACATCATTTCAATGAATATGCAGCTTTATGAACTCAACAGACTTAAATCTTATGTTCCTTTTCCAGATTGAAATTAAGAGGACTTTATATGTATGCTGCCGGGTTTTATACATACTCTATCTTTGCTTTGGTTTTTTGGGAAACAAGGCGTTCCGACTTTCGAGTCATGATGGGTCATCATTTTGCCACAGTCACCCTCATTGTGCTATCTTACGTTCTAAGGTATGCTTTGGGAGACTCTTACTCTAATATAGAGTAGTTGTTTCTTTTCTTTATGCCGGTTCCTTGCAGATTCGCGCGTGTTGGTTCAGTTGTTTTGGCACTTCATGATGCCAGTGATGTATTTTTGGAGATAGGGAAGATGAGCAAATACTGTGGTGCCGAAAGACTTGCTAGCATCGCGTTTATAACTTTTGTTTTTTCGTGGATCTTACTGCGCCTCATGTACTTCCCGTTCTGGGTCCTATGGAGTACAAGGTTAGTATAAGCTCATGTCTGATGCATATTCTCTGCCCAATTTTTGTAAGATTTCCCTTAAGTACTTGAGAAACAAACCCGAAACCGTACACATAGCTCTCGAGTCATGGGGCGAGAAAGCAACTGTAAAAAAAGTAGCACTTATTTCTCTCTTGTATGACAGTTATGAAGTTATCCAGATAGTGTACAAGGATAAGCATCCGGTGGATGGACCAATCTGTTATTATCTGTTCAACACCCTTCTATTTTGCCTGCTTGTTCTTCATATCTATTGGTGGGTACTGATGTACCGAATGCTTGTCAACCAAATCCAATCTGGAGGCAAAATCAGCGAAGATGTTCGATCCGGTAAGTGCAGCATATATGTATAAATGTATGTCTGAAACATGTATTGGCTGTTTCGTATTCAATTCAACCTGTTTTTTATTATCTTTGTACAGATTCAGAAGATGAACACGAACACGAAGATGGATCTCGAAAGAAGAAATAGGCCTTGGAAGGACTCATGAAAAGGTAATCTTACTTCTACTTGAAAGCCTAATAATACTAGGCGTTTCAAGAGGGAAGGAGAATAGAACTCACAGATTTGATCAGCAAAAACAGTTATCAAGATTCGAGAACTTCGAACTTTGGTTCCGATTTATATCCATCATCGAAATCCCACGTTTTGAACAACTGCTACACATTGCTTCTGTGTAAAGTTTCGGTATCGTGTTCTTTTTTCCTGTAAACTGAGAATATGTTCATTTTCAGTCAAAAATGATGGAGGGGACTCTTTGTATGTCCTGCAAATGGAGGACAACCCTGACTTAAACATCTATATTCTTTGAATCACAATGAAGTACATACATTTCCTTGTAATCGAAGAACCTTTATATTGTTCCGCGATGAGGTACGAAAGCATTTCCGAGAGTTCCGATTACAGAGAAGTTTAGTTGATCATTTTTGTTAGGCTTTGGCACCTTCACAGTATAGGGTTTAGGTCAGTAAAGTCTAAAGATAACGTGTTTATCAAGAAACCCTAATCCATCGATTCAAAGATAACTTGTCAACCAAGTCAATCATCGTAAACTCGAGTTTTGTTTAGTTCTTTTTACATTACACTTTCATTTTGACTGCTGTTATTTCCAAGTTCATCACACAGTAAATTCATCGATTGCCATTTAGATGAACTCGATTTTTTTTATATCTATAAACCCGAGTTTAAGAACATGTGTCGTACAAAATATAATACAATTCGTGATTACAGGACGAATAATAAACATATCGATGTAAAGATTGTCAAACTGCATTAATACAGATGAAGAATCAACAGCTACTGAGTTGACTAAGATTTTTCTTATTGTTTTCTGAAAATCCAAATCTGCCACATATTTAAAGAAATTACTGTGCATTTCATCTCGACATATTGAGACTTATTAATTAATTAAATAAATTTTTTAAATATAATTAAATTATCTTTATTCAACTTAATAAAAATATTTTATTTTAGTTTGAGAACATATATCGCCTCCATATCAGTACTGTGCATTTAATAATAGTAAAAAAAATATTGATGTTATGATTTTATGTGGCAACTGAATTTTTGAAAAAAAAAAATAAATTAATTGCACCCACAACCGAATAGACAGCTATATTCTCCAGGCTTTCAATTCATTTTGCATTATTTTTCATCACATAAAACTACATAAATAATAATATATCACAATATTTTAAACAATAAAATAATTTTAACTCACATATTTTTCTAAATTAATTGAAATTCATAAAATTCATAAGTGTTCATACGTGAAGTCAGACCGATACATAATATTAATACTAATATATTTTATCTAATTATTGTGTGCTCACATATTATAACAATAACAGTGCCAATTAAGCTAAAACGAGTTAAAATATGAAAACATATGTATATATATCTTTGGTTCATAATTTTCACAGTCAAAGGACAGGGTAATGGCCAGTTGCGATAACGAGTCGAGCCGAGTCAAGCTCGGCTTAATTCGGAAACATGTACATTTAGGTTTGGTTCAGCTCGAGACTCGCCGAGCTCGAAATTTTAGATTCAAAATCGGCTCAAAAATAATATTATTGGGTTCCGCTCGAGCTCAAAGCTCGTCAGGCTCGGTTCGAAATGGATAATTTTTTATATTATTTTTATTATTTATTTATTTGTAGTTTATTTTTTATTTATCATTTGTAGTTTTATAAATTTGTTTTAGTTGATAATATTCAATTTATGTTATTTAATTTATTTTTAGTGGATTTATTCTCAATTATTTTATTATTTTTCTTTGCTAAATAAATTATTTTTAATGTATATATAAATATATTTATGTATGTTTATATATAATTATTCTGAGCCTGTTCACGAGCTTTTCGAGTTGAGCTCGGCTCGTTTAAATCTCGAACCAAGCTTTGACCGAATCGAGTCCGAGTAACTCGCGAACCGGCCAAAATCATTACCACCCCCGGTAATGGCAAGTTGGCAAGTAGGCAAGTGATGGTTGAGTAGGACATTAGTCTTTAATTTCTCTGACCTTTTATGTTTTGGTCACATTAATTACAAAACAAAAGCTGGCTAGCTAGCAGTTCATTCTCCTATATATCCCCCACTGCTCACATCCTTTCAACTTAGCTTATTAGGATAGATCAAGGGTTGTAAATTCCAGTCTGAATATATCGAGTACTAGATCTTTAAAGTGTTTGTATCATCAACCGAGAGTTTCAACATAAAGATGCATCTTTTCTCGGTTAAATTTTTAGTATTCGTGTTTTTTCTCTCCGAGAATGCTATATGGTCATACCAACAAGTTTCTATTCCGAAAGATTACGACCAAATGGAACTGGATGAAGCCAGTGGTCCAGAAAGCATCGCCTTTGATTGCAAGAATGAAGGGCCCTACGTTGGTGTTTCTGATGGGAGGATACTGAAATGGCAAGGGCAAAACCTCGGTTGGAAAGAATTTGCTGTTACTTCTCCAAACAGGTAACCTACTGATTTCTCCGAGCAAGTATTAGTATCATGTACTCCTTACTTTTATACCTGAACAATTAATTACACGTCGATATTTAGCGTAATCATATGATGTTCGTAAATGAAAAGTTTTTTTTTTCATAAGCAGGTTTTTACGAGGATGTTCATAGTTAATCACAAAATTCAATGGTTGACCTGTAGTTATGTTCTTAGGTTAGGATATATAATATATATGTTCTGATTACAATAAAAACATGACCTTTAAGTTAATTGTTGTAGCATTTTAGTTAATCATGAGTATCGCTGGCTTCTAAAATTGTCTTATGTTTCTTTTAAGGTACTAAACACTAACTTCTAAATTTTAAACCATAAACCTAAGACATAATATCAAAAAATACGCATAATATTTGATCGACTAATCATTTTGGTCTCTATTTTTCTTTTTTTTTTTTAATATTTTAATTCTTAATATTTTATTTTAGATCAAAATATTCTTTTGTGTATGAAAAGTGTTAATTAACTAACGAAAAACAACTTAAAATAACTTGATAAAGTGACACATCATCAAAAAATTATATTTTATACAATTTTATAAAATTATTTTTGATTGATATGTCAGTAAAGTCGGTATATTTGTCTGTATGACACTATTATATCAGTTTGCATTGTTATGTAGGTTTATCATGTTATTTCAAGTTATTTAATGTCAATAGACTAACAATTTTTATGCACAGATAAATCATTTTGACTCAAAACAAAACATTAAGGGCTAAAGATAGAGTTAAAATAATTATTCAATCAAATGTAAAAAATATATTTTTTACATTATGCCTAAAATCTATTCTCAAATCTTAAACCATAATCATAAACTCTGACTTCTAAACCCTAGAACTAACAACTCGCAAAAAAAAATGCACTACATTTTTCTTAATATTTATATTCAAATACACGTTAAATATGAGTATAAACATGAATATTAAAAATAAATCGTAAAAAAAGCTCTTATCTTACTCCATGCATGCAATATAAAGTTTGGAACTTTTAAATTTTTAACTTTAACGTGCTCAAACCCTATTTTTTTGTTCTTAAATGCATGCATGTACGTAATCTTTAGCTTAAATATCGAGTTCTAAACTCCCTTTTCCCCCGAATTACAAAGACAAACAATTATTTTCTTTGATAAATATTAGTATTAGTTGTCGGAAAAGACAGTTTGTTGCAAAGAAACAGATCGTTGTCTTAACAGAATTTTGTAGGTAGTCTTAAATTTGTCTGAATTCTTATTGGTGATATCAGTTTGCCTTTATAAATGCAATTGTAAATGAGAGGGCCACGGTGTCAGGGGAGGATTTAAGATCTTTGGTGTTGTAATATGTAAATATACAGAAAATAACAACTCAGTGTTCATGTCTGACGGGAGGATGGCGTTTGGGATGAATAAAGAGGTTAAGTTTTTCGGGTTTCTTCTGATTTAGATGAAGAGTCGATGTCGACGATAAAGTCGAAAATTAATGTAAAAAGTAAAATATAATTATCCCGCACACAATTTAGTAATTTTGTCCTCGATAAATATATGTATTAGAATTTTTAAAATTTTAAATTATTTTTAAAAAATATTGATAATTGAATAGGATATACAAACAGGACCTCGTAGCCTTTAATTTTGGTTTTGACAATTGGTGTTAACATTAATATTTAAAAAAACAAAATTTAAAACATTAAATGTTTGTTTGGAAAATTAACCTAATTTGGAGGAAAAGTCCAAAGCTTTTAATACTAGCTATTGAATATATATTAAGTCTATGTTTGGAAAAAAAATCCTCTAACTTTTTATAGTGCGTTATTTATATTCTAACTTTAAATTTTCCATCATAAATTATAAATTTTAAAATTAAATTTTATATTTCTAAGAATATTTCACTTAGTAATTAATTTCTTTTAATATAATTCAGTATTTTTTTGTTGGGTTAGGGACAAGACGTTGTGCGATGGAACAACAGATACAGATCTTGAACCAACATGCGGAAGACCTTTGGGGCTGAAATTCAACCCCAAAACATGTGATCTCTACATCGCAGATGCTTACTTCGGTTTATTAGTTGTCGGTCCGAACGGAGGCAAGGCTCAACAACTTGCGACTTTCGCCGACGGAATCCCTTTCAAGTTAACGAATGCTTTAGATATCGATACTGATACGGGGATAGTTTATTTTACGGATAGTAGCAATACTTTCCAAAGAAGGTATTCTTACTCTAAATCTTCATTTTAGCTTCCCTATTTCAACTCAATCTACATTTTGGTTGTTGTAGGCACATTTTCTTATCGGTGCTAACCTTCGATAGAACCGGAAGGCTACTTAAATACGATCCTCGGACGAACAATGTGACGGTAATGTACAAAGGCTTGGCATTCCCTAACGGTGTAGCACTGAGTAAAGACAATACGTTTCTTCTAGTTGCGGAATCGATAAAAATGAGAATCCTAAAATTCGAGCTCAGAGATGAAGCAAAAGGTTATGTTATGAAACAATTTGTTCAATTATCGAGGACCCCGGATAATATCAAAAGGAACGAGAAAGGAGAGTTTTGGATCGGATTAAACAGCGGAAGAGAAGGAATTCAAGATGATCTTGTCGGGTTTAACATCGATCCGGTCGGAGTGAAGTACGACGGAGATGGGAATGTTTTGAAAGAGTTGGATGGGAACGGTGGGCTCACGTTTACTTCCGTGAGCGAAATTGAAGAATTCAATGGGAAATTATACATAGGTTCGGTAATGAAACCTTACGTCGGGATCCTATATGCATAGCAGGATTTGTTATGTATGGTTAATTAGTTTATGGTTTCAATATTTATGTGTTTTCGTATTGGATTTGTATTTAGGTTTCGGATATTGTAAAATGTTATATATTTATAAAGTTAATGTAATATAAAATTGTATTTTAATTATTTTAAAATTATATTGATGAAAATTAGTTCACGTGATAAATAATTTGATATCAGTATAAAGTACTGTTATTTATATCTTAATCCATAATATATATTTTAAAAAAATCACGACTTCTCATATTTAAATTATATAATATAAATTTTAATTTTTTACCCTATACATAAACCGTAAATCATAAATTTTAAATTTTATAATTTAAACTCGATTCTTAAATCCTAAATCAAATCATAAATTTGATACGTTTATATATAATTTTTAATTTTCACAATTTGGATATTAATTTTTATGTTATTAAAAAAAAAACTATTATTTATCTGCCTAAAACCGAATGATGTCTGTGGATCTAGCATGCGTTAAGCATGGCACCTCCCCCAATTATTCCCCGCACCTTGAAAATGCTTGGTGGTAGGTGCCAATGACCAGCTTTATTTATTTTATTATTTATTAGTTTTTGATATTTTTTTTTATAATCATAAATATTTAATTTATTGGATGATTATTTTTTATCGAGTATTATAAAGATTAAATATAAAAAATGACTTTTTAGTTTAAGTTTTTTATTTATATCATTTATATTTAAATATTTAATCTTAAAGGATATAATAATAATTTTGAGGGTTTAGGTTGTGAGTTTACGTCTTAAATTATTTCATACTTCTGTCAACAAGAATATGAGAACAGTTGATTTCCATCGGAAAATTCCAAGAGAAAAATGCCAAGCAAATGACTCCTTCGATCCTTCATGCGATGGGGACGCATGCAAATGGATGCGCCGGTATAACACGTGCTCAAGATTCACCGTGTAGTATTATGATGCAAGGATAAGGGTCGATTAAAATGATTATTTTGACATTAATATATGTATAGCTGGTCTAAAAAATAGTTATATTTTAATATATAATATATAAAAAATTGTATAATACGTTTGAGCAAATATATTTAGCTAATTAGTTAAGTTGTTTATTTTTGTTCTTTCGTTTTTTTATTATAAATTTTAGATCTATTAGAAATATCGTCTTTTTTTTCTTAGAGTCCTTTTTTCTCTTCCCTCTAAGTAAGATTAGAATTAGATTCGATTTGTCAAAAAAATTATGCAACCCATCTTTAAGATTTAAAATATAAGTCTCTTAACTTAAAACCCTAAACATTAATTTATGTACATTAACTTCTAAATCTTATGATATAAACTCATAAACCCTAAATTAACCCATTAATTGTCATAATGCCAACAAATGTCCTAATATTTGACTGGATAGTCACTTTAGTTCAGTTTTTTTTAAGTGATTTGACCTACAATATTTTATTTTAGGTTAAAATACCCTATCTACGAATGAAAATTATTAGTCAACTAATTACGATAAGCAACTTAAATGACTTAACAAAATCACACATCATAAAAAATAAATTTATATTTTATATTTTTTAATTGATGTGATATTTTTTAAGTCAACACGTTTGTCTGTATGACACTATCATATAAGTTTGTCATATTATTTCAAGACATATCATTAATTGGCTAATTGATTTGACCCAAAATGAAACGTTAAAAAGATAAATTACTTAAAAACAACAATACGAACTAAATTAATTATTTAATTAAATGCTAGAAGAATTTCTTTAACTTTTATACCTTTTTAATTTTATAAACTAAATTTTAATTTAGCAGGTTTTATATCAAATTTTTTCTTTAAACATAATTACATAAAAAATAAAAGCAATAATGATATAGAAACTAATTTAAGGTTGGTTTCATGAACCATGTAAGAAATGCAAAAAGAAAGTGGACCAGGCGAGCTTTCCCTCAATGCAATAATGGAAGAACATGAAGGAACATTGAGAAGAGAGTGTGCGTCGGCTAGCATTTAGAATGGGAAAAGAAGTCAATACTGAAAGAAAGATGGTGAAGAAAAGATCCAGGAAAATAAAAAAAAGAAAAAAGTTGACAAAAACACATGACAGATTGATGGAGTTGGACATGATAATGATTCAAAAGACTTTTGTTCCGATGTGGGACTTCAAAAACACAGAGGAAACCCTACTTCTGCAGTGCATGAACAATCAAAGATAGAAAAATATATGTGCTTTACCATCTTAATTGGTTTAAGAGGTTTCAGTTCTTGACATAAATCATTTAGGTTTTATGAGTTTTCTGGTTTTGTGCAATCATTTGGAGTTTAATTAGGGTTTTTTATGATGATGAAGATGAGCCATGAAAGAGGTAAAGCTGTGCAAGTTTACAACGATAACGTTGGTCTTTTCCATGATTATTACAGAACGTCGTCGGATGTTCGGTGTAAGGAACATCCACAACAATCTCCGGTTGGTGTATGTGCGTATTGTCTCGAGGAACGTTTGCTAAATTTGGTTTGCTCGGATTGTGGGGTTCACCGGAGATCGAGTTGTTCGTGCTCGGAAATCATCTCTGGTCGTCGAAGTTCATGCGGGGGTGGTGGCGGGGGGCGTGTCTCGTTCTTGATAGAGAACGAACATACGGAACAAGTTTCGAATCCAATTAAATCAGAAGAGATGTTTTTAATCAAGAGAAGCAAAAGTAGCTGCGTTGAGATGAAGAAAAAGAATGGATTCTGGAGGATTGGAAGATTGTTTAAGAAAAAAAGAGAGGAAGATGGTAACACTTGTGGCAAGAGCGAAGGCGGCGCCGGTGGCCGTGGGGTTGACGAGAAAAGTGATGATTTCTGGATCGTTGATTACACCGGAGTCTCGAGGTCGAGGTCTCTTTGTAGTTTCCGTGGCGGTGGGCTTTTCGGATCGGAAGACAGAACCGATTCGATGAATTTTTCCGGCGCTCGGAACTCCGGTTTCAATGCTGGTGATGCTGGTTTCAATGGTGCAAACAGGCGTGTGTTTTCACTGAAAGAGAGTAATTTTACCGGCGGAGACGATGGTTCCGGCTTTATCGATTTCCATGCCGAGTCTAAAGAAGGTAGCCCTGCACGTTCATGTCTGTTAACAATGGATGAAAGAGGGAACAGAAAGAGCAGACGAAGTTTCAAAGGTTGGCGATGGATGTTCAAAGCACCTGAAAAATGAAAATCGTAAATTTAAATTACAATTACGATCATTATTATCTATAAACAACAATTTCGAATGATAATATTTTCGTTATATAATAACTATTATTACAATAATAAATTTTTGTTCGAATTTTTAATCTCGTTTGAAATTCAATAACCAAATCTTGTGTGTATTCAAATATCTGTCGTTGTGTCCTTTTCCTTGTGTTCATGTCTTCGTGAGTGGTTTATTTTTGACATCGAACTGTAATTAAATTATTGGTAGACAGCTTATTAAATAAGAAAGACACGAGCATGTTCATGCGACAGGATCAATCTGGGTGTCAACTTACAGATCAACCAATTTGATTTCCTTTCTTTTCAGGTAGTTGGATGGATAATTCAATTCCAACTACAAATCTTTATTGGATCCGTCAAAAAATGAAATTCGAATTCGAATTAAATTGATATATAATCTTTAATTTTTAATATTTAATTTAAATTAAATTTTATAATATCTAATATCAAAATAATTTAAATTCGTAACATTATTAAAAAATTCTAATCCTTCATCTTGTTAGACCCAAAATTTTCTATTATTACTTGACTCTATGTTGCCGTCGATTTAGCAATAAGTCTCCCTCATGTTATCGCGAGAGTTTTAAGATATAATTTATAATTCGCTCGTTTGTCATCATTATCGTTTGTAATATTTATTTTTATGATCTATGTTTAATTGATATTTTATTTATAGATTAGTGATGATAAAAAATTAAAATAATTAATAGTAGGATCCGACGACAGAGGAGAACAATGATGATTATTTAATAATAATAAAAGAGATTTTAAGATATAAATTTAATTTAACAAAACTTACATTCAAATATAATAAAATAAAATGATAAACATCTATTTAATAAAAAAATATATAAAATCAAAGTATATTTCAATACTTATTCTCTAATGAAGTTTCTTCTAAGAAGAATATTGTCTAAATGAAATGAACAGTTCGAAAACCCCGACGGCAGTGGTCCGAAGTTGAAACTAATAATGACGAGAAAGAAGCAAAATGGTACAACGAGTGGGTGAAGGATAAAGGTAGCTTTCCGCTTTGGTCCCAAAACGTGAAAAAGAAGCAATCATGGTACGATTCAAAATAGCAATAAGGATTAAAAAAAACACAAATTATATTATTTAAGGCATAATACTAAAAATATTTTTAGTATCTAATTAAATAATTATTTAATTATTCAGTTTTATTTTTAGTCAAAAAATTTATTTATAAATAAAAATTACCAGTCATCTAACGATAAAAAAATTAAAATAACATGACAAATATATATATATGACGCTGCACGTTGCGATAGTAATGTCATGCAGATAAATATACTATTTTTACATAATGATACAATGGTTAAAAATATTTTTATAAAATATAAAAAATATATATTTTTTTTTCATTTGATGTGTTATTTTATTAAATTATTTTAAAAAAATTTGAGTCATAAAATAAGACTCGTAAACTCAACTAACTCAATAAAAATTTAAATGACTTAACTCAAATGTACGATAATCGTTAGAATATGAGTTTCGAATGATACATATTTTTCAGTTTAGCCCCTTAAATTATAGTTTATTTTTAATTTTACTTTATACATGTCACTCATTGACAGTCGGAAGGATTACATTTTTTTCTCCAACATTCTTAATGAGAGGGGACTAAATTGATGAAGAAATGAAACTTTACGGGTCACTTTGTCCAAAAATACTTAAAGAGACAAAACAGAAATTCTGATATAGTTCAAGGGCTAATTTACTAATGTAGCCGGAAAATGAAAAAAAAAATATGTTCGGAACGTGAGCCTAGGTAGGTCCGGCACTGTTGGACCGTAAGCCGAAAGTGGAATTTATATTATAGAAATTTGGACTGGGCCTGGAAAATTGTTTTTTTTTTTTATATATAATTTTCCCCCAATGAAAATGGAAAACCCAAAACCCTAAAAATCCTCTGGAATGAATTTTCAATTTTGCCACTACTCGCACCTGAGTCAGTGCGTTTTCCTCATTTTCTTTTCATCTCTTTGCTTATTTGTTTGAAAGAGCGGGAAACGAAGACTAGGAGCTCAGAAAAATATCAGTAACGCGAAAAATTTGGGATTCTTTTTGCTTCTTTTCGAGGCGATGGCGAATGTAGCAGCGGATGAAGATCAGGAATGGATAATCAATTGCTTATCTGCTACTTTGGACCCTAAACAGGAGGTTCGTTCTTTTGCCGAAGCGTCCCTTGATCAAGCCGCTCTTCAACAAGGTTCCTCCCTGTCTTTTTAGAATTTCCACTTCTTTTTCTTTTTCTTAACTTATTTGCCTTTGAAATGCCTGATATTTGCCTGTTTTCGTCGTTATTTCAAACTTACTACTCGTTTAAAAATCGCGTTTAGATATAGAAGAAAACCTTGTGAAGTTTTAGTAAAGAAACGTTAGTAGATAGCAAATTGCTTGATGATATTACTTTTAGTGTTACATTTTGATTCTTCTGTTCATTTGTTTTATCAATCATAACTGTTTTTTCCCTCCTCTTAGGTTACTTTATAGTGAGGTTTTAAGAAGAAGTCGGGGAATGGAGACTTAATTGTCAACTTGTTGACATAATTTATAGAATATTCTATGAAAACATGCCAGATCGATGGAAGCTACAAAACTTCTACTAATGGAAGTATTTATAAACCAGTAATCTTTTGTTGCATGATTTTTCCTTTTTGTTTTCTTTCCTCTAACTATAAGTTAAAGGAGTTGAGAAAATTGTGCATTCACTCAAGGGATTATAAGTTTCTCAGAAACAAATAGATATTGAAAATAAATTTCTTAAAAGTAAATGAAGTAACTCCCTTGGTTCATATGTATGTGCCTTCGGGTTTATAATCTGAAACTCCTCACTGGTTTACTTGCTTTTTTCATGAAAATAAAGTGTTTTTTAACATCCTTGTAGCTTTGGTTTGTTCTTAATCTAGAGAGTAACTTCGTGTTTTATAGAGAAAAAGTCCCCGCCATGAATGACAATATTTTGATCCCTTTTAATATCATCTTTTAGTTATAGTATTCTCTTATCCATCGAAGAAATTTTATAGAGAAATTGTTATTGTCTTGTTCTGAAGGTTTTGGCAAGGGATTATCAAAGGTTGTTGCAAACAGAGATCTTCCATTTGGACTGCGTCAGATATCCTTTTTGAGTTTATTTAATTAATTCAATCTTGATTACCTCATATATTATTTGTTAATGAGTCCCAATACATCCTCATCTGATTTCTTGTTTATTGATTCACTCATGTCATGCCTATGACTTGGAAAGAAGCTGCCAAATATTTATGTAGTCTATATTTTTCTCTTTTATTCTTTCATTTGAATAAAAGGTCTGCACATTATATTTGTTAACATCTTATTTCCTTCATACTATTAGAAGAATGAGAGCAAAAAAGGTGTGGCGGTGTTTCCTTCTTTCCTTGAATATTTGAAAGAAAAAGCAGGCTTAAGTTGTCATGGTCATCTCTAGTTTGTCTTGTATATTAATACAATGCAAGGGTTTTAATCCTGTGAATCTTTAACATCCTTCTACCTAGCTGCTCTCATTTTGAAGCAATTCATCAAAAAGCATTGGCAGGAAGGTGATGAATCATTTCAACACCCTGCTGTTTCAAGTGATGAGAAGGTACATAATGAAACACGACACTATTAAAGTTCAATTTTTGTTAGTTGTATACTTCTCATGTGTTTTAATTTAACACCCTTGCATTGTTTTAGGGCTCATTTGGTTGGTGGATAATAACCTCTCCATGAATTTTTTATGGGAAACATTTTCCTCAAAAATAAGATACATGTGTGTATGCCTTAGACCTATTTCTTTGCATATTTTTAAAAAAATGTTTTCTTTTCTAGCTCTATATTTGTTGTGTACTTTATGTTTGTGTTTGATTCTAGGTCTCATTAATGGAATTCTTTTGTGGTCAACATTTTCCTTGGAATAACCCATGTGTATGTTTGTGATTGTTTATATATGCATGTGCCTCTCAAGCTAGATGCAAAACATATTGTACTCTTTAGTTGGTGGGTCAATCTAATTATATAACTTCATAATAGGAAAACCATTTGCTAAGTTCTAGTTTAAATTCCATATTTTACTTCACTGACAAGATCACAGATTTTCTTTGTGCATACTAGATGATGGAAAATATCTACTAGGTAGTAAAATTTTGTGGATCAGGTCTTCTTATCTTTACTAGGAGTTTGATAAGAGGATTTCATTATATTTCTCGCGGATAGAATCCATTTGTTGCTGTTTTTTTTTCCCATTTTTACGTATAAATCGTTGGCGTTAGCTACAAAACTTTAGCTGCGGTTTTCTTGATAGTAGATACACCAGTAAAGTATTGAGAATTAAACTTTTGAATGTTTTGGTCAATTGATGTTTTAGTTTGTTTTTAATGCTTAGTTTAATTACACCATTATATGTTTTTATTTTGCTGCAGTTCTACGTTTATTGACTGGCTCTGTATCTGTACATGGTCAACAATTAGTGTAAAAAATGTTTTTCCTCTTTTGTGGGTTGCTATTGAGCAGCTCTAGACACAACGCAATTTTTTTTTTTTTGACTTTCTTTCTCTATCTTAATATTTACTTTAAATTACGAGATGAAACATATGGATGGATTTTCCTCTTCTATTCATAGCTAGACTTCCTGTGTTTAGTATGCCCTGTCTACCTTTATATTAAATCCATCATGATTATATTGTCAGGTAGTTATCCGCAGACTTCTTTTGTCAACTTTGGATGATCCTAATCGAAAACTTTGCACGGCAATCAGTATGGCTATAGCATCTATTGCCATCTATGACTGGCCAGAAAGTTGGCCAGACTTGTTGGACTTCCTTCTGAAGTTGATTGGTGATCAAAGTGATATGAATGGAGGTAAGAAATTGAGCATTCATGCTCTAATTAATTTTATTTCTTTTTGTTTAACCTTGAATGTTTTCTTTTCATGTTTCGGTGGTTTGATAGTCTTCTTAGCTGCCTTACTTAGATGTCTTGTTATAAATTAGTTTTATTGATGGTTATTCTATCTAACCCTTTTCATAAGGATCTATCAGTTTAAGTGTGTTATTATTTGTACATTCTAAGAATTTGATGCCTGATGAGGGATTCATCACTTGTTTATGTTTTAGTTGTGATTAAGGAGGTTTGTATAGATATAAAGCTTATAATCTGATTATCTATTACTTTGTCTTATATTCAATATTTTTAACTCTGTTTTACCAATGTTCTTTTATGGTTGAAACTCTTTTCCTTCTATTTCTTGGGTTCTTAATTGATTTGTGTTGATTTTTTTGGCCTATCACCATGCCTTTATACGTGCTTATATCTACTGATTACTATGTTAGCAAAGTATTGAATATTTTCTGTTCCCTTTAAGTTTTTTGGCTATGCAAAATTTCTCTTTTGGATGCATTGGATTATGGCATTCCCGATTTTTGTAGTACATGGTGGTCTTAGGTGCTTGGCTCTTCTCTCTGGGGATTTGGATGACACCATAATTCCAACATTAGTACCTGTCCTCTTCCCTCTCCTGTATACCATTGTATCTTCTTCTCAGGTCAGTTTTCTGTTGCTTTCATTGCATTAATAATAGCTTTATAGTAGGTATGTTGTTCTTACTTTTTGTGTGCATTTCATTAGTTTCATATGATTTTGAATCTTATATTTTGGGGAAGTGTGGTATTAGTGTAGCATGTGTTCATTTTATGACTGCATATGATGGAGATGCTGTCTGAAGAATGCTTTAAATGTGTAATCATAATCACAAAGTTATCAATTTTCAAGCATGTAGTTTTATCATATTTTACCAAAATTAGTGGTACGGGCATTCTCCAAATTCTTTTGTTATGAGTTGCACAGAAATCGAAGTCCATACATTTTGATAGGAATTTCTTTTGCAGACCTATAGCAAATATTTACGCACAAAAGCCCTCTCTATTGTTTATGCTTGCATTTCCATGTTGGGGGATATGAGTGGTGTATATCAGGTACACTTATGCTACTTATTTTTGACCGTGTTGGATCTTAATATATGGTTAGTTTAATTTTGTTGAAGTGATAAACAGAACTAAGATATTTCGTTCAGGTAGAAACTAATGCTTTGATGGAACCAATGCTTAAACCATGGGTAGATCAGTTCGCTCTCGTCTTGAAACATCCTGTACATCCTGAAGATCCTGATGATTGGAGCATTAGAATGGAGGTTGGTATTATACTTGCATTTTCATCTGTTATCATTTTTTGTCCTCTTTGTTTATAATTTGATTTCCACAGGTTTTAAAATGCTTGAACCAGTTTGTTCAGAATTTTCCTAGCTTCACTGAGAGTTTGTTTATGGGTTAGTTGGCCATATATCTCTATATGTTTCTTTTAGCATATTTTCTGAATTTTAGTTTTGTTGCTTTAGTACTAACGGAGACTTCCTGGGGTTCCATTTCTGCAGATATTTTGGGGGCACTATGGCAGACTTTTGTATCATCTCTGAGAGTATATACACAATCAGCAATTGAGGGTACAGAGGATCCCTATGAGGGCAGTTATGACTCTGATGGTGCAGAGAAAAGCCTTGATTCCTTTGTTGTTCAGGTATTATTAGTGGCCCAAAATGAAAAGGCAATTCTAAATTTAACGGTACAAAAATGTTTGTTTATTTTATTCACATGATAGATAGATGTAGAATTCTGATCTTTCTTTTAATTTGATTTCTTCCCGAAAGTAAGATGTGACATGTGTATTCATATGCTTCCTAATCTTTTAGTGATAAACTCAGAAGTGTTTCACCTATAAAAAGATAAGGTAAAAGGGCTTTTTTTCTTTTTTATGGATGCTTTTTTCCCTTAAAAATGTCTGTACATGTATAGGGATTGGCATGTAGCCAAGCTTGAAGAGGCAGTGAGGATTAAACGGATTCTAGATTTGTCTGGATAAAATTTGTCTTCAATTTGGTTTAGTTGGACGTTCTTATGGTTAGGTAAGGGTGTCAACAAGCAGGTTAATCTCTTTTGAATTCATTCCAACCACCTTTGGGAAGTGAAAATGCATTATCCCTGGTGTCGTTGGAAATTGGAAGGTAGATGGGTGCAATAATAAACTGCAGTAAATGTTATGAACTTTAATTGTTGGTTTTGTTTGAAGAAAGTTGTTATTGGCTTGTTCTTGTAGCTGTATATAGTTTTGGATTCTCCTAAAAGTCTAAAGCTGTGGTTATCTGTCAGGTGCTCAAAAATAAGTTGTTTCTAGTGTAATTCGTATTTACCTCTTCTTTTGTTTGCATTTTGAACTTGCAGTTGTTTGAGTTCCTGTTGACTATTGTGGGTAGCACAAAATTGGTAAAGGTAAAGTTAGAAGATTATATGTTTGTTTTCTTTATTTACTATTTCTATTTTGTGATTATGGACTATAATTTATAAATATGATCATGTAGGTCGTTGCAAATAATATTGCAGACTTGGTATATTACACTATCGCTTTTCTGCAAATTACACAACAACAGGTAATTATCCGGTCATTCTATTATCAGAATGGACTTTGATTTGCATCTTATTTGGCTGCCATATTGAGGATTGAGAACATAGTGACTTCATTCCTCTTAACTGAATACGAACTTCTTGTTTTTTAAAAGCAACCCTTTGGTGTATTCCCTTTGTCACTCTTCTATCTTTGAAACTAAATAAAATGGAGTTTTGCTCACTCAGCTCACTGCATTTTGTGCATCATCTCAAGAATACTGACGCAGTTGTTTCCATATTCTGCATGATTGACAGGCCTATTAAGTCTTCATTTCTTCTTTCCTTTTAGGGTCCTTAGTATGTTATTCCAATCCAATTTGTGAAGTATACTTCCCTAAAACCTGATATCTCTGCCCTCACACTTTTATGAAACTAGTGGAGATGCCTGCCTACTAGTCATTCACTGTTGGTAAAATCAATTAAACTATTGTGGTTAGTTGCTTCCAAATATTTTATGAATCACTTGCCTTATTTTTTTCTTCTGTAAGCTTATTACTCACACCAGTCATTGGCCTTATTCCATTGACTGCAGTTCATACTGGCAGTTCATCTCTAAATATCTCTACAATAGCTTAGCTGTTGCGAATGAGAATTATTTATAATCAAAATTCAAAACATCATATAAAAGCTTCACTTTTATTGTTATCTAGTTAACTATCCTAACATATGGTTGAGTTTCATCAATGTAGTTATTGTGGCAAAGATTGATTCCTGAGAGAAGTTGAATCTCTTCATTTAATCATTAATTAAAACCAATAATTGGGTCATGGTTTGCCCTTTTCATTATCGAATTTAAACTAGGTGTTTCTATTGGGAAAAATGTTGGGTCTGTGGGTTCTAAATTCACGCACTACTAGTGATTGCTACCAGCCCACCTGTCATCATAATTTTCCAGGCCTTTTACTACTGCTAAGCTGATCACTTGCACTTTGTGCCAATGTTTACAGGGACCTAGACATGCATTTCCCCTCTTTTTTCGTTTATACAGTAAAAAGTTTCAATCTTTTGTGTGCTCCTCCTTTTATCATAACCCTTAGTTTCCTTTAAATTTAATTATTCTAAGATTCAGTTTACACACTTCCAATCATTCCTTTGTTTGAATCCTTTCTAGGTCCATACGTGGTCCACAGATGCTAACCAATTTGTAGCTGACGAGGATGATGTCACTTATAGCTGCCGTGTCTCTGGTAAGTAGCTTATACATTGGTAACTTGTTTTGGATATTAAAATTGGCACCCAGGTTAATTGGGATTCCTCAGTGATGTTATATATGGTTGTGGGAACTTGCTGCAGATGCACTTTTATATTGGAAATCAAGACTTGACTTCAGAAAAAAGTTAATTTCCTATAAAAATTTACTTGCTGCAGGTGCACTTTTACTAGAGGAGGTGGCAACTTGTTGTGGGGAAGAAGGTATTGATGCTATTCTAACTGCTGTGGGGAAAAGATTCAGCGAGTCTCAACATGAAAAAGCCGGTGGTTCTTTAGTTTGGTGGAGGGTAAGTAGAATCTTCTCTTGTGGCTGTGGGTTACCACTTACCATTTATGAAAGATTTATTCTTGGATTAACTTTTGCCATGCTATAGTGTGCTCTTAACTTTTCCTTTAAATGTCTCTCTGTCTCCCTCTGCACAACTTGGCATTTTCATAACAGAGTAAAAGAACAGTCTTCTAATGTTCTAAACTATTTAAGTGAGGATGGTTTTTCCATAATCATGTGGAAGACCCTGTTTGACATTTTTTTGACAGAACCAGATTCTAAATTAGTTTAATGTAATTTTCTCGCTTCTTTTTTTTAAATCTTCCTTGTAACTCTTTTTTGTACGGTAAATTTTATAGCTAAGGGAGGCTACTTTGTTCGCTTTGGCTTCGTTGTCTGAGCAGTTACTTGAGGCGGAGGTTTGTTCTTTCCATGATAACTTTCGATCACGAGTAATCACTTTTTCCTTAGGTTGAGGGCTAATGTCCAATAATGTTTCACAATTTTCAACTTTTTTATGCTGTATTAAATTTATGGTAGAACAGGTTTCTGGACTTACAAAAGTGAGCTTAGGGAACCTTCTAGAGCAGATTATTACTGAAGATATGGGAATTGGTATTCACTTTATATTAGATTTTGTTGTGTTTAATAGTTATATAATATCATTGATTTGGTGGACACATCTTATCTATTATCATAAATTGGATTAAATTTTGCCGTTTTTTCATCACAGTACCTTGACGTGACGAGTGTGAAAGTGTTGTCTTTTTTGTTTTGCAGGGGTACACGAATATCCCTTTCTTTATGCTCGGATGTTTATATCGGTTGTTAAGTTTTCCTCTGTGGTAAGGCTCCTTGTATTTGAGATCATCTTATGGGTTATGTCCTTTCCGAAGATCTAAATTCAATTTATAATTATTTTCAGATCAGCAGTGGAATTCTTGAACACTTTCTACATGCTGCTATGAAGACAATTGGCATGAACGTGTAAGTTTACCAAGCCAATTTTGATAATTGACCACCAGGTAATTGATAGCATAGATCTTATATTTGTATTTCTATTGACAGACCTCCAGCTGTGAAAGTAGGTGCCTGTCGAGCACTTTCACAGCTGCTACCTGAAGCAAACAAGAGTACCATTCAGCCTCAGATGATGGGTTTATTGTCATCACTGACAGATCTTCTTCATCAGGTAATGTACAACACTGTAATCCCCAAAAGTGGTTGTTTAAGTCACTTCTAATGGTCGTCTTCTGATTCTGATTTCAGGCTTCTGATGAAACATTGCACCTTGTACTTGAAACACTGCAAGCAGCAATCAAAGCCGGTGGGTTTAGATATAGTTGATGTAAAGTATTGTCTTTTACATTACAATAGTTTAATATTTCATTTTTGCTTACTGTAGGTCATGAGTCATCAGCTTCTGCAGAGCCTATTATTTCTCCCATAATCCTCAATATGTGGGTGTTGCACATTTCGGATCCTTTCATTAGTATTGATGCAATTGAAGTTCTGGAGGTAGTAATGCAAATGCTATTAGCAGTTTATAATAAGAAGAAAACTTTTTGTTCTGAATATTTTAATTTTTATCTTTTATGATCTTTGTACTTGGTTTCCATTCCTGAAGCATGGTTATTAAGTTTATACGCGTTTGGTGAGGTATTATATCTTAATGTGTCAACTTGCTACTGGTAATATATCCTCTGAATGTTCTCTTGCTGATTAAACTACAGTTACTTAACATAGATGAAAATTTCCACATCATAAGTGTAGGCAGCAAATCTAAACTAGGAATCTAGTGTAAGGAGAATCAAGACTCGTGTGAGGAGCAATGGGGATCAAAACTCATTCAAATGGATCACCTTCTGGTTTCTCGCTCCAAGTTCATGGAGTAGAAGAGCCATATGACTGTGTTATTGAAAGTTTAATGTATTGTTTCAAATGCTAGTGATAACCTGAATTACCGCCTTCTTTCTTGGCTAAATAATTTTGGGAAATATGTTCTTGTACATAGTTTAAACTTAATTCCCTTGATATTTTTTATTCGCTTATTATTGTGATTTTTCTCTGACTAATTCATGGGATTTAATTATGCACATGGGGTTTTCTTTCATCTATAATCATCTGATTTATTTGGTTTTTGTTCTTTCTACTTTTTCCCCAGGCTTTCTTACTTATTTCTCTGTTTCTTTTATATTTTTGGGATGTAAATTAAGTTCTGATATTTCTATTTTGGAAATTTCACTCAGGCAATCAAAAATGCCCCTGGTTGTTTTCTTCCTTTGGCTTCCCGAATTTTACCATATATTGGGCCAGTATTGAACAATGTATGACCTTTTAAGTTCCTTTCACTATAACAGGATTTAAAATCATTTTAAATGATTTGTCATTAATGCATCTTTTGACTGCAAATTTCCAGCGCCAACAACAGCCAGATGGACTCGTGGCTGGGTCATTGGATCTATTAACTATGCTATTGAAGGCAAGTGATACTAGGCTGGAAAAATGTCATATCTACCTAAAATCTTTTTTTAAATATATATGTATTATACTTTTTTGCTAATTACAGTTTATGATACCATTGAGCAGAATGCTCCTACTGACGTGGTAAAAGCAGCATATGATGCTTGTTTTGATGCCATTATCCGGATAATTCTTGAAAGTGATGACCACAGTGAAATGCAGGTATAACTTGTCGCTGTATTTTTTTACCTCTAACAGTAATCGACTATCTTAAATGTGAACATGAGTTCTGCTTTTTTACTGCATTGATCAGAATGCAACAGAATGTTTGGCATCTTTTGTATCTGGTGGAAGACAAGAACTTCTTGCTTGGGGTAGTGATTCTGGATTTACAATGCGGAGTTTGCTTGATGCAGCTTCAAGGTTCCTCATTCATGTCTTGATTCTTTACGTCCTGCATCGTCACCACCACCACACACACACAAAAAAAAAAACAATTTTTCCCTCCTTCCATTACATGAATTGTTATTCTTCAATATTATCAAGGTTCTCTCGTTGATCTATATCTACTGCTTGGGATCTTACTGGGATCAATTGATTTGCTTCTCTATGATAGTTAATTGTTGCATATTGTATTTGAAACCCTTTTCAAAGTTTCAATACACCAAACTATATTCTGCTGAAGGCTTAGGTGGTGTTTTCTGTATAATCTACCGATTCGAATATAACTTTAGTTTATGAAATACAAAATATCTTTGTTTACTATGATTTGTTAAATACGCTCGAGTCTTTCTTAAGGAATTTATGAAGAGCAATATCATGCCAATCAAAATTACTGTGGATTCTTATTAGGTTAGTGAAAGTTGTGGCTATGCCTCCGTTATTTGTGAAATGTTGTTAAATAATTGTACTTTTTGTGAGAAAGGGGCCATGGTGGCCGGAGATATAATGAATGATGGTGATTTGTGTGTGATCGGTGGTTAGGGATTTGATATTTGAAAAGAATGAAGAGGATATTTTTCAGAGAGAACAAGTCTTAGTATTCTAGTCAATTCTCACTTTTTTTATTCATAGGAAGAGTACATATTTATATACAAAAACTGATTTAGTATTCTAGGTAACTAAAGATACAATCCTTAGTATTCTAGGTAACAAAAAATACAATCCTAGATATGATTTCTTAAGACATTCTACTAAAGTTGTCTTTCCAAAAGTAAAAGATACATAATATATTCCCAGACTTAACCTAGAATAATATCTTCCCATAATTACGCGTACTAACCTACACTTTTGCATGAAGAGAAAAGCGAGTGGTATCGCATGCAATGTTGCTTAACTTGTGGGTTTCTGCAGTAAATTCAAGTTTCTGCAAATTACTCTAGCTAAACTCTACTTGTAAAGTTTTCCTACATGCCCTTTTCTATGCTTATTTTGTGCAATCTGGTTTGCAGGCTTCTTGACCCTGATCTAGAAAGCTCTGGGTCTCTATTTGTTGGCAGCTATATCCTTCAACTCATATTGCATCTCCCCTCACAAATGGGGCAGCACATTCAAAACTTGATTGTTGCTCTTGTTAGACGTATGCAATCAGCTTCGATAGCAGGATTGAGAAGCTCATTGCTACTTATTTTTGCCAGATTGGTATTGTGTCTATGTCTCAACTCCATCTTGGTTAAACTTAGTCCTTGTCAACTTTTATAGAAGAGTGGAAGTTAACTTCGTATGGATTGTGAAGCAGAAAAAACAAACAAATTCTCTTTTGCTAAAACCGAATAACAAGAAGCTACTATCAAGGATTGACAATTTTATTGTTCGTATCTTGTAAATAATTTTCATTAATATGGTCCTTTAAGTTATTGTTCCAATACAAGCTATGTTGTTCAATATATACATACATATATATTGCATAAAAGAAGCATAATTCTGAAAAAAGAGAATGTATTCCAGCTAGCCTAGAGCTTGTTTCCATTTTTTATTTCTGGAACAGAACAGACCTTATGGTTTTTATTAATTTAAGTCCTAATTCTCTACCATCTTTGCTCTCTATTCCAGTTCTTACAGATTTATGGTTAGGTCTCAGTCTGCACTCATCTTTTTCGTGGATAAATTTTCTCACCGTTGCATTTCTTTAATTGCAGATTCATTTGAGTGCTCCAAATGTTGAACAGTTCATCAATTTGCTGCTCACGATCCCAGCTGAAGGCCATCAAAATGCCTTTGTTTATATAATGTCAGAGTGGACCAAACAACAAGGCAAGTTTCTGTACACATTCTCACATTTAGGTAGGAAAAGTAATGTGAATTTATGTCTGCGCACGTGCCCATTCTGATGCAAACAAATCATTTGTTGTGAAATATCATTGTATCTAGCACAATTTTATTGGACCTAGTACTTATGCTTACTGGAAGCAGCCACTGGTGAAAAGGTTCGCTGGGGATACAAAATAAATCATAAGAAATAAAAACAAAATTAAAGGAGAGCTCTGTCTCTCTCTCTCTCCATTTCTAATCGTATGGAGCTTCCATGAGGGTTTGAATAGATTGTCTTAGACAATATCGAGGCCGAATTTTATTTTTCTTTATTGGAAATTGCATGATTCATTTTCTGTAGTTTTCATGATTTGCGGTGTATAAAAAGAATGTAATCTTTTTTCTCTTCCTTGTTAACTTGTCGTTTTCATCAAAATCTGTTGTATATATATATAAAAGCAAGGAACTGTTCATTCTCTTTCGATTACTTTCTAATTTGCTAGAAAAATAAGCTTGTATTTGATGCTCCTTCTCGTACTTTGGAGTGCAGGCGAGATTCAAGGGGCATATCAAATCAAAGTTACCACCAGTGCGTTAGCCCTACTGCTATCTACTAGGCATCCTGAATTAACAAATATTAATGTCCAAGGCCATCTAATTAAGGTTCATGATATTTCTTAAATGCTTGAAAACCATTTTCTCTTGGATATGCTTACTCAGAAGTAACTGGGTCGTTTTTTCTTTGAAGTCTATGTCAGGGATAACCACTCGTTCAAAAGCTAAATCTGCTCCGGATCAGTGGACTATAATGCCACTTCCAGCAAAGGTATTTCTATGTTTCTCTGGAAATGTCTATCGGAGGAATTGACGTGCGAATATTGAACACAAAAAATGGTCTAACTCCCACTTATTACTGCAGATATTGGCTCTACTGGCAGAAGCATTGATTGAAATACAAGAACAAGTTCAGGATGCCGAGGATGAGGTAATTTTTATCCTCTTTTACTATTTGTCATGCTCGATGTTTATGGTTCATGGGAGGTTTTTTTAAAATTTTCCCGAGTTCAAAAATCCTATTTAATAGACCCACTTCCCCAAGTAACGATAAAGAAAACCGTGGGTGGATGCTTAAGCTCTGAACCATTTGTTTTGCAGGGTAGCGACTGGGAGGAAGTACAAGGAGACATGGACGCTGACGAAGATTTATTATCCTCTGCTGCTGCTGCGGCACAGTTTGGCAGGCCGGGATATGAACATCTTGAAGCAATGGCAAAAGCATACAACGAGGTTTGTTTGATCAAATAGAATTAACACTTAGTTCTCTCAACATCTATATCTCCTTTTTCTTTGGCATTACTAATTACTTTAAAATCGATCATTAACTTGAAGAATCAAGAGAATGATTATGAAGACAACACACTAAATGTTGCAGATCCCCTTAACGAGGTGAAATCTTCCCCCAAACACTAAATTTCCTTGTGCACTCTACATTTTAAAACCCCATATAACCGAAAAATTCGACCGATGAATCTTACAGATTAACTTGGCAAATTATCTCGCGGACTTCTTATTGAAGTTCTCTCAAAGCAACCAACAACTATTTGATCATCTTTGTCAGGTTTGTTCTCCTGTCAAGCATTTACATCCACTTATAAGCTTAATCTCCTATGGGACAATAACTTCAAAGAATCCGAATTCTATTTGCCTGGAATTTGCAGAGTCTTACACGGACGCAACAAGACGCGATTAAGGTTGTTTTAAATCGATGAGGTACTTGTCCAAGTTTTATTTCTTTCGCCGGTTGGTATCGAGTACAGGAACTCCCTGAACAGTTGAGGTTCGTCTTTTTTTGTTCGTTGTGCTTTTTGAGAAGATAACTTAAAATCAGTGTTGGTTTTATTGATTAATTGGTTGATTTGTGTGAAGCAGCAAAGCTCAAAATCTGAGTTTGCTATTTGTATTGTCCCCGAAATCTGAGTGATGTCAGATCATTAAAAAATGATAATTCTCTTTCTTTTCTTTTTTTTTGCATTATACAATAAAAGATAGAATTACTTTTAGTTATTAAAATAAATAAAATGATTTCACACAAAGAAAAGAAGTAAAACCTTAGTAGATCGATTATTAGTTGGTTTGGTTGGCTGAATTAACAATTTTTTAAATAAAAACAAAGAATTGAACATTATTTTTGAAAGTTGAATTGAATAAAAAATTTAAATCAAATTATGGTATTCAAATTAAAATTAATTAATTTCAATTTAAATAATTTTTATAATTGTGTACATGTATCAAAATAGAGTTAAAAGAATTTGACTCTAACTTAATATAATGTATCCATATCAAAATAGAGTTAAGGAATTTAACTCAAACTTAAATTAATCACATATATCAAAAGAGAATCAAATATTTTAAACTTAAAATCAGTTTTACCGGTTAATAAAACAATTAAAATTGAGACTCATCGTATACTCAAATTTAAATTTAAAAATTTTGAGTTGGTCAAATAGTGTTTTCCCACGTGGAATTGAAAAAATCGAGTTTTCATCGGCAAATTCAACATCCGATGTAACTTTTCCATTTCATGAAAATACTTTAAAAAAGCTGAAATAATTCACGTATTCATATCAGACGACTTGTCCTCTTCCTTGCACCAGGTCTGAATAACACCCTATCCATTATAGACCTACAACAACTAAAGGATGTACATCGTAATTGTTTTTTAAGCATTGATATGGAAATCCCTTATTCGCCTGGCTTCATGGTACCAAATGTGTTCTCACTGCTGTAAGTCATGTAAAGGAAACCATCTTCGTCACGGTTTTCGTCGTATATAGCAGACATCAGAGCAGCTGCACCAACATTGTCGATATTAATACTGGAAAGGTGACAAAGTGAATCGAGAGATCTAAAGGGTAAATCTCACCGGTTGGCGGTAGGATGTTCTTCACAAAAATGAATATGGCCTTCTCTGGACCAAGCTTGATCCTCTTCCGCACAACGTACACGAATTGACCAACAGTTAGATCAGCAGGAACCAGATACCTGCAGTAATTCCATGGAAGAACCTGAACTTTCGAAAGAAGCGAAATTTACAAAAGGAATAGAGAACTATGCTACTATGATTCTTCATTTTTCTTAAGATACACTTGTCCAGTCCCAGACACACATGATTAGGATGGAGAAAATACGCACACCAAAGACTCAAAATAATGGAAAACCTTTTAAAAATTGATCATACCCTTGTCAGGACACCCGAATCCGAACAAAAAAGATGATTATTCTTAGAAGAATTAGTATTATGTTTCAATAGTTAAAACAAAGTATACAAGTTCATTTGTCCTTAGACTTTGATCAATTCTGCAAATATGAAACAATCGAATCATGAGATATATTACATCACATTGGAAGCATACAAGTTCATGCTCCTCGTGAGATTATTTCTACATTTTTCCTTCCTCGAAAACACTATTTACAAATGGTTACAATTAGGTGAATAATCTATGGCTAAAACAAACTCAAATTGTAAAAAAGCTTGAGCTCAACTTGAAAAAAATCTAAGTTTAAAACTCGCATCGAGCTCTATATGAAATAAATATAGAGCTATTCGAGCTAACTAAATTAGGCTTGATTAAGTCAGTAACCCATTAAACAAATATTTCAATCCTCGTACTCGACTTCAAACTAAATTATGTGTTTAAGTTCAAACTAAAAAAATGATATTAATTAAAAATGTGTATAATATATAAAAGAAAAGAGCTAGATTACATAAGCAAGCTACTTGAGCTTAGCCTCGAGTTCAACTCGGTAATCATGAACAATTAAGCTGAACTTTGAATTTTGTTCGAACCAAACCCAAGTTAGCTTGTAAGAACGTGTCCTGTTGACAGTCCTAGTAAAACATTTTTAGCCGGGAAATTGTTAACCAAATTAGGTAGAATCCACATCCACATGAATCAAGTCAAGAACTCGAGACTAGTATAGAAAGTCATTAAAGGAAAACAGGAAAGAGGAATAAATAACTGACTTTTTCTTATCGATATCAGGCACATCGCTCTTATCGGCCCTTTCGACAACCACCTACACCAAATAATCAAACACTAATGTAAACATTTTAATGAGAAATACACATGAATATCATAAAATGTATACAAACCAAAAACTCCTTCAAATGTTATATAAATATAAGATGCCAACAAATGTATTCAAATACATAGGAATCGAACACGACATACCGGGATTCTGTCCGGATACTTTTCCCTTATCCGTGCAGCTTCAGCTTGCCTCCTTTCTGACACAAAACAAGCAAATACGAATTTAACATGATAAATTCTCCCTTTTTCTAAACCCTAATCATTATAACCATTTTTTTCTAAACTGGGTGATCAAAGTCGTTTCTATTAATAGAACAAAACTCTCAAGCGTCGGTGTAAATTAATTGGGGAAATATTAAAACTAGGGTTTCACAAGATCAACGTCAGCAAAATCGGGTATAATTAAACAAAAAGATCAACGGGAAATATTAAAAATAGAAACTTGTTAAAAGAAGAAAACGAACCGAGAGGGTGTTCCAGCTTAAAGGAGCGGTTGGCCATAACAAAATCTACAACCCTAAACAAAAGGAAAAAAGAATTCAATCAATCAAATAAAATATGAATTAGTTTAAATGGATTCTTTAAAACTATAACATTAAAAATAGAAAACGAGAGCAGAAATGTAGAAAAAGAACAGGGAGAGTGTTGCATACCGATCAGAAGAGAGAAGAGAGATTGAGAAGGTAAACAGGTTGCGTATTCTATTGTTATGCAGCAAGAATTTGTCTTAACCTTTTTTACACGTGTGGATTAAAAATTATTTAATAAATTAAAAGTTTTTATTTTGACTATAAATTTTAATACTTCGATCTTAAAGTTTAAAAAAATCTCAATACATCATATATTTTATGTAAAAGTTTTTGTAAATTAAACTTTAGTTTATATATTAGAATTTAAAATTTAGGTTTCAGAATTTTGTATATAAAGCATAGAATTAAAAATTATGGTTAGGATTTTGATTTTTAATTTTATGAAAAGATTATATATTTTTTTACGTGGTTTATTTATTAAAATATAATATTTTTTTAATTAAAAATATAAAAAACTACTAGTACGTACTAAGTACGTATGAACTCACAATATTAACCTATTATAACAATGGTAATGTCAAATGAAACGAATTCTCTTATTATTACTATTAGCATTAATTGATTAAAACTATTAACTATAACATTAAGTGTTGAAATAAAATTAAATTGTATTATAATATCATAAAATTGATGCTATAGACTGTTGATAAATTAGTCCATGAATTATGTCTAGATTTTCTTTAATTAGTTAATAGTGATTACAGTAATATTTGTTATAGAATATAATCTTCACTTGACATTGATCGTTCAATCACTCTGATTGCATCACTGGTATTTCTACCCATAACCTTTAGGAATAACTGTTCTTTTAACCACTTAGATTAAAAGGCTCGTGTTCAATTTTTAAATGATCAGAAGTAACAGTTAATTTTTAATTTAAAACATCAATTGATACACAGTATCTTCGTATCAAAATATTTTCTTTAATTTTTTATTCTTTCTTTCATTTAACCTTTTATTTGTCAATTTTATTTTCGAATCAAGAGCCTACATATGCTGGTCAACTATCCATCAAGAATTAATTCAACTCGAGCTGATTTCTTCTGGGGTGGTTTAAGAAATTTAATTGTCTTCCTATTCAGATCAGCATACAAATTCAAACAATTTGGATCCCAAAAACAATACATATTTAAACAAAAGTTTATTTCGATCCAAGCTTCGGCATCACTATCATAAACAAAACATTTATGTATAATAAATAAAGCCATTATGAGAAGACGGAGAAATATGTAAGCAAGTGTACCGTTCAAGTTGAGAAGGTCTCAGCTGGGGATTCAACCTGTTTGGTTAAGCAAATCACTTCAATATCCCATTACATAATCAGCACCAGCAGCTAAATCCATCAAGTTTCTGGAATCTGAAAGCCATTTCAGTTAACAAATCAAAGTACAATCTTATCCAGACATAGTCAGGTCGATCAGGATTCAGGCCAACAGTCGTCGAAATCTTTAACACCCTGAACCTCTTTTATGTGCCCTCTTTTACACCCTATCACGTAAACATTAGCAACAGTAAGTTCGATTCATCCTGGGCACCCTTAATCAACAAAATGGTTCACTATGAGCAGGATCCATATGGATAGAATCCCTCCTGTATTCCCCTAGAAGCAACCCATTTGCCTCACAGATCACAACCCCAAAATCTGCTGAACTATGGGGAGCGAAATCACCTAAAGTTCCATTGTGCAAATAGCATCTCAACAACAAATATTTCAACAAGTTTTCTAACTAAAGCTCTCTTATCCGATGCTCCAAGACCTCTTATGTTCCAACCAACAAATCATTTTACAAAACTCAAGACACTATACAGGTAGTGTGTACTTTGAATCTAGCAAGAATCACAGCCTCTCTTCCAAACTTGCCAATCTTTCAAACACTTGTCAACACTACAACTTGCGGTAACACAAAGAATCTTCCCAACTTCCCAGGTTTGTTACACCTCCTTCCTTATCACCTTGCTCCTATTTTGAAGATTGCCGATTGAATAAGCTATATTCCCCAACACTGGAATCAACAGTTACTTGAATCTCCTTTTTACCCTTTCTGCCACAGTTGCCTTTCTCATGTTCATAGGCCCTCTTTCACAAATCATGTTGTTCTCAAAAACCAATGGAACTATTTGCATATTTCTCCATTACTCTCAATGAAGTTACCAGACTAAGTATATTAAACAAAGCTTGCTAAGAGTTTCTAAAGTATGGAAATAAATGCAAGCAAAGAGACACAGTTTATGTATAATTTACTTCAGCTCATGAAGAATGTCATTACCGGAAGACAAAGTATGGATGTGAATGTATCATACAAGCTAATACTTTGGCGAAGTGAATCACTTCAATATCACAAGTCATAACTAACATTCTTGTATACCAAACCATATGCCGGTTCTAATCCAGCAAAGGGTAACCACAAAGATTGTCAAAAGTTCAGTTTTCACAGTAATGAAACTAATGCCATAGGAAATGAAGAACTTATAACAACCATGGAAGCACTTAAAAAGCTTGAAGAATTGCAGATATACTCGATCAGAACCCTAATTAACGTTAACATAGCCAAACAGGTTCATTAATAAATTTAGCTCTTCAGACAGGTTTTTCAATTTTTCCCCGTAAAATAACTAAGGCTTGAACTTAGATTTGATTTCCTATTTCATATCTGAGAACTGTCTAGAACTGCAAAGAACAAATTCAAAAGGGAAAACCGAAAAATGATTAAAATTCTTATTGTTTTTCATATTATGAAACAAGGAGGTAGTAACTGAATCTACAAAATAGGGCTAAAAAATATCTCAATTTCACATATCAAACTAGTTTCAATCACTAGCTAACAAATCCACAACCGGATCAGGCAAATCCAAACCCGACTGTGCAGGATTCTGAAATAGCATTCCCTTGACTGCAATTAACTTCCTCCTCTGAAGACACCGGGGACCGTATACTCTAGCTGTCGGCACAAAGCAAGGGAACCCGTCCACAGCTGCGGAGGAGGATGAGGTCTGGCCACCATTAGAAGGCGAAATCTGAAAGAGGGAGCTAATTCGGTGCGATCTGGCGCTGATCCGCGAATCTCTGAGGCGAGCTAGGGCGCCGGGTTTGAGGTACTTTAAGAAAGGTTCGGATCGAGTAAGGGAATTCCTGGTTAAAGATCGGCTTCTCCGATTCATGATTAGAAGCAGAGGCTTAAGCTACGTCGAGATCGGATCGGTTCTTCTGTTTGAGAGGGAGATGGCCAGATAGGGTTTGGCCGTTTTGGAAGATTAGGGCGGATTTTTATGGAGCAAATAGGAGGGCGGGAAAATACGGGAGGGAACATATTTACGAGGGTTTGAAAGACACGGTCCCGAAGGGCGCCGAATAGAGATTAGGGCTTAGATATGGCCTATGGGCCAAGTCTACCCTTTCGGTGAAGCCTGCTTGGGCTTGTTCCCGGCTCTTGGTCCACTTGAATTACTATTGTTTGATAGAGTTTGATGGAATCGAGTTATTAAATAAATTATATATTTTAATATATTAATATAATTAAATAATAATATTTAATTATATTATTTTTTTAATAAAATATATAAATGTATTTAACCTTAAATCTTTTAAAATGGTCGTTATTTTTCTTGAAATCACTCGTTAAATTCTGAATCTATTAGATTTTAAATTATTAGTTAGTATCAGAGGTGGAATTTCAATACTTTGATTGGATTATAAAAAATTTAATTTGTGTCTAATTCACTCATTTAACCCTTTTACTGGAGAAATCATATCATGGGTCCGATCTATCACGTCAGTCGTGGTCCCATCCAATAATAACCATCAACTTCACCACTAATCTCAAACTCACTTTTTTTCTAACCAATGAATCTTCACTCGTAATTTTTGTGTCATTTTAAATATATAATTTTTAAAAATTATGTTAATTACATGACTGTTTTGTGGCCGAATGAATAATTTTTATTGATTAGGGACGTGATAGGTCGGGCCTACGATATAATTTCTTCTTTTACCGACTCTTTACTTTTTTTTTTAACTCTCTCCGCTCATAACATAAAACAATAAAGGAAAACTCTAACCAGGTCTAAAGCAAGAATTTTTGAATAAATATTCATCTGAGTTCATCAAAACTCAATGAAATTAAATTTTTCGATCATTCTCAAATCTAATTGATCGTTTTTCGACTAAAATCTTATTAGTTATTTATTTCTCGCAAGTGAACTTTTGATTATTATAAAGTAATTTTCGGTCATCATTATTAAAATTTTATGTTTTTAAAATTATATGATCTGATAAAAAAATTTATTTATTCTTCTAAATCTACCCGAAAATAACTTTTTCAACTCCACCAACATCATTCTAAACACTTCAATAATCGAATATAAGCTTAGACCGCCTTTATTTTTTCTTTTATATTTTTTTCTTATTTTAGCTTTATAATATTTATATGTTTTAATTACGAGAAATAAAAGATAGAAAAGGATCTGCACTTTTCGATGGCTTCAAACAGTAATTTGTCTAATTTCGATAAGATCTTCAGCGATTTTCAAGTAAACACTCTCTTTTTTAATTCTAGAAGTCATGTTTTAATTATTATGCAATCATTATTGCACCAATTCTCTCTCTTTATATAAGATGGTGCGTCGTGACATCATCGTTGATGTTACAACAAAACCATCAGCTTGATGGCTTTTAGAGTTTGACACGTGGAGGATTTGAAAAAAAAAAATATTAGGTGAACCTTGTTCACCATATCATTTATGGTCCCAAACAATCAAGACTGTTGATTTTAATTTTTTTTAAGTGAATCATCACCTATTTTCTACATGTACTCAGTGGATAGTTATTAGGTGGTTATTTAAAGATCAATAATCCTGATTGTTTGGACCATAGATGACGTGTGAACAAGATCCACCTAATAATCTCTCAAAAAAATGGGTTATTCGATATAAGGTAAAATTTGGAAGGGAAGGAATACTCATTATTTTAGGAATAATTTCGAACTAATTTATGAGATTTAAGATTTTTTAGAATTCCGTTATAAATTTATGTATCTTGTGGCAATTTATTTTTATATAATAAAAAATATTTTGTTTAAAAAATCTATTTTGACACGAATCATCTAGTATCATTAATTAAAGAAGCAATTGATGTTTTTAGAAATTATAAATTTAAACATCAACAATACCAGTATAATGATCAAACGATTAAAATTTCACTTTAAAAAAATATCTACTTTGTAATAAAAACATACAATCTAATCTAGGAAGGTTGTTTCATGGAAATTTCGGGTTATGCTTTCTTTTTCTCTTTCATTATTTTTCCATTTTAAGGGAAGAGAAAGCAAAATTCCACTTCCCCATTCCTTTCGAAAATTTGAAACTTTCCAAGTCAGAGCCAATTAAGTATTTAAACCTAATTTTGGGCCATTCCTAATTTCCTATCGCATAGATCCACCCCTCATGCTATTGAAAGAGTCTTGACTCTTGAGACACTCTTAAGCCTGGTTTAGATTATAATTTTTTTTTAAAAAATAAATAAACCATATGCATCAATAAAATGAAAAACATAAAAGATATATGTCTAAAAGAAAGAGTGATAAATAATCAATAAATATTAGACACTTTATTTTATTATAAAATATATATTTAAATTTTAAAATAATTGTAAATCTTAAATATAAATCGAATTAATCTATTAAATAAAATAAAAAATAACTAAAATCTATTAATCTACTGAATGACCAAATATATTATTATTTTATTATATATATTTTTAATATATCCTTATATTTATTTACTAAATAAAAAAAATAACCTTGATAATTGAAATTTAGCAGCGACTCGCAAACGTTGATTTGATACATAAAATATATACTCATATTTTAAACGAATAATTTCCACGTGTCATGATCCAGTTGGTGAACGAAAATTAAAATGGTTACACCCGAGAAACATATTCACTTAATCCCAGAAATTCCGGAGGAACCAGCTCTGAACCGGTGAGAGCCATTCAAAAAAGCTGCTCAAATTTTGATTCTAATTCAAAGCTTTTCATTCACCTCGGCTCGGCTCGGCTCGGCCCGGCCCGGCTATACATATTTGACTTTTTCTCATTCTCTCTCTCTCCACGCGCCTTTCCCATTTTCCGTTCATCCTTGTTTAACGATATAAAGCCAGAAGCCCAGAAATGGCAATGAATATCTGTTTGGTTCCTCGAACTCTTTGAATTTTCTCATCCTCTGCTATACTGATCGCTGCCATTTTTATGTGAATTCGTGCTCGTTAAATCGCGTGTTCTTGATCGCTCGGCGTCACGTATATGATGGCCTCATCTTCACCTTCTTCGTCTCTCTTAAGAGCAGCTTCCGCTTACTCTCGGTCTCGCTTCTTTCCTTCTTCGTTTCGGAATCTCACTTCCACCGCTCAGGCTTCTCATTCTGTTACAAATCACCACCGACGGTCTCTTACCTCCGCCGCCGTTCGTTCCTTTCACTCCTCTGCTCCGCGGTGGAGCCAGCGTTTCGATTGGAGATCTCCTCTTAATCTCAGAGCTCAGATCAGAGCCTTTAATCCGGTTATCGAACGGTTAGAAAGGAAGTTTGCTACTATGGGTACTGCTCTCCAATACTTTAGGAATTTGTTTCTTTTGCTTGATTTTTTTTTTGAATCTCTCGTATTTAGCTTCAATTAAATTTTTTATTTTTTTGTTTTATTATTCTAGCTCGATTAGTGATGATTTCTGTCAAACTCTAAGTTCCAATATTAAGAAGTCGTTGATTTAAAATATTTAATTAAATCTTTCAGCCGAATAATAATTAATATATCATACACGCTTGTAGGATCAAATCGGTATAAAGAATTAAGATTGTTAAGAGGATATTTATCCAGCTTCATTTTATCTGACTTTTAATCTTATGAAGTATTTTCAAATTGATAATTAAGATGAACTTTTATCAGCTGATCATTTTTATTATTTCATTTTTTTTATGGTTTTCAGCTGCTGAGCATCCTTTTAAGGCAGTGTTGACAAGTCTTCCCAAGCCTGGTGGCGGCGAGTTTGGAAAGTTCTATAGCTTGCCTGCGCTCAATGACCCAAGGATTGGTAAGCTTTTCGTGCAACTTATACAAATAGTGTTGATTCATGCCTGTGATAAATATAGCTGTTTCTATTAGTTATGTGACTGATCGTGTATGTTCCTTGTTTCTGTTACTATTATGATAGATAAACTGCCATACTCTATCAGAATCTTGCTTGAATCTGCAATTCGTAATTGTGACAATTTCCAAGTAAAGAAGGAAGATGTTGAGAAAATTATTGACTGGGAAAATACATCTCCGAAGCAAGTCGAAATCCCCTTCAAGCCAGCTCGTGTTCTTTTGCAGGTATTGTTAAAAACCTATGTATATATATATGCATATGCTTCTTTACTAAGAGAATAAATGACGCTTGTTTTGTTTTTAATCCATTCTGCTTTATTATCAGGATTTTACTGGGGTGCCAGCTGTGGTCGACCTTGCTTGTATGCGTGATGCTATGAACAGGCTTGGCAGCGATACAAACAAGATTAATCCTCTGGTGCGTTTTTTTATATTATTTGCATGCACGTTTACTGTAATGAGATTGCTGAAATTTTGTCAACCCTTTTCTCTTCTGCTAGGAATAATCAGTTTCTAGATTTTATAGGATAAGATTGCGATCTTTTCATATTTTTGGATTAATAAGGAATTGAGGGTGTCAATCTTAAGAGAAGGTTTACTTAGCTTATTGATATATGAACTTTTGAATGCCGCATGCCCTATTACAAAATGCCTGGCTATTTTGTAATAATTTTCTTGTTTACTCTATATTGTATTACTGAAATATCTTGTATTCAGGTTCCAGTAGATCTTGTTATTGATCATTCAGTTCAAGTTGATGTTACAAGATCAGAAAATGCTGTGCAAGCAAATATGGAGCTTGAGTTTCAGAGAAACAAGGAAAGATTTTCTTTCCTTAAATGGGGATCTTCCGCGTTCCATAATATGCTCGTTGTTCCTCCTGGTTCTGGTATTGTGCATCAGGTATAATTTGTAATTTTGGGAATTACTGCACAATGTGCAACTAACACTTTTGACGTAAAGGTGGAAATATCCTTATTGTTCTCATGTTTAACAATTCCTTTACTAAGTGATGAATGAATAAGCTTATATTTTTCGTTATATCGATTTTTTTTCATCGAACTTTAAGATGGTGAATATGGTGGCCAAGTATGTTGACAGTGTAAACTTTGCAGGTTAACCTTGAATATCTTGGGCGGGTTGTGTTCAACACTGATGGCATGCTCTACCCTGACAGTGTGGTTGGGACTGATTCACATACAACTATGATAGATGGGCTAGGAGTAGCTGGCTGGGGTGTTGGAGGTATTGAAGCTGAGGCAGCCATGCTTGGTCAGGTAGGTAATGCCGTACATGGCAATATTTTCCCCCCTGGGAAGGAAGCTGTTAGTTAAGACGATATGAGTCGTATATAGTTAAAAAGTCTGCCTCAAGGATGAATCTATCATGCCTTTTTTTTTCCGTGGAGTAACTGCAAAATTCATGTTTATATGTAACATGCTAAAATGCATAGTTAAACTTATCCAAACTATAACTTTTCTGCAGGGTTGTGAAATTTTAACTTAAGTAGTACCATTAATTTCATTGTTTTTGCATGTGATCTTTGTCTTGCACTTCATAAAAGCTTGTATACTATCCAATTGTTAGTTTTTACTTTCTTTCAAAAAGGTTGTCCTTGTTCTTCTTGTTCATTTGCTTGAATATGCATCTCTATCATTTATATTTTTTCTAATTAGTTTTTTTTTAAATCAACAGCCCATGAGCATGGTTTTGCCTGGTGTTGTTGGGTTCAAGTTATCCGGAAAACTGAAAAATGGTGTGACAGCTACGGACTTGGTTCTAACTGTGACACAAATGTTGAGGAAACATGGTGTTGTTGGGAAATTTGTTGAGTTTTACGGTAATTACTTTTCATGGGGATAATCTGAAGACTCTCTTCCCTTGTTTGTTTGGCTCTTAAATCTTTATATAAGTTTTTAATCTTGTACAATTTTGTAGGGGATGGTATGGGTGAACTATCATTGGCTGACAGGGCTACCATTGCTAATATGTCTCCTGAGTATGGTGCGACCATGGGATTCTTCCCTGTTGATCATGTTACTTTACAATATCTCAAGTTGACTGGAAGAAGTGACGAAACAGTGAGTATATGCTTCATAATTTTTAATGCCTCCATCTGCAATTATTATTTTTGAAGCACTAGCTGACATACTTGTCCTCAAATTCAGGTGGCAATGATAGAATCTTATCTCCGTGCAAATAAAATGTTTGTTGACTATAACGAGGCAAGAAATTTTCTTCCTTTTTTTTTAATTTCCTCTTGTTTTCTTTACACCTGTCAGTTTTTAGTTGTTCCACTTGTACTAAATTATAACTTAATGTCTTCTATTTTTTTCTTTTTTTGCTCTAAACTCTAAATTTTATGCTTTCAGCCCCAACAAGAAAGGGTGTACTCTTCATATCTAGAATTAAACCTTGCAGAAGTTGAACCCTGTATCTCGGGACCTAAGAGGTTTTCCTTTTATTCTAGTGTTTCTCATTTGTTTTGTTCAGGCTCAGAGCATTAGCTGATTTGATTTTCTTTGTCGTTTAATATGTTGTACTAATTCAAGGTGATTGTTTCTGATCCTTTTAGACCACATGATCGGGTTCCTTTGAGAGAAATGAAAGCTGATTGGAATTCTTGTCTTAATAATAAAGTTGGTTTCAAGGTGAGTCTTGAACCTGGTGCATATCTAAGTTTTTGTTACTATGACTTCATGAATGCGCATGTTCGTTTTTTACTTACAAAATTAATTATTGTGAATTGCTTGATAGTTTGTTTCTTTAACTTCCCCTGGGTTAGTTGACCAAAATTAGTAACAGTTTACTTAGTTGAACAGCATACATAAAAAATTAAGTCTTACCATGTTTTAGGGCTTTGCCATGCCAAAAGAGGCACAGAACAAAGTAGCAAAATTTTCATTCCATGGGCAGCCAGCAGAGCTTAAGCACGGTAGTGTGGTTATTGCTGCAATTACTAGCTGCACCAATACATCAAACCCCAGTGTCATGCTAGGGGCAGGTCTTGTTGCAAAGAAGGCTTGTGAACTTGGTTTACAGGTATGACATGTTTACGTTTATATGCTTTTCCTATTCTTTCCTTCTAATCAGTCTCTCCCCCTCTCTTTTTTCTGTTCCTAAAAGAAAAACCTTTCTTCAGCATAGTCAATATCCTCAAATTACATACGTGTATAAAAAGTTTGCTTAAATAATTGTCTTCAGGTCAAACCTTGGATAAAGACAAGTCTTGCACCAGGTTCAGGAGTTGTTACAAAATATTTACTTCAAAGGTATTCCTTAGCTTCCTGATGTATCTAATGTTGACTTGAGTATTGGATCAATAATTCTTGTAAAATGTTTCTACTTAATCATGAGAGAATTTTTAACTAATTATGAATATATTCCAGCGGTCTGCAAGAATATTTGAACAAGCAGGGTTTTAATATTGTTGGATACGGCTGCACGACATGCATTGGAAATTCAGGGGACTTGGATGAATCAGTTGCCAATGCTATTTCAGAAAATGGTACCATTGTAAATTTTAACTTGCATGATATAAGCTTGTATATAGTTCTAACGTCTTAATCTTATTCCGTTTCCGAACTTTTACATTCATTTTTCTCTTACTAATAGAAATTAGTTTTAATCTTTTACAGACATTATAGCGTCTGCTGTTCTTTCCGGGAACCGGAATTTTGAGGGTCGTGTTCATGCCTTGACAAGGGCCAACTACCTTGCTTCGCCACCTTTAGTGGTTGCTTATGCCCTTGCTGGAACGGTACTTAATATCTAATGATTTTTTGTGATGCTTATATTCGTTAACCCAGATTTATCTCTTTATAGTATCCAAATAATCTGATTACAACTCAAAATGTCACCACTTTCCTAGTTTTCCTTCTTTCTTCTTTTTCTTTTGGTGCTAAAAGACTAATTAGCTTTTGCCATATCACTGTTGATGATCAATGATTATACATTACCACTCTCCAGGTTGATATTGACTTCGATAAGGAGCCAATCGGAACCGGTAAGGATGGTAGGAGTGTGTATTTTAAGGATATCTGGCCATCTACGGAAGAAGTTGCTGAGGTAGACACCTTAAAATTTGCATAAAATGTCCAACTTTCATGTGTATAAGCATGAAGTTAATTTACTAGGTCTTTTCTGCTGTTTAGGCTGTTCAATCCAGTGTCTTGCCTAATATGTTCAAAAGTACTTATGAGGCTATTACAAAGGGAAATCCCATGTGGAATCAGCTATCAGTGCCTTCTTCCACCATGTACTCATGGGACCCCAATTCAACCTACATTCACGAGCCTCCTTACTTCAAGAACATGACCATGGACCCTCCCGGTGCCCACGGCGTGAAGGATGCTTACTGCTTACTGAACTTTGGTGACAGTATCACAACAGATCACATTTCTCCAGCAGGAAGCATCCACAAGGACAGCCCTGCAGCAAAATTCTTAGTTGACCGTGGTGTGGAGCGCAAGGACTTCAATTCATACGGAAGTCGTCGTGGTAATGATGAAGTGATGGCTCGAGGGACTTTTGCTAACATTCGCCTTGTGAACAAACTGTTGAACGGAGAAGTCGGTCCAAAGACAATACACGTCCCTACAGGAGAGAAACTTTATGTATTTGATGCAGCAATGGTAAGCTCTTTAATGCTAAATCTACCACAATTTCTTTAATTCTTGTCAATTCTACGATACCAAATTTTTTGTTATGATTGTCATGACATATGATTGAATCATCACCTGATATTCACTGACTAATCTGTAATTTTAGAGGTATAAAGATGCAGGACACGACACCATTGTTTTGGCTGGAGCCGAGTATGGAAGTGGTAGCTCCCGAGATTGGGCTGCGAAAGGGCCAATGCTACTGGTAAGTCTTGATTTCGTTGCGAAAATTCTTATCGATCTTTACTCTTTGTTAGGGGTATTTATCAAGCGAGTTGATCATAAGTTAAGTAGTGTTCGATTGATTTGAAAATTTTTCATGCTCGACTCTATACTCGATTAGCTTGATAAGATTTTGTTAGACTCATGCTCGTTAGAAAAACTCAGGCTTTACTCGACTTTTGTTACTCGTCAGAATTTTTACCTTAATGTACTAATTTAACAAAAAATTGATAACAATTATACGAAATAATTTCAAAACCTAAACTCCAAAGTAATATTCTACAAATATAACAAACTGCAACTTGACTCATTAAGTTTTCGAATTGAGTTTGAGTTCAAATCGAATAAATTTGAGTCAAGACTGACTTCCGCCTAAGTCAAGCTTTAGGTATTCAACTTAGTTAGCATATCTACTCTTTGGGTAACTATTGGTATACTTCATAGAAACACCAAAAAAACGAAGCATACTTGTATTAAACCCCTACCTCTATCTGCAGTCTGCACTATTCTCTGAATCCAAAACTAACATGGTTGAGTAATTTTTTTATCTGAACACAACAGGGGGTAAAAGCAGTCATTGCCAAAAGTTTTGAGAGAATCCACCGCAGTAATTTGGTAGGAATGGGCATCATTCCCCTTTGTTTCAAGTCTGGCCAGGATGCTGACACACTGGGTTTAACCGGTCACGAGCGTTACACCATCGATCTTCCAACCAAAATAGATGAAATAAGACCCGGCCAAGATGTTACCGTCACAACCGACACTGGGAAGTCTTTCACATGCACTGTCCGCTTCGACACTGAGGTAATAATTGGTTTCACAACTATTTGTTCTGTACATGTTTTACCTCTGCCTGGACATTTCAAAATACTCCCATCTGAAACATAAGAGTAATTCTTTTTAATTCGATAAACTACATAAATAATCATTAAAATTTATCGAATTATTCCGAAACGATCTTTAAAGTTTCAAAATTTAAAGACCATTTTTACTTTACCAAGTTTATCTTCCACTAAAACTGACTCTAGGATTGAAATTGCAGGTTGAACTGGCCTACTTCAACAACGGTGGTATACTTCCATATGTTATCAGGAACTTGATTAAGCAGTAAACCCATTGCTTAGGATCTCAATTCCGTTCCAAGATTTCCATCCATTGTTAAATGAGAATTATGAGGTACAAATAAAAAGAATGTCGGCAAATAACCGAAAATCCCCCATTATTGGGACTCGATAATTTCCCCCTTCCACTTAGTTTTGCAGACAGGCCTTGTCTGTTGTCAAAATAGTTATGTCGTTTGTTTGATACCTTTAAATTTCGAAATAACTGATCATTCAACAGGTACCAAATTTGGAAATTGGAGCCTGGAGGTGGCCTTTCATTTGATTGTAGCTATTTTGATCAGACGGTTGGGATTATTATGATATTTGATGCCTTTTTTGGCCTAGTGTATGCAGGGAAACAGGGGAAAACAATCTGATTTCAAAAACAGATATTTTTCTATCCATTGTTCATTTGAAAGACAACCAGATGTTTAAATTAAAGTTTGGGACACTGCCTGCCTGCAAACGTTTAAATACTACAAAAAAGAAAGAATCGAATTCCATCAAAGGAAAGGGGGAAACTAGATTCTCATCCACATGATTTTCAAGTTGAAATGATGGAGCAATCAATTACTATTTCAATGCATATGGAATGATTCATAGGTGGATTATATTAATAGTCCCTGAATTTTTAAAATGTTTTTAATATGGTGGTTGAACTTTTAAATATTACTTATTTTGCAGTAATAAATCTAATATGAGTTAAAATAACACTCGAAATTGGTTTGCATGTGCTTCGTAAACTTGTTCGGGGACCAGACGCATTGAAAACGCCTATTAATAAAAGTTTTAAAAGTTTGATAATTATATTGAAAATGTCTTAAAATTTTAATGATTGTCGATATAGTTTACCTTTTAAATTTAATCTGTAATAATAAATTTTTAACGATGATCTACAATAACAATCATAATGAAAATAAATTAAAAATTAAATAATTATAATAAAAGTTTTAAACAATAGATGACTATATTAAAAACACTCTTAAAAACTCAACTATATCAATACAATTTATTCATAATTTATTTATATTGAAAGACTATTAATATTTTTAACCCAAAAATACTTTATAAAATTATTTAAAAACAAAGTCTAACTTATGAGCCTAGCACTAGGAATGAGCTAAGTTACTTTTCAGTTTCCATTCGCTTCATACTGTGTTCTCCCTATCACCATAATAACTTAAGGTATGGACACATCATCGCCTTTAAATAGTAGCCCAGTAATTGAATTGGTCGTACAAAAAAATTAGTTGATAGGTATAATATTAAAAAAATAACCTAACATTTAATTAAATTATTATTTTAAATTTTATTTTTAAAAAATAATTATAATTTTTAATATTTTATTTTAAATTAGATATTAGGATGATTTTTTTGACATTTTATAATCATTTTGCTCTCAATTTTTTTATTATTAAAAACTCATTGCCAATGGAATGAGAGGTTGGTTCTAAAGGACAACATGCAATTGACTCCATCTGCATATGGACCCCACCCTATATACAATCTCAATTGTTCGTCCTCTTATTGGAGATATTTCCGTCGTATTGGTTTATTTCTCGGCTTTGAAAAGTCTTTGTCGGTCCAAAATTTCAAATTTTTTGGGTAAATTACAGTTTTGGTGGCTGAAACATTAAAAATTATTATTTTAATAACGTGACACATCAACGAAGAAAAGTAAGACATTATCTACTTCGAGCATCGAAGAGAAATGAGATGTTTGTGTAATGATTGATCACCTTAATCGAGCAAGAATCAGATAAAATATCTTAAAATATTTATAACTGATCAAACAATAAAAAGTATTATCAGATATCATTTTTCAGACAAAATTATTTCTTTAACTCTTCCCATCTTTCTCGATTCTCTAAAATTATATCGTATGACTATATGCAATGAAAGTACGTATCGAACCCTTTCATTATAAGAAGTGTATCGATTTAGTTCTTTTATTATATGCGATATTTTCTAAACAAAAATATTTTCTCCGTAAAAAATTGATCTTATTTGATTATTTTAACTTGTATCTAAACTAAATTAATCCATTCAATAATGGGGGACTTATTTAAACTATTATATACATTAGAGAACTAGATTTGAAAGTCTCTAAAATCGAGGGACTAAGTTGATAAATCCCCTAAGATAGAGGGACCTAACAAGAACTTTGACAGACTATCTTCTTACCGTGTGAATTGTCTTTAAGGACATATATTAAAAAATGTCAGACTTCAGTCCAATGACATAAATTTTTGGACAGATATTTATTACAGAATTAATTTCTAAAGAGCCGTGGACAATTTAGCGGTTGACTCAATAATCATGTCCCAAAAACAGGGTCTTAATTTAATTTAGGATTAATTATAAATTAATGGTTAAATTATATTTTATAATAGATATTTAAGATATATTTTTTTGTTAAAATATATATTTAAATTTAATTTTTAATTAAAATAAATATTTAAATTTTTTTGACTGAAATTAATACATAAAATTTTATTTTTTAAAATAATTGTCAAGATAAGTGTATCAAGTAATATTAAAACAAGTTAAAAATAAAATTTTAGATATATATTTTAATAAAAAAATAAAATTTTAAATAATTATATGAATTAAAAAAATACTTATATATATTAGCTCATGTTCAGAGAGAGGGATCGAAAAAGGTTAGAGACGATAATCGTTCTCTCTAAAATTTAAATTTTATATATAAATTATTTTTTTAGAATTTTTATATATTTTTAAAAATATATTCTTATCTATTTAAAAAATTTTATATATAAATTATTTTTTTAGAATTTTTATATATTTTTAAAAATATATTCTTATCTATTTAAAATATTTATTTATTTATTTATCATTTGATATATAAATTTAATATATTAAATTAACCCTTAAAATAATAATAATAATTTAAATTTTAAATTTTAAAATATAACCCTTAAAATTTAAATATTAAATACGACACATCATTATTTGACTTTGATGGTGAAATTATCTAAGTCCACTGAATCAACGATGATAATTTTTCATAGTACAAAATAATTCAACCGCACATGTTTCACGTGGAATGAAAAGCTTGGACCCACGGAGGGTCAACGCAACTACTTTTCTCAGTTCAAAAAATCAACATTTAGGTATTCTACGATACAATATATTTTACGATTTAAAAATTCGAATTATAGTTTATGATTTACGATAGATAATAAAACATATAATTTAAGGTTTATGATCAAAATTTAGAGTTTAAACTTTCGTCGAAGATGTTAAAACTAAAAATTTAAGTTTTAATTTTTATAATTTAAATATGAAGCGTTATGTAAAATTATACATCTTGTGCTTCAAAATATAATCATTTTATAATTAAATATAAATAATTTAATTTTTTATTAAATAATTAATATATTAACTTATTTACGTGAGTTCGAATCTTAATATATATCAAAAGCTTTGTATTCAATAAAAAATATAAACAATTTTGTTACTAATTGAATAGTAATTTAAACCAACATAATTTTAAAATACTTTGTGAAAGACCGAGTCGAGGAGGGTAAATCCTTTTCTAGGTCCCTCTTGAAATATATCAATTCATTCTGGTCATTTTAGCAGAATTTTATTTAGTGACCTTCAATAATTTAAACTATTTTTTTTCGTTCAGAGGAAGTGAAATATTTTATTACAACAAACAAACAAATAAATTATTTCTATTTATTTTAGGGACCATTTGTGCACTTTACCCTTTTTATTTCTATGAAAAGGAAAATAGAAGACAAGATCTATCAGTTTCCAAGCATCCCATTTGACAAGGCAAAGAACGCAACTAAACAGTCTTTCCCATATGCAAAGCATGACGTGAACCAGTGATTAATGTAACAAAGATTCTTTCATACTTTATTTATTTATTTAATAAATAAAGAATTCAACTAAAAAACTATGCAAATACTACATTAAAAAGGCTAAGATAATATTATATAAAAATAAAAATAGATAAAAAAAAAAAAAGGAAAAGGGTAGGAACTAGGAACTTGTAAGGTAGAGCAGCCATGGAAACTGACACTAACCATTGAAAAAGACATGGAATCATATGCCTTACTTAACCCTTCAAAACTGTTTGTCAAAGCTTTGAGTTAATAATGGCAAGTTGTTCTTCACATATATATATGTGTATATATATATATATATATATATATATATATATATATATATATTAAGGAGTTTGTTAGATTCTTTAAGAACACGTTTGTTATTTGTATAAAATTATGTTAAACCCAAGTTTTTTTTCTTTCTTTCTTTCTGGTGAATATACCTGGGTTTTAATTTATTAACATTTTCTTGAGGTTTACCCTGGGATGTGGGCTTTGGACCTTGTAAGCTTGTAAGTGTTGGAAAAAAGCTTGGGTTTTCTGAATCATTTTTGTGTTATAAAAAACCCTTACTGCTGTTCTTGTCATCCTTGTTTTTTAATCGTTTTTGACAATTTTAGAAAAACCCCATGTTGTTTCATCCACAGAATTGCATGGATTTCTACTTGATTGCTTCTTTTTCATGTTTTTTTCTTACCTTTGTTGGCAGGTGGTGCTTGCAGACTTGAATTCATGATAATCTGAGCCTGGAAATTCAGTTTGTCTTGTTTCAAAGACAGGATTTTCCATGGGGGATGTCTTGGAGATTCCCAGATTCATCAGAAGAACTTTGATTTTGTTGAGTCTTTGGTTCCTATGCACTGGGACTGTCTTAGCTTCTTCAAACTCTCCTTTTTTGAAGCCAAAAGTTATAAATATTGGAGCCTTGTTCACTTTGAATTCAGTCATTGGAAGAGCAGCACAGCCTGCAATTAAAGCTGCCATTGATGATGTCAACTCCAATCCCAACATTCTTAATGGGACTCAATTGAAACTCATTGCCCGAGACACAAATTGCAGTGGATTTGTTGGAACCATGGAAGGTATGTTTTTTTTCTTCTTACATACCCTTTAATTTGTGCCTAAAATGTCTGGTTCTTGTGGTTCTGTTCTGTAATGTAGGAATCTATATAGGTGGCACTGCTGGTCTGTTTTAAAGAGATTTTATTGACAACCAGCTGAGCTTTAGTCTGTTGTCTTTGTTTGTGACTTTGTGTAGCTTTGCAGCTAATGGAGAGTGATGTTGTTGTTGCAATCGGTCCGCAATCGTCCGGAATAGCTCATGTCATCTCCCATGTTGTCAATGAGCTTCATGTCCCTCTTCTCGCGTTTGGAGCTACTGATCCTACTCTTTCGTCGATGCAGTACCCGTATTTCCTGCGTACTACGCAGAGTGACTACTTCCAAATGTATGCGGTCGCAGACATAGTCGAATACTACGGCTGGAGGGAAGTAATAGCTATATTCGTGGATGATGATTATGGGAGAAGTGGGATTTCTGCTTTGGGTGATGCCCTGGCGAAAAAACGTGCCAAGATTTCGTATAAGGCTGCCTTCAGCCCTGGAGACACCGGAAGTTCGATTAATGACTTGCTTGTTGAGGTTAACCTGATGGAGTCTAGAGTTTATGTAGTTCATGTTAATCCAGACACTGGTCTGAATGTCTTTTCTGTTGCCAAGTCTCTTAATATGATGAGTGATGGCTATGTTTGGATTGCTACGGATTGGCTTCCTTCGTACTTGGATTCGAGGGAACCGGTTGATCCCGGCACAATGAATCTCTTGCAGGGAGTTGTCACTCTCCGCCATTACACCCCTGTTACTGAGATGAAGAAGAGTTTTATGTCCGAGTGGAACAACCTAAAATACAAGGGAAGTGCAGGCCATGAAGGCTTCAATTCGTATGCACTTTATGCTTATGATTCGGTTTGGTTGGCTGCACACGCCCTCGATGTTTTTCTTAAAGAAGGTGGGAATTTATCTTTCTCTTACGACCCGAATTTGCATGATACCAATGGCAGCATGCTGCATCTAGCATCACTTCGTGTGTTTAATGGCGGCGAAAAACTTCTTGAAACACTTCTGAGAATGAACTTCACTGGTGTAAGTGGTCAGATTCAGTTTAATCCAGATAAACATCTAGTTCATCCGGCATATGATGTTCTTAATGTTGTAGGAACTGGGACTCGTAGAATCGGCTATTGGTCGAATTATTCTCATCTCTCAATTGTTCCCCCTGAGACTTTATATTCGAAACCTCCTAATATCTCTAGTGGCAGTCAACATCTTTACAGTGTCATTTGGCCTGGTGATACTACCAAAACACCGAGGGGATGGGTATTTCCTAACAATGGGCGGCCTATGCGAATCGCTGTGCCCAACCGAGTAGGTTATAAAGAGTATGCCTCGAAAGACAAGAGTCCTCAGGGTGTGAGAGGATACTGCATTGATGTCTTCGAAGCCGCGATAAGCTTGCTCCCGTATGCTGTTCCTCACACATATATGTTATTTGGGGATGGTAATAGAAATCCCAGCTATGATGACCTTGTCTACAAGGTTTCTCAAAATGTGAGTATCTGCTTTAATTGCTATAACTTGTCTGGTAGGCCTTTGGATTTAGCTAATTCGAGTTTGAGCGATGGTTTGAGGCTTTCAAGTCCCTGCTCGAGATCGAGGTTCTAGGAACTATCTTGACTTGCTGCTTTCTTCTTTAGGTATATGCTGCTGCTGTTGGAGATATTACGATTGTAACGAACAGGACAAAGATCGTAGACTTTACACAGCCTTATATGGAGTCTGGACTTGTCGTTGTTGTGCCGGTGAAGGAGGCCAAGTCGAACCCTTGGGCATTCCTCAAGCCATTTACTAGAGAAATGTGGTTTGTCACTGCCGCATTCTTCCTCTTGGTGGGAGTTGTTGTGTGGATTCTCGAGCACCGGATAAACCATGAATTCCGTGGTCCTCCCAGCCAACAGCTTATAACAATTTGCTGGTTAGTCTATTTACCTCATTGCCAATCCTCTTTCCCATATATAGTTCCATCATAATAGACACAACCTACAATAGTTCTATCATGCATATTCGACCGGATATCTTTACGAGAGTCTGCGTTTCATTATCCTTGTGCATGTTCACCGAGGCTGCAACACCAGGCTCGGATTTGTAATGAATCTGCACAGTTGCTGTTTATTAGACGAATACCGTAGTGACTGTATTAACTTCTATTTCCCCCTATTCCAGGTTTAGCTTCTCGACGATGTTTTTCTCGCACAGTAAGTAAATCATTAGACCTCTATGGCTTCTGTTTATGTTGTTATACGTAAATGCTTCGACAAAACTCCGTGTTAGGAACTCGTAAAATTCTCTGTGTTGGTCTAATGCAGGAGAGAACACCGTGAGCACGTTGGGACGATTCGTGTTGATCATTTGGCTATTTGTAGTCCTGATTATTAACTCGAGCTACACTGCTAGTTTGACATCGATACTCACCGTGCAACAGCTAACATCAGGGATTCAAGGGATCGATAGCTTGATCTCAAGTACCGAACCTATCGGAGTCCAAGACGGTTCATTCGCTTTGAACTATTTGGTTGATGAGCTCAATATAGCACAATCTAGGATAGTTAAGTTAAAAAATCCAGAAGCATATCACACAGCCCTTGAGCTTGGACCAAAGAAGGGTGGAGTAGCAGCCATTGTCGACGAGCTTCCTTACATCGAACTCTTCTTATCGACCACTGATTGTTTATACCGGATCGTTGGCCCCGAATTTACGAAGAGTGGATGGGGCTTCGTAAGTATCAACATAATCCAGGATGTTTTTTTTTCACTACCAAAATGTAATCCAATGGCAATGTGTTATTCCTGGTTGCAGGCTTTCCAGAGGGACTCTCCCCTTGCGGTCGATTTGTGGACGGCGATCCTCCAGCTCTCGGAGAACGGTGATCTGCAGAAAATCTATAACAAATGGTTGACGCACAGAGAGTGCATGTCGCAAGTGAATCAAGTTGACGAGAACAAACTCTCCCTCAGCAGCTTCTGGGGCCTATTCCTCATTTGTGGCATTGCTTGTGTACTGGCTCTGATCATATTCTTCTACAGAGTGTTTGCTCAGTACCGCCGGTTCAGCCCCGAAGACGAGGAAAGAGAGATGGTGTCGATCGAGCCTTCGAGGCCGAGTCGACGGTCCATGAGCTCCGTGAGCTTTAAGCAGATAATTGACTTTGTAGATAGGAAAGAAGCAGAGATTAAGGACATGTTGAAGAGAAAGAACAGTAATGAGAGTAAACAACAGAACAACCATAGTTTCTCAGATGGTCAAACAAGTTCACCTACTTAGGAAAAACAGGAACAGGAACAGAAACAGAAACAGTTTTGATTTGATCTGTCTGAACTTCAAATCTTTCTTTTCTGGGTATTTATAGTATAGAATCAATACAAATTCATAAACCTAGTCTATAAGAACACCATTGCCTAGGTTTATTTTCAACTTCCTTGAGCTTTTTATTTTTAAAGGTTACGGGTTCAAGTAATAATGATGTTAGTAAAGTGATTGAACGATCAAATATTGAATGATAGAGATTATATTCTAAAACAGAAACAACTGTAATCACTATTAGCTAATTCAAAAAAATAATTAAAATATTATTATAAATAAATTATTCTAGCGTTAATATTAAAACGAATAGTCTAATATAACTTATAATAATAATAATTTTATTTCTCAATACTTGGACATTTTGTTAATTTTATTCTATTTTAAAATAATTTAATAAATTTAATATTTATATTTTAAACAATTCAATAATGTGTGTGATTATTCTGTCTATTTTATTGTTAATATGATATAATAAAAATTTTAAAAATAATTTAATCTAAAATTAAATTTTAAAATATAAGCAATATTCAATTATGTTTTGGATTTTTAATTTTTGTAGCGCTGGTGAGAGAACGTTGTATACATATGGCGTTGTCTCTGATAAATCTATAAAAAATATTAAAAAATATAAATTTTTGTCTGTAAGTGACGTCTTTCTCTCAAATATTTTTTATACATAACATCTTCTGATCAAATTACTACTTATATGTGATATTTTTTTATCTATAATTTTTATCAAAATTTCAAAATAAGAATTGAGAATCTTAATTTTTTTAATAAAACTTTTAAATATCTCATATATAGAATGAAACTGATATAATATTATATTAACTAATAACAATTTTGTTGGTCAATTATCAAAATCAGATACTATATAAATTTATTATATAAATAATCTGTCTAACTTAATTTATTACATTTACAATATTAAAATTTAAAATTAAATATTATTTAAAAAATCTAAATTATCATTTATTATAAAATTAATAATACACAATTCTTGCTAATATTTATTTAGTGTGTCATTAATACTTTTTTAATATCCTAATCTTAAATATTAGAGTCAAAGTTCCATCTATTTTCTCAACTAATTTATTTTTTCAATCTTAAATTTTAAATATAACAATAATTATCTAAAATCTCATAAACATAATTCAGTTATTGAACAAGTCTAATTAAAGTTAATAAAAATATAAGAAAAAACAATGACAACAAATTTAACTAGGAAAGTTTAAAGTTCCGAAATAACCCTTAGATCAGTACATGTAGCAGCAAAACCCAGCCGGCAATTTGGGTCATATTCAAAATTTTCCGTCGGATCGTCGCTAATGCGCTGGCCAACCGTCCCGTTAAAGTAGTCACTGTTCCGTCGCTAAAAAGGTCTTCTTCTTCGTAAGTTGAAACTGAAAATGGGAGCGATTTTTTCCCAAAATATCCACGAGGTTTTGAAAATCCATGAGAATCTATAACATCCCGAACTTCGATTCTATTTTCACATGGTCGAAGATTCATACGGACTGAGGCAATCGAGAGTGAGAGATTATAACCCTAAAAATGGCTAAAAACAGCTTTAGACTCAGAGTCCAGCGCCGCGTTTTGCTTTTGCGACGGTGGATTTGTTGTTTTTGGGACAGGATTCTCATGTCTTCCCCTGGGCAGCCTATTAGGTATCATATATTATCGCGTGCAACTACCCCTGCCTCCGCCGCCGACAGTTCTACAGCCACGCCGCCGTCCCCTCATAGCAGCCACCAAGATCATAAGGACTCTGATTTGGTTCCGTTGAAGATCAGCCTCTTGGGTGACCCTCAAATTGGGAAGACTAGTTTTGTGGTTAGTATTTTTAAGACTAAATTTCTAAAGATTCCTAACTTGTTGTTAATCGAATAACTGCTCCTTGTCTTTTTAAGGTGAAATATATTGGGTATGAGAAAGATGAAGAAGAAGAAGACACTCACGAGAAAGGGTTGAATTTGATGGATAAGACGTTTGTTGTTGAAGGAGCAACAATATTTTACAGTATCTGGGAAGTTGATGGTATGCATTTTTTAAAAAAATAAAATACTTCAATATATAAAAATATAAGTACAAGAATACTACATACGTTTTTTTTTTTTTACATATTTTATAAAAGATAATCGTAAAATGGTAAAATTATATTACTAGTCTTTAAGTCTTTTGTGTTATTGTTTGAACTCCAAAATTTATCTTGTGTTCGATTTAGTTTTTATTTTCAACTATTAAAAATGTATAAAAATGATAGGGAATGAAGAATAAGGTAAATGAGCTTATAAGTGAGTTTATGTTAGTGAATATAAACGAACTGAATATATCTATATTTGTGTTCGTTCATTTACGTGTTTAATATATATGAATTTTATTTATTTATTTAAAAATGCAGGAGCTGAAAAGTCTGAGAATCATATTCCCTTGGCTTGTCAAGATTCTGTAGCGATTCTTTTTATGTTTGATTTAACAAGTAGATGTACTCTAAACAAGTATGTATATCAACCATTTTATCTCGATTGCGAACATAATAAATACGATTTCTATGAATATTTATATTGAATTGTGAACGCAATATAAATACCTGAATCTGATATATCCTGGAACTGTGAAATCGGTGTATTTTCTGAAATGAAGGAGTTTTTTTAATGTATTCTGTGATTGCAGTGTCATAAGCTGGTACCAAGAAGCAAGGAAATGGAATCAGGTTTTCACATTTTTCCTATACTTTTTTCTTCATCATTTACCATTATTGAAAGCTTCATTTTATGTTGATTCCGGTTATGCAGACGGCGATACCGATTTTGATCGGAACAAAATTTGATGATTTCATCCAACTTCCTATTGATTTGCAGTGGACAATAGCTAGACAGGTAAATTGGTGTTACCATTCTTGTTTAGTAGAACCATTTTAGGAACACTGGGTAGGCATGGTATTTCTTGCTTAGTGATTAGATCTTTTTCGATGTCTTCCGAATAACGGAATTGGGTACCGGAAACCGATCGTCAAAACATTTTCCGGTGCTTAAATCATTAAGTTTGGGGAATCTGAGTACTAAGCAAGTAGAACAAATGGAGTAAATAAGGTGACAAACAGAGAGATTGTGATCTCTTACCCTTGTTGGTAGCTGTGTATAAGTCTCTATTAGTGTTCTATGTTACTCGGATCCGAGTTAATGCTGGATATTCGTTCGATTTAGACGGTAATAACGTTTTCTCGTTTATATTCGTTCGGTTTTCGATTATTTATGACAGGCAAGAGCATATTGTCACACCCCACCACCACATGATCGAGGAGGCCGCACACCAAGGGGCCAACATGACCGAGGAGGCCGCACCACTAGGGGCCAAGACGGACACCATAGTTTCTGCCCAACACCATGGGCGGAAGTCAGCACCCGACGTGCACACCAAGGAGCCGAGGACAGCACCCGACGTGCACACCAAGGAGCCGAGCACAACACCCGCATCACTCGTCCACCCGTGCGGGCCGATAGCAGCACTAGTCATGCGCAACCAAGGGGCGAGATCCGCGCCCACACCATCCCACCGAGGGGCGAACCCATTGCTCGCATCTTCCAGCAGCATCTGGGGTCCGAGGGCCTTGCCACCCAGACCGAGCCCGATACCTTGCGAGCTGCCCAAGTGTTTCTGTCCGAAGTCTTGGGCCTTTCTCAAGCCCATCCAGCCAATCCACTTGGAGAATGCACATTTGACCGGATTACACAAGGAAAGAAGGAGCCACCAACCAAATCCCCTGATTCAAGGAAAGTGTCTCCCAGCACTTATGGAAACAATCATCATTCATCCATGCATTGAAGGAAAGCTCACCAACCATGATTTTCCTTCCTTTATTATTTGTCTTAGATTAATCTTAGCCATCGATTTACTTCTTTTGTAACCGTTAGATCATAGCTAGCCATCCTATAAATAGTGGCTTCATTTTCATTTGTAACTCACTTCATTCTTCACTTTTCTCTTGAGTAATAGAAAGCAACACTTTCTCTCATCTTTCTTTTGCCTTGCTTTTATTTCCGCTGTGCTTATCCAAGCATTTCTCTTGGATTTTTAGGCTGACTTAGCCGCACCATCAAAGAGATTCGCGACTAAGGCCGCACGGTTCCGCTAGTAGAACCCTAGCCCCGTGACAAGTGGTATCAGAGCCAAGTTTTCCAGCAAGGATCCGATCAAAAGATGACGAACCCAGGTGAAGTTGCAACAAAAACTGTCGAGACTCGTTCGGACAAAGCCAAGAGGGCCAGTTCGAGAGATGCAATTTCTTCTTTGCAAGACAAAGTCACCCGCTTGGAGAATTCCACGAGGGAGTCAACGGAGCGACTCGATGTGGTAGATGACCGACTAAATGAGTTGGAGAACAAGGGGGACGGTCTTAAGGAAGAATTCCAAAGCCTCATCGATGATACAATGGAGAACTTGGAGTTGCAGAACGCATCACTTAAGTCCGAACTGAATGATCTCAAGAAGATCGTGGAAGTGATGAAGTCAGATTTGTTCGCGTATAAGAGTGCCATGTCGAATGGTGTGATGGCTAGCCCAACCAAGGTGTTAGCCGATGTCCCTAAGCCGAAGGTGTTTAAGGGAACGAGAGATGCTCAAGATGTAGAGAATTTCATCTGGAGCATGGATCAGTATTTTCGCCGCATGAACATTGTGGAAGAGTCCACAAAGGTAAATACTGCATCCGCTTATTTTACTGACACTGTCCTTCTATGGTGGAGACGCAGGTGTACAGAAGAGAAGAGCAAAGACGCTCCTGTTGAGACATGGGAAGAACTCCAAGCAGAAGTCAAGGAGGCCTTCTATCCCAAAAATGCACAAAGGGAGTTGCGGACAAAGCTTCGACAACTCAAGCATGATGGTACTATTCAAGAGTACGTAAAGAAGTTCACAGAGGTGAAACTTCAAATCCCGAACTTGGGAGAAGATGAAGGTTTTTCAATCTTCATGGACGGGCTCCAACGATGGGCCAATTTAGAGTTGGAAAGACGCGGTATCACTGATCTTTCCAGGGCTTTGGACGAGGCCGAAGCCATAGCCAAATTCGAGAAGAGGGGCGAGTCTTCCAAGCCAAAACCAAAAGGTAATGGTTGGGATCGAGATAAGCAGCCCAAAAGTGGTTCAGACAAGCCATCGAGTGAACATTGGAGGCATTCGAACAACAGGCCAAACAGGTTTGTTCGTTCGTGGGAGAGAAACAAGGGTCCAGTTAAGTGCTTCCATTGTGATGGGCCTCACTTCATCAAGGATTGCCCAAAGAAGGCCAGTCTTTCGGCCATCAAAACGGATGAGGAGTCATCCGAGGTAAGGGTCCAACTTAGTTCCATAATTAGTTCTCTTCAAACTAAGTCTACTCGCAGGAACAAGGGCCTTATGTACGTTGAAGTAACAATTGCGGGGAAGCAATTGAGCGCACTAGTGGACACCGGAGCATCCGAGTTGTTCATGTCCGAGGGAGCTGCCAAGAAGCTTGGCCTTCAAGTGGAGAAGGCAAGTGGATGGATCAAGACAGTCAACTCCAAGGAGGAGCCCATTGCCGGAGTGGCAAAACGAGTAGAGCTTCAACTTGGGAGTTGGACGGGTAAAGAGTCCATCAAGGTAATTCCCTTAGACGATTATGATTTGGTAATTGGTTTATCTTTTTTGGATCGGATTAATGCACTTCTCTTGCCTTTTGCCGATTGTTTGTGTATCCTCGACCGCCAACATCAATGTGTTGTCCCGGTGAGTCGAGAGGCAGGTGTGCAAGCCAAGGTGTTATTCGCAATCCAATTCAACAAAGGTGTGCGCAAGGATGAGGCATCCTACCTTGCAGTGCTCAAGGAGGATGAACCCATGGAGACCATGGAGATCCCCGATGCCGTGGGACGAGTCCTTGAAGAGTTCAAGGATACCATGCCTTCCGAGTTACCGAAGGTGCTACCACCAAAGCGAGAGGTGGATCACAAGATCGAGTTGTATCCGAATGCGGAACCACCAGCAAGGGCCCCATATCGGATGGCACCACCAGAACTTGAGGAGTTACGAAGGCAACTTAAAGAGCTCTTGGATGCGGGCTATATTCGACCATCCAAGGCACCATTTGGTGCACCCGTGCTGTTTCAGAGGAAGCACGACGGTAGTCTACGAATGTGCATCGACTACCGGGCTTTAAACAAGCTCACCATCAAAAACAAGTACCCGATTCCTTTGATCGCGGACTTGTTCGACCAGCTTGGGAGCGCGAGATGGTTCACCAAGCTAGATCTTCGCTCGGGATACTACCAAGTGCGGATTACCGAAGGAGATGAGCCCAAAACCGCTTGTGTGACAAGGTATGGGTCTTTCGAGTTCCTTGTCATGCCATTCGGCCTTACCAACGCTCCCGCCACATTTTGCACGTTAATGAACAAGGTATTACATCCTTTCCTTGATCGTTTTGTAGTTGTCTATCTCGATGACATAGTCATCTATAGCAATACTCTTGAGGAGCATATAAGGCACTTGAGAAAGGTTTTACAGGTTCTTCACGAAAACGAGCTTTACATCAAGAAGGAGAAGTGTGCTTTTGCCCAACGGGAAATTCCTTTCTTGGGGCATATAATCGGAGAAGGAAAAATCCGAATGGACCAAAGTAAGATCCGTGCTATCAACGAGTGGGATCCTCCGACCAAGATAACCGAGCTTCGCTCATTCCTTGGCCTAGCGAACTACTACCGTAAGTTTGTCAAGGGTTACTCCAACATCGCCACTCCACTGACCGAGCTGCTCAAAAAGAACAACGAGTGGAATTGGAGTTCGAGTTGTCAAAAGGCATTCGAGGAGCTGAAACAAGCCATGGTAAGTGAACCAGTGTTGGCTCTTCCCGACCACACTAAGGCGTTCGAGATCTACACTGATGCATCAGACTTTGCGATCGGTGGGGTGCTCATGCAAGAGGGGCATCCAGTGGCTTTCGAGAGTAGAAAGCTAAACGAGACTGAGAGGCGTTACACCGTCCAAGAGAAGGAGATGACCGCCGTGATCCATTGTTTGCGTACTTGGAGACATTATGTTTTGGGTTCAAGGTTTGTTGTCTATACCGATAATAGTGCTATTAGCTTTTTCTTAACCCAAAAGAAATTGTCTCCTAAGCAGGCTAGGTGGCAAGACTTTCTAGCCGAGTTCGACTTTACCATGGAGCATAAGCCAGGTAAAGTGAATACCGTAGCCGACGCACTAAGCCGGAGGTCTACATTTGCCGCAATTAGCGAACCCGAGGGGGCCTTGATCGAGAGCATCAAGGAGGGGCTTTCCCACGATCCAAGTGCAAAGAACCTTATCGAGTATGCAAAGGAGGGTAAGTCTCGACGATTCTGGATCGAAGAGGGCTTACTTTACACAAGGGGAAACCGCCTCTATATCCCTCACTTCAACAACCTACGAAAGCAACTCTTGAAGGAGTGCCATGATTCGAGATGGGCGGGTCATCCAGGCGTGCATCGCACCTTAGCCTTGCTAGCCGAGAGGTACTATTGGCCGCACATGGGAAACGATGTGGAGGCCTATGTCAAAACTTGTCTAGTGTGCCAACAAGACAAGGTGGAAGCAAAGAAGCCAATGGGCTTACTTCAGCCGCTTCCAGTTCGAGAGAAACCATGGGAGAGTATTTCTCTTGACTTTATAATTGGTTTACCTAACGTTAACGATTTTTCGAGTATTATGGTTGTGGTTGACAGGTTCTCTAAGTATGCAACCTTTATTCCAGCAACCAAGGTTTGTCCAGCCGAGGAGGCAGCCCGTTTATTCCTCAAACACGTGGTAAAGTATTGGGGAATTCCGAAGACTATCGTGAGCGATAGGGACACTCGCTTCACCGGCAGATTTTGGACCAAGTTATTTAAGTTGATGGGATCCAACTTAAACTTTTCAACAGCCTTTCATCCGCAAACGGACGGGCAAACGGAGAGGATCAATGCGTTACTCGAGATTTATCTAAGGCACTATGTAAGTGCTACGCAAAGGGACTGGCCAAAGCTATTGGATGTGGCCCAGTTTTCGTACAACTTGCAACGAAGCGAGGCAACCAATATGAGTCCATTTGAGATAGTAAATGGGCAACAACCGCACACTCCCGATGCGATTGCGACCAAGTATGAAGGTCCAAATCCCGCAGCCTTTAATTTCACAAAGGCCTGGCAAGAACAACGAGACTTAGCCGAAGCTTGCTTGCACAAGGCTCAGAAGAGGAACAAGAAGTGGGCGGATCAAAAGCGCAAGGACATGGAATTTCAGGTAGGGGACTTAGTCCTTGTTAAATTGAATCTAACACTTCGCAATTCTTCTGTTCACAGAGCGCTCGTGAGAAGATACGAGGGACCATACAAGGTGGTCAAACGAGTAGGCAAGATGGCCTACAAGTTGGAGTTACTGGCAAAGCTTCGAGCCCACCCAGTTTTCCACATCAGCATGCTAAAGCCCTTCCATGAGGATGCTGATGACCCGGAGAGGAGTATATCCAGCCGAGCACCAGTTGGAGTCAGGGTCTCCTACGAGAAGGAGGCGCAAGACATCTTGGCGGACCGAGTTATCCGACGACCCGGACATAGACCAAGGCACGAATACTTTGTGCTTTGGAAGGGACTTCCCGAAACCGAAGGTAGTTGGGAACTTACCGAGGACTTATGGCAATTCAGCGACAAGATAGCCGAGTTCCATCAAAGCCGAGCGACGAGGGCGTCGCTCAATTCAGTGCGGGAGAATGTCACACCCCACCACCACATGATCGAGGAGGCCGCACACCAAGGGGCCAACATGACCGAGGAGGCCGCACCACTAGGGGCCAAGACGGACACCATAGTTTCTGCCCAACACCATGGGCGGAAGTCAGCACCCGACGTGCACACCAAGGAGCCGAGCACAACACCCGCATCACTCGTCCACCCGTGCGGGCCGATAGCAGCACTAGTCATGCGCAACCAAGGGGCGAGATCCGCGCCCACACCATCCCACCGAGGGGCGAACCCATTGCTCGCATCTTCCAGCAGCATCTGGGGTCCGAGGGCCTTGCCACCCAGACCGAGCCCGATACCTTGCGAGCTGCCCAAGTGTTTCTGTCCGAAGTCTTGGGCCTTTCTCAAGCCCATCCAGCCAATCCACTTGGAGAATGCACATTTGACCGGATTACACAAGGAAAGAAGGAGCCACCAACCAAATCCCCTGATTCAAGGAAAGTGTCTCCCAGCACTTATGGAAACAATCATCATTCATCCATGCATTGAAGGAAAGCTCACCAACCATGATTTTCCTTCCTTTATTATTTGTCTTAGATTAATCTTAGCCATCGATTTACTTCTTTTGTAACCGTTAGATCATAGCTAGCCATCCTATAAATAGTGGCTTCATTTTCATTTGTAACTCACTTCATTCTTCACTTTTCTCTTGAGTAATAGAAAGCAACACTTTCTCTCATCTTTCTTTTGCCTTGCTTTTATTTCCGTTGTGCTTATCCAAGCATTTCTCTTGGATTTTTAGGCTGACTTAGCCGCACCATCAAAGAGATTCGCGACTAAGACCGCACGATTCCGCTAGTAGAACCCTAGCCCCGTGACAATATGCAAAGGCCCTAAATGCCACACTGTTCTTCTCAAGTGCAACATACAACATCAACGTGAACAAGATCTTCAAATTCATCACGGCAAAGCTCTTTGATCTTCCATGGACGGTTGAACGGAATCTGACCATAGGAGAACCCATCATTGATTTCTGAAGCTTTTCTTTCTCTGTATAGACACAGGAACAAGCTGCCAGCCTGCCCAAATAAAAAAAAATAGATTCCTAACATTTGATTGAATAATCACTTTAGTTCGTAATTTTTAAATAATTTAATTTTTAATATTTTATTTTAATTAAAAAATAAATAAAAATATTTTTCGATCAAGTATTAAGAATATTTTTATGGTCTAGTGATGTTTAGAGTGTTTGAATTTTTATCTTATTTTTTAAAAATTGATTCAATTGAAAAATAAATAAATTCCAACGTCTATTTATTTTGTCCTTTTAATTTAGAAATAAGAAAACAAAAAATATTTAAATGATAAAATAGTAACAAATCATAAAAATATATTAATTTTTAGGATAAATTACAACAAAAACTACCCAATTATAACTAAAATTATATTTTAATCATTCATTTATTAAAAATTATATTTAAATCATTTAATTAATATTATAATTATATTTAGATCATTCAACTGTTAAATGATATCATTTAAATGGATACAATAATAGTTTTAATTCTTAATTTTTTTAAAGATTTTATTAATTTAATTTAAATTTAAAATGATTTAATTATTTATATTTTTGAAAAATCATCTAACTTCAGTCCTCTCTCATTTACTTTTAATAGCGTAGAAATTATCGGGGACTTGAAGGGAGTGGGCACAAATCTAAAGCATCGTCGACCATTTCAAACCTTGAAAATATTTCACAAAATTAGATCAAGAAAAGAAGAAGAAAAATCCATAAACAAAACCCAACTTGAATTTAATGAAATGGGAACTCTATGCAAGGTGGTTGACGGGCTGCTACTGGTGGCGTTCACGGCGTCGTTCGTGACGGCACCTCTAATATGCTCCCAGACGGTCTTACCGGAAACCAGTTTCCCTGAGCCGCTAGTTCGCCTGAAACAAAGCTTCGTCGATGAGTACCAGGATTATCTGATGGTGGAGAAGCCTCATTTCTTAGTGTCTCTGGTTTGGTTAGATCTTACTTTCCAATGGCCTTTAGCTTTGCTCAACATTTATGGGATCTTAGCATCCAAGCCTTGGTTTAACACCACTTGCCTCATCTATGGCGTCTCGTGTATCACCTCCAAGGTAAATAATATATTATTTTTTAGAAAAAAGGTAAAATATTATTGTAACCCATCAATATTTGAAAATTTTCATTTTAATCCTTTTAAAAAATTTAATGTTATTACGGTCCTCTCTTTTATAAATTTCTACTTCAGTCCCTATATTCTTCATTTTCATTAGTATGCATTTGGAAAAACTAGGGTTTAGACATTTTACACGGCTCATTAAATTATATTCTTGTATTCGATTGAGATTAAATTATATTTTTAAAAAATAAAAAGTCGAAATAAATACCTTAATATTGTCGAAACTTTTCGATATTATTGTCACTCTTAAAATATATTATATAATTTTTATTTTTTTTTTAAATTCAGACTGCTGTATTAGGAGAGCTGATCGGGTCGCAGAAGGCATCAGAAAAATTGTTGCAAATATATTCGTTATTGATGGGAGTGGGTGTCTTCGCCATGTTTCGAGGTCTGGTTCCACAATCTTGCAAGGTTCCAACCATTGGCAAAAGACCAGCGGCTGGTTTAGGCAGGAAGAAGAGGGCTTGACCGAATACGGGAATGGGAATATTACCCCACCCATCCCTTCTATCTTCTCTGGGTTTTCATTTTGGTCATAAGAATTAGTAACATAAAGTAATGATTTCAGGTTAGTACACTAAAACTCATGACTCAATAATGCGTATTTAGATCAGAATATATATATATATATAATTAATATGTTGAAAGCTTTTTTAAAAAAAAAATCATATATTTTTAAATTTTGAGGATTATCTTTATATCTCATATATGTGATAAATAAGGGTATATATTTAGTTAATTTGTTCGTTAGTTGAACTGAATCAGTCATAGTTGAATTAATCGAATTTTTTAAAAATTTAGTCATAACCAAATTAATAAACTGAAATTATTTTGGTTAATTTAATAAGTTTTTGAATTATTTGAAATTTATTATAAAATTTTAGATAAATTACACAGTAGGTCATTAAATCGTGCAAAATAATCTTTTCAATCGTTAAATTTTTATTTTATGTTAATTTGATAAAAGTTTAATGATTGTTTTATATTATATTAATAATTATTTTATAATTTTTAAAATTTTAATGACCAAAAATAAATATACGTAATATATAATATTTTATATATAATAATTTTGATTAATTTAGTTGTTAATCAATTTTGAATTGATTCAAGCAAAAACTAATTTTTTCAAAAAAAATTAATCATTAACCGAATATACCTAAAATTACCAAAAAAAATTAATTTGATTGGTTAATTCGGTTAAAACCGAATAATACATACCCCTAATAATAAATATATGTATCAGTTATAATTATTTTTAGAAACAAAGTAAAAGAAATATAGTTTTTTTTTTTACAAATGCTACTAAATTTTTATTAGGTCCATAGAAAATTATAATTATAACGTAATTAAGAAGCAAAATAATTGGATTAAAAAATCTCAAAATTCTTACAACAACAAAAAATCCTATGAAAATAAAGATACCGATAAAATTCAGCAGCTTCCTGAATCTCTTTGTCTCTGTCTAAACGAGACGCATAGTGAAGGAATGAGTTGTAGGCGATTTAAACTGTCGTGCAAAAAGTATCGCTACCCAGGACTGATTTTATCGGAAACCACCATCAACCGAGTGGGGATAAGTCTTTTCAAGTGACAACCGACAAAACAATAAATCAGAAAACTAGCATCGATTGAATCTTTGTGCGAACAACAACCGATCGCTAGAGCATGCTGCAACATGCCATAAAGACACACGAATCAACCCCAAAACAAAATAAAAACATGTCACAATAACAGAAAAAACGTGTTACAAAGATAAAAAATAAATCCTTATTAAAATAAAAAATATAATTTTTTATATAAATATATGTTAGATATATATTTAAATATATATATTTGTACTTTATTCGGAGGCTGAACATAACCAAAGCTTATGACTTATGCGGATTACGATTTCTGTGAAATTAAAATTACTTTCATTTTTTAATTATCCCCGCCATTTAACTCTAACCAAGATTTGACTGAGTCGTGAACCAATTAATTATTAATATTATAACGAGTAGTCTTCTCGATTAATTTAACACTACCCAGAGGCCAGACTTGACTGGTGTAGTGTTTTTAGTGCAACGGAGCCGCCGGTTAAGAAAATATTTTCCCATTTTATTTCATCAATTTTTATTCTTCTCGTCAAACCCGGCTGCTTTTTATAAAACGCTTCAGCAAATTGATCATAATCCGCCTACCAGCTACCACCACTGCTCCTTCAAATTCAAATCAGATATTAAGACATCAAATTACTTGCAGGACAAACATGGGATTCATGGCCAAAGTGGTGGATGCGATGCTATTCTTCACGTTCTTGTCCATGTCGTTGGTGCCTCCATTGTTGGACTCACAAGCTCTTCTGCCGGAGTCCGTCGTCCCAAACATCCTACTCCGGTTGTACAAATGGTACACGACCGAACACCAAGACTACCTGCTGCTGGAACGACCAGCTTTTTTCATTGCCCTCACAAAGCTGGAGCTGTTTTACGTGTGGCCGCTAGCCATGATCAACCTTTATGGGTTGCTGAACGCCAAGCCATGGTTCAAATCAACCTGCCTCGTCTTCGGCTCTGCCCTTCTAACCTCCACGGTAAATTTCAATTTTTTATATTTTATATTGATGATTTAGTTTTGTAGTTCTGAAATTTTGAACCCTTTTCTCTAAGCTTTGTTCTAATTACAAGTCTGCTAACATTTCAGACGGCTATGGTGGGAGACATGCTGGGGTCCCAAAAGCCTATGGCAGGTAAACTGGCGATGATGTACTCGCCGTTCATTGTACTCGGGTTCGTAGCCGTGTTGCGAGGTCTGCTTACGCCGTCGACCAAGGCTTCATCCGGGCGCTCTGCCAATGGACCTGCGTCCGCTTTGAAAAAGAGGGCTTGAAGTTGACTCCATGAGTTTCAGAAGATGGTCATCTTCTTCTTCGTTGAAATAAGTATATGGAGTGTAAACAAGTCAAGCTCCATAAGGATTGAAAATTTGAAGTGCAAAATTTAGAAATGTATTAGTAAGAGTCTTTGTCATGTTTAACAAGTTTTACTTTGAATTGCGTGGTTTGTGGGTTAAGCTCGACTCGTTATTTTAAAATTGTTAAATTTGAATCGAATTTAAAATAAATAAAAAATTAAAATTCAAACTCAAAATATTATCGTATTTATAAAAAATTCGATTCAAACTCGAATATGAAATTTAGATGCACATTAAAATATATAATTTATTTTCACTTTAATCAATCAACAACCAAATATTATGATATAAATGTACGAGCCATAATTTTTTTGAAAAAAATTACTCTAAACTTTTAGTTTATTATTATTATTTTTTAATTTGCTCTCGAGTTTTCGAATTGATATCAAGTTAACTCTAACTACGGGTCTTTATTATTTCTTAAAAATTCTTTATTACTACATTTTTTTACAATTTCTAAGAGAAGGGGAAGGGTAATTGATTTTGTACCCACCAATTTACTTGATAAAACTAATTAAACTTGAAATAATAAAGCCAATTTAATTAAAAATATGTTTCTAGATTTATTCAAATTAATTTAACTTATACTTCCTCAGTTCCTCCGCCCCACAAATAATGTCCCTTATTTATTTTTTGAAAGTCAATTTTTTTAACTTTAACTATAATTATATTAAATATTTTAAATAATTAAATTTTATAAAATATATATTTGAAATCTACTTGAGGTTTCTAAAATATATATTTTTATAATTTTATTAATAATAAATTTTAAATAATCATTAATCAAAATTTAAAAAGTTTGACCAAAAAAATCAATAAAAGACACTATTTTTAAGACAGAGGAGAC